>OZ035873.1:121147644-122431394 GCA_964034865.1 Eristalis intricaria
TTCTAGAAACTCTAAGCCTAATGGCAGTGTGTGTGTTGTATTTTTAATTTGTAGGTCCAAGGGTTGAGCATCTGACTAAGTCGACCGTAGAGCGCCTGTGCTGCCTTGTCGATCCATGCTGTTCCTTGCACCATGTTTAGTTTTATGATATTGTTTTTTTCTTTTTTTTTTTTGTGCTACTCGTGCAATATGAATTTGGGTCTTCTAAGTTGAGATCTATATTCAAATCCAGACTATATAAGCAATTATCCATGAAAGTAAATTCCATATGACGTATAGTATCTGAAACTGCAAAAAATCTAAGAAAAATGTAAAATTGAGTTCCAGAAACAAAATTTTAAAGATGAAAAGAATTCGGTTGTTGGTTGTGAACAAGCGTATGGTGACCATGCTCAGGCTCAAAACAGTATATATTCTGATTATAACTTGCTTAGATCTATGTCTATATCACATACTTTCGGAACAGCAGTTCCGTTTTACGAAGTAAAAAAATGGCTCGACTGGCGTTAAAGGATGACCAATGGTATTGTCAGCGAATATATTAAATGCAAGAACGGAGGGCGCTGCCACTCTTATTATTTGGGTATGATCCGCTAACTATGGTGGGGAACCATTTGGAGAGGGAAATTTAGATGACTGTACCGTTGAGCATGAAATTCTGTCTAATCAGGTTTTGAATACTTTTTGTGTCTTCTTCTTTTCGAAAAATTCGCCATTGTGTGGTTATAGGTATGCCCAGCTCTTGAGTAGGCCGTGAAATTGAGTTTTCCGTTTATGGTTCGATTGCGACTGCAGCTAGAACGGCAGCAATGTGTATCATCGCCAATTCAACTAACCCCTTGCAACATCTACCAGCAGAAAAGTTCACTTAAATAATGTTCAGACCTGCTTGTATACTCGGACAAGAATTCCGACCAACAATTGACAGTCAGAATTTTGATTTCAAATTATTTGAAAAACTATCATTGTTCGTGAACTTGGGGAGAGTACGTTAACTTTGGCGCCACTAATTGATAGCGGTATTTTGTAGAGGGGTTAAAAAGTAGCATTCGCCACGATCAGGAGTTAGGGGCAATTTTTGAAAAAAAAACTAATATGGAGAAGAAGGATTAAAAAAACAAAGGGGGCAACACTTACAATGAAATATCATACAAAATTTGAATGCCAGACATCTGTGATTCATCTGAATAGTTTGTGATAGTTTTTAATTCGCATACAAACTCAAATTTTTGATAAAAAATGAAAAAAATTTAAACCAACATTTCTCAAAATTGTGAAATGATGTGCTTAATTGGCTGTTTGCTGTCAATGCTTCTATCAATTGTGAAGCGAACACAAGAAACCGCATAGCTTTATGTCTTTTAATTTTTGAGAAATACAAAAATTAAAAAAAATACTGTAACTACTTTCTTATAGGTGATCGCACTTTAAGCATTAATGTTGATAAGTTCACCCTGTAAGTAAAGCACAGAAAATGCGGTAAAGTACTTCATTGTAAGTGTTGACGTTGATGCTATATAATACCTTTTTTTCCATTTTGCGTAATTTTTTCCAAAAATTGTTCCTAAATCGACGAGTCCATCTCGCCCATATTAAAAAAGGTAGTTTATAATCCCTCAACAAAATACCTTTATCAATTATTGGCGCCAAGGCTATCGTACTCGTGGCGTGCACTTCACCAGGATGAACATTTGTTGTTTTATTGAAGGTTTTGACATTGACAGTTTGGTCATAGATGTAAGGGTGGCGTTCAAATTGAATGGTCAAAGTGGTTAAGTTCCAGTTAGGTAGGTACAGGGTAGGCACTGCGGGTAGCTGCGTCTTCCTATCTGCTCAAATCCAAGTAGGAAAACCATCTATTGCTTCTGTACATTAAATTTAGATGGAATTTCGCGAATACTATACGGTGAAATCTTCCATTGCGGACACCTCTCTTGGACGGGCATATTGTTTGAACGGAAATTGCTCCGTATAAGGTACATAACTCACAGTTTCCCCTTGGGCCGGCATTCCCGTTGGAGGAACACGGACAGCAATTACGCATGTACAATACACCAAAGCAAGGCTAAACATGTTATCAGATGGATAATCTGAGCAATAGCGATTAGCTATATGATAAATTCTTCTTATTTATGGAAAAAAAACATGCACACCAGTCCAGAGACATTGAATTGTATCAGTGAATTTTGTCAATAGGATGTAAAAGAATGTATCTGTTGGATCTGTTTGCGTTTGTTTTTCTCTCGTTCGTGTGGTTCAAGCAGTTTAGTTTCAGTCAGCAGTGAAGGTTATGTTCCGCAAATTTACATTTTTGTTTATTTTCACTCAAGGTGCTAGAATTTATTTTTATTTTTTATATAAATAAGTTAATAATAGTATAAGTTTCGAAAAATAGATTTGACATAAATGGACAAATCCCTTAGGGGGCAATAAATGTTGCACAATTTCTGTCCACTCAAGCGAGATTCCACTGTGTTACTTGATTTCTTTTCGTCGGAGTGGGGGATCAGAGCTGTTGAGTGCCCGGTATGACTCTGAATTCAAATAGACTCTAGAATCCATATAGGGATACACGCTGCAGCTTGACACCTTATTATTATTTTTACAATTGCTGCAATTCGATTTCGATAGACTCTTAAAATGTACCCACAAATTGAAGCCTTTTACAGCGGTGTCCATACAGCACTAAGTAAAGTTGCCAAGTAAACTGTGATTAGATTCCTCATTCCAGTTGCAATCGGCATTCATTTAATTTGTCTAACAATGCAATTATGCACACCGTACGCTGCATTAATTAAAAGCCTCATTTTTCCATTTATAACAAATATAATTTTATTGTATCTTTCGCCATAGACAACACATTACAATTCGTTTTGCCATTTTCAGTTTAGTTGTATTTGATTTACAATTAAGGTACATACATAAATTAACTTACATTCATTATTACACATTTCCATATCTATTCAATGAGTTTTTTTTTTTTTTTTTTTGTTTAATTTTTGCATTAACATGATTTGCTTTTTTTTTGTAGTTCTTACAATCTTAACACATTACAGATAACTAAACTTAGTAACAGTCGCTCAAATTAAATTCCATCAGTAGTCTGAGTTGATTATTTGATTTAGTTTAAGGTCGGATAATGTAAATTTAATTTAACACTTACACGCTACAAACTACAATATTTGAAGTCACAAAATGCATAGATTTTATGTATTTTGGAGTCACACAGGAGTACCTCCTCTTCTTTCCAAGTGTATTGTCAACATTCAACGAGAGGTTGTGCATTTAAATGCAACACAGCCCTCAAACGCACAAAAACAATGACCAGACCGAATATTAATCGATATCTTTTTTTTTTCATTCGAATATACATGTGTGTTCAGTTGTGACCTAGATGTAGTTAGTTATTGCAGAATGGAACTAAGAACTAAAAATATTAATTAATCAAGTAAATTCACTAGCTACATACATAGAAAAAAAATAGGAATCTGTGTTAATAAAATTTTAAATAATGTATTGTAACCCAATAAACAAATGAAATGAAATTAAATCTCATGAAATTAATTACACTCTGATTCGAGTGAATGAGAATCGATGAGAAACGTACACGAATATATATCGATAGGGTGTAACAGGAAATTATATTTACAAAAGGAAGTTGAATACAGCTAGGTTGGAATTGCACATCCGGTTAGTCTGTATCTGAGCCAGTTTTGATGTAAATTCATTATTCGTTACATATGTATATTTAATTAATTTCATACACTGGCGATATTGTTTGATGGTTTGCGGGCTTAAAATACAATGAATATGAACATGCGTAGTCCAGAGGGTACGCTCACGGTAAAGCTAATAATTGGAATTTGAAAATTGATTAAATGGGTGATTGGAATGAACACAAAAACTACTAAATCGGTGTGATGTTCATTGCTTGAGATATTTATTTGCAACATAATTCCCATTCAAGGGACAGAGAGGTTTCGTTTCTTTATTCATCCGTCAAAGCAATCTTTATCTGCGTCGAAACTGATGTAGTGAATGAGGAACAAACATAAAGGTCTTTAGAAATTGAATCAAAGAAGAGCAATTCAAGGTTTGACAGAAGCATCAAGGAGGAGCAAATGCTAAAGTAGAACCGGAATAAAACAGAAGCATCCTGATGGAGCGCATAGCTTGAAGTTTAATTTCTTTCACTGCTTTCAAGGCAAATTCAGTCGGCAATTTTTTTGCTCAATTATGTGGCGCCCAGAGGAAGTGTTTTCTACTTTGAACAAGATTGATGCGAGAACACCTATAGGGCAGCGTCGACGAGACTGTGGAAATATGTATGTGCTCCTTTGTATCCTCTATTTCATGGCTCCTTACGTTTGTTCGGACGTTCAGTTTTTTTCGCATTTCCTCAAAGCAGGATTGGCTATGCACTCGACAGCATTTTAAATTATTAATACCTTGCCGTTTTGCCATACATTGGCAAAGCATTTCACGTGCAGACGGTTTTTTTTTAACAATCTGATAGCAGCAGTCATTTTCTGATTTGTCCACATAGCAAATTAACTATAAAATATTAGTATACCAGACTTTTTTTTGTTGCTATAAACGGGACAAGTTATATGAGTTATGCATCACGTTGCATGAAGTTGCCATACTCTCAACGTTTGCTGCGTTTGACAGATGTTTGCTTTGAAATTCATGCGATACTTCAATATTTTTTTTTTTATAATTTTTTGTAATGGTAATGTAATTTTGGATTAATTCGAGAAATTTAAATTCTCGATATTCTCGATATTGGGTTGTTGAGGCAGAAGAATACAAATGTTTTTGGGAAAACATCTGCTGTTTGACAGATTGAAGGCAAATTTTCTGTTGAACTTCCTGGTGTAATTTTGGTAGACTTATTTATTCCGAAAATTCATATAGACATATTCTAAAAGGTAGAACTTTAAATGTATAGCAGGCATCATAAGATGGGTTGTAGGCTATAGTTTAAAATGATTATAAATCTATTGAAAACTGTCCAATAAATTGAAGATACTCCTTGATGCCTCTCATTTTGCACAAAATTCCACTTGTTCAAGAATCAATGCTAGCTGGGCAGGGAGGGCACAAAAGACATTAAAAAATACAAGACCTTTTGCCATTGAGACAAACACTTTAGGCATACTATTCTAGTGCCTATCGTGTAAGCTCGTCCCTTGATGCTGTAGAAAAATTTAGATCATTCAATAAACGGGGGCTTGGTTTGATTCAGTGATTTAATATCGAGAAGTGTTTTGAAATGATTCCGAGTCAGCACCGATCGTGTAAGAACATATGTCCAATACCTACCACACACTCATCAGATTGCTTTGACTCTCTGTTTTGTACCGAACATACTAACGACACAGTCCACCAGATTAAAATAAAGATTTTGCACGACCACTTCTAATTTTCTCTAAAATCCACTAAATAGAGATACTAATAAATATCGTCTATATGGAATCTATAAAACCCCTTCTACGCTGCCGAGAAAACGTGGTTCAGTGAATAAAATCCTCCTAAGATTCGAGTTTCGGTTGAAATTTCTCTTCCAGTAATTCTAGTTATAGAAATTCGATTTAGGGAGCAAAAAATATGTGAAAAATGCAACGAAAAATTAGTGTTCATGATAAAAGTTAGACGAATGAGAGAAGTTCGACTGTAGTATTGGTAGCGCTACAGCCCGGAGAGGGCCAGGGCCTAGCTTCCACAGCAACCACTCATGTTGTGCGTGATATTGTTCTTTCAAGAGTGGAGCGGACATATGTCCAATACCTACCACACACTCATCAGATTGCTTTGACTCTCTGTTTTGTACCGAATATACTAACGACACAGTCCACCAGATTAAAATAAAGATTTTGCACGACCACTTCTAATTTTCTCTAAAATCCACTAAATAGAGATACTAAATATCGTCTATATGGAATCTATAAAACCCCTTCTACGCTGCCGAGAAAACGTGGTTCAGTGAATAAAATCCTCCTAAGATTCGAGTTTCGGTTGAAATTTCTCTTCCAGTAATTCTAGTTATAGAAATTCGATTTAGGGAGCAAAAAATATGTGAAAAATGCAACGAAAAATTAGTGTTCATGATAAATTTAGACGAATGAGAGAAGTTCGACTGTAGTATTGGTAGCGCTACAGCCCGGAGAGGGCCAGGGCCTAGCTTCCACAGCAACCACTCATGTTGTGCGTGATATTGTTCTTTCAAGAGTGGAGCGGACCTATAGTTTCATGCCGGCTCCGTTCGGCCAAGTTTGAGATGACAGTTTTTACTCTTTGAGCATTGTCAGTGACTCGATAGAGTTGCGACCCTGAAAATTATCTTGTTCGTACCGGGAATAGAACCCATGCAGCGAGGTTCAGTTGCATACAGGTCAAGGTATATGACCACAATGCCACGGCCACCGCCAGTCTTGCAAAATTTACACTTTTTTCTCTCCAATTCTTTCTAATATTTCACTTAACAACAAACTACCACCAGTGTATGATTTTTTTTTGGTACAAAAACAGAAACAAAACATGTTAAAAATATTTGGCACTAGCTACTTTTATCTATCTATTAATTGAATCTAAGTGCGTAAAAGCTGCCAAAAAATATGTTTATCTTTTTTTCATTTTTTCCTTCAATAATGTATGTTTAGGTTATTAATAGATATATGTTGTTATTGTTTTAATTTTCATTGTTTGTTTTTGTTGCATTTTTGATGTATACATATATTGACCAATAGCTTAAGTAAAATTCTAAAATAGCCTACACAAATATTTGGTATCATAATATGTCTTATTATCCATTCTGAAACATTGATGTAATTTTATTCATTTTAGGGTTTAAATATTTTTGTTTTAATAAAAATTTGAAACGTTTTTTTTCTTAATAATTAACAACTTGACGGATAGATTTTTCTGTTCACTTATGTTTTTGTTAAATAATTAAATTAGTGTTTTAATAATAAAAAATTCAGTAACTAAGAGGATTAATTTAACTAACACATTTTTACCGCTATGACGTATCATCCAACGAGTTTTCGAGCTCCTCTGGTGGATTCTTTTTTATGCAATCACGGATGCCTTGCAGGATAACGCCAACACGACGATCCAGCGCCACCATGTGTGGCTCCCATAGAATCGGATTGATTGGATCCGCAGCCATCTTCTCACGCATTAAATCGGACAAATGCTTTGGTCCATTGTGAAATCTAAATGTGGGACGGTGGATAGTAGGGTTTGTCTTCAAAAGGAAATAAAAAAAAAAAACACTTACTCGAGTAGCCTCTTAAGCGTTGTGGTACGTATCAAGCAGCATTGTAGTACCGGTGCCAGGATTGTAAGCTCATCGTGAAATGCTTTTCCAAAGCCACGTCCATGATCCAAATGAAGGGGGAATGTATCGTTCCCGTAAACCCTAAAAATAGACAAACAGAACCGACGATTGAGTGAGGTGTTACGTCACTTACTTCACGTAATTAGAACTGGATAGTAAGGTTCAGTGTGTTCAGGTTCGACAGTGTTCAGCTTAATTGGTTTAGTAGGAAAAGGACTACAAGGAGTTAAATAAGACGGAAAGCGAGTCGGGGGAAATTGTGATTGTATACTTCTTGAGTCGAAAGTGCTGCTTGAGTGTTCCAACTTAAAGAAAGATGATGGCCTTACAGACATAAGGTGTGATTATTTCAAGTGTCACCACACGCTCTGAAACACCAAACCTTAGCAGGTCCTTCGACAGTAATTCGTGCTGCATCGTGGCCAAGACACACACACTTCAAGGCATGTTAGCCAGCAAACCACTTTAATCTAGGAAAAATCTTTGAACTTCCTTCCCTTCTTAGCCTGTTCCTAATGGTTCATTCGAATATAAGTAAAAAAATAAGTTTTACAACGACCCTCAATTGAAGAGAGCGATAGATGCTATCGGTCGGACCGCCATCGCTTGAAAAGATATCCACTTAAGGAGAGATGAACTTTTGCCGCTATGCACATTCCTTGCCACGTGTGAACTTGATGGGCAACACCAGGGTACCCTTTCAAAGGATGAAATGGAGCTTGCATGTGCGTCGTTGATTCTGAAGAGACGACGAAGACGAGCACCCACGTTTCACAAGAGAAGCAGTATTGTGGCACAGTCCCCATCTGGTTGATGGTCTCTTATTGGTAATAAAATTCCACAATTCGGCAAAAGAGTTCGTGCTCGCTTGGTCCTTTTGACTATCCTCGCAGATTGGACCAATATTCATTTCGTGCGGGTTGCAGAACAGTGTCGTTGGTTGCCGTCGTTCTCTGTGGTGTTTGTCGTCATTTCTATGGCATCGTCCTACTTGGTAGCTTAACTCACTCAGTTGCTCAGAGCACGAGTCCCTCAGTACCTGTGCGGACGGGAGTCCCGAGTGCAACTGCTTCGCCGGAGCATGATAAGAAAACCAAGAAAAGGATCGAAGACCTGAAACACGAGAGCGATGCAGAGGGACATCCGTGAATGCCTCAAAGAAACTGAAGTATGTACCACCGTAGCAACAGCGCGTCGCGGCGCACCACCACAATCTATATCATCAACGGTCCTTTGAGTGGCTATTTAGATCGTAATAGTTTGTCGACTGTGTGCCAAAGTGTATGTTTGCGCCACCAGCGCTAAGCTATTCAAAACGACGATGCTGCAACTTCAGGTCTTGTCAGTTTGCCTTTGGATTCGCATAATGGTTCAATAAATATCTGAAGTTGCAGGGCGCCCTGTCCTCTACAGTCGCACAACGATGGTGCATGGCTTCTGTATCCAGGGATATTCCCGTATACGAGCATTGCACTTTTGCGATATTCCTTCCATTTATGGTTCTCAAATACACGCTCGGTCACCTGGGGCTACGAAACAGAAATTTCAATTTCTGCGTTGGCCCAGTTTAATTTTCGTTTCCATGCAAACGGCGATTGCTAAATTAAGTGGAAAATAAATTTTCCATGGCTCTTCCGGGCTCTTCTTCTTGGGCGAAGTGAACGTGTATAGTGTATTGTTGTGCGTGTGTGTGTTTGTATACTGTTCGTGGTTTTTCGCTAAAGCGGAATGCGAATGCTTAGGGGATTCCACCAGCGGCGTTGGTGGTGGTCCCATACGTTTGGTTCAAATTGAAATTCGAAGACGGAAATAAATTAAATCGCTTGCAGCTCTTCCCACACACCGTCCCATGCAGAGATACAATTTAGTGGTAGCACAACTCATAGGTACCGGATTTCGCCAATACAGTGGTACTGCCTGATGCAAGAACACAACACCTGCAACTTGACAAGGGGTACACAGGGAAGTCGATACGGTTTGAAATTTGATATTTCGGCGGAGGATTGACATATCTCAATCTGAAAGAACTATAAGCCATTAAGGGCATAATAAAGCATTAATTGCTCAGACTAAAATCTAAAAGCTCTCAAAACAACTCTGCTCTTGTTGCTTCCGCCGCCGGTGTTCGTGGATGATAATTTCTCAAATTCGCAATCTACGCCATTTCCGGAGAGACTGCTCTGAAGTGAAGAAGAAGTTGAAGTGCACTTCTCTCAACACATTTTTGTAAGTCTTTCTCTCGGGTTAGGATAGGTTGTAGTGGAGTGGTTAACTGCAGATGGCAGTAAAACTTACGTCAAAGTATACTCCTTGTGAAACCGTTATGTGAATTGATTTCCCCTAACAGTTGGTGCTTGTGACGAAGCAGTTTAGCTGGTTAATGCTGACGCTGTTTAGCCCATATGGATTATTGGAGTAGTAGACACCTAGGTGTAAGTACCTATGACTTGCCAAGAGCAGAGTAGGTGATCTGTGGTCTCGAACTCCTCTTCATCCATACAGCTTCTGCATAAGTCATTATAGGGGACAGCCAATCTGCGGGCATAGACGTCAATTGCGCAGTTTCCGGTTATGACGCCGATGAGCCGATGAATTAAGATCTGCTAAGTCTAAGCAGATGGAGCGATGGGTTGAGATTAAGTGATGGCCATATTTCGATTTACTTAAGGCTAGTGATGCCTTCTAGCCATTTCCGATTGTTAGTGTTGATTGTGTGTATGTTAAGTAGATGGTAGGCTGTAGCGTGAGAGGTGGAACTCCTCCTAGTGTCAGACGTACCACACCTAGCGAGTTCATCATTCCGCCCACAAGCTCTTCCATTGGAGTCAACACAAGCTCATAGCATCATGTCTAGACTCCGAGGATCGGAATAGCCTAGTGGATGGTAGTGGAAGCCTTCAAAACAGCGATTCTATGTGAAGAGCCTTGCAGATAAGAACGAACACGAAACGTTGTGATCTTCCTATTAACCAAAAACTCGCAAGCATGTATGACCTTGTGCGATGACGCATTGTCATGCAACAAGAACCAAGTGCTAACATCCTTGAAAGAGTGAAACATCAAATAACACCACTTCCTACAGCTTCTCTAAGGCTTTTCAATGAGTTCAAGAATTTCTAACGCTTCTCTGGGTACAGGTGAAATTACAATGCTAACTGAACATGTTTCGTTGTTGAGTCGCCTTGGCGTAGTGGGTTAGTGCGTCGACTCCTACGCAGAGGTTGCCAGGTTCGAAGCCCCTTCTAACAACATTCATAATTCACGGCTTCCACATCTTTCGAGTCACTGACAATGCTCAAAGAGTACTCCTGTCTAGAAAAAGGTTCTTAACTTTACCGTTCGGAGTCGGCAGGTCCCTTTCACTCGTCATAGAGCAATAGCACGCACAACACGAGTTGTTGCTAAGAAGCTAGGCCCAGGTCCGCCTCGGACTGTCGCGCCACCAATATTATAATTATTATTACTGAACATGTTTGTCAGGAACAGTGAAAAATAAAGTTGAAAAAAAATCACGTACAGCTTCTGTGGAACACGATTAATGCCCAGCAATCTCTCCAGATCAGCCAAATAAAATTGATCATTCAAATTCCTGGTAGAACGAATGCGTAGAGGATAGCCTTTCACTCGACGGGAACACTGAACACAGTCTTGATACCAATTGTCTATAAATTGCACATCTACCTCCGTGAGTGGATCTGGAAAAAATTGGACAGTAATCTTTCTCTTTCCCAAAACACTAGGTAAAAATTCCATAAGACACTCTCATCACAATCATCTCCTCTCATCGAAGTTTCCCAGACCGAAAAAAAGTATGGCAGGAGCAAATGGGAGTAGTATAAGGGGAACTGTACGCAAGCGGCTCAAGGATCAGGGTGGGTACAGACGTTGACGATATGAGTACTAAAAGAGGCGATTGTTTCCTTGGTTCTTCAAGCTGAAGTGGCTGGGAAACAGAGGGCAGCACTTGTGCTGAGGAAACACAACCAAACCAACAAATCGATAATCATTTACAGAATAAAGGTTATAGCATCATAAATTTTGATAATTTTGGAAAGGCACACTGGCATCCAAGGAAACGAAAAATGTGGTCAATCTTGCCATTGGATGAATCTCGGGTAATCGCTTGTGGATTCCCGTCGCTTAGATCCACAAGGAAAAAACTGGAAGACGGAGCCCCGAACGGAGTAAGAACTCGATAGCTTGGTCTGGAAATTGGAGCAACAGCAAAGGCCCTATTTACGACGATGAGGATCAGCTCAACCTCACTGATAAGTTTTAGACGCAAGGAAGTGGGCATGTTAATAAGCGTCCTTACCGGGCTCTGTGTCATAGGCATGCACTCATTGCAACTGAACTTTTGCCAAAGCTTCAAAAGGGAGGAAGAAATAAAATTTGCCCAACATCTGCTAAGCAAATGCCCAGCCCGAGCAATGAAATGGGGGCAGTTCCTTCCCAGAGATAGAGGACTTGAGCGGTGATGAACTGAAAACCTCTTCAGATTTATAAATGAATCTGAATGTTTTTAGGAGTAAAATTAGGTCTCAGATTGTGCATGAACTCGCTGCTCCATCAAGTTCTGTATCGAACTCAACGAGACCTTCAATGTTAATCTGCCATGTGACCTCTTCAACATCATCCTGGAGAAGATCGTGTAAGACTCTCATGGCAACGCTAGAAGCACGATCTTCCAGTAGAAATCTGTTAGCATACGCAGGCGATATTTACTTGACTAGTGTGGAGAAAGAAATTCAACATCGACGACTTGGCCACAACGTCAACATAGGCAGATACATCCTCTCCTCTTCACTAGAAGATCTTCTGAAAAATCCATATTCTTAGATTGGATGCAAAATTATACTGAAAACCTGACCTAACGGAACGGGCACATAAAGCTACTGCAGGTTAACTGAGGTCTTCCACCAAACTTTACTCAATGGATCTGCGTTACCATAGTTGGTGTAATTTTAATGTACGGTGTGGTGCTCTGGAAAGTTGCGCAATTAATCACCGTGAGGCAAGTACATCATCAAGCCTGGATTCGCACGTTGAAACCACTCAATCGGATGCACTAAGAGTGATTTTCAATCTAACTCCGCTTTTATATTTTCACTCAAAAATACCTAATTAACAGATACCCTTGTACTGGCTTGAAAATGAATTGTTTGGACCACACTGCCCTGTTAAACAGGGACTTTTTGGCTGAATATCCGACACGCCTGTCAGGAATACCCTACATGACTATAAGACGTTTCTTCTTAAGAACTTAAAGCTAAGTCTTACCACATCACTTCAGGCTCTTTCGCGAAGCGATCATACCGATGCATGAGGCTTTCATTTGGCTGAAATCGGATATTATGTAAGCAAGAGTTAATTGCATACTTTCAGATAGCCAGGCGAAACAGATAATAAATCCGCCAAGTTAAAAACCAAGCCGATGGGGAAAAACTAAACCCCAAACGTTCCAACAAGCTACAGACCCACTATAAGCACTGTCTGCAGGGAGAACATTTTAGAATTGATTTTCAAAGAAGTTGGACGATGAAGAAGAATTCGAGAATGTCGCACATCTTCTATGCCCGGTGCCCGGTCTCGTCAGCGGCCAGGAAGAGTTTCTTCGGAGTTCAATTTTTCAATGTTCTCTGCAATTTAAATGCTCTTCGTTTGGATAAATATCATTGCTACAAGAACTTTTTTCTTATTCCAAGAATTTTATTTTTGCATAAGGAATAATTGTGTGAGTCAACTCAGGAAAGCCTCGTGCCGCGGGAACCACCTTCATGACTACGGTAACTCGTACGTCAGGTACCATGAATTTAAGGTGCTTTGCATATAAAACCCAATTTTGTTCGCATGAAGTAATTCTCAAAGTTAAGTAATTCCACCCGTTCGCATAGATCACACGAGAAGAAGACGTAGCAGAAATTGATTCCCTTCTGGTGCTCCAAAAGTATCGCTTTGCGGCTCTAATTATGAGAGAAAAACCAAGTGGCAGCAGTTTTTTGAAAAGTCCCCTTTCGTGACTATTTCTCCAAAACTTTCGAGCAAACACTAACTTTGAAATATAATCTCTCCCAAGTGTGTCAAAGCAAAATTCAGCAAAAATAGGACGGTAAAAAAAATTCTCAGAATGCACTTATTACTCAGCTCGTCATCCCACCATCATGATGTCCATGACTTTAAATATGTTCAACTTCAACCTAAACGGCGACAAATTGCAAAAATGAAGTTTTCCCCCTCACTTCGAACGACCTCAGGCAAACAAGAACACCTGCAAAGTTTTGAGGATTATTAAGAAAAATTTGCTCACCTCCAGTGGGAAGCAAGCAAGTAGTTTTGCAATCTCAAAACTAAAATTAAAACTAACATCAGCATCAAAATCGGGAAAACTTTTTCTTTAAAAACTCAACTTTAAGATTTTCAGATATGAAGGATCAAACTTGCCACAGGATAAGTTTCAGCACCACACGTCACTCCATCTCCCTGGCTCCGTAGATGGCACACAGATCTGTGCAGAGGCAGGTACCTCTCCTTGCAAACAATTACATGCAATTCGACCAAAAGAAGTTAGTCATAAATTGAAACTAATTAAAATTCGAATGCCTCTTGTGGACTGTGGAGTTTATCTCACGACGCGAAGTGAAACTTGTTTGACAAGTAAGCTGCTTATAAAGCTGCTATTTGAGTCCCCCACAAATCCCCGGAATTCATTAGGGGATATCCGCAAAGTGCAAGAGCAACTCCCACTTCCGGTGTACATAGATGACAGTTATTTTTATCAATACCCTCCATTTGCCGGTGTCTTTTGTGACGCGGACGAAAACAGAAACACAGTCACCCGCTGCCTTAACTGCTCATTAAAAGTTAATTAAAATGCGGCGGTGGTGGGAGTATTTTAGCGATGACTTCGGGCGTCCGTCGTCCTTTTGATTTGTTTTTCTTATTTTTTTCTTTATCGGAAACATAATGCGGATCAATTTGCCAACGCGGACAGAGGTGATTGAAGTATTAGAATCTCTTGAGGAATTTCAACTTCCCCAGGGATTTAGATGGAGGTCTTACTTTTCAATTGGAACACCTGATTCGATGGATTATCATAGAACGAGGAAAAGTTTATTTTGGTAGTAAGGCGAGAATTGAGGAAAACCAGAGGAATAGATGAGTAAATCGAAACGCCAATGATAAGGTCGGTTGTTTGTATGAATGAAGGAGGAATTTAAAATATGAAAACCATCGACACGTACTCAATTTGAAGTTTTAACTTATCTCGTAGAAGACATCTATTCCGAGGCTGTAGAGGAAATGATCAGTGAGCGATATGATGTGTAGCACACAAGTGAAGAGGACCTAGTCTGCGGATTGGGAGTGGGTAGAAGGGTGAGGGTGTTTTTTAATGAAAACCTCTGATGAATGTCTTGACTTGCTAGTGTAATCGAATGTGCTTGCACTCAAATTACTTTTGAAGGCATGGAGGTTAAAGACCCACGCATAATGACAGAAGAAAAACTCGACGTGGAGGCCATGGCATTGCGGGTCTATGCGTAGACTCCTACGCAACTGGACCTCACTGACCTCACGGTCCCACCTCTTTCGAGTCACTGACAATGCGCACAGAGTAATAACTGTCTGGACGAGCTTCGACCCGAAATATTTCACTTGAAGAATGAAAAATCATTGAAGATTTATTGTGTAAGTGTTTAAAAGCTCTGAAGGCCTCAACTAGTACAGAATATTTATGGGAAAAGGGTTCTACAATCCGAGGTGCGTCCACTCCCTTGTGCGATTACACGGTTTGCCTCTCATCCCGCGCAGTCTACGCCGCATACTCAAGACAAAGTCTTTCCTTCGAAGAAACCCGTAGCCAAATCTGCATCGCAAAGTTTCATCAAATTTCTACAAACCTCCGAGGTTTCGCAATACATTTTCGGGGCTTCGAAACCTCGCTCTTTCGGCGAAAGCTGAGTGAAACTTCGTTGAATTCATTCGTCCGAACCGAACCAACCCTCAGCGTGAACTTTAGTTTATTTTCGTCATCTTGTTTTATTTTCTTTTCTGGTGTTCTCAATATAGTTGTTCTTTGACAGGAGCATAGAATTACCTGTCAACAGACAGCTGTTTTGCCGACCATATCAAAATTGACAGCTAATGACATTTGAAAACACAAACTAGGTGGGAGCGATCTATTGAGGTTTCAGTAAAAGTTCATCCAAATCTAGCGATTTTGGTTCTGTGGGACATAGCATAAGATTTAATGTCCATACGACTTAACAGCGGAGAGTTTTCACCGACAGACCTTTAGCACTCTGGCTTCCGAGTGGCTTGTATTAGGACCGTGATAGATCACTAATCCTTTTCGTCGTACCTTTTCATATGTACGCTATGAAAAATTACAAAGCTCACCATTGAGTCCGAACAGAAATCAAGAGACAGCAGGCTTCTATCCCTCTTATTATAACTCTCGTCGTAACGTCGTCGTCGTAAACGAGAAAATCGTTCTCTTTAACTTTCATCAGTTCGTGATTAAACATTTGTCGGTTGACAGAGGACAATCTGCCTCAAAATCGAATCTGTCTACTATTTGATTGACTAAGCATTGGAACGTTTTAATTCGAAGAGCGAAATACCTCGTATTTATTATGGGTACATTAAGAGCATATTTAATGTTACTTTAATGTAAGCTTTGATTTAATTTAATTTAAATTTATATTGAAATTTAAATTAAATTGTAAATGTTAATTAAACGCAAGTTTAAATAAAATTTAAATGTCATGTAATTTAATTTTAATTTTAATTTAACTAGATACTCACTTAAATGTTTCATAATGATGTCGATCCATATTTCCTGTTAAGAAGTCAAACACAGACATGTCCATTAAATCCAACAGCCGCCTTCCTTCATCGTATGGAGGAATATCTCGGACCTGAAAGTATTATTTTTTAATTCCTTAATTCATACGGAATTGAATCAATAAATTAATTTTAATGCTGTTATTTCGTTCCTCCATTCGAAGACTTCAAACTTCAAAATGCCAAGTGCTGACTTGAATTTTAATCATATTGATTTGTAACTTAAATATTAGTCGGAACGAAATACAAAAATGCTAATTTCCCTAGTCTCATGAACTGATGTAAACAATGACTGCAAAGCAGAGAGGTAGGAACGACTATTTTGGTTCGCCACGGAGTATAAGAAGTTTGGTCAAAAGTCATCACTACTTTCGAGAAATGACTTGAATGCGCTTCAATCATCAGATCGATTGGCAATCTAAAAATTCGCCAGGTTGCGTTTGGGCAGTTAGAGTCGATGGTATGCAACCTTTTTAGTGGATCATACGGGCGACTGCAGACGAGATGAGAAGAGGGAGGACGAAGTGTTGCTAGAATCTGTGCATCCGTCCTTTCTAAGATTGTGCCTACAACAACAGAAGGTATTTAACTTCGGATTATCTGTCTTGTCTGTCACAATATCCAGAGCTCCTAGATTAATACTTCGAATGAAGTGAACATTTTGAATTTCAGGCTTGAAGTCTTGTCATCAATATAAGTATGTACTTTTGGAAAAATGAGTATAGTGAAACTTCTCTATAGCGGACACCAGGGAGACCATCATAATTGTCTGTTACGCGGGGGTGTAAGGTTTGAAGGGGTTGAAGTACACGAATACCTTCACGCCGGGATGACGAATTGTCCTTAAAGAGAGGTGTCTTTTATAGAAGGATGTACTTAAAGAAAAGTTTCACAGTATTTGAATATTGCATCCGTATACGTGAAGTTGGCCGCTGGGCCAGCTCATTTTTATTCATCAAATTTCATCACAATGACAGCTGCGTGTAGAAACTTCAGCAATGTTGGACATCACCAAATAATCTCTAAGAGAAAACAAAAATACAAAGTCTGTTGATTTTCTGGTGTTATTTGTTAAAGACCGTCAAATTTTATCAAATTCCGTAGCAGTCACTGCTACATATGCGCACAAGGCAAGCGAAAAATGCGTGTCGCATGGTTGCAGAAATCATATCACCTTTAGAGTTATCATTCACCATTTATTTTTCTCCCGTTTTTGTATCTTTATCTAAATTGCGGGGGCACTTGTATCGGTGTGGTGAAATTGTGTGAAGTGGCGGAAAGAAACCGATGTACACACCAAAGTGGGTGGACAAGTGTGCTGTGTATGGACAGCTAAAGAGGCAACATATTACGCTAAGAGCTCAGTGTTCAATTCACGGTTCTACCTCACTCTAGTCATTGGCAATACCCACATAGTATATTGTCTGTAAAATGCTTTCCAAACGTCAATGCTCGGAGTTGTAATACACTGAAGAGAGAATAATAGCACGCACAGTACAAGTGATTGTTGTAAAAGCTAAGGTATATATTTTGTAAACTGTCCAGATTACGAAACAATCTCCACGTCAAACAAGTGGTGTCGAGTGAAAGAACTTATTCAAATTCATAAGGCATGTCTGAACTTAAATTATTCCATAGAATTCCTTTTATTGGAACAGAAACGTTTACTACACCATGCCATGGAAGCACTTGATGCTTGCCTCTTACCACACAAGAGACTGGACACTCAAGTTGTGCCCATCCTTCGTCCTCAGTTGCTCTTAATTCCGAGACAACATCAATAAGCCAACATCCACAAAGGTGAACGATGTTTATCAAATTTTACTGACGTATTAAATACAAACAGCAGCCTTTCTCCCTCATTGAATTTCAATGAATATTACAATCAGCACATTCATTCATTCTCAAAGGAGAACGACAATAATGTGGAAAACAACAAATAGAACAAAAACATTAAGAGCTGTGCTGAGAATGCAATAACAGTGCTCGTAGATGAAAATTGAAAATAAATGCATTTGATGACTCCAAGACATAACCAATTTCCTGTGAAGTGCCTTCAGACTGAACCTTCCTCTCATCGGATGAATTCGTGCTTTCCGTTTAAGGTTTATTTCATTACGATTACGGACGATAGCAGGCGCGCTTCTTCACTTCGTCTGACGTTCACCCGACGAGGACGAAGGACAACATGGTGCATAACCAGCATTCCCTTGCCAGGGTGCCTCATCCTTTACTTGTGTGCATTCATTGCTTTAGAATATAAAATACCATAGTTTAACGCGCTCACTCTGCAATCGCCTGGCACGATTCTGAAGACCATTCATCTGAGCCTGACGAATGCCTTGAAAGGAAATCCATGGAGTCTCGAACTGAGGGATTGTAAAGAAAAATTTAGTAAAGAACTTCTTTAGTGCGATGTGCATTCACGCGGGGGAAGATTATTGAACTTTTAAGAGTCATGTCTGCAATCAGCGAGGCTGTGGAAGGGATGAAGTAGGAACATTAGCGAGGTAACTCTTTAATGTCATTTTACCATTGAACAGTAGTCAGCATCGGTTTCCCATTGAGCTTTCCTTCTCTTGTGATACGATCGTCTCCAGGGATGTCTCCAGACCTGCAATAAAAGGAAATCAATTAAATTCAAAATTATACATACTGTTGAAAATATAATATGACGGTGTTCTTTCTAATGTGGGATATGTAATGTTGGTGTACAACAGGGGAGAAAGTTAGGCCCCTTGCTGTTACAAGTGCATGAACAGCAGCGTTACTGAAGTTTCATTTAATTTTCCGATAATTCTTCTTCAAAATTTACTGGATAGAAATTAACTTTTCAAATGGTTGAGGAGAGAAATGTGTGGTTCGAGTAGGGTGGAGGTATCTACGTTTTAGCAGTTGATCAGAAAATATATACGCTCAAACGGTTGAAACGCGGGCCAGAAATGTGATGGAGAAATTGAAAAAAAAATTCGTAACGCAGTTGATATGAAAGAAGGCTGAATAAAGTTAAGAGAAGCCCGGTCATCAATGAACTCATCTTAAATTTGATCACCAGTCGAACTGGCGGCGCATAGCAAAATTGACAGGTGCGTGAACTTGTTCAAGTGAAAGAAACAAAAACTCGTTGAAGAAGGCTATGACTAAGATTGCTTTCAGCGAAATGCGTTACGTAGAAGTTGCTAAACAATGCACTTAGGTCCCTTGTGCCACAACGCAGGACCAATCAGTTAATTCTGGAAGATAACGGTGAGAAACCAGTTCGTTTTAGTGATTTAGATATGGAGTCCATCGACATGAATTTCATTGGAGACGCAGAGATCTTTGTAACTGGCTCTCCATCAAGTATACTTAATGGCAAGAAAGTGCCCAGTTATGATGCTTAAATTCCGAACCCGTGGGACAACGTAACAGAGGACGCCTGCGTTTAAGGTGGCACACCCAGGTGGAGAAGGACCTCAACCAACTTGGCGTGCGACACTGGAGACAGCTAGCCAGAGACCGTGCTAGCTGGAGAGGCTTGTTGGTTGAGGCCCAGGTCTACCCCGGACTGTAGCGCCAAATAAAGAAGAAGAAGAAGTGGTTTCATTTCAGCACAGAAAAAATATATTCATCGAGAAATGCATTAAATGAACTAACTCAGCCTTGTTAAAGATTCAAACATTGAGCATTCCAGAGAAGGAGAGAAGCCAACTACCCACATAGAATCATGCCTAGCATAAAAACCTACAACAAATTACTCCAGCAATCCAGACCAAACACCCTGTGATAGCGGTCAATATAAGCGCCGAAAAAGACAAGTATATTCTCTCGGAGGCAAATAAACAGAACGACGACGACTGTTCTGAAACCGATTCCGATTCCAAAAAAATGCATTAAATCCAAGCAGAGAACTTTCTGCATGACATCAAGGAGACTTCTATGATAACCAGCCACCTCTGGACATGTCATTCCAGATATCGATCTCATATACCGGTCAAGCCGAAATCTACCTCTTTGGAGAGTTCGTCGAGATCTTTTAATTGTGTGCAACTGTGTACAAATAATAGCGTGCACTTGTTTTTATTTTGAATGCGCCACTCTCTCTACACAATAGAGAGAAAGTTAGAAGTGATGACGCATCTGGAGTGTGTTGAGTGAATTGTGAATAGTTTCTACTATCGCAGATTCGGGTGACTCGGGGGGGCTATTTGGCTGTTCGTATAAAGCACGAAAATCAAGGAATCAGTATAATCACATAAGATGTTTCGCACCAGTGATGTTGCCAATATTCGCATCCTCATCCGCAAATGCGGATCTTCAGCATGGTTCTTAACATCCGCATCCGCATTCGCACCCGCAATAATGGGTGGAGGGAAGGGTGGAGATGTCGATGTCTCGAAAAGAAAAAAAAAAAAAAAATAAAGGATGATGGGTACTAGGTCACACGATTTGGATCCATTTTGATGACTTTGGCCATGATGACTCTGAAATCTGGGCTTACAACAAAGTGTTATACTTTGCATGACCAGTGTAATTTTAATGTCTTCGACAACTTCGATATAAGCAAAAGTTGTTTGGGTAAGGTTAGGTTAGTGGGCTGCTAGTGCATTCACCAGGACACTTAGGCCATATTGGTCAGACTACTTCCTCCGATTGACCACTCCAGTGATAGTGCCGTTAATTTGATCCCAACGGCAATTGGTGACTGGACCAGATTTGAAAACCAAATAAAAGCGTATTAACTTTGCTTTCACTGGGATTCGAACCGGGACCCCGCTAACCAGGGGCCATGCAGTCGTGTCAAAAGTTGTTTACTCCAGTGACTAAAAAAACAATTAAAGAAAACGTTTCGAACAACCAGAAACGTGTGGTTCGATGAAAACGTTGTGCTTCAAAAACGTTGAAATCCTACTGGGTTCTTCGAATGAAAATGCATGTGAAGAAACACTAGAAAATTGTGGCACTGGAACTTTATTTAAGAAGGAAGTCTTTCTTATCGCAATAAAAAGAGGTCAGTGTAAGCGAAAATTCACATAACTCTCGCATACGCATCCGAATTAACGAACTAATCATATTTGCGATGATGGAGATCATCATTAGCAAGTGCGGAAGAATCGAATGTATCTAGGGCAGGCAACACACCAGTAAAACAAAACTTAATTAACAAACAATTCAGATGACAGGTTACCGTGGCTACGACAGCGATCACAGTTCTGTAGAAGAAAAAAAATCTCATAAATTTCAGGTTCTGTGTCCTGGTTGCGACACTTTTTATGAACGTGTGCCTCGTGCACAAATGTTCACAAAATCGAGAGCAATAGCGAAACAAAGGAAGCAGTACATAGCAACTGCACCCTCTCACCATGCTAAGCCTGCCTGGCAGTCGGTCAAGCGAAGCACTCCTAACTCATAATTGTCATTTCAACGCTACATTGCATGAAGGACATTTAAAGCAGCAATAGCAATACGAACAAAATAGAATGAAAAAATAAATGCCAGAGGGATACGCCTGGACAAACTGCGTGAGTCTAGTTACTTTATTATTAAATTATTCAACATAACTCTATTTATTTTATAATTAAATTGTTCTTTCACGCCATATTTTGTACCTTCGGTTTTGTTTATACGTCCCACGCAAACAACGGTACAAATTGAACTGCTGGATGCCTTTCCTGGGAAATGGAATCACAATAAAGTTTTGTTCAGTGCAGTTTTTACAGACATGATATTTTGTTCTCTCCATTTTGCTCTTCTAATCAAGAGTATTCGGAACGGAGCTTCCTGAGTCTTGTCCGTTACTATCGTAACTTTGTATTTGAATATACATTGATGAAAGAGCGTGAGGAGCAAGAATGTAACAAACAATGCCTTCATAATACAGTATTGCTTGAAACAAAACACCGAAACTTTTTTAATTATTTCATTGGACACAATTGAGGCGTACACTTTGTAAAAATATAAATTGACTCAAAAATTAACCACTGTATTACGACAACCCCTTTTCTCCAAACATTGGTTAAAATCAAGAATTATATCGGTTTTTAAAAAACAGATTTCTGTTGAGGGTTTTAGACGTATAAGCATTTTACAATATCCGTCGAAAATCTTTGAGAAATTTATTGCTAAGCAAGATGTATAAAGAAGAATCTGGGTTCAGAGTCCACCATACAGCCATTCTACTGTTGTGGTTAAAATAATGAAAGATCTTAGAAAGATATATAATCATGGAGATATTACGCTTCTCTGTTTGCTACATTTCTCGAAGGCTTTTGACAAAGTGCACAACAAAGTTATATGCTTGAAACTACGACACTATATTGGTTTTTCTGAAAGTGCTGTCAAACTCTTTAAAAGCTCTCTTTCTGATAGGTGTCAAAGAGTAGTAGCACGAAATTATCCTCTGCTTTCTTACCAGTAAAGCAGGGCGTGCCGCAGGGATTTATTCTTGGTCCCATTTTATTTTCGATGTTTTGTAACGACTTGTCCAATGTTTGTATACATACGAAAGTTCACCTTTATGCAGATGACGCTCAGGCTTATCTGGGAACGCCACTCACACAAATGGATGAACTTGTAGGCAATTTAAACGAAGACATCTCTAGTATTTCCACTTGGGCTATATCTTAATGACAACCCCAAACAAATCACAGGTTATACCCATACTAAGGAAAAAGTTAACAACATGCCAACATTCCCGACGTCATACATTCTGGAAACACTCAGAATGGTACAAACTGTGACTAGTTTGGGTTTTTTCATCAACTCTGATCTGTCAGGGTATGATCATACCAACTATCTCATTAGAAAAATATATATGTGGCTACGTAAACTATGGACTTCTGCAAATTTCACTCCGTCTGTACAAGACAAAAATTAGTAAAACTCATATCTTACCTCTAATAACATATTCTGAGGCTGTTTACTGTAACGTAGATTGCTTGTAGCATCAGAAACTATGAGTTGCATTTAATGACTATGTAAGGTATATTCATGGATTGCGACATTATGACCATGTATCTCAATTTGCTCAATTCCATGGATTATAGAACACAAATTAAAAGCAACATCTTGATGAAAGGATACGTATTTTCCTACATAGAATCATTCCGAATAAGACCCATGAATACCCATGTATTGTTCACAGCAAAATAAAGACGAACTCGTAGAAGTGCGTTCGAGCAGTCGTTGTTTGACAGGCGTTGGTACCAGAGATAACCTTTAGTAGAGATATCCAACTTCTACCTCCCTTGCCCCTTGATTTCATCTGACAGCGGTTTTTATACGCTTTTTGTCCCCTGTCTGTGAATACGTGTGAGCTCTTGAGAACAGCTGTGGAGACAGCTGATCTTCCCCACCTTAGTAATGTGGTGAATTTCAGTTCTCATTTGAAAATTCGCTCGTTATTTGAACGTTTTTTCAAATTTCGGTGTTAAATTTTCAACACAGTATGGAGGGGTAAACGAACGAACCATAAGCTTTGTTCATGAAGTCGATTCATTAAAACTTTGAGCAATTTACAATCTGAAATACTTGGACATAATTAATGAATGAACAACATAGTGTACATTTTTTCATATGAATAAAAATTAATAACACATTCACACGTTCAGTTAACCAATAATAAAAATATTATTGAAGCGTGAATCACAAATAAGATGTTTTGACAACCATTTTTTAGCATTAGTAAAAGTTGCAATATCTTGTCATTGTTCTTATCAAATTGTTGAAATTTAATTCATGAGTTTTTCAGAATTTATGATTTAAGCGTATAAAGCGGACCTCATTTTTTGAGTTAATTTGTCAGGTATGGTTTATGAATAGGCTATATATACACTTAAGAATTAATTAGAATTTTAAGAATTAATTAGTTAAATGGACATTGCAATACATTGTTACTCACGAAAGTCCATATAACAAAGTAAGAAAATTCCCTTAAAAATACTAGTCAACTTTTGAACACCCTTCGAACAACATACCCATGTGCGTTACATGGAAAGTACATGGATTCCCACTAAATTCATGAATCTGCCGCTTTTTCCCACAAAATTCACGAATCGGCCGCCATATTGTGGTGAATTGACGAGCGTTGTAAATTTATAAGTGAACTGCAAGGGATTACCACTACATCTTCGTTGTTGGCTAGGGGTAAAAATGACCGAAGTTGGATATCTCTATCATCCATTATCTCTGGTTGGTACGCGCTTTGTCGAATTAATGAGAATGAATGTTAAACTCAGCAGCCCTAGTTTTCCATTTCGACACGCTCGTTTGACAACTCAAATCTCCAGAAATAACATTTCCAAGAAAACATTTGAAATGACTGTAAATAAAATCTATACAAATAAATTAATTCCTACAAAATGAATCCTCTACAAGAAATGAATTCGTTGAATAGCTTCTAAAAACGCCAGAATCAGTAGAGTGCAGCTCTGCCTTGAGCAGCTCGGGCTAACAATAAAGCGTGACCGCCCCATTCCGACTTAAAAAATTATGCAAATGTATCCTACTTATAATGTCAAAGTCCGAACGCTATAATGCACCGTTGCGATGTAAGTAAGTATAATCGTCCTGTAGGATGTCCCGAAAAATTGTTTTATTGTATTTTTTGTGAACCAACCAAGTCAAGGATGTCTGGGAATGAGATATAATTCCGAAAAACATTCACCACAAGTTTGGCCAAAACCTTAGATAAAGTACAGCTCGTTGCCATGTGCTGAACAATATAGTAATAATATGGTTGGCGCTACAGTCCGAGGCGTACCTGGGCCTAGCTTCTCAGTAACAACTCGTGTTATGCGTGCTATTGTTCTTTCACGAGTGGAAGGGACCCACAGTTTAATGCCGACTTCGAACGGCCAAGTTTGAGAAGCTTTTTCTAGACAGGAATACTCTTTGAGCATTGCAAGTGACTCGAAAGAGGTGGACCCGTGAATTATGATAGGTGGTAAATTCGTGCATCGAACTTGGCACCCTCTGCGTAGGAGTCGACGCACTAACCCACAAAGCCACGTCGACCAAACTATTGTGTGCTCATTTATGGTCCGCTTTTTTTATTCGATTAATCCAATTAAATTTCGTTAAAAAGAAAGGTAAAAAGTGAAGAATGAATTTCAATTCTTTGTAAAAGATGAGGGTCTTATTCATTTCGTTAAGGTTTTATGTAAAAAAAAAAAATGTGCAGTAAACTGGACTTGAAATGAGGAGATCAATTTTAACAAGAAATCTGTTAATGCTCATTTGTTTCTGCATTTAAATTTGTTTTGACATACAAATTCCCGCAAAGATGTCACGTCTCGACAGAAACCAGGGAGCTCCATTTTACTTACACCCTGCTCACTAACTATCATACATTTTTGACGAAAGGTGATCGCAAAAAATAACAAGTTCTTCTGGTTATCCCACTTTTTAACGATTTTATGACATTTCGGTCTGTTCATCCATCCCCTATGAAGTCCGTCACAGTCTCTAGCTCCTACATTTATGAAGCGATTACGATGGAATATGAAACATTGATCACAGATAAACGAGTATTTGAGTGGGGATTCCAAGTACGAAAAGTAGGGGTAAACATTTAAATTCAGCCGCACCATCGAATGTTGTACAGGTAAGCCGACAGACATTTTCAAATGAAAACAGAGTATTTAATTCCAGACATTGATTCAGGGAAAACATTTCGGTATGCAAAGTGTGTTCTCCCCAAAAATGTCTAAGCTGAAGGGCATAAACCAAAAACCTGGAAAAAATCATGAAAAATGTTGATGTAGGCAAAAACCAATAAAGCACCGACTACGAAGATCTAAATACAGAATTCTAAGAAAATTGTTATGTATCTCAGATTTAACTCAACTCAGAAACTCTCAACAGTTCCCCAGTCCCCGCAAGTTCATTCCGTACGCACAACAAGAAATCACTCCGTGGACATGAGTGAGAGTTGATTGCGTTTGATGAGCTTATGCATCATGTATTCAGAAATACTCAGATTTGGGTATTACTCAAACTGTACTTAAAAGTCGTTGATGGATATTCAGAATTGCTTCTTTCTGAACCTTCGAAAAAGTAAGATAATTATTTCTTACCTTATGCAACAGTTCAGGTACATTGAATTGAAGGAATACAGCCGTTGTTTGCGCAGAAATTCCTAACATCTCATAATAAACTGGCACATGGGGTTATGGAAAAGGAGTTACATTCTGAAAAATATAGAATTTGGTACGGTGTGTGGGGTATTTTTTTTTTTTTGCAAAATTTAAGGCTCGTTAACACACTCGTTAATGTCACAACGGAGAGCAAATCGTCATGAAGGTGGCGCTGATGTGGTTCCACTAGAGCGGCGCTACGTGCCACAAAACAACCGAGAAAAAATTAACTTATTTAATGAAAGCTTCGAACTCGTAAATTGCTTAGCCTACGCCAAATGTAGTAAGTTAACATTTTTCGTGTGTTCAAGAATTTGACTTAGCCACGGATGACATTCAATCGATTTAGCAGGAGTGGGCTTATGAGCGCTGTGTTTCATTGAGAATGATTTTGTCAAATCGAAGTTAGAACGGCTTCCAGTGGTCATCAGCATATGGAATAGAACTGCAATATCAATTTAGGCCAAAGTAGGCATGCTGTAATACCACTACTCCTAATCGTGGACCCAGTTGGTGCTCATGACGCTATTTACCTCGATGAGATTACTGAAATAGGGCCCTTAAGCGAAGGCACCAAATCTGTAGTTAACATCCAAATGATGATTATGGAAAAAATTCTAATAAATCTGGCGAATAGATAGAAACTGAATTCAAATAACCTGCGAACTGTCAAATTGGCGATCAAAATGTGCACCTTCATTAAATGCTCTGACTTCTTCTTCTTTGGCTGTCGCTACGGCCCGGGGTGGACTTAGGACTCAGCCAATATGACTCTCCTTCTAGCACGGTCTTGTGATTGAGGTCAGTTTCCGGCTGCGTGGGCCTCCGGACGCGTGGTCTTACTTTACTGCGTTGTTCCTTGGGGTTGGAGTCGAAGCCTTTCAGGGCCGGAGCATTGGTGTCTAGTCGCTCTACATGACCTAGTCATTTGAGATGAGAGAATCCAACTCGTTTGACCCGATCGATGTCGCTGTACAACCCGTACACTTCGTCGTTCAGTCTACTCCTCCGAACACCATCAGTACATACGAAGAACTTTCCTCCCAAAGCGACCAAGAACCTCATCATCTGCTTTGGTTAGTGTCCATACTTCTGCGCCATCCCGAGGGCTGAGACTGTCAAAGTCTTATGTAGGCAAATCTTGTTTCTTCGAGAGAGGCCTTTACCTCAATTGCCTTCCAAGCCAAAAAAAAAACCCAGCGATTGGCAAGAGTGATCCTTCGTTTTAACTTCGGAGCCTTGACCACAAGACGCATCTTCTCGATGCTCACAAGCGCTCCACTGACAGCCCGTCGTGCTCTTCCGATGATGTGAATGTCAGTTGCTCAGCAGATTAGGAAGATCGTGCCTCTGGTGTTGAAGTTTGATTTAAGCACGATCTTTTCGAGAATAATGTTACAGAAATCGCATGATGCTTCGCCTTCTATATCCTTTTTTTGACATAAAAGGTCTCGGTTGAATCTTTTACCGACCTTGATGGAGCAACAGGCATTCTCCGTCGTCATTCTGCAAAACTAGACAATGCGCTGTACAGCTCGTCTCTGTAAATACTGTCATACGCGGCCTTAAAGTCGATGAATAGATGGTGAGTATCGACTTGAAACTCCTAGGTCTGCCTTAAAGTGGATTTCGCTGGTCTGAATCCGCACTGATATTGACCAATCAGGCTGTTAACGTAAGGCTTCAGGCGCTTACACAAGACCGCCGTCTTGTGTACGCGCCTAAAAGATCTTATACGATATATTCAGCAGACTTCTCCCTCTGTAATTGTCACAGTTTAGAGAGTCTCCTCTATTTCGGAAAAAATGCTCCGACTTACGTTCTTGTTTTAATAGCAGAAATCTTCTGGCAGTACAAGGAAAGACATCCGCTTTAAAATAAATTCTGCATCGTGGAGCGCACTCCAGTAACACGTAGGTTCGCTCGAACGGAAAATCTTTACCCTTGCTGGCTTAAACAACAGCTTACCTCTACAATTAATCCGCCTCTTGCTTCGGGTGAGCAGATACTAGAAACCATTAAACTTAAGTTCCCAACCCTAAGCGTTAGCTCAAGCAATTTAAACTCCTCTTATGACGCGGTTATTTGCAATCAGCCTCCGCTCGGTAAACCCTGCACTTTAATGACACACCTTTCCAGAGCATGACTTTCCTTTGAACTGCAATCTACGGCTCCTGCAGTGTTGTCTTCAGATCCTCCCACGTGGAGAAAAAAGTCCTGCCCAAGAAAGGCGGGGAAAAAATTAAGGAAAAGCTATTTAAATTTTAATTAAGAAACAAGCAGAGCCTGAAGTAGAGATCCCGACGTCGCCGTCACCGTAGCCCAGGCCAGTGGCCCAATGATTCATAGAGAACACACAACCGACGGAGGAGAGTATGCCAGCGCCTTGCCACACGGTGAATGTACGCCAATGAAAGCAACAGACCTCCCCGGCTTAAATGATATCCCATCTTGCTTTAAGCGACGGCCTCCTTGTTCTCATCTTTCAGTGGTGGGATATGCTTCATCTCGCTCTTTTTTGCACACTGCCCTTCTGGTAAAGGTTCGGCCGCCAAAACAGTCGCTTAAGGAATTAATTTTCCAACCAAAAGCATCCCTAATGGCCAACTTGGAGATGCAGGTAAGAGATACAAAGAAAGTACATAATTTCTCTCCTTCGTTCGCCAGACACAAATAGACCCGAAAGGTCTTATAAGTTAATCACCTCGTTCTCCGACTGCGTGCCCTCGGAGGAACTTAATTTAGTGCAATGAAAGTAGAAGCCGCCCATGCCCAGAGCAAATGTCGTCGTCATCGTTGATGCAGAAAAAAACAACAGCACCTACAAATCCATATTCAGTCTGCTTAAGGGGGGACGATCAAGGGTGTAAGAGAAACCCTCTTCAGGAGCAGAATTTCTGCATTAAAACGATTCAAAGCTGCACTTGCCAACCGGCAAGGACCACTGCAGGTGGATGTAACTTATATCCAAAAAAAAAAGAAAAAAATAAAACAAACAAAGCAAATATATCCGTTACATTGTTTCACCGCAGGCGAGAGTGGGCGGGGGGCTGAGTGGAATAATGTTGCCAGAGATTGTTTTGTTTTTTCAGCTGTGCACAAAGGCATCCTCAACTCGTTGGCGACTTGTTCGAGATTTGCAAAATAAAAGCAACAAATGCACGAAACTGCAGGATCCTTGGCGGGCAGTGTGTATTGTTTTGCATTTTATTCAAATCGTGGTTTTGATGAAGATTCAGGGCCAGTTGTGTGGCTGCCGGCTTTGGTGCTGAACTGGGTGGGGTATGCGATGGTACTGACTGTGGTTACAAATTTGCTCTAAATTTTAAGGGAATTCGGCATTGAGGGGACCTTCAAAGAGTTTGCATATTTTTCGAAAAGCAGGTTAAACGGGACTGCCCTTGAGCATGGAATGGAATCTTGTCAGCCGATGGTAGTGAATTGTGCTTGTGACCGTGCCTTACTTGGAAAACAATTCAAGAACCAAGGGCGTACGTGCTTCCCTTAATCCTTTACCCAGGGAGTGCTATTTCAAATCAGTGGAAGGAGAAAATAATATTTGGCTTCACTTACGACGCAATTGTATTCCTTATCGTGCGTTAGACTTTGTAGTCCTTCAAGGAGAGTCAATGAAAGAATTTCAAAGTGTTGCGATCAAATGTGATTTGCAGTTGCCTGGAGATGCGTATTCTTAAGAAGGACTTAGGCCAAAACGCCTGATGCGAAGGCCCAAATCTAATCTACACAACTAATCAAAATAATCTGCCAGTTCTACAATACGGATCCGATAGCTGGTAGTCCCATGGTGCCTTCGAAAGAAGAATTGTGGGTCGGCTATTTGGTCTTATCTGCGAGAAGGCGAAAACGCAATTCTAAGCGCTTATAGCAGTACAATGATGTGGGTAAACACCACAAGCCCCTCCAGCTAGAATGACCATTGCCTAGTGAACGAAACCAAGTTGCTTTGTTTTCCTTCTCCACTAGTGAGTGTCATCATAGGCGCGACTGTGCTCTCTACAGTTTCGAGATTGAAGTCCCTTCGGGCTGGAGCTAAGCACATGACCCAGCCAACTTTGGGGTTGGATCATCAGACGCTTCGCCAAGCTCATCTTGCTGTACAATCCGTACAGTTCCTGGATGAATCGCCTTCCCCAGATACAATCGAAGCAAACATGACCGACATCACCCAGATTTTTGTTCATCTTGAAGAGAGCAAATATATTTTGATATTGCCCATGTCTTTGTCCACAATGATCAATGTCCTGTAGAAAGTGAGCTAGTCTCTGAGAGAGAGGTTTCTTTTCTGAAATATCCTCTTCATCCCAAGGAAACAGCGGTTGGCCGTAGTTATTTCGGGTTGGATTTCGGTAGTGACGTTCTTAGTACTGTTCACTGTGGACCCGAGGTGGGTGAAATCCAAGACTAGGTGCGGTGAATGGGTGGCGGCTGAGCTTCATACTTGCCCTCTGGGGCAGTAGTGGAGCTGACTTAGATGTCGCCCACGGTAGCCTTGTTTAAGAAAAATTGTTTTGTCTGTGATGTTGGTGAGATTGTGTGATTTCACGACAGTCACATCGTTTAATGATTTAAATAATAATAACTTGGTACTTTATATCGGGTTTTCGCTACGGGCGGGCGAAAACCAAGGCCGTCGCCTTGACCCAGAGGTTCACATACCGCTGTTTGCAGTTCAGGAACCAATCAGTGGGAATGAGACGTAGTCTTTGAGCATGCTGACCCCTCAGAATGATATCTTGTGATCCCTTGTAATATGACTACAAGAAATAAGGGTTTCGGTTGGCCTCTGGATAGCAACCAGATTTGGTTGGGAAATGGTGCAGTTTATAACTACTTTAATGGAATGCAGTGCATTGCAACTGATACGACATTTTCGTTTTGTTAAGAGACATTTGTTCAAACGTTAATGGAATTTTCCGACTCAGTAATAGGTACTGACCACTAATGAACGAATTGGGTGACGCAGAACTAAATTTAAAGAAATTACCTTATATTCTTCTTAGTGCCCTCATTATTCCAATGTACAAGAGGTTCTTACCCTCAGCCTTTCAAGCTGTTCATGAGTGAATCTTCTTTCCAGATCTTTTCATCATACCACACCTCCGTAGAGTAAGATTGATCTGACTATCTATCCACTGAGTAAATCTTGCTTGTAGTCTCCAGTCCTACCCGAAAATTTTGCACGCGTATACAGCATTCTGTGCTTTTTTAGGTACGTTCTTCGGCGTAAAATATTTAATTAAGTTTTCCGCCGAAGAATATGCAAGAATGTTTGTTAATTTTGCCATCATTTTAGTTTAGCTGCCGTCTCAGTTCTGGAAACGTCTCATTGACAGTTCGCAGCAGTCGGTCTATCGCGTTGATGTCATCAGTGCATGCTGGGGTGGAATCGTCTAATCGTAATCGTCATGTACTTTTTTGCATTTAAAGGGTTTTATGATGATCCTAGTTTTGGTAATCTTAAAAATCCTTTTGCATACTCAATTAAGTATGCAACTTTTGGCGAATGGAGTGTGTCTTGGATATACCTATCTACCATTTTTGTTTAGCCATCCTGCTCAACCTAGTGAGTTTGACCGGATTGTCAAAGCCAGACATGGCGTGTAGAGCTCATCTCTTGGTACTCCGCGCCGACGTATCCGGCCTTGTAATGGACGAATGGTTGATACTGATGAGTGTCGATCTGTACTTCTTTTCCAGGATCTGCCGTGTAAGATCATGTTTATATATCTCTGGTCTGAAGTCACAGTGATTAGGACCTATCAGACTATTCAAAACGACAGAGATTATACATAAGACAATGTTAAGGGAACTTATTCCTCAATAGTTGGAGCAGTCATAGGGTTCTCCTTTCGTGTGAATCTTCTCGGGTATGCTTTCCTGTATATCTTAAATATGAGCTGGTGCACGTTTCCAGTTGGGCCACCTCCAGCTGCTTTCAAGGTTTCACCGGATAGCCTATTTTCACCAGGACCATTGATCAACTTCAGTCTCGGTATTGCTGTCTTCATTTCGTCTATCACCAGATAGACTGGAGCATTCTGTCTGTCAGCGGTTCGGCCTTATTTCCTAATTTCTCAGTATTGATGTTATCGAAACACGCGACTAGTTAATGGTCGTTTAAAAATTTCTAAATTGAATATTCCTAAGCTGCACCCACAGCACATGTAATTTTTTCCTAAGAGTCGACATCCGGCCAAGGAACACTGACGACTGCAATTTTCAAGACATCATAATTTTAATAACCGCGTTAAGATGTCATAGTTCCACTATCAAGCCACCGAGCGGGTGAAAACCAAAGCTTCATCCTGTTCAACGTCATCCTGTTTGCTCCCCACGATTCCCAGCAACTTAGCGTATTAACATACAACAACGGCGCCGCACGACAGACTACAACGGCGTACGCGAAAAGTTGATAATAGTCTCTTGGCCCAGGAAAGTGAGACAGAACGGGGAGAAGGAGAGGAGATATTAGCGAGGGAAACCTATTTTGCGGAAAGTTTTCCGCCACTCAGTTTTGCAGGATGTTTGAAATGAAGCTGCAGCGACGACCATGGACCATGCAATAAGCGAACAGATATAGAGAGGTAGGGATGGGGAAACCATGCACAATTCTACCCAAAACCCTGCACCCTGTACCCCATAATAATATTCTAATGTACAACATTAATCTTACCTTTCGCTGTGTCTGCTCGAACGCTGGTAGGAACGCCGCAAAGGATCCTTCGAGTGTGTCCGGATTACCACAGATGGCGTGCGATGTATCACAATAGTATGAGCATTTCCCGTGGAAGCATAAATTGTTGGACGGAGATACAAAGAATGTCTTTAATAAATTATCATCAGCAACCTGGTAAATATCTGTGGTTATGTTTAATAGGCGACCAGTTACTGGCATCGCTCGCCGGAATCCCATGAGCCTGCAAAGAGGAGACCAAATGCGGATGATACCGCGCGTTATATGAGTGTGAATGCAAAGTGTCGCAGGATAATTTATAAAATATAATGTAGATGCACATTCTCCAGTGATTCCTTTCGCCGCCTCCTCAGTCCTAGCTAAGGTTAAAGTTTAAATCATTGATGCGAGTGGTTTGGCCCACGACCGTTGTCGCAACGCCCGCTTTGGAGACCAACACGACGCATACTGTCGGCGTCGTCGGCGACGGGCGTTAGGTGATGATTTATGCATACATTTTGCATACTTTCAGGCGGATGTGCAACGCTAGAGGTATAATAACCCGGAAACACTTCAGAGACCATAGCTTTCTGCGAGACCATTAATCGCGCGGGCGATCGTTGTGGATGACGTGTTATGACCGGGAAGGTATAGTCCCGCAGTTGGATGCAGAAGACTTGTGAGAGGCGAACGATGAAATATTCCAATTAGGATGGTGGAGAGAGTGGGGGTGGTGATGTGTGGTTCTTCAGTGCGTACAAAATGCTTTAAGAACCTGAGCTCGTATCGGAATCTGGAGTGATTGCAAATTTAAAGGTAAAACAGAAGAGATTTAAGAATGAAAATGATGTACAAGGAAATGATTGAGATAAGTTCAAGACGATTTTCAATAAAATCGGCAGGCGGATGTTTATTTCGGTGCAGCGACCGCCTATTGCCACACAAGATTAAAACTTTTAAGAGAAAAGTGTGCAAAATTAGTCTATTTCGATGTTAGGCAGAGAAATAAGATTGAAACGGGCAACTGAACAACGTTGGGTTGTCGTACACACATTTGAAGTGAGTGGAGAAAGGTGGACTTTTTAAAGACTACAACTAGTCTTCAGAAGCAACCACCTCAGTGATGTCATGCATTTGCTAAGCCGCGTACAATTCGAGGAAGGCATTTAAAACCCCAAACACAACCTCCAGCACAAGGTGGGAGAGCATACTCTGAGAATGGCAGGGCTCCTCCGTTACGAGCACTGGTAAACGGTAAAAAATCATGTATGATGGCATTGTTCCTCTTTAAAAGTTCTAAACATAAGAGTCCAGGAAAATAAGTATTTATGGAGCTGCTAAAAAATAAGGGCGTATTGCCTGAAAAAAAGGGGAGCTCCTAAGAGTCTAAAGCCAATAGCCAGCTAGGATGATAGTCTAAGACTGTAATTCCAGGGATCTATGATTTAAGCGGCATTCCTCATACTTCAGTGTGGTCATTAGACTTCGGTGGAGAGGCTTAAAATTATCACAACGCTGCTGAAGACATGCGATGGACCTCTAGTTACAAATAAGGTCTCTGAGAAATTATGATGATATAAATGATCTGACCCAAATAAGTGATCACAAACGGAGAAAGAAGTATTAATGAACGTTGAATCCTCTGCAGAAACGGTGGTTCTTCAACAAAGTTCTTGAGAAGTTCGTGTAAGAGATACACTCCAACACTAGATGCACGATTGCCCAGAAGGTGTCCAATGAAGAAAAGAAGAAAACGACTAATTTGGATCTGCATAACATGTTGTTGTGAAGAACGGAAACTTGACATAGTTGCCTTCTGCAGAGCTTTACAACGGTCAGTCTATAACTTCGAAGACCTTTGTCTACTTCAGCTGCGCAATGAACAGTGTTTACAACATGAGTCCCGAGACCTAATGCAGAATATCTGTTGCCATTCGCCGATTCTTTGAATTCAAGAGGGAAAGAGCGGTGGAGCACTCTCTGGCAGGATCAAGCGAACTTTATACAAAACATTGAACATCCAAGTCTTGGTCTACGGTGCAGACGAACAATGCGTATGAGGAAGTCATAAGTTAATTCGAGAGAATAGAGTAATATAAAATAGAGTTCTGCCTGCGATCTTTGGCGCTATTTATGTCGATGGCACCTGGCCGAGAAGATTCAACAACGAACTGTAGGAATCCAACGCCTAAAGTAACGGACTTTGTAGAGTGAATGGAGAACATTCACACTCGCTCAAAGAGTCTTCGAATCCGACCCTATGAGACAATGTAACAGAGGAAAGTACACGTCTAATTCGGGTCACACAATCGGAGATGGCCCCCAATCAGCTTGGTGGTCTTTGGCCACTTGTGTTGCTTAGATCCACTTCTAACCGAAGCGCCACGGATTATTATGTGGAGCACACAATGACCCCCAGCCAGCAGCTACCATTAACAAGGAAATATAAGAAAGCTAATAAATTGTTTTCAGAAACAATGGAACATGTACTAGACTCAACGCCCTATGATAACAGCACGGATATTCAGAGCATTCCATCTTGCGAAGTTATAAAATGCCTAGAAATAGCTGTACGTCTACTTTAAGCCCGCTCCAATTCAAGGAATTGCATAAAAGTTTCTCGGAATCATATCTACCAGGTGCATTAAAAACGAACATAGATCAAGAGAGACCGAAATAAGAATAATTGTTTTGCTGCAGATTGAGGGAGCTTCAGTAGTTCCCTAAAGTGCATCAATTATTTAATTAAATACAACTTTTACCCTGTGGAACTTGCAATGTGCCTACCCTGCCAGAGTTCAGTCGTAAAACTCTGCCACTCTCGCTAAAAAACTAAAGGCTTACCATAACCCTGTAGAAATGCTAATGGCCACAGGTATTAATAGAGAGAGTACTACTTTCGAGCTTAGGGGCTACATTTCCAGGAAGGGAATGAAAAAGTACATTAAGGATGCACCACAACTACAAGGTGGCGCGAAATGAATTATCCTGGAGGAAGTCATCTTTTCGCACTTAACACAAAAAATTGTGAATGTCTAAATAAAGACTTGCATTACGTCAAAAACAAAATGAGATGATTAACTTGTTTTATGCCAATGGCTTCTTAGATTAACCGCCCGCAATCGGCTTATCATTTTGTATTTACTGAGAGGATAATATTCTCTCAATCTACTTGGTGATAATCACACCAATGTTGGGTGGTTGAGAATGCCACTGGCATAGGGACTCCTCCTCTATCATAGATCCTCGTACCTCAGTCAGTTAAAGTTCTAGCATACTGCCAGGTTGAACAAACCCAAACAACTGACAAAACAATATTCAGACGCTAAACACAACGCAAAAAGAATAAACTTCAATAATTTATTCGATGAATTTTTAAATTTTATTGCCTCCCTTTTGGGAATTTAGTACCCCTGGGTGGCAACCAGAAGGCGGAAGTGATTATATTACCCTCAGGGCAATGTCAATTGATTTATGCGTATTTACGTAGGCGGCAGCATGGACTGTGTGTGGTTGGGGAGCATTGGGCGTTGGAATGCCAGTCTAACGTTTATTATGCGGCAGAACAACTCTGGGGTTGTGAAAGGACATTATTCTCCGTCTGTCATCGAAAGACCAACGATGTTTGCGTCTACTTTGAGTTCGAAAAGAAGGACGGGGGGCGGAGAGTTCTAATGGTGGTGGTGTACTGCTGCTGTGAAGCTCTTTCCTAGATATCCAGAATACAGGTGAATAAATTATCTAAACGATACACAGTGACACAGACAGACGGTCGGTTGTTGTTGGTGCCGTTGTTTGCTTGGACCAGGCCGAGATGATGAGTGCCATCATTTTGGTAGTTGTGCGGCTGTATAATCTTATTTATTGTGTTAGATTTCCTCAGTAATTTATTATTTGCAATATAAATGTAATCAAGGATTTTATCACACAAAGACGAACTGCCGCTTGATGGGAGTAAGGCGTTTGATTTATTCTGATAGACAGGGTGGACTAATTATACAATTAGGGCGTGAATGGGTGTGTGTGCAGAGCTCCCAATGCAATGAAAACCAAGCTACCCGCACTCGCACTCCTATCTTCTGCCACCCCGGCCACAGCTCCATCTGCCTAGTGAAAGATTGTTTTTAAAATTGCCATTCAAGGGCAAGGGAAATGCCGTTAAAAGGAATGCTTCCAACTCATCTGTCTCTGGGATGAATTTCCAATATAAATACCATGTGTAACGAGGGCGACACCATCAAAATCACCCCGACACCGCCACACCACCACCGCCAACATTGAATTGGTAACTGTAAGCAAATACAAACAATCATTCTCCTTACCTGTCCAAGTGGAAAGCAGCAATCTCTGCGTTGTGCCTCTCGTAGTCCGTGAAGTAGAAGTGATTCGGCAAGGTCTGTTGATCCCGTGGGAATCTGGGAAAAAAATAAACGAAAATGTGTATATGTGTATGTGTATGAATAGCGGTATTTAAAAGAAAACAAAAACAAAAGCAACAGAAAGCAAACAGAAATGGTAAAGGGAGTGTAACACTGTATTGATTCCATTTCGTATTGCATAAATTATACCATCGCGGCGGAGGGTGGATGGAGGTCGCGACTGGATGCATGCCGCTGCTCAGAGGCGCGTCGCTCTGATCGAAAATGTTAATCCCTTTCGACAACATAACATCAATCGGAATCGCACAGGATTTCATACAGTTGCCAACAAAAAAATGTACTGTACGCGAAGGATGCTCGCTCATGAAAGGGTGAAGGGAGAATTGGTTGATTGTAGGTTGGATTTACGGAGTAATTTGCATTAAATTGTGGAATTATGTCGACGACAAATGGATTGACAACGAAAAGAAATGATTCTAGGTGAAAGCAAAAACAAAAAGAAACAAGAGCGAGAGAATGTACACATATGGTTCTACACACGTACGTTACGATACAGGGTGACACGGTGGCTACATACGTACAAAAAGGTGGGATAATCGGTATCAGGTTGATATTTACTGCGTGGATTAATTGCGGACATAATAATAAGTATTCAGGGGGCACTACTGTTCAAGGTGGACTTGGGTCCAGCTTCTACCACTCATACTGTGCGTGCTACTGTTCCCTAAATAACAGATAGGGCGTGAAGACGGCGGTGGACACTTGGTGGACACTTAAACTCTCTGAACGTTGTCCGTGACTAGAGGGAGGTGGACATATGAACTCTCCCTAGGAGTGGAGCACTCACCAAACACGACGACACTGCAGTAGTCTCGTGGTATGTTTATCAAGCTCTTCTGACTCCATTACAGACATACATCCGACATCAGCAACGGCAGACCTTATAAAACACCAGCTCAGTCCCAGTCGAAGAAGTTGCTAGGACCTTCACGGTTTAGTTCCTTTATGGACATAATCCGGACTTTAGTGGAATATGGTCTCGGTGGGGATGTCTAAATGGACTTTAAAGCACTGAGCAGATATCATAACGCTTGAATGAACATAGAGTACCTCACAAATTTGAGCATACACTCACAGCTTAAACATATTTTTATCTTTTTCGCCTTACAAAAAGTAGTTAATAAATAAAACTTAAATGCAGTTTGAATTGACATATTTCAATTGCTAAAAACCATACACAAAAATATGAAAATTAGAAAAAAAACTTGCTATTTCTAAGCAAAATAAAAAAAGACACTTCATTTTAACACACAAAATTGAGCATACACTTAAAGTAAATTCGAGTTACGACTAAAACACAAAACAAAAACAGTTACAAATAAAATTTCAGTAACGCGTGGAACCTCCTTCAGCATCTATGACAGCTTGTAACCGCCGTGGCATGGATTTTACCAGTTTTTCAGTAAAAGATGGCTGAATCCCTTCCCAAGCTGCCTGAATTTTAGCTTTTAGCTCATGCTTATTGGAGCAGGTACTTTCTTTAACCCGCACTTTTATTTCGTGCCATAGATGTTCAATAGGGTTAAGATCCGGCGTTTGGGGAGGGTGTTCTTAGCTGCTTTGGAGCGTTATAAAGCAACCATTCGCGTACTAAATAGGAGGTGTGCTTCGGAGAAAATAGGAGATTGGAAGTAGAAAACTGAAGGTAGACCTAATTTTACTGCGGAACTTCGTAAATTTCCTTTTAAAATATTCAAATACCCAATTTTGTCCATAGTATTTTCTATAAATTCGAACTTTCCACAGCCATTTAAAGCCATACAACCCCATAACAGCACAGATCCTCCCCCGTGTTACTGTATGTTTAGCTGATTGTCGGAAATCAATTGCTACAAATGGCGGGGATTAACTGCGATGCTCGACGAATTTAATGCTATGTTCCCGCTGAAAACTGAAATCTGAAGCTGAACACAGGCCAGCATCCAGGTTTCGCCATATATTTTGGTGGTTGAATAAAATCTAGTTGAAATCCTCTTGAGTTCGTCCGTCCATGAGAGGTTATCAAACCGTATCAAACCATTTTCTTATTCATTTTCAGATGTCAAAATTAATAAACATGTTCCTTCTCTTTTCTTCTTTTCAAAACTACAATTTTCTGTCAAAAAACAGCTTTTTTGACCACTTCAAAAACAGCTAATAGCTTTTGAAAACATTTCAACTCAGTGTTGAGGTTTCAGTTAAAGTTCATCCAAACCACGCGATTTCGGCTCGGTGGAAGCATAGTATAAGAGGACCTCCGAATAGCATTTATTGCGGGTGGAAGAGGAGGGACGTGACTTTTAGTGTCTCCATGGAATTTGGATTGCGAAAAGACAAATGAAGGCCAAGTAAAGAAATGTAATGGACGCACGTAGACTTAAGCTTGTGTCATTTCATTTTATGTCATTTTATTGCAATAACGCTTTAAAAGATAAATTAGATAATGTCGAACTTAAAGGTTCTTACAATGTGTTATTTGCGCTCGAACAGAGAGGTGTCCTCGTCATTGTTTGGGTCGGTCCAATTGTAACCAGAAACGTAGCCTGGCCATGATTGTTTCATACGCAAATATCTTACAGCAACTGTCGTTTACGTACATAGAGGATGATATATTTGACTTTCGATGACGGAGGAAAAACTAAACGAAATTCTTCGAATCTGAGCAAAGCACTTATTACGGTCGCAGTGTGTCATTTTTGTACATTCGAAATCGGAACTGAAAATGCTCTCCTACATGCATAGCCTATGCTGCTCGAAGTAGTAAGTGTAAGTAGAAGTTGGAAATTTTTTTTAGATGCACATTTGAGCGCTCATCTTGAGAGAAAGCTTTGAGGATCTTCGCTTGTCAAATCATCATTCGTCCGTCGCAGGCGCTGCAACGATCTGATTTTGATCAATTTGATCGTTTTCCGAAATCAAGGTTCCTCTGTCAATTAACGCAGAAAAGGTCATTCATATTAACCAAAGGAACTGCCGCCAAAAGTGTATCCACAACTACACTCGAGGCTTCTGTTTTGCCTTAAGTTCGAAATCCATTTATCTCAGCAGATGCCAGATACAATTCGATGGCGCCAAAACTGCCCAAGAGCCACCCACTATTGTGTTTATGTGCGAATAAGAGCAAAGAATGTTGTTATTAATTCTGAAGTTTCAAGAATTAGCCTAGCACAATCCATACACGGGTTCATGACGACTCTAGAACGTGGCCAAAAGTCATCCACAACTGAGCTGCACTGAATAAGAACAATTTTTTAATTTATATTCCCTTTTGTGATTCTGCTGTTGTCTCAGCAGAATACGAGCGCTTCTAAGGCGAAGGTTTTGTGGTTTATTTGAATTTGATTTTAATGAAAAACGGCATCTGACATGCTTCCCTTTCTGAATGAGACATAAGCTTTTTTTTATCCCACATTTGCATCTCAACTTCAAATGGAGTAAAAAACTTAACACGCAGGTCAAGGTAAAATCTTTGTTAAGATTTCCCTTAATTACCACCAGACGTTGAAGTCAATTCACAAAAATCGGGATTTCCTAGTGTGTATACCTAGTGTCCTAGTGTGTGGAAAGCATGCCACTCATAGTGACCGCATTCTGGGATTGATCGCAACTGGTAAAGAGTATGAATAAATTGGCTGCAGTTTGATTTTAAATTCAGGCTTGCAGTTCATATATTTATCTATCCAGTTCTTAAAATTAATGAATTCAATAATAATTACATAAATATTCATAAAAATTCATTGGAAAGTCCACTTTAAAAGCAACAAACTAAATTAAAAACGCAAATATTAATTCTGTTGGCTGTACAAGGCACGCAACACATTGTATTTGAATAGTCCACTACGATTCACAAACGTACTTTTGTGTCACACTGTGCAATTGGTAATTGGTACGTTTTTTATTTTATTTTATTACTTATATATTTTTTGTTGGTGAAATCCAATTCGATTTTCATTTCATTTTGTATTTGGTTTTTTTTTTTTTCATTTTTTTTTACTTTTATGTACATTTCGAATTATTTATTTGTATTTTTTTCATTTTGTGGAAGTTTTTAATCATTAAATTGCTTCTTACCTCATTGGCTTCATTAACGCTTTGATTTCGTTTGGATATTCAATCACCAGCTTTAACTGCGTTCCACCATCTTTTTGATCTGAAAATGAGCCAAAATATTTGAATGTATTTCGTAAAATATATTGTTTTTATTATGAGCAAAGTGTAACGCTTGTGGTGCTGTCAGGCCGATTCAGATGGTGTGCATTTCATTTATTAAGAGGAAGTGTAGGACTATGGATTAAGATATGGTAGGAACATAACTGCCGGATTGACTCAGACTGATGTGGAAATCAATAGTCAGTCTGTTATTGTATCAACGATTTAAGAACGAATTCCTTCTAAATATCACAGAACTATCAACCAATCGAACTTCTGCATACAATGGAAATATCTTCTATCCACTTTGAGTAGAACTAGAGTTGAGCGAAAATTCAGTAACGGCTACTTTTTCAAAGTGATTGACAAATCGCAGTGAATATGTTCCACGCAGTGATTACGTTCCACACAGTGAATACATTCCAAAGTGGGATTACGTACACAACAGATATTGTTTGACAATCTCAAGTTTTGCATTTCTTCACAGATGTACCGCACTTCCATTCAATCGGAGCAATAAATGGATATATGATGATATATGGATCCCTTGCTGAGTTTACTTTCTGTTTACAAGCTACCTTTGGAACAACATTGAAATATTCTCCAAACTCAGTATAATTAGGAGGCTGTGGGGGCCAAAGATATTAATATAACATCATAATATGCGACAGCTCGTAGAGGGCCAGAGCCTAGCTTCTCATCAACCACTGGTGTTGTGCCTGCTATTGTTCTCTCACGAGTGGAATGGATCTACAGTTTTGCCGACTTCGAACAGCCAAGTTTGAGAAGCTTTTTCGAGACAGTTTTTACTCTTTGAGCATTGTCAGTGACTCGAAAGTGGTGGGACCTTGAACAATTTTTTTTACGGTCGTCCTGCCCGAGAATCGTACCCAGTTAATGCGTGCGTTGACCCTTTGTTACACCACGGAGGCCAAAGAGATCACGCTGAAAAGCTTCGAGCGCAGTGTTATTTTGTATTTCCATACGCGAAATTTAGCCAACGGTAGAAACATGGGCTAGTGGCAGCTATTGATGTTTGCGTCGAGCCAGTTTCAAGTCTCATTTCCCGTCCTTATGGGTTGGTCTGACGGTTTGAAATGATTTATGACTTATGATTTATTTTTGATTTCTTCTCACGTCACTTATAATGGTCAGAAATTAAATTGTATCCCAAGTTTAACGCAAGACTAGAATTTACCGCCATTTTTGCAGTAAATTGTTGGCAACAAAAAACCAAAGAATAAAAGTGAATTTGACATCTGTTTAGAATAAAAACTGAGCGTCACGAAACAACAAAGTGTTTTCGTCAAAAATTCATAAATAAGGAAGGATTGGCGGCCACAATTCGAAAATTGCAAACAAAATTATGATCAGAATAATGCTTTGACTTCGTCACCACGGATTCAGGATACTGCCGAAATTGAATAATTTCGATGGCAAATACATATGTGGTTTCCACAAGATGGTACCACATGCCATACATGAGACATTTCTCTCTCGGTCGTGTTCTCTCTCATTTTGTTGATCATAATTGGCCTCATCGTATCATTTTGTATAGCGCGTAGCGCGTATGTGCAACGAACCAAGGAGCCAATTTGCCCGATGAGTTATTCCATTAAAAAACCTATACTATGTACTTCATGATTCACTAAAATATAACAATCTAACGATTAAAAGCCGTATTTTCAATTTGATCCAAGATATGGATTTGGCGTTAATTTGCTTTCCAAGCTAGCTTCACTATGGGACTGACATATGTATGTGCACATACGAAAGTCTTTATTATCGAGAAAACCAAACCCGTACTTACACTAACTACTTGCAACCAGCAATTATCGGCCAACAAATTATACGTACTGATCCAAACAGACTAACGGCTACTTTTTCAGCCTTATTTACGAATACTTGAAGAGCAACCGCTAAGACTCCTATCCAACCTATAATTTCGATGTATTTCCACTCGCACAGAACACGCATTGTCTCAGAACCAGCACGTTTGATTCATGAATAAGTCACAAAGTTACCAGTCTTCTCGGAGTTAGATTGTCCATCGTACACAGACATTGCTTCCGGGAAATACAGACACTGTTCAATAGCACAATTACAAGGGCTCGGAGGTGGGTGCGCCAACATGACATCAAGGATATTAAACTGAACGTGGACTAGGATATCGCATATCCCGCATAGAAATGTGTGCACCCAGACCTGTACTATCGACAGCGCCCTGAAAGGAGCTACGAAGACGATACCAATTACTAACAACGGCACCGCTATCGGATTCGTTTATTTTTAAGCTTTCACACGCAAAGTGTCATTCTATAGATACCGATAGCGACGCCGATACCCAACGATAAGCCCCCATCCAGGGCACAGAGCCATCCGCTCAATTGAACCGGCTTGTGTGTGTGTGTTGAAATGCAAACAAGGTGAACAATAGGGGCGACGAGATACTTACATACGTGCTGAATGGGTAAATTGGCCATGTCGCGTAAAACGGCATCCACAACTGTGTCGTTCTCACGGTACAGCTCCTTCTTTGATATCGCCAGTTGGAATTTTTCCAAGTTCGTTGCATTCTTGCTGAAATGACACAAAAAAGATGTTTCAAAATTAAAGAAAAAGTGCAAACAGTTTGTGATTATGGGGTGGTGGGGGATTAATCAAATAACCCCACACATGTGTAGATACGTTGGAGCGGGTGAGCATATTTAGCAAGGGATAAACATTTTCTCCCCAGAAGAACAAATTAAAATGTCGTTTGCCCGCAGTTGAAATGTCTCTCGTCACGTCACACACACCGCCCACCCGCCCTCGGATGATTGATTTGCCTTTGATTTGCAAGATGCGATACGAATATGCACAATCGACTATATCCTTGTCGTTCCCTGTTCCAGTGGCTTGGGTGGGAGTTCTCACACGAATTGGCCAGGTCTTTGATTTGGTAGTCAAATTGATGAAACGTGCAGAGTTTATTTAGAGGGAAACATAAGTTCCTCCTTCTCGGGGGCAACTCAGTTTTGTTTTCGAAGAACTATTTGTGGCTGCAGGTGGTATCTATCGAGTTGCAAAGTTGTTTCCTATTTTCAACTTATGCGGCGGTGGCAGCGGAAGGTGTGCGTGCGGGCTGCTTGGGTGGAGTTTTCCTATTGATTTTCCCATTCGACAGAGTTATGCCAGAAGAATGTTAGAAGGGGTGAAAGTATGTGATTCTTGGAAATTTATTTCAAGATAAACTCGGTTATGAGTTTCGACGGGAAGAATGCTTGGCTTTGGCTCGCACCCGCTGAATCCAACAGATTGGTGACAGGGGAATGAGATTTATGGGGAATGTTGACGACCATGGGAGAGCCTTCTTCAATACGCCTCTTACGTTAGCTCGGTCAGGAACATTTCTTCATTTGGAGTCAAGGTGGACCTGGGCCTCAACCAACCAGTCGCCCGATCTCTGGCTAGCTGCCTCCACTGTCGCACGCCAAGTTGGAGTGGTGCACCACCACGGGTTCGGAGTCGAAGACTCTTCGGGCCGGAGCTGATTCCCAGAAACAAGTAATGAACGAATGTACGCGCGGTTATCGTACAGTAAAAACAGTTCAGTGCAGAAAACTGCGACTGAAGTTATAGCCTGAGTGTACAGGCTTTGATCAGGTTTACTGATAAATATAGGGGCAAATATAGGTACCGGCAGATTGGATAAATCGTATTCCTGGAAACAATTAGCGTTTGCTACGAAGCGACTTAGCAAGTTTGCGCAAATGCCATTTAGATCGTACAAATTATAAAAAAAAAATGACAACCAGATGCGTATTCCTTCGGGTAGTCAGGACTCTGCACTCGCAGAGTAGATGATGTATGGTTCCCTCCTCACCCATGACGCTTATAGAGCAAACATTGTGCGTAACACCTATCCTTTCGGCATGTGCTGTGGCGCCAATGAGTCTTCTGAATGTTTGGATACTTTAGTAGAGTAGGCCTGGGTGTAACCAACACCAGGATCAATTAATTTCAGGAAGCTACTGCTATGCAATTCAAAATTGACCACACGAAAATTATTGAACTCGCAGCGATATTTGAAAATGTAGGTTCGAAGCGTTCTGTACCTGAGCGCCGACAGAGATGGCTTGGAGATGAGAAACTCGATCTCTTTTTTATCCACGCAATTTCATCCATGGCGGCTCCAAGCCTTCTGGCTTGTTTTCGCAATAGACGGTGTTCAGTTAGATACCGAACACTATTTTTATATTGGGTCTAAAGCCGAAGGCTATTTCGCTCTGACTTTTCTTAGCTAATTTGTAATTTTAATTATAAATTATGCTTTCAAATAAATAAAATAAATAAAAATACATTGGGTCTGTCTAGGAATAATTGCGCTCTTGCTAAGAGGCCTCCGAATCCGTATCGAGTCTCCGAGGAAAAGGAACACAGTGTGAAGTCATCTCAGACCAATAAACAAGCAACAGTCAAATAAAACAAGCAACATAGCTTTTGGAACGATAGCTTGTTGTTTTTTCGTTGAGATCAATCTAGTTGTGGTAAAATGGGTGCCTTTCAACCACATTGTATTGGATCTATTTTACTCTCTTGCTGGTGCTGGGAGGTGTTATTCGGTAACAATCTCCTGAGACGTCCATATGGCCAAGTACCCAGCACAGGCGCATTTTATACTGATTGACCCTCTCGTTAAGATATGAAAATTACATTAAGTGCATCCGATGGCTTCCGAAAACGTCCAGCAAAGAGAGTAATTCGTTTCTTAAGACGGTGCTGCCTGCCAATAGTGTTTTAGTTCTCCACGAAACTGAGACTTCGCACATGACTGTGGGCCGGACTATCGATGTAAATAGCCAGTATTCTGTAATCCCCGGCTTTGGAAACCATCGTGACCCTCCAATGCACATTGAGGTTCCAGAAATGTTGTCACGAACAGTAAAGGGGTACACCATGAATCTTTTGGTGCAGTATATTGGTTCAGTTTTCTTTTGTGGATAAAGTCCAAATCTGCATATATTTTACTTTATGACATCACGAAAGGGGAATCTAATCGAATCTACGCTGCCTGTGTTCAATTCCCGGTACGACAAAAACAAACAAAAAAAATCAGTTTTGCGTCCTCACTTCTTTCGAGTCACTGGCAATGTTTAAGGAGTATTACCTGTCTAGAAAAAGCTTCTCAAGCTTGGCCGTTCGGAGTCGGCATAAGACTGCCCTCTCCTCTCGTGAGAGAACAATAGCCAGATATAAGTATTACAGAGATGGCCGACTTCTACCTCTATTTCCCCTTAAGATTTTTGACAACTGTTTTTTATAACGTGTTCATAAACCAAATTGACCAATCAGATGACGGCGTTTACGTTATTTCGTGAATAACCGTCGAAAATTCATGAATATCCGTCAAAAAGGCATTCAAATTCGTCGAAGGACTATGGGGCAATCAGCTGTGAAGTCGGCTATCTCTGTAATACTTCATTTCTGACAATAGCACTCGCAACCCGAGTGGTTGCTGTAGGAACTAGGTCCTAGCCGTCTACGGGCTGTAGCGCAGCCCATATTACAGTAAACTGATCCGCGACCGCATAGGCAATAAAAATCCAATTCTGATATAAATAATAGTTCGTTCACTGTTCTACAGAAGAGAACGAAGTGCACAACCTAGTGGGTCCCTTTATTTGTACCTCCTTCGCAGATCTTAGACACAATAAAGGCCTATAGTTTGCCGAATCGAATTCGAGACATGATTTTTAATATATTTGAGCATTGTCAGTGACTCAAAAGAGGTGAATTATGAAAGTTGATAAGTTCGGGGATTGAACTTGGCACCCCGGCGTGGATATTGACTCACCAACCCAATTCGTTATGGTGACCAAAAGGAAACACAGGATCCAGAAAATTGGTCAATTTAAGGGATCGTTCCACACATTCGACAAAGAGAGCGCTGCGTATTAAGATGTTACACTGTAAGCTCGTATTTGTATCTAGTATTCCTTTTCTGAATTTTTCACAAGAGATTTTTCGATCCCGAGATATAGTAAAGATAGTTAAGCATGCAATCTTCGATTGCTTTGGGCTAATGATATATAAGGGCCCCCTGCTTTCTCAAAAAGCAGCAGGGGCGTATTGCTATTATTCGCGGGATTTTCAAATAGTTTTTCGGTGTGAAGGCGTGTCTCTCCAGTTTCGCCTTTATTGTTGGCATTCTTAACAGAATATGGTCTAGAGTGTTAAATGATTTGTCTATAATTGTCTGAACTATTTTCAGAAGAAAGGAGAAGAAACTAATGGACATAAGGTCGTTTGGTTTAAAACGCTCTTTCAGTCCGGAAAATCTTTCACAGATAGTTTGAGAGAATAAAGCCCAAAGTCGTGTCATCAGAAAAATGTAAAAATCAATGGAAGCGGAATTATGTACAAAATGGAATTACAATCCAGCAAAGTAAACGACTCTTGTCGGATCCCCCTTTTGCAAGCGGGCAGCTTTTCCCGTGATTTGTTAGTACCCGCATCCGCAAGCCACATGATATCTAATCAATAGCAACGCCAAACTTGTATTCTCTTCCCCGCAACTTCATTACGTAAATTAATCCCAGTGTCGTCACACTCGTCGTATACTTATTATTTTTTTTTTTGCATCCCAAAGCAGAGATCGAATCCGCCGTCTCTTCGTTCATCGTCATCGTCACAGCTTTGACTTGTTTTGCAGAATCGAAATCAGTTTAATGATCCAATTTCGATCATCATTCCTTCACACCATATCCTACTCATTACCGGGAAAATAGCTCATTTCCTTGAGCGGTCCTTCCTTCCTCATTTTTTTCTGCTTTTTTTTTACATTTCTCTCAACTCTCTTTGGAAATAGAAAATCTCCGTCATTAAAATCAACTCAACGCGACTCATGGCCGTTTCAAGATTCAATTTTGTTTATGAGGAATTGGAAATTTATTCCCCAATACGCGCCCCACTTCACCCCTCGGCAATGGAACCCACCCAGAGCGGTACATTAAATTAGAGCACTTCATTGTTCGCATTATCTTTGCCGCCGAAGTTGATTCCTCGCAAGGAGTAAATTAGATAAATGGGAAAATTTGTGTGCGCGCCTATCAGCGGGGGAAGGGTGGTGGTGTTGTGAAGACAAGGACGAACTTCTTAAATTGCCATCGTTTCGACGAAAACCCGAGTCCCAACGCGGGGGGTTCGCCTTGTTCCCCAGGTAGATAGATATTATTTACCCGATTCCATCTAATTTACGTGACTCAATTACAAAGGATTTACGTCCTATTTCTCACCCCACGTTCTTATCCATTATAAATTCCCATTTAAAGCTTTTGCCTTGGCCATATGCATGATTAAGCTGGGGATGGCGACGCTGGGGAAGAGTTCTAAGGTGGTGAGGACGTCGTCGGTTGCAATTTTAATTTGACGAGTGATCCCCTGGCGGTGCATCTTATGCATAAAATTCTCTGCACTCTCTCGGATACATGGAAGCACGTTAACAGGTGAATGCAGCACACCAACCATAGCTTGTTTGAGTCTCTCGAAGAATATAAATTAAACGTCTTTTTTTTTGCTTCGTTCACAGGCTTGTCTGTGGGCTCTTTGGAAAAAGGGAGGACTTGGAGGTGGATGGAAAAGAAGCCTGCTGATGCGGCATTTTCCGTCGGCTTTCTACTCGGGACGTGTGGCTGCCGTAAGCGTGGTGTTTAATAAATCCACCTCCCATCTACCCACACTGGCATATGCCATGGGGAGTGCAATGAACATATTCATCACCACCAAGGCGATATGAAACCTGAGCACCATACAAGCAACCCTTTGCCAACCACCTGAGCACTCTTCGTCTCGATTGTATGTCCTTGCCGGAGCCTTACGTGGAAAACATCCGACAGCCTCGTCGAAGAAGCATACAAGGTGGCATTTAATTGCCTGAAAGTTTGCGAACCCATCCCGCCGCCACACAGACACACGTCTGCCGGCAAATGATACCACCCATTCACAGATACAATAACAATGATAATTAATTACACGTTTCACCCCTCCGCTCCCCCCACGAGCATGAGTATATGCCTTTGTGTCTATAAGTCGAACCAGGACTCGTTCTTCCTTGTTTGTGTTTTATTTTCGTTAGCTACCCGGCAGGGGGTGATGAGCTTGTGGAAAAGGGTTACACACACACCAAACCAAAGGGGGGAGTCTTTTACTCCGCTTGCTGTCGTTATGATGTTCTTAGAGCAGAGTTGCTGTGCTTCTGTGTTCTTGTTAGATGGAGCCCTTATGACATGGCTTCAGGTGTGAGTCTGAGAATGATGGCACACTCAACAGATGTGTGCAATCTTGCGTATGCCACGTTAAGTCATTATAATCATTGCTGATTGTTTTATGCGTGCATGTGCGTGTGAGTGTATCCTTTTTCCGTCTTGTGTTCTTGCGGCGATGCTACCATTGACTGGAGGATTGTCTGTCAAACAAAGGAGGCACACAACAAGCCCAGACTTCCGGTTTTAATGAAAAATTATGCTGATGGATGGGATAATGATGCTCGGTGCTGCCGGGGGATGCTTATGAAGACATTTTCAAAGTAATTTCCACCGATTATGAGTTTTCGCTTTTTTTTTGTTGATTCTTCAAAGGAATCTGTCGTGCATAATTTGCGCATTGTTCAGGTAACTTTTACGCAATTTAATTTGCACTCAGTCTTTGCGTTTGGGCTTTCGAAAGGCATTCTTAAGCCTATTTGCAAGTCAATTTTAATTAGCTTTCGCAAATATTGAGTGTGAATCCGAAAAGGAGATTGTATCTGTTGGAGAAGCAAAAGAATGGTGTTGTCTCTTATTGCTTTTCAAGAAGATTGATCTTGTTTTGGAGTGCAAGTATACTAATGTCTCTATCTTAATGTTTGTCGTCCTCCAATCAAGCCGCCTGGGAACTCGCCGTAAACTAGGTAGAAGCAAATCGGCCTTCGGTTCCCAATTAGTGGGCCAAAGCAGCAGACAACGCCTGAGTCTATCGAGGGCAGAAGTATAGAACGATTTCAAAAATCAAAAGGTTTGAGCCCAGATTCGCAGCGGATTGAATAGAAGACGAAGAAAAATGTTACTCTGGCGATAACGAGGAAATGAGGTAAAAATACACAAAAACTGCCAAAACTACAACGACTGATCGACGAATGTAAGGTTGCTGCTAAGGGCGAGAAGCAAAACAGATTAATCCGACATCATTCAGAATATCTGAACACGAGTCAGCACGCAACTGTCTTGACAGCCAGATATTTGAACATTATTTCTCTTAAGAGCCATATCTTGCTAATCTGACATTTGAGTATCTTTACTCTTACTCCAAGTCAAGCATATCTTAAGTTCGTTGTGTATTCTATTTTTATGTGCACTCATTTTGTGACCACCTTCAATAGTTTAATTCTGTGAGAACATCGGTGGCATGTACTTGAAATAAACCGAAACTCTTGCAGTTGGTTTTAAAGCGTTCTTTTTAGGCCTGCAGTGTACAACCCATACGTCTTGTGAGTTTCGAAACGCCACTTTGTGTTGCATTTATGGCTTGCCTCCCGATCTAAAGTCTTAATGTCGTGTTCTCTCCTTGAATACTCTCTCCTCTGCAGGAAAAATATGAAAGCAATCCAACAGTTGGGACCCGTATCCTGTCGGAGACTTTGTAAGGACTCTACTAAAATCGTTTCTTTTCCCATTTCAGACTTCAGCAAACACTCGCGAGCGTTCAGGTCAGGTCCGGTTTACAATCGAATTACAATGGATTCATTTTGAACTGATCCACATGTCCACATGTACGAAGTCATTCTTCCCCGCTCGGGCCTAACGTGATGCTAACCAGGCGCACAATTCCGATGAATTGACGCACACCCAGTACCAGGGGCCAAAAGCAACTACCGTTAAAATATACATTCATTCAGATGCATGCTGTTTTGCTGGCCAATGAAATTCGCTTTGCTTTTCAATCAAATGGGCAACACATCACAGTACACATGTATTTGCAAATTGCTTCGGCGATTGAATCATTGTGTCACACACTCAGTCGAGCTTCAGTTACACTGTGCAAGCAGCTGACACGTCGTGTCGCGTCCACGTTGCCTGTGGCGGCAAATTGAGAGCATAAATTCCATCTGCAAACACAATTTCAGCCCCGGGGAATTGCTATTCCATTATTGAAATGAGACCGGTGGCTGCCGAGGACGAGGGCGAGACGAGCTACAACACCATTTCGCATCATTTAAGCGTCAGCCGTATCCGAAATATGACAGCCCCCTGGAGGCTATCATGACGCCACCCGTGGCCGACTAATTCAATCTGAATGTGCAAAAGCGCAGTAAATGCACTTGTCACATCGTTCACCCCGGAATCCTAACCGCGTGCCATTGCACTCTCGCTGATGGTGCAACGGCGAAGGACGCACTGCTGGCATTTGACACAAGCGAATCGATAATGATGTACCCTCACGCTGGGATGATTAACGATGCAACATCGTGCAGTTGGCCAGTTCCACTTTGTCTGGCATTAGGCCAACATAATTTTTGAACTCTCCGACGAGAAAATGAAGGGGACTCGCCATCTCGCCATCTCGGCCATGATCGATCGTTTCGGTGGCTTCGGTGACATCAGCCTGCGAGCGGAAAAATGACAATGCATCCGGCAAGTGGAATCTGTAAGCTTTATAATGCGGTTACCAGACCTCACATCATCATCCATCGGTGATACAGTTCTCGCTTGTCCTTATGACGCAGCCTGTGGCGAGGGCCCAGTGGTGGTGGCATCGATGGCAGCAACTTTGTCATGAACAAATGCTCTCGTTTGATGCCGAAGAAGAGCTGTTCCACAGCACACCAGATGGCAGTGTCCCATCATCATAAATTCCGATGGACTCTTGGAGAGGATGAGTGGGTGTGTGTGTGAGGAAGAAACCCCGCTCTAATGTTTGCGAGAAATTGCAAGACGAAGATACGTAAACACCAGCGCCAGTAACAGCTGTCAGGATATAATAGACTTCGATGGTCTACCCTTTATAGCACGGAGAACTCAATTTGGCGCGAACTTTGCCGCCACTGCTGGTTGGCAGTGAAAGATGTCATCATGGCATCATGGCTGGGCAATGCGGTTCAAGGCGGACATATGGTTGAGTTTTGAAGAATGCTGTCTATGGTGGGGGGACACCAGTGCACATTTGGCTTTTGGCATGGTGCATCATTCAAAAGTTTGCCCCCGCCAGGATGAGCACTGGCTGGCGTGGGAACATGATTGATGATGAAACCATTTGTATGCACTCTGTCCAGGGTAGCTTTTGCGGAATGTAGTGTAACGACGGTAAAATGTGTCGCATCTAATTGGGTTCTGAGTGAGAAGCTGACATAATTGGCAGGACCTTAGGGAACTTTGCACGCGAGAACTTCTTTAGCTTCCCATGAAAAGGATATCATTCCTGAATCGAATCTATTGAAGGCATATGCCATTTCTCAAAAAGCACTGACACCGTTGATGTAGTCTACTCGTGAAGATATTCCGCGGCTGCACAATCACTGAAGTTGAATTCGCTCTAGTTGCTACAGATCCCGTGAAAGGTCACATGGGGCTGGAAGAGGTTGAAATGTTTTCTTTTTTAGAGCGAAAGCCACTGTCACGGACTGATTGAATTGGAACCACTTATTGTTTTGGCACCTGCTTCGATTTGATCAAGCTGATTGTCTCTGATGACGGATGTGCTTGCACAGGTGGCGTGTGAAGCTCGGATCCTTTAAACCTGCAATTGTTGGCAAAAGTCTTACCTACTTACCTTCAAAGTAATGAAAGAACTACATCCCCAGCGTTCTGACATAGAAAGGGGACTGTCAAGAGCTGGTGAGCAGTAGCCTCTGCTATTTACATTCTCAGACAACATTCCATACAACTACAACCTTTATGACGTAAATCACACGCAGTCTCAGGGTTCCATTTGGTATATTGGCAAACTGCAAAGACACCTGCGATTGCACTGAACATAGCAACTTATCCATTCACGGAACATGTGACCGAAAGTTATACCCTCCTTGTTCACATCCTGTTGTACATATCCCGATGCATTGGAACATGTGTTAGCACTTGTTGCCATGTGATGTGGTTAACACGTTTAAATATTCGAAAGGAGTTAAGTGGCATAGCAGGTAACTTCCCACTTCGTAGATATTCAGTATTTATCGCTGTCATGTCTGCATGGCGTTTAATTTCCCGGTCTATGTTCTGCGGGGAAAAAGGTGACGGCAATAACGTGTGAGTATAATTTTTTCTCTCTGCAAATTTTTTAAGATTCTGCCTATAAACGGATATTCAAAAGCACATATTCCTAATATGCACTCTAAATGGGGTTCGCTATATTTCGCAACCTTATTTCAGTACGTAAAGGAATTTTCAAAACATTCAACTTACACTGTGAACGCGCCCTTAGGCCAAAACATGACAATTACAAAAACATTCAGTAGAAAACAAATTTCCACATTTTCTTTGGCACATTTTCTTTGCTGAACGTTTCTGTGCCAAAGAGGCAATTGGATGTTCGAAGTGCAGGGACTATCGCAGTCATTCGAGCACCTGTGGCAAATGAACTAATGCACTCGATTGCACTGCATTTTCAATAATTGGTTGTGAATTTTGTGAAAGTATATTCGCCTGCAATCTTAAGAGATGGAGTTTACTCAACAAAGTTAACAACTAACCACCACTTTGGAATTTTTGGATAAATGGGTTCTTTAACATCTTATTTGTCAGGTGGGAAGCCTAATGAGCGCCAGGAAACACCACCCTATGCACAAAAAATTCAGCCAGTGGAGGCCGCTATAGAGACATGTTGGAACTTTATTTTTTTTTTGGTTAAGTGCATTAATTCATGTATGGTATGTGGTGACAATAAGAGGGTGCCAGAATCCACACAGCGAGTGTAACAATCGACTTATTGAATACTCAATTCAATTGACGTGTTGTATATGGAGAATGGTCTGTCAATGTCCGGCCGGCTAAATCTTGTGTTTTAATACCTCTAAGCGATCGGGGGGTAATTTGTGGTCTTTGCCCCGCTAAGTCGCTAAGCTATACTTGCACATTTTTCAAGCTATTTACAAAATTGGTCTCTTAGAGGCATAAGACTCCTACAAACAATAGGTGTATTTTTTTGCAAGCATATATACGCTTAATTTATAAGTGCACAAAATAACGGATCATCGGCGCTTAATAATTCATCATAGAATCTTGGCAACACCGGCGAGATTTATGATAATCGTGACAGTCAGGGGGTAAAATTGTGTTAGGTGATAGTTGATCGTTAATATGCATAATTGTCACTTTGCGATTGTGTAGCGCGACCACCACTTTAAGCTCAAGAACACTTAATAATTGTCTATTGAAACACATTTTTCATCGAATGACAGAAAGAATGAAAAGAATCGATAAAGAAACATAAATGGAAAGTAGAGCACAGACAAAAATTGCATACTCATGGATCCAAAAACATTTAAGCATGATCTAATACATCAAACACACCTACAAATGCGTGAACAAAAGCGATCAGGGGCTAATTTCGTAAGCCACATACAACAACCTAAACAATGAATGAATAAATTCAGGAATGAACTCACACAAAATAATGATTGAAAGCATTGTTTTTATAATAAAATTTTATAAGCGGATATACGATTTGTTGTTGGTGTATTTTACATGCAAATTGAAATTTAAGCGTATATACATTTACAAAAAAACACACCTAATAACTCATTAAAGGGTCAAATCAGAGGCGCTGGTAATAAGGCCATTTAGGCGCATGGTTTAGGAAAGCTATATTCCAGCAAAGGCGTACACCAATGGCTTGTGTGATTAGGTGGAGCGCCTAAAATAAGGCTTGGGAAATTTTTTTCCGCTTGGAGGGAGAATTCATGGAAAATTGCGTAAGAATGTCCAAAAGTTATCTATGAATATTCATGTTCGGTCCATTGGCAACGTGCGTTAGAGTGCGCTTCTAAACTGGTCGAACAAGGCACAAGAGCATATGTTGCCTCAGTTGGTGCATGCACGTTGAGAATGACATCAAAGAATTTTTTTATGCGCAAGTGAAAGCTAGCAAGATATTGCCCTAGATAGAGGCCCAGGTTCACTAGCCCATAAGAAGTTTAGTTCAAGTAAACTATAACTTACTTAACACTGGCCGCTTGTCTTTTGTTAACCGATGATCAACAAAAGGATGTACCCAATAAGGTCATTTTTTTATCAACATAGTTGTAATGCACTAGGTGCTCAAAAATTACTCGTTTCCTTTTATAAACCTCCATAGCTGCAAGCCAAACGCGAACTGCAGATTGAGTCCAGCGAGAAAACCTGTATGTGCAGAACCACGCGTTAAAATGACACATGTGTGGACCGGACCTTAAGTCCGTTGCTGAGTTCTTCCAATCCACAACTGGACACGATGTACACACAACCAAATCTTAGAAGAATGAAAAACCCCACCACCTAAGGCCACCTCCACATCCCAGACCATTTAGAATTCTCAACAAAGACACTGTGTCACTGGAAATGGCCGAAACCTCGTTCACAACCTTACTTAACTTTCACATTCAAATATTGATATCTCCATAAAAGCTTAACGGGCTAACCTATCACGATCTCACCTATTCAATTGTAAACAGGAATTGAAGAGGCATTCCTCCTTTCACCTCCTCCATCCCCAGCACATCGTTGAGGCCATCATCGTCATCGTCATTGTCATCGGTCGTTTTCATTCGAAAACGTTACAAAGGAGATTACATAAAAAATAATCACATTGCATTAAGGACTCGAGACCTCCTTGTATCCATCGAGACCATATCGCACGAACCAAGCACCAGCCTTCGTCTCAAAAATATACTCAACACCGAATTCAAAACGACTTTTTTATGCCGCATTTCAATTACGATATTCCTAACACTTAAGTGAAAATGTGAGCGGATGCGGATGGTGGCTGGGTGTCGGTCGGAATGTCCTCGAAGCCGTCGTCCAATCCATGGACCAGGTCCTGCGCACGACCGGCGTCGTTATGGGCAACAGCAGCTTTTATCAATTCGAAAGTTTTTGGTTTTTGAATTCCCCTCAATGGGCAGGTTTTGTGCCGTTCGTCCTGGCGGTGACGGTAATGATGGGGACGAAGAACGCGCGTAACGCGCAAATTGTCGATTTGGGAGGCAGTATCTGCGAACGACAGTCGATGGGGGATCAATAGTCGATAGTGGTGAGGTTCCGATGTTTTTCTTTGAAACTGGAGACAGTGGGGATGGCAACGTCTGCTATTCTCGTTATACGAAGATGCCAGAAATAACACCAACCACACGGGAAATCCGAAGTAATCCAAAACGAGCTGCAAGGACGAAACACAATGCATCAACCGATGCGCTCCAGTGTGGGAGTACCCCGCTATGTTGCGGATCCACACTGACTACAGCGTTGATGTTGCGTATTCTGTCACTGTCAGAATGAAAGTCATTTGTCACCGCAAATAAATCCCGACGATGGCATTGCAACATATTAGAACCTTTCCCCAAGACGACTCGGTGGTTGAGTGCCACTTTTGTGGAAGAAGCTGGTGAGTGTCACATTACGGTGATGTCTGCCTCCCTAGACTCCCTGGACTCCCCATTGTGCTGGATGCTAACTGAATGTCACTAGAAAGTCAAAATGACATCCACTGCCACTCAGTGTCGACGGATTATATCGTATCTCGTTTGGGGACTTACGGTGTGCTCACATGGCGGTGGGCGGAGGCAGCTGTGGAACGTAATGATTTTGACAGCAAAATGAGTCACAGTCGCACGACTGACATCTCCAAGTCGCTCGCACAAAAAAGGTACCAAACCCAATTAATGTCGTGCTCAACACAGACCTATGGTCATTTCGACGTCTTCTCTGTACCGCCTGCTTGCCAGTCAATGGCAAATGCCAGACACAGGCGATTACAGCAAGAAGTCAGTAGTACATATTTGCATGCTTGCAGCAATGACGTCCGTGTGGGGGGGGGACCAGATTCCTTCGCCAGGCAATAGATGTTTGTAAGCACACCCAAGACCAAAGCTCACTCATCCCACTCTTTAGTGACACGTAAGTGCACTGGACGGACAGTGGGCGGAGCTGCCTTCATTGGAACGTCGTCGCTCGTATCGAGCGCAACTCTGGATTGCAGTATAAATACAATGTTTGTAAGTCATCTCCAAGCAGGGGAGGCAATCGAGTGAAGACACACTCATCCGAGTTGAACTCCTTCGGATGACCCAAAGTGAGGATTTAATTGAAAACCAAAAGGGTGTCACATCTAATGGATCAATGCCGACTTATTTGAAACCGCACTGAAGGGAGGGAATGTGTTGGCGCTCCGGGGAGGTCATGCACGTTATTCTATATTAGAAATACCAACACACACTTAAGTCAGTTTGATACATTGACTTCTAGAGGTTTGATGCCAGATGTGAGTTTGAGGAAGAGCTTATCAGTCTTGGGGCGAACAGTCATTGAAGGTTTGCTTATCATTGACATTCCACGACTCGGTGAGTTTGTATGTGTGTGTGCCGTTAGGGGGGGAAAGGGGGAGATGCAAGGCTTTCAAAGTGACAATCTCAGCAGGGTTTGTCAAACGAGAAGATGCTCTCCAGTCGAAATCGAACGGACTGGTCATTACAGTAAGTATTTCGTCTTATGTACGGATGCAGTTCGAATAGATTCTCTGCGTAGAAACGTGTACGTACAAATGTTGGCCGAAATTTAGTTTTCATCCCTTTTTGGGAAGGATGATTCCATTTATTATGGCTTTGAAAGAGAAGCGGTTGAAACATGTCCAATTAGTTAAATGGAATTCTCTTAAGAACTATCATTTTGACTTAATCGAATGAACAGATTTCAATGCTAATAAGCCTGATTGCTTGAATGTTTGTGAATGCCATCCATGCCCTATACTTCATTCGAATTTGTAAATAATACTTACAATCAAACGCAAAATGTATTTACAAATAGTGTCTGGGTAGCTTGGACCCTTGATTGCGTGAACACACCCCTAGCGTGAACACTCATTTTTTCTTATAAAGATTAGTCTTTAGCATGAACAATAGAAATCTCGATAGCGTGAACCTAAATGTTCGTTTGATAAATTGTTAGCTTGTGCATACAATTAACAGTGCAATGTAGACAAGTATTTCCTCGAAAAAATGTCGAAAGAAAAAAAAAAAGAAATCGGAAAGTGGTTAAGACGTGTTGAGTTTGTCTCGGCAGTACGGTGTTGCCAAATCCACAATTTCCATGACCACTAGCCACATCGAAGTATCCTCGTATGGAACGAGCGTTACATAAATGGTTCTTGAAGCTGTGCAGCGTGGTAAGAAAATGGTGGAAATACACTGAAAGAAGAAGTGAAACTATTGAATATTCAACTCTAGGAGAAAGAAGGGGCTTTTAATGCTTATTCTGGTTGGCTAAATGGGTTCAAGCCACGTTCTGGAGCTCGGCTTTTAAAAAAACTGTGGGGAAAAACTATCATCCGATCGTGGCTCTGTTGCGTCACTCAAAAATAATTCATGAGCTTCAGCTTCAACCAAATTTGTGATGCCGATGTTTGTTTCGGATGATGTTGCCTGATAAAACATATGTTGCCGGTGGTGAAAAAATGGCTCCATTCCGAAAAGTAGAGAAGGCAAGGATTACGGTTCTTAAAGTGTGAATGCGAAGTTGTCTTTAATGGCCACGGTGGCGTATGCGTAACATTTTTCATCAGACGAGGAGGTAGCCTTAAGAGTTGTCTTGCAAGGCCACTGTGGATTTTACATGGGCTCGAAGAGCCAGTCTTAAGACCTGTCTTGCGTGGCCACGGTGGCGTATACTTAACATTTTTCATCGCACGAGGGGGTAGCCTTAAGAGTTGTCTTTCATGGCCACGGTAGCGTATACTTGACATTTTTCATCATACGAGGAGGTAGCATTAAGAGTTGTCTTGCAAGGCCACTGTGGATTTTACATGGGCTCGAGGAGCCAGTCTTAAGACCTGTCTTGCGTGGCCACGGTGGCGTATACTTAACATTTTTCATCGCACGAGGAGGTAGCCTTAAGAGTTGTCTTGCAAGGCCACTGTGGATTTTACATGGGCTCGAGCAGCCAGTCTGAAGATCTGTCGTGGCCACGGTGGCGTATACTTAACATTTTTCATCGCACGAGGAGGATGCCTTAAGAGTTGTCTTTCATGGCCACGGTAGCGTATACTTAACATTTTTCATCATAAGAGGAGGTAGCCTTAAGAGTTGTCTTGCAAGGCCACTATGGATTTTACATGGGCTCGAGGAGCGAGTCTGAAGATATGTCTTGCGTGGCCACGGTGGCGTATACTTAACATTTTTCATCATACGATGGGGTAGCCTTAAGAGTTGTCTTGCAAGACCACTGTGGATTTTACATGGGGTCGAGGAGCTAGTCTTAAGATCTGACTTGCGTGGCCACGGTGGCGTATACTTAACATTTTTCATCGCACGAGGAGGATGCCTTAAGAGTTGTCTTTCATGGCCACGGTAGCGTGTACTTAACATTTTTCATCGCACGAGGAGGATGCCTTAAGAGTTGTTTTTCATGGCCACGGCGATGTAAATTGATGAAAGAAGAGAGAGAATCGGTCGATCAACGATAAAGCAGCAGAAGATATTCCAATTTTTGATAGAGCAAAAGAAAGTGGACTAAAGTGTAACACACGTAAACAATCTTGTTTACGTGAACGGCCGGTCCAATAATTAGTTCACGCTATCCAGACAGCACTGTACTCGACATTTGGATGGCATTTTTTAACGGCAAGTAGAAAGTTTTCGAGTATTCGAGTCTTGTTTTATTTATTAAAACAAATCTGTGGTAATGGAGATTTAAAAAACAAAACCTAAGTGCATTGCATTTTTTGGGCAGCGAATAGTTTACGTCCGCAACATCACAACTAAACTCGGCAGACTTGACGACGAGATAACACAAGTGAAGAAAAAGACGAATGAGAATTGAGAGCTACTGAATGATGAATAGTAAGTAACACGTTACGAACATGTTAATGCATTTTGACTGATTTATCAGTAAACTAATAAGAATTGAATGTACAATACCAGCACCAAACAGCTACTTAACGGACGTGTCAAGCTGAAATGAAGTAATCCCAACCCTTGTCTATGCATTAGCACTCCTTAATTAGCTTTGAACAATGCATCACAGCGAGCAACAAACAAAAGAAAATCAAATCCGCCGGCATAGATTGCTAACACCAGAGATCTATAAGAGTGATGATCATGTTTTGGCCGGAAGTATGCAAGTCACGTCCAGATTCACGACAGCCGAAAGTATTCCCGACCAATTCCATTCTTAAAAACAGCTATTCTCAAGAACTTTAGAAGAACACTCGTATATCTCTGCTCAACGCCGCCTGTAATACCCTGTCCATTGTACTGTGTGAATGTCTAAAGTCGTTTAATACGAATCTAATCAACACGCATTTACCCTTGTGGATTGCCACGGCCTATGTAGGCTTGTTAATTTGAGAACCGAAAACTAAGGGATACTCTAAAATCCTAGTGGTGGTGAGGGCGGAAAGTAAACTGGGTCCGAGAATGTTATTTCGGGGGTCAAACCAACCACGAACGAGTTGTTTCAAGCGCGTCTTGGTGAGCGTCTGGGGATCGTCTGTTTTGCATCTAATTAAGGACACCTTGTCATGTAGAAATAATTGATTTCCAGGACGAATATTCAAAATTGGTTGGCACAAAAAATATCCGCTGCTCATTGTATGAAACCAAGATGATTTCAAGTGTTTTCAAAATTAAAATTAATTATTTAATTAAATTACTAAAATATTAACATTTCAGCTTGGACAGCTTATTAGGGACAGCTTACTTATTATTTGTTTAAGACTGCTCACATTTTTTGTATGGTGAGCTTTTCCAAGTTGTTGTTGCTATTCAACGAACTACAATAATTGCGATTGCAAAAAATCTTAATCTCTTCTAATAAGAATTCACGGGCATGAGTCTAGCCAAGCGTCTACGGATACAATGCCTAAGATGTTTGGGCATGTAGAGAGTATAGACAACTTATCTCCGGCCCGAGGGATCTTCGATTCTGAGCATGTGGGACAACGCAATAGTACAAGTTGAGGGAGACCTCAGCCGGCTTGGTGTGCTAAACTGGAAACAGCTGGTGAGAGATCGGGCAGGCTGGAGAAGCATTTTGGGTGAAGCTCGAGTTCACCCGGACTGTAGGGCCATATGAAGAAGAATAAATGAGAATAAATGTTGTACCCGACACTTGTCCAAAATTGGAAAATATAAAAATAGAGCGCCTAAAGAAAACGTCTCCAGTGGAGGCTAGCATTTTTTGCGGAATCAGCAAAGTGAACCCTTTTACGACTTCCACCCAAAATTCATTGTAAAATATAACCACGGTTGAACGAAGCGAGACTCCATGCACGCGATGCTCAGAAAAAAAATGTACGCATTAAATTGAAGTTTTGGAATACGAATTCCGTTTGCAATGGGGAAACCGGAAAACCCCGTACAGTTTTAAAAAATAGAAAATATTTTTGGGGTGACGCCCGCAAATAGAGAACTCCACACTCGATGTACTTTAAAGACTGTAAAGAATGTCCTGAAATCAACTAGTTCTACGTGAAATTCCGGTGTCCCTAATTAGATGGCCATCACTAAGGTTGCACTGTACGGGCGGAACATTCCAATCCCGTCTCACTCCTGGGACCAAAATTCACCAATTTACAAACCATTAAAAAGTACAAAAGAGAACGCTAGACACTTGATCCGTTTAGGTGGCAACACGCTAACACATTCGTTATTCACAGATTATGCAATTCGATTAAAGGAAACCGTCCGAAACCTGAACTGGTTGAGAGGTAAAGAGATAATCTGTCCTGTGATTCCAAGCGGGTACTGGCACTCGGAGGCCACTTGCTTCTATAAATCGGTCCAACTGTTGGTCAAATGGACTAATGCAGGAATTAGTAGCAAGCATATTCAATTCAGTTCAAATAGTGCGTATACGACAGAGTATTCATTTTCTGTGTAAATTGCAAGTTAAGAAACCATAACTCCGCGTTAATAAGGTTTCATAATTCAATCTACAATTAATCCTACAATTCTATAGATTCCACTTTTAAAAGGAGACGTGTAATTTTAGCCTGTTAGTATGTAGGACTGCTCTAAATAAGCAATTTTCACCGCACCCAATGCTAAAAGTACAACCATAATGAACGTATGAAAATCGAACGATAAGTAGAGAAAAGCATCGTCAACTTTTAAAGGGTCGCATTTGACAGCGTGGAAGGGCCGTCAACGATAGAAGCCAGCTATTGACGCCGTGGGACTGTATTGCCCGCACCAGTGAGCAGATGATTACCTACCGTACATCGCTACAATGCATCAGTCCCGTCTTTGTTCAAGGTTCAGGACGTATTGACAAAAGTGAATGAATATCGAACCAAAGAAAGGAACAAGACTCACGTGCGTCGGAAGGTCTATCCACAGGACAGTGCACATCAGTAAAAGAGACGTGCAAACTGCCAAATGTGATAAGTTACAACACCAGGCTGATGCAACTAGATGGAGTATATGTGATGCAAATGTAAGAACAGTGATACCAACGCTGTGACCGATGGTACTGCTAACTGCTAAGCATTCGAACTAAAATTAAATTGAATTGAGTGCCAATAGCGTACAATCTGCGATTTTTTTTCAAAATTTAATGAAAAATCGACAATGTCTTCTCTAACTTTTGCGTCACTTAGTCGCAGTGAAACAGAGATTGCCGCAGGAATGTCTCTGTCTGAGTCATATTTGTTTCTGGGAACTTAAGCGAAATTTCAACACAAACTGTCATGGATACCGATAATCATTAATTTCGTACTGAAAGAGGCGAAATTTATCGAAACTTAACGAAACTGCTAGAAGTGGTTATTACAATCATTTGCTTAAGTTGGCTTATGTTCTCGTACATCCATTGTAGTTGGGCTGGAGATCAATCAATATGTCTTTTCAAGGGACACGTATATAAGAGCTTCGACCACTAGTTTCAAAGACTTTAAATCTAATCTTAACTAGAAAAAATGTGTTCATAACAATCAATGCCCGAACGCAGTAGCTGCTTTGGAAATAGGGAAACAGTATTTTATGATTGCGTCATTAAACTAAAATCCCTCACGTAGTGATCGAGTCCTTCAGAAACTCCCGTACATGGTTTAACGTATCTTAACACCCTGTTGAAACAAAAGTGTGTGGATTTACCTGACTTTCATGTCCATGACCTCGCCTAGCGTCGGATTGATTGGGTCCTCCTCCAAGTGACTGTCCACAACGACGTTTGAGTACTTGCTATTACTGCCATCCCTCAATATCTTTAACAGATCTTCGAATTGATCGTGCGGCGAGGGTTTTTTCGTTGTCGTCAGGCTGCTCCTCTCATTCGAGTTCCCCTGACTCTTGGTGGTTATCGTCGTCGAGGCCTCTTTGGAACCAGACGAATTGCTGAAATGAAAGTAAAAAAAAGGGAAGCAGTAAATAAACGGTCGTTATGTAAAGGCCCCCATAAATTCATCCCCAATCTACCACCCGCCAGTGCCTGAAATGGTTTTATTAGCTGTATATCCCGAGACCCATGTACCAGCGATTAGCGTGCGCATCCAAACATAAATTACAGTTATTTTTAATTTCAATACAAGACTCCACGTTTATTGCCGCGTTTTTTTGCGCAATTCCCGCAAATCAAGTTGGGATAGTAAACAACATGTTTATGCCGTTAAGGGTGGCGGGGTGGGCGGTGATTCCGAAATTGAATTTAACCCTTTAGCTCGGGTTTACGACATGATCTATGGCAATTACCTCCGCACGTCGGAAGCAAGTCTGCGATCCGCTTTGAGGGAAGCGTTATCGAGGTGTTGACTTTGCTCTTTCCCTTTTGCTATTAATGTGGGCAATAACGATTATTATTTTCCAACACACAGCCAGCCAGAATCGCCGCAGCGGAGGCGTGACGAAGACACACCAGGCATGTGTGCCGTCGAGGAAGCCCACCCCCAATGTCTGGGGATGAGCACACTCGCGTCGTTTTCGGTCTGAGATACCCCATATAGCCATAAGTATCTCGTCCGGCAATAAAAATATTATCTTATGACTGCCTCAGTGCGGCGCTGTGGCAGCAGGAGGAGCGGCGACGTTGGCGAGAAGGCGGCCTGGAGTGCCATTGCTCTATTTACTCAGCCAGGAGCTCGAGAAGAAAGGGTTTTGTGTTTCCATTGTTGAGCTTGCCAGGTGGGGCGGAGGTAAGGCACGCTGCAGCTGCACGAGTTTATGGTTAGCTGCTATTTTAGCTGCCTCAGTGCACTGCAGCACTTTTCTTATACGAGTAAGCAACAGTCATGCCTCCGCCGATTTTATGGAGAGCGGAAGTGAAAGGCTACGTGTACGGCTTGCAGGGTCCCGCTGGTGTGCCGGGGTTTTCTTAATGCGAGAGGGCACTGCGGTAATATGTGTCGTGCCGGTGGCTCTGTTGCAATTTTAAGAATAATAATTCACGGAGGTATCCTTTCACGGCTCACGAATAAACTTTATGCTCGATATTTAGTTTAAAAAATAAAAAACAAATGAAATGAGTTGGAGGCGACATGAAAGGAACTCCTTCGTGTCTCCACTGCTGGAGGGATGCTGAAGAAATACGGGGAAACACGTCCGTACGTTTCGTAAAAAATGATCCGAAATTATATTTTGCTGTCGTCGACATTTATGGTCCAAAAGAGCGACATTGTTTCAGTGTAACAATGAGGTGATGGGACGTGATCAAAACAGGTAACTTATGAGGGCAGGCTTGACGATAGACTCTCGACGGAAAAAGTTCACACATCAGAATGATGGTTGGTTATTTTTTATGACTGTGCATTTTGAATGACTGAAGGTGACTGAGTCTGCAGCCGTTCCAGACAAATTGGGTTATTCGTGTTAAATGGTGTTTCTCGTCCTTGCACTTGGGTGCGGATTGTACGTGTTTACCCGAAATTTCTGATTTGATGTGGCACTCGAATTCATGGAAATTTGCACACTAGACGCTACACAGGGTGGGACATATTTTTAAGCCATTGCTTATTTTGACACTGTGTCAGCTGTTTCTCGCTCGAAATCTTGACAGAAAGTCAGTATCATACCTCCGCGGAACGAAATGATACGATTTACGTTTGAACAAGGTTGGGAAATATTGAAAACTTATTTCCAAATTAAGTGCTTTCCAGCTCAAACAGTGCGTTTTTTTAATAGAAGTTTTGACCGAAATGAAGCACACACCGCCGCGACTGTTGTACGCAAGTTTGTGCAAAAGGGTCGTGAGACTGCTATGTTGGTAGGCAGTGCTCACGGACCCCTTCGTCGAACGGTGGGCACAGATAGCCGGTGGCCGACGGCATTATTGGATAATTTTATTTTCGAAAATGAGGCTGGGAACAACTTTTCGGTCAAAGTGGTAATTACAGAGCCATATTAACTGGGGTTGTAAAATTAACAAAAAATTTAGTAATTGTACGAACGACTGGATGGCACAGTTGGTAGAGTGTCTGCCCTGGTTAGCGGGGTCCCCGGTTCGAATCCCAGTGAAAGCAAAGTTAATACGCTTTTATCTGGTTTTCAAATTTGGTCCAGTCACCATTTGCCGTTGGGATCAAATTAACGGCACTATATCTGGAGTAGTCAATCAGTGGTTGTAGTCTGACTGTGAGTATCACAAGGGACCAACATGGTCTAAGTGTGCTGGTGAATTCACTAGCAGCCCCTCTACCTAACCTAACCCAGTAATTGTACGCATTCTTTACTTTGAATCTGAATACTCGTTACCGTAATATCGTTACTGCTAACATTCGTTACTTTCTTCAAAATTGATATTTCAAGTTAAAGTCGATACTTCTGATTTTAGTACTTAGCAATGCAGTACTTAGGTGGATGAATTATATCTCCTTTTTTGTTATCTATGTAAAAGAAACACTCATAATGTCAATTTGATCACATGAAAGGTCTCAAAATTGCCGCGAAAATTAACCTACATCTACCTCTTTATAAAACATCATTGAATTACTCTACTAAATCAAGAGAAGCGCATACCAACCAAATGTATAGAAACGTTACTATACCGCATCGATATCTACCGACACGAATAAATAAATCTAACTGAATATTATCCCAAACATACCTAACCATGATGTAACACTCACACAGGACGGAAAGAGTATACCATCAAATCATATCCATACCTGATGTGGCACAACACATCAAAAACGGTATGGAGACAATGTATACTAGAAGAGAAGAGAAGAAAATGAAAGCACCGACGTCGATTGTTGATAGTACATGTAGGCAAAAAAGGCAACGACACATTAATAGTAACGATATACGTAGAGAAGTAACGTTTCGTTATATGGTACTTTATTGAATACTCGTTACTCAGTAACGGAGGCATACATTTTGCTACAGTACTAATGTTAAATGATTTTTTTTTGCTAAAATTCAAGACATGGATTTGGATGACCTTTGGTTCACGCATCAATCGATCAACAGTCGATCTTTTGCTCCCCAATTCCCAAATCTCGCAGCCATCTTGGCGATGTGAACTGCCCGATTTCACTCCTTTGCCCGCTGTTCCAACAATCCAACAATCCGGAACCGATTTAAGCCCTCAAGGCCAATAGAATCCGGGAGCTACGGCACGAATCTATCAGCAAAGTCTTGGAAAATTGGGGCGATAAAATGAGCTACTCAGAAGTCAGCCGAGGAAGCCACTTGAACGACGTTGTATTTCATATATAATGGGAATGTTAGTCCTTACTAACCCTTACTTGTACATCCTTGGGTCCAGCGCGATGGTACAAATTCAATTTCTCTTGCATGACTACTTAAACTTAAACTACGCCGCATATTCGCCGCATTAAAATCTCGTAGAACATGCTTAATCATCTCGTCCTGGGCCATGTGTCAAGTGAAAAGTGTGTTCAAATCATTTTATATGTACATATATGAACATCCGAAACAAAAACAAATCGGAGTTTCAAGAACCCCAGGGTAGTTACACTGTTGCTCCCGGGATGGGTAGATTTTAAGGGCTGATAAACAAAAAATATAATTTTGTTCATTTTACTGCGTTTGTTAAATTTAAACTAGACTCTGAAGTATTTCTCATAATTGATGGTGTCATGTGTTAGATGGCAGCATACAACTGCAATGCCAACTTCCCTCAGCAACACCGCTCGTTTTCCAACGAGGATTCTCATTCGATCCACCTTCGTACGAAGGTCGTTTGAGAAGTCGCTTCCTTTTTGGAAATCTTTAATTTGAGATATTTATAACCTACCTAGCAGACCTGTCATCTGCAATCACAGTCCACGCACAAGACCAACAATGAACGTGCCACATTAAAAATGGCCGCGAAATGCTCAAAGAAAAAAAAAAACAATAAACATTTGTTTTTACGATAAATAACCTTCAGTTGATTAAAAATATCGCGTCCTTAATCCAAATCCATTAGTGGATCAACAGGACCAGCAGCCGGCTACAAGCACTTGTCAAATACAGATTTTCATGCACAAACATTCAATCTGCCCACCCTGTGCACCACAACGTGAGAGAGTCCAAAATAAACAAATAAGAGGAGATCGTGCCGACCACGGATGCGACTGGAACGTCTGTGAGGAGGATTAAATTCTGAATTGCCTCGGATTCGATTGATTAATTCTGTTGTTCGGTTCAGTGTTGCGCAATATTTATTGTATGGCCAAACAATGAAAGGGTTACCATGACAATCTCATGAAATGATGGAATCCTACCAAGTGCTGTCACCAAGGCGCAGACAAGAATTAAATTGCCCCCAAAACCCAGCAATTCCGTCAAGAGCGTTTGTTATTTTGTGTGTGTATCCGCGCAGAAGGGCGGCTCTGCCGGTGTGCTGGGAGCAAGGACCGGTATTTGTTTGATTGGTAAAACGATTTTGTTTTGGTTGTGTTCGTTTGTTGTTGGTGTTTTGTTTGAGAATAGAATGATTGCGATGCCTTGAAATTGTTGCGTAACTGCGGAGGTAGCGACGGTGTTCGAGGGCGGATCAGGAATTTGACGTTTTGGTTGCTCTCAGGTGGCGGTTTTTTAGTTGTGCAAATATTTACCAACCGCATGTTTGACGTGTTCTTCAGTTAATTAAAGTTTGAGGGTTTGACAGGCGCACTCTGGAAGAGTATCAATTGAGTCAACAGAAGTATTTGTCGACGAACAGATAAATGTGCGTGATACTGCTCGAGTCGGGGTTGAGAGAGAGGGTGTTAAGAACAACGGTAAGACTTTCATCAGCTTGAGCAGTCGAGAGAACACACAGAAATTATACATTGAGACTATGCTAACCAAGAAAATAAACTCATTTTAGTTTCGTTGAGTTTCGTTGAGTTTCGTTAAGTTTCGTTCATTTTTTACTTTTACCTGTGGACTCAAGTTACAGTTTGTGTTCGAATTTTAGTGCGTTCGCAGACGCATTTATCAGGACTTTGAAATTTGACGATGTTACTGGGTACCCTTCGTTCGGGTCTGGCATAAGCTTATGTTTACTTAGCCAATCATTGGTTAGTCCTTTAGTTTGTTAGTCCTTTATTCTCACGTGATGTGTGTCAGATGGTCACACCCCCTGTGAATCGGTGAGAACACTGACGACATACATTAAGAGGAATCACTATCACTTGCGGAATTATCTAAAATTTGTAAGATGCAACTTGGCCATTTAAGTGTTAAGTTGTGAAGTTGGGGTCGTGGATAACCGATCATGCCTTTAAGAAGATATTTGAACCGGGAACAAGAAACAAGAGCTCTAGAGTCAAACGAATGAACTTAGATAATCGATACTTCGAACTGATTGTTAGGGCCCGTGAAAAAACCTTGATGAATCGAATAAAACCTACTTGTTTTGAAACACTCGTTAATTCGAATTCATAGCTCAGTCGGGCTGCCAGTAAAAAAGCTGTAATTCGAAATCAGTAGCAGTGATTAAAATGTTTATGCTTTTGACCAAGCACGTTAAAATTAATTGAAAGCAAAAAAATCCTGATTTCTTTTCTTATTATTATAGAATTCAGTGCGAGCTTGGAAATAATGTGTGTCAAATTATTGTTGCATACGGGTGCACTTTCCTTCCTTTTCGTCCTTCGTTCCTCGACAATTCTTCCTTAATTGGCATATTTTTCAGGGTGTCTTGAGTTTCGAATTATCGAGAATTGATGCACATACATTCTTAGAGAGCAGTGCTATTGTTGAACATTGTCAAAATGGTGATGTTTCGCCAAAAATTCAGAATAACCCAGTCACAACTTAATTTAAGAATAAGTTTGAATGCACAAACATACATCCTGTGGTCCAGTGATCACACGTTTCCCTCAAAAATAAATCCTTCTTGGATAAGATTCCCCTTTGCCAAAGCACCCTAAGATAGCTTCCAAAGGGAGAATTTGTTAAATTGTACTGAGCGAGCCAAATCTTTTTTAGGTGCTTTGGTAGCTTTGCACATTGGATTTAAAAAAGTTTTTCTATCATTCATGCTAACTTGAGATATTCTCAAAAATTGTTTCAGCATCTATCTCCGAATTACAAGCGAGTGAAATTTAATCTGGAAGCATGACGAAAATGCCTTTTGCTGGAGACCTACACCTTAAACGACACCAATACACCTTCAGGCGGGAGTTGAGACGATTCAAATTAAGCTAAATATTGATTTCATGTTTCTAACGCTTGTCATTCGGATGTGTATGTCATAAAAATGTGTAACCCCATTTTAAATAATGTAACCGGAGACTATTAACACTTTCTACTTTCTGAAATAGTGGTATTACAGTGGACTATCCCAAGTCGAAACTCTCTCTAGCTCGAACTTCTTCGCCATAATTTACATACATTTCCATCAATTTTCCATACAAAAACTTGTCTCTCAGTCAAACTCTCTCTAACTCGAACAAATGATGGTGACAATTCAAGGGAGTCCACTACATTTATCGGTATTTAATATTGCTATTTATACCACAATTTTGAATTAGAAGGGAATTTTTCCGTACAATTTGAAGATAGCATTTAAGTTTATAAATGATAAAGCATTTAAACATATTAAAAATGATGCAGGGAGGCATTAAAATCCCTTCTTTTTTTTGAAGTTATACACTCTGTAGGTTTCACCGACGATTATCACCAATGACTTGACGTCAGACCGAAAGCATGAGGATGTGAATGAATGGTATGCATTCTGAACAAAACACACGCCAATACAACAGAAACAATTTAATTCATTTCAGGCCGCGAGAAATTGTCGCTGTTGCTTTTTTGATTGATATTGTATAAAAAGGGTTCTGAAAAAATATGTTTACAATTCGCCGTTGGAATTCCGCGGGAGAGAAGGGATAACACGAGTGGTTGCGCTTTAGATTGATGCAATACGCAGAGGAACCAAATTATTAGTGCAGCCATGAATATGAATATGAATACTGAATAGAGAAGAGGGTTTTACTTACTTAAAACGATACGATTTCCGCACTCAGGCGACTCGGGAGTGTCGACGAAATTTGACTGTCTAAAACCGGTCTTATCTAACTGAGCAATGTGCTTCGAAGATAGGGGAGAGGAGGGACAGTTTGTTCGCTATTGCTCAACTTCCCGGAAACGGGGGGGTTGATCAACTGAGAAGTTGGTCTCAACTCGAGGTTTAGCCGGCGAGTTGAAAATTGATTTGGTTCACTATTTCAACGCACAGTCTGAAATTTAAAATCCAGAAGTCGTCCAACATTCAGTTTTCAAATTTACTATGTCATATTTATAAAAATGCTCCCATACAATGTCATTTTCGTGTGCTGTTAGTGTGGGCAATGGGAAAGAGAATATCTCTATCCTCAATTATCTCTAATTTTGGTTTTCAGTTGCTGCAGGCTTTGTTATGAAAACAGTACATACGACTATGAACATTTGAAATGCTTACAATAATAAAGTCTACATTAGCCAATTGAATTCATCTGAGCGCATAATATTGTAATACGATTGGTCAGAGGTAAATTGCCCGTAATTCACGGGGTATGTAAACGAATGAAAAATAATCCATCAAATACTTTATTATTTCAAATCAAATCGAGAGGGGCAGCATTTTCTCTTGTTTCACAGCAATGAATCCTTTATAAGTTCGATCACAATTATTTTTGTCGAGACGAAAACGATAAATGAAATCACGATCATGCCATCATGTATGCCTACCCACAGTAGCACAGGCGGGAAGGTAGACAACTACGATAATGGAAGAAAAGAAAAATCCCTGATTTCATTACTTAACTTCTGCTATTTCCTTAAGTTGAAGAAATGTGGAGTTGATAAACTCATGAGATGTAAGTTGAAAGTTGAAACCATAAAATTTGACTGAATGAAAGCAAATCCAGTTCATTGTGATATCCACAGTCACTCATGTAATGGATGACTGGACGCATGGCAGATGGTGAGAAGACCCGATCTTAAAATCAAATATAAGGTCTTTAACTTTGAACTCGAACTTCGAACCTGTAACCAAGTGCAGACACTTGACCAACTGCACCAACCAGTCGCGAGCAATATGGTGCAATAGTTAATGAAAGACGGCCGAAGACTACATATCCATATATGGGAATGTGAATGATAAAACCAACTCACGGCAGGCTTCTGCTAATTTGGTTTAAGTCAAACCTCAACGATAAAGAACTCATGGTAGTATCAAAATTATCAGCAACAGGAAAAAATACAAATATCGCGTTACCCTGTACCCTTCCACATTCTATACACCTAAAATCCGTATTAATGGAATTCTACAATCCACTTGGTATAATTATCTGGTCTCATTTACGAGGAGAGTGAGTTGTTTTTTCTTATGCAATCTGCTCTTAAGTCGTTTCAACAATGAATGTTTTCAAATCACCCCTTAACCCTCTGCGACTGACGTGGTAGTATGACAAACCCCACAAGAAGGAAAAACTTATGTTGCGCCGTTATTTTTCGAAAGGCGTTCTCAGTACCCTTCTGTCTTATGCTCAAACGTTCGTTGGTGTTGCGCGAGCGAATTTGCCTTGCGCATGCGTTGTTGTTCACAGAAGACTGTCTACGAGTCAACCACGTCAGAATTAAGGTTTCTTAAAGGCTGAAGCCAATTTGTCTTCAAAGCTCAAAGCCACTTTGCGAAGAATGAAAATTGTGATTTTGAAGTTACAGATGAGTTAATTGATCCAATGAAGTGGTGACCTAAATAAATGAATAAGTAATTGAAGAAAGTGTGGGTCGCCGTGGCGTAGTGGGTAAGTGCGTCGACTCCTACGCAGAGGGTGCCAGGTTCGATACCCGAACTTACCACCTTGGATAATACACGGCTCCACCTCTTTCGAGTCACTGACAATGCTCGAAGAGTATTTCTGTCTAGAAAAAGCTTCCACAACTTCGCCGTTCGGAGTCGGCATTAAACTGTAGGTCCCTTCCACTCGTGAAAGAACAATAGCACGCACAACACGACTGGTTGCTGAGAAGCTAGGCCCAGGTCCGCCTCGGACTGTAGCGCCTCCCATATTATTATTATAATTGAAGAAAGTATTTATGTTGGTTTTACGTCATATCAATGAATGTTGTTGGTTAATTTTATATGTCTTTGATTAGTAACTCAATATAATAATGCACACTCTTTTAAACAGGATCTCTCTCTATAATAAATAACTCTATAAATGCAGGAATATAAAACGAATATACGAATAACATACAATCACGTCAGTAAAATTGTAAAAATTAGGTTAAGCGTTAAAGAGCGTGCAAGAAACAACTATCATTCTGTTGCTTCAGTATGAACGTTAGTGGTTATTCTGTGCGCATCGGTAAAACATAGTATAAGGTGGCCCATACACACCACGCTTTTGTGTGCACTTTGATATGCACTTCGGTGCTGTACTCATTGGACTTCGAAAAAGATGGATCGGCTCTTTGAGAGAGTGACAGTGTGCGTTATGCGCTTCAATAATTACCACTTTATGCTCTATCCCTCCTCCATGCTCCATGTTTCATACATCAAATAATTAATCTTGCCCAGAGTTCATGAGAATTGTTGTAAATACCCATTGCGGTTTACACTAAAAAATGCACTCCACTCTACAACGCAGCGATCAGAATCCGAATCATTCCTTGAATGAAAATGCGCGTACAAGCGCAGAAACACCCACGCCATAATCATGAACTTGCCTTGGCCTTCAATTCTAGAACGAACACAACACGTGATTGCACCCTAAGTCCACTCAGAGCAAGCCTTCATATGAAATGAGAAATTAATTGAAAACTTCTTCTATCTTTCAGATTTCTAAAATAGATGCTTTAATACGGTGCACTTCTTCTAGACCCACCTCGCTGGGGCGACAAAATTCACATTTTCCACTCCCCAGCCCTGTGAAGCAAAATGAGAGGTCATCTGTTTGGTAGAAAAAACACAGCACTGAATAATGCGACGTCGTCGATGGGTATCCTCTTCGTACGCCTTCCTAGAGTAAAAGTCTCTAGCCATTTGCGTACCCGCACAGCACCGTACGTCATCTTGAACGAATCGTGATCATCGTCTCTAGCAAATTTCACTCATAAACCACCCACACCAATCACCCGCTTCAACTAACGAAGAGAAATTTGCAAGTCCATCGCATCCTCTCTCACCTACGCTGTACGACCGTCTGTTCAAAAGGTGCGATGACGTTCCAAAACAAACTCTCAGCTTAAGGCTGCGTCCAGGCCCATCATAAAGCACACACACACCAACCAGCACACACTCACAACTTAGTCCTTGGGAACTTGGAGAGCTTTCCTCGTTCCCGTCACTTGCGACTGTCTGTCTTGCTTAATTACTCACCTCTTCTGCAAAAACTTCCTTTTGAAATCTCGAAATACACCGCTCTTGTCCTCGTCGTTGACGTAGCGAACTTTTGCGTGCGATGGCATCAGGTGTCGATTGGTGACACCAAAATCCATCTGCACGTCGATCACCAGCAGGAGGGTAAAGAGAATTAGTGTGGCCCCCAGGCTGATGGCCAGGCGCTCTTTTAACTTTATCGACCGCAGGATTCCCATGATGATGGTCTCTCTGGCGGACTTGATGGGTGCACTGGATGCGGAGGCTGGAGGCGAAGCAACTCCGGCAACTTTTGAATTTCCACCGAAAAGTTGGTCTAGCTTCAGACAGGCATAATCGGTGATGCTCTCCGGCGGCTGCTGCGCGTCTTCGTGGCTCGTCTGAAGTAACGACGAGGGCGGTTCACCGCAATTTACTGCCGAATGTAGGGACTTTCGAACACGTCTACGCACTAAGCGCTTTCGCTGCTTGGGCACATCATCGGTACTGACTGATTCGAACTCTCGGAAGCCTTCTACAGCAATAGTTCTCGACAGCGGCTGTTGGCTTTGGCTGCAATAATCAATAAGCTTCGATGACGGTGGTGGGTTCAGGGACGAACTATCTAAGCTTCTGCTGCGGTCAGCAACACACGCCGCCGCTACTGCTGGCGAGGGGGTGCCGTCGCCACTAGTGCAGTACTGCTCATCAGCAGTTTCCCCAAGCAGTGACCCTGATGTGCTAAGTGGCGGCGATTGACTTCGACTACGCTGTGTGCCGCGATAAGCACTTGACCCAGCTTTGTCAGCGATTGAGGCAAGTGACAGCGATGGATTCACTCGCGATAGGGGTAGACGCTCGAACGAATCAACGTGCTGCTGCGCAGATACTAAATCCGCCGATCTGTGGAATTTTCGTAGACGTTCGGCTAGTGTTCTATTCTGCTTCCGTGGATGCCGCTTATCAACCGAGTGGGTCTCACTCGGCGACAGAGCTGGAGGCGGCGGTACGGGTGCTAGTGCGACGTTCTCTGCCTCTTGATTCCGCCTGTCGTCGTAGCGATGAGTGTTGTTGGCACAGCTGAAAGTAGAAAAACAAAGCGTGGTTAGACAACGATCTGGGCTGTGTATCTGTAATTTGGAAAACAAAATAATCTATCGGGCTTAGTGAGATACAACTGAACTTGTGACGGGCATGTGAAAACTCGGCGGCCGATTCCGCTTTCACCCCTCAGCGCACCGCAATGTTTGTCACTTGACTCAAGGTCAGTGAAATGTCAAGTTCGTTACCGTAGTTACTGTTATCTGGCCGTAAACTGAATTTCATTTCAAAGGTTCGAGCTTGCCTGTTTCCACCTCCGGCGGGGTTGTTCATGGGAGATTTGCATTTATATTAAATTAAATTAAGGTACGAATGTCACACGCACACATGTAATGACTTGCCACGCAGTGCGACACGTCAGTGGGTTGGTCTGTGTGTGTGTGTGTTATTTAAATTGAGGTCAGGTGCGTTTCAGTATCCATTGTTGCCGGCGTGGCAGAGGGACCACGCAGAGGGGTAGCTATGCAGCAGGTGGTGTTACACAAGTTTTCTTTTCTTCTCTTTGAAATTGGACGTCGTTCGCCAGAGAATGAAAAACTTTGATGTCTAATCTTAATAAAACTGGAAATTTGCGAAACTATTTACTGAAATAGGACGGAGGCGTGTGCTATGGCAAGTGATGGCGAGCGAAAAACAAGGTTCACACTTCTTGTGTGTTTACGGGCAAGTCATCGTTGAATGAATCTCAAAAGTTTGATAGGATCTAAGGCGGGAGGCATTAGTATGAGTTCCATTTTGTGTCATTTGGAGTACAATTGCTGCTAGGGCCGTAGGACTAGCGAAAGAAATGCATTTAGATGAACAAACTTTTGGGCGGGAACTGAATCCATGACCGGTGGGTGGTGATGTGGCGGTTTACTTTAAGTTATCCGCCGTCAGTGGTGATAGAGAAACAAGCCGTCAGAAGTTTTTAAGAGCACTATACAGGAAACTGCTAAGTGCGGGTCCATGTTTTTGAGTCATGCAATAGCCGTCATAGATGGTGTTTTAACAGTAGGTAGTTAGATAGAAGCATCCTTTTGATGAATGCTGTCCTATAACGGCTCACGTCTAACAAAGGGATATTGTTGTGGCAGCATACCCCGATAAGTGCTGTTCCACTAAGTAACAAGACATAGCCACTAAAATCTGGAACCTCTAGCGGTCAATAGGCGCGACTTCCTTGTACCAACGTGATGGGCCCAATTGATGGATGACACTTGTGTACCACAAGATCTTGCTTTTCTAAAGGCAACTGAATTCAAACAGAATCTCATCTCAATCAATTGTAGTGCAGCTTCATTTATCGCAACCGATTACTATTCAAAGAAGCTAGAGGCATCTCCTTGGGAATTGGTTCTTTTAAAGTCATTAGAAAGGTAACTGGCACGTGTCCTTCGTTGTTTCTGACCCGCCTCAATGTCTAGGGCAATCATTACCTCCGTATAAACCAGCAGTTCTGGTCGAGGAATTGTACTGAGTTGTTTGTCTTTTTATTATTTCGTAGTACTCTCCTCCGTCCTAGCCATAGACGCACGCCCATAAGCTTCGCGTTGTTGCTGAAGAGTATTACAAGGAGTATGAGAAATGGAATAGTCTGGAGTACTCCCGGTAGTCGTGTTATACGGCTGATCGTTGAAGATTTCCAAGATTCGTTAGACGATATTCCTTTTTTAGCGTTTGTCACTAGACCAGATATCCGAAACGAATGTGGTTTCAGCAGCTTACCAGCAGCGAGCTCACCAGATTACTACTGCTGATCGATCACTCGAGTGATAGTACCGTTCATTTGGACCCCACTAACCACGGGCAGACGCTTAACCAACTGTGCCATCCACTTGTAAAGGCAACATAAATAAGCGATACCAAAAGTGATTAAGTGACGTCTGTACTGCTCCACAAAATATTGTGCATAATGTCTAAAAATAAGTATAATAATAGCAATAATTTAAGAAAAATAGAAAGGGCGAAGTTAAGAAGCTTTTACTAGACAGGAACACGCTTTGAGCATTGTCAGTAACTCGAAAGAGGTGGCCGTGCGTCTATGGCCTTGGAAATTATTTTGATCGTAACGAGAATCGGACTCAGCGAGGTTCAATAGGAGACGACAGACACTCGAGTCGACACAATGCGAAACGATTGTTTAATGCATCTTGTTCCCATTAAAAGTATAAATAAGTTTATTTTACAGTTTCTGAAGCTTTATCACCTAAAGTTTTGCATGGATCGCGATACGATAGTTGCTTTGGATTTGGACTAAATATCATTAGTATTAATGGCCTTAAAGTCCAAGTGGAGATGGAGGGTTGGTGTTGGACACAGTAACTGTTGGAATCGATCAAAACCATTGATTACCGAATTCATGATTTTTGAACTGTGGAATGCGATTGTCAACTCGATACTCGGAATTTTACTCTCGATTTCTAACAAGCGCTTCGACAGCAAGTTGGCTTCATTTTCATGTATTTTTCTTTCATATTATTATTTCGGACAATGCCTATGCATTTAAACGTTTACATATAAAAATAAGCAGATTATGTTATATATTCTAATACGAAAAAATAATAACAAAGTTGCGCTCCAGAATTCCAATATGAGGACGCGTGGACTTGGACCTACTTCTGCAGCAACCAATCGTGTTGATCGTCCTATTGATCTCTCACGAGTGGATGGGACCTAAGTTGTATATCGACTCCGAACAGCGATTTTTGAAAAAGCTTTTTTTAGACAATTGTAATGAAGTTGGTAAATTCGGGCATCGAATCTCTCTGCGGAGGATTGGACGCACCAACCCTCTATGCCAAGTTGACCCGTGGTATATAATATAATATAATAATAATATGGGTGGCGCTAGAGTCCGAGGCGGACCTGGGCCTAGCTTCTCAGCAACCACTCGTGTTGTGCGTGCTATTGTTCTCTCACGCGTGGAAGGGACCTACAGTTGAATGCCGACTCCGAACGGCCAAGTTTGAGAAGTTTTTTCTAGACAGGAAGTACTCTTTGAGCATTGTCAGTGACTCGAAAGAGGTGGAGCCGTGAATTATCAAAGGTGGTAAATTCGGGTATCGAACATGGCACCCTCTGCGTAGGAGTCGACGCACTAACCCACTCCGCCACGGCGACCCATTAACCCGTCGCATAGTAAAGTATAATACTACGTAATATGTAGGTTTAATTTTTGATATAATAAAACTAACCAAGTTTTGAAAATATTAAAGAAATAAACAACAGAAAAATACGAAATGAGAAAGTGTTCAAAAACCGAAATTTCCATTTCGGGCTCCTTGCAATCTGCAATAAAATTAAATTCACTGCTCATCCCAGTTTGACACAATGTCACACTGCTTCTATGAACGCAGTTTACGACTGGTGTCACCCATAGTCAATGCAGTTTATGTACATTTCAGAGCGCATATCCTGCAGTGCTGTCGCAGTTTGACGTTCATGAACTTGGCCATAAGCCTCATCCATTCGCATAGAGGTGCATCGGGACATAAGCCAACCATAGAAAACGGGAGAATACAATAAGAAATGATGCACTGTAACTGTAGGTTGGGTTGAGTTGGCCGATTGCTGGGCTTAAGGACAACTGCCGCTCTCCGTAACTGTCACATTCGATCAGTGTCGTTGAGTTTTGTCCACTCTTCCATAATTCAGTGAAAGATCAGAGTGTATGTAGGTTCCCAGAAGAAATTGGGTCTTTTTGAAATTTGACGATGCTTTCGGCTACTTTCCTTTCTATTTTGACATAAGCTTAGGTCTACGTACTTCCATATTACGTCTGGCTCTTAAGTGTCATAGTTATTGGGACAACTGAAATAAGGTGTTTAGTGAGTCGAGTATGAGTTGCTTGCAATTGATTCACAAATTCATGACAACGCCGATTAGTGCTAGGTATTAGGGTTCAGCTCTCGGCTTTGGTAAATCGCAGACAGTGCTCGGAGACTATTACTGCCTAGAGTAGGTCATCACGTTTCGCATAAGACTGAGTGTCCCCCTCCACTGCTCAAAAGCTCCTACAAGAGTTCCTTTAGGCGAAGCAATTCCAACATTATAATCACCAAACACCGAATGTGCGAATGCGTCCCATTACACGGACTTCTTTAAGTAAATTTATGTGCGATTTAAATTTCCAATCCCTTCAACGTTCAGTTTCAATCCCTTAAATAATTCACTTCAACCGCTTAGTCCATTGCTTATTTAACTGATTCCATATGCAAGCCAACTCCCCCGGCCCCACACCGCATGAAGTGCCACTTGACATAAGTCTGTTTCATCCGTAACTTCTGATGAAACCACCACAGCACACGTAGCCTTGCAAGTCCTCGTGTGTTTGCTGCAGAAGTCGAGAAAACTTTGTCCTCCCCTCATCTCAGCTCTCAGTCCTTTTGTGTCATTCATTATCCACCGTTGAGCTCTGAAAAGGAAAAACTTTCCCCTTTGTATGGGTCGGAGTGTTGCAGACAAAACCCCAACACACAACTTATCACAAACTGACGTACCCACAAAATTACCAGAAAAGTGAAAAAAAAACACACACACACACAACTGAAAAAGAGGTATCCTTATCAAAGAACACTGACCAGTGTCCACCTCAACTGGGGATAGGCGAGAGACGAAATCTGTTTTGATAAATATTTTAATTCCATGCCCCTATCGTCGTCGGCGCCGTGGCACTGGTACAACCGATAAAACTTCGTCCTGCGGATTGTGTACATTTTTTGTTTGTTTGCTTTTGTTCCTAGTGCCTATCGAGAGCATGACTAAGTCTGACAAAAACACTCCTCAACGTGTTGCACGGGGGGAGTGTGGACGGCAGTTTTTAACAGAAAATTGGTCAAACGGGCATAACAACACAAAATAATACGGTCTCCACGAAGGACGGTATTATCCGAGCTCCTGGCAGGGTTGAACAGTGAAGGTGGTATAAAATGCTCGCTCTACCGGACTCTGTTGCTCATTCGGGATCGATGGTGTTGAGCGATGCCTTACAACGACTAACTTTGGAATCTGATGCTGTTAACACGGGGACATTTTGAAAAAAAAAAAATCAAAAGTTTAATGAAGCTTCGTAGAAATAGTAGTGACGTTTAATTAGGGGATTACCGGAAGCTGAGGCTTGAGATTGTGTGGCTAGAGGTGGTACCACGTCAAGATGTGTGAAAGGGGTTGGTTCAAGTCCGTCCATTAAAAACACAGACAGCAAGTGCTTTGCGAATTTTCAAAACTGCTTCAAAATTAATTTGCCGTTTTCAGTGGTCTCCCATATCTGTATGGCATAATCAAGGCTTGAATATAATTTAGAGGCTATGATATATTCTGTGTCATTTAAGGGTCTCAAGAGGTAGCCCAGTGTATCCGAGAATACACAAGCTTTCCATGAGAGAGTTAAAACCTTCAGCTGAACTCCCTCAATCTTAACTATTCAATCCTGCGGACTATTAAAGTAGGTAGAGGAACACCACGCCTCCGGTGGCGTACGCAGCTGGAAAGAGATGTCAATCAGCTGATCGTGCGTAGCTGGAAGCAACTGTCAATAAACCGTGCAAGACGGTCCACATATAGCTGTAAGACAGAAGGCACAAGTAGCAGTTCATTTGTAAGATTGCATGGGCGGAATCCCAGTTTCGAGTGTCCAGTGCATCCAAAATGGAGACATTTGTCGAGCAATTCGCCTCCCTGACATGCCATAATAGATCTTCTCTGACCTTTCTTTCTATGAACGCTTGAAGCTGTTTGTTACCGTGTGAGAAGTCGTTAGAATTGGGCCAAGGTAGTCCACGATATATCAAGTATTTTCCCTGCTGAAAATTACTCAAGAAATGAATGCGGATATTATGACAAGTTGCATAGGGACGAACTATTCACCGCCAAGTTTAGCCTCGACATGTCTGCCAAACTCGAAGGGTTGTGCATGCTGTTGATGATGGAAGGTTCTAGTAAGCGAGCGCACCGAGACGTTCATCTGGTTCATCGTTATTATCATCTTGCGACTTTTTTAACATCAATCTGGAGGACATTGTGCAAGACTGAGAACAAAAAACGAAGCATATGATGTCTTCTAGAATGGACACACGACATCAATGCCTAGAACAGACCGGCACAATACGCAGCTATAACGTCGAGGTACTCAGGGATTTCGTCGGTCTTACCTCCGCGGTAGGTAAATCAAACAAAAACTATCATCACAAAATCAGTAAGAGATCAAATGCATAGCTGTACGGGCTATAAAGGGGCATGTGTACAGGAATCCCACGCCTAAGGTTGCCAGAGGTGTAGATGGATCGATTTGGCTTAGTCCTAAAGGGACTTCGATTAAGAGACGGCAGCAGGAAATCCTGGGTCTAAGGTGGCAGACACAAATCAAGAAAGATCTCAATCGACATGGTTTGCAATGTGGTTGACTGGTAGCGGTGTGCCTGGATAGAGTTCTAGTTTAAGCCTCCGTCTTATATTCCGCTATACAAAAATGCACAAAATCATATCTTTCAGTAATGTGCCAATTTATCTTCCCCATATGCCAACATTTCGTACCTCCTCGCGGAAGAAAATTGTGTGAAATTACGTTGATATTCAAGCACCCACTCGGCGAATGAGTAGAATTCATTCTGTAACAAGCTGCGGTCAATCCTTAACCCTCTAATGCCTACCACCGCCTCTAGGCGGGGTATACATTTGCAAGTGTTAAGTAGTAACGGTCTATTTTTTTCACATCTTTTAAAGCCCTGGCTCTAGCTTAGACATTGCACTTTCCGTTGCAATTCGAATAAAAAAATAAAAATAACGCATTAGAGGGTTAAGGGAGTTGAACCGTATATGTTAAAAGATCCTATTAGGAATTATGACATCCCAACATCATCCAATGAAACGCAACACAATTTTGTATATTAATATTCCTTACTTTATTAAACTTCAATGCAATCTCTTTGTTGCGGTTTGCCAGATAAAAATAAACTGGACGAACCCAAAATCCAAGAAGGTCAAAGACATTTTTAAATAGCAAAACTTCCCTCATGTCGATGCAAAGTGGTACGTATTTCTCCAGTAACCCGGAGCCTTGATTCCAAGAATGAACCGAGACGCTGCCAGCAGTATCACTTGACTTTTCCCTTTTTCTCAGGAATTCAAGCACAAACCATGTACCTACACAAAATTCCTGGGAATCCAAAAGAAACACATTCTAGCGTGAAATATGGCTGTGAACCTGCTGCAAGGGATGTCTGTAAATGATGTGAATGTCGTGAAATCGATAGATTTGAATTTTCTTCACTAACTAGATGACGTTGACGCAATTTCAGCAAAATGTGTATTTGGATAATGAATAGGCATTAAGACATCTGCAGCAGAGTTAGTATGTACATCGCTTATGGCAAACATAATCTGCTCGTAATCAATACTTTTGTGGTATTTCGCCACGATTGCTAAGCGATACATATTCCAGAACATAGGCTGATCACTTACAGTCTTGCATGACAGTTTTACGTGAGTTACTGAAGTGCTAATCCGGCGCGCGAATTGGATGACTCTGTACAGTAGCGGGCACTTTCTAGTTTTCTAGTAATAGCGAATCCTAGAAAGTGCCCGCTACTCTGTCAGAGAATTTACCGACGATATCTTTATGCAACTGAATGAAGATAGTCATGACATTAACCTTGCCGTGGTCAGGGATTTGAGGGGGAGCATTTATGGAGGAGTTCAAAAATGAGTTCCACAAATTAATTTAAAAACTTGGTTCACGCAAACGACTCTTCATACCTTTTCCGAGTTCCCTCATTGGGACATTTTGGGACAGGAAAAGACTTTACATATTTCTCTCAGCTTCATCTACGCATCGTTGGAATATTCTCATAAGAAATGTTGGTGTGTCAGTCAAGAGACTTGTAGACACTAGAATAAGCGCTCCTCACGAGGCTGTTAAGCCATTTCGTGAAGATAGTTTCACCTCTTGAATTCCTTTGTGAACCTAAAAAGGAAATTTTGGATACAAGAGATGCTGCAACCATACTCTTATCTGTTTTATGCGTCTTTACGTGTTACGGCATATTGTAATGCTCTCCAGGAATATTTGCAAAAATCCGGGCTTAATCTAAAAAACGTGTAATAAAACTTCAGGCACTCGCGAGTTATCTTATAGGCGATAATATACGCAAGAGAGCAATCTACTGAGCTAGAAATTTCCATGTTCTTTGTTCGAATCCCAGACCAGATCCATGTTCGAATGTCAGGATACATTTGAACTGGATTTTACTGGAACTGGCGTCAATTTTCGCAACTCTTCAACCGAAAATATTGCTGTATGGAACGGAAGAAGAACTGCGTGCTGTTGTTCTAATGCTTACCTCAACATTTACAGAACTAACAGACAACAGTATCATATTGGAAATCGGGCGAATAGAGCGTCACATATTAACTGCAAAAGTGAATTTAAAAGATGCAGAAATTTAGACAGCCCTTAAACTTTTAAGCTTAATTGTTAAGTGGGACCTTTCGGACTAGTTGCAAGCTGGAATCCCGGCTTTCAATCCCGGGATCCATTATGTTGATAATTTTCGGATGGCTCAATATTGCAAATAATTTTCACAGCGTTGTCAAGACCTTCAGTTTGATTACGCCGAGTAATGGATCTTGGCAAACATCCTTTGTCTCATTAAACTTATTCAAAAAAATGTGTGCATTCGTTTCTCAGGGTGCATTCAAATTTATTAGATCGATGATTTGTGAATGTCATCGGATGAAAGTCGATTTAGAATACAAATTTTATAAAACATCTTTCGTCTGAACACATAAGAAAACTGACAGAACTCGAATTGTACGTTCTAGATCACTAATTATTGAATCCAGAGTCTTAAGACTAATCACTCTAAACTTGTCATCCCACTTCACTGACGAAGGACAGAATGGAATCGATAACACCACCCAGCGATGCCCTTCTTGATGACGAGTCGATGTTGCCGTCCATTTCAAAGCTGACCTGCACCTGTCGCAGTACGGACCTTCAAAGGTGGGATGTCATGAAGTGAAAATCAACACCACAAAGAAGATAGCTTTTCAGCTATAAAACAAGTACAATACAAATTAGAACCATGAGAACCATAGCAGCCTGCAGACCGAAACCACACGTGACATGTTCCGGAACAACGTACAATTCAAAAAACCCGCTCTGTGTTGGAGGAGAAAGGGCGCGACCCTCTCCTCCCATTCAAATGCTACATACATCAGTCTCCCTGACGCCGCAGTAAACTGTGAATTCACCACTCTCACACGTTAAGCATTAACTTCAAAAGATTCCCGCCCGAAAAAAAAAAACAAAAGCGAACACGCAGAAACAAAGGACTCTCCTGCTGCAGTCTTGCAATTATTCGTTACTCGTCCTTTATGGTCGCACGAAACAAGAAACGCATACATTTGCACACAATGGAGCCACCGCGACGTTGACGCTATCCAAGTCGATTGTTGACTGCATTGTTGCAGGATTGACAGCGAGTTAGTCATTTTCTAATGCCGTCATCAGCGGTGGCGGGGAGTAATTAAAACTGTCGCAATTGTTTCCTTCACTTTGCAATTAGTTTGCTTCACCAAACCACCAAGCGGCGTCATTCACACTCCGAACCCCCGGACACCCGTGCGCCCGTGTTCACCGGCGAAAGGACGCAATTATTATGTTGCATTATTTGCATATACACACATGCATGCAGGCCTAGCAGGGTTCTTGTTTTTGCTGCAGCTGAGCAGAGAATGCATTGTCCTTGCAAATGTCTGTGAGGGGAAACAGATGCGGCCCCACATGAGCGGTGACATCTGTGAGAATTCTATTCATTCCAAAAATGATCAACTAATGCAAGCACATATATATGCATTGTGGTGCATGTGGAACAATTTGGAAATGCCACCCAGACAGTGCCAGGCCACAATGAAAAGAAAGGAGAGATTTGGGGAATGTTCTTGTTTCTGGATTGTCCTTGGCCATTCCGTTGGACTCAAACTTGTAATGTTCGTAGATTGTTACGAGATGAACACGCTCGAGAGGCAGACACATAAAATCGATTGCGTCCAATGGGAATGAGCTGATTCGCACTGCACCAGATCGGAAATGGCACTCGTCCTGTATGGATTATGAGGGCGTTTTGCGTTCATGTGCCCAGGAAAGGGTCTCTTTGATTGATTGCTCATAACCCAGCATCAACTGATCTCGTAAATTGTATGCGTCAAGTGTGTAGACCATGTCACCGGGCATTAGTTGCAATAACAAAAGCGGTGCCTGTGGTGTGTGATTTTCGTGACAAATATTGCTGTAGTTATATTTGGGTTCCCTGTCTATTCCACAGTAGATCCGAAGGGGATTGCGAATGCTTGCTTGTTCTCGAAGGAATTATGGAATCCAACGCGCTAATTTCAAAACATGGTCCACAAATGAACCCTTCGTGATACACTAGACATCGTTAATTGTCCTGATACAAATGGGTGGACCAAAATGACACCCCTGAGGGACTCCAGAAAGTGTGAGAAAGGAAAGAAACATCGAGGAACATCATCGATCTAATCTACAAGTGATCGATTGAGAATGTACAAGTGAAATAGGCGTATACATTACCCCAGCTTCCACACCAGCAAATCGTGTTGTGCTCACTACTGCTCTGTCGCGAATTGTGGGGATTTACAGTCTTATAGCAACTACGAACGACTAGTAAAGTAGTAGTTTGAGAAGGAACATAGAACCATTGAGCAGTAGTGGTTATTTGTATGATGACATACTAGGAGTCGAATGACGGTGACCACTATTGGTCCGCGAAACCCTACTTGCAAGAATTGTTAACGCTAGTAAAAAGCAAAGCAGACCAAAAAAATATGAGAAAAGAGAGAGAGAAATCGCTGAAGAATACTCGGAATCCGACAAGACTCCAATAACCAGTCGACGCACCTTTCGCCTTTGGAAACATCCTAATGGAGCCGACAGAATTTAGAAGCGTGAACGAGCTTAACAATGTTAAGGCGATTGTTTGTGCGTACGCAGCAAGGGAAAGGTTAAGTTCATTGACTGAGACCGTGACTAGTGCTTGAGCTTAATCAAAAAAGATTAGTTTAGCGATAGCGATAGAGTTTTACTAACTTTTGCCATTTTTTTGTTTGCTTAAACGACTTTACACAAATACGTTTCATGTCCTCCAGATTTCAAATACAGTGGACGCCCCCTTAGTCGAAATTTCGCGAGGTAACAAGATTTGTGCGAGTTAAAGGAAGTTTGTCTTAGAGAGGATGTTTTTGTATATAAAATTGAGTGAAACGTATTTAAAATATGACGAAAAAATTCGAGTTCGACTACATCTATATGTATTTAACTTTGCCGTTGTCTTTTACGATTATTGCTTATGTTTTTGCTTTTATTTGCCTTATTGCCTTTTTTGCCCCTTTCAATTTTTTCTCATAGCTTGTTCGCAAAGAAAATTGTAAAAAAAAATTAGCTTCCTTTTCTGTGCACACTAACTAATAAGCTAATATGCATACCTGAATTCCTAAACACGTTCAAATTTAAAACGGAATTGATAGAACATGATGCAATACCAGTGGAGCTGGGGTACATCGTTTTGGAAACGAAAAAAGGAGTTTTCGAAGACTTACAAAAAATAGGTATTTTGAGAGCACATACAATTATTATTTTTTTTTTAGAGAACCTTCACAAAAATTTGATAAAAGCAAAAGGGCCGATGCCATTTTGAAAAAACGGGACTGAAAGCAGTTAAATCCTGTAATGCACGACGACTTGGATTCCACTCGTCCAGAAAATATTGATGTTAATAATGTTGAACGTTTTAAATGAGCTCCACACGTTTCAGCTAAAGTAGAAAGTTCATTTAGCTCTTTTTTATTCTCCATAACTGGAGAAGAATATTACAATTCAATTTCAAAAAGCTCTTGATAGTTTAATGTTTCTATAACCAAGTGAGCATTTACGTTAGTTTTCTAATTTTTTAATGAAGGCCTTCTTGCCTTTTTTAATGTTTTGTTTTTGCCTTTTTCTTAAACAAAACCCTAACCGTGGTTATAACTGACAACTGTGGTACAAAAATATGAATACAAAGATCGCACAGCTGTTTCAATTTATTTATGCCAACGTTAACGTAGAACGGAAAATGTCTTACAACTTGAATAGGTACCACGCGTTTTTCTTAAACTGCGACTCTATTTGTCTTTCGAAGCTACCACACTTTGAAAGTCCCACTTGAAAGTAAGGCATGGCCTTGCTACTGACGCGAACTGGATTTGAGATGGCTTCAGTGGAATCAATCATTTAACGCTTCCCTTTAAAAGCTGAAGCATGAACTGAAGCATGTGACTGATGAGAATGAACGGTTCAATTGAGTGAAACGTTTACACTGAGTCAGTAAGGCCGAGACGCCCCCATGTTAGCGACCACAAGACACATTCCATCTGCTCAAATTAATAGGTTCTTCATGTGGAACTTTCTCCAAATCCATCAAAAAGGTGAACAAGAAAATTGTTTGTTTACTTAAGCGACAAGAATTTTTACTTGTCCTTACTTAAAGTTCGATTTCCAGCTTTACCAGTATACGCGAATAGGATGATGAATTTGTGAAAAGAGAGTTCTTCGTCCGCTTGGTGGTCCAGTCTGCATGGACAATTGGAGGAGGAAGTAAATTCACGAAGATGAGTTTACCTGAGTCAAAGGGCAGAATCTCTAAGAGGTCTAGGATAGGTAAAGCAAATTGACATTTAGGCGCAGCCTTAAAGAATTTTCGAGTTCAATGTTGTTACACACACAAGCTGATGATCACCTGAAGACTAGTGGACGAGGTACGATATTTGAAACGCATACTATCGGTAGTTTCCAAATCAGTACTATCCTGAGGGGTTAACCGAAGAGTGTTTGTAGTCTGCTTATCAAACAAGTCCAGGAAATTCAATACGTTAAATTATCGCCCTGCCCCAAATCTCTCCAATTTGGTTGAAAATGCAAAAAAAAAAAACCTGTCCTGCGATTCACGAGAATAATACGCTGTCAGATACTGATTTCACATGTCATGTTGTCTGATCTCCCATGTGGCCCGCGAAACTGTCCAAAACAATTCACAAGAGAATAAACACTGAAATCTCCCACTGCGTACACCTCCTTTGGACGGGCATATTTTTTTGAGCGGAAATTTGACACGGCCGACAATTAGCACATAAATAATAAAATATTTTCTCTTGGGCGGACAATAAAGCAAGATTAATCATGTCATCGGACGGCTATTTTACGGTATTTTTCTTACTTGCAGTCTCATTTATGAAAAAAACATGCGTATTTATCGTAATTTTGAATTTTGATAATAGAGAGAGATATTGTATTTGAAAGAACGCATCTGTTGGGTCTCCTCGCATTTGTTTTTCTCTCATTCGTGTGGCTGAAGTAGTTTTGGTTCGATCGGCAGGGTTTTGTTCTGCATATTATTTTCAAAAAAATAATGTTTTTTATTTGATTTCCCTTAGACGGGGAACATCCTTAGGCGGACAAAAAGACGAAGTTGACAGAAAATGTAGTGAAATAGAGTTTTAGGTTACTGTCTGAAGAGTTCCTGCATGAAACGTGTATGCAGGTGTCATAAGCTGATCACTTCTGGTTCGCATAGCATGGTACAATTTTCGAGAGAAATGTTTAGCGTTCAATATTTAATACTGTTTGCGATCGTATTTGCAGAAGATTCAACCACGATCTGTATGGGCTGCACATCTACATAATAAGTCTAACCAAGCGTGTACGGATTCAACTGTTAAGATAACTAGTTCAGCGCATGAGAAGCACTGCTCCTGCCCGAAGAGTATTTCACTCCGATCCAGTAGGACAACGCAATACAGAACGCCCACGTAACCCCTGGCACACACAAGTGGAGAAGGACGTCGACCAACTTGTCGTGAGATTTTGGAGGCAGCTGACTAAAGCTGGAGAGGCTTGTTGGCTGAGGCCCAGGTCATGAAGAAGAAGCGCAGTACCACTCCGACTAGCCATACCAATAATGTTTCTCCATCGAAATTCAAAGTGTTTGAGTCAGCATAACTTTCCAAAAATTACTATTGACTAATTAATTCCTCACGCAAAAATTGTCGTTTAAAAAAACTAACATCGAAAAAAAACTTACTGTAAGCCGGTTTCCGACTTCAGAATTAATTTCATTCTTTCCATTCCAGGCAGGGAGTGTCTAAAAGTAAAATGCCATCGATATGCTAAGTCATTCGTACAGTAGTTTAGGATCCGTGCCGCTCTGCAAAACCCCAGAGGACCGGCACATGAGCACTTGATACAATTTGTGCTTAACTTCCGCTTTGTCATCCCAAACTGAACATGTAATAGCAGACGTCTTCCTCTCGCAGAGTCGTCGTCGGTTACTCGAGGGAGAAATAAAAATACCAAACCGGCACAGACATTCGAAAATGATGAAGAAGTCACGAACATGCCCTGCATTACTAATAGGGTGTGTCGCTGGCGGAGTCCTTTGGTGACACAAAACTTGGCACAATTCCATTTCCCGCACTTCTCCGGATGTGTGAGCTCAACTCATTGCCACCCTTTTCCCCTCACCCCATTGGTCCACATCAACTTATCATCAGAGCATTCATATGCTTATGAACTTTCACAAGGACTTCAGTACATATGTGTATCGTCTAAATAAGTGCTCGTACAAAGTTGCTCGCATCAGTTTGGAAAGTGTGAAAGGAGAGCTTCATCCTAAATTAGTTTATTATGGGATTAAATTAAGTGAAAACAGTTTTATGGCAGTGGGACTGAGACCGTTTTGTCGTACCATCGCACTGTGAGTGACACACACACAGTGTGTTGTGTACAGTTTGCGAGGGGCGACAGACGGCAGCCTATGTGTCAACGAGTGCCTTTTTGATCCTTGATGTCATGTGGGTCGTTAGACGAGTGCTCACAGTGTGAATAGCCTGGCGGCTTTACTCGTTATGTGTCCCAGTTAGGTTCGTTTTGTAAATCGTAATTGACAACCAGTTGATTACGGTTTAAGGATGGTAGGTGGTCGCGTCTCTGAGCTGAGGTCTAACTCATTAAATTTGAAAATTTAAGGGGTACTAATTAAGAAGTGAACGAGGTAATAGTTCTCTCGGCGGCAATGTTATAATTTTTGGTGAGTACAATTGTGGATAATCAATGCGCGGGGGTGTTTAATTAGCTTAGGTTTAATTGGGTATGATGTTGAGAGGAACGAATTAAAGAGCGGTGATTATAAGTGCAAAGCACTCACTACTCGAGTGCCCTCGAGTACTGCTCTGGTAACCGAACTGCGTAAACTACTTCAGTGAGTGTTGGAATCCGCTTAACTGAAGTCCCTGAGGTGTCAGAAAGTGTCTTGTGAAGTTGTGAATAATATCCACTTTGTCCAAAATTATCTGAACCTTGCCAATTCATTTGGATATCCGTTACGTTCAAGCTTTTGCTTAAGAGGCGGGGAGTAGGCGGTAGGTGGGCTACATAAAAATTAAATCGTCCTGTAAAACATCAAGAACAGAAATTGAATGCCTTTTAACCTTCACTTCGTAACGAATTCGTTCTGCTTGACGACACAAACATAGACAATTTTGGAAGTGGATACATACAGTCTTGGCAAGTTAATCAATTTTGGAGTGAGAAAATCACAGCGCAGCATGATCAATAACATGATTACAAGTTGAAAGTGAAGATGTAACTTCTACCACGGATCTTGGGACAAAAAATGGCCCGTAACAGCTGACTCACGCTTCTTGTTCTTTATATGCACTGTTGGTCTTGTTATTTATGTTATGGATCATTCATTAAGTGCTTCCTCGCTTGGAATTTAAATAAAACAAAGTCTTTGTGAGAAATTACTAATTTTTTGTATTGGCTTGAAAGGCCTTTCGATGCCAATAAATTTGGAATGTAACATCTGTCAAATGTCCGTCGCAGCTTTTCTGCATGGTGAGCATCCGAAATGTCCATGAAGTCCATTTTCCATGACTCTGGTGCATAAATAAGGCTGAATTTGACTGATGGCATGGGTTATGTAGTCTGTGAGGACCGCTGTGGTTTGTGACATAGACCAGCGATTTCAGAAAACCGCCCAAGAAAAGTCAAACTGCGTCAAATTGCACGCCACATGCAAATTGCCACCACTTGGGATTATCATGTCCTCGAATCGCTCGTGGAAAACCCAAGGAACTGGAAACATTTGACTGGAGAGACCAGCGACTCTCGGAAATACTGAGCATGGACTATTAATGTCAAATTTTTTTGGACGATTCCGCTCCTTCACATTGTATCTACGTTCGGTTCCCTCCCGATAGGACAAACATTTTTTACGTTGCTATGCCTTTCAGGTCACTGACCGTGCTCAAAGAGTGTAAACGTTCAGAAAAAGGTTTTTTTGATTATTTTTCCACCCATATTATAATTATTATTGTAGTCGGTTCCGTGCACGCTGGTTCCATTTATCGACAGAAAATTGTCTAAAAGCCGCGGTGATTATTAGTTAAGGGATTTTTGCATTCTGGACTTGGGAGAATTCTAAGAGTTCGTTATTCACATTCCTCACAGATGGAAAATTTTTCTTTCGAAGTCACACCAAGATTCAGCTCTGCTGTTTAATCATCCAGCTTTCGAAAGCACAAGTTTTGTAAATGACATCAAAGTTGTTTTAACAGACCAAAGAACACCGGTTGGGTTGGGGCGGGCCCGTCGATTTTTCGAGGAATCTCCACAAGATCTTCCTTTGTGGAGTTCACGTTTGCAGGACATTAGACAAACGTCATTCAGTTGTAGCTGTAGATCGTAGCTTTTTGGGGGATGAGGGATGATTCGATTCTTCCTCGATGGCATATACATCGTATTTTCCCTTTTAAACTTGCGAACCTCTCGCCTCACCTGTTCTTCTATCGCCCCCTTCTTCCCCCACACCACGGTGGAACTCGCGCTGATGTCGGTGTCATCTGTGTAAGCCAACAGATGGACTGATTTGTAGAAGATGTACACCCTTCTTTGTCTTCTCCAGTACCAGATCGCAGAAATCACACGAAAGCGCATCTCCTAGCCGAAATCCGGTGCAGAAGTGCACTGGGCAGCGCATATGATCCACCATAATCCGCTCATAATGCGCAAAGCGTAATATATTATAGGAGTCAGCGATTGTTATGGGATCGATATTATAAAATGGCGAACTTTGGACAGTCTCAGTTGAAAGTTCAGTTGGACAACAATGAAGTAGCCTTTAGAGTTAGATGAGAATGAGAAACAATCAGCCAAGAGATTCAATCTGGCAAGGGGACGACACCAATATTCCCAGTCGGATTGCATGTTCATTTAGACTTTCTTGTCTCTGAATGCTGCGTCAATGTCAGTCCTTCCCATCTGCTTACGTAATTCAAAGTCAGACTCTCAACATCAAAAACCGCACCACTTTAGCGGCAACAAAATAATAAAAGAAAAGTGCTTTAGCTGCAAATTTAACCTCACCACCAGCACGTACCAATGTAAAAGAAACCTCTCATCTATATAATGCACTCGACTCCACACACAGCTTCACCACCATCGCCTCACTCACGCACCCTCACCCTCACAACAGACGGAAGCCCACGAGTGAATTGCGCAATTGTGTGTTTGCCTTCCTATTCATTTACTCGAAACTGAACGGAAACACAATCCAAATGGCGGAAGAAATAGAGACGAGAAGAGAAAAACCGAAAAAGCAAAGAACAACGAAAACTAAACAGCACACCAACCTAGAGTAACAAGCGTAATCACATTCAGCCATCCTTGGAAAATATGATTATTCAAAGCCTGCAAGAAGGCATCTCCCGGCGCCCATAATCCAGGAGTAAACGTACAAAGCAGCACTTGAAACACCCCAATTCACTTATACACATCATCACCCCTAAACATCAAAAGCACGGAACCGATGCAAACAAAGGCCGAATGTAGAGGAAAAAAAATTGAGAAAAACAACCACGACGGCATACAAAAGGCAACCGATGAAAGACCATGAGGGAAGGGGAGCTGGAGCTGAAGTGAAGGCAAGTATCTATCCCTATGTATCCAAATTGCATTACCCTCTTCTTTAGTATGGAACACTGGCAGACTATCCTCCGGAAATGAGAGAGTGTGTGATGGAGGAGAGGAGGAAGGCGGATAAAACCGTACAAAACAAGCCCCACACTTTTGCGGCGGCTAAACTAATCTAAGACCTCGCTAATAGTGTTGCGATGCCAAAGGACGACAACGACAAGGACAGCGACAACAGAAACGACAACGACTACGATAACAACACAGCAGAAGCGTGGTGCGGCGGTGGCGGCGGCGGCAGTGGTATGTCTTCTTCCTGACTTGTTCTCACATGAATAGAAGAAAACTAAGCAGTTGTTTGCTCTCTTAGCCGAGCGCATGCATGTGTTTACGGGCATAAAAGGCCAACACAAGACGAAACAACACGCCGAGTCAACCTGCTGGGAATATAAAATAACAAGCAAGGCAAACAGCTAACAAATAAAAGGACAACAGGTCCGTCAGGACTGCGCCCCAGACCAGGTCGAGTGAAAGAAGGATTCTACCGCTCAGCGGCACATACACACACACACACATCCAAACGTACTTTGTCCCAAACACTGTTGGTCAGAGTGCTGGCCCATGGAAGGGGTGTGATGGCACTGGGCCGAACGGGAGTAATGAAAATGAAATTCGCCTGGAGCAAATTAAAAATTTATCTTACCTTTGATTATGGAACGAGAAGGAGTGTTTTCCTTTCGCAGCGGAATCGTCCTCTTGGGCTGCCTGGCTTAGTCGGGGTTGCCCGGCTGACAGGAGTGGATTGGTTTGTGGTAGCGGTGCAGGACAGGGGACAGTGGGGGCGAAATGCAGCAAAGCTGGCGGTGAGGAGCACCGCAAGCCAAGGTGTTGGCGGCAGCCAGCTTCACTGGCTGTGCCCACCGACGATGAAGACGACAACGACAACGACGGTGATGCTGTTGTTGGTGTGGGTCGTCCAATTATATCAGCCCCCAACCGCTCAGCAAATTCACCTGAGGATGAGCTCAAAGGATCACTAACATTCCTGGCGCTGCTGCTGCGGCTAATAGAATTTTCCGGTAAATAAGAAATCCCATTCGTTGGCTGTGTGGCTGGTGCTGTTGACAACGGTTCGCCGTTGTTGCATGGCAGTTTTTGTGATGCGCCACTTGCGGTGCCGGCGGTGCTAGTCGTAGATGGTTGATGCCAATTTTTTCTCTCGAACCATTGCCAAGAAGGCGATCGAATTTGCTTTGTCTCTGGCCTGTTACTGACGGTGGCGGTGGCCGCTGATTGCAGTGACGGCATCACCTCGACCTGATTGGAAACGTGATGGTTTCGATCGAAGACGCATCCGGCACTGGATACGGACCCGATCGGGGGGAGTGTAGCGCAACGAGTCTTTGGCGAATTCGGCGAGGCGACGGATATCCTTCCGCTGGCGGTGGGGTTCAATTCCTGCTGGTAATGGTCGTTAGGCAATTGGAGCTCTTTGTCATCGTGATTGCTTTGTGCTGATGGAATTCCTTTTGGCCCTAGTCCAGGATGGGATGTGGCGGTCTTTCGGTCTTCAACGTTCGTTCGATGGGATTGAGGATTTTGGGAATGTAACCCTGGGCATACCTAAAAGGAACGAGGGAGGTTTTCTTTTACTGTTGGGCTCCTTGAATTGCATAAGTTGACACACAGGCGGTTAGAGAGGCAATCACACACGCTGTGCACTGCTGTGCACGGGGTTGAGTAGTTCACACGAGGTAAATGTTAAAATTATGTTTTTTTTTTGTTGTCACTTAACTCTTATGGGAATCGAAAGGTCTAGCAATGGAACAGGAGTTGGTTAAGGAAATTCAGTGATCACTTCCGTGAGGACGGAATGGATGTGGAATATTTGAAAGCAGGGATTGAAAGCGGTGATAGTGGAAAGTTGCAGATTATCCAATAAATGGGTCAACATTTTGTTGCATTGGCAGGAAATGGAAGGACAGAATGAGAGCAAGACGACTGGAGAGAAAAGGATTATTGTTAACTTAACACAATTACAATTTTAATTTAAATTAATAATTACTATGGCAAGGGAGTTTTTGTTTCCCGTCTCGTATCGTCGTTCCACATTTCGGGAATTGCGACCAGAATAGAAAATCAATTGGGGCTGAAAAATGCTTACGCTTACTACTATAACCATTGCTTGCATTTAATTTTAATCAGTACTGTCACATATGTACTTTCATTCGTTTTTTTTAATAATGCCGTGATGGTCATGAATTCTGCTAACATGCCGAGGTAACTGCCTTAGGACACTTGGAAGGTACAAGAGTTGTAAATGATAATGACTCTTAAATTTTGACGACTTTAGATGAAATTAAGAATTAAAAATGGCCAACTTCGCAAGAAGTGCCGGTAATGAAAAAGTCATGCTAAGTTTAGAATTTCGAATGACCATGGCCGTGTCTAGAAAAATCATATCCATGTTTCAACCTGCAGACGCAGACTTAAAAGCCCGAAGCGCAGGATTGAAAGACGCCATTAAAACAATAAATTGTGTCCAAAATGAAAAGACTAAACTGAGATCAGATGAAATGCATCACACAATTTTGGGAGAAGCTAATCAATATACAAGTGGACTCAGCCGTTAAAGAGAGTAAAAAAAAAACTTAATCGGTTGCATGATTGCGTGATAAATGGATCTTCATGTTTGCCAGCAAGACAAAATATAGATGACCAGAGCGGTCATCCCTTTGAATCTGATTATTTCAAAACGTTGGACATACTTATTGCAGAATTACAAAGAAAGTTTGCGACGATCTTGCGAATTCTCTTACGAGTCTCAATGTGTTCTTCTTCTGGTGGCGCTACAGTCCGGAGTGGACCCAGGCCCCAACAAGTAACCTTCTCCAGCCGGCACGATCTTTAGCCAGCTGTCACCAACTGCGCACACCAAGTCGATTGAGGTCCTTCTCCACCTGGGTGCCCCATCGGTTCCGTGGGCGTCCTCTATTGCGTTGTCCCACTGGTTCGGAGTCGAAGACTCTTCGGGCTGGAGCAGTGTTGTCAATGCGCTCTACATGGCCCAGCCATCTTAGACGTTAAATCCGTAGACGCCTGACTAGGCTCATGGCGCTGTACAGCCCGTTCAGTTCGTGGTTGAATCTTCTTCTCCAATAACCATCAATGCAGACAGGACCAAAAATTGAATGCAGAACTTTTCTCTCGAAAAGACCAAGTGCTTCTTTATCCGCTTTTGAGATTGTCCATGCCGCCGCACCATAGAGCAGGACACGGATGATCAAAGTGTTATATAATGTTAGCTTGATCCTTCGGGAGAGGACTCTACTACTCAATTGCCTCTTGAGCCCAAAGAAACAGCGGTACTGGTGTTGTTCGCACTGTTTACTTGCGAGCTGAGGTAGACGAAGTCCTTCACTACCTCGAAGTTACAGCTACCTATGGTGCGGTTTGGTAGACGAAGTCCTTCACTACCTCGAAGTTAAAGCTGCCTATGGTGCGGTTTGGTAGACGAAGTCCTTCACTACCTCGAAGTTAAAGCTGCCTATGGTGCGGTTTGGTAGACGAAGTCCTTCACTACCTCGAAGTTATAGCTGCTTATGGTGATGTTTTGGCCAAGTCGTCGATGTTGTGCGTCCTTTCTCGATGACAGCATATACTTCGTTTTGCCCTCCTTCACCGCTAAGCCCATTTTGACCGCCTCCGCTTCAATACCAGCAAACGCTTGATTGACTGCTAGCTGTGTTCTGCCAATCACGTCAATGTCATCTGCATATGCTAGCAGTTATACGGACTTCTGGAAGATCGTGCCTCTAGTGTCGGCGTGTGAGCCTTGCGCGATCTTTTCCAGGATGATGTTAAAGAAATCACATGACAGCGCGTCGCCTTGTCTAAAACCTTTTTTGACATTGATGGTCTCGGTGAGTTCGTTACCGTCCTTGATGGAGCAGCGAGTGTTCTCCATCGTCGGCATTGTATAGCTCGTCCCTATGCACGCTGTCATATGCCGCCTTGAAATCGACGAATAGGTGGTGGCTGTCGATCTGCATTTCTTGGGTTTTTTCCAGGATCTGCTATAATGTGAAGATTTGGTCGATGGTGGACTTCCCCGGCCTGAAACCGCACTGATAAGGACCTATCAGGTTGTTGACGAATGGTTTCAGGCGCTCCCTCGGTAGTTGGCGCAGTTGAAGGGGTCTCCTTTCTTGTGGATCGGGCAAGAGATACTGAGGTTCCACTCGTCGGGCATGCTTGCCTCCGACCATATCTTACAGATGAGTTGGTGCATGTACCTTACCAGCTGCCTTAAACAGTTCCGCAGATAGTCCGTCTGCACCAGCAGCTTTATTCGACTTTAGTCTCGATTTCGCTATCTTGACATCGTCTAAGTCGGGGGGATGGAATTCTTGTCGATCATCGTCAATTGCGTTGAGTGGAACATTCTGCCTGACTGCCTCAATGTGTTGAATGTAGAAAAATCGTAGGCACCTTTGAAAAACTTAGATAATTCTAAAAACAATAAGCGAAACTCCTACTGTTTGTAATTTTGCTATCATCACTTCAACAAATTATTCATTTCTAACAATTCCACCAGGAGAAGAGGCTGCTTTACATACCAAAACTAAATATACTAAATTGGAGAAATGCAGCACTAGATTGAGCATAATGGAGCTAGGTCATGCAGTCGCCTAAATTCTGCCCAAGGATGTAATGCCATAAGAAGACGAAAATGCTGCTGTAGTCAAAGCTTATTTGATTCGTCGGGAGGATAAGACGAAAAACTTTCCATCCTTGGTATGTGTATCAACACAACACTTAGTTTGAAAGATCACATATTTGAGGTCGCCAAAAATGCTGCGAAATGCTTAGGTTTCCTTAATCGATCGAAGAAATATTTCACCCCTTCTGATTTGACTTTAATATATAAGGCGTAAGGCTGCCCCAAGCTTGAGTACAACACTCATTTCTGGCCTGGTGCCCCCAAGACCACCTTGCACCTACTTGATAGAATCCAAAAGCGAGCGATAAAACTTAAGGGAGACAATAATATCGCAGAGTCATTAGACTCGCTCGAACATCGATGTACCGTCTCTTCTTTGTTCGTGTCTTATCGTTATTTCAAAAAACGATGCTCAAGTGAGCCTGCCAACTGCATGTCTCCTCTCAATGAATTCACCCGCAGTACCCGTCTCGCCGGGAATGCCCATCAGTATACCCTTAAGCCTACTTTCGGATGGACAGTTAAATTCAGAGACTCGTTCTTCCGCCAGAATCAGAATCCTCTTCCCAGCGTAATATTTCCCACAGACAAAAACCCGCAGATATTTAAGACCAATTTGCACAGGTACCTCCGCTTCCTTTCTCCCTCTATACCTTCGGCTGTGTCTTGACCCCGGACACATAAAGGTATCAGCAATCTCTTGAGCACGCGCAAATTATAAACAAAAAAAAAAACAATGTAAGTTCTGTATAGGCAGCGAGACGCGTTGAGAGATACTCATGAACTTTTTGCGAATCTACGTTTTCCTCATTGATTGCAATCAATAGCACACGAAAGATGGGCATGCATGGTATTTCTAGCCTAGCGAAAAGGAAAGAACGATGATGAACTATTTAGTGTTTTCAATGTTTTGACGAATAGAAGAAATCGACCGTTTTAATGTCCTCCATTAAAACAGTCGATTTCTTCTATTTTTATAATTCTTAATTTGTATGTAGTTTATTTTTTATTTAAAATTTTTAATTTGCTGTAGAATTATCTTGTGTCCAAATAGAATTTATTATCTTTCTACTGAAAGAACGGTAACCCTTCATTATTGGTGAATAATTAAATGTTTTTATCATCCTCCAACGAACAGTTAAATACTGCACCGAAAATCGATTCACCAGATCAGATCGCGTTAATTTTAACTGGCGCCCTACATTACAATCAACTCTCGCTAAGGCCCTGCCAACGCTAGTGGTGCTCAGTTGGGTCAGGATATCTAAGAATAAAACCCCAATCTGCCAATTTTTGAAAGCGGATCGAAGTTGGCGAAGGCACGTCCGCGGCTGTTATCCTGACTATCTAATCACTGCACCACCTTTCAGACTCTGTCTTGGCTAAGAATAATGTGATATCATTAGCTGCTCTGCCAGCCAAACAACGAAGACTTCCCTGCATTGTCGCATATGTCTCCACGAGATGGCCAAATATTTTAACATCCAACTTATGTGGGTTTCGGGAGTCTATGACATTCCAGAGAATTGTGAAGCGGATGGACTCGCTAGAAAGGCTAATATAATATAATATAGGGCCTAGCTTCTCAGCAACTACTCGTGTTGAGCGTGCTGTTGTTTTCTCCTGAGTGAAAAGGACATACAGTTTTATGCCGACTCCGAACAGCCAACTTTGGGACATTTTTTCTCTCTCTTTTAGGATTGTCAGAAACAGGTGGGACCGTGAAAATTATTTTTGGTCGTGCCGGCCGGGAATCAAGCCCAACCAGCGAAGTTAAGTTGCGTAGGGGTCGACGCACTAACCCACAACCTTACGGCCACCATCAAGAAAAGCAACTGCTTCCGTACTTATTTCTTATGAAGATCTGTCAAACATGCCGATCGCTAGTGCAAAACATCCACTTACTCAAACAAATCGTAGATAGTCTTCAAACTAATAATGACTTAGCCTCGATCCAAAATGCTCGCCGAGACTGATCATTGTACAGTCATTGTACAATGACTTGTGCAGAAGCTGCAGAGACGGGTAGGAGGAAGAATTATTTGTGCTTCTCCAGCTTAGCAGAGCTTCGACCTAGCCTAAGCTCCCCAAAAATTCAAGATATACATTCATTTATAACGCCTCCAGACTAAGTCGCCGTAAGGCTTGACGTTAAATCCTTGTCCCGCCACAACTGACAATCGTCTAGGCTGCTCGCAAACTATGCCGCATGGGGTTATAGGTGATTATTTTCGCAACACAAAAAATATTCGTGTGTAGACTGTAACATTAGCACCCAATGCGAGGAGATGTTTTCTAAAAGCAGAAGTGACGTAAGTAACGTGAACAAACAAATTTTGCATGTGCTTAAGCTCAAACTACACTTTATTTGAATTCAGAAGGAGGATAGAAAATCAATTGGGTTGAAAAAAGGCTTACGCTTACTACTATAACCATTGCTTGCATTTGATTTTAATCAGTACTGTCACATATATACTTTCATTCGTTTTTTTTTACCAATGCCGTGATGGTCATGAATTCTGCTAACATGCCGAGGTAACTGCCTTAGGACACTTGGAAGGTACAAAAGTTGTAAATGATAATGACTCTTAAATTTTGAAAACTTTAGATGAAATTAAAAATTCAAAATGGCCAACTTCGCAAGAAGTGTCGGTAATGAAAAACTCATGCTAAGTTTAGAATTTCGAATGGCCATGGCCGTGCCCAGAAAAATCATATCCATGTTTCAACCTGCAGACGCAGACTTAAAAGCCCGTAGCGCAGGATTGAAAGACGCCATTAAAACAATAAATTGTGTCCAAAATGAAAAGACTAAACTGGGATCAGATGAAATGCATCACACAGCAAATCAATATACAAGTGGACTCAGCCGTTAAAGAGAGTAAAAAAAAACCGAATCGGTTGCATGATTGCGTGATAAATGGATCTTCATGTTTGCCAGCAAGACAAAATATAGATGACCAGAGCGGTCATCCCTTTGAATCTGATTATTTCAAAACGTTGGACATACTTATTGCAGAATTACAAAGAAAGCTTGCGACGATCTTGCGAATTCTCTTACGAGTCTCAATGTGTTCTTCTTCTGGTGGCGCTACAGTCCGGAGTGGACCCAGGCCCCAACAAGTAACCTTCTCCAGCCGGCACGATCTTTAGCCAGCTGTCACCAACTGCGCACACCAAGTCGATTGAGGTCCTTCTCCACCTGGGTGCCCCATCGGTTCCGTGGGCGTCCTCTATTGCGTTGTCCCACTGGTTCGGAGTCGAAGACTCTTGGGCTGGAGCAGTGTTGTCAATGCGCTCTACATGGCCCAGCCATCTTAGACGTTAAATCCGTAGACCCCTGACTAGGCTCATGGCGCTGTACAGTCCGTTCAGTTCGTGGTTGAATCTTCTTCTCCAATAACCATCAATGCAGACAGGACCAAAAATTGAATGCAGAACTTTTCTCTCGAAAAGACCAAGTGCTTCTTTATCCGCTTTTGAGATTGTCCATGCCGCCGCACCATAGAGCAGGACACGGATGATCAAAGTGTTATATAATGTTAGCTTGATCCTTCGGGAGAGGACTCTACTACTCAATTGCCTCTTGAGCCCAAAGAAACAGCGGTACTGGTGTTGTTCGCACTGTTTACTTGCGAGCTGAGGTAGACGAAGTCCTTCACTACCTCGAAGTTACAGCTACCTATGGTGCGGTTTGGTAGACGAAGTCCTTCACTACCTCGAAGTTAAAGCTGCCTATGGTGCGGTTTGGTAGACGAAGTCCTTCACTACCTCGAAGTTAAAGCTGCCTATGGTGCGGTTTGGTAGACGAAGTCCTTCACTACCTCGAAGTTATAGCTGCTTATGGTGATGTTTTGGCCAAGTCGTCGATGTTGTGCGTCCTTTCTCGATGACAGCATATACTTCGTTTTGCCCTCCTTCACCGCTAAGCCCATTTTGACCGCCTCCGCTTCAATACCAGCAAACGCTTGATTGACTGCTAGCTGTGTTCTGCCAATCACGTCAATGTCATCTGCATATGCTAGCAGTTATACGGACTTCTGGAAGATCGTGCCTCTAGTGTCGGCGTGTGAGCCTTGCGCGATCTTTTCCAGGATGATGTTAAAGAAATCACATGACAGCGCGTCGCCTTGTCTAAAACCTTTTTTGACATTGATGGTCTCGGTGAGTTCGTTACCGTCCTTGATGGAGCAGCGAGTGTTCTCCATCGTCGGCATTGTATAGCTCGTCCCTATGCACGCTGTCATATGCCGCCTTGAAATCGACGAATAGGTGGTGGCTGTCGATCTGCATTTCTTGGGTTTTTTCCAGGATCTGCTATAATGTGAAGATTTGGTCGATGGTGGACTTCCCCGGCCTGAAACCGCACTGATAAGGACCTATCAGGTTGTTGACGAATGGTTTCAGGCGCTCCCTCGGTAGTTGGCGCAGTTGAAGGGGTCTCCTTTCTTGTGGATCGGGCAAGAGATACTGAGGTTCCACTCGTCGGGCATGCTTGCCTCCGACCATATCTTACAGATGAGTTGGTGCATGTACCTTACCAGCTGCCTTAAACAGTTCCGCAGATAGTCCGTCTGCACCAGCAGCTTTATTCGACTTTAGTCTCGATTTCGCTATCTTGACATCGTCTAAGTCGGGGGGATGGAATTCTTGTCGATCATCGTCAATTGCGTTGAGTGGAACATTCTGCCTGACTGCCTCAATGTGTTGAATGTAGAAAAATCGTAGGCACCTTTGAAAAACTTAGATAATTCTAAAAACAATAAGCGAAACTCCTACTGTTTGTAATTTTGCTATCATCACTTCAACAAATTATTCATTTCTAACAATTCCACCAGGAGAAGAGGCTGCTTTACATACCAAAACTAAATATACTAAATTGGAGAAATGCAGCACTAGATTGAGCATAATGGAGCTAGGTCATGCAGTCGCCTAAATTCTGCCCAAGGATGTAATGCCATAAGAAGACGAAAAGGCTGCTGTAGTCAAAGCTTATTTGATTCGTCGGGAGGATAAGACGAAAAACTTTCCATCCTTGGTATGTGTATCAACACAACACTTAGTTTGAAAGATCACATATTTGAGGTCGCCAAAAATGCTGCGAAATGCTTAGGTTTCCTTAATCGATCGAAGAAATATTTCACCCCTTCTGATTTGACTTTAATATATAAGGCGTAAGGCTGCCCCAAGCTTGAGTACAACACTCATTTCTGGCCTGGTGCCCCCAAGACCACCTTGCACCTACTTGATAGAATCCAAAAGCGAGCGATAAAACTTAAAGGAGACAATAATATCGCAGAGTCATAAGACTCGCTCGAACATCGATGTACCGTCTCTTCTTTGTTCGTGTCTTATCGTTATTTCAAAAAACGATGCTCAAGTGAGCCTGCCAACTGCATGTCTCCTCTCAATGAATTCACCCGCAGTACCCGTCTCGCCGGGAATGCCCATCAGTATACCCTTAAGCCTACTTTCGGATGGACAGTTAAATTCAGAGACTCGTTCTTCAGCCAGAATCAGAATCCTCTTCCCAGCGTAATATTTCCCACAGACAAAAACCCGCAGATATTTAAGACCAATTTGCACAGGTACCTCCGCTTCCTTTCTCCCTCTATACCTTCGGCTGTGTCTTGACCCCGGACACATAAAGGTATCAGCAATCTCTTGAGCACGCGCAAATTATAAACAAAAAAAAAAACAATGTAAGTTCTGTATAGGCAGCGAGACGCGTTGAGAGATACTCATGAACTTTTTGCGAATCTACGTTTTCCTCATTGATTGCAATCAATAGCACACGAAAGATGGGCATGCATGGTATTTCTAGCCTAGCGAAAAGGAAAGAACGATGATGAACTATTTAGTGTTTTCAATGTTTTGACGAATAGAAGAAATCGACCGTTTTAATGTCCTCCATTAAAACAGTCGATTTCTTCTATTTTTATAATTCTTAATTTGTATGTAGTTTATTTTTTATTTAAAATTTTTAATTTGCTGTAGAATTATCTTGTGTCCAAATAGAATTTATTATCTTTCTACTGAAAGAACGGTAACCCTTCATTATTGGTGAATAATTAAATGTTTTTATCATCCTCCAACGAACAGTTAAATACTGCACCGAAAATCGATTCACCAGATCAGATCGCGTTAATTTTAACTGGCGCCCTACATTACAATCAACTCTCGCTAAGGCCCTGCCAACGCTAGTGGTGCTCAGTTGGGTCAGGATATCTAAGAATAAAACCCCAATCTGCCAATTTTTGAAAGCGGATCGAAGTTGGCGAAGGCACGTCCGCGGCTGTTATCCTGACTATCTAATCACTGCACCACCTTTCAGACTCTGTCTTGGCTAAGAATAATGTGATATCATTAGCTGCTCTGCCAGCCAAACAACGAAGACTTCCCTGCATTGTCGCATATGTCTCCACGAGATGGCCAAATATTTTAACATCCAACTTATGTGGGTTTCGGGAGTCTATGACATTCCAGAGAATTGTGAAGCGGATGGACTCGCTAGAAAGGCTAATATAATATAATATAGGGCCTAGCTTCTCAGCAACTACTCGTGTTGAGCGTGCTGTTGTTTTCTCCTGAGTGAAAAGGACATACAGTTTTATGCCGACTCCGAACAGCCAACTTTGGGACATTTTTTCTCTCTCTTTTAGGATTGTCAGAAACAGGTGGGACCGTGAAAATTATTTTTGGTCGTGCCGGCCGGGAATCAAGCCCAACCAGCGAAGTTAAGTTGCGTAGGGGTCGACGCACTAACCCACAACCTTACGGCCACCATCAAGAAAAGCAACTGCTTCCGTACTTATTTCTTATGAAGATCTGTCAAACATGCCGATCGCTAGTGCAAAACATCCACTTACTCAAACAAATCGTAGATAGTCTTCAAACTAATAATGACTTAGCCTCGATCCAAAATGCTCGCCGAGACTGATCATTGTACAGTCATTGTACAATGACTTGTGCAGAAGCTGCAGAGACGGGTAGGAGGAAGAATTATTTGTGCTTCTCCAGCTTAGCAGAGCTTCGACCTAGCCTAAGCTCCCCAAAAATTCAAGATATACATTCATTTATAACGCCTCCAGACTAAGTCGCCGTAAGGCTTGACGTTAAATCCTTGTCCCGCCACAACTGACAATCGTCTAGGCTGCTCGCAAACTATGCCGCATGGGGTTATAGGTGATTATTTTCGCAACACAAAAAATATTCGTGTGTAGACTGTAACATTAGCACCCAATGCGAGGAGATGTTTTCTAAAAGCAGAAGTGACGTAAGTAACGTGAACAAACAAATTTTGCATGTGCTTAAGCTCAAACTACACTTTATTTGAATTCAGAAGGAGATGGTTTAGAGTTGCAAGTTTTCGAGTTTCCATGAAACTGAGCACCCAGCACGTACGCGCATACACCTAGGAGATCAGATCCACTAAGTGCATGAAAGTCGAGTACATAACTGTCTGCAAGTTCAAAGGTCCTCTGACTCAAAAAAAGGGCGACATAATTTGCTTCGCTCGCCAGTGGAGTTTATCCTTTCAATCTTTACACAGCATATCTAACTCATGCTGAGGGTACATGTCAAGGCCTAAATTCGGTTATATTTCCATTCAACCAAAGCCAGACTTTGTAGCAGCTCCCCTTATGCACCACAAAATGCAGAACAAGCTCGAATATCACGTCATTATGAGTGTCTTTCGTCAAAAGGCAGGTCTTTTTTACAATTACTCTCACTGCCTTTGTGGATGACTCCCTTTTTTTCCACTCGGTTGTCGGTTGGTTAATGAAAAATCACACTTCACACTCAGCCAGAGTATCGTCAAGCGAAACTCTAAGCTCCCAAAACGAAATACAACGAGCCATAATCACAGTCAAACAACAAAGGATGACACACTATTTATTTGCATGGCTTAGCCCTGATTTTAGGGTAACAAGTTTGTTAGTTCGTCCTCCGGCAAACAAAAACAAGAACAAAAAAATGGAGTAAAATGGAGTAAAAAAAAACACAACAAAAACGCCAAGGCACACAAAAATGTTGTTTACAAACAGCAACAGCAATGCAAAGCATTCCGAACAGAAACAACACGAGGAAAAAGTTGCAAAGAATATACAAAAATGTTGTGTGCCCGCCCCAGACTCCAGCCTAGGGATGGTGTCAAGCAAGTGGGTGAATGGATGCGATGCGAGGATGACACTCAAAGGCCTGAAATGCATCACTGGAGCAGACAGGACAGGACACGAAGAGGGAACACAATGTGTACCTCAAAGTTCGGCATTTGGCTTTATTTAATTTTTTCTGGCTTTTGTTGCGTTTTTTACTTTGCATACGTTTTGTTGTGACAAGTATCTCAAGTTTGGTTCGTCCTCGCATAGTCCTCTCAACAAGTTCGGGATGGAGGAGGAAGATTGTGGGCCCGCCGCCACTGGTACTTTTCTCGCTCGGATTGACGTCGTTTTGCCGAAGTTTTTGTAAGTGACTGCAGCGACAGTGGTGGCGTCGTCGATGGTGGAGGTCAGGGGAGCGACTACTGCTGCGGCCGTAAGCGCTGTGTCATTTGTAGACATGACTCTGTGAAGAGAATACACAAAGAATCTAGATGAAAAATTGTACAAATATAATTGTGGAAGTTTTTTTGTTTCTCTTTGGCTCCAACCTCTTTCACTCTTTTGCTTGGAATGGATTATAAAGATTGCTAGTTAAAGTGAACTTTGAGAGCTGAGCCAAAAATGTTCTCAGACACGTCGAAGGATCGTGGTATTTAAGTCCCGACGGAATGGGTGCAGTAAATCGTAATAAACACTGGATCGAGCGAGTGCTGGAGCAAAAAGTATGTATTCGTAACTGTGTAACGAGTATTCAATAAAGCACCATATAATGAAATGCTGCTCCTTAATTTATATCGTTATTATTAACGAATCGTTACATTTTTGCCTAAGTCTATTATCGACAACCGACATTGGTGCGTGAACTTTCAACTCTTCTCTTCTATTATACATTACCTCTATACCGTTTTTGATGTGTTGTACCACATCTCGCATCGATATGGTTTGATAGTATACCCTTTCTGTTCTTTGTGTATGTTATATCTCTCTTGCGAAGAGCGTATTTAGATTTTTTGTGTGGAATACGATCGAATCGCTATATTCATTGTATCCTCGGTGAGGTATGTTTAGGATGCTATACAGTTGTATGTGTATACATATACATATACAATTTATTTGTTGTTGCGTATACGCTACGCTTGAAAATACGAATACTTTGTGGACGTTTGCTTTGACGAAGTAGAGTAGTTCAGATATCATTCATGACATTATTCAGTTGGATACAACGTTCCTATTTTAGATCCTAAAGAAAAAGTATCAATTTTAAAACATAAAAATATCAATTTTGAAGGAAGTAACGAAAGTAACTAGTAACGATATTAAAGTGACTGGTACACATATTTAAAGTAACGAATACGTACGGGTACTCAATTTTTCGTTACTTTTACAACGCTATACCAAGTTTACCCGACAATCACAAGAAGTTCAAATCGATGTCAGGCGTCATTTGCATACTTGAAAATGTGGGCTGACGTTTGACTGATCACAGAAATAATTTAAGTTGCGAATGTATTAACTTCCTGAGTTTTCAGCTCCCTATTGAAAAAGTTCTGGTTTCTGGTAAGCAATAGGCCATCCATATAGAATTGTTCTTCGACTCTCCACTTGTAACAAATTCGAGTCTCGGTATACGTTCTCGGATGATAAGTGACCGAGTAGACCCCCCCAGCCCACATCTATTTCACTGAAGCCATGTGGACCATGCTTGTTCTCCAAAACTGCAGGCGTCTGTCGTCGGTAGTATATCCTGAGGGGTATTGAGTGCTGGCGAAGACTCTTCACTTAAAAATTGAAGTTGAAAGCTACGAAAATCCATTCCGTGCTCTTTAGAGACTCTTGCTCTTGCTCATTCATGTCATCTCATATTATCTTCAGTTAGCTGCTTAACCCACTGATGGGGTTGCGGGAGACTAATCAAACATGAGAGAGCTGCAAGTAACTCAACCTTCCGCCATTGAATATAACTCATCAGGAGTTATGCCCAAGAGCCAGACGAGACCTTAGACTTCGGTCCAAACACCTCGTCCTAAGCCTGCCAAGCGATCGCCTTCCAGATGGGATCGCATTCAAGGCCCGCCTCTGGAGTGATGGGGACATTCATGCCACGTGAGCACACCATCGAAGCATAGCCTTTTCGGACGCAGCAATTCAATGTTAAGCTCCACGCGCACTGCCGTGTTTCCCACCATATTCCGGGAAGTAAGTGCCACAACCGAATGAAGAAATCCCATCTCAAGAGCTTGTATTTGCGATATTATTCTTTCGGTCGAGTTGGAACAAGTAATGAGTTGAAAATTCGAAAACGTCTAACAAACAGACTTGTCCAGTTGTTTCAAAATTAAGTCAGCTTGGACAATCATACAAGAAAGCTCAGCACTACTCCTCCCATCACTCGTGAAAAGTACTCCGAGATACTTAAACTTCTCCATCTGCTTCAACGGAACTCCACTAACACTTATAGTGAAGTGAAAAGATAGGAACTTCGACAAGAATATGACTTACCCTCCCCTCTTCCAATGTGGACACTCCTCGCCTCTCTGCAACATCCGGTCCATGTATATAATGAAAAGCAGAGGTGACAAGACGCACTCCTGACGAACTTCAAGTGAAACGTGGAAAAGTGTTGAATTGCTACCGTTCCCCGAACACAGCTGCTACAGTTTGTGTATAAAGGCAAAATGGCCCTCAAAAGAGGGTCATAAATCCTGTACAAACCTCCAGAGTTTATTTTGAGGAACTCGGTCGTGTGCCTTTTCCAAATCAAAAACAAAACAGCTGTAGATGAGTTTTTGGATACTCCCTAGCCTCCTATTCTTTGAGTGAAAAGTCAGTCGGTTGTTCTTCTGACGAGACAAAAGTCGCACTGTTCATCCCCCATCTTGAACTCGACCATAGTTCTGAACGCGCCTACAAGACCTTAGCGAAGACTTTCCCATGAAAACGTGAAATAACCGAGCTACATTACTGCAGTTTCTTTCCACACATTGAATTTCAGGCACGAACAGTAGTTCATCTAAGCCATCATCGCCCGAATGCGATTATCTACAGAACTGCATTTTGCAACTGCGATCAGGCATAAATTGCTTTTTTTTTCATTCTCAGCTTATACATCCATAAATGCGTATTAACTGAAACCCACACACAATTAGTCCAAGCAAGCCACAGCTCGCACACTTCACACATATACTCGCGCTCGTATATTGCTAATAAATCGACTCCAGGCACCCCAGAGCGTGTTGTATGAACACACAAATTAGAATTCACCTCGCATTGATGCATTTATTCACTTGCTTTTTTTTTTCAAAAAAAAAAAATCAATTAAAATTCCATAAACGTCGAGGAATTCATGGCTCGCACCCCCCCACAGAACATAACAAATAACCGGATCCGCCGCGCTCCGAGCAAACAGGACACGCTTCATTATTGATTGAAAAAAAGTAGAAAAAAAACATATAATCCGATGTCAACGGAATAGGTGCTGAAAGCAAAAAAGCAGAAAGCAGTTAAATAAAGTTTCTGCACCAGTGATTCACACTTGCAAATGTACTTAGTCCTGTTCTGCAGGATATCGTGAACATCGTACAGCGATAAGTGGATTCAGGTACGATAGTTATTTTGATCAAGTTTATATCTCATGGATATATGTTTGTGCTTGTGAGTCTGGTGCTTTAGCACTGCAAACGGATGTTCGAAGTCGAAGCTACGAGAAATCAATTTGCAGATTCAGCCAAGGGTATAGCAATGACAAAAGGATACAAGCATTGCAGTTTAACTCTTTGTCTTAGTTGTCGTCGTCGTTGTCGTTAAAAGCAAACGGATGAAGAGTCAATTGAGTCACTGCATTATTTACTTTATCCCAACCCTCGAAGGGATACTGCATATTTTGTAAGTCCAACGATAAAGAAGATTAGGAAAGGAAAGCAAGAAAAAAAAAAACGGAATGAGAGATGAAAAAAAATCAGTTAATTTTGCAAACGACATGCATGACCGGAAGACCAGCTCTATGCATGGCACTACCCGGGGAAGATTGGGTTTGGATATGGGAATTAGAGAGAACGATTTCCCAATACATACCTTGAAGCAAAGAGTTTCTGTTGTTGTCGTTTAATTTGCTATATTGTTTTTTCTTCCTTTTGCTTGGCCGGGACAAGGGAACTATGCGATTGCAGTGTTTGTGAATCCATGCAGGGAATTAAACTAACATACTACACCGAAATAGTATATATAATAGAAATCTTTATTTTGAAGATCTTTTAGAAACTGGAAAGCGTCATGAGAATTATAGAATTCGTAGTGCTCTGTTTCGGATGACTGTTTTTTTTTTATACTTTTCATAATTAAGAATTGACCTGAATTTACCTAAGTCAATAGCAAAATCTTCCGTTAAGAGTACCCTTCTGGTGGTATTTCCAAACAAGGGATCCAATCATCAACAATTCGACTATCCACGTATACGAAGATACAAAAAGGCAGAGGCACCGGCTCCGGATTGTTGATCATCCACTCCTTCCTGGGAATTACTGGTTATGGCAATATTATCCAAGCGGAGGTCCTCGCAATCAAAAAAGTAGCTAGAATGGAACTAACCAACCGCTGGCAGTCAAGCGGTCATTAAAGCAGTTTTAACAACAGTTACAAGTCCAAGCTGATCGTTTGTTGCTGCGAAGAGCTCAAGGTTCGCACCACACTGCACTTGATTGCCCTATGCTTGGTCCCAGGCCAGACAATCGTAAAGATCAAGCCACCTCTTGCGCATGTGAAGGAAGAAGCGGATGGTACAATCATAGAGATGGCAAATCGAAGCTGAAACTCTCTAACCACCTGCGAGACCACTCGGATGCACTGGCTCAGGTTAAACTACAAACTATCTTCACTACGACAAAAAGTTGCCAGCGATAGTGGCAACGAACCGGCCACAATCATCTGAAGCGTCATGAAATCAAATCGGGACTAGCCAGCGACTATCTGTATATGCGGAGATTCCGGCGACGAGGATGAAAAAAAGGATAGTAATCACTCCCTTTGTCATTGCCCTAGTCTCTCTTTGAAACACAGAACGATGGGACTGTCTTTCTTGCCCAGGATCTAACAAAAATGCCAGTAGAATCTCTTTTCAGGTTTATAAAGGTATCAAGATGGCTAAGCAATGTATAAACTGAACGGGGCATTCCCCCAAGCGGGTATTTCAATGTGTCCAGCAGGACCTAAGTGAGACGTAGCTGTCGCCCGTCTGCTCATCTACTTATCCTAACCCAATGATCTTTGATGAGATTTTTTGTTCCAATTTGGTCTAAGTACTCTGGACTAAATGGCTTGGAAACTTGGTGATTCGCATTATTAAAATTTTCAAAAACAAAAAATATGCACTAAATTGAAATAAATGTAATTCGTTGACATTCAGAATTTATTATTTCATAGATTATCCATGAATATAACTCGCATTTGACCCACTTTTATTTTCGTTTTTTGTCTGTTTCTGATTTCTGTTGATTGTTATCATTCGGTTTTCGACACAACTATGCTCCGCGAACAGCAGAAAGTCATTGCATACTTTCAGTTGCTTGTAGATCGTAAGCAAGGTTAGTTACGTTCATTTGAAAAATCAAGTGAAAAAGGAACGAAATATTGAACAATATCAAACTAAATTTTCTCTTCAAAGCTGCTCATTAATAATAATAATAATAATAATATGGGTGGCGCGACAGTCCGAGGTGGACCTGGGCCTAGCTTCTCAGCAACCACTCGTGTTGTGCGTGCTATTGTTCTTTCACAAGTGGCAGGGACCTACAGTTTAATGCCGACTCCGAACGGCGAATTTGAGAAGCTTTTTCTAGACAGGAATACTCTTTGAGTATTGTCAGTGACTCGAAAGAGGCGGAGCCGAGAATTATGATAGGTGGTAAATTCGGGTATCGAACCTGGCACCCTCTGCGTAGGAGTCGACGCACTTACCCACTACTCCACGGCGACCACAAAAAAAGCTGCTCATCAGTGCATCCAAATAAGATTTTCGAACATCAGCCAAAGGAAAGAGACGCATTTATTGCGAACAGTGGGCAAATTCAAAAGGGATGGCATTCACCGCATGGTGCCTTTTTAAAACGGTGCAAATGTAAGAATGAACTGTGGGTGGATCATTCGAATATGACAATCTATGTACTGAAAGTATTATTTCCGAATTTAATATAACCCACTAACAGTAGACACCATAATATGACTACGGAAGTGTATGGACTCAGTGTCACTGTATGTCAAGTGTGTTCCGCTTAGCACCACGCATAATCAAAGACGTGAAACAATTTCAGAGCATTTGCTTAAAGGCACCAGGCTGTTTATTTATCATAAAATGGTATCCATACTTTATTCCACCGCCAAGATATACATTCCACAAAACTTTATGACGTCCCCTGGAATTAAACTTTAATTGGCAACCATTTTGGCTTACCTTTGATACAGGGTATGCACTCACATAACATGTGTGGCGATTTAAAAACAAACGGGTGTCAGGAAAAAACTTTCAACATTTCCCAAAACCGAACAGAAAATATTCCACATACGCCCGAGTGCTTTTTTTTTCAATATGTGCAGGGATGATCATGGGTGACTTTTGAATCTCCGTCAATGCCGAGAGCTTTATAAAACAAACCACTAAACAAATCATTGGGATGGTCTTCTTCACAGTAAAACAGTGAAAGCAAGCCGATTGTTATGTCTTGCATGCCCATGACAGAGATGAGATTAAATGAACACGTATTTTAATCGAGGATGAGACATGAATGAAGTTCCATGATACATGAAGAACATCATGAAGTTCCGAGTGTGACGTTTAAGTTGCAAAAGAGGGGCTAATGAGATGGAGAGAGTTAAGAGTCGATCCTGTTTCTTGAGAATTATTTTGAATATGTACAAACATACATGGACAGGGATGCAAGCAGTCTGCGGTAATTCTCGGATACATGATTGAATGTGCAAAATGTCACCACTTACCGTGAGATCATGTAAATTGCTATTGAAAGCTTTGGAGAACAACTTGTTGTTAGCAAGCATCTCGATGCCATTGGTTAGAATGGGCACAATGAGTGCTTTGCCACAATTCAATTCTATGTTGACAGCGAGTCTGAATTTGACAAACATCTAAGAGACACAGGACACGGCATGACATTAATATGGGAACGGCTAAACTGGGTCTGCATTAGAAGGGCTATCAGAAGGGCTATACAACATCGACGACTTATAGAGACCGTCACAATGGGCAGCTATAACTTCGAGGTTGTTAAGGACTTCGTCTACCTCCACTCACTCACAACTCACAACTCTTGCCAACAACTGTTTCTTGGGGTTCAAGAGGCGATTGAGTAAGTGACCAAGCTGCCTTTCTATGAGACGCTCAGAGGAGACCAGAGTCAAGGAAAATCTCATAAGCGGATGAAAAAGTCATAACTTCTTCGTGCGATCTATGGTCCTGTGTGCGTTGATGGAATCTGGAGGAGAATATCCAACCATGAATTGTACGGATAGCACAGCAACATGAGTTTAGACAAGCGTCGACGGATCCAATGCCTAAACTGGCTAGGGCATGAAAAGTGCGTGGTCAACTAGCTCGACTCTAAACTGTTGAATAATGCAACAGAGGATGCCCGCATCTGTCGGCGCACCAAAGTCGACCTTCTCCACCTCAACCAACTTGACGTGCGTGGAGGCAACTGTCCCAAGATTGCACTAGCTGAAGGGGCTTGTTGGTTGATGTCCAAGTCCACCCCGAACTGTAGCGCCTCACAAACAAGAAGGAGACATGTATTATGTTTCGGAGTGTCAACATGATCCATGGCGCTGCAAGCGCAGATACAGAACTGCTTCTTCCTCTTCCGTACAACCCAATCTAAAGGCGTGAGATCCAAAGCCCTGAGAGGAGCCCGCCCCTCCTCAATCTGATCAGGCAGTGTGCTTGTCATGGCTTGAGAGCAGTCTTCGACAAAAACCCTCTTTAACAATTGTCAACAGCAATTGATCAACGGAAGATTCTAATTTTACATTCCTTGTCCTCACAATTGTAAACGTTCCACTCATTATTTTCCAATTCTAAATAACTTTCGAACACGACATTCACATGTCTTCTTTTTTGCATCCACCATTTAAATGGTCATCAGGAGTATTTTAATTTAATTCACATCGCTACAAATCTCAAAGTATTAGCAAACAAAAGTCCCTTTGTTTGTGTCCTTTCGTTTTAGCCAGATACCGTTGAAGGCCTTTTTTTTTGTGAAACAAAATCCTTCTCAATCCCTTTCAATTTTAATTAAAATGTTTTCCTTTCCGCTTTGTAAAGGATACAATATAATTTATTCATTTTTCTTTTTTCTTAGAAGTGTGAGGGCTTTTTTTGCCGATTATCTGCACCGTGCTCTCTGAAATATTTGGCATATAAACTGTCAACGCCAGATTGCTGACATGATGGTCCTTTAGCATATAGAGACTCACACCGAAACAAGATGTGGAAGGACCATCAGCACAGACAGTCGGTGGTGTGGTGGTGGAGCGGTGTAGAGACGGGAAATGAAGTAAAACAGGAATCCGTGAAAAAGGTTAATGGATCGGAATAATTCCCATAATTCATCAGATACGGAAGACACTGCAAAAATAAACGTCCTTAAGCGCTGCTTCCTCCTGCAAGGAAGTACATTACGCAGAGTAACCATGCGAACGGCAGAACGAAGGAAAAAAAATAGCAGAAAACAATCAATTTATTGATTGTCAATTATTTATATCCTGCGTGCACGTTGGCTGCTTAAATCTACCGTAAAATTGAAGACATCGTTGGGCTATCACATTCTAAGCTACGAACTCATAAATGTTGCATTTCCATATGCCCTGGCTCTGGGTGATCCCAAGGACTAGTCGTTCGGTTGGCTGTAGGATGACCAGTGATATACTCTCCTCCTACTGCTATGGTTGTCGTCAACTTATGTGCGAACTAATGATGACAAGTTTAGATATGGCGGACTGGAAAAATGGCTAACAAGTCGTCCCCCTCCCTGTCATCGTTTGTATCTGTGCCTGGGACATGCGGAATGAACTTTCTTACGATGGAAATCTGTGGTCTTTCTTTGGAGTGAAAAAGTTCCTTTCGGACGACTGAAATTGGCTTTTTTTTCCTCTCCCCTTCTGTGTTCGGTTGGGTTCGGTTCGGTTCAGTCGTATCTGTGGGCAGGGATGTGTGCGTTGCTTGCAGAATAAATGTGATATTTGTCTCAATTTGTCTATGTGACAGCCTTTTGGTTTCAGTTTCAGTTTCGGCTTCGGTTTCTTTATTGGGGACAGTTGGATGTTGACATGCAATTTGTTTCACTGATGGTCGACTAGGGATGGAATTGAATGTCACTCCTTGCATGGATTATGCACAAATGCATGAGATTTAGCTTTTTCATTTCTCTGTGATGTATGTGAGATGGTCATTGCTGGACAAAGTTTTAAGGACTCTTCGCTGTGGCCGGTAGTCAATTTGGCTCAATTTTTCAACCAATCCAATTCAGGGACCAGTTAGAGTAGAAATCAAGCTCTGAAATCTGGTAATGTTTACGATTTTTAACAAACGTGCAAGGCCATACCCATATGCCTCGTGTTCTAGCGCTTACAGCTCCTCGGCTAAGCTTACAGCGTCTACATCATTCGTCTTACTACGAGTCGCTTCAAACCACGTTGCTAGCACTATTTGTTTAGGTGCCTGTTATTAAATGTAAATATTTTCTATCTTTCATTGTGGATTCAAGGCAGTTATTCCAAAAGGAATTCTGTGACTTAACCGCCAGCTACCGGCAAATAGATTAGAGATCAGTTTCTTTACATAAATTTTGGAAAACCGATTGTTAGCTGAAGATTGGGCAATCACATCCCGATGTGCTACAGTAAGTAAGCGGGACAGGTTCAGAGTGAAGTAAGGGAATGGCGGGAGGCATGTGCTCAGCTCGTTGGATGTTGGTAGTTTTTCTAACCTTCTGTTGCACAACTCCATTTGCAAGCAAAACAATATTGAGCCTACTAAGTGAAGATATAAAAAGGGAGAAAAGATAAAATGGGTCCAACATGTTGGCCTAAGTGAGCCACGGCCATCTGGTTAGAGCAGCAATTTGCTTACCTACCTAACTGCCCACGAACTGGCAACTGCCATCACGACATTGAACACGGGGAAAGACTGGAATGAGGAAGCCGAGTTATGTTCAAGGCCTGCATCTTTATCACCAAAAAAGAGGGAAAAGGGTGACGCAGACGTAAACTAAGTCGCCATTGGATATAGCCAACCTATCCTCATACCCACATCTAAAGTACTTTTCTCAACCCGTAACAACGTCTTTGCAGCGTTGTTTGGCGATCGAGGTGCATGACGAAGTTTTAATAAATGATGAACATGTGAAGAGAATGTAGGTGAAGGGAACGCCATCGGCGTCACTAGTGCCCATTTTCTTCAAACGTGTAAAAACGAGATAGAACATGGAAGCATTCCTTTTCAAACTCTACACTTCGGACTATCTTGCCAGTGAAAGGGAAAAAAAGAATGGCAATCTAGAGCACCGGTGATTCCATTACATACCAATATTTCTTTCGGCAGATAAAGCAATTAGAAGAGTGGGATACAGTAAAGCGGTCAAATGCGGACAGCGAAGGGCAACACTATTGTCCTTCAATTCATTTGCACATATTGCGCTTCAATTTAAGACCCGGGTCGTGAAATATTGTCCGGTCAAGAGGATTGTGCGCCTAAGAAAGTCGTCCCTAATAAGAGCTTTCACTGTGTGACATCAGCTAACGATGTTTCATCTTAGGCAAGAAGATGGCTCGCGCCGAGTGTGTTGGCGTGACAGCGTCATGCCATTTACCGTCACTGCAATTGAGTCAGTTTTACTGAAAAGGCGCGTCAATAGGAGTACTACTCATTCGTAGAATGTCGCTTGTCGAATGAATTCGATCTTTTCTACCCTCTCTCAAAGTGGCAGTCACCACATCCCCGATCTCTCTCTCTCCCTCTATCTCTCTTCTGTATTCCTTAAGGGTAATGCGACAGTAAGATAATGTTAAAAATTAAGTTCGTTTTAAGATCGATGAGAAGAACAAGTTTGATTGCTGAACGAGTAATCAAGGATACTAGCTAATACAACCAAGTGGTCATCCCGTGTGGCTTTTTTGATATTTTATTCTTACGAACAATGACTGACAATAGGATGGAGCAATGTGGTCTTGCAATTCTTACTCCAAGAAGTTTTCCTTAACATCTACGAATCATCAACTTGAAGTGGATATTCATCAAGAAAAACATTAAATTCAACGACAACATTCAAATGCTGCAAGAAGACGTGCTAAGTGTTCCCCTTGAGGTAGCCCACCAAATGAACCCGGTCATCGACTTTGGGAGGCCTCCAAATGTATGCATCACTTAACAAACTGTCTACTCTCTATCGGATCTCAAAATTCGTCAGAGCGCTGCAAGTAACTGAGAGGAATTTGAAATTATATTTTGTTCAGAAAATCACAAGTTGAAGTACAAGGCTGATGGATCGTTGAATTGTAAAACTCATTGCACGTAAAACTGCAACATCGGCAACCGTGCGCTGCACATGTCACGTCCCGACTATCTTACGTATCACCAACCTAATCGGAGGTTGCAACTTGTGTATCGAGGGCACGTCTACTTGTGGACACACGTCAATGAATGCAGAAGGGCACTTGAGTAATTAGTGACACCCAGGCGGACCCCAGGATGATTCGATGTCTTGAATATTTGCGGACATACACGAAACGACACATCAAACGAAGCTCAGTGAAAATGGCGTTCCATGAAGTGCCACGAAGTCCATGAATTCCAAATATTGCCTAACCCCGCTAACTGCGTCATATCACGAATCTGCGGCAAACCGCGTTCCGGCGGTGTGCACATGGTTTTTCCAAAAAAAAAAAAAACAAACAAATTCAATTCTCCGAGCATAAGCTCCGCGTTGGATAAACAACAGCAAAGAGTTATTATCGACAAATTGCGTCGCTTAATTACCGCGAAGCTCGTCCAACTCAATATTCCACTCCAGCCCGAGCGTCGGCCAGACGCGCTGCGCACGTATTCTGTGCCGAAGACCAATAATTTAAATAATAAAATAATTAAATAACCGAGAGAGCTCCGACGCGACCGCTCGATGGTCATATGCACTGATACGATCCGAAATTCAAGGCATGTCCTGTGCACCATGTGCACTTTTTTGTTCGCCCATCCCTCCGTATCGCGCCTGTGATACGTGTTACGGACCCGTCTCAAAGGCGAAGATACCCGATTACCATGATAATGGGCAGACGCTCGTATTTGAGATTATCTCGGTTGACAATCGTCCATTGTGTGGCGGCGGCGGCGTTCGCGGTTTCAAAATTCATATGACGTGCCATCGAGACCACAGGCCCGTATCTTATGCCAGCCATGAGCTACTTAAGCGTTTAGCTTTGTGGATACTGTTACCGATGTGGACCTTGACATTCGCGCTCTCGACTGACTCGTGAGTGTGAATAGGTTCGTGTGGCTGGCTTTGTGGGCGCATCTTGTCAGTGTTCCTTTATTCCGATGACTGACGTCGTCGAACTGATGAAATGACACAGCAAAATATACACGTACAGCGTAACCAGAGTGGTGTCGATGATTCCAGGGCACTCTCACTGTGACCCAGATAGGGGTTCACTCTCAAGCCATAGCACCGATTCCCCACCTTTTGTGGGGCACGAGACGTGAATACGATGCCCTCCCAGTGATATAGAATTCGAAACCAAAGCAGACGCTGACTCGATGGAGACGACGGAACATAATCCCATGAAAGAGGAACGTCGAGATCTGAACGATTGCCGCAGGTGTTGTTCGTGCTCGTTTTCGTGTACTTCACGCGCGGCGCGGCGGTGATGTGCTGGGTGCTGCGGTTGCCATTGAAGAGAAACATTGGAGCTACTATCTGATGATAGTTTTGTGAACTATAATTGGGGCTCTTCTGTTTCAGAGCACCCACTGGCGAAGATGCAAAGCTTTTGGCTGCCGGTTGAGCGTCACCAGCTAAAAGGAACCGTGTAGTGGGAGATCAGATGGAATGTTAGCTAAATTGGATTTAATGAGTGGCATGTTGTTGTGTGGTTGTTTGCGTCTGGTTTGTCATCACGTAAATGGGTTTCATGTGTGGGATGTGGACTGAGCTCAAGTGTATATTGATTTTTGGCGAACAGCTACGTTGAACTTGAGAATGTTAATGCAACGGTTTGAGTCACAACTGATGTACAATGAAGAAGAGATTATTTTGTGTGTGGTTTTGTCACGATCTGCCTAATTTGACAGGCACATGGGACATTGAATCCTTTCACTGGAGATTGGTTTCGAAATTTTAGTCAGGAACTCAACTGAAGATATTAACGTGGTCTACAGGCATGTGCCGGTATCGTGCTTCAGTTCTACCAGCACAGACGATTTTGGTGGCTTTCAGTTTCCTAATTTCAGTAATTTTGAATGATTATGAGTCGGGATACATATTGACATCTATGACAGCATTATCTACCTGATCTACTGCTGGAAAAAAATGGCGCCCAATGGAATGCCCCTGAACTTTTTCACACCCCTGCCATGAGCATCGTTTAAATCAGACTGAATCCGCAAACTTTATTGAAAGATGAGACGATCACGCATATGAAGAGAAAATGGGCGGCAACCATGCTCAAGACAACTTGAGTATTTTCGTCAGAAGACCCGCTTCAATCTTCGAAAGCAATTGAGCCATGAGCTCAACTGACTCAATACTTTTCTTTATTCACCATCAACCATCACCAACCACCTAACCTGACCACTGACCTGGAAAATTCTACATTCTTCACCATCGAAAATTCTTCGTTTTGGAATTGGACAACAGGCCAACGGATTTCTGATTTCCGAAAAATAAATAAGAAATATAAAAAAATAAGCAAACCAGAGGTTTGGTCATCATTTTTTGTTTAAGAATGAGTTGAGCTGAGGTGTAAGAAATCGAAAATAATAAATATCTTCCGTTCAAAACGCACTGCATTGAAATGGTTTGAGGTGAATAGAGGCCAGTTTACTTCGAAGCGCCATTGTCAAGAGAGTCAAGTGTGGAAGATGGGTTTAATTCTCCGAAAAGTCTAGTCAAACTGGCTATTTCACCTTTCTCACTTGTGCGATAAAACAATGAATGACTGGAGACTTGAGGATATGCCAACGTATTGAGCGACTTGAGGGTGCTGTGAATAATCTTTGTATCGCATTAAGAATCTTCAGCACTACGGAGCGTTTTTGAGAACGTCGTAGAGTGGTATATGAGAGAGACTCTTATGCTGAGAACACAATCTCGATATCAAAATTATAAATATCCCAAAAATATTTATGGGTTAACCGTTCGCCCTAAGCGCCGACTATGCTTGCAATGAACACATTATTGGGTTAGTGAACATAGTTAAGTGAGCCGACTCCTATGCATAGGGTGCAAGGCGCGAATCGCCAATTAACCGACTTTCATAATTCACGGCTCCACCTCTTTCGAGTCATTGACAATGCTCAAAGAGTATTCTTGTCTAGATAAAAGCTTCTCAACTTCGCCGTTCGGCATGGACATATAACCGGGACCTACAGTTTCCACTCAGAACAATAGCAGGCACAACACAACATGGCCCAGGTACACCTCAGACTGTCGCGCCACCCATATTATTATATTATTATTTTGACCATGACCGATTGGTCAACTGAAGTCTTCGCTATTATTTCACTACTAACCGGTGCGCCTATATTTATACTACAATATTGTGGTCCTGGAAATTCCCTTTACTCCTTCCAGTCACATTTCTCCATGCCAGTACAAATACCATCCATGTGCGCATATGTATCACTGTAAGTGTAATCGATTGTATTATCAGTGTTTTCTTTCTCCTTAGTTTCCAATCGACAGCCAAACTTTCGGAATTGAAGGGGATTCTTCTATCTTCGGAGTCGTCATCTTTGCAATGTCCAAAATTGTATCTCCACATCACCGACTAAGTTTTTGATTATTGTGTGAGCAACTTACAAGCTGAGGATAAGACAGCGGAATAGTTTAACACTCGTCTGTAAAGCGTAGACGACCAAGTAGCAGGCGAAGTTGTTAGACATGAAGCTCCAGAGCATGGACCTTGTCATGCTGTCACGGTTACACGAAAGTCAGTCAGTCAGTCGGACAGTAGTCACTGTCATTTAAGACAGCATGCCAGACAACTTCTTGTCGCAAACGGCTTATGCAGATATTGCCCACTTGAGAACAATGTCAGTATTGTCTTACACCTTCCTTCTATCTGACCGCCCAATATCCCGTCAGAGGCATACACTGTGGAGAAAACTGCTTTGACACTATGACTCCAGTGCAGCTTAATTTTTCATTAAATGAGGTAACTGTGTGGCAGGCCTCTGAACCCCCTCTCGTTTGAGTACAAGCTGTCGAGCCACGTCAACCTATCTACCTGTTTTAGGTCAAAGGGCTTTGTTGGAGCGGCAGTCGGTGGATGAAACGGGAAAAAAAAGTAAAGCACCAATCAATTAGCAAGCCAACCAAGCTCCGTTGGCAGATTACGGAATGAATGGCCAACTCGCATTACACCACAAAAACATTGCATTTCACCTACGATAATGACATTCATTTATCATCGCGGTCACGAGGATGTCGCAAACGATTTTCTTGCAATGGCATCATCAACGAACGTCTCCAGGGATGGAAATCGAATTTTTATTTAAAACAAATTTAATACGCTTCCATCCTCTTATCGTGAGCTGTCCAGCCCAATGGGAATTCGTTAATTAACCAACCGGGGGTTCAATGAAATATAATTAGACGCCGGCAATGGCGCTTCAACTGTGCAGAAAACATAAGCTTCGCAGCGCCCGACTCCCCTGTCATATACACTCACTCATTTATCTTCACATGATTGTGCAGACCTTCTCCGATCTGCTGAAATTCATATATTTTTTTCTTGTTTTTTCTGCGTACAGTTCGTTCATTGAAACGTGAACGCGAGTGGTATCTCACACTCGTACAGAAATTAATGCCAATTAGTGGCTCAACGGGGGTGTCATTAAGTTTTATGGCAATTACTTGATTTAAAGTAACGCCGGTCGAAGAGAGCAATTGCGCATCCGTTTGGAGTGATTGACGACGTGAACCCTTGAGATCATCAAATTTTTAGCATGTCTTCCCTTTCAATGGCAATAAGCATGACACGTGTAAGGCACACTACGCGATACCTAGTGTTTTACTAGCCCAGTGACCATAAAATGCCCAAAATTACACCATGAGGCGTTAAATTAAAAGAATATCACTATCATTAGCATGCATGTGGTGTTGTGCGGTTGGTAACCCACTCGTTTGGCTGTGGCGCCATCAGCCCTGGGCGGTAATGTTTTCTCAATCGTGGACACGCTTTCGAATGGCTGTGTGAATGGCTTGAACACCCAGTATATTCAATTCGAAATCAAATCCACTGGAATACGACTGCCCACCAGCTACAGTAGGGATCACAGCACATATTCTCATCCATTTGCATCTTAATTGCTAATTTATTCCACACTCGCACACTACACTGCACCAAAGGACGGGTCGCCTTCGTTAATAATTGAGTTATATTTCTTCGTCTTTCCTTTGCCGATCCGTTCGTGTCCTAGGGGTGATGAGTTCTCACCCGAGGAGGTCAGTTCCCAATTGCAAAACTTCCAGAAAGACTGGATGTCTTAATAATTGATGAGGGTGCTAACTTTCAAAAATCTGCATAGCGTTGAGTACTGAGGCAAAATCTAATTGACCTCGCTGGTGAATGAAGTGAAATCAAATCGTTAATTCAATCGAAGTTACTGCTGCAAGTCTTTGAAATACTGAACTCACGGGAAGTCCGTTGAGAGATGGGAGTGATTTGGTGAAGTGGGTTGTGAATGAAGGCACCAGTTGTAAGAGGAAGTTATTTTTTTCCTTATAATGTTTTTAAGACATTGCAGTGAGGAGCAATTTCTTTGTTTTTCTTGCAAGAGCAGCCTCAATGAGTCTGCTGAAATTATGGATAATGTGAGGTTATAATGAAGTGACTGCCGTGTTGGGGAACACATCGCAATTAGACCCTGATTTTAGTTTATCGCAATGTAACTTCCCTTCAACATAAAAGGAATACCCCACTATTATTTTTTGCCATCTCTTCCTAGGATGTTGGTTGTCATTCGTATTTGACGTTTGTAGTGTGTTATAGCCAGAGATGCGACCATTGAAAGAAAATCGTGGTGATACGATCATTTGATTGATAGCTTCTAGTGAATTGATTGACAAATATTTTTATTTCAAATTAAAAAATATTCTTAATCACAACCAAGTATAGCCTATGAGACAGTGAAATAATGTAGCTTTCTACTGATGAAAGAATTTTAAACATTGCTTCAGTATTGCCAGAGACTACATCCTACAAACAAACAAACTAACAAACATTCCTTATTTATATAATAGTGTGATGGGAGATATGGAGTGGTCTGACTCTAAATATGCAGTGAATTCTGCTTAATTGGGACATCGCCGTTTAGTAGGGTGATCTGCCTCATTGGGACAATTCGGGGTCTTGTTTGTCCCAATAATAATGACAGTAATGATAATGCATTAACTCCAACCTCTGGTTATAGCCACATGTGCCGAAGTATTCGAAGGTCGTCTCCACCTCTTCCTTATCTCTACAACTCCTTCAAAAGTTGTTCCAGAGCACTTGCTTGATCCCTGCTTCATTTACTATTAGACAGTAAACGGCAAGTAAACGTGTGCAATTTTTCTCCCCTAAAAGTTACAGACCACACACATTCTGCAGATGTCAGGTCGCACCCATCAGCAATGGTCTGGAAATGATTACATTAAATGGGGGATTGGGTGTTTTTTGTAATGTAATTACAAAAACAAATGGGATTTAAAATGCTTATTGGGGTACAAGTCTGCCTAGGAAGCTAGCAAATTGTAAGGTTCTGTAAGTTGCAGCTTTGAGATTGAAATATATTTTTATCACTATGGATTTGTTTAATGGTGTGTTTAAAGCCTTCATGTCAGTACAGGCATCATTATTAAAACTTCTCAAAAGGAGATGTCTCTTATATTTGCTGTGTTAACTCAGTCTCTACATGGTGCAATGGCTCTTGAAGTTGATGTTACTGAAATCACATGACAGAGCTCCGTTTCATGTAAAAAAGTGTCTACATCAATGATATCCGTGGGAGCAATATCGAACTAAATACCTACACAGTTAACACTCGCCCTACGTCAGCTTCGCATCAAGTAATACACCATTCGAAAAAGGAGATCTTATCCTTGCAATCCATAATATAATATATGGCGGTACAAGTTCGCAAAGCTTTTTCTAGACAGTTAATACTCCTTGAGTATTGTCAGTGACTCGAAAGATGTGGGACCGTGCAAATTACTAATTTTTTTTGTCTTACCGGCCGGGAATCGACCCTAGAAGTTAAAATTGCATAGGGGTCGACGCACATAACCACAACGCCACGACCACCATGCCGTGCAATGCATACCCCGGCTGTCGTGTACAAGATGCTGTTTAGGGTATGTTATCTATGTGGGTGACCTCCATTATAGGCGTTGCTCATTTCGACCCTACCGAGACTCTTTATCTTGTCGATGTATTGGCTTACTTAGGCCTTTCTATACAATGCCCGCGTATACTGGCTTCGCGAAGGCGAACCAAGCCAAAAAACAAATTATAATTGGCAAGTAGGAATGGACGAATTGTCTCAACCGATGGCGGAACCAAACTGTATATAGCCAACAGCATAGGCAAAGCAAAATCTGCATTTGAGATGCTATCCACACACATTTCGACGAAGTAATGCAATTACCTTAAATACGAAGCTACGACTGTTCCATTCCAACGTTGAATTCGTGTTACTATATGGATGTGGTACTTGGACGGTGACCACCACTATCACGAGGAAGCTGCAAGACACAACACACAAGGACTTCCGAAGCGTTAAAAATCTGAAGACACTCTTTTCTTCAACGAAGCGTGTAAGGGGCAGCTGTATGCACGGAGGGCAATAACTTTTGTCGGGTAAATACACAATACACCCTCTTGATCGTATCCGTTCCTAGCCAAGTACCCGAATAAAGTTTTCAGCCATTTTCCGACTTTTCAGGCGTTCACTCAACGCTACAGGGTGGATCTGTAATTCTGATGGAGCTTTATAAACTTGAACGACAGATGGATGTTCAGTTTCCCACTCCATTGTGCAATGGCCCTGCAGACGCATCCACTCTAGCTCCTCTCCGTGTCCACCCCAAAAATCAATAAACGAATGTTGCCCATCAAATTCTTCCGCCCCGTCAAAGGAGATTCTTCAACTTCGAAATACAGCTCAAAATACACAATCCCAAGAATTGTTATTGTCCCCGACGAAGTAACAAAAGGTGATAAGAACAAATTCAGCAAAACATCTGAAACACCTTAGACAACATCTCTGCTATGTTGAGAGATATCTTATCTAATCTGCCAGTCACACACGCACACATCTCGCGCGGAATGTCAGAGAGATTAAGAAGCGGAAACAGCCATCAGGCTGTACTCAAACTGTAGCCTCACACCGCAGACGTTTATTACCTTTTATCGTGATTTTGTGACTGTCAGCCACAAGTAAATATGAATTATATATGCTCATTACTTTTGTAAATCAAGAACTAACAATGGAAGTGACTTCATATTGTTTTCGCACTAAGATGTTGTTTGTTATCAAGATGAACTGTTTACTGAAGTGTGACATGACGGAATAATGGACACCACTTGAAGGGCGGTTGCGGGATCCGCTTCAAAATTTCCAGCGCTGCGTTTAAAGTGAATATGCAGAATATCTAGAGAATCAGATTGCAGTGCACAAACAGTCTGCCTGTGATAAGCAGCTCCGATGGTTAACGTAATCAAATCTGATATAAAGCACAGTGCTAGCAATCAGTGATTAGTGCTAATCACTGCTCTTAATATAGTTCCACTTGTGAGTTATTTTGTTTTTCTTATATTTAGGGGTGGAAATGAGATAGAGCTAATCACGTTGAGGAAATGTATTGACGAACAATTTCGATAACCCACTCCTCTACAAGGAAATCAATATTTGTATGCTCATTGCGAGATCAAAAAATGCATTGTCAGACATTCACAACCAGCCAATGGCTTCAGAAATGTCATAGCCAAAATGCTTAGAGGGGCTACGTGTCTAGAAGAAAAACCTCACAAACTTCGCCGTTCGGGGACGCACAATACAATTGTTTGCTGTAGAAGCCACGCTCTTTGGTCCACCTCAATCTGCATGGCAATAGGCTTCATTCCTTTCAATTCGGAAATGAAGATATGACTCACGCCACAAAAGCTAATAACAGTTAATAGCTGATAAGAACAACAAAAAAAAAATATATGAACCGATAGTCCCACAGACCATACCAAATTGTGAATTTTCCGTAACTTCGCACAGTGTTTCGACTAGTACATGCTAACTGGACAAAATTATATTTTACAGCTTATTGCTTATGATGCTCATAAATTATTTAAATTTTTAACTTTTACATAATTCAATAAATATTGCAATGTTTAATTTTAATTAAATAAACTCACAATTAATTAATTTCGATTTATTTCAATTTATTAATACAAAAGAAATCTCTTTAGATTAAGTTACGACAAAACTTTTGAATTTGCACAGGTTTCTAATTAACAATACTTGCAAGAAACATATTTCATTAACGAAATTTGAAACTATGGGCACAAGTATTACATTAAAAGATACATTAAATATATAACAAGAAAAGAGATAGATAAAGGATATAAAAATATAGATAGTTCTTAGTAAGATAAAAGTCAATTTAATAGAAAAAATCATGTTCATGTTAAGTACTGCAACTATAGAAATCAGTTAGTTCATGTTTAAAGCGATTCTCACTGTTAAGGTTTTTTTTTTCTAGGAGGTGGTTGATGCCAGAGGTTAATTGCATGAACTGGCGGTTTCTGAACAAATATGAATGCCTAGGTGGGATGAGATTGTACGTTCTTTGAGATCTCACAAATTTCAGATTTGAATACGAGTATTCTGGTGATGTGGTTTTTATTATTTTAAACAAAGCAAGAAAAGTCGAACATTAAACAACACATTCAATGGGCAGCCAATGATTTGCTTCTCATAGGAAGAGGCGTGCTCGTATCGGTGTAGTTTGAAATCATGCCTGGTACGATTGTTAAATGCTACATTTAATTGTCTATTCGACTCATAGTCCAGATTCGAAAAGAGTTCACACCCATACGAAACAATGGGTAAAACATATGTCTTTAATAATTTTAATTTTACTTCCGTGGGTAGATATTGTTTAGTTGGATTTAATCCACGAAGAATACCAACAATTTGGATACGATGTCGTTTATATGGGTGTTCCAATTTTAACTTTTATTAAATAAGACGACCAGATTTTTAAACTTTTGTGCGAGAGCGATGGCAGTCTTATTGATTATAAGATGTGATGCTGAAAGGACTGAGAGTATTCTATTGAAACACATAGTTTTAGTTTTAAGTTAAGGTTTAGTAACAGCAATTTTCGACCTTATGTTTCATCATCATCAATAATTGAGTCTTCCTCTCATGTTTTGAATATTTAACCTATTCGTTAAGAAACTCAAATTTAGAAAATTTAGAAGAAAATAACATTGTTGTTCCCCGTGGTACAGTCTGGGATATGACTGGGAGGATACATTAAGTTAGTGTTTCAGATAGTGTTTTTTTCTTTACACAGTAAGCTTTTAAAAAATAATACTAACCCTGAATTATTAAATTCATCAATTCAACGTTAAACATTGCAATTCTTCAACAATAAAGAGGCTACAGATGAGGGCACGTGATTGAAACTAACAAATGTATGCAAATTAACTTCTTTCATTGCACAACTTTGAATATGTTTTTTCCCCGAAATAACGGAGATTTGGTAAACATTTTTTTTGTAATATTGCTACATATGATATTGTTAACTATTTCCAATCAATATCAGCTATGAGCTATGTGCCTGATTAACATACCCATTTGAGCCAAGAATGATCAACATCGCCGAGAACAATTTTTCATTAAAACAACGATTCAATGATGGTGCATTTTTGGCACATTCACCGAAATTTCGACGGAAGCACGGCTTAAATTCTTACTCAAACTAGATCTAACACAACGGACCCTTCATTTTAGAACCTAAGGCCTGTGTGTTATGTAATCCTGAATAAAAACTGAGTAGATTGACAAATAAAACTGTATGAAAATAATAAAGTAAGGCATTAGCCTTTTAACAGTGGGGGGGGGGGGGGGGAATTAGAAAGCAAATGGAACAGTCAAACACATTACAAAAGGTGCGTATAATTTGTATTTGAAGTGATGCAGCTGTAAACTTTTTAAACATAAGTTCATGTCAACCACAATGAGTGGTTCATACAAAGTGTATAATTACACGTGTAATGCTTAATTATACGTGTAATGCTTTATTACACGTGTAATAGCTACTGTTGGCACTGATTTATCAGCACAGACGAGTGATTTAAGGCAATCATGATACCTAGCCGGCAAATTCACCTATCCGAATGGCTTATCGAATTCATTTCATAACTGGTCCATCAATTTGCGTGCTTTGTGGGATGTAGTGTGGTTTTGCTGGATCAACGTATTGACTGCTTCATTTTGACTCACCTTCGATCACGTAGGAGCTGTCAAGAATAGAATACCTAATGGATATATGGGGTGGCGTTAAACGTGTCAGTGGTCAGGGCCCAGCTTTTTCAACAACAACTCGGGTTGATGCTATTGTTCTCTCACGAGTGGAAGTGACCCTCAGTTGTATGCCGACTCCGAGACAGATATTACTCATTGAGAACTATCAGCGACTAAATAGGGATGGCGCCGTGGACATTATTTTTGTCTTATCGGGAATTTAACCTAGACATCGTAGGTTCAATTGCGTTGACACACTGACCCACAACGCCAAGGCCACCACACCCAATTATATAACTTGGGTTAAGCAATTTGTACGAGCTTAAACTTTACTTATAACTTTTTAACAACTAAACTTCTTTTATATTTGATTGCCAGAATTAAATTAAAAATTAGCTTATAATCGATTAATAGGAAAAATATGATACAAAGTTAAACAAAAAAATAATCAGTAGAATATTTAAAATCGTGTTAAAACAAAGCAATTCGCGTAACAAGTGAAGATTTAAGTTTTTAAAGCATGTTATTTCAAAATCGTGTAAAAACATACGTGTAAAAAAGAATTAGGTGTTTTAATAAAATGCCATGGGCAGCACGTGTGTATTTATTCTATAGCGAAGTGTGTGAACCATCATCTGGACCCAGATAGCCGGCAATTGAGAGCAGTTACTAGTAATTGCAAGTATACATCACACAAGTGGATAAAAGTTATATCGCTTTCCACTTAATTATAAATGCTCAGGTGTTTATTGATCCAAATCACATGCTTCATTGCAATTGATGCAGAATCGTGTGACATTAAATTTCGATCGAAATACAATGTTAAATTTCATCAACTATAAAAAACGTAAGGCAAAAATATGTGACCCCCGAACAGAAACACCTCATTATTTGCCATCAGTCGCATCAAGTTGTACACAATTTCATCCTCTTCCGCATAGCAGACAATAACATTTTATTTGAAAACGAGTGTCGTACACTGGCAGAGATTGGCAACAATTATGCTCATTGCCGCACCTGCCGTTTGTTCTTTTAGCAAATTAAACAATTTTAATCACTTGATATTGAATGGTTTCTGATCGGGGCAGCAAAATGTCTGTTCCACTTCTGTGACAAGCACTGGCGCAAAACAAAGCAAAAACACACATTGTGTGAGGGCTCAAGTTTTGCTTCGCTGCTCGTTGCAAACTGAAAGGCGATGGCAGCGGAGGAAGGCAGAGTTTGCTCTTATACAAGTTTTGCGGGTATTTAATGAGGCCCTTATTGTTTGCATAGCCTGGTGACTGAAATTAAACAAAAATAAAAGCAATTGTGAAATTTAATGCATTTTTTGCTTAATTAAAGTGACCATCGATTCTGGAGTTACCCCCTGCTTTTTGTTAAATTGTTGATGTTGGCTTTCATGCACTTGTGTACTGAATGGGCAGAAAACAAAACGTGCTATTCGGTATGTGAAGATTAACAGAGAACGTAATTGAAGGGAAACTGCATGGCTCTTTAAAATAAGCCAGAAGGCATAGCATTCAGTGAATCAGTCTAGATGCTGTGCTCAAATGATGACCAAACCTTTCATTGAGGTAAATTCAATTGAGAGATTTGGTTGTTAAGCAAAAAACTGAATAATTAATCTTCAATTTATCCTCATCGAAGTTATTTTAAGCTCTAAGGTGTAATATGCCTGGGAACAAGATAAAGAGTCGGGAAGGAAATTGACTAGTGAGTGGCACAATAATTTAAAAATTATAAGACTAAAATGCGACCAATGATAACATTTTCGGGGGTTGTGAAGAAGGTTTTCCACTCCACCTCTGTCAATGCCCGTCCCTGTCAGCTTATACGTACAGATGTAGATTTATAGAACTTTTCTTTCAAGGCTTCCCGAAGATAAACCCTCGGACTCATGAAGCCATGAAAACATACACTGGATAGATCACGACTGGATGGCGCAGTTGGTAAAGTCCCCGGTTCGAATCCCAGTGAGAGCAAAGTTAATACCCTTTTTTCTGGTTTTCAAATCTGGTCCCACCATCATTTGTCGTTGGGATCACATTGACGGCACTATCACCGGAGTGGTCAATCATTGGTAGTAGTCTGACTGTGGGTAAAACAATGGATTAATCTGGTGCTGATGAGTTCACTAACAGCCTTTCCTACCTACCTAAGCCATGTTAATGGCTCATCACTGCACAAGGCTAATGATACAAAGAAGGACTCCCCACGAGAGCATCACAATGAGTCCAAGTAGATGTGGCATAGTAGACGGTGGGGACAATGTAAAGCGTATGTCCACCTTGGCTCCGCCTCAAAGAGCCTTCGTTTCGAAGACGGACGACTGCGACAAAGTTGGCGCACAGAGTATGAGAAGAAGCTCAGTTATCTTAATAATACCAATAAGGACCTTGGACTGGGCTAAGCCATGTAGGGCGTATGGATAGCTTAAATCTGGCCCGAAGAATCTTCGACTCGACTTAGAGGACGCCCAAGTCAAGGGGGACCTCAACTGGCTTGTTGTGTGAAACTGGAGACAGCTGGCGTGAGATCGGGCCAGCTGGAGATGCATGTTGGTTGAGGACCAGGTCCATCTCGGACTGTAGCGCCCTAAGAAGAAGAATTACCTGTGCCCGAATTCTATGGCAAGCACTCATGTTGCATGCTATTGTTGTTTCACTAGTGGATTGGATTCCGAACTCCGAACGGCGAAGTTTGAGAAGCTTTTTTAGACAGGAATACTCTTTGAGCATTGTTTATGACTCGAAACGGCTGGAAATAACTGAATACTGATCTTCAAGCGTGTCGACGCAGCAACCCACTATGCGGCAGCGAACCACTCATAGCTAGTCAGCGAAGATGTTAATTAGAAAGACTTGCCGGTTTAGGCTCATTCCGAAGTGTAGGCCCAAACAAAGAAAAAAAGTAATTTTCCATGGCAGCCATAACTTATTCCAAAAAATGTTTTTGTGTAGAATGGTGTACTGTTATATTCACAATATGCAATAATCCTAATCTCATTTCCCGCACAGAACTTTGAAAATGAAACGTGATACTTGAAGACTGGAAATCTGATTTTGCAATTGCATCCAACTATTCAAAATTCATAGGCAATGTACGGAATGAATGCAGTTTCCTGAAACGATAAGGATGATTGATACATATTCAAACTCAACCCATGCCATTTCTCATTCAAAATCAATTCATAAAATGTATGGAAATAAACTCAATCGAATCCTCAATTCGGGGATAATGCATACCAGATTGTGGAATACATCCGAAAGGACTAATTGAATTCTGGGGAAGAATAATGTGTTGATTATTTTTTTCCTTCCTCTTTTCAATCGAAATTATTCAGAATCGAGTTAGACTACCGAAAATATGTAGATTCTTTGGATATACGCCAATTTGGGTGCTATTTTCGACAGAGAACAGGAACAGGTTACCATTCATATTGAAAAACACTTTCGTTGATTCATGTTAAAAAAAAGTTATTAGTTAAATTCAACAACACTTATTAGCAAAAGAGTGAATACGCAGAAATGAGACAGTGATCATAAGATCCACTTCGATGAGTTTCGTTGAGTTTCGTTCATTTTCTCCTACTAATGTGAAAGTGAAATGAATCACTTTGTACGTAAGTAATCGACGGCAGCCTGGAAGCACTTGTCGTGTTCAATTCGGTTTGTCTTAAAACTTAATCGATTGCTGAATTTTTCAGAAGCTCTCTGGAAATTACAGCATGCTTCTGGTTCGATTTCGTCCAGTTTTGATATGAGCATACAATTGCTTAAGTCAATGACGGGTGGGGGTTTGGTGTTTATTGTGAAACTACACGTCGAACCACCCACAGTCGCTGCCTTAAGTATATAGGTCAGTTGAGCTTGTAAGTGGAAAGAATTAAACTTTGAATTTTACCGTCCCTTGGTTCAAATGGGCTCCATGCATCAAACCACTGATGGTGAACCAATCGGAGAAATTAGGCAACATTTAATCGAACTGAGTCTTTGAATGGTTAAGCTGTCGGGCTTTAGAGCATGGATGGACAGGGGTGATGCGGTACGCCTTCTGTTTCTTTGTCATCCTTGCAGCTTTTGCAGAAGTCGTTAGAAATTGATGCTTACTCTCATGGCAGGCTCATGGCAGTCAGGCGAAGACAACATCTTTGTGACCGATGTACGAGCTGCTGCTGTTTGGAGCGATCCGCATTCGGTCTGAGTCAGATGATGTTTGGGGGTTTGGCATGTAATGACTGAGTAGCATCTCGTATTAGTTTTTCCGATCACTCTTCTTCGTAGCGAGATTTTGTAGGTGGAGAGTTGTTTCAATATCATATGAGCACCGAAGACGTTGAACGCAGTGGACGTCAAAAAGAGGCTGTTAAGGACGTTTTCGACATCGAATGAATTTACAAAATGATTTTAGATGTCTGTACTGACTCTAAAGATATCAAGCGAACGTGTTGGACATATTTTTCATGAATATTTGGGTATGCAAAAGCTCAGTGCGCAATTGGAAACAGCTGCCTAAAGATCGTGTCAGCTGGAGAGGCTTGTTGGTTGAGGCCCAGGTCAACCCCGGACTGTAGCGAAGAAGAAGAAAAGCTCAGTGCAAAGTGGGTGCCGCGCAAGTCCACAGTCAACACACAAATCAATGAAAACGATGGCAAAATTATGTGAATTTGGCTTCGAAGTACTTTCTCATGCACCGTATTCTACAGATCTGGCCCTCACCGGCTGGAAAAAAATTAACGCAGATGAATATGTATTCGCCAAGCAAGCGACAAATCGTACTACAAAAATTGTATCGAAAAGTTCGGAGACCGCCGTAATCAGTTCAGCGCCCTGAATTACAAAAAAGGTGTTTTTTTCTTTAAATGATACAAACTTTTCAGTACAACTGTTGCGCAATGGTTCTCACTGCCCTGGCCAATGAGCTCAAGTGGTTCCATTGGCATTAGAATATGATTTAAATCGGTGTGGAGTTGCACCACAAGCAAGTGCTGCGACCCAAAGAGCGGGAAGAATTGTTAGATCACTGCCGCAAGCATGAGTTCAATTGGTACTTAGGAGGGCACCTTCAGATTAAACTCGTCATATAAATCAAACGGCAGTAGATCACATAAATCCGAGCACACACTTGCTCTAATGGTTCTCATTTCACGTCTCAATGTCATTTGATTAGGGAATAGAAATAGGTATTTTGTCCTGGGTTTATCTAAGATACAGCTGACATTCCTGTTGTGCGCTGTAGTTCTATCACAAAAGTTTAAGAAGCCATTTCTTGGCTTTTTGAAGGGCGCCATCATTGTCACTGACCCGCGAGAGAAGGCAATTAGAAATTTTGTTGTGTTCGCTTGTTGGGCGCCATTATTTAAATTCTTTTTACAAAGACATTACACTCACTGGACGCATTTATAATTTTTCTTCTTCTCTCTGTATTCTGGTACAACGCTCTGATCTGAACTTGACCATTTTGCCTACGGTATCAACTTGTGCTTGTTTAGCTTGTTTTACACGACAGTGATACCCTCTTCACTCTATCAATGACTCGAAAGTTGTGCTACATGAATGAAAATTGGTATATTGAACGACATAAGCGGGGCTTCAACGTGATGAAGTCGACGCACGTACTCAGTACCCGATCGCGGCGACAACAAAAACTGAACATTTTAGCTTACATGCATTAACCGCTGGAATGTGTTCTTATAAAATATTGAAACTCATTTTTGTAAAGGTTGTTGATCGTAAGCCAGACATCTGCTATAATTTACACTCGGGCGAAGCTAATGGCTCCACTTTTAAATGGTTGTTGAGTCTAAAAATTCCTTTGAGGCATCACGGACTGTCAGAATTTGTACACCACACGACAAGGATAGCATCATCATCAGCAAACAAGTAAGTTGTAATGCCGCCCGAATGGGACCCGTAATTTTATTCAAAATTTCCTGGAAGGTCTAGTTACAGAAATAACATAACACAATGGACATTTAATGTACAAGGTACAAATAAATGAATTCCCTTTTCAAAGATATTCAATTCCAGCTCACATTTAAAAGGGTATGCCATTTCCAATATAGAGGGAAAAGTCTTCAAAATTATCTTCAAATTGTTCAGTTCCAGAGCACCCTGGTGAGGGTTTTTATTTCATTTTTCTTTAACGCCTAATTATCGACTTAAGTTCAGGAGCCTTGGTCACAAACCACGTTACATCCTTAGTTTCGTTCGATTCCATCATATTGTCAAATATATTCCACAAATTGAAATTCCCCTCGCCAGGATGTCCGGCATTCCATTGTGCCATCATAGACGATAATATGATCAAAATTCTGCTGCCGTACAAGTGGGACGATTTCCAAGAAACCACAAATGAGATGCGTCAACTTACTTTTACCAATTGAGGGGTTACGGCATGTCCTGTAAAAAAATAAAAAAAGGACACAGTCAAATACACATCATCCAAAAAAGTAAAGAACTGAAAAAAAGCAGAAATACATTCGATTTGATGTAATATGTATGTCAAAGAATGTAACCTGAGCAGAATTGAAATTTCAAGGATCAGCACGTGTCAAGTGCCTCACACTGCAGCAACTGACCTTTTTTTCCGAAATTGAAATGTCCCACAAGTCACAAAAGGTGGCAGAATTGACCGGAGGACGTTTTCCTAATAATGTTCCGAATCGATAAATGATTTCTTGATGCGGCGAAGTTTGTCTTGGAAGAGTGCCCCTTTGTTGGGGCACTCTTCCAAGACTGGGCCTAGCTTTAACAGTAACCACTCGTGTCATGCGAAGTATTGTCCTAACACAAGTGAAAGCTCTTCTAGACAGGAGTACTCTTTGAGCATTTTTAGTGACTCGAGAGAGGTGGAGCCTTGAATTATGAAAGTTTGTAAGAATTCGAAGATCGCACACGGCATCTACGGAGTAGGAGTCAATTCAGTACTAACTAACCCACAAGTTAACGACTGGATGGCGCAGTTGGTAGAGTGCCTGCCCCTGGTAAGCGGGGCCCCCGGTTCGAATCCCAGAGAAAGCAAAGTTAATACGGTTTTATCTGGTTTTCAAATCTGGCCAAGCCACCATTTGTCGTTGAGATCAAATTAACAATACTATCACTGGAGTAGTCGATCAGTGGTAGTAGTCTGATCAACCAATATGGTATAAGTCTGCTGTTGAATGCACTAGCAGCCTGCCCTACATAACCTTAACCCACTAGTTGAGCTTACCGGCCTAGTCTGTCTATGTGTGGACTTCTGAGCTGGAGCTATGGATTCAAGTTTCTGAGGCGCAAGACATGCATAGGTCATCACTTTGAGCATGATCAGAAAACCTTCTCAAACTGATGACAAACTGATGACCCTACGCAGTCGGCATAAAATGTTAGGACGCGATGTTGATTACATGGCGCAGCACAAATGGAAGCTAGGCCCATGGCCACATCGAGCTGTAGCGCCACACATATTATATTACTCGCATGTGCTGATGAGCTGATACACATTCCAAAGGTTAATCTACCTTTATGCTGAGCCGGCCTCATTTGAATACTCAAACCTCAATAGAGACCAAATGATAGATCAATCAGATTAGGGGTCATATCATTGTCGGCCAAATGCTTTGACATCAAGTTCAATGGAACAAGCTTGCCATGTGAAATAAAAAAGCCGCGTACCATGCTCAATGCAATCATCGCTATGTTTGATGTCTCCAACTGAAATGAGGTCAACAAAAATGTATGTGGCCTGAACATTTTGTATTCTTCAATTCTAAATGAGACTGCATAAAATGCACTTACACGCGCCCAAACGTTTATCGCGGCCGACAGCCGACAACCTTTGAAGCCATTCCATTTTATTTCTTTTGCAAGCACACACCACCATCAACCGATAAACATCGGTGCAAATTCGTTCCGGCGCCTGAAAACTTTACATTCACAAGCAATCGAATAAGAACTAAATCCACTGAATACAAATCACTTTGACAATTTCGGCGAGGTTCAGTGTTTTCCATTTCGATTTCAACGACCTTCGTCCATCTTCGGTCGCAATAACTCAACTGCAACCTCCGTTTATGTGGAATAACTGATGGTAAATGTGCTCAAATTGCCGACAATTTTCCAGTCCAGTGCTCTTGCCGTTGGGGATCTAAGCGTCACACATTAAAGGTTCATATAAGAATGCTGTTCTACATCGAGTGCAATTGAATACAAAGCGTCTGGGGTAATAGCTTACATGTTTGGCGTTTATTCAATTAGCTCTGCGGCGTGCATTCGTTAAAGTCATCCAACACGCTTGGCATGCAATTATGAATTTCGAAGACGATGCAGACGAGAGGTGAAGAGGTTCTTGCGAAATCTGTCAAGGGAATGGTGATTTCTGTATTAGTGGGATTTGTGGTCATCTGTGTAGTATCGCGCATTGCTTTTTTAATCAACTGACATGAGTGACAAATCGGTTTCGATGATGACTAAAATTATTCAGTTGATCTTGGGAATGATGCGGCAAATCAGTAAAGAGCGAGTTACAGCTGGCAACACGTCAAAACCTTCGGCAAGATGTTCTGGTAACATTACGATTCACCTGTCATTTGTTTACATTTTTTTTTTCTTAACGTCTTCTCCAAGTTTGTTGTACCCCTCATCTGTGTACTTGTTTGTAATAGCGTCGTTTTACCTATTTTGCCTCCACATTTTTGTATTTGTCGATCGTAATGTATTGTTGTTGTCTAAAGGATATAGAATGGGCAATTAATGTTAGACACCGAAGAACTCGAACACTGTCTTGATTATAAATCACCGCATCCAGCTGATCATTGCTTTCGAAAAAGCATTTGACAGTGCTAACACAGAGTTTATCTGGTCAGCAGAAGGGGAATGCCTAGCGGTATAAGCAAAATCCCATTATAAAGGTGTATATACATTTCGAATTCTGCACAGAAAAAGATTGGCAAAGGAATTTGAAACCTTATGTGGCGTACTGCAAGGTTGCTTGTTATCACCAGTTCGTTTTCTCTTAGTGGTAAGGTGCTTTATGTGGCATTTTCTACAAAAGACGTAATCTTACGTTTGATATTGACTCTGACGACTCAACTAAAGCAGTGTGCGTACTTTCGCATAGAACAGTGAGTCTCCACCAAATAGGGACAAAGATGGAAAGGTAGGTCTCGTCAGTCTTAAATTAGACGCCAAGAGATGACTCAGATCGCGAATTGTTCATATAAACACTGCTAGTTAACACAGTAACGGAATTCCAGCGGAAATGAACTGCACGAAAGAGTGAACAAAAGAATTGCCAAAGCCACATCCGCTTCCGGAAAGCTGTTTAATATTTGGCACAGCGATGCAATTAGCTTGACCACCAAGTTAAAACTGTTCCGCATCAATGTCCAATCCGTGCTGCTGGATAGAGAATGACCACGACTGGACCACCATACAGTTAGCAGTTTAGTAAAAGAAGCATTAAATTCCACTCTACTCTTTTGACGACCAATGTCGATACTCAATTTGCATAACATAAACTGACATCCTAATTAAGAGCCAAATGGTGGAGGAAAAAGTTTGGAACGATGAATAGTTAGATTGTACGAGTTGTAGTAGCAGCGAATATTCATGAACATGAGGAAGAGTGTCGGGCACAGCGCAGAACCAGCGATTATTTGGTAAGCGTCAAACAGGAGCCTATCCAAATCAAGTAGAGTTGCACGTACGGAAGTACTTTTCCAAGATTTTTGTAGGCTAAGTTCTTACCGAACTATCCTCGTAGATTTGTTATCCATATTCAACAAACTGCATAGATTGGTTCTACTTTTCTGTGAAAGATGACCCGATCATGTTGCTGGCGGGTTAACAGCGTGCCCAACACCTTAGACAGATGTGATCTTTATAGGACGGGACGGACTTAACTAGTTGGAATGTTTTCCGAAAGTTACCAGAAGAGTACAAAAGATGGAAACGCTTACGAAGTACTTTTGCTTGATAAGAATTGCTGGAAACATTTCGATATACCTTGTAGTGACAACGCCGCTGACAAGGGTCTTGATTGTAGGTCTGATCAGTTTGATCAAAGCATATGAGCGTTTAGAGTTGACAGTTAGTCATTTCGTAAGTAGACAAATGGGACATCTACGATTTATACAATTAATCATTTCAAACATTTCAATACACGGAAGGAAGTTTTCAGTCCGGATCCCTTTCTAGTGAATATGTCAGCCCCTCAGTTTCATGGAATGTCCCCCAAAAAGTTGGATGATAAAGTTAGTGATGGGCGCATTCGAATGATAATTCGAGTGATAATCGATTAATACAACATCCAGAGAAGGTCTCGATTACCAAAATCATTCGAAGGACTACTAACTCATTCGAATGACTGCTAATTAGTAACTACTAACACAATATAATTCGATAACTGTCTATCATCAAAATCGTTGGAATTAATTCTAATTTATTATTTTTTTATTAATGAAGCGAGAAGTGCAGTAATACTTGCGTTAATTTACTTTGTCTTATTTTTTTCCATTCTGGTTATGTTCCTGACTAGGATTTCTCGAAGAGAAGTACATTTAGTTACTTGTTCTCGAGCTGAAGTGCGAGATTTATCTGTGTTAGTAGTAAGTAATTAGTGAGTAGTTAGTGAGTGAATAAGAAGTCACTAGAATGAGTTAGTAGTCATTCGAAAGATTCTCACAATCGATATTTTGTACTAGTCGATTATCATTCGAATAATCAATCGAATGCCACCTTCTTGAGTGATCATTTGAATATTATAATATGTTGTTTTCTAAAGGCCCCATTCATAAAATCATTCTATTGTACCGAGGCGATTTCTGGTATATGTGTGCGTTAATGGAGCTAATGGACCTAATGGACCACATCCAGCCCAGGTTAGATTGGAAGCCAACATTACCCGCGTAGTGAAGCAAATGCCGGTTGCAACGCTTGGAGCTTCAGAATGGATTTTGTAGCAATATGTTCAACAAATTAATGCCACACACTGGTCTTTACAGGCCATAACACAGTTCCCACCATTCCATATCATTTTGTAACTTTTATTTTAAATTAACAAGCCAGTCTTAAAAATCATGCTTTACCAAAAGAAAGAAATAATTTCTTTTTCGAAATCTCCCTTCTCGTTTTAGCCTCTACAAGCCTTTAGTTCTCTTACGGCATTTTTATTCTGTATACGAAATTTAATTGTGGTAGAAGCTTAAGAAACGTAAACGTATAGTATCAATTGTCAAAAACAGACCCTAAATGAGGTCACAAAATAAAGAGATAGCGATTTTGACAAGCTGCACACTTTGAGCAGAAAGTTATTTCAACCGCCCTCGCACCTTCACGGATTCAAACCAAATCCGAGCAATGACATCATGGCCTTATCCGAAAAAACGGCTATGTGCAGGCAATTAAATTATATAAGAATTTGTAGGCGTCATCGCGTCGTAGAAAACCCACTGAATTTTATTCAAAAAACGTCAAGAATTTGTTTCCCCATATTTCACTTTCAGCTTTGAAATTACGTCTTCTGCTGAAGACATGTCCGGGTCGTTATATACGAGTACACAACTTTATTGTCCTTTTCAGCTCGCAAGTATACTAATATTTCTATTTTGTGAAGGAAATGAAAGGCAAGGCACCGAAGCATTCATCAATGTCAAACGCCACCCTGCTGACTTCATGTTTTTATTTCTGTCGTCGTCTATTCACGTTGGCACTTCTATGCAGGGGTTGAATGCAATAGCAGCTTTGTTCAATATTTGGACAACATATCCGGAAAGAATGTGTGCAAATTAATGACAATAATGCGAGCGTATAATATGCGAGCTTTGCATGCTTAAAGCATCGAAGGTCAGGTAATTACGTGGAAAGCGGACTGATTACGTTTCCTCAAAATATGCATAATTTCCATTCGCTCAAGGCTGCGATAAAATGCTTCCTTCTTGTAGGCAATCGGCGAGTTAGAACATGAAATTGAACTGATTAAGAAGAGGAGAGGCAGAAATGTGAAGACCTTAATGAAATTTGTATTGGAAACAAAGGAAAGTCAGCGCCTTGGGGCAGAGGGTTGCGTCGATTCCTAAGATTGGATGTTCTGCGTTAAGTTCCAGGTGTGTTTACCTGAATGGTGGAACTAAAGAAAATTAGTGCAGTTTAATGGAGATTTTTGGTTGGTGCAAAATAAAACAGCATTGAACTGGCGGTTTTTTACACTTGCGACGTTTTCGCACTATCAGATTATTTCTTTTATTGTTACAGTTCTAAGTTCATATACTTAATATTTACAATAATAATATAGTATGGGTGGCACTACAAAGCCAAAGGGCCAGGGCCTAGCTTCTACAGCAACCATTGGTGTTGTCTCTCACGAAGAGAAGGGACCTACAGCTTTATACCAACTACGAACGAGAAGCTTTTCCGGACAGTTATTACTCTTTGAGCATTGTTAGTGACTCTAAAAAGGCGGGAGCGTGAAAATTATGTTTGGTCGTACCGGACGGGAATCAAACCGATGACGCAATTACACACAACACCCAGGCCACCACTAATATATTTATTTACTTGAATTAAATAAATACATTCTTTGCAAACAGTAAAGTTGAGGCTACAGTCGAAGTATACAACAGTCGCAACGAAGAGATAAAATTACATATGTACACCTTTCCTTCTCTTTCTTTCTCTCTTCCTATCTCTCTCAGTACGGACAAAGATAAGTTTGAAATTATTTTTTTTTTAATTTTTGAGAAATTTTTTCCTTGAAACACGGAGATGGAGACGCACGGAGATGTGCGTTGACGCACTGATTTAAAATCGTATTGCAATTCATCAGCTGACTTCTTTCACAAATACCGGTTGAAAAATATTGCTTCCCTCCTGTTCGCGTAGCATCAAATGACCTTTATATTTTCACATTTCTCAAATATCAGACGAACCAAAAAAGTCTCAACTTGGAAGCAAGACTCTATCAGATATATCCGACATGTTCGATAATGACCTGCGCTCGACTCACATCTTACGTTTTCCTATGCTCTAATTTCTCTCATGTTTTTCAAGACAAGAGCGTGAATGCCACCAAAAGATATTGGTGATCGAGGCACCCACCAGTGCAGCAGTAACTTAATCAGCCCAGTTGATGTGGCTGTAGTTCGGAAGACAAAAATTCGTCGACTACACGGGCCTGGCCACATGGGGCGCATGGTCATTAATGTTCCAGCTAGGAGTGTCTTTGAATCCGAGCATCCTGGTTCGAGAAGGAGAGGAAAACAGTGGCACATAAACAACGTCAGCACCCACCTAAATAACTAAAGGAAGGTAAAGAGACAAGCTTGTATTTGCATCAGTCGAGCGCTTAGAACAACTCCAACTGATCCTCTGGAACATTTTCCCCTCACATATCTTTGGGATCATTGTATATAATGTCAGTGCGAATATAAATCGGGTTCAAGTTCAGTGCATCCCTTGATGAAGCGTGCTGGTAGAAAAGGACACAAATTTGTATAATTGGAATAACTAAAATTTTAATAAGTTAACTAATTTGAATGTTTCAATTACAGAATATTTAACCGCAAAAAACTGTATGAACAACTTTGTTTTAATATACCAAGTCCAACAGCTTCATCAAGAACAACATCAGAGAACACCGGAGAAAATTTGGCTGTTTCTTGATGCCAACCGCAACTGAGGACAGCACAGTCATCTCCCATGAAGATTTTATTAGCGCTAGGACGGAGAAGTTCATCAAAAAACAGGTGTCCTACTCCAATCATACATAAGACAGGTCAATTATCCGTGGGATACAGCATCACACAAATGTAGCAGGCACCAATATTTACATTACACCATTGGTGGACACAATTTACAGTCGAGCGTGTCGAAAACATTTTGTAGTTAAATTATCTAAATTAAGGAGATATGTAATAATAATAATAATAATAATATGGGTGGCGCTGCAGTCCGAGGCGGACCTGGGCCTAGCTTCTCAGCAACCACTCGTGTTGTGCGTGCTATTATTCTTTCACGAGTGGAAGGGGCCTACAGTTTTATGCCGACTCCGAACGGCGACGTTGAGAAGCTTTTTCTAGACAGGAAATACTCTTTGAGCATCGTCAGTGACTCGAAAGAGTTGGAGCCGTGAAATATGAAAGGTGGTAAAATTCGGGTATCGAACCTGCGTAGGAGTCGACGCACTTACCCACTATGCCATGGCGACCACAAGGAGATATGTAACTTTCATAATTCACGGCTCCACCTCTTGCGACTCACTGAAAATGTACTTGCTAGAAATGTCTACTCAATCTTCGCCACTCGAAGTGGGCAGCTCATAGTAATCGAAGGAAACAACATCTTCCAAGGATTAGCAGGATTTCACAGCTTCATTTGGACTGGCGAGCGATTGGTGGAAAATATTCAAAGGTGGGTAGCCTTGCCTGCTTAAGAAAGAATCCAAGAGTTAAAAAGAAGTGAATGCGGATAACAATACACAAGCTTCCTCGTTGAAGAATTTGAAAACAAACTCCATGCCATGACAGTGCCGCCCGCGGTTTTCCTACGAGTCTGAAACCCACTCGGCTTATTTATCTCACCGGCAATGATGCCCACCTGGTGTGCCTACCGGCTTTTGTTGCCCACAAATTTCCTTCACTGTTTGCAAAGAATAACACCCGAATTAATGCACACTTCATCGCTCAAAATTCAGCCCACCTCGCGGGCAGTACTAAAAAAATCCTGCATGTAGCAATGTGTGTCAACCTTTATCCGTGCAACGTCCAATCGATCAAGTGTCAAATTTTAATTGAATACATCACCGATTCCATGCATAGAACCTCCTCCTCTTCGACCTCACCGTCAATCTGAGTTTTTCCACACGCTGACAGCAACGAAATCCTTCTCTTTTCAATTAAAAATGTTAAGCCCATCCGTCACCTATCTATGCGGTGCTCTGAAAGAAAATAGAATTCAACTTTCCCGACAAAAAATCCCATATCCGCTTAGTGCTCGTTTTTCAAATCCCTTCATCGCCGTTCGTTCGAACATTTCAAACCACGAAATTTCCACCAGCAAATTGGAAAATTCATTAAAAAAGGATTGTACTCCGCTTTCAGGTCGTCGTCTCGGTTTCGGCGCATATGGCTGAGTGACTACGGTGGCGATCCACATTTTAGTTAGTAACCCGTTGCGCTAACGGTAGTTTGATGTTTGGTCGGTTAAATTGATAGTTGCCTCAAATGAGTGGAACGTCACTCAACTCTTAGCGTGAGGCATCAATACACGCACCCACCACCCACTCACCACGTCCACGCTCCGAGGCATACATAGGCCGAGAGCGGATCCTAATAAAATATTGAAAATTAAAAGCGACCGTTGTTTGCATCGGGGTCAGTGGCAGTTGGTCGGTAGACCTCAGCACACGCCTTTCCACATACAGGCACACACTCGGTATCCTGTTGATTGTATAGTTTTGCATCATAAATGGTCAGATAATCCAAGAATGGAGCCACCCTCTCTTCATCGTGTGCAGTGCGGTGATAATAACAGTTTCGTTAGAAGGATAATTGGAAGGCCAATGTGGCGGAGGTTATTGTTCAAACAACAGATGTGCTCCAATAGGTCAACCCCCTGCACTTAACTAATGGCAACCGCGGCTACTGTTCTGTGTAAATGTTTGATGTGCCTCGGTCTGGCATCCACTGGCACATGTATTTATGTGCATGGCTTTTGTAGAAATAATTCGATGATATTGGAGCTTGGACATACTCTTTTTGATTTGATTAAAAAATCGTGGCCTTCTCATATATGTACAGGGTGGGTTATAAACAAGTTTTTTTAAAATGCGATGAAATTCAAATTTTTTCCGTGTATGACCTTAAGTGCTTTTATCGTTTCCAGATTGTTGGCATAAAATCTGTCCTTTATGGTTGCCCACAAAAAAATGGGGTCAAATCGCAGCTCCGGACGGACAATTGACATCGCCAAGACAGTTTATAAAAAGGTTTCGAAATTTGGTGCGCAAAAGATCGATTGTAGCATAGGCAGGGTGGGCTGGCGCGCTATCCCGCATGAACCAAGGGTAATTTAAATGCATGTCTTCAATTTCAGTAAGCAAAAAAGTCGGTTAACATGGATCAGTAACGCCCACCGTTGGCTGAAATGTTGTTCCTAGCATAATTTCATTTTCGAAGAAAATGGTCCAATGATGCTCTCTGCCACATTCTCATCTGTGTGCACAGTACGACGACGGGGTAGTACTTCCCACTAGCATACCAATCGGACGACTTTGCACAAACTTGCGTACAGCAGTCGCGGTGGGTGCTACATTTCGGACCAAACCTCTTTTAAAAAACGGACTGTAAGCACTCACATTTTTAAATATGTTTTCCAAAGTTATACAAGCGTAAAGTGACTAATTTCGTACCGGGGAGACACTAACTTTCTGTCAAGATTTTGAGCGGGAAACAGCTGTCAGTTTGAAAATAACCTATGATTTATGAAAAACCACTGGATGAGCCACCCTGTATTTATTTTGGGTCCAAATACCGATTAATACACAATCTAAAGCTGTTTTCTATTTCATTCAAATCATGCGTCAATTGTGGGACACCTTTTTGGATCACGAGTGGGCAGCTGCAAAAAGTTCACATGGAAATGCTCACAAAATTGATATTAATTTCAAAAATATATTTCTATAATCCAAACAAACAGAAATCAACCCGCTTGTTGGGTGATTCCTGCGAAATACAGAAGCATTTATAATTGCTACCGCAGATACATAAGTTCGAAAGCTTTCATTAAATACGTCCCATTGTTTGGCTTCATTCGCGGAACGCAGTGAACATGCTGCGCCACATCATCAAATGCTATGCTTATCGCCGTAGGTCATTTTGCAAAATTAATTATCCTCCCAATCCGACCACCAAACCCATCCGGCGGTTGACTATGTCTCCCAGCAGACAATCGCCAATGCGATTGCAACCAAATTAGATTCCAATCGAAGGCCATTCTAATGTGGGAGGTAATAGCCCATTTGCGTGCGTCGGTTCTAATCCCCGCAGCGGGAGTAATAACAATTTCGGTTGTCATGTAAAATGCATGGGAAGCTCATAGCGTCGGTAAGCATCATTATGTGAAGATCAATTTTACGGTTGACTGAGTTTTGACAGACGACCAAACAACGCTGGCGACTACCTGCCCACACTGGACGGTGCAACAAGTAACGAAAGGAGTCGAGATTTATATTGTTAATGCAATTATTATAATCGACGATGTGCGGGTGAGTTAAGGCGGATATGGAGCCGCACTGTCGGAACGGAGAGGCGACTGGTCCAAATTGTTCCTCGCTATATGGCGATTTAATTAAGGCGCCCTTTGTTCGGCCACAAGTGGAGTTCAATGAATGCAATTAACTGGCGACGGAGTGTCAACATTGTAAGCTCATGCATGATCATGTTCACTTGAATTCAATGAACAGTTATCATTGTGGCAGATGCTGTAGAACGTCTGTCGCCAAACGATGTACTTCGATCAGACGGTTTTCTCATTTTTTGTTTTTTTTTTTTCTTTTCTAGATCTGCTCTTATCCAGCATTTTTCTTTAAATTCTGTTTTTCCGGTGATTCCTTTATAAGTCTTCATCCGTTTAAATAGAACCAATTTTGATGTCTATTTGTTAGAAATGAAAATGGGTCGTAGGCTTACAATACATTGGTGTAGTGGGCAAGTATTACGCCGAAGGTCCGCGGATCAAATCTCAGCACAGACAAATTTCATATTTTACGACACCACCTCTCTCGGTTCACTGACTGACAGAGTTGCATACGTTTGATAAGACTTCGAATAAGAACAATTTTTCGGATTTATTTCTCCACATACGTAAGAGAATACTTCTTTTTAACCCAATATATTCAGTCCAACATTATCCCAATATTTGAATTCCCTCGAAATAATGGGTTTTTTCAAGGCCCTACAAATAGGCCTCTTCATTCTGCCGGCTTAAGTCCGAATATCATGCTGGAGGAGATTTCAGTTCCTTTGCCAATTTATGGACTATTGTCAATCTCTTGAAGAGGTCACAAGACTGAAATTATGGTCGAGAATCGAAGAAGTCCAAGTCTTAGAAGCTTTTTCTAGACAGTTATTAACCCTTGAGTATTCTTAGTGACGAAGAGGTGGGGCCGTGAAAGTTATTTTGACCATACTGGGAGTCGAACCTAGACAGCGAAGTTCAGTTGCGTAGGGTTCGACGCATACATTTTCAAATATTGACGGAAAATGTGATGTATCCACTCAGTTTAGAATCCTGCAGTCTCAGCCACTTCACTTACTTTAATACTTCGGTAGCCCAATGTCCGACGCATTATGGCGAGACGACGTCTTAAACGACAATAAGGGAATTCATTAAACAACTTCAGAGTCATTCAAATTGCTAGTGAAAAGTCCACATTGATAGGTTGGTGACGTGGTATGTAGCAGTGTTGCTTATAAAGTAATTACTCGGGAAATTCAAATCGTCACGAACTTAACTGCAGTCGGTTGTTTTGCATAATTGTTCATTAATTGATTTCCAGGAATATACACTTTTAGCTGTAAGTAAACTGCTGTGAGAGTCACTTGTTCCAGCTTATTGTGTGGTATCTCACTTATAAAACGTGTAATGTTGGCTTCCTGGCTAGAATTCCTCTCTAAGGACAGTATTTCTATAAAAAAAGGATCTTCCGCCAGCTTTTCACGGGATTACTCACCTAAAATTAGAGGGTGCGGCTTGTGGTTGAGTGTAAGACTCTCCACGATGAAATGCCAAATTGAGATGTTTGACTTTGACAGATGTCAGAATCGACTGTCAAAAATAGAACGCTGAAAAACGAAACACCAAACAAATCACCTATTGGAAAAATAAGAGATTAGATTCCAGTTTTATGATGGATGATATGTCTTGTTCAAGTTGACCTTGCAGAACAAGATCTCCTCAGAATTGTGTTGAGTTTACGCGTGAAATAAAAGGATTGTTACGGAATTAAAATATGCGTTTTGAGGAAGGAGAAGGACGACAGCCAATATGTGGCGCCATCTATGATAGAAGAGCAAGGCGAACGATTTTGTTGAAATGAAAGTGTTCGGAATAAGGCATGTATAAAATAAATAGAACTGTATAAAACATTTAAAGACACACTGTTCAAAATCCAAAAAAAAAAGAAATACACGACTTGGAGAAAGAATACAATCCGTTGCCAATTAAGCAACCGATAAGTGAGCAATATTTCCAAATACTCAAGTTATTCTAGTATATTATTTTCATGAAATTAATCATATTTTCCATCTGGAAATCATTCATATTGTACCAAATGGACAACCGGACCTCATGACTGGACTCACCATGCAGCAGATTGTTGCAGACAAACCTCTTGTTAATGCAAAGCGCTTCTTAGCTTGTGCCAACATAACTTATGTTATGTTCCCACCAAGAAATTGCCAGGTTTGAATGAACTTTTACTGCAACATCTACAAGGTTAAAGAAGCTTGAAGTGTTTTCAAATGTCTCAATTTTGAAGTAGCCGGCAAAACTATATAATGACCAAATTAAACCCGATTTCACGCTGTTGGTTTGTCCGATTTGACAACCTCTCATGGACGGATGAACTCAAAGAGGTGTCAACTAGCTTTACCCGAAAGCAAGAGGTTTCCAACATCCGATGGCTAATCCTCGGAGCTTTGTTGAAATTTGATGAAACCTCGCGATTTCGTTTGGTGTGAACATAGCTAAGCAAAAACCACGTTAAGCCCGTTTCTGTGAGTTCGAATTGCAGCCAGACTCCTCCAGTAACCCATGAAGCCACGTTCAGTGTGGTTCTGAAAGGAACACTGTCGCACTTTTGAAAATTGAAAAATCTTGGTATTTCGTCGACCGTGGGACCTCTTCTGTCCTTAAGATCACCCAACTCACAGTCCCACTTTGACGTCGTTACGTTGTGATCTTATCGCCGATCATGTGTTGCAATGGTGTACTTGTGGTGACCCTGGCAAACTTGAATTCGATACCCTCTAACCAGCGTCGAAAGCCTTTTCCAAGTCAATCAAACAGTCACCCATTACTTATTCTTGGTCTCATTCCATGGTCTGAATGTCTCCTCCTATATATCCAAAGTTCCTGCCGGATATAGTTATAATTTCCTCAATTTCAGTCATTATAACCTTGAGAACTCAAGGACATTGTTAATGAAGGACGTGGATTTATTGACTGTTGTGCTATTGGCTGCATCACAGCTGTTGCAAACGCCCCGCCAGCACTCAGCACTCGCAAAGTCCCTTGAATAAAATAAGACAACCAACCTCAGCAGGCCATGACGCATCTAAAGCCTGGTGTGCTTAAAAGCCCACATCATTCGCGAAGTAAAAGTTATTGTGAATTGGACCGCCCATGCGAACTGTATGCCATGCATGCCTGCCCGAAATACTCTTCACAGACGGAGCACCATGAAATGGACTGTTAAAAAGTCCATTTCATTGCCTTTTCATTGAAAGTAAAAACGGAAAGCACAAAAGTGAAGCTGAATTCACTTGCTGACGTTCGTCTTGAAAGCGACGCTCCGCATAAGCAATGATCGATGTTGGCAGCCGGGCACAATCTCGTTGTGAATGGCTTGAACGGCTGTAGATCTCGACACTTAATATTTCATGCGGCTGATCGGTTCGTTGCCACCATTAACCATGTTTTGGATGTTAACATGTTTGTCGTGAGCATCAGCTGATTTGTGGGTAATCGATGTAGTTTAAGGTTCTCCTTGTGAAGTCCTGGTTATGATGATTTCTATCGTAGTCATAGTTTTCCGGCGTTTATTCGTCGCAAAATTTTGGCGTCGTGCTCAAGGTCGTGGAAGGCAGTCTCCTGCCTTGGACGGTTTATTCACATTTCCGCCTATCGTATGTCAGTCACACTTTCCCTCAACGTGACTTGAAATTTCAGCGTGATTCCCATCGCGGCGGCGGTTAGTGATCTGAGGTGCGCAGCTCCACATCCCGGCAATCGAACATTAATCAACTGAAGACAGTTTCAATCAGTGCCACCGCGTCCCTATTGGTTTTTGGGGCTGGTTTCAACCCCTGGGCAATTCATAAGCACACACAATGACTTCCCCGTTCGCTGTGAATAAATAAATCCGAAAGTACCGCGAACACCATCAGAACACATACTACACACGCCAGAGATCCTATATGCGGAATTGATTTGGTAATTCATACGCACAAAAACCAAACGCGAAGCACCAGCCACTGGCTGCGACATTAGCTCGGGCGAACATCGCGTGCGTGGAGTTAATTTCTATATAATCCTGGGAATAATTCAACGCGACTAAACGAACCATCAATTATTCAACGAGGAGCCCCGCACAGTTCCGCCAAGAGTGTAGTTCTTTCGGATTGGTTTTGGCATTCAATAGAAGATACAACTTGGCTTTGGGATTGAGTTGTTTGCGTTTACGTAGACACATTGACTGCCACGCATGTGGCACCGTGTGAACTTGATATAGAGTCAATTCGTGAACGGTGCACATTTGGCCGGGAGCAGTGCTTGCCGTAAGGAGTTACGAGGTGTTTTAGTGCTCTTGCGTGGTGCTGGCTGAGAGTGCACTTCGGATTACTTTGCGCATCGTTTTCGTCGGTGTCTTGCCCAGTGGGAGGCATTTTATCGAGTCAATCAATTAGAATGGAATGAGATCCGGCGAGTGGCACAGAATGGGACTGATTGTGCTCCGGAAAGTTAATGAAGCAGTCTGTGCCATCAAGAGGGCACATGAGCACCTCCCGCGGTCTTTTCGGTGCGCGTTCGTTATTCTCTATGGCATTACAGATTCGTGTAAGCACTATGGAGGCGTGGGGCACATTCAGACTGCAGTAAGTCATGCAACAGTGGTTACGTCACCACATAAAACTTGCATAACATCACAGCCGACAGCGGCACTTCCAGCCGAAATGGAGGCGAAAATCTGAAACATGCTCAATCTGTATGATGCATGATTTTAGTCGACAATGAGCTTGAATCTGTGCCTAACCACGACCAAATCCGGCGACCATGTGGAACGCACGCAATGCTCAGGGAGACTTTTACATCACACTTTGGAAGCGGGTGGATGGAGGCAGCTGTGATTGCTTGCTGCACTCGCAGCATTTGTTTTCAATTTCACACTCGAATGCTGGTCATGCCTGCCTGGACTGGACTGAAGGCAATGCCTCCTGTCTGTCAAGATGTTGCTTCAATTTGAAGTCGAGGTTAAGTGGAACTGGTCAACTAACTGACTGACGGATGATGGTTGTCGGTTGTCGGCTGTCAGTTGTCGGTTGCCTGCTTGGGATAATTATTAGTTCCGCTGCAGCCACGTACATACAGTGCAATTGCTGAGCTTGATAATTGCGAGTGGGATGAGGCGCGCGTTTGTTATCTGAGTGTTTATTATTTCCTCTCTGCGGTGGCGATGCTGAATGGAAGCAAGTCGACCTCTTCGAGGGAGGAGGGTCCATTGTCATCGGGCCGTATGATTAAAGCAAACGACAGGGACTGCAAGTAATCACGAGTTGATTTGTGTGGTAGTTAACAGATGACCGGAATGGCTGTGTGTTATTAGTCGGTAGGGATCACGCTTGAGAAGACGTTGCGAATCGGGGCGGATGATGTGCCGGTTCATCAAGAATTTTCTATTTTATACAGTTTCTCTTGTTTTGTTTTTTTGGAAATTATGTCTTGCGACAATGAAGTCAAGTATGGCCTTGTGGGTGGGTGCTCCGTGATCCGCTTCGATGATTTCTAATTCATATCGCGGGAATTCGAATCCAAACGAATTAAATTGCTGACTTGTGAGCCGTTGATGAAAAAGGAATTTTATGCGCATCGGTCCAATTGGCGTTGGGTGCGGAAAGGCCTTCTTTTGGTGTGCTTAAGGGGAATATCTTCTAATGATGACATGGTCTAAGGGCTTAGAAACGCGATCGATTGTGGATGTCTTACGAAATAGATTCGACGGTGTAAGCAGAGATAAAAATAGAGAGAGTGAGAGGGAGAGGGAGAGGGAGAGGGAGAGGGAGAGGGAGAGGGAGAGGGAGAGGGAGAGGGAGAGGGAGAGGGAGAGGGAGTGGGAGAGGGAGAGGGAGAGGGAGAGGGAGAGGGAGAGGGAGAGGGAGAGGGAGAGGGAGAGGGAGAGGGAGAGGGAGAGGGAGAGGGAGAGGGAGAGGGAGAGGGAGAGGGAGAGGGAGAGGGAGAGGGAGAGGGAGAGGGAGAGGGAGAGGGAGAGGGAGAGGGAGAGGGAGAGGGAGAGGGAGAGGGAGAGGGAGAGGGAGAGGGAGAGGGAGAGGGAGAGGGAGAGGGAGAGGGAGAGGGAGAGGGAGAGGGAGAGGGAGAGGGAGAGGGAGAGGGAGAGGGAGAGGGAGAGGGAGAGGGAGAGGGAGAGGGAGAGGGAGAGGGAGAGGGAGAGGGAGAGGGAGAGGGAGAGGGAGAGGGAGAACTAGCTGAATTGGCTGATGAAGGTCAACGTGGGCAGATCAGATATTATGGTAATTTCCAGAACGCCTGTGCAATGCAGTCTTCAGGTTAGTGGAGTCCCACGTGGAGGACTTTAAGTTTCTCAGGGTCTTCTTTCCGAGTGATGGGAGGAGCAATAATGAACTTTCTTGTAGGATTGGTCAAGCTTTGACACAGCTTTGGAGATCTATAATCAGGAAAGCCGAGCTTAGTGTGAAAGCCAAGTTAGTCAACTCAGTATTTGTTCCAACTCTCACATATGCTCATGAAATTTGGGTAATGACCGAAAGAATACGATCGCGAATACAAGCTGCTGAGATGAGATTTCTTCGTGCTGTTGTGGGAATTACTCGCCGGGATAGGGTGAGAAATACTACAGTGCGCGATGAACTCAACGTTGAGCAGCTGCTTCTTCGGACGGAAAGATCTATGCTTCGTTGGTTGGGTCCCGAAGCACGAATGTCCCCACTATCACGACTTCCGAGGCGGGCTTTGAATGCGACTCCATCAGGTAGGCGACCACTTGGCAGACCCAGGATGAGGTGGTTGGACCAAGTCCATAAGCTCGCCTGATTACGCTTACCCCTGATAAGTTAGAGTCGTTGGCGGAGGATCGAGTTGCCTGGAGATCTCTCGTGCGTGGCTTACCCCCGCGACACCTTTAGTGGATCATGCGGCTCAGAAGATGATGATAATGATAGCTGAATTGGCAATCATGAATTGCTATCCATTCCACACTGAAGTTAAATTATGAAGTCGAACAATTTTTAATGCAGTATAATCTCGATTGGGTCGCCGTGGCGTAGTGGGTAAGTGCGCCTACTCTACGCAGAGGGTGCCAGGTTCGACACCCGAATTTACCACCTTTGATAATTCACGGCTCCACCTCTTTCGAGTCACTGACAATGCTCAAAGAGTATTCCTGTCTAGAAAAAGCTTCTCAACTTAGCCGTTCGGAGTCGGCATTAAACTGTAGGTCCCTTCCATTTGTGAAAGAACAATAGCACGCACAACACGAGTGCTTGCTGAGAAGCTAGGCCCAGGTCCGCCTCGGACTGTCGCGCCACCCATATTATATATATATTACATAATCTGGATAATGTGAACCCCGATAATGTGAACTATCCAATATACAATGCATTACCTGCTCTCTGCATTTCACACTGGCTCCTCAGGATTAGGTCAATCTCAGAAGTATGGATTGCAGAATCCACAATAACAACTATAAAAAAAATTGAGTTTATCAAAAAACGGGGTCTGGAATCGGAAAGAGACAAGCCTTAAGAACCACAAAGATACCTCAAATGGAAACTGCCCTCTTTGAATGGCTTGAGAACTAGCATGACAAAATGTGCCGTTTTCGACAAATTTACTAAGAAATCAAGCACTCATTTTAACAGTCAGTTAATGAATCTACCGATTTAAATGGTAGTTTAAATAGTTCCGAGACTGTCATGGAGTGCGAATATTAAGAATATGAGGGGAAAAATTGTCTGCAAACCATGAAGATGTGAGGCGCTTTCTGGAAGAATTACCTGCCAACGTAAGGGAAGTAAGGGAAAACTTCTCATGCACCGGAGACTGCTCTATATGGGACACTTCTTCCAGAAATCTTGTGTTGTCCAAAGAGGCATCTGCACCAGAAGAAGGCAGCTGGACAGGAATAATTACATTTAGCTAACTATATATTTTCATTTCGTTTAATGTATTTTTTTTAACAAAAACGAAGTTTTTTTCTATTCTATAGTGAAAATCTTTCTAAAATGTGAATAGGCCACGTTTTAATTAGTTCACATTATCGAGATTCTACTGTACAAGTTTTTAAGTACAATGAACACAGTCAAAAACAAATATCAAAACCGTCCACGAATTCGACCCCCGCAACTCATCCACTCAGCCACCTTGCAATAAATCGCCGATTACCCATTCAGAATGCAGTATTGCGCACGAGTGTCCATATTCAAGGAATTCATCTTGATGTTCTTATCCTCTGACTGAGAGTTCGATTCCTACAATTATAGCTCAACTCATGGATGGGGTCAGCAAATCCAGTTAACGACTGCTACTGACTGCAACTCCACCTAACGACCCCAATCACGAAGCACTTGCGCATCCTCTGTCGATCGTGACGGAGACTTCCCAAACTTTTTGATTAGCAGCTGAGATTCCCAGGGGAACCGAAAATTACCCTCCCTTTCAATCAAGGGCTCAGTTCAAACGAAACAGATCACTTTCGTCACCGAAGCTGGATCTCCTCAATCGCACAGCGTTCACTCTGCGAACAGCAATTCTAGGTATAATTTCCTTCTCGGCAGTCACGAAAACTTTCAAATTACCATTACCAGCATCATCATCCTCTGCCAGCCAGGTGGATGTATTGTGGCTCTATGCAGCAATTCTCATGCAATGTATCCGGCGCTGTTCACTTTGACATGGTGACTCTTTAATTAAAGAGACAACACAAGCTGGTTGCAAACTGCACATGGAAAGTTTTCGCTTTTTGTAACCTTTCCGAATTTCGATTTTCTTGCTTTCGCTGTGTTCTTTTGTTTTTACCCGGCGGGGTACGCGAATAACTTGTCAGTGAGGTCGTGCTTTGGGAATGCTCATGTTCAGCGGAATTCTCGTTCGTTTCACCTCGGTGTTGCGGTGTCGACGCTGCGAAATAAAAGCCAACGACATATTATCGTCTTCTGTCAAGTGGCGATACGTGACAAAGTGTGGAAAACCGCACTTTGAGGCAATGCAACACGTGCGAACTGGTGAACACGAATTGATAGGGTTCAAATGACCCCAGGCAGGACGTGTGATGCGGAAATGGCCAAATAGACGGCTATGCCCCGAGTTGTTATCGAACACTTTCTGATCTCACAATCCATCAACAACGCCGTTACAACCAACGACGTTTCACATTCATTCGATTCTTCCCGGAGAACGACGACGACGTTCACATGTCTGCCCAGCATACAGTTCCCTGAGAGTTGGTGGATCAAATTTTAAACCCACACACATACACATGTTAGCTGAGTGCCATTAAATGAAATGAAAGGACACTCATCCAAGCGCAGCACCCACCACCGACCAAGTGAAAATCTGGAGCACACACCACCCCGGCAGGCCTTGGGAAATGATTTAAAGGACGACGAGCTTATTGGATCCTCCGCATCAAATATGTACGTACACGTGTACACGTGCAGTCCACAAGGACGCGCGACTATCGAGAGCTCATTCAAAGGACGACAGCGCTGGGGTAGAAAAGTAAAAGGCAGTGTGCCAAATCGGCAGCTGCACTACCGGGAAATAAAGCTTAATACTCCTGACATACGCGCGAATTTATTTTCATTGAACGCAAAGTGGAAGGACACTTGGTGGTTGGGGCTGGCGGGCGGGCGGCGAATGCGCGTCCTGACTTTATGGGTAAACAAAGTCGCGGAGTTTTGTGTTTTTATTAAAATTGAATCGTGCGTGCCGCATCTGACTGGCTGAGGTTTAGATGCCTGTCGACCAGGTGTTTTAATATCGTGGATTTCGGTTTGTTTGCTGTGGGTTAAGTGCTGGCATTTGTGGCCAACGGCTTTGCTTCTAATTTGCCAGCGATCTGGCCGTGTGCCTGTGGGATCACGAAATCGATTCTCATTATGTAAAGGGGTGTGTATTCCGTGTAACTGGCTACACATGCCGCGAATGCACAAGAGGTGAGCCCCTATTTTTGAGCAACACAGAAGGGGGCTTGAATTTAATTTTCACTGAGCTTTGAGTTGACGGGCGGGGGCTTAAGCGGCATTAAGGGGCTGTCAATGGAAATTACAGTTTCGAAATTTACGCGCTCGGAGGTTGATAGCTTAATTTTATGCAGGCGAACGTGCCACCATTAGAATTGATTACCTTGGCAGTTTCAATTCGGGCGGTGTGCTGTGGCGGGGTGGGGTGAGGATAGTTTATTTGCAATGTTGTAATGATAAGTGCACCCACGTGGGTGCGCAGTGCTTTGTTTTAATTTCAACCTTAAACCTTGTTTATCGGTGAAACCGTGGAGGACGTTAAGGACAAGTTAAGTACGGGGATTGAGATCTAATTAATGGCTTGTTGTGCGGTGCCGCTTCTTTGATCTTTGTGCGTGTGTGTGTGCTCGATTGAAGGTATCATCATGATCGTACATGAAAGACAACATCTTTTGTTAAACACACATTTTTTTGTGGCTGATGCTGGGTGCAAGGAACGTAGGCGTTGGTCAGATGGTCGATTGTGTAATTTGGATGCAGTCTATTTCAGGTATATATTGAGTTTGGTATCAATGTGATACAACTATTGGATGGATTGCCAATCCACTGTCATTTTCGGCGCCATATGATGGTTCCTGAACTTGGCTTCACCGGTGAAGAGAAAGGCAGTAAGAGCCGGAGGAGTACATTAAAAAACTAGGCACCATCTGATTGCGGATGGCAGCTCCCTGTAAAGGCTCCTACCAAGGGTTAAGAGGCGAAAAAGGCAAATAGCTCTAGTAGTGGAAGAAAGTAAATAATACTTTAAGTCCTCTGATACAGAGACGCAAATACACGTCGGCGATCCTTTGAAGCTTCCTTGTACAATAGTGGCCAGCAGCGCAAGTTCGACAAGCGACACAGTTTTCTTTTTTAGCGTTGACTTCGGCCATTTTGGCAATGTCGAGTTCAGCTCTGATATACGAAATGTAGGCGATTCAAAACCTTCTGCCGAATTAGAGTGACAAAGTAAAGACCTCCACCGAAGAGCCAAGCTGACTGTATACCAACCATTGACCAGTCGAGTCCTGGTCTGTGGCGAAGCGTAGACTATTTCAATGGCCGATGAAGAAGTCTTTCGTTCTGTCGAGAGAAAACGACTGCGTGGATATTATGTTTGTGTTGTGGTCGGAGAAGGTCAAACTACGATCTGTGTAGAAATGACAGCAACATCAGCTTAGTCGGGAGTCTAGGGATCCAAAATGATAACGGGGATGTAGAGCCTATGAACAATTTGTCTCCTCCTCGCACTTGTCCTCGTCTCCGTGCCAGTCCGTCGACGCAACAACGGAATGCCGCTCTTAAGGCCACGGTCACAAGATGTCAAGGACCATTTTTTGTGCATAACTGACCAGCTTACCACAAGTCGCGCAGAGTCATCTTGGTTGAGATCCAGGTTAGCCTCGTAATGTAGCGCAACATAAAAAAGAAATACGTGGAGGGGATATTGGGAAAATTGATCCGATTGCGTAGCGCGCGATGCACCGTGAAGTTCGAATCTAAGACTCCTGAGTCTTCTGAAGCTTGCACAGACGTTCGGCAAGGAGCTGCACTACTGTGTGATTTCTTCAGTGTAGTACTGGAGAGGATAGTGCTGCGGGCAGCTGTAAACACGGGAGCTACTATCTTATATAAGTCAGTACAATTCTGAAGATACGCGTTGCCAACTTACTGTAGTTCCAGCTTTTACGGCAATGAAAGATCAGGCGAAACGAGCTGGCCGTAAGATTAATTGAGGAAAGGGGAAGTATATGGTGTCGAGGAAAAACTGATCCGCCTCACTCCGCCCGGGACAAGCCTTATCATCGGCGACTATAGATTTGAGGGAGAGAAGCAGCTTGTGTACCTCCGGGCAAACGTAACGTAAACGTAAACTATACAAACGAAATCACGTTGGAGATCCGACGTAGAATCGCCCTTGGCAACTTCTTACACAAAGGGTCAAATACTGTACATAACGCTTGTTTTCCCAGTCCTGGGCGATAAGTAAAACAGCAGCTGATTCTTCGGATATGTTGTCCCGTCTGCGAGGAAAGTGAGTGCAGGAGTAGAGCTGTACCAGGATGTGGACGTAGTCCAGAATGCGACCAACCCTCCTGGAAACGAAGATAAGAAGACTTAAACTTCGGTATAAGGACCAAGTCATCGCGGACGCAAAACAACTTGGCATTGAGCAGCAGCGTGCGCAGGACCATCAACGATGGGAGACAGCGATTTATCAGGCTCGTAGGCTTGCTAAGTAAGTAAGTAAGTAATGTCACAAACTACATGAGAGAAAAACCAAACGGTGAAAAATCACCTTTTAAATATACTCGATAAACTCGCGTCAACTTATTAACTACTGAATGCTCCTGCGACAAGAGTCAGTGCACCGCTGGTAGTAGCTGCAGCTGTTAGTACTGCAGATGAGCAAAATGATTGTCAGTCCAAATTATGTGTAAAATACTACACCCTTGGAGGTTAAGTCAATACTTGAATTATCTTGATCGTTTGAAGAGCCGTAACTTCTCCAATTTTGTTCTGCAATAGTTATGACATGTCCCTATTGAAAAACTCCATGCTTCGTCTTCAGACATCACCTCCAACACCACTCCCCTCTACCTGAGCAACATAAACTAATTGAACTGACAAAAAGGAGAAGGAAGAGCCTGACAGACAGAAACCCCACCCCAGAGCATCGCCACTTGATGCCATCACGCACCACCTCGCTTATGCACACCAATGTAATTGTCAGATTGTAATTTTTTGATAAAAGGATATCCTTAACCGAAAAAAAAAACAAATAAAATAAAATCAAAACGAATGGGAAGAGCAATGAACGCAGAGACTGGTGCAGAAGATACTGTTGTTCTCCACCCTCAGCCGGGGTATGCGTGCACGAGGGAATAGGGTGGCAACCATCCAGTCGCCACGCTCAAAAGCAATTAACTGATAAGGAATTTAAAGCGATCATAAAAGTGTCATTTGATCGGATCATCACTCGGGTTATTTTCATGTTTTGTCGAGCTCTGCAGGAAAACATCGACGAGTTCGAGGGAAGGGGTCTGCTGATATTGACCACGCACAGGAGGCGTTCTGTGACGATACTTTTTTTTATAGTTCCACATTTTATGGGAAAGTAAATGGAAAAGTCGTACCGGAGGTCCTGATAACAAGACCATGAGGCACAACGGCGAAACACAAGAGGTGGCAGGACTGCAAATGACAGGCGGCATTACCAATTCCCGCAGGTGGGATTATGTCTACTGTGTGTGCACTTTTGTAAGCGTCCAATCGGGCTTATGTCAATTATCAATATTTCCTTCAACCCTGTCCGGAAGCCGAGGGATGCAAGGAAATTGCTTAATTGTTTAACTCCCATGGAGGGCTGGAAAGTTTTCCAGTGCTGTGCAATTTACATTTATCCTCCCGTATTCCTTTTCAATTATGCGAATCGACGGTGACAACGGATGGGATGGTGCTTGACGGCAAAGTGCCCGGCAATAACCACTCATTCACTTTACGCGGGTGTTAATGCTGCAATGAACTAGATGGAGTTGCTGTTAATTGGCAGTTATCTTGATTGGCATTGGTTGGTTAGTTTGCTGTTTTTTTTTTCTGCTTGTTTGTTTTATACCACGCTTGTTGTTTGTGCAAAGACAGAGCAGATTTCAGGTTTATTGTATTTTAAATTGGCAATCGGTTGATGCTCATTGTTGAAGCTCATTAATTTAATGCTGGTAATGCTGGCAATTAGCAGAAGGCGAGTGATCCAATGTGTGGCAATGAACACATGCGGGCTTTTGAAGGCTAAATGTGGCGTGTGGGAATATGGGGGTGGGCACAATTGTACAATTTTGTTGACTTGGGTTGACTGTGTGACAGGTAAAGACTTTAAGCGTTTCGATGTTGCAGATGTCAATGGCTAATCAATGACAAAGTTGGACACCAGACCTGTACCTCCATCTACTTATCGTACATAGCAAAGGATGCTTATTAAATAATCAGGGACCTAAACACATATCTGTATTTCGTGTCATAGAACAACATTCGACAAAGAGAGCAATCCCCCATCTTTCATTTTAGTGCATGGCATATTGATTATTGAGTGTTGTAAAAAGAAACCCATAATTTCCGTACGGTATTTAAGCCTGTATTTACCATAGTAAAAGTGTTCAAATAGGCCCCCTATTGTTGGATTAATTTCTATTGGATGAATAGTTTTCCAATAGGGACTTGATAACTTTGAATTTAAGTTGTGAACGCAATCTTTCATCAATCATCCAACTGTCACTGTCAATTTATTCAGTAAACTCAACATTTTCATCATGGTAAATAACACGAACGAGCAACGTCTGCAAATTATAAACATTTTCTACCGAAATTCGGATTCGGTGACCGCAACTTTATGAGCTTTAACTCCAATTTTCGACGTAGCTCATTCTTGGCTCATGGGTTCGTCAATAAGCAAATTATTGGTCGGGTGAAAATCCACATGGGCCATACATCCACATATTAAATCACCACTTAATTCACAAAAAATAACTGTTTGGTGCGGTTTGCATGCCGGCGGCGTTATTGGGTCATATTTTTACGTATGAATGGTCAGCGTTATCCCGCCATAATTACCGATTATTTTTGGCCCGAATTGGAAGATATGGACTTGGACGACATATGGTTTAAGCAGGATGGTGCCACAAGTCAAAGCACACGTTGCAATCGATTTGTTGAAGAGTAAGTATGGTGGGCGTATTATCTCAAGAAATGGGCCAGTCGATTTGCCGCCTCATTCGTGCGATTTAACGCCGCTTGATATTTTTCTGTGGGGCTACGTTAAGTCATTGGTTTATGCCAACTAGCCAACGACGTTGGAAGAACTCAGAGCCAACATGGAGGGCGAAGTAGCGCCCGTTTCGGCTGAAATGTGTGGTCGAGTCGTTGTCCAAGGTCCAAGGAATCGGCCGCTGCAAACGTGCCCACGGTGGCCATATGAACGAAGTCGAGTTCCATTCATAAATGTTTTGATTGTACTTCAAGCCGATAATAAAGTTTTTGAAATATCTCAAATGGTTTACGTTTTATTTAAAAACTAAATGTCGTCAAGTCCTTATTCGAAAACCCTTTATAAGGTGGATGCATGAAGACCTCCAACCAAGTTTACGGGGTTCTGGCGAGTTGCTATCATTGTGTATGGCCTGGCGTTGTCCTGATGGAAGACTTTTATTTTCCCATAAGCCAAAACTGGCCGTTTCTGAGCGATTGGAGCTTTCAGATGGTCCAACAGTGAACAACGATGTCCGATTTAAAAGTTTCGTCGTAAAATATCAGCTCATAGTAGATGATAAAAAGCCAATCCCACAAAACAAACAGACCTCCAAAACAGTGTTTACTAAGCTTGTGCATTTTAGTTCGTTCCAAAGACCGCTCTGTTTAGTTTCAATCTGTTTACTGAAGTAGTTCGTTCTTCTCGTTCATTTAGTTCATTGTACATAGTTCGCTGCTCAGAAAATTGAGAGTTGTGTGATTTTTGTCAGTTGTTCGTCCTATCATCGTAATAAATAACATCACTGCTGAGTGAAATACAAAAATAAAAGCTTTCATCACAACTTTCGAGGCGGGCGTTGAATGAGAATCCATCAGGTACACGACCACTTGCCTAACCAAAGATGAGGTGCTTGGACCAAGTCTATAAGCTTGGGCACAATTCCGGATGAGTCAGAGTCCATGGCGTAGGATTGAGTTGATTGGAGATCTCTCCTGCGTGCTTTACCCCCGCGACCCATTTAGTGGGTTGTGCAAAACTTATCCGAGCGAATTTTGTCTAATATTTCATCCATTCATCGTGCCATAAAACCCTCATAAATGCCATATTTATACATACAGTAATTACAGGTACACCACGGGAGACGCAAGCGGAAGTTACACAGAAGCAATCCTGATTTTAATCAAGTTCAGTTATTTTTATTGAACATTTGGAACTAGTTGAATTAGTTCAATAATTAGAGTTTTTTTAACATTTACGAACGACACAAGCTTAGTGCTTACAAGACAGTCAGACTCGACGATTTCCATGATTCTATCGCAATTTTTGTCAGTTGGCTATGTATTAATATGTTTGCAGTTTATTCCGACTGGTGCTAGACGGAAACGATGTAAAAGGATGTATGGCGAGACCAACGAGACATGCACTTATTAATATTAATAACAATTAATAGAAGCTGGATGGACCAAGAGGAGGAGGAGGAAACCAAATATCACTTCATGCTAACCGTCGGAACTCACATTCAGGAGCCTACTTTTCCAAGAATTTGAGTAAACTCAAAGACATCAGTAAACGCCAACCGTTTCTAGGTATAGGGGTTAGTTAACCTGTGGGGTTAGTGTAACCTTGTGATGCAAATCACAGATCAATTCCGCTGGCAACGACGATTCCTGCAATCAAAACCCTCATCGCAAGGACGACTCCTTCTGAAACCAAAAACTTCATTGCAACGACGACTCCTTCTGCAATGAAAAACCTCATCCATAACTAAAATTCGCGAAAAGAAAACGCTATGAATATATTGTAGTAAAAATGTTCTCTTCTCTCCCAGAGTTCTGGAATCTTTTACCTTAATTGTCCCTTAAGCAGGTCAAACGAAGGAAAGAAAAACACAGCGTTGCCTTCTTCCTTGAACCCATGCTTAACAGCAAATGAGTTCCTTTAAAAAGCAAAGAAAAATAATCTTAAACTTCCCCCTGCGAAAAGGGAAACAATTAAGAAACGCAAAAAAATTTGAACAGTGACAAGGAAGCTGTATAAGCAGCAAAAACAACAAGCGAGCACAAATAAGGCACAAAAGCCACCTCCACGACGGAGCAATAAAAAATACATAAAAGCAATTTACTGAAGCTAGGAGTGCCTTCACATGCCCTAGAGGAGAGTTTTATTTCGCAGACGCAGCTAGTGACAGGTAAGGATATCACTGGGAAGCGCTAATCATCAGGAAAGTATTCTCATTTAAGTCATTCAAGTGAAATTGAAAGAAATTTCCTGAAAAAGGCATTAAAATGGCCAGGAAGGACACAATTTGCACTTGATTCGTCAACTTTTCTTCTGCGACTGTCATATAAATTGGTCACCATTACCTGAAGCTATTCGCACTTATCAGACGTTGACAGTTGTGGACATTTAACTGAAACTAATTCAAAATTACATTCTTTGGAGGGTCATTTAAGAAATTGAGAGTGAGTGAAAGAAGTGGAATTGCTGACTGGGATTTCGCTTTTATGAACCATCGAAATCTGCATGAACGATGGAAAGCCTTCGAAAGGGGAGTCGAGAGCTGAAAATCATTTCCATCGCAGCTTAAAGTATATCTGTGGATGGTTAATTAAGACGGGCAAGTGAGGCGAAGTAAAATGCCCAGTGATTATGACCACCAACTAGTTGTTGGATTTATCACCAACTAAAGCATTTTTCATACAATTTTTCTTCCATTGTGCCTAAGGCAGGAGTGGTTGCCGAATTAAATTCTTAGCGTTTTCACTAGCATTTGTTTACAGTGTAACTTCTCTTTACGGACGTCCCTATATAAGGGACACCTACACATGTATAAAGGCAATTCGTCATGGTCCCGGCATGAAGATAGGGCTATTTGTGTATATCCACTTGGCCTGAACAACCACCAAGTCACCGTTGCCTGCTTTCTGGACGTAGAAAAAGCCTTCGACACGTTCTGGATAGAGGGACTCATTTATAAGATGAATTTTATGGGATTCCCCTCTAACCTGATCAAAATCATCTACAGCTTTCTCCATTCAAGGAAGTTTTACGTCCAGGTAGAAGACACCCAATCAACGGAGCCGGACATCCAAGCAGGAGTTGCGCAAGGATCAAAATTGGGACCAAGGCTATATATTATATACACGGCAAACCTACCACCTCTAACCGAAACAGTCAAAGGCTGTTATTCGCAGACGACTCACTGACATACGCCACTTCAATGTCCCCAGAAATCGCAGCACGGAGGGTAGAAAACCAGACAGCAAAGAAGTACAATCAATACATCCAATGGGGTATCCCAATAAATGCGGAGAAATCGGTACTCATGTGCTTCAGAAGACCATCCGGAGGTAGATGCAGATCAGCAACCACATGCCAAAGTCCTCCCCAATGGTGCTGAAATATCAACAAAAGCAAACGTGAAGTATCTCGGCGTTAACTTCACCGAGAGACTTAAATTCAACAACCATTCTAAGTCGACTCTTAGAAAGGCCAACTTTGGATTTCATCGTATCTACCCTCTCATGCGAAAACAAAACGTACTGAGCCAGAAGACGAAATTGCTACTCTATAAGCAACTCATTCGCCCAATTATAGCGTATGGGTTCCATGTATGGCATACTGTATCAAAGATCAGCATGGAGAAGCTATCGATCTTCGAAAGAAAGATACTTCGAACATGCACCGGTCTCACCTACGACAGAGACCGCCAAAAGCATCCCAGCAACAAAAGACTTTACGAAGAAGCTCGCATCGTTCCTCTACAGCAATACTAGGTGACACCTGTTCCAGAGGCAATTACACGACATCGGAAACCATCCAAACATGGCCATCAGAGAATTGAGAAGCACGACTCCCGGACAACGATTCCTCAATGCATTGAATCTGCTGAACGAGCAGACATTCCCACGAACATCAACCAACGGACTGTATCGCTTCTATCAAAGCAGTGATAACAGTTAGCATCGTGGCTAAATAGACGACCACCACCTCATACCGAGAGGACCACCAACGAACACACGGACCTGAACACCCCGATGTCAAGATCATAGATTAGAATTAATATAATATAAAACAATAATTGTAAAACCATTGTCAACACTTTATATACTCTGTAACCATTGAACATCCGTTGGGCCCCTATTGTTGAACCAACATCTTCTTATAGTTTAAGCTTTTAGCAAGTAAGACCAATTGTACAGTTTTTGTTCATATAAATTGGAATTTGATTTGAATTTGTATATCCACTTACTTTACAAGGGACTCCCTATATACCGGACGTGGACATGAAATACAACGCCTTTTGAGCAGTGGCAACTCCAACAAACGGACAAAAAGTCAAATCTCACAGAGCGATTTTAGGGCTTGTATAAGTGCAGTGTGTTTTTACATTCCAAAATACCTAAATCATAGAATTAATTAAATGACTAAACAACAATGAATGTGAGTAGACGAAGTGTATGTGTTTTGGAACCGAATTGACACCATTTAAGTGTTACTTTGTTCAGTTTATTCATGAAATTGGGAGTGAAGGCTTTTATTCTAACGAACAGTAAACAAATTCGCTCACTTCAAAGCAAAAAGTGTAAGTGAGTTTAATTTGTCAATTTTCAGAAATAAGTTACATACGTTAACGCCCTAGAACGGACACCCCTAAACAACGGACAATTATGATGAGAGAAGTCTCTCTGCATTTTGAAAGATATTGTTGGTATTCTCCAAGACCATAATCGAACCTTTCACCAGCGCTAAGTACCTAGGTATCATCCTAGATCCCCAACGCAGCTGGAAACTACGCGTAGACCAGCGAGCTAAGAAAGCATGCTTAGTTGCCTGCAGTAGAAACTTCGGTATTAAGTGATGTCTCCAACCAAAGTTGATCCTACGAATCTGTACGGCGCAGTGCTGGTTCGGCTGATTGTAAAACATGGATCACCAATAGTCATTAGGAAAAATGACAATATTACAAAACTCAACAAGGTATAAAGAACAACATGCATTGGCACCACAGGTGCTCTACGATCCACTCCATTAGACGCTAATGCTACATGTTCTGTATTGGAACTTACACATTAAACACACTACAGCACGCAGGGTCATTAGGATCAGAGAGTTTGGGTACGGGACATAAACACCCTATGGTCGTAGCCTAGATCTAATACCTAGAGATCTCGTATCATCTTCAACAGACTAAACGCACCCCAGACTTAATCTATTAAACCACTTTTATACTCTAATTCTCGAAATGACTGAATGGCAAAGCGTGCAGGATTTTTACACTGGCGGCTCTTAGAAGGGTGGTGGAATCTGTGCGGTTGTGTTCTCAGAATTCTTGACCGGACAATTCCAGTGTCTTCCACGCAAAAGTATTTGCAAATCCGGAGAGCGTGTCCTCAAGTCAAAGTACATCCAAATATTTTGCCAAGGGAGAAGCTTTGCTATAATATAATATGGGTGGCGCTACAGCCCGTAGAGGGCTTGGGCCTAGCTTTTCAGCAACCACTCGAATTGTGCGTGATATTGTTCTCTCACGCGTGGAAGGGACCTACAGTTTAATGCCGACTGCGAACAGCGTAGTTGAGAAGCTTTTTCTAGACAGGAAATACTCTTTGAGCATTGTCAGTGGCTCGAAAGAGGGGGAGCCGTGAAATATGAAAGGTGGTCAATTCGGGTATCGAACCTGGCACACTCTGCGTAGGAGTCGACGCACTAACCCACTAGCTTTGGTATATGCGCCCAAATACCCAAGCAGCTATGAGAGCAAAAGCGTCAAAACTTGTGCAGCAATGCGGTGATGAACTAGAGGCGTTAGAAGGACAGTTCAAAATGTCTCTACTCTTGGTTCCAGGCCACAGTGACATCCCTGAAAATGAGAAGGCTGATGAATTGGCGCTTCACTAGCCGCTTGAAGAGAAGGTACACATCCCACTACAAGAAGTCAAGGCAGAATTGTGTACACACTTCCTTTGTCTGGGTGTTTCTTCTTCTTCTTCAAGTGCCCCTAGAGTACGGTGACCTGGGCCTCAGACAATAATCTCCTCTCCAGCTTGCTCGTGCCTTAGCCAGCTGCCTCCAATTTCGCACACCAATTTCTTTAAAGACTTTATCCAATTCTCTATTGGGTTGTCCGGGTTGTCCTGTAGAGCCATCTTAGGCATTGAATCCTGTCGCAGTATAGCTCAAAAACAGTTAGCGAAAACCGGACCAATCAAAGACAAGCTGTGCCACGTCAATAAAAATGGTTGGTTGGACTGGTGGCGGTCTGTACAGGCCGTCACTAGGTATACCACACAGCACACTTTGCAGTTGCAACGGTTCAACTGAGAGTAGGTTAGGTTAGGTAGGCAGGCTACTAGTGCATTCACCAGCACCATATTGGTCCATTGTGATACCCCTAGTCAGACTACTAACACTGATTGACCACTCCAGTGATAGTGCGGTTAGTTTGATCCCAACGGTAAATGGTGACTAGACCAGATTTGAAAATCAGACAAAAGCGTATTAACTTTGCTGTCACTGGGATTCGAACCGGGGACTCCGCTAACCAGGGGCAGGCACTCTACCAACTGCGCCATCCAGTCGTTACAACTGAGAGTAAAACCTTAACACAATTCGATGGTTCCACCGATGGATAGACCCTTCTTTAACTAACTTGAGGCGATTTCTGCGAATGATATTATGAAGCTAATGTGATAAAAATACCTCAGGATAGATTCGAGGTATCTCAAAAATACTATGAGGTAACAAAGATGTGGCATTATAAAGAATCATAGTAACATTTATGTTCTCACCTAAATACCACTTCTAGCTTACTACACATTCCCCAAAGGCTTTTGTTCTCCAAAAAGTGAGTCATTCAGATCTACATGGTCGTGGTCGTGGTCGTGCAGATGAGCGTATGTATGAGCAGAGCAACCGCCTATTCGTTGTAACTAGAATTAAGCGAGTGTTCAGTTCTTTACTTATGACATTTGGTCATGAGAAATGCCCGAAATTCAAACGACCAAAAGTTGCATCCAATGAGAAAGTTGTGAATGTAAATAGTGGGCCATCTCGAAATCCGAGTCAAGGTCTCGTATGAAGTTTTTCTCTCTAGCAATTGTCTAATCAGGGATTCACTGCGTTGTTGCAAGTAGTGCAAGTAGTGCAGTCTTCTGGTAACGGCAAGATTCATGTCAAGCCCGTGTTAAATCAATTTAAGACCCCACTCAACCCAAATCCTAATTCAAACCGTTTTAAAGTCATGACAGAACGCCAGAGAATGCACTCCTTAACTTAAAATAAACAAAAATACGCCCGCTCGCAAATAATGACGGCAATGCCAGCGAATTCAATTTCCACGCCGCTCATCTTATGAAATATTAAAAAAACGCAATAGCATATCACTTTTCGCCATTAAATGTAAATCGACTGGCTTCCGTACCATAGATCATCCCCACCACCTCCCACCACCCCTCCAGCGTATGTAGCCGAGGACGTGCGCAAGTTACGATTATTTAGGTCTGAATAGAACCAAACAGCCACCAAAACAGATGCATACAGCGACATTTTGGGATACCCCATGCGAGACGTGACAGGATAACGATCCCATCAGGCATCCATCCACGAACATGCTGCCACAGCCTGAACCAACACAGACTGTGTCCCCCATACTAAAAGGCATTTAATCAATGTTAATTAGGTGATACATAGCTAATGGTTGGGGGATCCTCTTATTTCATGACAAGGGCTGAAGCATTGTTTGATCGCACACACGCTAATGCACATGCACGCCACTCGACCAGGATAACATAAACAACTGCAACTCTGAATTTGGGAGCTTGATTAAGTGCATCACTTGCTGCGAGTGTGTGTCCGGATGGGGCGGGGGGAATGCATACACTCAGAGGGGGAGGCCCGTTGAAGAGGTCGGCGATAACCATAATAACAGGTTTGCCATGTTTGAACGTCTCGAAATGCATAAATTCAGGGACGGTCAATCGGATTCCGGAACGTTCTAGTATTAATCGCATCATTAAATACCGAGTGCAGGAGCCTCTTCAAACACACTCAACATAGATGACAAACACACTCGACTCGGCACAAGGTGCTCGCAGCATCGCATCGACAGCACACACACACAAGTTTGACGAAAGGATGTGAAGGATGCGAAGGCCGCCTTGCCACATAATGAAGATGTCGGCATAGACAACACGCAGTGACAATGCCAACGTCAATATGTGTTCACGTAGCTCCTTCTCAGTTGGCCTGGGGGTGAGAACTACACAATGGACGAGGTGAGGACACAGAGCAGAGGCAGCCCATCGCTTGCTCAATTGACACAAGGACTTCGGTTCCATGCGGGAAGAACCAAAAAAAAAGAAAATTCAATAAACCCCATCAGCAGCCCCACAACGCACGCTCTCCCGTAGGACCGTAACGCAGTTCAGTCACACTGTCGATTTCTGCAAATGGTAGTCGGCAGTGGTGTGCTATTTGGACACGTGCCAAAGTGCCACCTGAAGAGAGAAAGATGGCAAATTAAGATTGATACCTCAGACAGCACTGAAGTGCCCGACGATGGAGCACGAAAAAACGGTTTACCGTTTGCGATTTTGTCTTTAAAATCAATTAGGACGCCGCCGCCGACGGAGCATCCAAATCAAGACCTCCCGTGCGATCTGTGTGCTCACTTTCAGGGATTTTCTGCGTTAGTGCGTCAGAAATTGGCACGTCCTCTCCTGTGACTTGAATGAAGACGAGCACCTTTGATTGGGATGACACTCACAATTGAGCATAAGTGGGTGGTCGGACGTGTTCGGCTGTTCGTCCCTCCATCACCTCTTCCTTACATGTGCTAGAACTTAGACATTAAGGTGATTAGTTCGTGTAATTTATATTGTGATGGCCTGACGTGCATGCATGAATGTCGTTCTTGGCTGTGGGCCAGGCCGAGAGGAAATGTTTCGGCTTTAAGATGGGTTACGACAAAATGAGACGAGAACAGCTTGACAGGCAGACAAAATAGCATTCCTACCAGGAAGTTGATGTCGGAGAATGCCTGCAGCTGGTGAATCGAGATACCGTGGATTACATGACGTGGTTGGCATGTCCTTATTTTCGAAGCTGATATCCTTTTAGGATCTGAAGATGGTTTGTCGTGTTGTGTAGGTGGCACATTGGGTGGTGTTTCTTTCATTATTTCACAAGTTTGAAATGGCAGTGTCATTTTTCAGAAAATCATGCAAAACTCAATGTGCAACACTAGAAGAACGATTTTTCAGAAACCTTTGAGGGTTCACCCAGAATGGGCGGGTGAAAGTAAAAATATGGCGGAGGAGCTTATACCGACACTGATTCGGAAGCTGATCAAATGAGCTTGGGAGTACACATGGGCACAACGTAATGTACACCAACTAGGTGAGAACATCACAATAGGTATACTTACCCATCGAAAAAGTCAGGGGCTCCATACAATTAAGGTTCATAATGTTAGCAATGCGCCGTGGCGCGCCGGCAATAAAGCGCCAGCTGTTGGATCAAAAACGAGTGAAATGTATATAGTCTCTTGGAAAGGACACACAACATTATCGAGTAAGGTGGAATGTCACAATCCACTGTTGTACGGCTACGAAGTTAGATGAAATTAAATTTAACCAGGACACAATGGGGCAACGGAGTCCAATGACCAACTGACTTCATTCCAGACCTACTCTACTGCGGAGAGATACAGAGAATATCGACAGTGGATGAAGAAACTTTTGGATTTGTGGAAGGAACAGTGTTTCAAACAAAACTCTACAGCGACATTAATTAGGATAGTTGTTCTCGGTTCAGTCTCATAGAGTGGTGGCATATGCAACTCTCTGAACCTTACAGTGGTGTTCCCAAAACTAGCTCATGCACATCGACCCAAAGTACATAATTGCTCTGCTGATAGTCATCGCATCCAAAGGTTCGGGAAGAAGGGGGAAGTGATCGATCAGATAGTAGCGTCCGCTGGTTGGCGGCAGCCATTTAAACATGGCTGATCTCTTGTGCTTCCAGGCGGAGTTCGAATTAATCCACTAGGCATATCATCTTAGCTTAGGCTTTCAAAAAGTATACACGTCACTTAAGCTATTTAAAAGTTGTGCTCCAGGGAAATTATTTCTACGAAACATCGAAGGCAAGGTCATATTAGTCTTTTTAAGCCTCCTCATCCCCGCCTACATGGAAGGGAAAAGAGTGAAACGTCCTTTGATGCATCACCTCTCTCTACAATCACATGATGCATTCAGTCGGGATACAGCAAAAGTTCTCCAACGAATTTCCAAGTGTCCTTGGACGTTTACAAATCTTAGAAACTGATGGCTAAGACTAGGTTTGTTGGCCCTTAAAAACAAAGTTGTATCCGGAAGTGCCATCATTATTTGTGAGGATTTGGTTCACAATGGACACAACAGGGCCTAAATGATCCGCAAATGTTGGCAACAAGGGCAAGGATAACTGTCATACTTCATACCGTAGTGTCATGAATACTCTGCCATTTCCACCATAACATTCTTCTCATACTCAACGAGTAGGGGACAGGAACAGGGTGCGACAGACTTGCAATGACTTTTACAGGAGAAGAAAGCCAGGGCCTCTTCATCACTCACCTACTTCGCACATACAGCGTCCCTAGGTTAGGTAGTAGTGGCCCTCTGCCGAAGGCAGTAGTAGGTCAAAGTAGGCCCATTGTGATACCATGCGGATTGATTTTCCCTAACAATTAGAACCAATTGGTGCTTGTGACAAAGCGGTTTAGCTGGCTCAGATTGGCGTATCACCATATTGAAGCAGTAGGACCCTAGGCTTAGGTACCTACGACATGCCAGAGCGCTGCAGGAGCAGCATAGATGATCTGTGGTTTCCACCTACTCTTCCAGTCATTTTTAGGGACAGGCATCCTGTGGGCATGAATGCCATTTGCGTCCGGTTATGGTGCCGATGAGCGTCCTGAGGGTCGACTAAGTCTAAGCTCTAAGCTCTACTGCGCCATAGTTTGGGATTAAGTGATGTCCATACTTCCTTTGTTTTAAGGCACGTGGTACCTTCTAGCCATGTACAATTGCTGGTGTCGATTATGTGAATCTAGATGGTAGGCTGTAGAGATTGGCATGGAAGGTGGAACTTCTCCTAGGGTTCGAGATGTATCACACCTAGCGAGTTCATCGGCCTTGCCCACATGAGGTGTATGGTACAATGTTCAACCACCTCGTTATAAGACAGCCTACAGTTAAAGAACGTTTGTGAGTTGAACATGACATTGCCCACGATCTCAATTGCAGGCTGAAGTGAGCGCCTGAAGTGGAAGAGGACTGTTCCGCGTTAATAGTATCCTCCCCTTTTTGTTATACCAAAGCTGTGGTTTATGATACCCTCCGACTTGGCTGAACTTGAATAAACACATAGTTCTCGCGACCGCACTTTAACCTGAAAATAAACGTAACTTCAACCCTTGTCGTGTTCTTCCAGAGAGTGAGAGAGGGAGGAATATCCGTCTGCTCCCCACACATTCGCAGAATTCACCTCCCCCTATCCTTTGCAACCATCATCTGATGTGCGCTTGAAAAATATAGTCAGTCATTGACACCCACAACCCGAATCGCACTACAAGAAGAAATAATGCACGCACGACACATGCACGTATTCATTTACTTCACCTGATGAAAGTGTCAACCGCAAACGTTAGATCCCAATAGCAGCAATACAAAGTAAGGAAGTTGACTGAAATTCAATCATATCTTCTCATTTCTTCGAAGTACATTATCTTCAGCGAAAGGACACCTCCATCCCAGGCGAGGCAGCCACAGCAACTACCCGGAGAAAACAGTTTTATGTTACAAATTGAATTAACCCTCGCACAAGCAGCTACAGCGTGCTGCGGTTGCCAGTAGAAAGGTGCCACAGATCACAAATTCAATTTCATCTTCATTTTTCTTCGCTTAACCACAACTGGCACCCGGACTATGTCACTGAGCTCCAAGGAAATCCAAGACAGCAGAGGAAGCTACTCTCACCCACCCACCCCCGGATAGCGAATGTCAGAAATGACATATGGCGAGATAATATCTTCGGCATCGTCTGCTGTGGCCTCTGTCATCGCTTGCGTCCGTGGCACAATCTCGCAAACTTTGTGGGTGTGTGCTACATGCGCTAGTGTGTAGGTTCGCATTAAATGAAATGAATTGCATCCGATATCGAGTGGCGACAAAACTGCCTCTCAAACCATTGAATGGCCGTCAGTCAGTGAGATCTCAAATCAACGACACTGCAGTGATACTATCTACCAGTCCGTCACAACTGCAAGGCCCAAGCACTCGCCGTCATCGTCTCTGCCCTCTTCAACCGAAAGGAAGTCAAGATTGAAACAATGGAGACCAAATGTCAACATACCGGACCGAGACTGACCCTTGCTGACTTGCTAATTAATGGCTTCGCATGGACGTTGGAAGTAAAAAAAAAAACTCTGGCTGTATTGGACAGGAAAAGAAAACGGAACTCACCCCCACACGCTCCTATTGCTGATGATTCTCCAGATGATGGTGCTGCTACTGCTGCTGCTGGTCTTGATGATGATGACGATGCTGATGGTGATGACGGCTAGACATGAACTCACACAAACTAAGGTCTTTGGCGTAAGTAAACTCTAATTGGCTGCATTTGTATCTATAATGAGAAAATGAGACAATAAAAGATATTGTTGGAAATCTCTCCACTCTTTCGTTCGTTATTATTGTTTCAAGTGCACTTTGGCTCGAGTGGGTGGTATGGCTGTTGGTCATGCTCTTGGGGCTGGACTAATAATAATCGGTATGACTTGCCGTCGCATTAATTCGAAAGTGGTCAAGGCTATGGGATGGGGGAGGTGGAAAGAAAACCAATTAAATAAATTGCTACGAGAATGGAAGTCGGTCTTCACTGTGGTTCAGTTCAAAGATTTTATTGTCTGATGGTGCGGAACCGTAAATTTAAATTGTGAAATGAGATTTATCCCTCAATGGAGGGCTTACAAAATTGAAGGAGCAAATAATTGATTCGTTTTTCTTTTCATTTATTCAGACCTGATACTTAAGAAAATAAACAGTTACCGGTTGAACACAAGGGACAATTAAACTTGTTGGTGATTCACTTAAAAATTGGCCTTTGTTCTAAGACACCTGTCTGGGACTAGGCTCCCGTCAGAATTCCTATCCTGGTTTCGGAAAATTGCAATTCCAGCTTGGTCGAACTTTTTTTGAAGTGGCAAACAGACTCGAATGCCGTAACGGCAAACGGCATGACGTCGTCACGCCATCATGTCCCCCTACCGGTAAGTCGAGCCACCAATCTCGAAGATGTGTTGTCCATGGGCATGCTAGTTCGTTTCGAGAGTTATTCAAGACTTTGTCCTGCGTGAGCAACAGTGACATGATGACCCCATTTCATTCTTCTGTGGCAGTCGGCCAATTACTCGCAGGTTTTCGCCCTGATACTCCTACTCCTCTACTGTTCAGTCAAAGGACCATAAAGGGGCAAACATTGGAAAGCCGCTTATTCGACAACCCGTCTAGACAAGCAGAATAAGCGCGCATGTTATTCCTTGCCTTCTCGTAATTTGCTTCCAAAATCGTGCTCTTGAACCATTGAGCCTCCAGAGATTCATAACATCAACGTGATTCATTTCAATAATGTGTCTGCACCCAGAATGTATGTGCGTTCGATTTTTATAACTCGACTAAATCAAATTTTCGTTTGATCCATGCACCCGTGCATTTACACTGATCAACACCACATCACCCTCTCGGATTACTTAGAATCACTCAGAGGCACATTCAAACTTCATCGCAAGATGATTTACAATGTCTGACGTTCGTTATCGTTTTACGGCTGCACTATCAGTCACGTAACGCGACTGTTAACGAAATTACTTGCCGCACCTTACCCCATCTGGCTTGGCAAGGTGTGCAGTTACCGGTAATGTGCTAATCCATCCATGCCGGCGGGCTTATTACCATAATACGTACCGCAACTGTGTTGTTAGGTGTTCCAGAGAAATGCTTTATTGCCGTCACTTGTTGATGTACTTAAGCCGAAGTCATTGACAGATAAATTCTCCGTTTAGCCACGGTGCTTCATTTCGCTAAACGACTACGTGTACGAGTATGTGGTATAAGACCCAAAAAAAAAATAAAAAAAATATTGTACCAAGTCAAGCGCCTAATAGCAGCCGTGGTTACTGTGGCGGCGTGGCGGAGAGATACAAACACCTTGAGCCAATTAAACAAAAAAAAAATATGATGGTGGCGAGAGAGGAGGGGCACAAAAATGGAAGAGAGAACCGTATTGTGGTAATCACTTGCCGGTTCTAACGAGCCACAGAGCGCTTGTAGTGTCATTGCCAGCAAGAACATCTTTTAGGCCATGGTTTACGATCACTTTGTTCCACATTTACGAGACGATTCCTCTTTCATTGGTCGTTGGACAAGTGCGCAAAGAGCCAAAGTGAAGGCACACACATGTGAAGTGGCTTTGTCCAATTTGCTACACCGATTCAAACTTTCACATGGGATAGGCCGGGCTCTGAAGACCTGAGTGGCGTAAAACGAATACACACAATGTTCTCTTTCCAATTTTCAGGTTAAAAGTTGTCGGATATTGATGATGCCTAATGGGTTGGCTAGGATGAATGGTGCGGAAGATAAATTGAAAGCGGCTTGTAATTTTGTGCAAAATAAATTGGACATCGGTATCATGAGTGATCAATGAAATGTCTGCGGAAGTTTTTCGAAGTTTTGAATGTAATTGAAGTGGGAAACACGAAATGGGTGCCGGTGGCCTACCTGTTTATGGGTCTGAAAATGGAAGTTTCTACTGAACCCAAACCCATCCATTGCATAGGCTAGACACTAATCATAGGGTTCTCTTCTGTATAACCTACCTGCTCTATTTGCCTTGAAACTTGGAAGATTTATTGGCGCACGCATCATCTAAGCATATAATTAAGAAAAAGTGAAAGTGAAATTTGCATGGATGGATGAAATTCTTTCATCGATTGCGCTATAATCCAGATCTTTGTATTCATCTCCACTAACGAGCCTTATCAACACAAGCACATAGATATTTTATAGCAGCCAACTCGATACCAGGGTTAAGGTTATCTGCTACATGGCCATAATCCGGTTATGGCGTACGGTTATCCACTGTGGTTCCACTTGGGAAAGATGACGTTGTACGAGAAATAGTGTCTTCGGACCTGTCTCCGGTTGCATCATGCACCCGAGTCTGAGTACAAGAAGTTCTATTCTAACGAGCTCCTGTACGACTTGGCAAACTTAAACAGAATAGATAATTTCATTATTAAGCTGATCAGAACGAGCTATGACTTCTTCCAACAGTCTGATCTTTAGGACTTACTACCCCATTATTATGAACCATGAAAGAGTGCGCCTTGACGGCTTTATTCCTCCCGAAGCATTAATATATCTCTCCAACACCGGCTCTGACCAACACCAACCCTTCGACAGAGTGAGAGCATAAGAATAGGCTCATCTCAAGTGATTTCTGTAAAAGGGCCCAGTTGACTGTACAGCCGGTAATACTCGTGTCGACTGGAGTGATTTAGGTCTGTAAACTCAACTTAGCCGATCACATAATAATAATCATTAGCATCAGCCGCTGATAAGGTCGTGAGTTAGGTTGTACAGGGTGTACCATAATTTGATTTCTCGTCGTTTCCTGGCCTTGGGTAAGTCAGTATCCATAATCAAAGCAGGAGATAAAAGTAACCGAGAATAAACAAAGGTTCTCGTTCATTGGGCTTTACGGCAATTCGATATGGTTCCAGATTTGCAACTCCCGAATTGGTACGACCCAACTATTTGGACGACGTTGCATATCGTAATTTTTGCCGCAAGAAAATATTTCATGCAAATTGCTAAAATTCTTCAACGGGCTTACCAGAGTAAGGCAAACTTGAAATCAACAAATTATATTCTAGTCGAGATACGGCGAAAAATTGCATCAAAGAAACTTCGGTTTCTCGAAGAAATCTCGAGAAACTCGTATTCCCGTCGTAAAGCTAGTCGAAAGCTATACGAAAGGCAAAAACAACACAACAATGGAAATAAAGTCGTGCCTGTGTGAATGGTTAATGGAGGAGAAGACTTTCGATCGTCCTGGATCAAGAAAAGGAAGACCGAATATCAGGTAAAAAGACCAAATGATGGTAGACACAAGGTAACTTGGTCTTGATGACTAGCTGGCCCACACTAGGTCATCCGAAAGCCTCAATTCTCAACCCCTCACTAATCCTGCAAGTGCACTTCCAGGACCCTATTCCATTCGACTGCCGCCACTGTCATGACGTACGCCACTTTCAAGTTTGCCCTCGTCAAGCTAAAACAAAACACGGTTCATTACTTTTTTTTAAGCATTTTCTTAAATTTCTGTGCCCTGTCAATCGCATGGAATGCCAAGAAGACATGAAAGCTACATCTCAGCATATCGACAAAATCAAAAATATGAATGGAAAACATTCAGACAGACATTTTTATTCTGTTCCGTTGTAAGCCCACCCAATTGCCCCACGGTTCATCAGACCTTTACGGTCATCCAACGCAGAATGAACAAAGGGTAAAGTGAACTAAAAAAAAAAATTCCAATTAATCCATCCATCCCAAAGGATAGCAATTGTTGCCTTATGCGATTACTCCATCGCAAAAGGGACAGAGGGGAGCAGAAAGGGCTCAAAGCAAAACAAATGCTTAAAATCGAAACAAATATCCTTTGATATGCAAATAAGACAAGTCCTATCCGATTGACACCGCCAACGGCCCACAAGCCAACATCTGCATCAGCAAGTGCTCACTGAGCGTGAGGACAACCCTCTCTGGCCGGTCCTGCTCAGACCGATGACGACGTAGACCCCATTACGCACAGTTAACAGTTTGTTATTATTTAGTTTTCATTTTCGATATCAATGGTTTTAATTCACTTTAATTAACGTTGAATAAATAAACACCGTCTTTGGCGCACAGAAGAGAGGAGTACGAGAGCTCGATAATTTACCCGAGTACGCAGACACAATTGCAATCATTCCCGTGTACGAACTTTCACTTTGGTATCTTTTGAGGGAGCAGCCCGCATTATTGTCCCACAGGACCGCAGGATGGAACCACTGAATAAATGAGTAACCAAACGGACGATGGGCAAATTTTCCGCTTAAAAAAGCTAACAAGCGCTACGACATTGACATGACAGTGATGGCAGTCGAATGGAATGGGGCCCTTTGTCATTGGAACAGAGACAAATAACTCAGTCACAACGGTGGGGTCTGGGCGTATCTTAGTCATGCCATAAAGGGATGACACTCATATCTCCGCTGCGGATAATGAGCAGCAGCAGCATGAGGCACTCCGGAGGAAATTGCGAGAGTAATGATAACTCAACAGCCTTAATCCTGCTCGTCCCACGTCGTTATGTGTTTTTGACGCGCTTGCCAAAGCGAAGCCTGAATTCACTCACTTCGGCCGCTGCTGCCACTGCTGGCTTTAAGCACTTAACAGTTGAATGGCTCGCTTGATGTTAATGCGTTGAAGTTTCGGACCAACCGAAATGAACGGATCCGCCATGTTCAATGAGATAAAACGAAGGATATAATGATAAATAATAATTATATCGCAGATAGACACAAGTGAAAGGATAATGAGAGTCCAGGCGGGTTCGCCGCACACGCTGCTGCCTTCGGTCCGCACTGTGCGCTGTGGCACCGCACTGAAGTTTATTTCGATTCAAAGTTAATGGGGTTTTGGATGTGCCAGTAGGGACGTCTTAGGGTGGTAGTTATTATTCGGATGTACACGCAGACGTGGGCGTATCCGCCGGACTTGTGTGCGATGCTATCGCGGACTGGTTCAGAGCTTGGTGGCATGAGGGTGCAACCGGGTATCAGTCACAGCTGTTGTTTTGGCAGTTAGTGTTGTCATTAAAACGAAATATTGGCAATTTGAAATTGATGCTGAGTAGTTGGCGGCGTCCTAGAATTGTACATGTGTCCGTCTGGATGTAGACGAGCACATGGTGTGTTTGGAGGGGCTTACTGCTTCAGTCATACAAGTTGGGTTATTCTTTTTCTCATTAAGACTAGCTAATGTGCATTATAGTGGTCAGATATTGTATGAATGATGCATGACTGGAAGCTTATGAATGCCATTAGATCGGTGGGTGGTTTTTCTGCCTCTTCTAATAAATCTTGTGAAGTCGTTTAGACTAGGCTCAAATTTGTTTTGGTCATCAGAGGTTATGGTCTTTAACACAACCACGCCTTAGGAAAGTGAACTAAGTTGTCTGGAAAAATAGAACGAATTCTGATTTTGTGGAAACTATTTTTCCGCTCTTCATTTTCAAAGAATGGGCCTATGGACTTGATTTAGGAGACAAAAAGTTGAACTTCCTCTTAATCACTAGACACCTTATACACTCATACATGACTGTCCATGAGTCGCAGGGCTGATAAGTAAGTCCCATAGAAGGTTCCAGCTTGAGCTAGGGCTGCCTCTCATTATTCGCACTCCTGGCACGCTCCTTCCAGTTACTAAGGCCGTCCGATGTTATGTCCGCGAAAGCTTGGTCTTCCTTTTCTTCTCGATCCAGGACCCATGAATTCTAGGACCCTCTCAGCTGAAGCTTCATATATGTGGATTGCATCTATGTAGCCGAGTATACTCGACGGGTTTTCAGCTTCCGGAGTACATCCACGTATTTATAAAACGCGCTAAGCTAGTGGTCACAAGGCACCCATTTATCCGACGAAAATTTTTTCGGACGAGGGCACTAAGAAAAAGACTGCATATGGTCTAGCTTTCAACTCCATACAGTAAGGAATATGAGATGATGATCAACTTTTTTTTTCTGGGAAGGTGGAAATTTTCGACACGACATGTGAGATTTTTACTCACTAAAACCACCTCCCTGTATTTTTTTAAGACTACAACCAAGTGAAGCACTTAACCAGTGGTTTGCATTTTATAATTTAGGTAATGATCGGCAGGTTCCTCTCCAATGAAAGCTCCTGCTAACACCGTAACCATGCGCGGGTGTAGACTACCGCACGAGATCAAGGTTCCACAAGGTAGTTTCCTCAAGGATCGGGTGAACTGCAATGTTTGTGTGCTCTTCTAGGCGGCGCTTATGTTTATAAGCAAAGTTCTTAACTTCATCTTGGAGTGGCAATATTCCAAGATCTCTGTGGATATCGTCGTTTCTGATATACCATGGTGCATTGACGATGGTTCTAAGCACCTTATTTTGAAAAGTCTGTATGATGCTCATAATACTTGCTTTGGTACAACCCCAAAGTTGTACGCCTTACGTCCAAACAGGTTTTAGGATTTGCTTGTATACAAGCAGTTTGTTGTCAATACTTAGCTTGGATTTTTTACCAATAAGCCAGTACAGATCTTTATATTTCATGTCAAGTTCTGCACGTTTCTTCTTCACGTACTCCTTCCATTTGAGTTTTACGTCAAGAGTCATTCCGAGGTATTTCGCTTCATTGCAAAAAGGTATTTGGACACGATTTAAGAAGACTGGCAAGTTATTAACGTGCCCATAAGTGAAATTAATATGGACAGATTTTTAGGGACAATTCGCCAGAAGTTCATCCATTCGTGTATCTGATCTAGTGAACGTTGTAATTTTAATGTAGACTTCAACCGTTTCGGCAATTACCAAAATGGCGGTATCGTCAGCAAAGGTGCCTAGAACAGTGTGTGCTTCTTGTGGTAAGTCTCTAGTATACAGTAGGTATAGCAGAGGGCCAAGAACACTCCCTTGCGGTACTCCAGCATTTATATTTTTAAAAGCAGAGTATTCATTTCCGTGCTTCAAATGGAAAATCCTATCAGATAGATAGTTCGCTAAAATATTATACAGTTTCCCCGGTAGAGATCGGCACAGTTTCTATGTCAGGCCTTCATGCCAAACTTTGTCAAAGGCTTGAGAAACATCGAGAAATGTGGCTGAACAAACGAGCTTTTCTTCAAATGCCTTCTCTATAACATCAGTTATACGATGTACTTGGTGAATATTGAGTGTTTACTTTTAAACCCAAATTGGTGATTTGGTATGAGCTGTTTTTCTTTTACAATTATACTTAAGCGTCTAATTTATTTTAAATTATAATAATTTATTTCTAAGAATTTTTTCAAACACTTTAGACATTATCGGGAGTAGTGAGATAGGTCTATAGGACTTTTTGTCCGTTGGTGGTATCCCGGGTTTTGGTACCATCATAACTTCTGCCACTTTGATCAACTGATTTTGATAATACGAGCCCGGAGTCTTGATTAATGTTGTTTGCACGATTTCCAAGGACGTTTTTTCGTTGAATTTGCATAAGCCCTTTGTGAAGTTCACGTTTGCCCCGAGGTAGCAAACTCCTTTTCTATGGTCAAAATTGTAGTTTGTGGGTTGTGTCAATAACGACAGCGACAAGACCAAGTGGTGAGCGACATAACGATTCTTATTGGACGGCATATATATTTTGTTTTGTCCTCGCTGACATTATGACTACATCGTTTAGTCCATTTGGGAATCGCCGCAAAAGTTTCTTTGATGTTATTTGCGCAACGCAATAGTTGGACAGGGCTCGAACGGTTCGAAAGTTAGTTAAAGCGGTTCAAATTAAGTTAAAGCGAAATCTATGGTGTATTGCTTGCGTTGTACCGTGGCGCCACCTCGTGGACCTGCGATTAAGACCAGAAGGAAATGCTTTGCCGGTAAAATGTTGACAGACATGGGTACGGCTGTATTCAACAGACCCATGCCTAAACCTCTGGGGTAACTCGTTCGTGGTTGATTTGACCTTCACCACAACAGACATTGGATGCCTTTTAGTGTTCGGTCTTTAAATAGGCTCAAGTCATATTATTACCGGGCTTACTTAAGCCCTGATACCACAGCAAGATGCGTAGTTGCGAAATTATCCTTAAAGTCACCAGCGCAACCTTTATCTATGCACCTATCTCACTACCTGCCGTACATGGGCAGTGCAGAGCAAAAGGGCTTAAAACGTTAGCTCGGTAAACTGGAGAGGGTTTTATAAGCAAAGTTGAACAGACGTTTATGTACATCCATAGTTCTTGAAAGAGGTAGGATGGTCTAATTTGCGGATGGGGTATATTAAGCCGATCTTCCAGCTTTCGTCCTTCTAAATTCTGAAGATGGTGCATGTCCCCTTGCCGAACATCTCTAGCGGTCTCAAGGGGCCTCGGTGCTAAACCATCCGCTTTGTTGTTCCTCAGCGCTTCTATCACTTCTTGAAAGCTGTGTAGGAAGGATAGACCTATGATTTGTTAATTTCCAAACATTCCGTCATGTCAGTTGGACTGTTAATGGGTCCAACATTACATACTTTATTGAAAGATGAACTGAATGAATAAATAATTTAATGCAGACAGCATTTAAGGCGTTTTAAAAGAGGCTCCAAATCGTTCACAGCGACGAAATGAAATTGAATTTCTGATTTCGACAGAATGGGACATAAATGTACGTATGTGGATAACCAACGAAAACAAATGATATTATAACGAAAGTGTTACTACTGAGAGGACGTAGTCTATCAGCGAACGCTGAATCCAACAAACTTCCCGTAGGATCCGAATATCCAATTCCACTGGCGCTTTAAGTTGATTCGCGGGTAGAAGTTTGTCGTGTCGTGTCGTTGGAGCCCTTCTCAGATATCATGAAGTGTTCACGACAATCGTTGCCCGAAGAGAAGTCGCCATCTCCGGTGTCAATGGCTGAGTCACTTCAATCGCTATCCGGCTTGCTATCGGTCATGCAGTTGCCGATCGGTCTGGATGGGTTTAAGTTGTGGCCAAGTGGTCAGAGGACACGTTCAGGGTTATCGGGTGAATAGTAGCTTGACGATCAGGATGGGCAGCTAGAGACGGGCACTGTATTGGTTGCAAACTTCGATGCTGATGTTCTGCACTGATTGGCGTTTAGCCGTGCCTTCAACCTTGATCAGCTGAATGCGTATGCCATCAAGTTTGCGAAATAACCTCGTCGCTTCGACCATCTGCTCCTGCAAGCTCAATTGCGGCCACTAATTCAGGCACATCCTCTGCTGTTCCATTTCAACCAGATGGCGGTCTGTGACAGATGGATTGCCCTCGACTGACTCGATTGACTTCTGAGCCATGCTTTGCAACAAAAACGGTCTAACTTTCCCATCGTTATCACCAGACGACAGACGGGAGACGTTGCACTTGCGGTCGATCATGGTCAAATGCAGGTCATGCTCACGGAAGCGCTCGTCACTGAGGCTCATCGGTCACCAACGAACTCACTCCGTGGCGAAAAGGGAACAATTTAAGGAAGAAGTTGAATTATTGCATGGAATTCACACGGCAAGAGAAGGAGTGAAATAAAATCTAAAAGGATTTGAACTCGACATTCAATTAGGCAACGTTGAAGAAGAAATAAAAGAGAAATTCGACCGCGTGAACTTACTCAAACCGAAACACCCAGAAAGAGAGAAAAGTGAAGGTTATTTGCAGTGCATTGCAATTCATTTCAGTGTCCCATCACCTTGGAGCATGTCAATAGAATGCCTTCAAATGACGACTGTTTGAATTCAATGAATGATTGTAAAATGTTCAGGTCTTCATTGAACTCGGAATATCCGCCTCCTTCTGCCCAATCGTATTCGAATGCTTTGTTCCTTCAACCGAAAATTACTTTCAAACAAAGTCACGAGCTCATTGCCGGAATGGTTGTGTCATCACTTCTGAGCAACTGCATGCAAAGTGGAACACATGTGCGCCGAAGTTAACCTCACGCCAACATGTCATCACTGACTCGTGCAGTACCTTCTCTCAAATTAAGATGCACAATTTGAAAGTGCTTCTGCCGTTCACGCCGAGCGATTGCAACGATGATCTGCCACTTCTCCCGTACAGGCAAAATTCCCTTAAGACGCAAATTCGTGTATGGCCTCGTCGGCATTGCCAGAGTGCAGACGGATGATTTATAAAATCATCGCAAATGTAACATGTGCATAAATGCGAAACGCTCTCTCTCTCTCTCTCTCCCGTCTGTAACACACTCAGTCACAACGCTGGCCCACGTGAGATGCATCATATTGAAATATCGACTTCCCGCTGCAGAAACTCCGCTGCAGTCATGCTCATGTGGCAATAATCATCCAGCTACATTGTCACGAGGAAATATTGCTGGCTTACGAAATATCAAATTAAGCCAGCATGCAACAGTTTAGATTGCCGGTGGGCATGCAACAGTCGTGAGTGCGGGCGGCACCACGGACGAAGGCGAGCTTGTGTAATCATCGTTGCATAAACCACACGAATGGGATCTGTTCCAACAGAAGGGAGTGAGGGGTGCGAGTCCCTTTCTCTCGATGAGCAGTAAATTTCAAATGCATTGAATGCAAAATTTGGCCTCCAAGCCGGACTCGGTAGTTGCTCCGGCAAATATTTGCTCACGGGCTCATCCTTGAGCTGCAATGCAAATACACACATCCTCATCTGCACGCTGTGCGGTATCGATTTACCACTCGCCTTACCTACTCCCCATATTCTGAAAGCAATGAAGCATTTTTCACTTATTTACTCAAACGACATAATGCCGTTCTAATAGTGGCCAAGCACACATTCGCAGATGTCCCTGGCCATTCGACCCCGATGGGAGTGTGTCCTTGACAGCGCAGTCCCTATGCTCCGACTATCTGTTCGAGCATCTCGCCCATTTGTCCACACATATTTTCATAAATTGTTGATTTACCATTTTGTTCACACACCCTTATTATTCGGGATAGCATACTCTTTCGTTCCTCATTCATATGGAACTTGGATATGTCCTTAAATCGGAGGCTTTTTCCCGCACACAATGCGTGTGAACACAGATGGGTTCTTCGTTGGCAGAGATGGCAGACGTATCTGTTGTCCGTGGCAAATCGAAATTCAAAGCGCTCGAGAGGTCAGTTTTATGGGCATTCTTATTATATTCGAGTGTCCTTTTTTTGGCCCATTTCCGCCCGAAAAAGAAAAGAATTTCGCATATAGGCATCGAATTGCGGAGGTGTTGCCATCGTTGTCGTCGTCTCCGTTGGTTTAGGACGGACCCTCTTGTAAAGTAGGTCAGATTGAAAATTGAATTTGTTTTCATTTCTTTGTCATCCGGTGCGAAGGACCACACATCGCACATGGTCAGGTCCTATGTGAGTGGATTAAGATGACTAATGGACGAAATGGTAAAGGTCATCTTATTGCTATTCATTATTTTGATAAGAAGTCCGCAAATAATTTATAATTTAATAGGATTTTGATTCCTTTCCACTTCTCTCGGGGCATGGGAACCGATTTGTGCAGTCCTTAGGAACTAAAAATTATTCGCTGAGTGGTGCGTGTGAGACTCGTAATGGGATTGTGGACGACAATGTGCTTCGACTTAGCCACGAATAAATAGTTTATTAGTTTTTGGATTTTGAAATGATTCAGGTTGTCTGCTGTCTGTTGGGCGCCAATCCACTAAATGGTTGACAGCGGTGACATGCTGTGTTTGTATGACGTCCAAACGCTTTCATTTTAAGGCTATAATACATACTACGGCTTTTTAATCTCAAGGGAGGGAGCCTCCTTCTATCAAGGGATTCCTTACATTGCAAACATGAGCATCTCTGCCGTCTTGTCGGATTGTGAAATGGACCTTAAATGTTCAAATCGAGACTCACCATGTGTTCCTCGATTTGAAGGCCGTATGCTTAGGTTTCAGGTTTAAACATTCCTGACAAGGCCGTCAGATGGTGTCGTTTGTCAACAACCTCAAAGGTCCTTATCAAAGTCTTGCTTTGGGCCAAGAAAGTTGACAATAAATCAGATCTTCACTCTATGGCGGATCGTGGAATGAACCATAAAAGTGCAAATCGAGACTCACCATGTGTTCCTGGATTTCAAGGCCGCATGCTTAGGTTTCAGGTTTAAACATTCCCGACAAAGCCGTCAGGTGGTGTACAATAGGGTGACCATGGGGAATTCTCTCCGCTCCATTAAGCTCGTCAACGAAATCACCGACCCATTCGATGTTAAAAATGGTTTCAGAAGGGACAGAAGCGAATCGCTTTGAAGTTACTTCTTCAACATCATTCAACATACCTCAAGGGCCGTGCAAAAACAAATTACGACTATCCATGATTCCGATAGACGGAAGATCTATTGTTATTTACAAAGACAGTCAACGACCATAAAGGCTCTGGAAACAAGATTAAACTCCAAGATAGTAAAACTCCACGGCCTATCTCTCAGGTAGATGCCCTATACTAGTTCCCTGGCCACGTGGGTATTCCGGGCAACAAAAGTGCCGAGGAATTAACCAGAAAGAGGGCGGGTTTGCCACTGGCACAGTGAGGAGACACCTCACCATCCATTGAAGGCATTTAAAAACAATGCTACTGACAGACGCCATAAACAAAACCAGTCGTAGATGAATGGAATTGTACACCTGTAGTACATCAAGAACGATGTGGCCTACTCTAGTATCAAAGACTAATCAGTATAAAAGACGTATTAGAATTTTTCAAAACCACCAACTGGTTATAGTTATTAAAGCATACATCTGCAGAGGTCAATAATTCCACAAGAAAACGAACGATTCGAGTGAGACAACGAAAAAGTGACGACCTAATGGAGGCATAATTTCCCTTAGCAATAAGTCCCGGCCATACCAACCCATTTACCTTGGCCAAAAGCAACGAAACCCCCTTGAGATGTTTGCGGGAATTCAAATTGGAGTACCACAAGTTTACGTGAATGCTCACACTCTGGAGCTCTACTGTTGAAGGTTGATGATCTGAAATCTCCAAAATGTACGTGATGTGGGTCGGGCTCTAGAGTGGGGGAAGTTAACAAATATTGCCAACGTGTCAGGTGGCGCATTCAAACGGACCTTGCACCGGGACTGAGAAATGGTCTGGGATTGCTCTGGCCTGAGATTGCCAGCTGTTGGTTAAGGCCCAGGGCCACCCTAGACTGTAGCGCCACGCAAAGAGAAAGAAGAAGAAGTTTTCAAGTGTGCTACGAGTATACAAAATTGTTCGATAACAAATCTAAGGACTCAGGTGAGATCCTACTCAGATTGCAGATCCTACTCATTCTTCTTCTCATTCTTTTGGGTGGTGCTTAAGTCTGTGGAGTGATGTTATATATTCGCTACAGCAATAGTTCTACCCTCGGAGCATTGTGACAGTGAAGTGGTGACGTATAAATGATATCCTTTGAAGCGCAAAGATTGTGTGCGGAAGTCGATACACTCATTCACAACGCCGAGCCGCCTAGACAAATTTTACTGAAAACTAAGGATGCGCAAGATCTTGAATGAATTGGATTCAAAAAGGTTCAAACATTTTTGATGAACATGGACCAAGTCGCTAAAGGTTGGCAAATGCGGCCAGAAATGCTGAAGTTAATGGGTAAAGGGGGAGTTTCCTGTCGCTCTGGTATCATTAAGGTGGCCTGGGAGTGCGACGCGGTCAGATACCTGGGAATCGGCAAACTTGGGTGTCTGCCCCTCTTTACAAAAATGGGGACAATCTCTCTTGTCCAACTACGGTGACATTTAATTTTTAAGTCTCCTAGTGAAAGTCCACGCTATGGCGATGGGGCCACAGTCTAGAGCTATGGCCAAGTAGTGGAAGAAAAAAAAAAACACTGAGACTAAACAGTCTCTACAAATCATACTCGGGCAAACTTGAGAGAATGCTAATATGCTCGAAAGCTGTTTTGTAGATTTACGAAAGGCATACTGACTGAGTTCTCCAAGTTAAACTCGGGAGTGTTTTCTAGGAGAATGGAATATCAAATAATGAACTGTTAAAATAAGATCGCGAATATGTGAGATTTCTTTGTTCTTACGGCTGTGAGACGGCAGTACCCGAGGGACTTAATGATGAGCAACTGTTTTTCGAACGGAAATGGCTATGTTTCGATAATTTAGTAACGTGGCACGAAAGTTCCGATTTTTACGACTGCCAATGCCTTGAATGCGATTACATTATGATGGCGACCGGTTGGCAGGCCGACGACGAGGTGGGTGCACCAAATGCATAGACTTGTCTGATTGGGCTTGAGTTTGAGTCGATTGCACGAGGATCGAGTGGCCCGAAGATCCCTCGTGCGTGCTTTACGCCTGCAATCACTTTATTGGATCATGCGAGCTGCTGAAAATGAGTGATCAAGCCGCAACGGATTTTCTTCCTTTCCTTACCTATTTACGCGCGAGTGCTGCTTAGACAGAAGTTATTCCCAATTTAACCAAACGTAGGGAAGCCCTTCTTCTGTCGCCCAATTTTGTCATGTTGACCGTCGAATCAATAAAAACCCCCTTTCAGTCATCTTCAGAACGTAACTCATATGACGCATAAAAGCTTGTGAATTCATCACAGAATGGCATCCAAGCAGTATAAATCTTCTTATCCTCGCATGACCAATGTCACCCTGAAGGGCATATCCTGTTTCCTCATTCCGTTCAGTTCGAAGTGTAATAAAAAACAACAAACGGTGTAACATAGAAATATGACATGTGCATGCTGCCACGAAAAATAAATCTCCCACTCTTGCATGTCCCCCCAATTGCCTGATCTCAGGCATAGAAGAGAGAGCAAAAGAGAGACTGACTGACAGGAAAAACAAAACCCATCTTCAGATGTATACATCAAGACAAAAACAAGGACCGCAACAAGGACACAGAGACACAAAACCCCCGCAAACCACAGCCACCCAGCTCAACCCCCAGCTTTGAGCATAATTTCTCAAAGAGTTGCTTAAATCTTTTTCATTAAATAAACTCACACAGAGAACAAACAAAAAGATACAAGATCCCATAAATTATGTCTGTTAGTCGTACATTTGCATCTATCTGCATTCACCAGATCAACTCTGCTGCCTGGCTGGTGGGGGCGGTGTTGGCAAGGGCGCATCTGGTATGGAACGGATACATTTTCCCTTGCTTCCTCCTTTCTATCTCTGTGGTAATTGTAATCTGCATTGTAATGCAAAATTCTCACGAAAGTTTTTCCCTGATTTTTTTGCTATATTCCCTGCAACCCTTCTCCGCTGCCGCCGCGGTTTCGCTGAACGTTGCTCACCACCCGCACCATCACCCGTACCAACATCGGCAAGTTAGAGATTTTAATTGTATTACACTCCAAGGATATGGAATTCCACTGAAAAAAAAAAAAAACTTTCCTTTGCCAGCGCACTTCGTCGCTGAGCTAGTGAGTGTAACGATAGAATTCTGCTCAAGGATTTCAAACTTGTCCTTTTTTCCGCGCTTTTTTTTCCTTGTATGCACCAGCTAATTTTATTTGCTTCAATTTATGGGAAGCTGAAACATGCAAATACAGCGAACGCAGCCGCCGACGACGACGTTTATACCCACGAAGATGCACGTGTAGGGTTGAGTGCATGCAGCAAGGTGGGTATGCTGAAACATTTTGCGAACAGCGGTAATAAATTACAATTGCAAAAATACTTTCGCAATTAAAAGAACCCAAAGCAATGAGGTTGAAGGCGAGGGCGAGCCACCGTGCCGCTGCGAACGTTCGAAGAGATAAATTTCCCGCCTTGCTGCGTTGGATCACTGTTTAAAAAAATTGGGGAGTGAAACCTTTCGTAAAGTCAGATACTTGCAAGTCCAAGAGCTTCGGACAGGACCAGTGGGCTGATGGGTTTCTTGTTATTGCTGCGAATTTGGCTTGGAAATGATGGCTGCCGTGGCTGAAGCAAAGGATATCGCGGTCGGAGTCCCAGGGGCGTAGTCGCTGCCAACAAGGAAACTTATTTTTGCAAATAATTTTGAGTAGTAAGTTGAACGAAAACGCCAATCAAAGAGGGGATGGATATACTCCCGGACCGAGAATTGCTGAAAGAATACCGAGGTGCACAAAATTAAAATAACTGTCTAAAAATAATTTTGTCTTTGGCACTACTGCTCGTTTTGTGTTGAAGCAATCCGGCAGGAAGAAATGCGACATAACAGTGGTTAAACTGAGCGTCGGAAGTTCGATCCCCAAAACATAAACTTCGACTTTCATGACGCGAATGTTGACATTCAGGATAGGCATATAGATGTATTGTAGGAAAATGTGAGGATATGAGAAAGAAAATTTAAAGAGGCTATAGTGTCGCCACTCGTGAAGATCAAACAGCATTTCAACCGATCAATCCTACTGAATAGAAGATTTAAGAAAACAAGCTCGAAACATTATAGGAACACCCAACGCTTTGGTTCGCTCACGTCTATGTTAAACTCTCAGGACCCTCTTCTCAGTGTGCAATGTCATTGAGGTTCCAATTTGGACAACTCCATCCCACAACGTTTGGACAGAAGTTTCCTCAAGTACGGCATAATGCAGAGAATGGCGAATATGCTATGCCGAGGGGTATAAGTTCGAACCAAGCCGATTTAACACTTAAAGTGTTAGCACGTTTGCAAGGGAAAAAAGAGACTGAAAGCCGTCATCTGGAAGAAACATCCCACGTCAAGGCCAGTGCCACAACCAGGTACTCGTGTGTCGTAGATACGTATGACCTTCCCGAGTATAGGTGGATAGTTGGTTTAATTACCACAACCGATACAAAATTGGTAGATTAAACCGCGTGACTTTGGCCAATCTCCACAAGTCGCTAGGTTAAGTTAGGTAGGCGGGCTTCTAGTGCATTCACCAGCACATTTAAACCATATTGGTCGATTGTGATACTCATAGTCAGACTACTACCACTGATTGACTGCTCCAGTGATAGGATTTGGACCAGATTTGAAAACCAGATAAAAGCGTTTTAACATTGGTTTTAATGGGATTCGAACCGGGCACCCCGCTAACCAGGGGCAGGCACTCCACCAACTGCGCCATCCACGATTGTGATACTCATAGTCAGACTACTACCACTGATCGACTGCTCCAGTGATAGGATTTGGACCAGATTTGAAATTCAGATAAAAGCGTTTTAACATTGCTTTTAATGGGATTCGAATCGGGGACCCCGCTAACCAGGGGCAGGCACTCCACCAACTGCGCCATCAACGATTGTGATACTCATAGTCAGACTACTACCACTGATCGACTGCTCCAGTGATAGGATTTGGACCAGATTTGAAAACCAGATAAAAGCGTTTTAACATTGCTTTTAATGGGATTCGAACTGGGGACCCCGCTAACCAGGGCAGGCACTCCACCAACTGCGCCATCCACGATTGTGATACTCATAGTCAGACTACTACCACTGATCGACTGCTCCAGTGATAGGATTTGGACCAGATTTGAAAACCAGATAAAAGCGTTTTAACATTGCTTTTAATGGGATTCGAACCGGGGACCCCGCTAACCAGGGGCAGGCACTCCACCAACTGCGCCATCCAGTCCCACAGGTCGTTAGGCTACCCTCCATTGAAGTCTTGGGGGCGGGCATAATTTAAGGGAAACAGTCACTCAATAAGTATGACCTAGGACATATGAGAGTAATTAGTAACCGAACCTAAGGCATCGGCGTAGAAGTTGACACCCTAACCTTGATCTTATCATCAGCATGTATGTCGAGTCGCTGACAATGCTCAAAGAGTATTCTCAAATTCGCCGTTCGGAGTCGGCATTAAACTGTAGGTCCCTGTTTAACGAGTGGTTGCTGAGAAGCTAGGCCCAGGCCCACCTCGGACTGTCGAACCACCCATATTATTATTATAATATAAGTTGACAGCTATTACTAGAGCATGGCTGGCAAGAGGTTTATGCAGGCGAAACCTTCTGCGTTTAGCTTCTGTCAACGAACTCCTATCCTCTTCTTCAATTGCTGCAATATGTTCTATCAGGCCTGCGGTAATCTATTGATTTGACAGCTAAAATGGAAATGCCGAAGATGAAGACTAATTCCAATATCCGGCGTAACTCATTCCGAATCTAAATACTTTTTTAAGAATTTAAAAACCATTTTAAATTCATTAAGCAATTCCGTCCGGTGCGTGCTGTGATATCAGTTTTAATTTCGAAATATAACTGCGCTACATTTGCTTGATATGACCCCATAAACCCTATCTAAAGGGACTGCAATAAATTATTCACATTCAATCGACAGCTATCGGTAATTTGTTACATTTCTCTTAATTGGATAAGCATTTCGAAGTCAGGAATATGATATAGGACACCCATCGCCAAACATTCATAAACGTCTGCAGATGCTTTTGCCGATACATGCAAGTGCTAATGGATTGATAACAAGTAACAAAATATTCAATTTTGTCGATAACACGCACGTCTGTTGAACACGTATCTGCTCACAACTTCATCGTGTACATGCAAGTGACTCAGACCTTTCGAAAATGAATCAGATACTATATCCGCGATAGGAACCAGACAATTATTTGGGTTATGTCCAGACGAGATATATACGGATATGAAGAGGTTATCTTTACGATGGGAAGTTAACTCGAAACCCGTCGGTGAATCAGAGGAGACGAAAATGCAGACAGACTCTGATACTTCAATGCCAGTGAATTGATGTATACAGCTATATGGTGACACTGGGTTTCTCACTGCAGAACGATAAGGGCAGGAGGCCATGTACAAATTCGATAGGCGGAACCAAATCTAGTCAACCTCGTTCGAGGAAATGCCAATAAGAATACATACATTTTAAAATGACTCGCCTGGTCATGAATGCAAACTTACAGTGCTTTGACAGCTTGGAATGAAGACAGGAACCGATTTAATGACGTTATACATCTTATCAGAACTCAACCTCAAAATAGATGAGAAAACCAAAATTGCCTCCGCAAAGCGACTCATTCTTGACGCATTTATGACTATACTTTGACATCCAACTGCAAGGATACGTCCCTGAGCGTAAAATAAGCAAACACACGACCAGCACGCAGTTGCATAGTAACAAGAACAAATAAAAGTTAAGCCTGCAATTCATTAGGTCTTATAGAGGAAATGGGAAACCAGAGAGATCGGGTATATTTTTCACAGTGAAAAACTGGAAATGGACAAAAAATCGATGGTTGAACACAGATGAGTCCATGCAGCAGCGTCAAGGGCGAGTTATACTCAAAAAAGGAAACCAATTTTGAAAGAAGTAGCTCTGAATATAATAGGCGAACCATTTCCGTTCAATTTACAGGATTCACTGCGAACTTTAACTAAAAGCAACATGTAAGTAGAAAAAGGAAAAAATATCTTCCAGAGATGGAAAAAAAATCTCCATTTTTCTGGTATTTCCTGGGAAATGCTATTGAGGCTAATGAGGGATTTCTTGATCGAATAATGCAAATTGAACTGAGATTTTGAGAAACGTGTATATGGGCACATTGACGGCTGTATAGCCGTGGCTCGCTTACTCCAACATGGGGCTATGGATTCATTACTAGGAGATGATGTACTGACATTCATTTCCGATTCAACGCACATTAAGTCCTCCACCTCTACGATGAAGTGCTTTTCTTTCCCTTTCTGCCATTAGCAGGTCAGATGTTGGATGGATTACTTTTTACTCATCTCTGTAGCTTATGCAAATGCCGTTCAGACGCATTGCATGTTAACCCACGACACTGTTCACTGTCAGAACTCCTATTAGCAATGACGATTCTCTTTGGTCAGCTACTGTCATATAGCCCTTGCTGTTGCTCCAATACGCAGACGAAGCCATCCAGTTCTGGCTCTATCCGGAGGTTTGTCTTCCAGTTTTTTCCATATTGAGCTCAGTGATGTACACATACGCATACCGGATTGTTAAGGCCCAGCCCATAGAATTACGTGCGTTGCATTGTGTCAAAAATGGCCTGGGGCTTTAGGAATTCTCCCAGCTCAGATCCCTTTTTCAACAGAATTACTGCTTCATCAACAGGAAGAAAGGTTACAATAGGGCTACAATCTGAGGTGGACACGAGGGGGCTTACAGTTGCATGTGGACTTCCAAGAATCTTCCGAAGAACTTTGAGAACTTGAGTATTGTCAGCAACTCGAAAGAGGTGTACCATACATTATTCAAAGGACCCGCTAATACAGAGTGGTGACTTTTGTGTTCCGCACAAAATTTCGCGGATTTAAAATCGACTTGAACTTCTACTTCCCGTTCAATATTATAAATTTTCCAGCAGCCAAGAGAATATTTTTTCCCAACTTAGACTTAGATCAGTCGCCCGTCACTAAAACAATGATGTTTTGAGATTAGACTTAACTTAACAAGATTCATAGGCGAATTGCAGTTTCAAACAGAGCCATTCATATGAGCATAACAATACAAATGGCGAACTTCGCAACCTCTGACACTTTATTCATATGGAAATTTGTCATTCGCAGAGAGCAATGAGTACAATCTGAGCAAACAGACACTTCATCTCGGATTTCTTGTTCGTGAATTTGTGGATCGCGTTTGCCTCTCTTGTGAATTGCGAACTCAGCTTGGCAGTTCGCAAAGAGAATGATTGTTAAGTGGACAGCAAATTTGAAATCGGATACTTAAATAATTTTTGGTTGAGATATTAGTCGAGAAAAAAAACTCCATGCCAAAACTCGATACTACTCCTTTCGCATACGTATCGCGGCTCATATAAATGGCACTTAAGAGCCCACGTGACGTGAAAAAAGTCTTTGGTCACAAGCGCAGGACTCAAGACGAGGATAGTCATTACGTATTGAATTCCATAAACCTCTTAAGTCTGCCCTACAACAGAGTACCCAAACTCACTCCAATCCAACAACCTTGGAACTACTAAAAGTTCTAACAAGTTATACTTTACATGATTTTAACGAGATCTTGGAAAACCCGAAAAAAGGGCTGAAAGTTTGTACAGTGTGGGGCAAAAAAGACCAACCACTAGTAAACATGAAGACCTTTTTTTGTTTTCCAATAAAAGTGTTAAGGTATAAGAATACGTGAAAATAATCAATTTTTTCTATTCTTTTCAGCGATCAATTGTTATGAAGCATATGTTCTTTTTCGACAGTCTGTCATATCAAAGCTATCGTGAATCATCGAAACGAAACAATATGCATAGCGAATATTCAAGACATCATAAACCAAGGCGTAATAAAAAGCTAAGATGCCTGGATATTCAAGAATTAAGAGCAGTGATTACGCGGACACTGCAGAACTTCTCGAAAACTCCGCACTAAATGCCTAAAGATTCATAAACCTATGTAAACTTGACCCGAAGAGAAATAGACATAAATATAGACCAAAATCCCACAAGCAAGTATTACCTAAATCTGAACATTACAAGGCATCACTACAACGGATACGCCCAAGGCTGACTTAACTATATTCACATGGTTTCTGTTGTTCGTTGAGAGGCTGATAGAAACTGGGTGTAGAATAGTGTTTCTAACGTTTTCAGTAGGAATGACGATAGGCTGATAGATCTCAAATCTTTAGGGTGGACATGGGAATGGCGTCCCATGGTAGATGTATGACAAGTCTATGCAAACTTTGAATACACACTCCAGTCAAGCCACTAGCTCGGGTGGTCAAATCTCGTATGTGCCTGGGGATTTATAAGCTCTGCGACTATGAGTGGCTCAGAGTTCATCATGAATGACTAATCGATTGATGGCAATGTAATGTCCTTCCGTTTGGCATTAGCTTGGTATTGTTGGACATGTGAATGGACTTTGATAATTAGTCTGGAGGTTTCTGAGACCGCTTCAATTGCCTACGGAAGTCTTCAGTCGTTCCTTTCATATCTCTTAGGCCCATAAGTTATCTTTTGGACGAAATGAAGCACCCACCGCGACTGCTGTACACAACATTGTGCTTAAGGTTCGTGAGACTTGTATGCTATTAGACAACACTCACGGTCCCCGTCGTTGTACGGTGCGCACTTATGAGAATGTGATTGCTGTGGCCGAGAGCATCATTGAACCATTTTTCTTCGAAAATGAGGCTTGGAACAATGTTTCCGTGGAATGGAGGGAGTTACAGAGCCATGTTAACAGACATTTTTTTACTGAAATTTAAGACATACATTTGGACAGCTCTAGTTTGGGCGCCTTGCCACACAGCCCATTCCACAATCGATCTTTTGCGCACCAAATTCCCAAATCGTTTTATTAGCCGTCTTGGCCCTGTTAATTGGCCGATTTGGAGCTGCGACTTGACCCCTTGGGATTTTTATTTTTGGTTGGGCACCGTCAGGGACAGATGTTATGCCAGAAATCCGGAAACAAGGTCTTCGAAAATTGGAGTGGCGGAAAGCGCTACTGTACCTACCAATCGACGCACGACCTTGTATTTCATAATTAATGGAAATGTTTATCCGTACTAATAAAGTCATAATACGCTAAAATTTAATTTTGTTCATTTTATTGTTTTTTTTTTTCAAAGGAAACTTGTATTTGGCCCACCCTCTACAACAAACAAACTTTCTGGGCAATGTGAGTGATGACTGCAAAAACAATCGAGTTCTCAATTTCATTGTATTGCACCGCATTCGATACTTATTGTTTGTGTATTCAATAGGATGTATTTTATTAGAATTGCGCTGCTTTTAAAGCCAATAATGCATTGCTGTCATAAGATGAAGCTCGTGTTTGGCTAGGCACGTTCCGATTCCCGTTCTGACTTTCCTACAATTAAAAGTGAATTAGACATTCGACTGAAGGAATAAAGCTGAGTAGTGCTGGAGAAGCTTGTTGGTTGCAGGTTAGGTACCACCATGAGGAAGTCATACACATGAGCACTGTACCTTCCTTGCCCGTGAACACGCTGAGCCTCTTCCGCGGTTAAAATGTCGTATAAAGCTAATGTCTTCAACATGATCCGTCAACTGATGTTTTTTTCTTCAGCCAAACATAGTCGAAGTCTAAAAACGGAAACAATTTGACATTCAATTTCATTTGCCGAAATAATGAATTCAGCCTCGTATCCCAAAATCTGACAAATCATGCGAAAAACAATTGCGAATCCATTCATTGAACAGCACCACAAAAAGACACTGCAGATGAATTCAAAGCCAACCATAGAGCCTCCCCTGAGACCAAAATTACATTTCATGAATCAACTCAATTGGAATCGGAGTTTCAGCTGCTGCCTGCCTTGCCGACGAACCAGATTTCATTTGATTTGTGGAATCAGTTGTTCGTATTTATCCTCAAACGGATACACATAGATTGCAATTCATATGGGATAACAAAATCATTGCTACCGCACAGAACATCCACATGCTAACCTCAAACCCAAATACCTGCGGAGAACTCCGCCCACATCCAAACCAAATTACACATCACATACGTTTGGGCTTGTCAAAAGCAAATACTTGAGTTAGCAACTGCAACGTATGCCTGGGCATAGAGTCATCCTCACCCCCCGACCGGCACACAGATACGCATTCAGTTGCAGCAGAGGGGGAATCCTTATAAATTAAATTACAATTTTGGTTTAATCAAAGCTAAATGTGATGTCGACGTTAACTATTGTCTGGAACCAGGAGCCCATCTTTCAGTGGCCAGAGTGTCTCTTTGAAATGTTATCTTAATTTTATTTACTTACGGTGTTCGGAACCTTTTCATCGTTCCATGCAATGAGTTCGATTTCATTTGAGAACATTTTGGATTTGCTCAAGGAAGCGCACAACGTTAATACAGAAATTTTAGTGATGCTGTGTGGGGGACCATGCCGGCGTGTGTTCCGTTTTAAGTAATTGGGAACCATGGGCAGGCAAGTCAATATTGTGTTTAGGTCTCGTTTCAATAAGATTCGGTGTTTGCTCGGATAAGCAATTTCATTAAACCATCTGGCAAACTTGAAAGAAGTAATTAAAGCCCTCAGCTTTCAGGATTCACTCAGCAGTTGCATTAATGGCGGAGAGAAGTGGCGTGTAGGGAAGAGTTTGCGGTGAGTGAGTGATGCTACATGCGATGGAACAATTGAAGGGTAGTCCGCATGATACGGTAGATCCTGGATACGATTCAAGAAGTGCAAACGGAGGCTCACCATTTATTCCTCGATTTCAAGGCTGCATAGAGGAGAGATATACATCATTATTCCAAGTCTTATCTGTTCAAACAATTCAGGTTGTGCAGAATAACAACGGAGAGTTATCGCTGCTCCATCATAGGATGTCATGGAATCACCAAGGCTTAAATGGGAAACAGGATTTTAGACAAACTCAGAAGCTGACATGTTCTATAAGATCCTTTTGGAGGAGTTCTGAACTCAGAAACCAGCACTGGAAGCAAGATCTTCCAGAGGTCCGATTAGGTTAGAGGCTAACATGAGTTTTAATCGCGCGATTGATTCAATCCCAAAAAGTCGAACACGTAACTTTCAATGGGAACGACCTCACATTACACCACACAATCGCGCCGACAAAAAGTCTGCGATTTCTCCCATTTTCCTGGCGAAGCGATTGTCGCAAGTTAAAACTAATAATACGTACTGGCAACTTACCTCGGAATACGAATTTATGATCAACATAGACGGGTCTAAGCTAGTCCACAGTGTAGATGGATTTCAACATCCGTTATTCTTACCGCCTCGCAGATCATTCGAGTATCTTTCAGGAGAGCTAGAGATCAGAGAAGCGTGTAAGCTTCTTAGTTCTGCTTGCCCGTATCGCCAAGCAGCCGTAAGGGCCATCTCCTCAGTAATCACTTCTTCTAAATTGGTACAACAGTGCAATAGGAAGAACTTGGTCAGGCCAGTATAATTACTGTTTAAAGACACAAAAACCACGCGATTGGTGTTTGGTGGTGTGCATTGAAGGCCGCTTGTACACGGTCATATTTCGTCGCATCAAATACCAACATTTATCGAAACTAAAGGCGGTCAATAATAGAAATTTCAATAGCAGGTTATTTTTTCTGTTTCCCTCTCTTTCCCAAATATGTTATCTCTTCACACATACGTTATAACGCATACTTCTTCTTATACAATTGGTAATCTTTTATATACACAAAAATGAGTTTGATAAATGTTTGTCCTTTTATATCTCGAGCTTGGCACCACCGAATCTTATGATTCTTTTTTGGCTAGAAAGATACTGTTTTGTAGCAGGTTTTTATGTCAGAAAACAATAAATTTCCAACGAGAAAATTGGAATTTCAAAACATGAGATAAAAATCGATATTTTTGTCAGCTATTTTAACAGAGGGTCTGTTGACCCAATGAAGTGAGTGCATAGATAACAAACATAGTTTCTCCGTCTCTACCATTCACCCTCCACTCGAGTGTATGTTTGCACACATTCTTATAGCTAACGTCTCTTCTATTTGCATGTTGAATACAATTTAAGTGATTTTTGTTTTTTTGTTAATCTGAATCAAGTGCTATTACTAGCGTTTTGCGGTTTTTTGGCCGTTAGTATTAATATTTGTGAAGGATTTTGTTCGATTATTTTTAGTGAATTTTGTCCGGAAAAATGCCTGTTAGTTCGAATGGCCTAATAACACTGCCAACCAATTTCTGTCCTTTAAAGTATTCAAAGCAAGAATTTGTTCAAAGTTTGTTTCCAATACAGTGGAGAAATATAAAAATCTTCCTTGTTTAATTGAATGAGCTGTATTGCTTGGCAAAAATAAAGATGTCGCGGAAATAAACGCATCTATTTAGGAGGAAATAGATTGAGAATTTTATTCGCGACACATGAGGATATCAGACAGTCGTTGTGCCGGAATCTGACGAAGGATGACCGTGGGACAGAGGTCTAACAGCGGGCTAAGAGCAGTGTTATGTGTTGGAAAAATGAGAGCTTTTTGGAAAACTGTTCAGAAAAAGCTGAGGTTTCAACAACAGACTTTGGCTTTTGAGCATAAATTAAGGGTCTTGCTGAGAGAACTAATCTTGAGAGAAGAGGAGCAACTGTTGCAGATCAGCTTCCATCAGACAAACTGCAGGATGACCAACTGGTCCCGAAGAAAACTCAACATTGCAAGTCATGGCGTGTAGACTGGAAACAAAATCTCTGCTCCGTCCAAGAAGCTTGAGACTTTCATCAGCCGGCAGTGCGAAATTCTTACCCACCACCCAGCTAAGGACCGGACTAGACCCCAGTGAAATAACGGAGAATAACAATACAATAATTCAGACAAATTGCCAGCAACAAACAGCACGATGCATTTTATCACAACCGAGTTTGCATCGTAAATAATTTTGTAAAACGAATCTATTGAAAAATTCAGCGTCCCTCGGTGCACTTGGAAACGAATGAAATTAATGCGCAATCAACCGGGGGAGAAACAAAAACCCCACATGTTGCGCAAAGCCACCCAGTGATTGACTAGCAACACGGAGAAATACCCAGAGGGCAGTAACGATTATTAGCTCCAACTAATCAGATACATCAATTATCTGATTACAAAGAATTGTTTGACTAGTAATTAGCTGCCGGCGACGAATAATGAAGGTGCAGCATGTTCGAAAATTATTTGTTCGCTGCTACAAACTTCCGAGTGTTTTATTTGCATTTTGTTTTGGCATACAGCAGACACGACTGCATGATGAATAGAATATTTGATGTGATCCGATGCCCCATACGCCACGCCACGCCGCCATCGTGTCCCAGCAGCAGAGGATGGGACACCAGCACTAAATTGAAACGCATACCAGACCCGGAGCCATTTCAATTAGACTACATGAATAAATTCCACAAAATATACACAAGAACATTTGTCCTAATTTTTCACATCCAAAAAGAGGAAAAAAAAGAAACAAACAGATACAGCTACCGAGAGAGATTGTGAGAGGGGATGTGATTGCCAGCGGTCACCGACAGTGGGAGGAAAAAAGTCTAAAACAAAGGATATCACAATGCCAGTCCCATGTACCATGAATTTTTGACCCAATTCTGCATGCCCTCCCCCCCACAATGTGGGCTAAACTTTTGCTCGGTTTTGCGGGGATACAAAAAAAGGGAAAATTCACTTCTAACCCACAATCCATTCCGCTACATTGGTTCTGCATTTCGAATTTTTCACTTTTTGTGTTCTGTATACTCCCTAGGCAATCCGTGTGGTGGGATGGATGTGAGTCTCGCTCGAGAATCCATAGCGTTGCCAAGTACTCATTAAATTCGCACACAGTATAAGAGGAAGGACACGTTAGGAGAAGGATTTTGGAGACAGCAAACTATTGCTTGCCTGCACATGTATTTCAACTTCCTAGTTTCAATAAATTTTCCTCGGTTTGGGGGTTATTCGGATTTTTCCCCATCCTCCCCAGACTGCGCGGATATAAATCGGACCGTCCTCGATGGTGTTCGATGGTATGTGGATTGCGAATTCCCGTGGATAGTGAATGTTTTGTTGGGAGCCATTTTGTTGGTGTGCCACTGCCTCTGACTGAAATTCTATTCGCGGATTCTATTCTGCACAAAATTGTTTTAGAATGGATACGCTGCGGTGCGCGGAAGTATTCGCCACACACTGAGCCCATCCATTGGTGAAGTGGGTGGTGGGAGAAAGGGGAATGATGACCAAACAAAACTAGCCTTGATATACTCCAAAAAGGAAGAGGGCATCCAGTGAAGGGTTTAACTGAGGTTTACTACAATAAACGTGATGAGATGTTGTTGGACTAGGGCAGCGCATTCTGCGGGTTAGCTTTGGAAAATGTGTGAGTTCTCTAAAATTCCACCTAGTGCTTTAAATCTGCACAAAAGCTGGATGAAGAAGAAGCCTGAGTCTGGTGAGAGCTGAATGAATAACATAAGTCCACCTGAATCCTCATTAATTCCAATGCCAATGTGTTTACTGGTCTGGTCTGGTCATTCGCTCTACTGATTTCTAAGGAAACAAGGTGATCTTGTGAAATTGTTGGATTTTCACAGACACGTGGTGGCGTTACGCCCGTACATTGGCTTACCAATGTAATGCTTTAGAATACAGTGGAACTTCTCTAACTCGTGCCGCTGTAACTCGACCTTCGGTAAGTCAAACTGTAACCCTGAACACTGATCCCTTTTTCGTTCCTATCTCGAATTTCTATAACTCAAAATTATTTTCTGTTACCTGGAATCTCGACTGTATATAGCAGGAGCTATGGACATTTCCCGACTTGGGATATGTTATGAGCCAGTCGAGTAACAAATCTAGCGAGTTCATGGTATGTCTCAATAAGTGCTGTAAAAGAGACGACAAATTGAGTAGTCCTACGTATTCTTTACTTTTTATCTGAATATTCGGTACTTTTAAATCGTTAAATGATACTTCTAATTTTGGAACCTCAAATAGGAACGTTTATCAACTGAATGAGGTATTTATGTAGACATGACTGACATCTTCATTTTTCGTTATTCTGATGCTATGAACATGTGAAATGATAGCCAAACAACTAGCCACAGTTTTCGTTAGTAAAACATTTTTCATAATATGTATATACCTCTTAAAATAATTACAATGAAATTACTCTACTAAATCAAGACAAAAAAAAATTCTACACTATAGCTTACCGAACGTACCTAAACAAGGATAATAGAAACATATCATCGCATTCCACACAAAACATTTTAAATACGCTTTCGAACGTACCACAGTCAACACAGAAATATAGGAACCATATTCATTGAAGAGTAACGTTTAGTTATATGGTAGATTATTGAATATGCGTTACTCAGTAACGAATACCTACATTTTTTGCTACAGTACTAGCCACAACCTGTCTTGTGAGTTAAACAAACAAGACAACGTTAACGGTCAGGGGCGCGTCTTGTCATTGGATGCGAGGATTTCACATTAGAAGGGTAGTCGACTTCTTTTTGCAGATGACTTAGTTATCCTCACATCCTTCCAGATGAAGCTACAGCTTGCGCTAGTTAGGTTTGTGGTCTCCGATGCTGGGATGGAGTTAACTTTAACAAATGCGATGTTAATGCACTCTGCGTGTATAGTTAGTGGAGTCCCATTGAAACAGGTGGAGATGTTTAAGCAGTCCGGAGCTTTTAACGAGTGTTGGGAGGGGTAATGCCGAGGTTTCATGTATGATTGGTCAAGGTGGGTCAATCTTGAAAGAGCTGGGAAAGTTTATAGTCACGAAGACCGAACGACGTTACTCGCCTTGATAGGCTGAGAAGCATGGTGTAGAACTTAATTTTGAGCAGCTGCTTCTTCGTAGACAAAGGGCTATGCTTCGATGATCTGGTCACGAATGCCTTCATCATCACCGAGACAAATCCGCGGCGTTCACACAATCATTTTTAAAACAATACTGACCAATAATTCCGACGGACCAAAAAGTTAATTTGTCTGAGAGGATTATCAGCTTGTGCTTTGCTTAAGCTCTCTCACCGGAAAATGCAGATATTTTCTTGCGTAATCAACCAAAAGTAATCTTCGTCGCTGATGTTATGTTCCCATTAAGCGAAATCGCGAGGTTTCATCAAATTTCTTCAAACCTCCGAGTTTTTCCATACATTTGGCGTTTCGAAACCTCGCGCTTTCGGCGAAAGCAAACTCAAGCCCCATGTAGTTTATCCATCCGTGGGAAGAGGTGGAACCGAACAATTCTACAACATTTCAACATCATTCTACAACAATTCTACAGCATGAACTTCAATTTATTTCGGTAATTTTAGAGTTCTGTTTCTCTTTTTTGGAGCTTTCAACGCTATTATTTATTGTCAACAAACAGCTGTTACTGACACTTCAAAGTTAACAAATAATGATATTTGAAAATACTTCATACTCTGTGGGAACGTTCTATTCAGGTTTCAGTAAAGTTCGTCCAAACCTCGCGATTTCAGCAACATTTTTCATAGACCACGGATTTTGATAATCAAGTTCAACAATTTATAAGCGTTGTTCGGGTGCAAGTGTTCGGAGACTGCTTGACTTTGACCCATGCCACGAAACATGCGTGAACTGTCAAAAGTAGAACACTAGAAACACGAAACACTGCCATTACCACGTCTACCTCGTCAGCAATTGAAGCAAACTGTACGTCTACCTTTACGAGTACATGGAATGTACACGGCACAGATAGCCACGAAAATAAACACAAGGAGCCACAATGTCTGCATCACGCGCTAAGTCAAGGAGCTCTCTACACTTGCCGGTAAGTGTAAACAAACTAGTTGAGCACTCGTTTAACGGACAAAACGTGTTGATATACCTGTCAATGGGCTAGTGGACTTTCGAGTGGGGAGTGATTTGAATCTCGAGTCTGAACAGGTTTCCACGTGACTAAGCATTTGATGAGAAGAATATGTGAGCGCTAACATTGTTTCTGCAAGTACACTTCGTCCGTCGCCAATGATGAACCATTTTCATGTCCCGCGGGAGACAGTTGAAAATTACTCACCACTTAAAATAAACTGCGATCGCACATATCGTGTCCCCGAAATTGTTCACACTATCACGCCGCGCCTATCTCTTGATTACGATCTCGGCAATCACTTCAAATAGTCCGCTGTACGTTTCAGAATCTACGTATCGCATTGCCACAACTCAACGACCGACTGAGTACACTGTGGTAATACAAGTTGCTAGCAAATGCCAAGACTAAACCGAATCACCCAAAGGATATGCATAAGTTCCACAAGCTGACTCAGAGCACACCGCTAATGACAGGACTGTATTTCATCGAGCACTATGCAATAACCACTTAATCGAATCGTATTCGAATGATGGCACAGAATATCGGCAATTATTAGATAATTAACGCGTCACACCCGATGTAATCAGTGAAGCCTAAAAGTGCAAATAATATCCACTGATAGCAGCGTCGAGTATCCCCCGGATGGAGGGACGCTAATTGAGAGCGTAATGAATCTAAGTCCCGGTGACCGTGGGGACCCGTCCATGTTGATGGCATAGGAAATGGCTTTAATTTCATTGATGGCTTTTTCATGGTACTAATAAAAGTGTCATCCCTTAGATTGGGAATAACCTTACCGCGCTGTGATGGGGTGTGGATAATTAGTTGGAATTTATAAGGGACTGTGGCGCAGCTTGTGTGGGTGGGTTAACCTTTGCCGACAAGAATCAAAGTTTGACGAGTGACTAATCGGACATAAACTTTGTTCTATTCAATGTTTAATTAAGCAGATTGAAGTATAAAAGAGCTCGTGGTACACTTGGGAAGTGCGTGAGAGTCCTACTAGATGGATAAGGTGAACGAATCAGGACCATGACACAGGATCTTTCGTCGGAAGGACATTTTGAACTCTTTGTACATATTAATAAGTTTAGTTTTGACCTAGCAGCTTTTTGATTTTGTTAAGAATATTGTCGGCCATCGGCACGAAGGAAATTTTGACTGAAATAAGCCGCAAAATAGATTCAATCAAGGCGAGAGTGTCATCGACGTCAAATGGTCGTGCTTTTATGAGAAATTGTGGCCGCTACTCTTACAAACTAAGTTAGGGTCGAGTAGCTAATCGCATATAGCAGTTAGAATCAAGCTAATAGAGATTCAGTGTGATTCAAGGCGGACTCATCTTATTTGGTCCGCTATATATCACAGCACAACGTACAAACAGCATAAATATAGTCCGAATGACATTTCCGTCGAGGTGGCAAGAAATCGCTTCCTCCACTTTGCTAAATGCTCAAGTATCTGCGCCATTTAGCCAGACTGAAAATGTCAATCTCCTATATGGAGACAGCTTCTTCTAAAGAGAGTTTTACGCTTTAATTGCCCTATAAGTCTGAAGACACAGCGACCAGCAAGAGTCCTACCATGCAATGGTGTGACTACCCGAGCTTAGGTAGGCAGAGGGGTTAGGAGTTTGTCTTACCTTAGGGCAAACATAATCTCCACAAATGACAGCTGCTCTTGTGTTGCTATGATTTGCTGAAACAACTGGACTCAAAGCTTCCGGCTCGAAGGACCAAAATAATGCTCTACTCTTTGTAAGGAGCCGAAGGCTGGAAGATAAGCAAAAGTAGTATACCGTCGAGTCAGCTAGGGGCGTCCTGTATGGATGTAGTACGGATGGAAAAAAAACTGTCAACAACTCTAGCTCGAGAACATCGTACGTTGGACACCAATGGTGCAACTAAGAATGTGTTTGAGTCCAAACCTCTTGGATAGAAGAAGACCAGATATCAATTATAAAGACCAGATGATCCCGGACTAAGACGGATTGGATTGGATACCTGGAATGTGCATTCCTTGGACCAGGTTGACATCCTGCAACGGGTCATCGACCTCAGAGGTTAATATTGAAGACGTCTGTTTTGGTGGATATCTTTTGAAGACATCATCGTCTTACTCTCATTCACCCGAAGGCTCATCTTAGCCACATTTTTCTCTGTGCTCAAATGCTCCACTGACCCTGTTGTGTTCTTCAGATGATGTGAATGGCATCGGCGTATGCGAGCAATGTCACGGACTTGTAAATGGTCGTGCCAATTAAAGTCTGAGAAATGCACGATCTTCTCGAGAATCATCGACTTCGTGTTGTCTCGACTAAATCCATTTTTGACATCGGTGAAAACGATATTTTCCATAGACATTCTCCATAGACGGTTGAGTTTTCGAAAGAAAGACAAAGCTTGGGATTGTCCTATATAGGCCCGGTGGCGCTACAGTCCTAGGCGGACCTAGGCCTAGCTTCTAGAGCTTATTTCCTCACATTTATGTCAACTTCGACGTCCTGTGAGAAGGTTAGTCTAGGCAGGTTTTTATGTTGTAGAGGTGAGGTTTTATGTTGTAGACACTGAGGCCAGAATGGGCCCTTTGTGCAAACCAGTTAGTGCTTTTTATAAAACGTTGGAGATGAGTGACTCGAATGCTGGGCCATAGTGGCTTAGTGATGAGTCATCATGTGCCAGTAGACCTTCTACGACTTACACGAGCAAGCGTTTCAAGCTTCGGTTGATATTATCAAGTTGAAGCGATTGACATGGATCGTAGATCTCTTTCCGGAAAGAGTACAGAGCCTGTGACGTTTTTAGGGAGTTTCTCAGCTTCACAATTCAGTACAGTCCATTTTAGTCAAAGTGTATACAATCATGGTCAAAAAATTGGATTCTGAGTTGGATAGACGTCTCACATAATATTTGCTATCATATTCAAAACAGTATTCCAGGTTCATCCAACTCAGAATGGACTCCTGGACTCACCAAGAAGACTAACAAGCATAGTGGTGGTGACATTATGGTAGTAGCATTTTCCACTTGGTATGATGTCGGTCCCTCAAACCTCGTAAATGGAACTGTGATGAATTAACTTTACCAGTCAGTGCAGTGGGCATGGAAATTTATACTTTCTTAGGTATGCTAGATGCTAATGGACCCTAGCCGATATGACCAACTCGAATCGTGAATAATAAAGGTCAAATGGCAAAATATTAATCAGCAGCAACATAACTATTCCAAGCATTCATGTTTCAACGTAATAATGTATGCGAAATAATGCAATTAATAGTGAATTTATATTTGTGTCCACATAAAAATCAGCCAATTTTACATTTTTACCACGTACTTCCGGAATACACGGATGCGTGTCTTATTGTTATAGGAAGACTTCATAGAAGGCAACCTTTGAGACGCATGCTTTCCGTATTTGAAATATATGCCCCTATTACAGTACACTACTCAAGTCAGTTGTGTTGTCATTGAGACAACTCAACTTTGAGATAACCGAACTAATTTGTGGTATTACGGAAAACAACTATTTTCAGTTGAGCTAATGCAGCTCAATTTCCAGCACTTAAGGTATGGAAATTGGAAAATTTCAATGACATTTCGATGTAAACAAAAAACAGTGAACAAATATTTCGTGTAATTTGGTTGAAATTTTGTAAATAAAGAGCTATTTGAGATAAATTAATAGACATAAAAAGATTTTATTAAAATACAAAAATATCACTTCTAACAAACAAATCAAAAAAAATAAAAATTCAATATACTAATAGGAAGTCGTTGTTTTCACGAAGTCTCTGCTGCCTTGGAATTACATACTTTGGTAAAAAGTTTTGGCCTGGAGACATTTTCTGGCCCATCTTTTAAATTTGTTGGTTCTCTGTTTTTTTATGTTCATAGTTCATAGGAACGTAGTAATAGAACATTTTTGAGTTTTACCAATGTTTCTAAAATATTCCTTTAGTTTGCAGTTCGTTCTTGAGTGGCCATTCTAAGGATGTTCGAGTAGGTGGCGCTAAGCTGTTCAATTCGACAGCAATCATTACCCACTGCTCGGTCTTGTTCATTTTGTTGAACCAAACTGATATGTGCCTCTTGCTAGTTCAGTGTTTTGTTCCATTAATTGAACTAGTTTTTTCCATCTGCATTTGTTTTTTCAACGTTGAAGAAAATACCCATTATTGTAGTTTTTTTTAAATAAAACAGATATTGTGGGATGACAGTCCAATCCGCCAATTAATATACACAACAGCTGATAAGGAGTTGTGTAGTTATGGCAGTTGAGACAACCAATACTCAGCTGAGTTGCCTTTCGTAATACAATAAAAAAATTACAACAAACAGCAGTTGTCTTGATTGGACAACTAAAGGGCAACTGGTTGTCTGAAGTTTGTAATCGATAGTACCGATCTCTTATTCACGACCAAACTACAACTAAAGTTGTGTATTGTAATAGGGGCAATAGTTAATATTACCATAGCTTCAAGTGTATTTATTTTTTTGACCATGACGAAGAGCACGTGTTCCTTAAAATTAAAATGTATCTATAATACTATATTAAATCATAATGCTAAATGTCAAGTTCCACCATTAAATGCCCCGCATGAGTGGGCAATCAGACGTGTGCCACAATCGCATACCATTCATAAAATATGTAGCTTGGGTTAAAAAAAAAATGTTCCGCTTTAATGCAGTCGATAATTATTATTCATATGCATCAAATATTGCCATTGAAAATTGTATTGAATCTCAATTTTCCTCACCCACCACTCCAACGACACTGCAATGCACACAGTTCAGCTCTCACCTGAAAGAGAACAAAGCAAATACGTAAATTACATAAATTATATACATTCAAATTAAAATATTATGCACTCGACACAAACAACCGCTGCGCATGAAATGCAATGCCAACAAAACCTAATATCCCACCCTCGTGTGCGCTCTGGTGCTAAATCAGTTCACTGAAACTTTGATATCGAGCCCGTTTTTAGAATCCTCTCAGCGAAAAAAAAAGGCCACCACAAAATGTTTGTAATTGCCGTTGAATTGTGGGTATTTTCTCAAAAATTAAATTCGAAACCGCAAATATTATAATGTTTTGATGGTTCAGTGCCGTGAATTTACCCTACATTAGTGGTTTCAATTGAGGCAGAAAAATGCAACAGGGATGGAGTACAAGAAATGTTTTAATGCACATCAATTGCAGGACCAGAGGACTATGCAAAATTTACGTATACATGAATGTTGTATTCAATCATTCCTTCAGCTCCAGCAATCGAACGTGGTCCACCGCAGCTGATTAGCTTACAGCTTTTCGTAGTGGTGATGTGAAAAACGTGAAATTCGTTTTAACGTGTGGGAAGGTGTGTCCAAGGGATCATAAACATGATTTTTAAGGTTTTTTTGAATGTTGTATAAGAACATGTTACATGGAACAACAACCAAACACTCCTTAACCGGAAACCATCGCCATCGTAGCTAGTAGGAAAAATAAAATTGAAAACACTCACTTTTAATTAAAGTAGCTGATTAGGACACTTTCATCGGTATTACAGCGAAGTGAACGCATTTGAAAAAAAATTGGTCTTGTCGCGTACTCGGTACCGTCAAAGATGGATGCCCTCAGATGGAAGCTTAAAAAATATCAGCTTTAATTAATTGTATTCATTGTTGCCCCCCGTTGTCATGCGACACTGGTCAATAGATTCTTACAGGTGCTACCTGCCTCCGTACTAGCAAACTCAGACAACATTGACGTGATTGGTCGTACACAACGAGCCGTCAATGAGGCGATTGTTGACATTCGGCTAAAGTGGATCTGGCGGTAAACGAGAGCAAACGAAGTGTATGCTGTCAACATAAAAGCACACTCAACATCGACGACTCGACCAGGACGTGACTGTAACCAGCGACAACCTCAAGGCAGTGACGCACATCATCTACATAAGCTCCGCAGTAAACGACATCAATACCGGGATCAGACGCAGAATAACTGTTACCAACCGTTGTTTTCTTGAGCTCAAAAGGCAATTGAGTAACAAAGCCCTCTCTCGAAGGAAAAAGCTGACTCTGTATAAATCCTTGATCATCCCCGTCCCGCTCTACGGCGCAGAGACATGGACTATATGTAAAGCGGATGAAGATGCCTTTGGTCTTTTCGGGAGAAAGGCGACGAACGCCCAAGATGGTTACTCATGTAGAACGTATAGCCAACTTAGCCCCGGCCCGAAGAATCTTCGACTTGACAGAGGACGGCCATGTACAAGGTGGCGAACATAAGACGAGGGGATCTCATTTCGCTTGGTGTGCGAAACTGGAGACGGCTGGCGAGAGATCGGACTAGTTGGTGAGGCCCAGGTCCACCTCGGACGGTAGCGCGATGAGAAGAAGAAGATTCAGAATTGCCAGAGGAGTCGACTACTATGGCAAGGCTCCCAACATGACCACAATGCATAAGTCGCTAATCACCCCTGTTTCGAGTCCCTGAAAATACTCAAAGAGTACACTTGTTCAGAAAAGCCTATTCAACTTCGCCGCTCAGAGTCGGCAATAAACTGTCAGCCCCTCCACAATAGGCACCCACTAGCCAGTCAAGCCCCCAAAACCTCTTGCGGTCATGGTGCAATGGAAAATCAGTAGTCTGGTACCAACAGGAACGAAATGAACGATTCCGGCATCTCAGGTTAAACAAATTCATGAGTTGAACAGGTAGTGTGGAAGGAATGATGTTCGAAAATCTTCAGAGGTTGATACAACAATCAGAAGTTTGGACAGGCGCCTGTCGGGACGGACGTGAGCAGTTGGCAAACAGGAACATTTGAAGAAATCACTTCTACAGACTTTTAAACAGCTGTCAGTCATAATGGCAGAATTTCGTCCTACCAACCTAGACAAAGCTATATCAAGACGGAAGTATTAGAAAGTTCCTTTTGGCAATAGAACGTCCACTGAAATCTTTAGCAGCTGGCGGTGATCTTGTAAGGCATGTGCATCAGATTATCTGTTAGATGTAGTCGGAGGAAAGCATGCCCGACGAGTAGAATCTCAGTAGCCTTCGCCCGATCCACGAAAAAAGGGACCTGTTGGACTATTCTAAGTATCGAGGGTTAAGTTTCAGTCATGTAGTGTGCTTGCCTGAAGCCGTTCTTCAACAATGGTCACCCCTAGCGTCGCTTAAAGCTGCGAAGTTCACAATGGATCTGGTTGTCACACTGTGGCAGATTCTTAAGAAAAAAAAACTCACGTCGATTCCCATCGACCTATTCGTCGTTTTCAAGGCCTCATGTGGCAGCATGTGAGCTCCACTTGTAAGAGTGACTATACGGCACCAATCACGGGTGTTTCTTTTGTGAGCTAGGTTCAGGTGCACTAAGGGCTAGAGCCACTCATGTGTATGCCAATAACCACGAGTTATGCCCTGTCGTCTCTAGCTTTGTCATAACAACCAAATTCAAGCTGTGAAGGACGACGATGAAGAAGTTTCGTTGTTTCATTAAAATAGGGAACGAACTCACCTCAACCTTCTTGAATGCCAAAAAAGGCTTTAGACTGAGCAACGCTTTTAGCACGTGCCATCGCTTTTGAACTGATTATGTTAACATCAGAGACACAGTCAAAAATTTCGTCACGGGGATGATATTGAAGTGACGAACCGAACGCAGCGGGCCATTTCTAAATCCTTTGTGAGCAACAACATTGACGTCTTGAAAAAGCATCACAAGAGCCAAGTTCGATAAAGTTCGAACGACTCCGCAGTGAAGAGTGCTAACAAATCAGAGTCGACATCAGTTTGAATGGATCAATCTTTAAAAAACTTCTCTTAAAAAAACTTTAAAATCAGTGGATTTTTTCTTAGAATGCATTTAAAGAGCCTCTCACACCTCGTCTGAATTTCCCGCAACTAAAACGACATATAATTCAGCAAACTTGTTGCATGACACAGCCTTGAGTGTCAAAATATCCACGTACTATCTGTGTTCATGCATCTGTTGACCTTGTTGCAAAAAGAAATTAAGTACCGCACCCACAACTGCTATCCCGTGAAATGCATTATCTAATTAATCGGTCGTTTAGTGGAACAGTCAAACTACTCTTATATCGTGTGTCAGCCCAGAAGATGGAACTATTTCAAAAATTAACGAAACATTTTTGCATTTCATTTAACACCCTCGACCTTTAGCGACGCCCCAGTAAACCACCTCCACAGCTCTTGACGTCAAATAACTCATTTCCACACCCAACCACCAGCCAGTGGATGAACACCACCCAAAACCCTCGAACCCGCGAACCCGCGAACCCGTGAACTGTTAACTATTTTAAACGTTAACCATTAATCAATTACGAACAATTTCTGGTTAAACACTTTTCCCTGTTTTTTTTTCATTTTTTTTTTTTGTTTGTTGAAATTACGATAATTAAAAATGTTCAGAGGACATTGAATAATCCTTAATTTTGAAATTATCGTCACGGAATTGCACAAATCATGGATAATTAATGTCGGTTCGCTTCAACTGCAGTCAAATCTGCATGACAATAATTACAATTATCTGGGGTATTGGTGTTCCGTTTTGGTAAGTGTACACAGACCACGATGGGTGGTGGTCGTTTGAATGAAAATGAATGCACTGCCGAGGGTGGATCTTTTGGGTGGTTATCACGGTGGTTTCAGGGGATAAAGTCTAGTTACTATGAGAACCGTTGCTTTGTGTGATCCACAAGGTCAGTCGGGGATGGGATTCGGTTTCGGGGCCATAATACGCTACACATGGAAGTGTATAGCGGGGGGATAAAATGCTGTCATCAAAGCAGAATGTTTGCACGCAAAGGAGAATATACAATTTGCAGAACAAATCGCGTGCAGGCTAAATACTCATGGTTGAGTTGTTGAACGAGAGTACGGGTGGGAAAATGAATAAATTTCGACATGTTCATGATTTTTACTCAAACTGAAAGAGAGCTCTACAGTGACAAGCTTAAGAATGCATACGCAGAGAAGATTAAGTTCTCAGAAGCCGGGAGAGGCGTTTGAATGCTACGAATAAGTCGAGTGAGTCTTAGCCACCAAATGAGCGCCTCTCCTTTAAATTTTTGCGCAGTGTGTGAAATTCAAGTGTAGTGATGGGCGCATTCGAATGACAATTCGAGGGACAATCGATTAATACAACATTTCGCGAACATCTCGATTATCAAAATCACTCGAATGACTAACTAATTACTAACTACTGACACAAGAGAACTCGATAGATTCTAAAAATCATTCATTCATTCGAGCCCATCACTAGCGAGAATGAACAGGCTTCTTCATCTTATAGCCGTAGAGTTCTCGTTGAACCTAAGCACCGGTTGTCAAGGATTATTCTGTGTTACCTATCGGCACTAACACTAATTGTATATGGTCTTCTACATTGACAGATTTGACTCTATGGCAGCTACATATAACATCGAGGTAGTTAGGAATTTGTTTCTCTGGTTGCACAGTAAATAGTATAAACAACAGTAGGTACAACAATCAGTACCGACACTGTTTCTCTGCTGCTAAACGGGTTTTTACACAAAAATGATGATATTGATTATTTACGTTCAACTTTTGCAGTTCGTATCTTCGATAACTTCAGATCAGTGCGCAATGAGAGAAATCAATTTCTGATCTGCCGGATCCGTCACTATAGCAAAATCTTTTTCTCCTTTAAGTAAATAAAGGACTGAAGCATAGCTCGGTGCTGTGGTGGATTGTCGTTTGTTTATTACTCTCGTTCGAACTTTTTACAAAGACGGTCGGAGTGAGTTTGTTCAACAGGAGGCCTTTTAATAAGTTTGTAATTCGTTCTGAAAATCTATTCAAGGGCTCAAGAAGCAATTAAGAAAAACCAAGTAGAATCTATAAAAGACCTGTATGATGCGGCGGCAAGGACAATCTCAAAATCGGATAAGGAAGTCATTTGTCTCTTCGAGAGAAAAGCTCTGCGTGCGATTTTTGTGTTGACGGTTTTTAAACGAGGAGATTCAACCACGAACTGTACTGAGCGTAGTCCGGCTTCTACGGTTCAAAGCCTAAGGTGGCTGTGCCAAGTAGAGCGTAGGAAACGAGCGCAGCAGTTGGCCCTAAGAATAGGACTCATCCACCGTCCCTTCTTTGCAACCGCCAACGACGTCCCATGGAGATTGGTTATATCATCTTCGATCGAAAATGCTCGTGTCTCAGATTTCACTACGAAGAGGTGAGAGCAGGAGTTCGTTGAACAGAGGCTAAATACAGACGCCTGAGCTGGCGTGACATTCCATTTTATACGATAATTTATTTATCATTCGTATAGAAAACTAAATTAAATTAGGTCCAGTCACCATGAGACGTCATTCGAAAAACAATATAATCTGTTGCTAAAGTCGTGCAAATGAAAATGAAAATGAACCAGAATCGATATGATTCTCTTAGAGGAATCATTCAAGCGAAAAAATACGCCCCAGCAAGCTGATATTGTCGAAGTTGTATTTTATAGACTACCGAACAACTTTCGACGTCTTAAACAACTTCTTGTACTGACCCAAATCCCAGCCGCATTGTCCTTCCTTCTTCAACGCGGCAACGTTAAAATATTTCACAAACCCCGCCAGTTTAAAGTCCGTATTGGTTAAGGAAACCTCACTGGCGGTGACCAAAACCCTACAAAAAGGAATCCATTTGCCACAAAATTATTGATTGCTCGTGCACGTAACCGGAAAGTTCCAATTTGTAAGGCAATCTCTCTTCTTGAACACCGAACGGGGGAAAAAAACAAAAAAAACAACGAGAATAGACGAGAAAATACGATGTATTTTATAGATACGGCACGTTAATTTCTGTGGGAAAAAAAATTATTTTCGAGATTCGGATTTACGCGAACCGAAAATAGCGAGCATGAAGTTCCGCATTGCATGCTTGTACAATACGTGCTTAAGCTGCATGCCCACGAGAGTGCTGAGTCGAAACGAGTCCTACGATTTTAGATGTTCACATGCATTCCCAGTCGCACATTTGTCTTCTTTTCATCTTATTTTAGAGTTCAAGGCTCACCGTGCATTCGATACGCTAGTGACCTATATTCACGGCAACGGCTGTATTTATAAATAACTCACATCCCGATGAGATTTGGCAAAATCGCAAAAAAGAATTCCCCTCGATCCATCGACTCATAATTATTGTCAACTTTGGACAGACTGTGTTGTAGGGACCCACGACACGACAGAAGTAAATAACGCTTCACAGAAAGTAGAAAAAGTGAAATGATTTCACACGTTTGTCTCTAAAATTAAAAAGAAATTTGATACACACCTCAGGATGGGGAGGAAATTTGCTAGATGCTAGATGCATCCATTCGGAGCGGGGGATAAGATAAACGTTTCATTAATTAGCTCCTCATTACAAGTTGTTTATCTGGTTGTGTGTCTTCTGTCTGTTCATCGCACAGAGTTTGTACATACTTCATTGAGATACTGCGGAGGAGGATATGATTCAGGAAATTTGTCATTTATTCCGAAAGAGACGACAGCAAGAGACAGAGATACCGAAGAGTGTGCGTTCGTTTCTGTGTGCTGATGGAGAAACTTGTTGGAACGATACACGACGAGATGCGATGTATTATAGCAAGTTATGGATGCTTGGTAATAAATCACGGTGACGAGAACGTTGTTTTGTAATGACAGTGGGTGAGAGACAGGCGGATGAAGCGGTTCGTGTTATTTGCGAAGAGGAAATGAGAGGAGTACAAATCTGTTTGGATGTTGTTAATTTTGTTGAATTTGCATATTCATTTTAATGAATTTGATTAGGTGGAAAGCAGCACACTCTCATGTGACATTTCTGCACGTTCTCAGTGCATTTTCAAATGTTAAACGATGATGAGAGGATGATGTCACTATCATTTTAAATAATGAGCAATTTTTCGATACAACAATAACATGGAATACGCTCCGGTCCTTCTCCAGCAACCATTAGTGCTCTGTGTGCTGCAGAGGACCTGTAAGTCTTCTCCAAACGATCAAAATTAAGAAGCGCGTGCCAAACACAAGATAATCTTTGATTAACATGCTATAAGGAGAAATAACATATTTGTACACACTCCTTTTTTACAGAATTGAAACACAGAAAGTAAAAACTAACCTGACTCAGGCTGATGGGTTGTGTTTTGTCCCTTTATAGACAGCAGTACACATTGATAGACGCCCTTAACCACCTACAATTTTTGCAGTCATGCACGACGCCTGCAGATTATGACAGAAATGTGGGATTTACGTTATTAACTAAATAAAAGAAATGGTCAGAATTGCCCTTAAGCTTTATTTTCAGGACTCAAATATCATAAACTAAAGTAACACGTGGCTCAATTTTTAAACTGCATTCAAGTGAAAAATCGGTGCGGGCTCTGAGACCGATGGTAAGTGGTTAAGGATTAATAAAGCGTTTTCCAATTAGGGCTTGAAAACAAGGAACTTTCACTCTGAATGGTATGACCAATGGCCATACCGTCAATATCATAACATTCAGTAGAAGCAGAATTTCCACTTCAGTTTGCAAAACTTTAAATGTGAAGGCAAACTAACTCAGATTTTTGGTCGCAATTATCGCTTCAGTCTAGTTAACTTCATAGTCTAGTCAACAAATTTGAATTAAAGAGTGTGACTTAAAGAGTGTTATTATAGTAGGAAGTTCCGAGAATTGTTGGTCGAAATAATCGTCCCAGTAGACAAGAAATTCGTAGTTTAGTAAACGAATTTCAGTCAAAATGTTCGCTCTTTGTGCGAAGCCGATTAATCATCCGTCCAAAATAAACTGGAACACTCGAATTCACGGCGTTCTTTAGAATTGGATTCGCTAGACCACACTATCGCGGAATTTGAGATCTTGGCCTGTTCATTGATAAGATGAAGGTACGTGAAGAACTAAAGCCACTCGATCATATACAGCGACTTACTGCCTCTAGTTAAATCTGGTCCAGTCACCATTTGCCGTTGGGATCAAATTAACAGCCCTATCATTGGAGTGGTCAATCGGTGGTAGTAGTCTGACTGTGGGTATCACAATGGACCAATTTGGTTTAAGTGTGCTGGTGAATTCACTAGCAGCCACGCCTACCTACCTACCTACCTACTGTCTCTAGTGATGCAACAAAAGATTACCAAAAGATTAAAATCATATTCACTGCTGAATCTTTTCAAGAAATTTTTGTGTTCAAGAAACACCACAAGAACCGGACCGTTTTTTTTTTTTGTGATAAAGAAGACTGTCACGTTACAGTCAATGGAGAGACACATATTGCAAAGATGATTCGTTGGTCAATTGAATGGTTTCAACAAGATTGTGCCACAAGTCACACAGTGGGTGTATCAATCGACTTATTGAAAACTAAATTCGATGAATCAATTGTGATACAGGCATACCATCAGGAAAAAAGGGGGCAGCATTACCAGAATGGCTTTAGGTTGGAACCCTCAAGGCAAAAGAGCCAAATACCGTCCCAAGAACACCTCCAGACGGTCAGTACTCCTGGAACTAAGAAAATGGAACATTATTGAAAAAAAAAAAACTTTTTGTATACAACCACGTCAAATCATTTGTAAGCGTTTTAACAGAGCTTAGAGTCAATACTGAGCGAGATATAGCTGGCATATCGGTTCAAATGTGTAGCCGATTCATCAAAAATTGGATTCAATGAATCAAACGTGCTCGTGGTTGATATACATATGACCGAAGTCGAATTCCATACATTAATAGCAAAAATTCATGGTAAACGTTGATTCTGCAATGTCCTAAAAGGAGTTCCGCTAGGCTCCAATTTGGAACATGTTGTGACAGCGATTGGGCTTGTTGAGAACGGATGAGGTGTTATTTGTGACCGTTGTCGATGGAAGATGCGCCTACCACAAAACAAAAACTCTTTCAAATATAAGTTAACATAATTGCAAGACCAAACGTCTAACAAAACACTCCAGAATCTGACGACGAACAAACAACCGTCTCAAATAACACCTCATTCGCTTTCAACATAAGCAATCGTTGACACAACGCCTGGACCTCATGTCACGAAAAAGCACTGGGTGTTTTGATATTTATGTCCGATGAACAAGTCCAAGCCATGCGTTGTAATCACTGCAACTAGTGGACTCAGAAGATATGTTCCTCCAACCAACAGGTCAATGACTTCCACATGCATCCGGGCACGCAAGAAAAAACCTCAAGACTAGTTTAAACCGAAAACTCGGTTCGGGGGGAATATAAGTTGATTGTTCGTGTCTGACACATTCAACTTGACCTTGGCGGCACTTCATATGAGACCTTTGCAAACAAGAAAAACGTCATATCCAACGCCAGCAACTGACGCAACCTTAAGGTTCTGTAATTTTGCAGAAACAACCGGCAAAGCCCCCGAACCAATCCGAGAAGCAACTTCCAAGTAACTGCCCAGTGCGCAGCCAGCCGTCAAGACTAACCGGAAATACCGCTCCGAATGGGTCTTTACAAAAACGTTCACAACAAACCAATACACACGAAACAAAACCATCCTTCAGCAGTCGTTCTTCATTTTCCCCCATTTTTCTTTGCATTTCCCAACACCAGGCAGCACAAGTCTTGGCGGTGCACAAACAATCGCCACTCAGTCAATCTTAGGCAATAAAATCTTGAATCTATTGCCCTGGTCACGCTACTTTCCTCCGACACCGTTACCATCGCTGTTTTGGATACAAAACAATGCCGGTCGACGTCGACGCTGCGCTCAGCAAAGAGCAAAATACCTATGGTCTCTGACCCTCTTCGAATCGAATTAATGCGCCCCGATACGTATCTTATCGCGGCGCTGGAGGAGGTCAATTGAAACGGGAAAGAGCGCCAACAAAAATGCCGCCGAGATGAAGTATCGCGTCAGCGGATGCTGATATTACCACTATTGTTCGCATAGTTATTGGTTTAAGTGCGCTGATTAATTTAATTAACTCACATGAAGCAGGGGGCGCGCTATCTGGTCTGAGCGGCCAGTGATCTCATAAAGAGTTCTGGCTCGGGCGAGAGACAATAGTTGACGTCGAGTACGTTGGTGAATTGGAAACGAAGCGAGCTGGAGCGGGGAAGCAGAATCTGTCTACTGCGTGCCGGCTGTTGGGATTGCGAGTGCCGGCCGGTGTTTTGATTTATGATTGCACTAATGGCTTAATGGGGCTTGGCGTGAATTGACTCCGATTGATTCGCAATTAGCTGTCAACTTCGATTGTCTGTTATGACTCAATTAATGGCGTTCAATTGACATGGACAAGCTCCGATAAGGGGAAATGGTCGTTTTTTGCGTGGAAAATCGATTGATTTGATTTTGAATATAGACTGATTGCAATTCGATGACAATGAGAGCTTTACACACGTTAAACCAACAAGAAGAGAGGACGAGCTCTGGATCAAAACTAGCATAGTCAGTAGAGCATGAGGCTCTTAATATCAGGGTTGAGGGGGGGGGGGGGGGGGGGGGGGGGGGGGGGGGGAAGGTTGGGAGGCGGAGGGAGGGGAGGGGGAGGCGTAGGGTGGGGGAGGGGGTGGGGGAGAGATGGGGGGGGGGAGGGTTCAGGAATCAAGTTGGGCGCCATTTTGTTGCAGCACTTATGTGGAGATGGACCTCTACCAACTTGTCGTGACCCTGGAGTCAGCTAGCTAGAGATTGTGATATTTGGAGGGGCTATTATGTGAAGGCCCAGATCCACCCCGGACTATAGCGCCAAATAAAAAAGAAGAATAGAGCTGAGCGGGTAGCTTCAGTGCTGGGGAGAAGGACAGTGACACGTTTGTTACACGGTTACACGGCCCAGCTCGTCGAACAGGGTAGTTCTTGTGACAAACCTTGTACGGTACTATTTCGACAGTTACCCGAGTACCCGGGTAGCCAGGAAATGCGGGTAATTCCAAGGTGGCAGGTACGCGGCATTGTCGACCACCGGGTACCCGGAGGGAAAGCACTAAGAATCTTACACAAAAATTAATAGAGTAAACTTTTATGGGAGCATATTATACCACCGCCAAAAATTATAGAAGTATTGCTTTTAAATTCACTGTTAGTAGCGGATTAATTTCGTCTTTCACGGGTACCCGAGATACTGCGGATACCTACCGGATACCCGATTATTTGGTACCCGGGTAATACGCGGGTACCCGGCTCGGTTCCCGTGTATATCGTTATCAAGTTCTCTACTCGGTTCTATGCTCAAGCCTGATTTCCCCCTGAGGGAGACAATTGTTTGATTTGCAGGTGATAAGCTTTTCACGAGATATCACATCCACATTCTCCAAGCCCGGACTGTTGTCAAACACCGAACCCACTGCCTGATTGACAACAGCAAATCCACACACACATTCCTTACGTCAACGTACACTGAATTAGAATTCTTACTTCATTTAACATAATTAATTTAAGCGACTGACATCGTATGCAAATGCGTGCGATGACCATCCTGCATCTGAATGACAGACATGATTTGTTGGCGGACCCACAAGGCGATGATAGATGTTTATTTAGATTTACAAACACAAGGTAGCATAGAAAACACTTTTACGATCGTACGATTTACTGAATCGAAACGATTCGATTTTATCGCCCTCTCATCGCTCAAATCGACTGCTGAGCATGTCGTTCACCTTTCCATTCGTTAAATATGCAACTTAGGGCGACACCCTCTCGAGTGGCGTGCTCTCAGACTTCTTGCATCTAGAGCGATGATGATATAAGAGCAAAATAATTCCCCAACACGAGTACATTCAATTATGATCACATCCGAACTTGTTTGCGCTTAAATTTCACATTAACAAGATACTCACGAACGAACGAAGCATCTCAGTTCAAGAGTTCTTGGTCAAATAGTCACTAATCTGCGATGACAATGATTAAGTTAACGCTTGCCTGGGTGAGAAACACATCTTTGAACAGTTTACGTACGACTGTGTGCATGTGTGTCTCCATTTGCTTTTGAAAATCCACGCGTAATTTGGTGTGGTCTCTGTTTGAGATGAGATACACATTTGTGTGAAAGTCACATCACAACCGGCACGGCACACCGCTGCAGTACGGAGAGATGAGGGAAAGTCTCGCTGACTAGGTGAGTCGTGTAATTCAGGAAAATAAGTGAAAAAGAACACTTTCGCTTTTTTGTCGACTGTTTGTTCCTCGAAAACTAGCAGCTGCGGCTGTGGCGCGACGCTGCGGGCGGTGCGGAATAAGATCAGGTTGACAATAAAAATTACTGAGTGAGAACACGATACCCATGGTTTAAGGCAGTTTTATTTTTCCTATTCTGTGGATAATTTGGAATCATTTTACGATGAGTCGATGGAGATGGAATATGAGCCACACAAGCTGGAGTAAATCAATCGGAATTGCCTTGAACTTAGGGCACGACTAACAAGGTTGACTTGTTTATGTGCACTCATGGTTGCTCATGGTTTTACTTTATGGAATGTGTCGTTGTCGGCAGTGTGGCCTGGTTATTAGCATTGTCTGGAGACGTTGGGTCAAAAATCAAATGTGGAGATGGTCAGTCAATGGTGATGACGATGGTTGGAGAAGTAGCCGTCCGTTCTCATTCGCCATCGATGTGACAATTAGTCATTTGGTTTAAGCTAGTATTCATCTCGAAATCGCCCGGTAGACCCTCTAACCTTGGTGTTGGAGGTAAAATGTGTCACTTCGTGTATCAAAGTAATACCAAAAATTATGCATTTTGGGTATATACGAGTTCGTTGTAATTAAAGGGAACTAACCCCGCCTTTGAAAATATTACGCTGAATACAAGTGTCAGCAATCATACCTACCTCAAGTATGACTCGTATTCTTAAGTGCTCATGTTGCTAACACATGGATCATGTGACTCTTATTCTAAAATTCAATTTGTGCTGTTAATAAAGCGGTTGAGATTGCGAAAGCCATCAACTAAGCTGTCGAGTAAGCTACTTCATGTGGCTACAAGAGTAGTGGCGGTGAGTAATGGTTTTCTCTTCTTAGAGCTCGTTGTAAAGAAAAATTGAAGGCGTGTGTGCCATAGGTACTGCTTCCAAAGTTAGCCCCGCTGAGACAGTCAGCCAGACTTGTTTCCGAATGTCACTTACAAAACATCTTCGACTTGTACCATTACTCGAGCCAAGCATCAAAAGATGTTTTATTGTAGGAAGGAATGGTTCTGCATGTCTATCAGCGGTGCGTTGAAAAGGAGTCCGTCTGATGCACTTAACATACTCCTCCACCTTCCTCTGCTGGACATAATCGACAAGCAGGTACCAACCAGCACTTACCTAAGACTCCAAAACACTTTGACTGTGGTCCGAACTCACCACTCGTCACTCACATGTTCTGAATGAATTCAACTTTCTTCCCAACGACATCGATCGCCTACTACCCCAGGCTATCTTCAAGACAAACTTCAGTACCAACATCCCTGGCAGGTCGGATTGGATGTCTGACAATCAGACGCTATATGATCCTCTGCGAATATACATCATCATCAAAGACGGCCGAAAGGGTGGGAGTCTACTTCAAACACCTAAATATCGACCTCTCCTTAAATCTCCCTGACCAAAGTAGCGTTTTCCACCCAGAAACCATTACGGTGCAAGAACCACTGCCCTGACACAGGAACTATGTATAAACCTCATGTGGCTGCCGGGACACTGTGACTTAACAGGGAATTGCAAAGTCAACGCACTCGCTAGCTTGTCCCACCCGAGGAATGGTTCTCATCATGTTTACCGCTCAGTACAGCTTTCCATCTTCTTAAGACTTCTTCTTCTACTGGCGCTACAGTCAGCCAACAAACCTCTCCAGCAGGCACAATCTGTAGTCAGATGCCAAGTTGGTTAAGATCATTCTACACGTATTTGAACCACCGGTTTTGAGGTCGCCCTCTATTCCGGTGTTCCAAAAATAGCAGCGTTAACTCTTCTAAGCATTCACAAAATTTAAATAACCCACCGCAAGTGGCTACAAGGCACCGCCAGCATAAACAAAGGAAATATGGCCAGCACTTAATCTCAAACAATCACTCTGTCTGCTCAGGACACTCATCGACGTCTTAACCGGCCACAGAGCGACACGCTCCTGAGACAAGTTCGACCTCACCGCCTATGATCCATTCAACATCACCAACTCGTTCCCTGCCAGAGGATACACCAGTGTGCTCAACGCCTACAAGACTTGATGAGGAGGATATGGCAAGAGCGAACCCAGCTCCCGACATTACGAAGCTGCGCCCAAATCGTGCCAAAAAGAAACGAGTTTGTTTCTGTTCAGTTCCAAATTCATCACAACATAGACGTTCTGAACATAGAATGGAATCCAAGACGAATTCCTAATAAGTGTGGAGGAAACTGCTGTATTTCGTCACTAGATGGCAATCAAATCTGATGAGATGTAGAGATTATCCTAATGGCCACCAGGATGAGTTATGAGTTTGCTGCCGCCATCTATCTAGTGGAATTTCCTATTTTCCTGGGTCGGCATCTTCACCGGCAGAGCTCGCATCGTCGACATCTTGATATAGCTTTGATCATGAACTTTTTTGTCTACTAAATGAATTACCTTTTAATAACCTTTTTGTTAATGAATTTCATTGTCAATAAACAATTAATAAGTTTAAACCCGCGTTCGTATTAACGCCAAAAAAATCTTCGCTCAACCTGAACTTCCATACAGACATTTCAAATCAGTCACACTGCTCGCCTCTACCCCAAATCGAACATCGTCCAAATAAGCTTTGCCATGGCTCAGTACCTAATCATTTAAGTATTCTATACCTGCATTGATAATTCAATTCAAAATTCACAATACCAAAATGAACACGCTTGAAATTCCCTGCACACACAGGAAAACTTCCGTTTCATAGAACTTACGGAAATGTCATCGAAATCTGCTTGCCTGCCGATTATATAAGAGCCCTCATCTTCCACATTATACATTCACATTCTTCTCGACTCCGACTGCAAAATGCCAAAGACGATACGATGCTCGTTAGTATCTCTTGATCATCAAGAACCACCTAGTACCACTTAGTCGCCATTATAGGATCATTCAAATGGGATTACGGAGAAATCGATTTAATATCTGGATCTCAAATGCTGTTACTGCTGAGGACGTGCATTCAATAGTAACTAATCCGAGTAGAAGGATTCTGCTTTGTTGTACATTTGAAAGGGATTTTGTCGGCAGCCCATGCACAGAGTGTCCTTGTTTCATCAATCGAAACTTTTCTTGGGAATTCATTAAAGAATGACGTGGATTCGATTTCTAATGCACTTAACCAGTTACTTCCATGAATTTGAGATTTCTATGAACTTGCGATTTAAATATGTGAGTAAAGAAGTAAGAGACTGCAATTGCGAAGAGTACAAGATTCATTGACCGACTTGTGAACCAACGCAAGTGGTCGTCGCTTTTTTTTGGTCTGATGCTTTTTTACACTACACTGGAACACTCAGAGTCAAAAATAGGAACGTTGTAATACCAGGCAGCAATCTACTTTTCTTGGAATTATGTGGTTTTCGGTGGGAAGACCAAGAGGCACTCCTGTGATGACATCAGCTCTCAGTAGCTTCTCAACAAGCATCGGAGAGGGTTTCATCGCTTAGGCCAAGCACTGCTGTTAGTACGCCTGTAAGTTGTCTGCAGTCTTTTCTGTCAATAGGTAACAAGAATGCAGCAGATTTCTTAAAGGCGTTAGGGAGCATGTGTCTATATCCTGGAGATTCATGCCACGTCCGGTCGTGTTCTCGAGAGGCCCAAACATCGATTGAGGACTTCAGATCCTGATAGAACCTCCTCTTATCGGCGATCTCATTTTCAGGGATCCCTTGTTGACTCGGGACAAAGACAAGTCTTAGCGAAAACAAGTCTGTGAAGACTTGCATTCCTGAACTATCATGGATGTGGGTTCTACAAGGTCTAAACCACAGCTTATCTGTTGCTACGGACACAAACACATTCGCCCCTTCAAACTGTTCTTCACAATATAGTTCATGGCCATCAGAATCGTATAGGTTTCCACTTTGAAAACCGGCGCAAATTCACCAAACGAGGTGTGCAGTCGAATGTTGTCACCCTCCACGAAGACGCCAGCGCCAGATCCTTCATTGATCTTAAAGCCGTCTCCGTGAAGATGGCCAGAGTCAGACCTTGATGCAAGGACATTGTATGTACGTTGCACTATCCGTGTGTCAGACGGCATATCTATAAGACAGGGATCGGAGAAAATGCCGTGGTCCAGTCCGAGTTGTACCAAGGAACACTTCTTTTTAAGCGGAAGATGACCTTAAGAGTGCACGAAAAGAAATTGACCACGACACGACAAGTGTAAGAATGCCCAACACGGCATAATAGGGATGTGCGGTTCAATTCCCAACACGAACCGCGTCCTCTCATAATCTCACGTCTCATCCTCTGTCGAGTCAGTGTCAAAGTGAGTACAGGTGCACAGAAAAAAGCTTCTTTGACATAAAGCTGTGAGTATCCTCAAAACTATCATCATTGGTGGTCAGTTCCTGACCAGAAGACAAGAAGACTTACTGCCTTACTGGCAAGATGCTATTGAGCGTCTAACAGTCCTGCCTCCTCTGATCGATAGCAGGCGACTTAACAGGTCACCTTCAGTATACTCAACTCAATCTCTGAAAGAGGCTACTGTAGTCTGGCAGCATTGTTTCAGGAGGCTTGAAATATTGGACCGTGAGAACTGGACCAATGGTGTTCCAGCACTACACCCTAGAAGCCTGTCGTTCTTCACAAACGAAGAAAGTTGAGGCCGGAGTCATTGGATCCAACACAAAGAATTTCTGTACCTATGGGGTCGGGTCGAGACACTGTCGTCCCTTGCTACACACTACAAAGTGAAGCTCGGCTGCGTCCCTGGGCACAAGGGGATTGCAGGCAATGAATCCGCAGATGAGCTCGCGAAGGCCGTCTTGGAATCTCCCTTCGGGACGGCAGCTACAAAGCTGATAACCCAATAGGAAAACAAACTTCGCTTTGACCAAAAGACCAACGATTAATTCAGCCTTATTCCAAGGAAATACTGTGTCTTAACTAGTATAAGATTGTATAAGATTGTAGTATAAGAATAAGTATAAGATTGTCATCGAGCCTTCTAAATCGCCACTGCGGCATGAATTACCACCACCGCAAAATAAGCTGCTGCTAAGACAAGGTGTGTCGGCTTTGACTGGATGGATGAGAGGATGAGACATCGGGTAATATGTTATGTGAATGTCCGGCACGACTCTGGTTGAGGAAACGTATGTTCCATAGGGAGATACTCACTACAGTGGAATTTATGAATTCTACAACCTGTGCCTAGCTTCCACAGCTACCGCTCGTGTTGTCGTGCGATTGTTCTTTCACGATTGAATGCGACTGACGAACAGTTTATGCCAACTCCGAACGGCCAAGTTTGAAAAGCTTTTCCTAGACAGTGACTTGTGACTCAAAAGAGGCGACGCGGCGAATTATGAATTTCGGGCATCGAACCTGCCACCATCTTAGTAGAACTACTAACGGCAACCACGAAGTGTCAAACACTTCATCATTATTAATGAGGACATTGCCGAAACCGCCAAATTAAGGGAACGTTGAGCTTTAAATCAGACATATTGCACGACTATGCTGCAGACCAGCACGACGCATAATAAATTTGCATTTTAATCGCCTCCTAATAGAAACTGAGCTAACCCCACTAATAGCCACCGGATTCGAAACAAAACATCGTGAGAAATCATCCCACAGAAGGTGACCCGCACACTCGGCATTCACTCGCCAACGAGTTTGTCGATCGCCTTGACAGCTACTCAGACGCCGCGCTCATGTTTATCCATGTGACCATCGCACATTGACCCAATGCCCGTTATTAATTTCCGCACTCTTAAAACAGGTTGGATGTTGCATTTTATAAACGATTAACATTCCTGGTAACTGTTATGAAAGTTCGCCCGAACAAACCGGTCGTTTGTTTAACAAAACGACCAGCCCCCGATTTGTTTTTCTTTTGCTCCGAGAATTGTCCACCACGCACCAGTTCAGAGCGAGTCCAGTCAGCTTAGGGTCAATGAATCTCATTTCTATAAATATTATTCCAACCAGCTCGAATTCGAATGCAAATCTTGTATATTTTGGTTTGTCTTCCTCCTTCATCGGCAACCCGGCGGGGGAAATGCGACAAAAACCATGTCAACCGGGCCCAGTGCATCCGTCACACGCTGAGCTTGTTTACTCACGTAGAATGTAAACACGTGATGCAACACTTGACAGATCAACAAACGTATTTTCCAACGGCAGATACCACAAGATTTGCGGAAGTCACTGCAGCATTCACTCCACGGAATCGCTGCTGCTTTGTGAAGCGAATGAAGCGAGTCGCGTCATTAATGTTTGCTCGTCTCTTTATCTCGTCTGAACTGATCGGCGGTTTTTGGTCAAGTTAACCTGATAACGCTAAAAATACAAAACGCGAGCGTCTTTCAAGCGAACCAAGCCGCCAAGGTAATGTCAACCGAGCCGTCAATACCACAGAATGCCCTCTCTAATCCGCTCTGGCGTTAGCCACGGCGAATTTGTCTATTTGTCAGTGTCAAACACAGCAACATGTCTCAAAGTCAAGCCCGCATCGCTCTGTCACCCCGTAATCTGAGAGGGGGTGCATGTCGTTTGGTCGACGAGGTGTGCTTGTTTGTGTATGCGTGTCACCGAAAATCAACAACACCGGCGAAGCGAATCGAAAATTTGACAATCAAAATGTTTGTTTGATTATTCAATAATATTCTCTTTGTCACTCTAACTAGCTATTTCCATAATCGCATGTGTTCGATATGCGCCGATAGTGGCCCACTCTCGATTTATCCCTTCCTTTGTGCCGTCTCCCTAGAAACGTGGCCAAACCTCACCTGACTGAGTGCTTTAATTGGTTTACAGCGTTTTTATAACGTTTTCACGAACCAAACACAAAACAGAATCATTTCATGGTTGATCTTCAAAAATTCGTGATCAAGTAAGGCCTCAGAATTGGATGCAGAATTTGATTGCGAAACAGTTTGAGAGGAGTTTGCTGAACCCATCACCTAGAGCGATCTATTAGATAAATCCAGACCGGTCTGTAACAAACTAAAATGAACTCCAACTCGGTTTCGGTGGGACTGTGGACGGTGAACGAGAGTCTCGGATAAAGCAACGGATTTGAATTTTTTATGCATATCGATGACAGGAATTTACGAGTCGTCCAAAAGAATGTTCTTGTGATTAAATTGTGAGTGGCTGGGTCTGGGTGTTTCCAGATGGTTGTGGTGCGATTGAAACCTTGGACATGTGTATTCTTGAATTTGGGCTGTCATAAGAAGAGTGCGTCATTAGCATACATCGAATTCATGATTCGAATCTGAAGACGCGTCTGTGACTCATTGTCTGTTGAATGTGACCCGGAGGTAATACAACCAACAGTCTAAGTTTAGCACTTACACCGGTGGGTGCTGCAAGTGAGCGGTAAGGCAGCAGATAAGTTATTATCCAGCCACTTCCTTATTGCCACAAGAGATGCTGCTCATTGATGTGGTCACCAAGAGTACGGAAGACAGAGACAGCAACGAAGAGGTTATTAACCCACGACGCCACTGACTTCAAATGCTTGATGCGGGACGTGGAAGCACGCACCATAAAGTAGAACGATTTGCGACCTTTGGACAAAAGGACGATGTTTCCAACGATTTCGAGTTGCTCATCAGTTGAATGAACTTCGAATTATGACGAAGATTACTCGTGATAACAAAGGAATTATAGCAGCCGCCAGCTAATCCTATGATGTGGAGTCTTGATCCAATTCCCCACACGAGCATCTGTCATAATCCCAGACTTCAAATCTCTGGAGTCACTGACAATGTTCTGAGTGTAAAAGTGCTTGGAAACAGATTCTCAAACTTCGCTGCGTGGAGCTTCGAGCTTCTACAGAAGACTGTTGTAAAGACCGCCATTCGGATCATCCAATCCAAAGTGGAGCTCCAAAAAGCCACTCTTCATGCACGTATACTGGACCACGGGAAAACCACGGAAAGGCAGTGGCCTTTGCAATTTATCGACATTGCATGTGCAAGTCACACCGAAAATTGTAACGGTTTATATCTGATCATTGAGATCCGCGGAAACAAAACGTCCTCGCCTTTGTTATTCTTCTTTAGAATTGTGGCTTCGTTGAAGTTTTTCATTAATTTCGGAGAGCGAACTGTCTGTCAAACGTTATGGATCAAGCTTTAAAAATTTCATGGACCATTATTTTGTGACGAAAAAAAAAACACCTGACTGTTAAATTCACATTCATCAAATGCACGAAGTTAAAATATTCGATTTCTTTAATTGTCCAATTTTCTTAATTTTTCTTTATGTAAGAATCTTCTACAAAGTATTGAAAAACTTCTAAAAAAAGATGAATCAAATTGGTAAAGCCGTTCCCAAGTTTGGGCGTGACGAAAGGAAACAGGGATACATATTTGAATACACTCCGTTTCATAACTATATAGCCAGTTCTTTAAATATGGGTCTTTTCAATTTGACATTCATTTCTGAGTAAACCTTCGTTGTAAGAACTTAAATATATATTTGAATAACAATGCGCCGCTGGAGCTACTTGTCAAAACAAAAAAAGGCAAAATGTTGGTCTTTATAGACCAAGGACTCTTTGGGAAATTGGCCTAAAAATTAGTCGCCCCACTCTACAGTCTCGTTCTTTCTGAAAGATCAAGCCGATTATGGAACACATAAAACAAGAGGATAAAAAGAAGCTATAGCCCCGACAAGAGATGCAAGCAATTCATTAAAACTACAAGCAATTCAATGAAAAGCCTTAATCACTTAAATGCCAAACTTAGCTTAGACATGTCCAGAAGCACTGTACGCCGGTCAATTGCAAGGTCTGGCAAGTTAAAACATTCAAAATTAAAGCCAGTGCCGAGGCTTACACAATGCAACAAAGTAGCTCTGCACGACTCCGCTCGATTGGAACAAAAAAATATGTAGTTATTTCTTTATTTTTTTTTTCGGTTTCTAGATAATTTTGTACGACGAGAAAAAGTTCAACCATTTTGGTCCAGATGGGTTCCAATGCTATTCTTATGCTTATCCAGTGTATTTTTCCAAGCAGAATTTTGGTGGTGGTAACCTTATAAATTGGGCTGCATTTTTATCCGTTCGAAAACCCATTTTCGCTTTCCATCCATCAAAATGAACAGCGTAGAATACATAGGAGCTCTCCAGGAAAATCTAACACAATTTTGGAAAGGACAACGCGTCAGTTCATGCAACTAGGGCTAGCGGAATGTGGTTGCAGCGCTCACCGGACAAAATCCCATAAAAAATCTGTGCGAAATACTCGTCCGAAAATTTTACGAGAAAACATCCAATTAACAACAAATGACGAGAGCAGTGATTAGACCTTGGGAGGATATTCCTCAGCGAACCCTCGAAAATTTGGTAGACAGCATGCCAAATCGACTCTTTAGCTTAACTGAAAACCGGGACAGCTCTACAAACTACTAATGTAGATTTTTGCTACCTATCCTTCATTTAAACCTTAGTTTTTAAAGTGGCTAGGCTATATACTTATGGAACAGGTAGAACTTACTTTTTGTTGATTTTACTAATGTCAATAAAATTTTTTTATAAGTAAGCTTTAAATTTTTGTTTTAATTATTTATTTTTTTAAAATCAGAAGAAATAAACGCATAATGATATCCTTTCTATCGGCATAAATTGAATTTTTGGGGGTGGCTATATTGTTATGAAACGGAGTGTATTAATACACAACAATTTGTCTGCCGATCAAACTTTGAGTGATGAACTTAATATGCAAGCTCCGTTCCTGTTCCCGTCTGTTCATGATCATTTGACGACACTCAACACACAATGATAAATATTGTGTAGTATCGGTAAAACTATTTGGATTTCCGCAATAAACAACCTCGAAATATAAAACTATATTTATATTATATATAATATTTATAATATATAATACAATAATTTAAATCACATTGACCGTGTACGGGCCGCTTAATAAGTGTACTCACAAATGCATGCTCATTTTTGTGATCAACGATACGAACTTGGAAGAATATTTTTGTAAAATTTGTGAAAATGAATGTAGACTTTTTGAATGAATTTACGGATTTGGTCAAAACTTGGAAGATAAATAAGTCAAGTTCTGACTGACGCCTTAATATTATTATCTTGTTGAATTATTTAAAACTAAAAACCGTACGGGACCTTCACACTAGACCAGTTTTGTATCCTTCACTTCATCTCCGAAATCGACAAAATTGCAGAAAAGAAAAAACTCAAAAAAAGGTACGGCTCCCTCAAACATTAATCTAATTTAACATGCCACATAATCAAATGTAAATCAAGAAATGACATGAGACATTGAAAACAATAAAAGTGATGGGTGATTAAGTGATGCCAGACAGAAAAAGTTTATTTCGCCGAAAACCGACTTAATTTGCAGAAAAACGGTGACTCACGAATACAAAATGCAAAATATACGACAAAATCGAATAACGACCTTGACCACTACAGGATCAGCTCAATCGAATCCAATCCACCCAAGCCTCGCGAAGTCGCATAATGCGCATCAAACACACCTCCGCAAATTGAGATACTAATCAGCTTTCCGCTCAGGTATTTTGATACTTAAGCAGAAGCAATTTAATGGATGAATTAATAGTAAAGAACGCATATCACGCTCATTATTCAACAAATTCACTCTAGAAAGAGCCATCTAGATTGAGACTCTCAAAAAGTGCTCAAACTCTCATAGATCGGCAGCATTAAAATGCGACCATGTCATGAGGTGTGAAATGAACATACACATCAAAAATAGAATAATCGTCCAATTTACTTCTAAATGGTCTAAAGTACATCGAGTCACTCGTGAATTCCAGCTGAGACTACTTCAGAGAAATCGTTAAATACCACACGGCGGCGGCCCATTAGCGAGTGAAGCAGGTAGGCGGTTACAGTGACTAGCTAGGAGATTGTACATGGCTGAGACATGTAGACTTAGGTCATATTTACAAGAACTCATTCAAAATGAAATTGCTCCAGAGGACTGACTATGCAGATGTTCTCAGGAATTTCTTCACTGTCATGCCTGCGGTATTCAATGTTGTCATGGGAATTGTATCATCACAAGTAATCACTGACATGCTTTAGAAGACGAATTAGTCTTTCGCAGAAATTCGATATGCCATCGCGAGTGACAGGGCTTTGTGATGTATTCCACTTAAATCTAGAAGAGGTATTTCCTATCGATTCAGTTGATGATTCAAAATTTTGAAATTCCTGGTATGCTGTAGATACTTAACTGATAGTGTACCTCTTCTGCTAATGCGGAGACCAAGAATGGTTCCACACATACGGTGGGAGAAAGTACAGGACAGTGTGCAAACGGTTTGAGCAAATTCGAACTGTTCAAGCGCATGTAATGGCGATCGTTTTCATGAGCTGTCATTGCAGCTGCTCTGGATCTTTGTGGAGTGAAGCGGCTGGTGTTGAGGAAACAACTGCCTAGCTCAAAACAACCGGAGTTCAAGAAGTCATTGGAGAAGAAAAAGACCTGCAGAGACTTGGATGTTTTTGGAGGACTCTGCGTCTGTTGACACTGATACGGGGTTAACTACCAAATTGACTGTGCGAGCAGCAAAAGATCAGTTCTGGAAGGAGTTCTCCGAGGAGTTGGAAGTATGTGCAAAAAAGTTCTGGCAAAGCATTCACCGATTCAGAAGAAGAAAATTAATCATCGAAGGAGTCAAATGCACAGATGGGGTCTGTTGCTTTCCATTGTGGTGGACATTTTGCGCAGATGGAGCGAGTAGTTTTCGGAGCTGCTCAATCCAGTGAAGGACACTGAGACCCGTAGTCCTGAGTGGGTCGAAGAATAGTCCGGCGGTTAAAGAAGTCATTTTAGGGATTTAATCGCAAAATACATGCGAATCCGCCATTGTGGTTGAGGACAATGAGTAAAGAGGGGGTGTTAGGGAGCTCTGGTTTCATGAAGGTGGCCTGGAAAACTGAAGGTGGCCTTTGCAATAAAAATCCTATGCTTCGACTTTGTCACACGAATATCCCCATCACGACTTCTGAGGCTTGCATTGAATTCGATAAGTTAGGCAAATGATTGGCAGACCCAGGACGAGGTGGTTGGACCAAGTCCAGAAATGCGCCTGGTTGAGCTAAGGCATAACTCCTGAGGAGTTAAAGTCGATTTGCTTGGATCGAGTAGCCTGAAGATCTCTCGTGCGTGCTTTGCCCCATCGACCGCTTTAGTGGATCACTGAAAATGATGATGATGAGGTACATAGTTCAAACACGGACACAATGACTCTCGTGAGCAATGATCAAAGTATCCGAATATGCTACAAAAATCTAGACGCGACGCCCGTCCACTCGTGTGAGAACATTAGCCAAGGCCATTCAAAGTAGTAGAAAAACTGTAGAAAAACTAAACAGTCCCAGAACCTAAACTAAGTCAAGGTTGCAGCAATAATTAAAAATGACGCAACATGAAACTTGTCCAACCCACTGTACTCCAGCTCAATTCCAATTCCTTTTGAATACATCGTCAGATTTTACTTAGCCAACATCACTCTCTTTTTTTCATCTAAGGAAGATCGTAATTGTAACCAAAAGAAGAAAGAACAGATTAAAGTGAATTTCGAAACGACGTGGTTGTGTGTTTTTTATTCTGCAAAGCAATTATGATGTTAAGGACAAGTGAATTCAAGCTTGAGAGTGAACTTTGATCAGTTTTGCACTCAATGATTGCTGTGCGGTTTGACAGAACTTGGAGGAGCCCAACTGCCCACTGGCTGGCCCAAGCCCACTGGCTACAGCAGCTGCCATCCCTCCCTCTATCTGGATTTTCTCCTATGGTTACATAAAGTCTCCTTCTTTATTTCTGCAGACTTATCCCAAACAAGACTCTGCTCGGGCCTTGTGATTTGATTTTTTGCTTCGGATGGTTGCAACTCTATGAATTGATGTTTTCGGTGGTACCACTGAAGCAATGACCTCATTAGCGTTTCAAGGGCTTTCCGTTCTCCTCAAAAATAATAATTACTCGCATTATGCCACTCACCACAAGATAATTAAGGCGATGGTTCATAATTTTCTGGGTTCATTGACATTGAGCTGGCTAGTAAAAAAATATGAATAAGGTAATAAGCTGACGCACATAAAACCACTCTCTTGGATGGGTACTAAGATTTTTGCAATAAAAACACTGGTTGATTAGGTGAGCATACGATTTTGACATCCACATCACCCTCGTTAGGAAAACTAAGCCCAAAGACGCAAAAAAGAGTTTTAAGATCACTTTTTTTGACGTCTTTTGAAGATTCTTGGTAAATGTGATCAGCCTTCTGAGTTGTGATTTAATTGACTTTGACTGACTGGAGTTTTGGGTATAATTTAATGAGTCGTTTCTAGTCTTATTTGGTTTTTCACTGTGCTCATGTTGACGGCTCATGCATGATTTGTGACAAATTTCAACGTTAAACATGCTCAATAAGCATTGTAACAATACTTTCATAGTATTGATTTTTTTTTAAATCAGAATGTCTACTCTGTGAAAAATGTTTGTCATACACTTCAACCACTTGCCGAAAAGTGGTTCAATGTGAGCTAAGCAATGACCAAGTAATTTCGCTCCAATTTGGGAAATGAAGAAATATAAACTGTAATCGATATGCTAAAACCGGAGATCGAACGCAGAATTGGCGTCCTTCGAATCAACAAGTGAACACCGATGCTCTGTCTTCGATTGGTAACATCCTGGTTCAAAAATTTGAGAAAGATCGAACATCCAGTTTAAGAATTAACCGACCCGACACAACATGGCCGTGATGACAGCATGACCCGATCGCCAAGACTGAAAAGAATCCGTCATATCTGCCACATGTCGCTAGCCTGAGAAGTCACAATAAACTTGAATCGCTTACGGCCCACCACAATACCATTGCATATTCAGTCTGATCATTTTCTTAGACATCAAAACTTAGGCAGGCCTCAGGAAATTCATTAACCAATTATGTCGCCATTTAGCTTCCTCTAATAGTTTCCTCTTGAAAGTTCTTTGGATGTGAAGATAGTTGGCATTCTCATCGGTTTACAACATCTAGACGGTCAGCAATTCCTAGCATTTCCGACTTCTTGAATATTTTGATTTATTCCGACTGCAGTTCGTCAATTTCCATGTTTATCCCTGCATTCCCCGACTCACAAGCCACCGCCAGCACACGCAGATCTTGGCAATAAACCGTAAAGGCCAGCTTCCGGTATTGTGCCCGACTATGCGAAAAACCCCACACAAGCAGACAATTAAAATTCAGTTTGATTCATCGGATTCCGTTTGTGAAATAAAAAGTTCTGTCAAAACAATCCTCCACCATGCCGATCGTTTAAAAATAAAATTCACACGATCCGATCCCCACATCGCTACCGAATAAGCTACGGCAAAGGCGCGGGCGTCGTCGCTCCACCGAACGTCAGCAGTTCTCGCGCACGAACTCATCCATGAGAGTGACCAAGTAACATTGAAATCAGTTGTAGCTGATGCTAAACACTAGATGCTAAACGCGTTTTGACGCCATGGGGTGCCGGCGGCTGTCGGTCGACTGCGGGCAGTCTGCGGCTACCCCATGTGGCAAGAGAGTTCGGTTGCACTCCCATTTCAACGGCTCAAGCTAATTCATTAATTTTACGTCTTTTCGGCTTTGGCTGGCTGCTCGCTCCCCACCCGCCCAGTGGGCTATTTATAGCCACATTCTCACCATACGAACAGAGCACACTGGATAGCCGTTAGTGAATGAAGGAAGCCAACAAATTCTCTCGGCACAATTGCACACTCCAGTGAACGAGGACGGCGCAGATTTGGCATTAATTTCATGCCCCTACAGCGGTATTATTGTTTCTTGGCGACGGTTTCGGTATTTTTCGGCATTTTCGACATCTTCGATATGCTCGACATCACTCACCCGACGATCATCGCCGTCATCTAGATCTTTCATCGAATCGAAGCTATTCGATGGCCACCGGTGGATTGGAGTTGTTTTTCTGCGATGCGAATGACTGAGAACCAGACCGGACGGCTGGGAGGGGAAGAAGTTGACATCTTATTTGGGGACATGAGAGAGAGCAAGTTTTTGGCACAGATTTCCCTTGTATTCTCCTTGTACACGCCCCCACACTGAGACGCGGTGGAATCTATTCTCGGATGTGTGGATGAGGGCACATCTGATTGAAATGATGCCGAAATTTGCGTCAGAATGGATATCAAGGGGTGTGCTTATGATCGATTCATTAAACTCGGGGGTGCAGCTGGGAAGGGTGGTGAACCATTAAGGTTATTTTCGTGGCGAATTGAAAAGGGAAATTCTGTGTTTACATGTGAGTTGGCGTGACGTTGAATTTGCTTATTCGAGAAATATTGTACAGAATTATTTACAGACCGCGAGTTGGGTTTGGAAAACTAATTATCGGATGCGTGGTAGTTCGAGTCGGTCGGGCGAAACCTGAAGGTGATGTGTCAATAATTGTACCCGATGCTGCATGTTTTTCTGTTGATTTGGACACGAGTTGATGAGGTCAGTTCGCATCAAGGTCGGTGATTATCGAGTGTGAGGATTATGCATAGCTCAGGAGGTACTTGTGATGAGTGTGTAACCTTGTATCTGTGGGATGCGTCATCAGAAGTACATTGTGAGTGTTTTAGAACTGATTTGAAAGCCACCAAATTGAACGATTTCTCTGAAATAAGCAAGAGGACTGTGAGAAAGGTAAGTTGCGGATAGATGAGGTGTAGAAGGTTCTCAGCTCAGTTTAGTTGTTCACGAAATGGATAAATAAACATCAATTCCGCAGCTGTGTGGGTGCATAAACTGTGCTTGAAAGCACAAATTTTACTTTATTCTCTTTGACCTTAAGACCATCGCGCTTCGTCTGTCCTGGAATCACCTTGAAAGCTACCACAACGACACGATGTCAAGAAACCAAACCATTGGCCTGATTTGTGCAAGATAGTCCCTTCAGCAGATAGTTAAAATGCAAGATACTGTTTACATGGGATACTCTTTGTACACGGGATACATTGAAGCGATGTTTAACCGGGTCGAAGACTCTAGTACGTTTTTAGTTAGTCTTACCACTTGTTATTGAACCTCATCAAGTAGATGAAAGGTGGTCTGTGGTGCACCAGACCAGTCATGAGATGGGTACTCCAGATTTGGCCTTAAATATCTGAAGGGCTTTTGGCGACATTGGATATATCCAACGATTGTTGCCATTCACACACAAACCGAGGAGGGAAAGCGTTGGGAATTATATTGATACAAGGGCCATTAATTGGTAGTGCTGAGAGGTCTGTTCGATTACGCTTGTAGTACACTAGGTAGCATTGGGTCTTGAAAGCTCTGCATTCGAGTCGGTTTGAAAGCCGTGCAATTTTGTTGCCAATTTTTTTGCAATTCTTCGACTCCGAGACTACGAAGGAAACAACGCGGGCGTCTATGGAAAAGCTCGAAGCAACATCGTCAACGAAGGAATGTCACAGACAAAAGATCATTGGCAAAAGTTAAAAAAAAAAACATTGGAGATAAATCTCAGGCACACAGTGGATGTCAGACTTGGAGCCGTCCAGAACCATCGAGATTGAATAAGTGAGAATATACTTGCTGGATTTTCTATTTCATTGAACAAGACACTCATCGATAAAAGTATAAATCAAATTGGTCGGTGGTGCAAGGCAAAATACTTACAAACTAAACCTGCATCATTTCCATTACTCACTAGATTTTACGGAACAGGGCGATAAACTCGAACATAGGTGAGACCATTACCTGCAGACTTGTTAACAAAGGTAGACCACAAGGAAGTGTAGACTCCCCTCTCTTGTGGAACGGAGTGGTGAACGAATTACAATTAAAAGGACATCGTCTATACTGATGGTATTGTTATTGCGGTATCGAGAAAATATTTATCCACGATAAGCAAGATAGTGAAATGGACTATTGGATGCGGCCTGGGCGTCAGCCCACAGAAAGCGGCTCTAGTCCTATTCACTAGAAAATACAAAGTCCCTGACTTGGATACTCCCTCAATATGTGGGACCCCTTTGACAGTGCAAAATCCGTGGGTCTAGAACACGAAGCTAAGCCGGAAGCTCAATATCCAGGAACGTGTCAAAAAGGCCTCCACCGCCCTCCACTGCTTTAAAAGGCCATAGGGTGCCTTTTGGGGACTACAACATCGCCTGGCTATCTGTATCAGTAGTCAGACCTATATTGTTGTATGGAGTCACGATTTGGTGGGCTGCGCTTAAATAGACCACAAACATCAAGCCCCTTGACAGATTGGAGCGGATGACATGCGTATATATCAGAGGAGCGCTAAGGAAAACCCCCTCCGCTGCTCTAAAATACTCATGAAATTCCCACCGATGGACTTAACCAATACACAGACAGCCTGTTTGCGGTACAAGCTGACCGCTTGTAAGTTCGGTCTGAACCGTCGGCAGGTATAGATCCATACCCAAAAACACTGACCTCATAATACCTAAAACCCTCGTCGAGAAGAACTCCTCAACCAGCACCTTTTTCAAGTCAGAACAACAGACGCTGTATGGTCATCTGCGAATTTTCAAGAAGGGATCAAATATGGATGCAGGTGTAAGCGCTGCTGTCTATTCTTAGGGTCTCAACTTCCAATTACCGAATCACTGTACCGTCTTTTAGGCTGAAACCTTAGAGATAAACGAAACTATATCCAGATGTAATATCAAGTACAGACATCGTCATCTGTTCCGATAGCCAGGCTACAATCAAATCTCTGAATTCTCTCACTTTCCACTCTTCTACTACCCTTATCCTTCAACGAGATGTGGTCGCTGCAATTTCGGAGAATTCTGAAGCGGACGAAATCGAAAGGGTACCAATTATCTACTCTGCCCGGATGTTGATCCATCTCCCATGCCTATCGCCACTGTAAAACCACATTTGAATTTCGAAACACTCAGGTAAATAGTTGATGGTCAACTGGAACATGATGCCTCATTACCAAAGAACTGTGGTCCACTCTCGACCTTAAGCAATCCCTTAGCCTAATAAGAAATAGTAGGCCTAGTTTTGGATATCTCATCGGCGTTATGACTGGGCATTCAGGCATCAGACTAGGCCTTCCTTCCAACAAGCTCTGCAGACGAGGAGAAGGAAGAAACTTTGTCACATTTGCACAACAGCAGTGCTTTCACCTCATGTACAACATATCTGGAAACCTACCTGGCTGAACTAAGCAACATACGAGTGAGTCGTCTCCTTCGCTTGACTAAAAGCAATAATTCGCTCGCGGAATAGTCATTTACAGATCCGCGTGGTAACACAATGGGCCTTTGCTAGTCTAAGTGTAAGTTGCTGTCTTTCCTTACAACAGTCAGCCACTTCAACGTAACCTAACCTAAATTTGCGTTATTCAGCAAACAGGTTCTCGTATCAAAGTCAAATCCGTCCTTCCCACTCGCTGCAAACCATCAAAAAGCTCCCTAAGTACGACAGGGTGCGTGCTGTTTCACCCCGTCGTGCATACATTCCATCACTTTCCCCGACAAGTACGGACGCCAATCAAGCATGCAGGCGCCACCAACATCGCCTCTGCGCCAGCAATTGGGTCAAAAGCACTCCATCGAGCACACTCAATGGATTCCAGTGTGCTTCAGATACATTTGACCCCATAACTAATCTCAGCACTCGATCCAAGAAACTCATAAGCCATCAAGTTTAAACTTATTCCCGGTCAAGCAGATGATGTGACAGTGATGACATCCCAACCGATTTCCCGCCCTCAACCCATTTCAGTTTAACAGTTGTCTGGGAATAATTTACATCTAATTAACCGAATTATTTGCAATTCCCTCAGAGTCGTTCTCGCTGTATCGCATCCACTCGATTCCACTCAATCGAAGAAGTCATCCCAAATCCCAATGTAGAATCTGTGAAATTCCACCATGATCCGACTCACTTCACTTCACCCGTCCCCCGGCGGACGCGCTGCTTAGGTAGCCCTGACGGACGAAGTTTATTCGTATCAGTCATTGCAGTTAAATCGTGCAGAATGAAATTACTCGTCTTTGATCGCCACCCGCCAGACTCTGACACCGATACCGTCGGCCTCTCGTCCTCCTTAACTTAACTTGTTGTCATCTTGATTTCTTCTATTCCACCAATCCACCCCGTCCGCCCCCATTAGCAAAACGCACCGGATCCTTAACATGGAATTTTCCGCTTAACTGACTTCAACCCCAGTGCGACGGCGACAAGGACGACTTATGGCAAGCAATACGAAACTCAGCTGCCAGCCAACACCCACGGGCAACGGCAGGGCAGTATATCACACACACAAGCACGACGCACAGGGCATCAAGCTCTTTGCTATTAAGGCGATTATCCTTTGATGCGATTCCCTCGATCGATGACAGGAGAAAATCAAATGGAAAATCCATCGCAAAGGGGCGTGATTGCGAGTGCGAGGGGGAGTGTTCTGAGGGTGCCTCGATTTGCTTAATGGCTGTGTCGTAGCAGGACCCTCCTGTGCGTCGGCGTTGGTTGAGCTGATGTACAAACATTGTCCGCCTCGCTAAAATGAAGCCATACGCGAGAGGATATACACCTCACCACCGCAGCCACCTGTGGAATTTTCCGGTTCACTCGCGGCGTAATGCGTGCCATTCGCGGCCGCCTTACCCCGCCAGGTAAACAAATTCATGACCATTCAGAACTCTGTCAACTGATTTAATGAGATTTACAAGACATTTGGGAATAGCGGGTGCACTGATGTGGATGACTTCGTCGACGCCCGGTGACAGTTTCTACTCTGTTTACCATCGGATTGTAGGGTGGATGGTGGTAGGGTGATGAGTTTACGCCAGAGTCGGCAGGGAAGTTGAACAAAGTTTATGTAATTGTTAACTGTCTCGCGAGACGTCGTCGGGGATAATTACTCAACTTTCGCCGCCGCCCCTTTGAAGACACGGACGGTTGAAGGGTTTAAACCTTTCAGGCTTTCAAAAATTCGTGAAAACTGATTCATTTCTGAGGTAAATTGTTTGTCATAAATAAAATGACACTCACTCACTGCTGGCTTGTGTACTTAAGATCGTTGAGCGTGGAGGAAAGTTTTGTCACAATCTTTACACTTCGGTGGCGGGGTTTATTTTGAAAAAGAACTGTATGCCTTAGTGGCCCAAATTGAAAAGATTAGAGTAGAGGCGAAAGTGGAGGAGTTTTGATTAGGCAAGCGATAGGAAAATATAATATTTTAAATGCTTCTTGAAAAAGCATTTCTAATCTGATCAATTTAATAACTGCGTCGATTTGGGTTGTGAATACTAGAGAACTGGTGGACAATCTGGATCCGCTAACTGCTCAGCTAGTGCTGAAGAAGTGCTGAGGAATGAATAGGGCTCTCAGCCACACGATCGAATATTCGGGCAACTACTGATTGACCAAAACTAAGCTGGGGCCAGTTACCCAACAATCAAGCTTGTGTTCTTGCTTTACCTCATATTGGTGGCCCAGTCGGTAGATAGGTTGGGGACTGCTAGCGAATTTACCAGCAAACTTATACCATGTTGGTCCATTGTGAAACCCACGGTCAGACTACTACTACTTATTGACCACTCCAGTGACAGTGCCGTTAATTTTATCCCAAAGGCAAATGGTGACTGGAACAGATTTGAAAACAGGATAAAAGCGTATTAACTTTGCTTTCACTGGAATTCGAAACGGGGACCCCACTAACAAGGGAGGTACTTAACTAACTGCGCCATTTAGTCGCTGTGAGTCTCGGCAACTATTCGCATAAATCCTTATACGCACAGGCGAAAGGCTACTGAACACTCAACCTACGGAAACCGATACTACGCCTCGGATAAGATATGACCATACGTCGACGACGTTTGGCTATTGTACCCGGACAAAGATAGGATTCTGGAATGTAAAAGCGCTCCTTGACTGGGGAAGTGAAGAACCTCACAACGCAAGATTTCTTTCATTTCATGCTGAGACAGTAAATGAATTTGCAGTACCTCGGAAGTACTGTATCAACCGATGGCGGAAACGAACTGGATACCACTAAATGAATTGCTAAGCAAAATCCGCATTCGGTATTTTATTCAAAACCTGGCATGGCAATGTAATTGCCATCAACACCAAGCTGTAACTGTTCCGCGCCAACGTTTTATCCGCTCTCCTTTATGAAAGCAGCACGTGCAGAGCGACCACCACTATCACGAGACATTTACAAAGATTCGTCAATAGATGCCTACGTAACATATTGCGAATTTTCTGGAGTGAAGCGCGGGAAGTGGGGAAAAGTTGGGGAGAGTTGAGGCACAATCTGAGAAGTAGAACGCGATGGTGGGTAGGGATAGCTCAGGCTGTGTGCTCCACAAGAATATACAGGAACTAAAGAAGAAAAGAGGAATACTTTTGATGGGGTGCATTTTTGAAAGCTGGTGAATCGCTTTTTCGTGGCGAATTGAAAAATTAATTTCAATGTTGTCATTTGATTTGAGTCAGCTGGTTACTAATGAATAAGGTCAGGCTTACTGTGATTTTAAACCAAATGCTTCCATCGTTCCACATCAACACGACTCAATGGCACATAAGCAACCAACACGTTACTCAAAGTACGCGGAAAGCGAATACGACACAACTACGAACACCAAATCGATGACAACATAGTCAGCACACATCATAGACGTCACTTAAAACCACAAAGACCGCAACAATTGGAGCTCTTTCGAGTTAAGCCCCTCAAGTGGCCTGTCGAGAGCCATTTACACAATGAGCATGGGATAAGAAGCTCTTCGAGAATTAGTCGTAAGTGTGGCAAAAGATTGCAGAGTTAAAGTTTGAGCCCATCACGGTAGGCTAGGTCATGCTAAAATCTCCGTCACAGTTGAATCAGCTGTGACCCATTTGGATTCATTGTGCTGCCACTGTCCGGTAATTGATAAACCGGTTCCTCGTCAGTCGAAAAGACTAACTAATACCTAGAAGTACCTGGCGGTATTCTAGTGGTCTATCTTAAGAGGATCCACTCCATTGCTGTAGTTTACACCCAATTTGTTTTTGAATTTTGCAATGTCCAGAAACCTGATATCTGGCATTTTACGCAGCTGAATGAATAATGACCTAGAGTACAAGGGCTAAACAAGTGCTCAGATAGTGCCGCGTCGTTTCTTCTTCTTCATCAATGCTGCTTATATAGAAGTCATAGTAGGGGCTCCCATTCTTCTTGCGCGTTTGCCCAACCAGCAGTGACCATAATTTTATGAGTGAACTTGTTTTTTATTGTTTTTTGATTTATTGACGGCCATATGGCTTCGAAGTCCAGAAAGTGTCTAATTCCATATATGGTGATATTGATGGCATCCGTAAATAACAGGATATCCCACACCAACCCTGTTCCAGTTTTTGCCCAGAGACACAATATTCTGACTGCCGGAATTTAGGCCACTCATTTTCTCATGATAACGGCTAACCATAATGAACGTACGTAGACCTATGTAAGCCAACTCAAGCAATCAAGCACAGAAATGGTACACCGTGACCATAGCAATCCCTTGGTTCAATTTCGTTCAGTTTTGCTTACTTAACGGGTGGGTATTACGGCTTTGACATAGTCTTGGCACTTTACTGCCGGCTTAGTTGACTGGAAGCAGCGGCCCTAGAATCGATTGGGCAGCTATAACTTAGGATCAAAACCTCTCTATCGATGTTTTCACAAGTTAGTAACATTAGTAAATATGCCAGAAATTATAACTCTTAAGCAAAGTAAACGTAATGCAATGCTATGGACCATCCCACTTGTTAAAGCACGCGTCAAACTGTTGGTTGTTGTTGAAGTTAAGGCGAACTGAAGCATTATCCAGAAAAAAAAGACCTGGTGCAGAGGAGAACAGAGTACAGCCCAAGCTCAGCTTAGAGGCTAGGCACTCCTCAAAGGTGGATACCCCAGTCAGCAATTTTATTTATCACGTTTGGCGAAATTTTGTTGCTAAGACGGGGTAAATTAATGATGGGGACGCCGTCACTCTTGCTAGCTCGTCGGAATGGGAATATTACTTGTTACTCAAGTTTTTTTAAATAGTTTAATAGCTAAAACTAATACAAGACTGGGCTTCTACTTTATTTCCCAATTTTCTTAACGCAGAATTCAAGTTCCAAGTCTGCCAGAAAGTACTCACAACACATGATCCTGGGTAGGATACAACACAGGCCAGGGTGCGACCACCAACGGATTGATCCACGAGTGCATTCTTAACATAAGTGGATTTTTTCTTCTTTTAACAACCCAATTACTCCTTTATCACACAGTCAGACACAGGACATCATCCTCATAGTCCTTCTGGTCGTGGTTGGGATCACGTTCTTACAACTTTCTGAATGCTGCCTCATGCCTCCCGAGAAAATGGCGCCCAACGAGAAGCGTTCGTTCATCACAGTAAATTTCTACTATGACAACCAGGAAACTTTCGCGAAACACACGACTCGGTGTGTGACTTCAATTGGGTGATATATATTTTCTGATGACGATTGCATTGAATTATCTATGGATCACGAAAATCATTAGTTACTTTCTTCTGTCTTTAATTTGTTGCTTTCCTGTGTTTAATTGTGTTAATGATCTTTCTTTGAAATAGGCTGAAGACGGCTGTCTCATCCTGTGGCAATCAGCCAGTGAACCTCGTTGGATAGTCGCCTATGAAAAGGCAAGGCACGCGTCGAAAAGTTTAAGGGTTCACTGCTGTCCATTAATCGCATGACACTCAGGCTTGAAGGGTGTGTGGTGTTTGGTCGATCATCATCTGAAATCCCATCCAGTCTTTCGAACGGTTAAGACTGTCAAAGTCGTGGTTGGGTTGCCTCTCGAGAGACCAACAAAGGCATTACCTGTTGTTATCGAATCCAAAATCTTCTTAGTCCAGGACGTGGCATCAATTACCATAGCACTGCAAAATCCGTTTCATCAATGGGCATACGTTTACATCATGTACGCACTAGCAGACTCCAACGGAAATATTGTCACGTGAATATTCTCTCAGGAAATAGCACCACCTGGCATTGAAGGAAATAACAAAGACTTGTAGTCAGGACACCAACCTGTGATAAGATGTTGACTGCACTCACCCTAATAGAACTTCTATGAATCAGGTACCCTGTCATTCACACTATGTACGTTCATTTTCAAATAACGCAACGAAATGTTTTCGCCATCGTCTAGTCACCAACCGATAGCATCTTCTTTACTGAGTCGCCAGAGTGCTTCGTTTGAAACGTATTTACACGTACGTACAGCAGTCTCTCACCAACCATTCAATGGTGGTACGATTCTCGAGTGCTCCCTTCAAAATGCACTGTGCTCATAAGCGCATCTTCAAACACTCACCTAGCTCGTCCACAACTGACCAACATGATGAAGAGTTCTCACTTGTCCCCTCATCTACTCTAAGATCCGTTCAATCACATACTCCTAAACCGTTTCATGCTGGCATATGCGTCGAAGCCAAAATCCAGAAGCAAGTGTCCAAACAAGATCCCCGTTCCGAATTTTGGGCCACCCATAAAAAAAACATAGCGCAACGAATGGTACATCTTTGTGTGTCATGAATGTCAATGAACTCCTGCGGAAACAACTCCGCAATTTGTGAGTTGCACACTAAGAGATTCCATCGCACAAACTGGATCAATTAACAGCTCTAGCACAAGATACCCAAGATACACAAGCACTACGCACTCTTGTCGATTCCGGTCAAGAGTCATCCACCTGACCATCAAATTTACATAAACCTGAACTCAGGTTCACTGCTCATCCGCCAGCGACTGACTTTAATTGCCCAAGTGACACGTAACACCTGCACGCCGCCGCCTAATGAAGGAAAAGTTGAGTAGCAGCAATATTTTATGTTAATTAGTTAACGGCTTCAGCCTTAGCGTCGCAATCGGATAATTTCCGAATTGGCTCCTCTTCCCTTTGTCTTGCCTGGTAGACATTTATTTTTGGAATGCTTCGACTTCGAGTGGCTTTAATGAAACCAGAGTCCACCAGTGTGACGTGCGATTTTCGCGTACGACACTTCTCTGTTTTGAGATTCAATTGGATGCTCGCAGATTCATGAGATGCAGGCGCTTTATGAAACGCTTTGCTTTGCTAAATATGCATTTTGATGGATACCACTCTGCGATTTGCATGCAAAGTATATTTGCGCGCGAAAGTTTGTGATGAAATCGGAAAGCTGCCGATCGAGGGTAGTGTGGCAGTGTCAAAGGCATTACCGAGAGCAGAGATGACAAGTAACACTTGAAAGCAGTGTCAAGTGTCAGATGTGGTCTCATCTTTTTATTTTTTTGCTCAGTCACTTTAAGTGGAATGTTTGCGAGAAAGAAAGCCGACCGTTTGCTGGGAGGGGAGAGTTGGGGGAAAAGTTTTAATAGAGTGTTTGACTTACGGCCGTTTGAACTGCGCGGTGGTCGGCGAGATGTTCTCGGGTAATTAACGTCATTCGGGAGGTAAGGCCGCATGTGCGGACTGTGGGGTAATGGAAATGCAATTGCTGATTGCTTCACAGGAGAGAGAGAGATTGTGTTGTGAAAGTTAACTTCACAACAATAAGCGCTCGTGCTGATTGTGGGCCACGAGGCTGTTGACCTTCGCTCAGACTATTGCGTTCCTGGGAGGCTGCTAGGTGAACAGTTAACAGCTACATTCGCGTCATTAACATTGTTTAGGTAATTATTTGACGAGCTCAAGAGTTCTTAGTTCACTACAAGTTAATGCGCAATACAAACGGGATTAGCTATTCGCTTGCCAACTTGTGGACAGGCATTGCGTGGATTACAATACATTTGCGAACGTCTGAGAAGTTTGCGGTGGAAATGGAAGTAATAAACATTCGGCAATTCCTCTTCTTTCGGTGGCGCTGTACTTCGGGATAGACCTTTGCCTAACTCGTGCCGTGAGTGCTAATGCTCGCACATGGGTGGGGGCCGAGTTTCACAGTTATACTGTCTGAACCATGGCAGTGACTCAGGAGAGGTGCTGCCGTGCATATGAAAGCTGATGCGTTCGGAGCCCAGTCACATTGTTGTAGTCGATGAGTCGAAAATTAGCTATACAAAGTTGATTACTTCAACGTTCGTTTCATGGTTGGACCTTCTCCTCCATTCGCCATTGACACACACAAGACAAAAAAAAAACAAAACATGCACAACTAATCGCTCGAAAATACGACTCATGGCAATTCTGAGCAAAAGGGACGGCTGTCCTAGATCCTTTCTTGCGAAAGTAAACCGCCATCAGAAAGTGGTCTATTGCAACAGAATGCAGAAACACTTGGCCTGTTTATGCGCTCTAAATGGTAGGTTTACGAAGGCTCCGACTTCTGGTCCTAATGGTACTAATTGTTTGCCTTTAACAAATTACCACTCTACTCTCGACCGACATTGAGAAGAAACCACTTCTTGATAACCGGGTAATATCAAATAGCGCACTTTCTTTCATGAGTTACAGAGAAACAACACAGTGTAACAGGACAACGAACAGTGGGGTAAGACCGGAAAGAAATAAAAAAAATATTCTCTTATTTTGATTGTATTTGATGGCTCATTGTTTTCATAATTTGTTGGAGAAAACAATTCTGCCTCTTTTTTTTTGTTTAATTTTATGATAGAGACACTGGCAGGCTCAGGGACTGGAATGTATTTAACCCAAAAATGGTCCGTTTTGAAACATGACAGCAAAACTTTTTGATTGTCTTCTATTCTTAAAGATAGAACAATTAAGTTTCTGAGATTTTCACTCCATTCATCAAGGAAGTAGGGAAAGAATACAACATCCCTAATTATTTGTAATATGTCACCGTAAGAATTATCATAGAGAAAGTGGAAGGACTAACTAGGCTATGTGACTTCTTGTAGTCAAAAAACCTCATCCAAGCTCCGGTCAAAACTTGACATTTACTAAAAGTTTATACCACTACCAACCATTCTTACAAATCTTATGTGGAAATAAGGCCACAAAAACAAGGACATCAGACACAGACAATGAATAAAATGCATCGGAAGTGGATATTATTTGGATGCATTTATTCATCCTGAATCGAGATATTGATTTTTTTTTCGCTTTTTGGCCATTATGCCCCACTGTGCAACGCAGATTGGACTAAATTAGTTTCCTGAAACCCTGCAGCAAGCGGAAGCGTTACCATCCAGTGGATCCTGCTCCGCAGACCATTTGGAAGTTGTGGAACGAGTATGGAACGAAGGACGTCCAATGTAGTAGTTCCGACTTTTCAGATAAACATATGTAAGCATTAAAAAATTGTTAAGACATTTTCAAGGACCATAAATGAATGAGGAAAGATATTAACAAAGAGGAGTTTTTAGACGTAAATTTGTATACTCGTTATTCACTCTGTACGTCGGACTGTACATTAGAGGCGTTGAGCATTACAGGCACTATCGTTCATTTATCAGACTTTTGTCAACACCTTTACTACATCCGTCCTCACAGTAATTCATGCAGTTTGTGAACAACAAATACGCATTTGATGAATGGACAGCAACATACCCACATTACACATATTTCAAAGATGAGTGAACCTCTTCCTTTGTTGATTATTGTTTCTTTCTTTGTTTACATTATGCGACCTAGGCATCAATGCCTTCCAACGGTGATCGGCACAAATGGTCGCGGCCATTAAAAAGAACCCATTCCGTTTAAAACTTTTTAAATGTTAATTTGTCGACTCCATATCCGACTATAAACACGCCCATACTGCATACTTTTCATAGTTCGGCGAGTCTCTTCTTTGGCTAAATGTACACACATACCGACGAAATCTGATATTTTCTAACACCAGGCATAAAGGCAACTGAAACGGTGTCTCTATGCAAAGCAACCTAGTCTTGGACATAGGCATTGAGAAGGCCGCATTTGCTTGGTGATGCCATAATCATCGACACAAATGTATCGTCCGCAGAGGGCCGTTGAACTTGTCAGGTTGGTAAATAGAAAGTTAACCATTACGAGCAAATCTAACTTGGCGACTTTGTTGGTCTATTCACAAATGAAGGGATTTTATGAGTGGCCCTTGTACTATCTAGATAATGTTATTGCGACTTGGCGTTGTGGGCTAGTGCGTCGACTGAGTTCCTGTTGGTGCTAGGTTGGATCCCCAACCAATCATAGTTCTCGGCTGGTAATTAGGCATCTGCGTTTTAGTCCAGTTCAGAGAGCGCTCACTTTAGTTCAAATCTATTTACTGAACTAGTTCAATCTTCAAGTTCATTTAGTTCAAAGTAGTTCACTGCTCAGGAAGTTGAGTAGTGTGCGATTTTAGTTATGAAATACTCTTCACATACACCACCTCGATGTGCTTGTGCTGCGGTAGTTAAGCAAAAACAGCCCCGGTTTGCATAATGCCCATACACACAAAGCAAAACACTCAATTTAGTTTAATTATTCTTACCGAACCAAAATAAAATTACATTGTGAACTAGAATCTTTCCACGGTTTCGCAACCAAATTTTAAAATCAAAACCAAACAGACATTACTGATATCAGACCGCACGAAACCCCACTGACCTAAAAGTCTACTCTGATGGATTCGAAAATGCACACATGATCATTCCATCATTTTTGAAGTAAAGTACGTATATCTGTGCGTCAGCAATGAAAGGTGAACATCGACCGACAAAATAAATGCAAGCCATAGAAATCAAAACTATTCGTGGAGTAACATTGTGATGAGAAGAACAAATGGAAGAATTCGGATTGTTTGTCAACGCTAAACTTACGACCAATCTTTATGAAAATTTGACATACTTTTAGGGGAGATCAGTAATTCGACATAGGCTATATATTAAAAATTTGTAAATAGTACTAGATTGTAGTAAGTAGTGTAGTAGTAGACAAAGAAGACTTAAGTATCATATGGTCAACATGGTGAATCTAAAATATCAAAGCAATTTTATACATTTTTGAATGAATTATCATTTAATAAATAAATCATGTTTCTCCTTCTCGTGCTCGCAGTGACATAGTGGGTATGTGCGTCGACTTCTATGCTCTTGAACCGATAGTCGCTAAGTCCAATACCCGGTACGGCAAACAATTTTCACGGCCACACCTCTTTCGAATAAGCACCGACAATGCTGAAAGAGTATAACCTGTGTCTAGAAAATAGCTTCTCAAACTTAGATGAATGAGAGCCTCACTTAGACCGACTTGTTGGATCCATTGTGCCTTTTGAGGAAAGATAGTACAAAGTTCACTACTCCTCAAAGACGAATTGCATGTATACGTAAGGCTGCTTTGCTAGCACCCCCAGCAATCCTTCGACTCTCTTCTTCCTCAGCATTGGCCATAAGGGCCACATGTCCAGACTCATCCATCGATTCCTGGCCCTCGTTGGTACTTTGCAGCGTGTATGCTCAAGGTAAAGCAAGTGGTTCTCCCAGTTCTGCCTCTGTTTCACTTTCTTGGACGTTAGGACTCCCCGGTACGCTGAATAAAGTCACCGTGTTTAGCAAGGATATCTCTCTGATGCATTGTCTGTATACCATTGCAAGTTTTGATGTTGATGCTCAGCTATCGGAAAAGTGCTCGTGCTGCATAGTTCACCGCACCCATCAATGTTACTATGAGAGTCCAGGTAAAGCTCAAAAGTCTAAACGTGTCGAACATTTGATACAATTCAAAGTGTGAATTTACCTCATTTTTCCGTTGTTATTACGTCAGCTGCAAGAAATCGTTCGAATAGAAAATGGAAAGAACTTCATTTTCAAATGATGAACTCTTCAAAATTCTTGCCTTTTCATGAAGGATTCTAGACTTTTAAGAAACCTAAGTTCACCCCAAGTGAATCAGCTTGCCACCTAAAACTCTTAGACCTCTCTAGAAAATATGCAGGAATTTCCAATAAAATAAATTCCTCAACTAAGCCCCAAAGCACTCATCACTCTCGCGCTCTCATTTGGTCTAATAGCAAGTCGTAAGCTTATTGCAAACCATTGCGAGAGTTTCTCTCCCTCAAACTGCACTATTAAAAGGTAAAAAGCAACATTAACATAAAAATAAAATTTCAACGAAACTTGGTTTTTCCAGCAGAGGCGAACCTCATTAGTGCCGTGCACTTATCGTCCTATCCAACATCCACCCAAAAGGTGCGAAAGCACTTATAAACTACCAAAGCCGCGCAGGAGGAAGAGCAGACATTTCATAAAACTTCTCCAAACTCAGAGATGGTAGATGCTATGACATAAACTGCTTAGCCCACCATCACCACCACCGCACCCGTAATAGCGCACAAAACTGAGAATCACGTTCATCCCTCACCGAGCCACACACCGCCGAATGGAGTACATAACTGAAATCTATTCAAAAATGTATCGCACGACGGATTTCAGATTGCGGAAAGTAATCAGTCAGAATCTTTTTCGCTTTGTATTGCTTACTCAGCGACATTGTTATAGTTGCGACATACGCTTCAGCCGCGTACCCTGTCTAGCAGTTTAAATGCGATCCATTACCTCGGCACGTGACATCTGTACCGAAATTCAATTTAATATCAATCGAACCCCTAAGCCAGATGATTCATTTCACGGTGTCCCGATTGATTTATCATAACCCCCCGATCTATGCCCTCTGTGCGGTAGCGTAGATTGTCACGTACATACGTACGAATTCACTGCGAGGAGCAGGTGACAAAGGCAAATGGGAGGACTGCAATTTGTTTTTCAATCTTGTCATCTAGATACTAGGTGGGAAGCCACATGCTAGATGAACAAGCAACATGAGAAGCTTTTAGGTATCATTAAACCTTAGCACCTTGCACCGGGGCAAAACAATGGAGCTCGGGCGCATTTTCACGCGTAATTACCGATGAAAATTGATGCCAACACTTTTGTACTCTAGAACACATGTTCGAGGGCATACACTAGTGTTGAACACTAGATTCTTGATATTTTTTTTCGTTTTGTTGGTTTTTTTGCTTGTTGCTGGAGTTTCCGGTGTGCTATGGTTTTGTTCAATGCAACAACGAATAGATACCCCTTGCTGCGAGTGCTGTGACTGCTGAGTGCGTTTGTGTCGTAAATTATTTACGATGTCAGGGTTGCACTGTGCTTCTGGCGGTAGGCATCGCGGAATGCAAATGCATTTTATTGCTGACAATGTGCACTTAAATAAATGAGGTCATCAGTTTGAATTCAGGTGCAATGGGAAACGTTCACATATTCCGGGGAGTCGAATTTTACGGTGTGTGTATTTTTACGAGTGATTTTACTTTGAAAATGGTTTTCTAATTGTCAGCGCACGCATCTGTAACGGATTGTAACTTGACTGACTTTTGTCAGTTTCAATGCAATTAGGTAAATGCTTGCAAGGTTTTTGAAACTGTTCTTTTAATGGAGGGAGTGTACCCATGTAGTATCTGATAGAGGAGAACACGCAAGACTTGGCTGTAATATGATAAGACAAAATTTCTCTCCAAATCTCACACGAGACACGTTTTCATTGCGAGCACAGGACAGCAAGTGTCCCACAAGGTTCTGTCTTAAGCCCGCTTTTGTTTTGAAACATGGAATCTACACATACCAGAACATTCATCTGAGACTCATTAAGATAAACTTAGTGGAATAATACAGGGACCATTTAAGGAAGGCGTACTGTTGTAATCGAACCTTCGGTAAAACGTGGGTCTCACACCACAGGCTATCGGCTATACACCATGACCCCTCTCTGGTACGTTGGAAAGCAGTGGAGACGAAAGATATTCTCACTCAACTAACCAAAATACAAGGTTCGCCTCCCAAGCCATAATAGATTGCTTCAGAACAACGCCGACGCCAGCGCTCGGGCAAAACATTTTCCTCTCTCCCCTCGACGTATTCCACAGTACAAGTGCAGCTTCCTCGGCCCTGAAGTTCAGGAGAAGGGTAGATCGTCCTATACACCGACGGGTTAAATACGAGCTCTGGTACAGCAAAGGGGGTCTTCTGTGACCTCTTCAGGGTCGGCTGCCATACACGAGGCAGCACTCGCGCCTGAAAGACCAAAACGAATCGATCACAGCCTTTCAGATAGCCTATCGGAAATAAAGGACATGGCAACAGACATTCTGACAACGAAGCTGATTGGGCTTTGCAGACTGAGCGTATCCTTAGAGAAATCACTGACCCTCTGCTAGGTACCGGGACATACTGAAATCCAAGGTACTGAAAAGGGGGACAGTCTCGCGAAGAAGGGCTCGGATCTGGGAGCATCTCTGGCAATCCCGTACGCGCACGAGACCCGAATACTGAAGCTACAGTAAGGGCTCTATGGCCGAGGCTGAGCAAGAAGAGGATCGGCCTTAGTCGCAAGGGCGTAGAAACGCTAATAGGAAGGAGTCCTCACCGGACACTGTGACATAGGTACACATGCAATGCGACTGAACGATTTTTGCAATAAAGACGAGGAAGAAACAGAATTCATCGAACATCTGCTCTGCGAATGCAAGGAACTAGCAATGAAAAGAAGGTATTTTTTAGTAAAACACTCCTCCTAGAGCAAGAGGCCTTAAGCGGATAGTTTTGAAAAATAGAATTCACATATGAATCTTTCAGAACTGCAAAAGTTCTCACAGCAGTTTAACACTTCCTAACATGGGCACAATGGATCTAACACATTGGTCCACGTGAGCTCCGGCCAAAGATCTTCCGTGCACCCAGAAGTGCTTTTCGATGTTCCTACCTTTTGCGCGGGAAAACGTTGAAAGAGGCTGACTCCAGGCAAAAAAATTGTATAGAGACTCTGCTCCCTTGAGAGAATAGGCAAGAGTTAGATGTCCTTTCGGAGTCACCGAGGAGTTTCCCATCAAAGTCGGGGTACACCAGGTAAGCATATTGAGTCCTTTGCTGTTTATTCTTGTCCTTCATTATCTGCTTCAAGGAAAAGTGACGGTCTCGAAATTACATCAGTGCTTGCTGACGATGGAGCCTTCAAAAGCGATTATCAAATTTCCCTGCAAGGAGGGGATTGGGTACCGCATTAGCCAGAAAAATACCGAGAAACTGTATCGCCCGTTCCTCACACCACTCAGGCCTATAGCAGACATTTATTTGAATGGAACAGAAGTCAAAATATCTGGGATCTTTGATCAATCGCGAAAGAAACCGTGGTGACGACATCAATCATCGCGTAAGTGTAGGGTGGATGCAGCCATCTTCTGTGACCGAAAAATGCCCTCTAAGCTGAAGGCAAGCCTCTACACCACAGTTGTATAAGGTCCACAATGTTGGTCAGCATAGAAAAAGTGCGTCGCTAAAAACGACTATACTTTCACATTTTTTAGACAAATTATAAAATAGTCCGTTCGCATTTTTCATCGGAAAAAAAGTGGCCCGTTATAGGGTTAAGTACTTTAGTTCAAAACTTTTACTTGATTTTAATAATTATCTTTAAATATTGAGTTTTTTTTATTTATTCCGGGAATTAAATATTTGAAAACCCCGTATTTTTCCACAATGTTGTCATGTGCCCGCTGAGAAACGAAAAAAATCTGGCAACCCATCAATCCGGAAAAGTTTCTACTCTGGAAAAGATGAGAAAATAGAAATACCCCACAAAGGATAATAGAGTCAAAAGATGGCCGTCGGAGATCCTAGAAGATTGACTGCGGTTATAGTATTATAGGGCTGTAATCGCCAATACAGTCACAACTTTTTGGCAATACCTTCTGATCAAAAGGATCGCCAAAAAATATCGACTTTGTCTCGATGCTGAAATGCTATAATTCGGTTTATTGTGAATCCATACACTCTGAGACGTATCGGTTTTGGGCCGGAGCCAAGTTTTCCATGGCCACTACATGGCGCTGCCACCTTGGGCGTAGGATGCGTAGACGTCTTGCCGGGTTCATGTTGATCTACAGCCTGTACAATCGTGCAATTGTCTCCTCCATATGCCATCAACCCTGCGATTCCACGCAGAAGTTTACTCTCGAAGAGATCAAGGACAGGATTGAGAGCAGGAGAACAGGATTGAGATCATCAAATTTAGCTGAAACCTTGGTATAGCTCTTCGTGAGCCCAAAACAAAGCCTAAAGTGATTTTGAACAGTAATGTTGGTTTTCTTTGATTGTCTGCAGTGTCTACAGTTTTCTGAGCGGACAGCAACGGCTGATCTGAGAGCATATTTTGATAACTAAATGGTAGCAAAGAACTCACTGACAGCTCGCCACAGTGACATCCACGTCATTGGCTAACGTCTGAACGAACTTGTGCAAACACGTGCCACTTTTGTTAGAGTTAGTGTTAGAGCCAAAGACTTATTTTTAAAATAGTATTTGATAAACATTCAGAAACACGAGCATTCACACTACCAAATTCGTGGTGATAAATAATAAAAACATGCGATATGTTTGAGACACATTAGCATTTCGGTCTTGAAAAAGTGGGAAGCCCGCTTACGAAGCACATACAATATCTTTGTATGCTTTATTGGGGAATGCAAATCGCCGTGGCGTATTGGGTAAGTGCGTCGACTCCTACGCAGAGGGTGCCAGGCTCGATACCCGAATTTACCACCTTTGATAATTCACGGCTCCACCTCTTTCGAGTCACTGACAATGCTTCAAGAGTACTCCTGTCTAGAAAAAGCTTCTCAACTTCGCCGTTCGGAGTCGGCATTAAACTGTAGGTCCCTTCCACTCCTGAAAGAACAATGGCACGCACAACACGAGTGGTTGCTGAGAAGCTAGGCCCAGGTCCGCCTCGGCCTGTAGCGTCACCCATATTATTATATTAAATCATTTTCAGGGCGACCAGATAAGAACGGTTATGAGGTATAAATTGGTTTCCTGCTTTATTTGGAAGCTACATTCATGTCCTTATGTATAGAATAGCACAACATTAAAATGGCCGTCTCGGCATCGTTGGCAGCGCTTCAAACGACCAGACTAATTTAGGATGTAGTCTCTGTCTGGGACTTGACGAAGGCCTAGAGAAAATAAACGAGTGGTGTGAAGTCACAGCGGCCAATTGATGATTGAACACTTGACTTAAGGTGACCAAATCTCCTTCATAGTTTCGAGCGTTGCGTCCCTTAAAATGCATCTACCGATATATTGTTGTGATCTCAGCTCGGTTTTGTGTAGCTCTAGCCACAAGGTCTCTAGATGAGATCATTGACTGTAACGGTGGCTCCATCCTCGTTTCGAATGAAATAAGGTCCGACTACGCATAAAGCCGCTCAAAATAGTCAATCGTCGTGGATGCATTGATATAGAATCGACATTTCTGGCTGCTACGTCGTCTTTGTTTTCCTCATTTAGCACCGCTGCGCAGCACAGCAGGAGGAACAAAGTTCGACAGACTGAGAAGGTCAAAGGGAAGCCACCACGTCAAGGAATCCATTTCTAAGTAAGTTAAGTATGATCGGCCAGTTTGTGTTGTCATGTTGAAAGTCTGAAGCGGAAAACAATTTCTTAACTCAAAATGAAAAATGAATTTGTGAATTTATTTTTCACAATTAATTTAAATAAACAGTGGACTCTCCCTAAGTCGGACTTTCCTTAAGTCGAAACTCTCCTTACTCGAACTTTTTCGCCATATTTTACATACACTTCCCTCAACTTTCCATACAAAAACCTCTCTCTAAGTCAAACTCTCTCTAACTCGAAAAAATTATGGTATCCCGTGACAATTCGACTTAGGGGGAGTCCACTGTATTTACAAAATATATGTGGTTGTTAATGTGGGGAGATCGTCACCGGCACGTGGTTACTCGTTGACGTCCAAGATCCAAGGGGACTGATCTGCTTCATCAATGGCCGATAATGACGTCGGCGGAACGGAATGAAAATGTAACAACTGATATGAGCTCATTCAGCGTAATTGCCACTACAAGTCCTTCGAAACGCAATATCAATCAACGTTACAAACCCGAAAGAAGGCCAGGCCTAAAAATTATTGGATCACATAAAAATACCACCATTTGATCGACCTCAGTGATCCGAAACAGTGAGTTCTGCTGATATTTCTTGAGGTCGAATCGGCGAACCTCACAGGCGGACCAGATCACCTCGTCAATGTTGCACAAGATTCATGAATTTCTTTCGAGTCGTACGAGTAGAAACGTTGCTGAGCACTCAAATAAAGAAAACATTGTGTGAAAGATGATCATCCAATGGAATGTTCACACAGTCCGTGGTGGCTTAATTTACTAAATGGTTAATCCAAATGCTGATCAAAAATACACCATAATTTGCCGCAAGACAGTCCCGAATGCGATGTGCTTACCGTGGAATCAATAGACATCTTGTTGGATTACAGGGCATCTGCAGCAATGCCAGTCCCTTCGAATTACGCTCACATGGACGACTATACAACCACCATCTGCTCGAAATGCGGGAAACGTGCATAGGTCACGTTGCAAGTAAGTGTTCACAAATATAGCTCGTTCACCCCAATTCATAAATGCAACCATATCTTATACAAAATGTCAAATCACAAGCTAAACTATGAAGCCTCGGATGACAGTTCAGTTTGACGTATGTTTCGTTAACAAGGACGTCAAACCCAGACCACGAATTGAGGGATCGACTCTATGTTTGGGAAACAAATGTCTCGCTTCGGCGGGCTCCTCACGGAAAGAGAATGTCGACGCATCGCCATGGGTGGTCACTGACATATTATTGTTTCCAAAAATAACTCAAGTATTGGAATATGAACTACAACGTGCCATGTTATTTGCGTTTTAGACGAGTGGCATGTGCTTTAAGCCTCCTCTCAAAGAAAATGGATGGTCACAAAAACTCACGCAATATAAACCTAACTGAATGACACGGCGTTGTTCACCTTGAAAGCTTCTTATGACAGCCGCTAAATATAGAAATCCGAATTACGCTCAGATTTTGTGTGAAATGGTGTCTCTTCCACGTGAGAGAAAATTCACAGATTTAAATGTATGGAATGGACGGTCGTTGCTTAATAGCCACAACATGGTCTCTTATAATTTTTCCCCAAAATCATGGATGATATGATCAAGGGAGTTGTCATCCTCAGCAACCCATAAGTTTTTAAAGAAAGAATCTCTCAACAGTTATTCATTCTCGATGACCCTCAAAAACACTTCATAATCTCAGATTTTATGTCTAATCACTTAAACCGTTTCCCGCGATAACTGATACGAGAGACAAGCACTAGTTCATTACCGAGCTTAACCTAAATAAGACACTTCCGTACGACACCGTCATCAACTTCAGCCTCCTGCTGCTTGCTCACTTCGGGTTTCTTTTCAATCATCGCAGCCCGTTATCCCTTGACCATAGCATGACTTAACGCATTTGACCCTAAACCGTCACCAGAAACGAGAACGAGGAAGAGCCCAAAAGAGAAGAGAAGCCATGTCAGTGTCAAACGACTGCCCCCGTTTATTCCGTCGTTGCACTTGGCTGCCTATGAGGGATTGAATGTTCCATTGATGACTCCTTCCATCTCCACTCAGTGGAGACCTGAGGAGTCAATAGTCCGATTATGCGAGTATTCTCGCTCTCTCTCTCTCTCTCTCTCTCTCTCACTCTCTCGCCATCAGTGTCAGTGTACAGTGTCCATCGAAAAAGAAAAAGTTAGCCAAACAAAAACACGAAGAAAACTTCAAGTCATTACACAATTGGATTAAACGGCGGCAGCAACCAAGCACCCTGCAGTGGTCTCGTCGTCTGGTGACAAGACACAAGTTGGAAAAGTTTACATTTTCACTCTCCCGTCGTCGTGCTATTCAAATCGAATTGAATCTCTTAAAAAACTCCCTCCCCCTAACCAAAGACGGGATTTTCCTCAAATTGAAATTCCTTGAGAATTTATGGGAAAAATCGATAGACGGCTACGTGCTGGGGGCGGACATGAGGAACAGATGCAAGAAATGGTCGATTTGATGGCAAAGCAACCGCTACTAGTGACATCTGTAGGGAACTTTTTTCAATTTATTCCAAATGCTTTTTCAATCTTTTGTTGTTAGTGTAATAGTTCGGGGTCCCTTTTAAATGATACTCATTACAGCAAATGGAAAAGCGAGAAAGTTTCGTTGTGGGAAATCGCATTTTATGAGGACATTTACCTGACAGCTTCAGTTGAGGAAATTGATCTGCGAAGCAATACCACGAAAATGGGTGAGGTGATGGTCGTGCACCTTTTCCTGTTCTATTCATGGAAACAATTGGAAGCAGGTGGCTGGGGAAATCATTTTAGAGGCTAAAACGGTTGGGACGGGAATAGTTTTCTTTGAACATCGTGCTGCAAGATTTAGTGCCACAATTTCGCATGAATGTGGCTGGGGGTTTTCAAATGTTGGGCCGTAATGACAGAAGGCTTCCGAATTGTTGTGGAAAACGATTTAAGACGCGTATACACGTATGTGTGTGCCGACTGCTGACTCTGAATGGCGAAGTTGGAGAAGCTTAATCTAGCCAAAGTACTATCTGAGTGTTGTCAATGACTCGGGAGAGGTGGAGATGTAAATTATGAAAGTTGTCGAGGCGAGTCGCCTGCGCATTTCCCCTGAAAAGTCAACCCCTAGAAAGTGATTTCCGATCATAATTCTAGGTCTGTGACGATCCAAATAGTACACTTGTCTATTAGAAAGCTTAGCCGTAGGATAGAAAAAGCCTCATTGGTAAGATTGCTGTAAGAAATTCAAGTGAACATGACGTCTGAAAAAGAGGCTTGTTACCTGAGCGCCAAGGTCGACCGCGGCCTGTAGCGCGAATACAAGAAGACTTCTGATTGAAATTGCATCATCATCATCTTCTGACTCTCCTCGGTCCTCCGCCATCGACTCTTACTGCTCAATAGTCATGTCCAACCGAAATTAGGCAAGTTTTTTTAGTTGGTCCAACCGACTCATCATGCGTCCTACTTCGTGGAATCACATTCAGGGTAAGATCGGCAAGTAATCACAGAGTTAGGATCTGAAACGCGTGATTCATGGTTCCATAGTCAGCTCAGTCTTATTGTCCAATAAAACAATTACCCTCGCTTATTGGGCATAGTTAGGCTCGGCTAGGTTCGGATTACAAACCGCAACAAGACTTATGCCAGCATATAGTCGTAGTCATTATTCTTCAAGAGGAGAGCTGCAAATGCAGAGTTAATTATGATTTGCATGGCATTCGTTCGTTGAATAGACGTAAGGAGACTTAAGTAAACATAAGCACTCAAGCGAATTCGACGATGGTTCTGGTTGTGGTTTTTTAAAATCCGTTCTGAGATTCTAAACCAATTTTACACAGAAGATTTTTCAATTTATCCAATTGAGATCTCAATTCTCAATTTTTCCTATTTCCTATCCTTTCACATATTCGTCATCTGTTTCTCACAAATTTATAGCATGCTTCAAATACCCAACATTGAGAAAAAAGAGAATAAGGCCATTCCACGAAAAAATGAAGAGAGAATATGGATAATCCAAGACACGATCCACCCCTAGCACGTCTCACTTTGCCTACAACTTTGAAAAGCCGGTGAGGAATTAAGCATGCATGTGTAAAAAAAGTCGGCCTAAGTGTAACTGTTCACTATGGTTGAACCTTAAGGTTAATAGATTTATCACAATCGCACAAAGTTAACGCCAATTTCCATGATTTTTACAAGGATCGCTGGTCAACGATTGCCACATAAACGCTCACCACAATTTTACGGAGATCGTTATGGATCAGGGGATTTTTCTTTGTTATGGATGTGATGAGAAAATTGAAAAGACATTGGTTCGGGTAAAAAACTTGACCTCGATTGTCTGGCAGACCTGAAATGTGTATCTAAGAGTAAATTTTCACCAAACCTTGTTACTTCGCGCTGTTTTATAATTCAATGGAATGCATTCATCTCAATTCTGATAAGTCATCAGCTAAGGGACTTACCTTAGTTATTTATTTTTTTAAATTAAATTTAATTTTTTGTTCCTTTTAATATATGTCCTTAACCCTGGAAGGACATGCATCGACGACGCCAGCAAAAAAGTTCGTCGTACAGATGACACATCTACTGAATGTTTAAAAATATAATTGTTTTTAATTGTTATCTCATGAGGCATGGATAAAAACATAATTAGACGTTTCATCACTAATGGTGCTATACTAGAAAACCGATTAGATGTCAAGTTGCGTCGTCGATTCGACGAAGCATGTGCTTCCACGGTTAAGTGGGGGTGGAAAGCGTTTTAAATTGTTAAATTGGATAACGTTACAAATTTAGTGGGCTTTCTTCTGCCAGTAATGTGTACGAACAAAATTTCTAAGGAAATAATAAAAATAACTGTTTCAAAAAATCTGTGTATCCAGGCAATCAACCATCCAAACAGAAGGCTTCACTCTAGAGGATGACATGGCTTTTATTTGTTTTCAGAATTTGTCCTCGCTCCTCACAAGAACCGGCTGTGATCAAGTTGATCACTTAGATTATTCCGGATGTGATGTGTGAAAACCAAATCTTACAACAGTTGAAGTATGAAATGGGAATTTTGACAAAAGTGACGATGAATATGGATGATTCGTAATCAGATACTGAAATGGGGTCATGCTCGTTCAGAAAGGCGCTAAATACTTGTGAACATCTATGCAAATTTGCTTAGAAAGAAAGGACGAAAAGGCAGGTCGACAGCACATCTGTTCTCCGATTTAACTATGAGTCAGTGGAAGTAAGAGGATGTAATCCCCTTGAAGATTTATCTTAAAATAAATGTTAACTATATTTATGTATTTACATAAAAGAGTGAATTAATTAAGTGAATAAAAAATGTTGTATTTTTGTGTTTTTTTTTTTTAATTTTTTTATTTTCCCTCTTAAGTGAACACTCTTTTATGAGGACAAAAATCTCCGGTCCGATGGCTGTCCACTCAAGAGTGATCTTACTGTATTTATTTTTATATTCAAATTAAGCATTATTTATGTCAAAAGAATTTATTTATATTTTATATTAATACATTTTTGGCATATTGTGTAATTATTTTGACCAAAAAACTTAATTAAGTGTGTACAAAAGAAAGTAAATTCATTCATAAGAGGTAACGAGGAAAATGAAACAACTGAAACATCTGCGTTCTCTCCACATCAAGGCATATCAGAAACAAGTCTTGACCTTAAATGCATTTATAAATTACCATGCAAATAAACTAGTAAAAATAAATCTCAATTGGAATTTGGAATTTTTCGTTCTGATTTGAAAAGAAAAATACGACTGGCTGACCGTTTCTTCTGCATTCATTCAAGCTCTACCTCAAGAAACAGGCGATCAACAAAAGTGCAGGAAACATGCATTTTAAAAACGCTCACTATTGTGCCACAATCCAGGCGACGTCATAATTCTTTAAAATTGCTCAAACCGCTATACGACATAATGATTCTTGAGCTGCCAACGGAAATCCCATGCAACAGGTTGACAGTCTATCCCACGCAAGCAATAAATCTGTTAAGTGAAGAATTTGTCAATTATTTAATTTCAAAAAAATGAAACGAAATGTTCCTCGGAAACATCAATCAGACCAGAACGGACGATCCAAACGATGACTCATGTCATTAAGTATTTTTGGCAGCTCCAAACATCTATGAATTCACTTGACGTTGTGTGTAATCATGAATCACTTTTACACACCATGGAAGTAATGCCTCAATGAACAGTAACACAGAGTGACCAGATGAGAGTGCATTATCACAAGCTGATGCACCACACGCACTGGCCGCACTCCACCTCAGATGCAATTAAAAGGCGTATGGTAAGCCGAAAAATAATTCCATCTCTGCATGTGAGGGGCGTAAAGAGCACACTTCCAAAATCAGACAAACAAAAAAGCACCCACCCACGCCATTCACAATCAAACTGGGTCAGCGCAGTGCATCTGCGAGTGCATCTGAGGCCCAATTTTAATCTGAATTCGAAGAGGAATCGCCAAATATAACCCACAAAATCCCACACAAATCGCACCGAACTGCCTTTGCGAATTAAGTGGTCAGTTCAACGCAAACCGCCCGGCAGCTGGGAGTCAATAGAATTAGTAGCTCGTTCCAATAAATGAGCACTTCCAATGAAAACCAATCGTTGGTTGCGCTGGTTTCCTCTTATTTTTTTTTTTTCATTCACTTAAATTGTCATTCGGCGCAGAGGCAGCGAGGCAGATGGCAGATATTTTCAACAGTCGCTGGGCTTGTTAAGTGAATTTGCCGACTAATGACTCCGACATGACGAGTTTGATTTCCTTCAAAACCGCCGCGCGCATTGACATGTGTCTGCAATTTGTGTCAGCAGGCTAATGGGGCGGGGGAGGAAACACTTTCGCACAGAGCCATGTACACTCTTAGGTTTTGTCTCATTTCGTGTCTGGTACCTACTCATGTGATTGGGGGTATGTGATAAAAGTCACAAACAGGTGTCAAAATGTATGCGGACTTGCTTGGATACTCACATTTCGGTCTTGTCTGGAATAACCGACGCCGCCGTATGGTCGATCGATTTAGAGATCGAAAGTATTTGTTTCTGACGAGTTTCTGATAAAGAATCGAACTACTCAGCTAGCCCTTGCATTTGGGGGCTAATTTAATTTGTGTGTATTTTTTTCACGACTTTTTGAATTATTTTGGAACTGAGTTTGTTAGATTCATTAGGGCAACTTAGGATCAATTGGCGCTTGTTTTTGTTGGACACACATTGCTCGCGGATCTATTTGCAGACCCCCATCGGACGAATATATCGCGTACAGTCACGTATTATTACGAAACTTTATTTCACTTTGAGCACGATATAACAACATGGCCAGATTGTTTACAGATAATTAGAGTTTTAGTTTCTTTGCGAAGATGATGGCTCTGGAAGGGAAGGCGGAAATCGCAACGGATTCTTAACTGTTTATAAACAACGTAGGTGACGACATTGGGAATTACTCCACGAAACAGCTTACCAAACCTGGAAGAAGAGGGAGTGCTAGAATTTCATACTCTCTAGCTCACTCTCAGGTTCTCACTTAAATCTATTGTCGGACTTTCAAGCCAGCTTGAATAGCTTATCGGAATAGATGCAGTCTACCCCACTTCGGGCCTTGAGAGATCTTGTTTTTTTGTTTTTGGCCTGGGAAAAGGATGTAATGACATGGTGAACTATTTGACTGCAATGAAGTGAGCAACGATATTGTTAATGCAACTTTCATACATTCCATACAAACCTTACAGAAGAAAGTTCCTCCAATAGCAAGAGTTCTACAGAGTTTGCTAGTCACCCCTCAAGTCACCATCTTACTAAAAGTCCACAGAAGAGGAAGTAGCAAAGATGTTCCAAGAGAGACAAAGGAACCCCACAGCAAAATTTTTTTAAATACCCCCATCAAAACAATTGTCAATTCTTGCAGCGTTGTATGATAAAATGTGAGCTTAAGTTGTTTTGGTTTAAAAAATAAACATTTTAAATCACTTCCAATAACAACGACAAACGTGCTTAATTAGTTTACTAAATAGACTCTGCTCTTTTATCTTTTCTCGAAATCAGGCACGCCCGAGATGCACTTAAGACTTCACTGAGGTAACTCAGAAGTAGTTACCATCATGTTAAAAAAAAATGCAGATGTGGAGAATTCAGTGCGTTACGAATTTCATATTTCATTTATTTAACCAAGAATTAATTTAAGAAAGTAGGTTTGATTCTAAGTTCTGCTTTGTTAACCGTGTGGACGACATTTCTAGCAACATGGCTTGCAGGGTCTTGTGCTACGGCTGTATTTCGGTAGGAATAAAAGTCAAACCCAAATTAAAAAGGATGTGGGTCGCCGTGGCGTAGTGGGTAAGTGCGTCAACCCCTACGTAGAAGGTGCCAGGTTCGATACCCGAATTTACCACCTTTGATAATTCACGGCTCCACCTCTTTCGAGTCACTGACAATGCTCAAAGAGTACTCCTGTCTAGAAAAAGCTTCTCAACTTCGCCGTTCGGAGTCGGCATTAAACTGTAGGTCCCTTCCACTCCTGAAAGAACAATAGCACGCACAACACGAGTGGTTGCTGAGAAGCTAGAACCAGGTCCGCCTCGGACTGTAGCGCCACCCATATTATTATTAAATAAAAATGGAATCATACAGCCACAACCGTAGTCAACGTACTGAGGTTCCTTCGTGCGTCGATTTCTAACTCAGTCATGTGTTAAATTTCGGAACCAAAACTCAGAGAAAATGTCGATCTAAAAAAAGCTTCTTCAACGTGGCCATTCAGGGTACAAGACAGTAGGTCTACTCTCAAGAGAACAATAGCATGCACAGTCGCCTAAGTAAGCTGAGCTCAGCTACAATTTGAACTATAGTAATATCAGTAACCTTGAAGACAAAAAATCAAGTCCATAATAGTCTGATGAATCTTGTGGTATCGACATTTAGTTGAACTTTAGTATGGTTATGGATGCAATCACCCAAGTATTCCAACCGCTTCCACTGAACACGATCATATTGGCACCGAGCAAGACGCTTTGTGATCTTCATTCCAGAATACATTTTTACATTGGATAATCCTGAGCTGTACCATTAGTCTGTCACTCGAGTCGATGAGCTGCATAATTCCAGTGATCGATTAGTTTAGATAACCGACCTAAAGATGACCAAATTTGTAAGATTAACATAAAGAAGACTGACTTCTAAATGTCCTTGTCCCAGTCTAAGCGCTTCGCAATTTTATTCATTGGATCTTCGACCATTTGCGATGGTTACTACAAGATCACGGTATATCATCGATATAAAAGAGAAAAAATATAGGGCCAAGAACACTTCCTGGTGGTACTCCAGCATGTATAGAATTTTAGTACCACGTTTTCGTTCCCTTCCTTCAAATCTAATATCCTATCTGCGATGGATTATTTTACTAAAATTTTTACAAGATTTTCCGGAAAAAGTAGGTTTTGTGGTTCAAGGCTTGGTGGCAAATTATGCCAAAAACTGGTTATATGTCAAGAAAGTTTGATCAATAGTAGAAAGTTTAAATCCAAACCTGAATAGGTACAATTTTATTCAAGGGTCTTGAGACATTAATCGAAGAAGTAGTATCGCTTGACGGCTTCCATTATCTCGACACCTGACTAATACTTTCCATCGACCAGGAACGTGCTCGAGACTATGAGACACTGATAAGACAAGGAAGCTTAAGAAGGACTTTCCGGTCTAAATCATCAGCTCTCACCTCATCAGCTCCGAATGCCCTGCAGATGCCACCTGCATATGACATCTGATCCGAGCAAAGGCGGGACAATACCGGATGAATTGTTCTGCAGTGTCGTCGTCTCCTCCACAAGCGTCGCAGAGGGTTACATCACTTAAGTAGGTCAAGCACATTTAGATAGGTGGGGAAGATTCCAGCCGGTAAGCAGTCGGCAGTCGTTTTTGTTCAAGGATAACAGTACTACCGCGGTTTCTTACAAACGTTGCACTTGATCTGCATACATCCTGGAGAGTCATCCTCCATCTTGTGAGTCATGACCATAGACTCTATGGACCTCGGGAGGTCCATCCATAGACGTGGCTACGTGTGCTTCGAGTTTTCTAAGACTTTTTTTCTTTTTCGCAGACAAGATCACAACACATTTTTGAGTGTCCTAATTTACAAGTTTAACAGATTACACAGATGATCGAGACAAACCTTACCTTGTTGGTGTTTTTCGCATTTCTTTCTAGATTTACTATATTCTTTTATAAAAGCTAAGTTTGACATGATCGTGCAAGTAATTTGAACCGCTTCTGGGAGACACAACTTGATCACCAAAAGGTATGCTTCGCATGAGTTGTGTGAGCACATGGCTCTCTCGCAACTCATGATTGACAATGCGTCTTCTGTGTATAAATATGATTGGGCATGCATTTCTAGGTTATACCTAAAGCTTCGACAAGGGTATTGATGATCGGGTTTTTTCCCCATACGTTGTTTTCAATATTCCCCATACGTGTTTTCAATACTTTGACATCTCTGTAAACTTAACATTAAAAAGTCTCGTTCATTAGTTTGAGTGCCCACTGTTTATTATTTTTTCTTCGACCGCATCCTACCTATATTATGAGTTCACCAGTAATGACACGACATGTTAGGTAGGAGGATGTGATTGGAACAGTTTCGAAGCTGCACTCACTTAGGCCGATGTGATATCTGTATTGCCAATCCTCGGTCACCATTAAGATATGTTCGCCCTTATAGAAAAGACAACAGGGTGACGTCATTGGCACTTTATTTTTGGTTTAGAGACTTCTATCAAAATTAGGACTTAAAGGCATTCGGCCCATTTTAAAGGCAATCCTTGTAGAACTCCAAGCAGTACCGTAACTAGGCTTTTATGCGCCGGGTACGAGCTTCTATATTTGCGCCCTCATATTCGTGTAATTGAAGTTGATCCTGTTCATTTTTACGACCTACTGGGCCTAAGCCGCGCCGCGACCTGTGCACCGCCCTCTTTACGTCACTGGTTCGAAGACAATTGAATTTGTATTCCCCTGCAGAGTAAGTGAGTTCATCTTCCTCGCCCATGCAGCTTCAAAGGAAGTCATTGTAGTGGGTTCCCATTCGCCTCGCGTAGCTACCCATTAAACAGTCCCCGGCAATACAAAGCGACGAAACGACACTGCAATTTTTTCAGCGATGCGACTAGAAACAAAAGACGTACCTAGTGTTGTTGCGCGATATAAATTTATCCTCAGATCGACGTGCTGACAAAATAGAAGATAATAAAAATAATGATATCGATCGCGCAATACCCCGTAGTGGACATCAAACTAGCTTCTGACACGTTCAGAAAGTGGGATTACAGTCGCTGTTGGGAATCTTGTTATGTCATTTCGGCTTTTTTCTTCAATTTCTCAAGCAGCACCACGAAATTCACGACCGGACTTGGCAGACCCAACGCAAAGTCGAAATCAAAGAAATTCAATCAATACATTTGTGCATACGCAGGCTTTCTCCTGATTCCACAGAGGCATTTATTCACTCCTTTATCGTGCGTGTGTACATGGAAAAACTCACGCCTGTCTACTAGTGTCTGTATGATGTACACTCCAAGTTCTTCAATTAAATTAAATTCACCCCTGCGCAAACCGACCTCTGGTGGGCGCCTCATATGGAGGCGAACGTCTGACAGAATGACTGTTGCTTTCCTTAGTAAGTGCTCAAACCATCAGATAGTTTCCTTAAGACCGAAGTGAACCACAACTCTCAGCTATGAGACTAATGAAAACATCAAGCAAACGATCTGCACAAAATTAGAGTTCATACTCCTTCGGCTCGTATTCGTCACCCACAAGTGTATTTCGGTACTAGCCAGACTAATCAAGTTTGAATGGTAATCCATAGCCGTCAGTCTGCTGCAGATGATTTAAGGCTCATCCATCAGCTCAATCTTTGAAATTACCATCAAACAGGTTAAACACATATTACGTCCCACGGCCTACCATCCTTAACAGTGACTCTGTTCGATAAGTCTTACTCCGCATCGTGTGTACTTTGCAAAGTAAACAACAACATCTCACATTCTCCTTTGAATCCATTATCGACCAATATGCCTTCGAGATACATCGGTAAATTCAACAAGTATCAAAACAACATCGCCCCCAACCGCCTGTCTCGACGGCAGAGCAATATCCTTGACTGAGAAAACCTCCCACGCACACACACACACACACCCCAACACATTTTGAGTGGAGAGCTTTTCCGCCCTTGTACGAAGAGCTTCCATGAGGGAAACGTCAAATTCACATAGGGTGGCGGATGACAGAAAGTCTACGTCTCCAAAGGGATACCCATTAAACTGATATAGCATAGCGAACGACATGCAATCCCGTTGCAATCAATTGAAAACTATCAAAAGGATATGGACGGAAAAATCGTATATCGGGCACGAAATAATGAAGGAGTGCCATCAAGAAAATTGCCCACAGTCCACGGACATCGTAGTTCAGGATATGCGCATTGATCCTGGGGAGTGTAACTGACATTTGATATCGCATAGCGAGCGATAGCGACTTGATTAAAAAGCTAATAACCGCCACAGGCGGAGGACTTCGATTCCAATTAGTTCTGATGAAAATCGATCTAAAAATAGACTCGTCGCACACAAACAAACACTTCGAGAAATGAATTGCCTCACCAATCCATCCGCCATCACTTACCTATTAACTGATGAACTGCGTTAACTGCCTTCGACTCCTGTTTGCACTGTTTTTGCACTGTTTACACTTAATTCCACTCGTTTCTTCGGCTGTCGTGTATATCACTGAAATGGATTTGATGAAAACGCTGCTACCGAAGAACTGCGACCACGGCTCTGGTCAATACTCAATACGAATAGCACTGCACTGCATTTCTGACCCCGAGTGACTAAATCGATTGAAAACAAACAATAAAACGAGAGAAACGAAAACTCTGAAGGGAAAACCGACTACACATTGGGGCTGGGACACGGGGAGGGGATTACAAGGGAAGGCGGAAAAACAAAACAACTCGAAAGATTAAGAAGAAATCGAATATTGTATTATCGCGCGCGCTAACAAACCCGCACAGCATCGACCAGAGCTCAAGCGACACGCTGAATTCAATGTTCAGCTTCTGGTGTATTTACAAACATTCCTTTTTGCTATTTCCTTTGTCAAATCACTGAGCGGATTCGAGCGTCAGATACATTTAATCGACGTAAATACACAAGACAAGACAGATAACAAACACACCGTTCACGTGAAGGCCGTCCTAATAAAAAAAAAAATATGAAAACAGAAAAAAAAAATCTTCCTTTTGGTGGTGGTGGGTCGTGGTGGTGCTGTTGGCTCTCCCAAAAACTTGGAGAATGCGTGCGAGAGAGGGTGTAATACTTCTTTCACGCCGCCGTTTCGATTGACAAGAGAACAAGTCAGTCAACTAGGGGAAACAGACAAAAACAAAAATCAACCGATGATATTCCTCATCATCGCAATGATAACAGAGATGGAGAGACCGACACGGCCGATTGAAAAGAGACCCCGGACACACGTGTGAGCGTGAGCTAGAGAGAGAGCGAGCGAGCATGAAAATTCCACCACCGTGAGCGGGATGATTTTCCATAGAGGAAATATCCCATGGATACCACTTCAAGGATACGGCGGAGGAGAAAAACAACAACAAAAAAGGGAGCAAGAACTTTTTTCGAAAGCCCCGAGACAGGTAACAAGGAACGAGAGAGAGTACGAAAACAATAACCCACTGTGCATCCGTGAGATACTTCACCAATTTTTCATTATTTTTTTTCTTTCATTCTTACACTTATTCCGTGTGCGGAAAATCGTTGAAAACTTATTGTTTGTTGACTTTGCTATTATGTATTTATTATTTTTTTTTATTTTTTGCTCGCTAAGAAGAAAAATCGCCCCGACAAAGCACTGACGACGACGACGAATGAAAAAAATCGACTGCGCGACGGAGTAAAGCTACGCGACACACTTTAGTGGTAGCAAGTTCCGATATCAACTGTTTGTGGCCAAAAGCGCACAGAATGTGTGTATCTTCTTGATTCACTTTGGCTGTCGTTTGCTGTTGTGTTGCGTTGTTGTTGTTGTTGTTTTTATTATTATTGTTGTTGTTGCTGTTATTGTGGCTCGATTTCGTTTCGTCTGCTGTCAGTGTTGTCGGTTTCTTTTCCGTTTTCTGCTACACTCGCAAACGATTCACATCTAGTCACTCGGTCTGTCGGTCGTCGGTCGTCGATCGTTCGGTCGGTTGATTAGGGAGGTGTGCGAGTGCGATAGGCTGTGCCGGTGGCGCTGCGGGTGGGTGGGTGAGAGCGGTTGGCGGTCTGACCGATGAGGCTGATGAGAGTTTCAAAGAAGAACGTGTGTATTTGTATTCACGAATGTTGTGTAATGCACACACATGAAGTTGACTTGAGAGCGGCACACAAGCAAAACAGAGAGCGCACCACTGACACTGGCAAGAGAGACCTATGCACACGCACACAGTCACACAAATAAATTTCACAGAGCACAGGCCTGTGAGCAGAGGGAGAGAGAACTTTAGCTCTTCTTCACAACATTATTGTCGTTCATTCATCGTGAATAAAGTCTCCGTCTGCCGTCCGTGTATCTGCATGTTTGTATCTTGAATGAGGCACGAACAGGTTTACAGAATAGAACCAGCTCGCAAGACGGAAGAAAGTGTCTACAGTTGTCGGGCCGGGTCGGGTCGGGTCTTCTTCCATCAGCCACAGGTTTTTCGTTGCACACAGCTGATGTTGGTGGTCGTGTCGAACTCTAACCTCAAAAAGAGAAATTATGTTTGCACCTTCCGGCTTCCCCGAAAGTTTTCACAATAAAACCGCCACCACCACCAGTGGAGCTCTTGCTGCGACTGCCACTGCACCGAAACCACATGACATTTCTGGTGAATGTGTGCGTGTACGAGTATCTTGATCCAGCGGGAACCGAAGACGAAGGAGTTGGGGATATGCAGATTTCTCATGGAGGTGGTTGATAATATACCGTAAGAGTAACCTACAAAAACATCATCGGAACCAGTTTGGTGAACGACTAACAGTCGGGGCGGCGCGGCGTACGTAGCCAACAGCAATGACGACACGACGTATGAAGGCATAGTCAATGGATGGATGGTGGATCGATCGCAATGAAGCCCTGCAAATTAAAGCCACCAGATATGCACAGAGTATTTTCCAGGTCACGTGGAGCACGTGTAGAAACTGCACTCAACACACAAATGCACGAAAGCGAGAGAGGCGATGAAAGGAAGCAGTGTGCATACAAATTTGGTCGACTGCTGGCCATTCAGGGTGAGAGAACACCCATATTGATTTGAGTGCCCAGCACCGTCGTTGACTTGTTCTAACGAATTGGGAATAATTCGTGTTGTAATAGGTTGAGTTTAATGAGATGCGCATTCAAATGTCATGTTCTTTTGGGGAAAAAAACAAGCCGCGTTTCTACGTATCTATATGGTCTGCCTATGGTTTGATAATGTTGTCAGACTGATGAGGTAGACACATATTTCAGGCCATTCTATAGTTTCATGGTTTGAGGTATGAAAAGGCTCTGTCGGGCGAGTACCTGATCGAAACCAGCCAGTTCATTCGAATCTACTGGACGGCTTGGACAAAAGGTCTGCCAGTGACATCAGATTTATTATGTCATAACTTTAATTCACATTCAGCAGAATGTTTGTAGTAATGATTTTAATTTTCGGGAATTTTTTAGCTGACCAGATTTACTACTGGAATTTAAAGCCGCCTTTTTAGATTGTATCTCTTTTTTAACTTCCTCTGGTTTAGGTTTAATGAAAGCTTGTAACCTTGAACTATACAACACAGAAACAATAAGACTCTGTTTTTGATGGCACAGATAACTATCACGATCGGAACGACACACACAAGGCCAGACATGTTGGAAGGGTGGCTTCAATTTACTCAGATACTAACATCCATAGCCCACGTGCTGACAATGGCTCACTTAAAATGTGTCAAAACATGTAGATTCACTTGAATGCGTACTCAATTACTTATCAGCCCTGCAGAAGAGGTTTGATCTTCTTCTCCTTATCGAACTACAAAGCGTGGAATACAAACTGTTCAAAGTGGTTTCAGAACGATACTATTGTTGGAGACTTATTTTAATGTTCTGTCATCTTATGGGTAGTAAACATTTAATTGCGAAAGCTTTGCAAGAGGCTATATTCTGGAACTACGGGTGTGATCGCCCACTGAAACTTGTTGCGGTTTCCGCCTGATTTTTTGAGGTTGGTTTCCTAGTGGGTCGCCGTAGCGTAGTGGGTAAGTGCGTCGACTCCTACGCAAAGGGTGCCAGGTTCGATACCCGAATTTACCGCCTATCATTATTCACGGCTCCACCTCTTTCGAGTCACTGACAATGCTCAAAGAGTATTCCTGTCTAGAAAAAGCTTCTCAAACTTGGCCGTTCGGAGTCGGCATTAAACTGTAGGTCCCTTCCACTCGTGAGAGAACAATAGCACGCACAACACAAGTGGTTGCTGAGAAGCTAGGCCCAGGTCCACCTCGGACTGTCGCGCCACCCATATTCTTATTATTATTCCTAGTGGGAACGTTATGGTAGACGCGCAGGATATATGTAGATATATGGAGAGATTCTTGGTGCCTTCGAAAGAAAAATTCTACGTCAGATACCTTTATGGTCCTGTGTCCCAGCAACGCGAACTTTACGGGCTATACCACGATGTGGATGTAGTTCGGAAGGAAAAAATCCGTAGATTGCACTGGCCTTGTCACATCCATCGCATGGACAACAAGACTCCAGCAAAGAGGGTCTTCGAATACGTGCCTCCTGGTTCGAGAAGAAGGAAGACAGAAACTCCGATATAAAGACCAAGTCATCGTGGATGCAAGGTGATTCGAAGCAGCGTGCCCAGACTCGGCCTGGGTCGCCGACCTGATAAGTAAGTTAGTCGCCCAAGAGGACCAATAAGGACACAACACCCGATGTTAAAACAGATCAGGGCTGAAAAAAAAAGAATCAATAAATATCATAACAACATTGTGCACTCAGTAAGCGTTGTAGGTACATCCGTTGGGCCCCTATTGTTGAACCATTTTTTCTGAAAGTTGAAGCTTTTGATCAGGTTATGGTTTGTTTCATTCAAATACAAAATTGGATTGAAGAGAACTGAATCAGGGAAGTCGTGTCTGCCTCTCAAATATGAACGGTATATGATTCGATTCAGTGTAGAGTTGCACCACTGTCGAAGGGATGGAACCCAAAGAGCAACGGTTGTAGGAAAGTTATCACACTTCACCAAGGATAAGGAAATGTCCATAAGCATGAACCCAATTCATACTTGAAATCCTACCTGAATTTGAACATCGAACTCATTCATCGGACTGAACCCCAAATGGTGAATGGACCTTGTGGCATAAGCGTGATGATGGGAGAGCACGTAAATCCAAACAGAGGGGCTGTACACCTTGACTAACTTTTACTGAAACCTCAATAGGTCGTTTCCACATAGTTGAAGTGTTTTCAAATGTCATTAGCTATCAATTTTAAAGTGTAACACCAGGTAGCAGAAAATAATATTGTTGAGAAGAATAGAGGAGGATCGTGTTTGTATAATTTGACATCAAAAAATTAACACAAAATAAACTGATGCTCACGCTTCTGTCAGTTTGACAACTTCTCACTGTGGCACGAATTCAAGGGGTTGCAACAATGTAGCTTTCGCCGAAAATGCGAGCAAAAGTCGGAAATATTGGAGAAATTTTATGAAACCTCGCGATTTCGATTGGTGAGGATATAGCATAACGTTGCCCTGTTTATTTCCAACAACGTTCTTATTCTAAAAGCTAGAAAAAAAGCAAAAAGTGAACGTGGATTTTATTGTTAATTTTAATAAATATTTCGAGTTACCCTTCTAGAAAACGATTGTGTGGCGCAGTTGGTAGAGTGTCTGCCCCTGGTTGACGGGATAACCGGTTCGATTCCCAGTAAAAGCAAAGTTAGTACGCTTTTATCTGGTTTTCAAAACGGGTCCAGTCACCATTTGCGGTTGGGAACAAATTGACGGCACTATCACTGGAGTAGTAATCGATCAGTGGTAGGTAGTCTGATTGTGGGTAACACAATGGACCAATATGGTCTAAGTGTGCTGGTGAAAGCACTAGCAGCCCCCCTACCTAACCTACCCCTCTAGAACGGACACCCCTGCATAACGAACAATCAATCCTGGCTTAATAGGCCACCACTGTAAGTAGAACTTACATCGGAGTACGGGGGTAGGTAGTAGGTATTCTACATTCGATAAACCGATAACGCAATGCGAAGCAATTGTCGAATTACCGCAGGTCCACTGTACATGAAAAGGACACCAATTTAACTGGCTCATAAATAAAATGGAATTTGCGATTCTTAAATTTACAATCACATTAAGCAGAGCAAGGGACACGAATTCGGTAATCAACTACCACAATTCACTCAAGCCGATTACACCTCAGAAATTCTTTGCGACTGGCTTCCATACATCTTGTAAGGAACAATGGTGAGTCCAGAGGCACATGCTTTTTTTGCAAATGAAATCGCTTGACATTGAATCATGTACATATGATTTTCCATTTATGCCAAATACATCATCGTTGTTTTGTGTCTCTACAGTTTGAAGTGAATGTGGGGTAGGAAGGCATGAACATGTTTGCAGCTTAACAAGTGCTCTTAATTCCTTTGTTCCATTGTGCGTACTTACAAAGCGGCTTCTAGGAATCTGTCCGTCTACGAGATGCCAAAACCAGCCCACTACAAGGATGTTGCCTCGTTTATCCTCCTCTTTAAATTCAGCAACAGCCCGTCGAGGGGGCGCTGCAGGTGAACTGCATTCGCCTTTCCCCGTTGTACGATTCTCTGTCCAGATTCGTGCTATCCAACCTTCGTTCTCCACGAAATTGGCTTCTGAAAAATTAATTCCACTGCAAACTTTTTTTAGCTTCCACTAGAGACTCCAAAGACAGCTGTAGTCGGATATAAGTGGAGTCGGCTGTCACTGCAGACGTGGTATGTAATCACTAGGATCGGGTGGCCATTATGAATTAAACAGAGAAATTGAAATTCGTTGATAAATATTCAAAGTAATTTAAGGCTATCAGAGCAGGAAGGGCCACACGTATTGGAATTATGCTTGTCGCCAGTAGAGAGCTTTGAACCCCGCAAAAATTGTTATTTTGGTAATTTTGTGAGTTAGACCAGTCTTGCTTTGATACCCTCATTTATTCAACAAGATCTTAACCGTCCGGAATCCTTGTTTCGTCTTTATAACTAGCACCTGGATTGCTTTATGTATGAAATTAATGGGTTCTTTACTCCAACTGCCCCACTTTATTCTCCTCATTTTAGACAGTGGTTTAACGCGAAATAAGCCTGTGTGGAACCAGAATGTCTTAAGTCGAAATCCAATCCAATCCAATTTTTCATAGCTCTCTCGTAATGCGGTATTCTTTTGGTAACCATGATCCAGTGACATGTTAACGAAACGCTCTTTAGACTTTAGTTAGCAGACGCATCAATCTTCTTTCCTCTGGAATAATCTCGAAAGGAGACATTGCAAATATTTAATTTGCGGTTGGTTTTATTTGCTTTCTTGTGCCTCCAAAAAATCAATCAGACATTTTTCCATCGTGGTGGTGTTTAAAAATAAATCATCAATGTGTACACTGAACTTCAAATCTGAAGCTAATATCAAACAAATTAACAGATAAAGAAAGATAAGTTCCCTAGGGGTATGCTTTGCTGAGCGGTTGGTAGACTTCGAATCCAATCAAAAGCCAGACACGTCCTACATACGAGGAAACCCATAGAATTGATATCATTGTTCAGATTCATTTTCAGTTTAATCAGGCTTGTGTCAGCTTGACTCGAGCTGCGGAGCACTTCTTTTACTGTTCACTTCCATACAATTGGTTTTTTGGCATTTCTCGAATTGAACCATGTTTTTCAAAATGAATTTGAACAAATTGTAAACAATTTTATGATGGATTGCCTAGGCAAACTAACCTCAAAACAACCGTGAACTCTCAAATCAGCTGTCACAGAAAACAAAGTTGCCAATTTAAACTTCTTTTTTCACATCGGACAGAAGTTCCGCTACAAGGGAGTGCCAGAAATAATTCTGTGAAATCAAAACCACTGTACCGATTTTTATGAAAATTTAAATATAAGCTGTGTTAACACTTAAATTTCACTTTGCATGTAAAATACACTAACAACAAATCCTATATCCGCTTAAGTTACTCATGATATCTATCGCTGCTTAAGAAATAAGCGCGGATAAAAACAGTGCTACCAATCCTTATTTTCTGTGTGTTCATTCCTGCATTTATTCATTCATTGCTTAGGTTGCTGTATGTGGCTTGTATTTGCAGGTGTGGTTGATGTATTAGATCATTTTCAATTGTTTTTTTTTACCCAGAGTGTCTCTGCTATATATTCCGTTTAGGTTTCGTAAACGATTCTTTTCATCATATGATGAACATTTTTTTATTTTATAATTATTAAGTGTTTTTGCTTTTAAAGTGATGGTCACGCTACACAGTCACAAAACGAAGATTGTGACCATCAAAAATCAACCATCACCTTCCACGACTACACCCCTGACTGCTTAGCAAATGTCATAAATAAATGTCGTCGGTGCTGCCAAAATTTTATGATGCATCTTTAAGCGCCGACGATCCTGCTTTTGTGCACTTTAAAACTAACCTGAAAAATTAAGGCATAAAATATATAAAACAATATTTTTAATAAAAAACATAAAAACTGTTTTTGTTTGTCTACGGAAAATATTTTCAAATCTCATCTCTGAGGTCGAATCAAGTCTTCAAAATGATAAGTGATCATGTATAGTCTACATTTTACACAAATTGTGTATTTATTTTCAATAAAATTGTATATATATTTTATTTGTTGCAGTCTAATAAGACATGCGATTCATTGCATAAAGGAAGTGAATCTTCTGTCTTTGATTTAGTCCTTAAATTCGTTGGATTGGGATCTGATGATTTTATTGCTAAAATCTTAAAAGAGGCAACACTGTTTTACTTCGGGTCGAACTTTTACGATTTGCTCAAATTTGCGCACAAAAAATCGATACAATAAATAACAACAATTTGTATGAAGGTTTGTGGTGGATTTTCCTTCAAATTACATATGTGATATATTATTTAAGAAATTTTATTAATATTTTAGTAGTAAGGCAAAAACCATTTTAAAATTACTGCCACAATAAATAAACAATAATAAACAATATAAATAACTACAAGAAAAACTCAACGTTTATTTAGATTTTATGTTTATTGTCTGTATTTCAAATTCTATTTCCGTCGTCAAACGTGCAACAACGAATGCCGTCCCCGTTCCTTAATCAGCAACATATTCAAAGGGTCTTCTTTTCAGTGCTGCCAAGTCTCGGCAGATTTAATCGTCACCTGCACGTAATTAGAAACACAAAAAATTGATTAATATTTTCTTAAAAACACAGTTGTTTTCACCTTAAGGAATTCCAGTATCTTCATGTAATTTTAGGCATAACTTCCTTTTTTAATGTAGAATAGAGTACACTAACTGAAAAAGTCAGTGTACTTACATAAAGTACCGTTACCTTGGGTTTTTTTTATGACAGAAACGTATTCATTATTTCTGTTTATGCGATCACTTTAATAAGGAACGGATAATAATAAGGACGAAGGAAGAAACGCATTCTGCAGCATCGAGACCAGAGTGCTCATTTTAAATTTGTACGACGATGGTAGAAGTTATGGTCAAATTGCAAAACAAACCCACCGAGAAGACCAACTCATCTTACCTTATAGCAAAAAATTCCCTCACGCCACCGCTAGTGAAATGCGGACAAAAGCATTTGGCGACGATGATAGCGGATCATCTGCAGACACGGTTAAGCGATGGTTGCGCTACGCTGGACTCTTTGGGCGGAGCCATTTTTAACTGAGCGAAATCGCAGGAATAGGTTAGAGTTTGCTGGGAAATATAGTAATTGGAACATAGCTCAGTGGAAAAATGTTTTTTTTTTCAGCGATGCAGCAAAAATAAACAGAATTTCATCTGACGGCAAAGCCTTTATACGACGCCCAAGGTCCAAGCCATTTGACCCAAAGTACACCCTTCCAACGCACAAACATGGTGGCGTAAGTATTTTCATGTGGGATGGATAGGTGCCAATATTGCGAGATATTGGAAAATTCTATTCTTCCATACTACGAGGATCATCTTTCCATTACATGGACATTTCAGACACACGGCGCAAAGTGGTCCCGTTGCATGGGAGAGTTGGAAATAAATCTGTAACTTTTGAACCCGTGAACCGATCTTAATGAAATTTGAAACATAGTGCAAGTACTATGAGATCTTATTATGTTTCAAAAATGTTTGATTTATCTCATAAGCTAACGGAGTATTCTTAAGTTAAAAAAAAAACTTTTTTTGTTTAAATGCATAAAATAATTACTTATTATTGTCTATGACTCGAAATTGGGACTTAAAGCTAATTTGTAATCACTGTTTATAAATATAAATTCAATTTTACAAGTTTTGGTAACGTACACTTTATTTGGAATTAAAGAAAATAAGCAATTCAGTATAATAAGGCTTGCGCTTCAGTACTAAGTGGCAGCGAATCTTTTGTTTTTGGTTCAGGCCTTAAATACGCAATCCAGGGATCAGATGATACCAACATTTGATGAATTACATCTTCATTTGTTGCCGAACGAGAAAATTGTCTACTATTTGCGATAGTACCTATAGTCTTTATTGCGACTTTCCTGTGCCTCCTCTGACAATGATCCGACGGGCAAGGCTGCTGATGATATTATTTCTGCTCCGTGGAACAGAATTTTATGCACTGTTGCTGGCATATAATACCAGGGATATAAATTTGTAGCCATTGTTGCGGTTTCCTGGGCATAAGCTCCAAACTTGTCGGGATCAATCCAAAAATTGCTGCATATTGTCTCCAGGATAACACTGAATCTTTTTGTGTGACGCACTACCTTATACCGTTCATTAAAATGTGGCAAAAACCTGATGTTAAGTTTCCAATACTTTTTGATAAAAAGCTGCCGAAGTTCCATCAAGAAAGTAATCGCACAAGAATCTATATTCAAATACAATACTTGCCATCGCGAAAAACTGGAATGCAACTGCAATTTTTAAAGTATTTTCGATATCTATATAAAGCAAAACGTCATCTTCCTAATTGAAATCTTCAATATTTTCGGAATCATAAGCTAATTCCCGATGCCTCAAAGTCAGAAATATATATTCGCCAATAACGCTCTAATTACCGCCCTTTTTTGCCCCATTGCGACATGCATTTATGACAATGCAAACAAAACAAGATAACAGCAAGTAGTTTCATAATTATAACAATTTTATGATCCAAAGAATTCTAATTCACAGTTATAAAAACATCCTCGGCATCTCGCATAGCGTTTGCACAATACATGCATTACAAGGGAAATCGTTTGAAAATGCCGAAAAATACTCGACATTGCTCCACTTAAATGCCTCGTACTCCCAAAGTGATCTTTAGTTTTTTCAGCATCGATAGACAATACTTTTAGCTTTCAGAAAAAGTTTGTCTCCCGTTGGAGACTCTTGGAGCATTTTTGTTATAGTCCATCAAACATTGAAATGCCCCTCTCAAAATGTGCATTTACTTAAAAGCCTGGCTTAAAAAATTGGTAAGCAATATGGAAAAACTGAAAACGCAGTTTGAAAGCAAGATGTATGAACTTTAAAAAAAAATTACTTTAGTTTCCAATGTACATAGTTTTCGGAAATATGGCACATCAAATTTGCTTAAAAAATACGTCAATTTTTGTAATTTTCACAGTCCCAACTTTGAGCTAACGGTACAGCCAAACGGATGATCCAAGGTCAACAAAATGTTGGCTTTCTAGGTTCTCATATTTGTAGAATCGAAAAACATAAACCATTTGGCCGGGAAAAATATGTCACTTCGGGTATTTATTTCCACTGCGGGACCACTGTGTGGCGGCTTCAACAAAAAAGTGTCTGGAGAAAAAAATGGTTACGCTTTAGGACTGACCTTCAAGTAGTCCTGATCTCAATCCAATTGAGAACTTTTGGCAAAACTTAAAAAGACAAGTCGCCTTCAAAAAAATTGAAAACTTCAATTCCCTCCATGAGGAAACAAAAATTAGTTGGAAGAACATACCACAGAGCGTCTGCCAAAAGCCTGTTGAGTCTATGCCCGGGAGATTGCAATCTGCAATTCTAAATAGAGTCTATGCTACTAAGTATTAAAGTACCATATTTGTTTCAATAAATATGGGGTTTCTTCAAAAATAGCAGCGTTTCTAATTATGTGCACGACCACTTTAATCAACTTTTCGTCTCCTGTCATAAAAAAAACCCAAGGTAACGGTACTCTATGTAAGTACATTGACTTTTTCAATTAGTGTACTCTATTCTACATTAAAAAAAGGAAGATATGTCTAAAATTTCATGAAGATACTGCAATTCCTTAAGGTGAAAACAACTGTGTTTTTAAGAAAATATTAATCTAATTTTTCGTGTTTCTATATTCTTAAAGATGAAAGATAACTCTAAGTTATAGTATTTAATTTATCTTGGGATTTTATGGGAATTTATTGTTTCTTCATAAAAATACGAAGTATGAAAAAAATAAACAAATTGAGCACCATTTTCAATACGGGTCAAAATTAAAAAAATATTTTCTTAAAGAATTATTTAAAACCTACCGTCAAACATTATTTTATAATAAACTTAAAAAAAAAAAAACCAAAAATTGGTAAACCGCAATAAACTGCGAAAAATACTCAACTTCGTGAAACGACTGACAGCCCATAACTAATTTTTGAGGAGAATCCTTACTGTCAATTTGTTCTTCCGTTATTATGCGTAATAATTGCATTAAAAACACTGGATAAACTTTTGACTTGTTGCCAATGTCTCAAACCAATCGGAATATTCGGTGAATGACATTTGCTCGATTTCGTACTGAACTGTCAACAACTCTTGATTAAAGTGCTATTCATATGAGTCGAGAACTGCGAACGCGAACTTTCAGAAACAGCCAATTTCCAGCAAATACAAACAAAACATTTTACTTCGTGGTATGTAACATGGGGACTGAATTATCGAGTTTCTATCGACTAAAATCGCAACAATTATTAGTTTGAGTACCCTCATTAATGATTTTAATTTTTTCTCCACGAATCATTGTATTTGCGAACTGTCAACCTGAAATCGTAAAGACACAAGACACGTCGTACACAAGAGAGCCGAACGCGATCCACAAATTCACGAATAAAAAATTCGAGTCTGTTTGTACCCATTGCTCTCTGCGAATGAATAAAACTCAATATGAATGAAGTTTCAAGAGTTTGCGAAGTTCGCGATTCGTAGTGAGCTCATATGAATAGCCCTTAACTGTCAATAACTCCCTTAAATGTACGGCTGGACAAGGAAACGCCCAACTGCGAAGTAGGATATCTCCCTAATAGTTAATTTCTGGTTTGCAGGTATCTGCGAATAGAATTCACGCGTGTTTTGGTCGTGAATTTGTGGACTACGTCTGTCTGTTTGTTGATCGCGTTTTTGAGTTTGACATATCGCCAAGGAAATGACTAATTAATAAAAAAAGGAAGGGCTTTAAGTCGCCAGTTAGGCCACTTCGAACGGCCGGTGAGAAGCTTTTTTCTAGGCAGGAATACTCCTTGAGCATTGTCAGTGACTCGAAAGCCGTGGATTATCAAAGGTGGTAAGGTAAATTCGGGTGTCGAACCTGGCACCCTCTGCGTAGGAGTCGACGCACTTACCCACTTCGCCAAGGCGACCATTGATTCTTAAAAGGAAAGGCTTAAAATCCCCTGTTAGGCCAATTGATCTATGTTTTGGCTAACTAAGAAGATAATATAATATAATAATATGGGTACAAGGCCAGGGCCTAGCTTCTCAGCGACCACTCGTGTTGTGCATGATATTGTTCTATCACGAGTGGAAGGGACCTACAGTTTTATGCCGACTCCAAACGGCCATGTTTGAGAAGCTTTTTCTAGACATTTATTACTCTTCGCGCATTGGCAGTAACTCGAAAAAGATGGGACCTTGAAAATTATTCTTGGTCGGGAATCGAACCCAGACAGCGAGGTTAAGTTGCTAGGGGTCGACTCATAAGATGTGGTCTGAAAAATCGCAGATCGCGACTCATGTGTGAAGACTTCAACGAGACTGAAGAAAGATCAGATTAAGGTTAATGTTCCCATTTCTTGAAAAATTCGTGGTTGCAGCGATATTCCTTTCTTCCAAGAAACCGCATTCAATGTACATATAAGCCATGGGTCCCTTCTTCATAATTCAGCAAACTTTATGTATTTAGGAATTGGGGTCTTCGATCAACAAGCGACCAGTGAGACTTTAAAGACATCTGCTCACGTGCTCTACTGCCACCCAGCAGCGTGCCATATTCAAGAGCAAACACTGATTCGATGCTATCAGCTTATCTCGCCCGATAACACACTTATGTAGGTGATACTACCAAAATCCCGCGGATTAGTAGCAATCTCATTTGGCAACACCGCCTGTCAGTGATTGCATCAGCAGGACGACACACAATTAAACTCTGGATTATCGACTAACCTTCCGTCTGAATGTCAGTGAAAGCCCATCGAGCGAGAGCGAGTCAACAACAACAAGACTATAATGACTACCGTACCGTTGCGAAGAAGTGAACCTAATTAGAATTTCTTCATTCAATTTGCCCGCTTGTGTGCGCTTTCAGCGTGTGTGCCTGTGTGTCAGTGTACCTCTGCGCCTCCGTCTCTCAAATGCTCTCATTGTCAATTATACTTTAACCCAATGTTCGTTTATTTCCATTATTGAATTAAAAGCGATTACATGAGTGAGTAGAGGATGGGACTGGAAGCGGGGCGCGACGACGCGGTCAATGTGAGGGGCTGGACACAGAATGTGTGTTAGCAGTTTGTCGATACAAAACAAACAATCAAGCAGATACGCTAGCGCCGATACGTGAGTAGTGACTACTTTATCTTCATTTTTCGGTCTGCTCTCGGTGCGAGCAATTCGCTCTACCTTCTCTTTGGTTGGTGCTGGTCCGAATTGAATTTGGAAGCCCCTTGGGCGGGGAACTTTCCCCGATATTTGTTCGATGTTGAGCTGTGACAAGAACGGGACTCATAGTGTTGCTGATTGGGGATGCGATAAGAGCGGTGGTTGAATGCAACTTGGATGTGTTATCAAATGCGGACACACCCCATTATCGTCTTCAACCGGAAGCGTATGCAAACCACTTTTGCTCTTGTTGACTTGGGATTGGATAAATAGGCGACAAATGGGTCCCATGCAACGCTCCGCATGCATGCATGTAGAAGGAGATGAATGCAAACGAGGAATTGTTATGCAACCCCATGCATGTGCAAACCAAGGTCGTAAGAGCAAGCAAGGCGCCCCCTGACGAGTGCACATTGAAATGTGGAACGTTGCTGGAGATTGCACATAGATGTTGATATTTGCTTGGAGTTTGATAAACTTCCAGTCGACAATTACGGAATCTACAAGCATGCTTTAACTAGAGTGAGCATTTTTCATTGACAGCGCAGGCAACTTAAAATGGGTATCACATTCTCCTCAATGAACTTTATTCTTGAGGTGCCACATGAAATACAACGCTGCTCTCTTGAAGGTTAAAGTAAAAATCAAGGGCACATTGTGCTAATTGAATGTGTCGGCGTTTCGCGAGTTCATAACTGAAGATATATATTTTTTTTATAATTTTGATGCGATAATTATTATTCTTGCCTTTGTCATCAAATCTGGTTGGCATGCCGATGAAGTTTTAATTTAGCACTTGCTAAATTAACGGATGGTTGGTCATAAAAGTGATTACAAATAATAACGGCCCAGAGCATAGCATCCGTCACTAACGTTGCATGTACAGTGTCTCCCAGCTATAACATTTTGAACAAAAAAATTAAATAAATTTGCGGAAATACCCGCAAATGGAATAAAAGCAGAGGTTATCATTTCTACCGCAAATTCAAATAGTTTATTAACGAAACAGAACAACATTTAGCAAATTGCAACATTCAACCCTTCAATGCCTTATTTTTTGATTCGATTCAAGTTTTTGTCATAAGATCGTTTGCACTCAACCACAAAGAATTTTTTTTTTTTTTTTTGTCATGTAGTTTTTTTTTGTTCATATCTATTTTTCTTACTTGCTAGACAAAAGTACTTAAAACTAGCTTAACTAACTTAACAGTTAACAATTGCTCTTAATACTAACTTACTGACCCTAAGCGGGTACTCTAAGATACTCAATTGTTTGTATAATTGTGCCTTTCGGCTTAATCTTCGTTTTTTTTTTAGTCTTTGAAGACAAATTTTATTATTTTTTTTTCGTTTACCAAGAAAACTTATGAAAAACTTGGCCAGACTGAACTTCTTAACCAACCACAAAGAATCTGCTAAAACTTATTTTGGACCTCTTACAGGTGAAAATAGATCAAAATCCAAAAACCCTGGGTTGTTCATGAGCAAAAGACGTGTGGAATGCGTCAAGGACAAGTATTCCTGATAATATTGTATCATTTTATCCACTTTGATTTATAAAAGAATTTAATTGTTGTTTTTTTTTTTTGTCGAACATCTCGTTTGCAGAAAAATATTTATTTGGATCCAAAAGGTGGTTTTTCCACTTTAAACGAACTTAGCTTAGAAACGAAATTCACTACAGCCATGAAATAAATTGCAACGGAAAGTGCAAGGTTTAAATTAGAGGTAGGGTTTTTAAAGTTGCGAACAAAAATAAGCTGTTACCTCTTAACTCATGCAAACGTAAACTTCGCCTAGAGGCGGTGGTAGGCATTGTTGGGGTAAAAAAGAATAATTTAATTTATTTGTTAAATAAAATGTATACAATTGTTTTAATAAAATACAAAATACCTATTTGAAATAAATAAAAGATATTTATATTTTTTCCGGGTGTGCTTTTAGTTTTAGAACCGACTTTGCATAGACGGCGACAGTTTTTTGACGTATTCCGATGAAATTTGTCCTCGTTCCTCCGGAAGAGGTATTCCTAGGTCCACGTTTGAGCTTATCTCGAATTTCGCGCTTATGTTAAGACCACACGTTTTCAAACTTGTTCACCTTTATACTGTCAAATTCCGCCGCATAAAATACCGCCGTTTATGGAAATTGTTCTTACCATGTTTTCAGAAGGCCAAATGTTTAATTTTTTTTGTGTTTAAATTTTATGTTGGTTGGTTTTTTTGTTTTAGATAGCGTTACATGTTTACGATACTGAGAATAAAAATACAAAGAAAAGTGCGAAAGATTACTCTAAGCTAGTACGACTTGTGCGCACATGAGACGCAGGAGCCTCCGCACTTTTAGTTTCCTTTGCCTACACCTATGAGTTGATGCGACGGAATCTGCCCGAATTTGAAGCACCCTTTGATTGAGGTCTGGTGACGTTGACGGTAGTTGACGGACGTGAGGGCTGTTTCAAATCAGCCATCAGACTGGACTCATTCTAATATATGCTTCGGATCATTGTCTTGATTTATTCGAAAATTGTTTTTGGTATTGTATTGGTATTTTTGGAAGCACATTTCATCCTCTATAGTGGATCATGCGGGCCAGAAGGTGATGAAGCGTTTTGCTTAAAAATATTCCTGTACATATCGTCGTTAATATTACCTTAGATAAAAAAAACCAGGTTTCCTATTGCGGCAGAAAACAAAATGCCCGCAGTTTTTTTTTTAACTTTCCAGCCTAAAGCACATCATTTTTTTGGATTTTTTTCAAGCTTGGAAACTTTTATACAGTCAAATTCCGCCGCATAAAATACCGCTGTCTATGGAAATTGTACGTACAATGCTTTCACAAGATCAAATGTTTTTGTGTTTTGTTTAAAAATACCAAAAAAAGTGCGAAAGCTTACTCTGCACATATGAGAGGCAGAAGCCTCCGCACTTTTAGTTTCCCTTGGCTACATACCTTGCAATTGATGCAACGGAATTTCAATTGAAGCCGAAATTTTAGGCTCGGAGCAATTGTAGATTTCACAAAATTGTAGTGCCACCAAATAAATGCGTTCTATTTAACAATCCACATTCTGTTGATCAAGATTGTTTATTCGAACACAGATCAAAAACCGTGAGCCGTGAATATAGATACCGAAGAAATTATACATCAATTTTAATTCTACATATATACATCCTTACTTCTCAGTCCTGTGACTCATGGAGAGTAAGAGCCTGAGTTATATACACATTTGCCCTTACAATTTTGAACAGTCTGTGTGCCGGTTCTAAAGCATGTCGTCAGGTTTATAATAAAAATAATAATAATATGGGTGGCGCAACAGTCCAACGTGGACCTGGGCCTAGCTTCTTTCACGCGTGGAAGGGACCCACAGTTTTTGAGAAGCTTTTTCTAGACAGGAGTACTCTTTGAGCATTGTGAGTGACTCGAAAGAGATGGAGCCGTGAATTATGATAGGTGGTAAATTCGGGTATCGAACCTGGCACCCTCTGCGTAGAAGTCGACGCACTTACCCACTACGCCACGGCGACCACGGCCAGGTTTATTGCTAGTTGATAAAAGGCCCGTATTTTTTGATCGTTCCTAGGGATCTTTTCTTCAGGCGTAGAAGCTTCTTCTCCTCTTGTCTTCTATCCAAGCACTATTTTTGCAGTGCTCTTTTACTACATTGCAGAGCCTTAGGGTATGCCTCATCGGTTGTACGTTTTCCCGTAATATCAGGGGTTTCTTATAGATGGTGGTAGGTGGTAAAGCGGTTTCCGAAACCTCTTTGAAGGCGGACCGTGAATGCACCCATATCTCGTTTTATTTTATTTATTTAATTCCATATATTCTAGATATATGGGGAGATGACTTTTTCGACCATGACAGGTATGGGATCTGTTGCTTGCTACCGACCAAACATATAACGATCAAGGCTGTGGGATCTCTAATTAAAATATTGGCGGTATTTTATCCTCGTCATAATAATTGATTGTTGACAAGAATAGCAAAAATCTATAATTTCCTCGCGTTGTACTTTATAGTTTCATTATACATTTCCAAGAATTTCAAAAAGAAAAAAACAATTGTAACGCCTTAGCAATATGTGAGAGAGGAGGTGAGAGACGTGTCGACGATGAGGGCTCGAGAGTCAATCGCTCATTAGTAAGCAGTAGAGCTGAAAAGACATCCTTATTATTATTATAATTGTTGAGGGTATACTGCACCGCGACCTTTGGATGTTTTTGCCCCCATTTTATACCTTTGCTTTCTTAAGACTTTACCACACATGCAGTTCTTTTCAGAGTTGTGTTGAGTGTTATAGACATCTGTTGCACAAAGGTGTAAGAGATTTATTCTAGAGAATTCTCTCTAAGCCTGTTTCCTTTAGGAATCCAAGAAAGAGTGATGGTTTTAGTTAATGATATATTTGTCTTTTTTGAGCTAGTGACTAACAAAATCCGTCACACAGTATATTCTCCACAACTTAACATGCTATCCTTCAGGTGCAAGCCCACACTTTGCTTACCATTGGTAAAACCTTGGGTACACTTTTTTTACGTTTAGTAAGAATTCCGTGATTTGAGAGCCCATGTCGTCCTTATTAATTTATGTTTAGTACTTTCTTGTGAGCGTTGCCGTTGTTTCTTAATATTTTTTCCCATTTTAAGTATTTTTTTTCTAAAACTGCCCCTCATTCCTAAACGGGGCGAAATGGATCCCCTTCCCCATGCTAGTTTTTAACCCCTCTAAAAAAAAGCGTTATGAAATATTGGCGCCAAGGTTTTCGTACTCTCACTTTGAGTTTTGTTGGTTATAAGGAATAAAAAAACTGAAAAATATAAAAAAGACAACCACACCACTCTGCTATAAGCGACTTGCACTGTATGTGTACTTCAAATATTTTAGCAAACGATTCTCCTGAAGCCCCACCAACTTTGGGGCTAGTTCTCTTTTTTAGATTTCTATTGAAAGCAGTAAAAGCGATCTGTGTTTCACAGAATGTTTTCCAAAAATGTATTTTACCACCATAACGTTAAAGTTGAATATGGAAGGTGTTGATCATCGGAATCACATCAATGCAACGCAAATTATGACAACTCGAACATCAAGAGACGACAAAGGGCAAAAAGCCGTCCATGAGCATACTTTCATTAGTAGCGCCTTCAATTTGCCCACAGTCCCTTCGCCGACGTCTCACTCAACTTCATCGATTGATTACACATCGCTTACACTACGGCACTCCTGCATTCAACGGGGACTGAAATTCAGTTTCATCATCCCCATCGGCAGTTTGAAAAGGCCGCTCATCAGTTCCCATTCGAACATGAAATTGCTCCTCGAAATGGATTAACCCCTCCGAGGACGGTCGCACGCATGCACACCCCCGCCTGACCCGAGATCTGGGTATTTTTTCTTCAATTAAATCTCCATTCAATTTTAATTGAAATCCCACGTACAAATGCGCTCTGCGCGTTTGTTCCCGTGACTGTACCGAGCCGAATGGCTAATCGTTATTCAATTTTAGATTCGAGATTGTTCGGTGACCGGTGCTGCAGCGTAATTGGCTTGACAGAGCACTGTGCTCGACGGTTACACTTGGGCGCGTTTGAGAGCCCAAACCGTTGCCATTGTTCGACTTGGAAGTGAACTTTGCCTCGTTGCCGACCTATGAGACGGGCCAAATTGGAACCAGGTCTAATTGGTGATCACTTCGGTACAGAAATTGAGTTGAAGAATAATTGCAGGCGAAGAAGTAACTTATCTTTGGATTTCGATTAAATCAATTGGAGTTGTGGCAAGAGTCGACAGCTCTCCGTCGACATCTGATCTTCGAGAGTCTCAGTCTCTTGGCAAAGGCAGGCCAGCGACTACCTGTTTCGGGAATACTTTCCCTGGCATTGAAGAAGATGCCAAGCCACTCACATGCCGTCGCTTCTTCTGTATCGCGGACGGCTCGCGGTCTGTTTAGTCGGCATATGAGTCAACTGAACGCCTTTGTCGTCTTTGTTTTTGGGAATACTTGGCATCCGCCACCGTTGTGTAGTTCTCATGACACGGATCTATTGCACTTTCGCAATGCAGGGTGATAAATTGTTTTGTGTACGATCGTGGGGAGCGTGTATCTGGGCGTAAAGTCTTGGGTGGGAATATGTGTTGGTTTTCTCGAAAATAGCCTCTTACGCGGCGCGGTAGCGCGATGATGTATGCTGTCAGATAGTATGAGAAATTTTGCCTAAATACTTGGCCATTGTCTTCGAGCGGTGAGAACCGAGGTACAAACGACTTTCTGAACGCATCGTGGGGCCCGAGTGATCGCCTGTGTTTTCACGAATGACTTCAGGTGAGAGATTTGAAGGAAATGTGTCTTCGGCCGTCATGTCCCTGAGGTGTTGACGAGGAAAAGTATTTGTTTGGGATTAAATTACAAAACAGTCCATTAGTTGCTGTTGAGAAAAAACAAAGCATCGTGGACATGGGGAAACGAGCGGAAGACAGAGCTAACCAAATGTAACGGATTCCCTTAAATTAATCCCATAAAAGTCCTTCATAAGCCAGTTTGCAGATAACTGATTCCACATTGAAAAGTATGCGTTTCACTCAGTCAAAGGCATTATAACTGATTTCCCAAAGCCGGCTAACTGACAGAAATTCCCTTACAATGCACACCATCGCCGAAAGCATACCGTGACTAATTAGCGCTTTCAAAGCATCAACCTTTTCGACTAAACTGTCAAACAAAGCGGCAGCTGGCAATGCCCCACCGAGAGTAGCTTGGGCAACTAATGCGACAAATACACGCACACACACGTCGCAGGCAATTAAATCAAAATACTGCACAATTTCGGGTTCATTCAGGTGCACAGAAATGATGCGACTTAAGAGCTTAGAAGTCCCAACAATACGCCCGCAGTTATGGTCGTCGTCGTCGAAGCGCACGTAATGAAGACATTCATAGCGTTCACCAGCAAGAACGTCACAAATCCTATTAAGCGTCCAGCCGAAAGCAGCAACAGCTAAAGTTGTCGCAAACAAAAGAGACTAGCCGCACCAGCAGACCGCCTGTCGATTCAGACTAGAATTTAAACGGTTCTTCCACCCCGCTCCCACGCCACACATAGCCAACGTCAGCCAGTGCCTCGTATGAAGTCCACATTGTGACGGACCGAGAATCGGTGAGTCATCATCATCATCAACAGTATGTGATTTATTGAGGATTTGCCCATCTGACAGCCAGCAAGTAATGAGCACCAGTCGCTGGATGTGTTCGGCGTTAAGTCGGCCATTCGGAGAAGTGAAACATATTAACTGCTTTGGAATTAAGTGCACATTAGGCAACGCTTGTGTGCACTCGGATCAGCTCCAGGCGTGAATTATAAACCGAATCGCATCTGCGATGAACGCAGTCCGTGCTCCACGAGCAAAGTAGATAACAGTGACAACTTTGAGCCAGTTCGTACGCCTCTAGCGATTAATTTGAAAGTCTTCAAGTTCACCAGTCGCAGGGGGAGTGTTTAAAGCCGCACTGACAGTTAAGTGCCCACGGGTCAACGACACTAGCTTATCGGTGAATGAAATGACGTATCCACAGCCATGTACTCCAAGCCGTCGTGTGTGTACCTCGATACACCTGTTATGTCAGCGAGTTGAAAAAAAAAGAAAACCAATCCGGTTCTGTTTGCTTGAGGCGCACACGTGAATATAAAGTGAAGCTTACTGCACCCGACACGGAGTCCAGATTCTGGCTGGAGTATCTACCTCTGACGAAGAATGTGACACACACACACAAATTCCGAATTCAAGAACAAGGTTAAACTTGACACGGGTTCGTGCACGACATAGAGGAAATGTCAATGTTTACACGCTCCAGAGATGGCTGGCGGCAAGAGAGCGAGAAAGTTGAAGTCTTAAGGCGCTTGAACGGTGGGCGGCGGCGATAAGCAGGAAGAATAAACATATTTGAAGAGCGTCAAGTCAACTGGGTCAACTCTAGACTGTTCGGCTGGGACAAACATCCAATGATTTGGTTTGCTTTGGGACAGATTCCCTTCGGTCTTCAAAAGTGGGTCAAGTTCATGTCGTGAACAGGAACTGACGAACGTGATTTCTGTTCCGTTCAACTGTCACACATTCAACTTTGGAGTGGCTCATAAAATCGTGACTTATTGCTGAATTGCTTGCAATGTACTTTCGAGTTGGAATTGGACATGGGCAACTGCTGCAAGCAGTGTTTGGACTTTAACGAATTGTAAAAGTTGTTTGTTTGGACTTGGAAAAGCCCACGTCTACACGGGAAGCATACCTCCGTCGTGACTGATGACAAAGTGGAAGATATGTGCTACGGTAGCTGGAAACAGTTGGTATCAGTGAATGTTGAAAAGGTATTTTCCGGCGAAATTGCCAGTAAGACTTAAACAAAATCCTCAACACTCGAAAGGATTACGAATCGGATAGTAAATCTCGTTAAGTGACTGAATGTTCGGATGCGTCTCATGTGAAATAACTTTTGCACAATCCCACATGTTAAGCATTAAAATGAATTCTGTGACAGGGTGCATACGGGAGGGGATCAGCATGATAAGAAAACGTATTTTAGAGAGAATTACGGGATTTGCTTTACAAATTTTGTATCCTTTCATTGTGAATTCTTAAGAACTGCATTTATACAAGTTGCAGGAATTTTGCTAATGCTAAGTGTACTGCTGAAAGTTAACTTAAATAGGTCTGATAGAAGATTTTTCTAGAGAAGTTTTAAAGTTTATTCGACATAATTTATAAATAATGGTTGCATGTTGCACAGAACAGAATCTATAAGCGGAAGGTGCAGTTTTGAAAAATGTATCTCTTTTTAGGGATGTAGGATGTAGATGTAATCTAAGAATTCTACTTAGCAACAACAAAAGTAGTGTCAATATGTCAATATGTGAGTGAAAAGTTAAAGCTTACGATAGAGTACATCATACTTTACTTCTTGCTAAGCTTAAATCATTAGGTTTACATTCATCTATTCTGATGTGGATTACGAATTATTTAAGTAACAGGCAACAATTGGTAGATTTTATATCGCGCGTAATAGAGGTAACTTCTGGCGTTCCTCAAGGTAGTCATCTCGGCCCGCTGCTTTTTATTTTATTTGTGAATGATATTCATGAAATATTTAGTGCAGAGTTTTAACATTCACGGATGACTTGAAAATATTTGCAAGCAACAAACATTTTAATGATTGCATTCGTTTCCAAATGGATACATGTAAATTATTAGAATGGTGTAAGCATAATGGATTGGAACTTAATATTTCTAAATTTAAGATATTTACAGCGTACCGTATTGCTGCTCCGTTCTTATATGATTATTTTATCAATGATCTTCTGCATCATCGTCTTGAAGAAGTTAAAGATCTAGGCATCATATTTGACTCAAAATTGAATTTTTCACTACATTATGATTATGCCATATGTAAATCTAACTCATTGTTAGGATTTCTTAAGGGGAATAGTAAAGACTTAAGAGGATGAAAGACTTACTAAGATGCTTATAGCCTTAAAACTATATACTGCTCGTTGGTCAGACCTCATTTAGAATATTCTTCCATTATTTGGGACCCCCCATATAGTGTTCAAGAACAAAGATTCGAAAGAGTTCACAAAAACTTTACAAGGTATGCCATCCGTAAATTAAATATGTTTGACGAACTTCCTCCTTATGACGAAAGATGCAAGAGCATTGGCTTGCAAACCTTAAGTTTCAGGCGGAAGGCATCTTCAATCATGTTTATTCGTGACATAATTAATTATCGTATAAATTCACCAGAATTGGTTTTGCTTATAAATATATATGCCCCCCAAAGATCTCATCGGGTTAGAAATATTCTTTTCGATAGAATGCATAGAACAACTTATGGTTGCAATGAACCTATGACTAGGTGCATAAAAACATTTAATGAACTTTGAAACGAAATTGATCTAAGCTTATATCGATTGGAATTTAAAAATTGTGTTTTTTCTTTGGTTTTGGATTAATAATATTATTGTTTATTAAAGTAATCCGTGAGATGCAAATCGGTAGATGATCCTAATTCACGCAACTAACGTCTGTTGTGTAAAGCGCTACTGAGGGCATGCACTAAGAGAACGTAGTGTTTTGTGTTTGCCCTGTGATGGTAAAAATCAAAAAAAAAAATATGAGAGGCGCGACAGTACAAGATGGACCTACGCCTAGACTATATAATGCTACAATATATCTTTTAAATAATGCTACAATATATCTTTTAAAATGAAATGTCCTCTTTTTTTAAACATGTCCAGTATATTTTTGAAATAGCATGCAACGCGCCCTCTTTTTGGGGTTACTCTTCTATTGTGTTCTCAGTCAGTTTACTAAATTGTTCGTTATTACAAGACCACAACAAAACTTTTTCAAAACTAATTCAGAAGTCCTCTGCATCGTTTTAGTGTGAGCTCGACCTAAAGAGTATTTATACTCACTTCTGAGAACAAAGCCACCATGGTCAGAATTTTACGACAGTATTTTTAAAAATGAACGACTACGTAAACAAATGGTCAAGCGACGAATATAATCAGAATAACTAATTTATTTAGAGTTATTATTTTACTTTTATTTTCTATTTAAAGTTAGAATTGATTTTTTTTATTATTATTATATTACTTTTTTTTATTATTATCTTTAATACGTGGCCTGATGTGGGGTAACACATTGGGAGGTGTGACTAAAAACATGTTTTCCTTAAGAGGAACACTCAATTTGGTGTGAATAAACATTTGCCTCAATGTAGGCTCTTTTTGACGTTTGAAAACTAGAGTTTTTGGAATTTAAGGGTGAGTGCAAACTCTGGTAAATGTGGACGCAAAGTACCGTCGACTCTCAATAATTCGAAGCACAGGGGACGTTCTCAAAAATTCAAACTAACGAAAAATTGTCGAATAGGAGCGATGGTCGGAAACGATAAAAGTACATATGCATGTAAAGTATGCAACAGTAATTTGACACACTGTTGTAAAAAAAATTCGAGTTTCTAATTACATACACTCCGATTGGGCATGCATTTTGAATTAACAAGCGTACCAAATATGTCTGGAGCTTTGGTTTTTTCCAGAATATAACGAATATAACTGCTAAATTTGTATTTACATATAAGATACACAAGATTCCCTTGTTTTGAAGGTTTTTAACTTCATCTGTCAAAGTATTCCTCTTTCGAAAGAGAATTTTCCATTTTTAAACTGTTTTCTCTCTTGAAGCACGGGCAGCAATATATTTCTCTTAAATGCACACTCAACTTCTTCAAAAGTTCACTCAATACATTTCATCCTTATTCACATCAAAATGGAGGCAACACTCATCTGTCAAAATATGTGAGTGGAGGGTTTTCATAAACCTTAACGAGATTTATTTTTATTCACTCCAAATGAAGTGTTCCATCCAAAATGCTGAGAAAACACAGCACTTACACTTCCGGGATCCAAGGGTTGAATAAATAATAAAAAAAAGAAAGAAAAGAAATAAACAAAAATACAAATAGTTTCTTATACATATCACTAAATTGAAATTGCTTTGGCATATTGCAAGAACTACTACTACTAACTTTTCTAGATGGCACTTCGCGCAATTATTGGAATGGAATCCATACAGAAGTATTGATTGAAATAAAATCTTATGTAATATCATCCTTTCTCAACAAAGACTGACTATTTGTTAATAAAGGCATATAAAAGTTTTTTGTTTTTGTGTTAGTTATTGTATATTAATGTTGTCCAGCGGTTGCCTCACTTGTTGATTAAACGTAGTTTTCAATCAAGATGAATTCCTAGGTATTTTACGTAAGATCTCCATTCAATTGACTCACTCTGTCTATATACGAATATATATATTTCGTGGCAAAAATCTGATCTCCCAAGTCTTAAATGTCTTGATTGTTCCGTGTGGTATGGTTGAAAAAGGTGTCTCATATGCAATCACATGCTTGCAGGGCATGGATATGCAGGGCGGTATTGGCTGAAGCAGGCTATATACTCAAGCGTGGATGTAAATTGCAGAAATATTTCTTGGACCGATGGAGGAAACCTGCACTTTAGTCGACGTCAGATATGCGATCATTCCATCTAAGTGTTGTTTTAAACAATACCCAAGAATAGAGTGTGTTTCAGATTCTTCGACACAAGTGCCAGTCATCGATTAAAGATTTCAGTTTTAATACATTAATTCCACCCTTAAATGAGGCTAATGCCCGGTTTCATAGTGTGAGCTCAAGTGTCGATTCATCGTCAAGCTCAGAATCAATAGAAATTTCGTTTTCACAGTGGAAGTTAAGTGATAGATTCCACTTAAGAAGTAGTTTCCTTTTTTCAGCAGGGTGTTGTTCGTGTTCAATCACAATAAATATTTTGTGCATGGTTCACATGGTTGGTGGATTCAATAGTTCACAATGCCAGTAAATCCATGGCTTACTTAAACCAGCCTTATTTGGGTTTATTGAGCGTCAAAACAAAATATTCTTGAGTGAAGCTTAAGTTCGATCCTGCACTTAGCTAAACCAGCAGATTAGGTTTGCACTGTGAAATCGGACATAAGTTCATAGGACACTGACGTGCATCAATCAATGTTTTTGCATTCCGACAGGAGCTAGTATCTATTTAATTCCGCAGTCCAATTAAGCTGACCGTCAAACTTGTTGTTTTATGCTTAATTAGAATCATTGTCGTTAGAATAAGAACGACTGCACTATAGCAGCCTTCGCTTTACCTCTGCAGTTTCGAAATTAAGTGAATTGTGGTTGCAATGGCAGTAGTCAATTTTCGAATCGTAATTAAGTATCGTTCGCGCACAGTTGCGTTTCGATTTTCGATGTCCATTGCTAATGACTTCTGAATCGATTTGTGTAACGCATTGCGAGAGAGGGTGTTGGGTTTTTTGCCGTTTGACCGTTAAATGCAGCCGTCAGTGGTGATGATTTATTTGCTCGCATTAGCGAGTCAAGTCCACTGAATCGATTCAACATTCAAACATTTTTTTATTGTTGATTTTATTGCGATTTGCATGCGCTTTCATTTTTGTCAAATGTGCAATCGGCCCTTTTTTGTGTTCACATTAGTTGCATTGTTTCGGTGAATTTGGTTGGATTGACAAGTGAGGCTTCATTTCATTACCGCACGAAATGATTGAATTCAAGCGTTGGTAAATTTGATTCACATAATGTCTTTAGTCAGCAAGCCAACTAAGGGCTCTCATGCAAGCCTAAAAGATCCCATACAATGATTTCTGCATAAACTGCGTGGGTGAAGACGAGGAGGAGACGACGCACAACCGCCTCTTAACCTAAGGCTTTATTTATCACTAGCTGTACTCCGCGATCAGTTATTGCGGATGGATAAATAATCAAATAATTACGTTCGAACAAATTTGAAAAAAAAGGATATAGGGAGTCAACTTTAAAAGACAGTCACGAACTTTAAGAAGTTTTAAAGAGGACTTATTCCATCATACATGATTTTCGCCTAACTTACCCCGTTTACTCAGCGCATGAAACGGAAGCTCTCAAAAAGGAATCATTTTTTTAACATTTTTCATTAATGCTCCGCTTTTATCGGTCGCAGCGTGATGTTATAAAGCCTACAGCGTTCCTCGATAAATGAACTATCCAACACACAACAATTTTCAATGCAAATCATTAGTTCCTGAGATTAGAGCTTTCAAACAAACAAACTCTTCAGCTTTATAATATTAGACCAAATGTATTTCAAATAGGCGCCGATTTGTTCGATATACTTCTTTTATAGAAGCCTTCGCCCGTGTTGTCAAAGAAGTGCGACTGCCGTCTTTTGAGGTGAATTTGCTTACCAGCAATAACTCGCGATGAAAAGGGAAGAAACTGCAATCACTTGATGCCAAGACCAGATTATAAGTTGGACACATAAGAACTAGTGACGAGCATTGTCGAATGATTTTAAGAATCGAGACTTGAAATGATCGCTCGAGAAGGGCGCATTCGATGGTTTATTCGGGTGATAGTCGATTAGTACAACATGTCGAGAATATCTTGATTATCAAAATCATTCAAATGACTACCAACTCAATCGAATGTTCAAGGCGAGCCCAGGAGCCCATCTCTACTAAAAACTCTCCAACCGAGCTTTTGGCGAGTCACTGCCAATGTGCGTGGACTAGCGTTGATCGACTACTTCTTTCAGGCAGTACAATAGTTGGCAGAAGAAGTCCGAATTAAGTATGTTGCCCAAGGGGAGCAGTCCATGGTAGATGATTCCCTGCCAATCCTACCAAACCTGTATCCATCAAAGAAAAACTGTAAAAAAAAAATATGGCTTATATTCTCCTTGCTGGTGCCAAAATCTTACGCGCGCTCAAACAATACTGAATTAATTAATAACAAATCGGTCCCATTATTTTATTACTTATCTTTCTAACGGGATTTAGTTAGATATAGACTACGAGAGCCATCTATTGGGAAAATAATTCATTTATTTTTACTACACTTTAAATAGTTTGAGATCGTTGTTTTATTAAAAATCTTGGTGTAAGGAAGACTATGTGTGCTGGGCAGCTCGTAAGAAGCGTCAACTTTTTATTTTGTGATCCCATTCAGGATCCATTTTTGACACTGAAGGATTGTGGTTGAATATCGATAACACAGTCTTTAGTTCCTCCTGTAATGCGTAATTATCAGTTTGGTGACATAGACTTTTGACTTCAAATATCCTCATAAAAATAAATGTGATGACACGATCTGGGGCCCAGTTCTGGTCACCGAAACGAGAGAGTATAAAAACAGAAAATGTCCTATACGGAATTTTAATTGTTTCACGGTTTGTATGGCATGTGTCTTCATGAAACCACAAACTGTACACATCAACCCACATCACCCGGCACAAGGGAGTTTGCTATCAAGTCGGCATATCGAGCACCAGCAAGAGTCCCAGCTCTTTTTTATTTTGTGTGAAGCGGTCGAGTGGTGGCTGTGGAGTTGGAGGTTTTTGGGATGTTCGAAGTTCATCGATGTTGGGAATACATCGATGTTCAGTGACCAAATATCGATGTTTTGACATCGATGTTCAAGTTGGTAAAATATCGCATAATCGATGTTGAGCACAAATCATCGTCCTTCGATGTAAGCAAAAGACGCCTGGAATTTCATTATAATAACGTGGGCATTTATTAGAAAGTCCACTGATCAGTTCTTGGAAACAAGGAATTCTGAAAACAAAATTTGATTTTAAGAGTATACAGAATGCTTTGAGTTTCTTGGTATTTTATGTATTCCTTCATTCTTAGTTTTTGATGTGAAGTATGCGGTAACGAACTATGCAAGTATGTAGTTTTTTACACTATTAGTCGGAATTATATAAATTCATTCTATAGTATGTTTTGAGTTCGATTATTATCGGTCATCGATATTTGGCCAACATCGAACATCCCTAGTGGGTATGAGCGTCGACCCCTACGCAACTGAACCTTGCAGCGTGGGTTCGATTCCCGGCCGATACGAACAACAATATTTTTCACAGTCCCGCCACTTTCATTGACAATGCTCAAAGAGTAATAACTTTCCAGAAAAAAAAGCTTCTCAAACTTGGCCGTTCGGAGTCGGCATAAAACCTTTACCGGCTTTTATTATTATATAAAGTGGTCGAACTGTCGCTGCTAAGCTTTCATTATTTTTCAGAAATTGGTCTATAATGAAAATACGTTGTTTTGTCATGTGACGCTCTATTTTTACTAACCCTACGCCATAAATGAAGTATTGCAGAGAGGCCCGACTTTTACCTCTCTTGCCCCTTATAATTTTTGACAACTGTTTTTTATACCGTTTTCTTAAATCAAATTGACCAATCAGTGGACGACTTTTACGTTATTTCGTGAATACCCGTCAAAAATTCATGAATATCTGTCAAAAAGGCACTCAAATTCGTCGATGGACTAGGGGGCAATCAGCTGTGAAGTCGGCTATCTCTGTAATACTTCATTTCCGCTCTAAACTGTCATCTGCTAATTGTTTTTCTTTTTTCAGTGCGAATTCAATTTACTGCACAAATAGCGGCAGATTCAAATCTTGCGTTCATTTTGCGACACCCTTTGATAGCCACTTGGACGCCGGAAAAAACTGATAGGAAGTGTCAGAGAACTAATGGCAAACTTGCTGCGAAGTTATCTATCAGAAAGGACGATCAGAGTCAAAATATCTGACAAAGAAAAAATAATAAAATATGCTGTACTTTACGTCTGAAGACTGGGACCTACCTTATACATTAATTTCACAAAAGAATTCTTGAGGATATGTAATAAACGTACAGTCTATCCCTTGGTAGACGATATAACGATCGTGGTCAAACAATAGCGATGCAAGTAGCCAAGAAAATACTACATGAATAATTTGACGCTTTAACTAAATGGCGCCACGGGATGGTTATAAATGCCGCAAGGACTAATGTGGTGCTTATACATAAGTTAGTTAGTTATAAATTACCCCATTCAAGCAAACCGAACCTATCAATATTAACCATTTAAATGTCTACTGATTACTTTCAGTTAACAACAACGCAATTGAAGAAGTACATTTATTGTTACAAATGTCTTGGAGTGATGTCAACAGACAACAATAGCGCTAACACATAAATTCTATGAGTCTACAACTCAAAAATACTATCTTTGGCAAGGTGTATCTCAAAAGATACTCAACTAGTGAACTGCAGAAACAAGTGTACTACTCGCTGTCTGAGTATCGAATTCTATATCGGATTCTAGCCTTGGGCAACTCACCCCAAACCAATATCGGTAAAATAACCAACCTACAGCCACGACTTAGTCAGATAGTTGGACCCTTCAAAGTACTAAACATCAAGGCAATCTGCTGGATGACTGGATACATAAGTTCACAACATGAGACGTAAATGCAAGAAGACGACTATACTTACTTCAGATGCATTCTGTGTATTCCTTGCATTTCTTTTACGCGGATTTGTTGTAAGTGTATTTTTCCAGGGATTATCGAAAAAGCTCCGATGAAACAATGCTTCCAATCAATCATTAGTTTCTATGTGTTTTCAATAATTTGCTCAGAAACGTCACAAAATTCACCCATGATTTAATTTATTTGACAACGAAAAAACCCCCTTAACTGGAACGTTGGTCTCCATGCGCTCGATGTCAGTGAGCCTTTTTAGTCGACAAATTCTTGCCTTCTGGAATGCAACCATATCTTGATACAACTCGTACGAACTTCTCCTCATTCATATCCAGACAGGACCATACATATATCCGACGCAGAAACATTCTTGCGAAGGGCGCCAATAATTAGCTCTATTATCGACTCCATGCATCCACGACAGTTTATTTGCCATAGGAAAGCTCAAGCAAACTTACGATTAATTTATGAAAATTAGCTTACAATTAGGAAATCCGTCATGCTTAAGTCAGCAAACTCTTCCATAACGCATGCACCAATAATTCCGAAAACATACTCGAAACCGCTGAGTTGGGAACAATACCTCTAAGCAACAAGGGAAATTCCAGTCTCAATGGTTGTGCTTCCTGAATTTTCAAAACCAAAACCACCAGCGCCAACTTCGATTGATTGCATTGCAAGTCACAGAAATTGTGGAGCCAGCCAACCCCCCTTCCCTCAAACCTATTCTCATACAAAACCACCATTCAAGTCAACAGTACTTAGTCTTGAGCCAGGCATGCTAGTCGTCACAGGCGTTTACCATCACAATTAATTTCCGTTCATAGCGAGTACAAACTGATTAGCATGACGGATGGATAGAAGACGATGCGAGTCAAGGGTTTCCTTTGCTTTTTGCGGAAGCCAAAGACTTTTAAGGTATATCACCCGCACACACACACAGCAGATCACAGAGTACCGACAAGCAAACATAGAATGGAAGGCACGCCTACCCAAAGGTAAGAAGCCTAAACCACGATACCTGGGTAATTAATTCGAGCGCAACAGAAGCAGGGGAGGCAGGCTGGAGAATGAATAAATTATGCAAGCACACGACCGAATTGATGAGCTCTCGGTATCACTCGTGAACAACGCACTGCTCTGCAGACAATGGCACGGTCTATAGAGTATGGGGGATGAACGAGGATAGACTACCCCCTTTTTTGATGGCAGTAATTAGCAATTAATATACAAACATCATCCGGTGGATTGGATTCCAGTGCCGCAGCTCCGGAATCGGAGTTTTGTACGGGAAGAGGTGATCATTGTTTCCTTTCTCATGGAAATGTGCCCGGGAATGTGTTGTCTGTTGTGTTGTGTGTACTGTGTGTGTGTTGTGCTGAGTGTGCCGTGGCGGGCTCTTAAACTTTTGTTAGGATTTATTCCGTAAATGAACCACCTCCGGGGATGGGGTTAATTGGCATTATGGGCTCTGCAGCAGTCAAAGGTGGCTGAGAATATTCGAAATGAAGACATTTGCACTGGGGCGTACGCAAAGGCTGCTGATTTGAATTTCAATTTGAGGATATACATATTCCATGTGTGCCATGGCACAACCCGAATTCATTGAAAATTGAAATAAAGCCAGAGCAATTGAGCGACTGCATGGGCCGACCGACAATTGGTATGGATTATGAACTAAGATCGCTATTAGATTCAATGTGAGGTGCTTTCAGATGTCGCTTGCTATCAAGATTAGCTATGAAAATCGGGTTTTGTTGAATTCAATTGAATTTTGGTTTAATGGATGGCAGATCTAGGTGGCCCGTGGGTCACTTTGAACAAACGAATTGGGTCCGTTGTGCCCAACTGGCAGATATCCTGGATTGTTTTCCAGCGAACTGTTAGATATTGTCATATGGGTTTCATTTGAATATATGGAAGACAATTCTATCGTTAGCTTGACCGAGCAAATTATTCTGCTATGTTCTTAGTGGATATGTTGCTTGAAGAATGTTGGGTTGCTTGTAACAAAAATTGGGTTTTCTAATAGGCGATAGATACATTTGATGTTCCTTTTTCATGCAATCGGGATAGCTTTTAATTGTCGCTTAACACAGAAGAAAGAGTAAGGAAGACGGCCTTATACATGAGAAAGAAAGCCACTGGACAAAAATGGGGTCTTCAAGCTTATCAGCCACACCGGCTTTTTATATCTTTCATCAGACCCACCATCTTACACGGCGTAGTAGTTTGATGGCCAATATTCTACGTCGGTCCCATTTCAATGAATTAAGGAATCTATGGAGATAAGCCTGCATTTGCACCAGTAGATCGCTTAGAACTACTCCCTCCGATGAGCTGGAAATTCTCTTCAACCTTACCCCCTTACAAATTGTAAACAGCAACCAACTGCGCAGTTCGTCTAAAGACATCCTCTCAATGGTGTGATTACAACTACAGACACACAAATATGCTACACGAACAAAACTTTACATCAATTCACTTAGACTACACCTCACGAAGATACCTTCCAGAGAACAAATTCGAAACCCTGAATCCGAACAGAGCTGCACACTTTTACACAGATCGATCTAAGACCGAAGATGGAGGAAAAAGTGTCGTTTTCTCTGAGCGCCTAAGCGTTAATAAGTCAGTTCGTCTTCCTAATCACTGGAGCGTATTCCAAGCGAAATTAAAAGCGATAAGCGAAGCCCTGGCTAAGGTGGAACGTGATTAGTTATGGACATAACCGATCGATTTTAAGAATCGAGACTTTAGTAGTCACGATATATTTTAATAATCGAATGATTACTCGATATGAGCGAATTCGAAGGATTATTCAGGTGATAATCGATTAGTACAACGTGTCGATTCTCAAAAACATTCGAATGACTACTAACTAATAACACAAGATAACTCGATAAATGTCTCACTAATTAGGAACCTAAACAGAATGACGCAAAGGATAAAGAACTCAAGCATTACTCCACTTCTCGGTTCATCAATAAAAATAATATGAAAGTCGAATTATCTTGTGTTAGTTGTTAGTAGTTTGTAGAATTAAATTGTTAGTGGAATTAAATTCAAATCTTCAACAAAAGCACAGAACACCGTGATTTTCAAGGGATTGAAGTTTTTTAACAGCCTACCAAACAATATGAAAACAATTACAAATATAAAAGAATCCAAAACAGAAGCTATAAAATTTTTAAAAATGAGTAACTAAAATCAAATATATAACTAATAACAAGAAGTATAATACTTAAAATGGTTAACACCAAATAAAGAGTCGCGTACTCTTTAACTCCTATTGCGTTAAAAGAAGACGAATAGCAAAAAAAAATCTATTAATAATAGTAAAATTTAAAACTCATAAGTAAAAAAAAGCGAAAAAAAAATAGCAGATGAGTCTCCCCGCGCGCAGTATGGGAGGGGTAAGAGGCGGGGCATAATAATAGTTAGAAATCAGTAAGTAGATTCGAAAGAGTTAGTTGTCATTCGAATGAGTTAGAAGTTACTAGTCATTCGAATGATTGATTGAGAATCGAGATGTTCTCGAGAGGTTGTATCAATCGACTATCACTCGAATTACCAATTGAAAGTGCCCAGCACTAAACGTGGTATCCGCCCGCGATATATGTATTCTTACGGATAGACAAGATACAATTAAACTTTCTCAATAATCTCTAAAGTCGTAATCGACTACCGAGCATCACATAACGAGATATTCAAACAGTTCAACATTCCCCTGCGGAAGATGCCAGGCCGTGGGGACATCCCGGAGAACTGCAAAGCTGTTGAAGTCTGAAAATTCGCCACTAGGCTACTAGTTGATGGAGTCTCTCGTAACACACAGTTAATCCCAAAAATAAGTACAGAGTGTAAAGTTGTCTGTCGGTTTTAAAAAAAATAATATAAATAAAATAATCTCAAGCTAGAGAGAGAAAAAAAAAATCATAAATGTAATTTTCTATAGCAAGAAGTATAACAATAAACAAAAAAATGTAGACAAAAATATAATGAAATGCTTTTCCGGCAAGTTACTCTTTAGTCCCTTTAACGATTTCTGTGGAAGCTGCAGAGATGAGGAGGCAGAACAACCTTCTTTACAACTGCAATGCCCTCTCATCTTGCAGACTTGGTCACTTAGACGCCCCATACTCTTATGAAGTGCATTTAGCATTAGTCAGCTCCTTCGCTTTGTCAAAAGCTCCAGATGGTTTGCTGATTAGGATCTACTAGATCCTTGTGGTAGCACAACGGGCCCTTACCTTTGGCCTAAGTGTGGCTACCTTTTAGGTAGTCAGCAACTCTTACCTAACCTAACCTACTCTTTAGATAATTCAAATAGGCAAGCACATCCATGTTTTGACTAATGAATGATTTACGGATACTTATTTCTAAGATGTGAATTTCGCTTCATTTTTTTGGTTTATGACTAGCTATGCCTATAGCCTATATTTAAGATTTCTTCTTGGAGACCCGTTTGAGATTATTATTGTTTATTTTTTTTTTTTGAAAACAGCCAACTTTATGATGTGTAGGTATGTGTATGTGTAGGGTAAACTGTCCCACAGTAGCTCACGTCCCACAGTGAATCTTTTGAATTAACGGAATCTCTAAGTATAAGAGAAGACCGAAATAAAGTGACAAGACACCATGTCTCTATCCTTTACGAATTTACCTGGTAATTGAAATAGTGCGCTCGCCAATGTCATTTGTGCTCAAGAGAAAGTTAATTTGACTATTAAGTAAAGAGAAATCGTGCTTTATATTTTTGTTCCATTTAAGTAAGTAATGTGCTTAGTGAGATTTCTGAGATACAGTTTAAACTTAAAAATTTAAATTATTAAAATCAATAAGATTTGTGAAATCGTTTTTTTTTTTATACTAATATTTTTCTCCCAAAAGTCTCAACAATGAACCAGGTCATAGCACTACCCAATGAACATTGGCCATACACCAGACACAACTTTTGCCGTGAAGTATGCAACAGAAGATATCCCTGACTAACGACTGATCAACGCGACCAAGAAACGGAGTTCGTTAATGGTTCTGTTTTTTTTTTATTATTTCTCACTATAATTTTTCGTTAGTAACAAGTTGAGATTTTGATTGTTGATTTTTATCACTTACCATTTTTCTTATAAAATAAGAAATAAACACTACTGATTCACTGTTGACTACCCAATGTTCAACTGTGTCCTCCCTGGTAAACAGTATGTTTTAAAGACCTCAAAATGTTCTTCTAGAACATCTAGATCTTTCTAGAACTGCATTTGGTGAAATATAAATGTAATGAAACAAATAATTAGTACCGTCAAACCATTTAAAGATTAAACCAATATTTTAGAAACTGCGTCAAGTCAAACGCAAATTTGTCCATTGTGGGACAGTTTACCCTACCTACTTTTGTGATTCACTTACAGCTCAATAACTTCTACACACAAAAAATCAATGCCAGATGGTTGACGGGCATCACTTGCAAACCTCTGGCCTCATCTCGATCCAAAAAGATCAAGTAGCCTGATCTACCTAAATAGATCTGAAATTAGAACTGTAGCGGAAACAAAAAAGGGTCTTCACAGGAAAAATACTAGGCTTATTCTCTAAACACTTCTGTAAAACCTACAAGAGGATGAAGAGGAAAGAACGCAACAACTTTTTTAAAATGGTCCTGCCCTCTCCTCAACTAGGAAAGCCACTATAAGCGCCTACTTCTTCTTTTTCTTTAAAGGCGCTAAAGTACGGTGTGGACCTGGGCCTCAGCCAACAAGACTCACCAGCTGGCTCGATCTTTAGCCAGCAGCCTCCAATTTCACACGCCAAGTTTGTTGAGGTCCTTCTCCACTTACGTGCGAAATCGGTTCCATGGGCGCCTCTATTGCATTGTTCCACTTGTTCGTAGTCGAAGACTCATCGGGCTGGAGCAGTGTTGTCCATGCGTTCTACAGGGCCTAGGGCCATCTTAGGCGTTGAATCCGTAGACACCTGGCTAGGCTCATGTCGCTGGACTGTACGGGCTAGTCCGTGGAATTGAATATTCTTCTTCAAGAACCTTTAACGCAAACAGGACCAACAATTGAACGCAGAACTTTTCTCTCGAAAAGGCCAAGGCACTGAGATTCAAGGTGCTATATAATGTTAGCTTGGTCCGCTCAACAACGATTGCCAGATTACTCTGCGCTTAATCTCGGTACTCGTGTTGTACTGTTTACTTGGGAGCCGAGATATACGAAGTCATTCACTACCTCCAAGTTATGCGTCTTTCTTGATGACAGTATATACTTCTAAACTAAACCGATTTTAGCAGTCTCCGTTTCAACACCAGCAACGCTTCAAAGACGGCTCGCTGTGTTCTACCAATCACGTCAATGTCGTCCGCGTATGCTACCAATTGTACAGACTATTGGAAGATCGTTCTATTTGTGTTGGTGAGTGAGTTCTACACGCCCCTCTCGAGAAAAATGATGAAAAGTCACAATCAGCGCGGTCCCTTGTCTAAAACCTTTTTTGATATTGAAGGTCTCGGTGATCTCGTTCCCGGCCTTGATAGAGCACCAAGAATTCTCCATCATCACCCTGCACAACCTAACGAGTTTGGCGGGAATGTCAAGATTAGAAATGGCGTTGAATAGTCCCTCTCTATACACGTTTTCATACGCGGCCTTGAAGTCGACGAAGAGGTGGTGCTTGTCGATCTGCTTGTCTTGTGTCTCTTCCAGGATCTGCCGTAGTGTGAAAATCTGATCGATAGTGGACTTCCCTGGCATAAGGCCACACTGATATGGACCTATCAGGTTATTCATGAATGGTTTCAGACGCTCACACAAAACGGCAGAGGAAATCTCATATGCATAGGAGACTTACCCTGTGGCGCAGCTGAAGGGATCGCCTTTCTTGTGGATCTTTACCCATTGCTCTGAGGTCTAAGCATTTCTGGTCGCATTTTCGGATTTAATGATCAAAATGAATTTTTCCACCATTGGACTCTTCTCCGCCTCAGATAAGGCTATGGGTCAACTACACTAGTGACCAACCCGGAAATGAGCAGCTACGAAAAGCGCTAGCACAAAACACACCAATCATAAATATGACTCCATCGACAATCTTGAATTTATTTTCTTCCTCAAAGTCAAGTACTCACACCTAGAATTTTACCGCGCGCATATTTTGTTTGCCATGGCCCTAGATTTCGAAGCCCAAACCATCCCCCGAAGCAACAATTCCTTGTCCATCCTCTCAAATAACACACTCAAGTCAACGTTTACGCATCACCGCCACCGTGGCGCTCCAAACTGCTCATCTGAACTCGACAGGAAACCAATGCCAACAACTGCTATCCTCGGCACTAGGGATGTATGTCAAAAACCAAGAACGAAAGAATAAAAAAAAACCAAGAAGCTCAAAGCATTCTGTATACTCGGAAGAGCGAATGTTGGGGTCAGACCTAAGTCCAAACAATCTATGAACCAATTCCAAGAACTCTCTAGATCTAGATCAGCCTGCATGATTATGATGAAATTCCAGAAAATTATTCAAAATCCCAAATTAAAAGTAGGTTTTCTGTTGCTAACATCGAAGACGGATGTTTCGTTCTTAACATCGTTTATCCGATATTTAAAGAACTTGAACATCGCCATTTGTTCTCTGAACATCGATTTTATGTGAACATCGAACATCCCTACTCTGCACACATTCATCCTTCCGCCACCGGTATGCAATTATATAAGAATGTAAATATTTCCCGATGCCCACGCGATGTTCACTGCCACAGACTGTAAGCCTGTTCTGATGGTAACTTACAAACGCCGCGCCGTCCGGCACAATCCACCGCAATGATGAACATGTTAAAGCGGGTAAGACGAGTCCAACACGAATGCTCCAATGCACTTACGGCAGTTACGAAGGAGATTTCGGACTTGTTTACCAGCTAAACAGGCTCTCGGCTTCACCGAATTGATATGCTCTCTCCCTTGGCGAGGTGGAACGAAACCACACACCTCTACCGAAACTGGAGTTCAGCTGACGGATGCCAGACACGCATCCGCGGACATGCGATAATTTATGCAAAGAATGAAGTCCGTACTTGGTAACGGAGAAATGGTTTCATTACCAAGGTAAGTGGGACTATGGTGTAAGGTTACGTGAACGGCTTCGGCTGCAATTTGTTTGCACATACCAGCGGATGTGCATTTGAAGAGCACTGACCACCAGATTACCCCGCAGCATCAACCGCGGAGCCGGTCGGCGGAGTTGGGTTGGGACGAATGAATGACGCGAATGTGGTCCGCGTCTAATTAAGGCAAGTTTTATACGAAGCCGACACACAGAGCCGCCTATCAGTGAATGCTCTGGCCAGAGAACTGAACGGGAGCTGGACAGCTCTCAGAAACATGACCTGCTGTCGCCAGTTGATATTAGCATACTCGTTGGCTGTGGGGAACGATCTGATCCCAATGGTCACGGAAGCGTGTAGGGTTCGGCATGTGCACCAAGAAGTGTGTCATTGCGAACGGGTTTTGAATTTCGCGGATCTGGAGTGTCTTCTCCGGTTTTGGTCGCGCTGTGTGCAGTGCTGCCTTAATTAATCTTTGCAGCTTGACTGACGGGTTCGGTTCGGTTCGGTTTTGTTCACGCTTGGTAGATAGGTGAAGGATGTTTCGTGTAATGTTTCTGATTTGCGGTTTACAGAACATTCGATGTGCGCTATTTGGGGTGAGATTTGAGTGCTAAAGCACTCGTGGTTATTCAATTGCGAATACAAAGTGAAAAATATTATTTTCCGCCTAAAAGTAGGCCAAAGATTCAATTGCGATGAATTTCATTTAGGTACAGTATTGCCAACGGGTCGGCTTCCAGAAATGGTTTGGACTTTGAATGTTTTAAAACACTGTGGATGATCCTCTCGTTCAGATGGAATGAGAAGCTGAATTTATTTCACTGATAAAAAACAAAATGGTTTTATAACGAGTTAGTTTTTAAAAAATATTTTTTTTATAGATTGGTCGTATCATCACTGTCATATGATGCCAAGTCGTAGCAAAATATGTATTTTTTCTTCCAATATTTACGGACGGTATTTGTGAAACAAAAAGGAATGTTTTTGAGCAAATGAAATGCAGAAACAAATTATGCAAGCAAATCAAAGAAGGTAGACAATCATCGCCCTGGACGGCCATCAATACAAAGTGACAGATTTTATTCTTACTAGACTCGCTCGTCGTCGAAATTCGACAATCATCAGAAGTAACACAAACAGAAAATTTGACAGAGGTTACGTAAAATTGAAAATATGTTGTAAAATAACCCAATTTTGTACATATGTATGTTTAGCAAGTTTCTACAACAGAGTTACATTACAGATAATATAGTTACATAGTTATCGCACGCGGAGTAAAAAAATGTATCACTTTTTCATTCGAATGGGATTTACTACTACGTCCCAGTTTTATCGAACTCGTTCGAATCGTGCATAATACATGACGTTCTTAAAAATTGTGTTGGATCAACAAATTGCTTGTTGCTTCTGCTTATTATTATTTCTATTGGTACACAGCGTGGTGAAGGATATCAGGAAATTCACAAAAAAGAGTTCTTTGCAATTCCATCTACATGCGCGAGTGTGTGCCCTCATCCATTGTTGGGTTTGTATGTACTTCCGTAGATATATTGGGTATCAGAAGGTAATTATTGTTTGTTGCAACAACTATTTGTTGGGCATTTTTTAAACTCTATTACCTGTTGTTCTACTCAACCCATTGCAAACAAAAATTGTGCGCATATACGCATTAAGTTCAGTAAAACGCTGTATAAGCGTACGACAAAAATGGGCACCACGCATTCATATAATGATAATTTGATAAAAAGATGTCAATATAGTCAATAATCCAATATAGTGACAAAACTTTTTCCATGCCATTCTAAATCGAGAGTAAAACAAAATTTGGCTACAGTGAACCTATATTTTTTATTTTCTTTGAACCTTTCAGCATGCAAAAACACGTCTAAAAGTCATTAGTGCCATTGCATTCGGGCGTATCCATGCATTCGTCCAAAATTACTGTTATTTCTACTCATCCTGTTGTTCGTGTTGTGAGAGCATCTTACAGGATTATGTATGTATATGATACACAGTTTAGGGTTACTTGTATTGCAATATTGACCCAGGTTTTTAACTTGGCTGCAGCATGAAAAAATGTTGCGCTTCAGTAAAATTTCAAAATACTGGAAAAACATCATTTCGCTTGAAGAAGACCCGAAATACTATTTTTAGAATGACGATGAAAGATCCCTCAGTATTCTTCGTAACAATTTAGTGCGTAATGCTAATTCAGTAGCCACCATATAACAGGACTGTCACATAAATCAGCTGATTTGAATAATTGGAACGAAGATTAAATTTCTTCAGATATTGAAGAACCCGGAAACTAACGCGAAAATGAACAAGAACAAGATGTAGATTATCAGTTTTGTTCAGTTCCCTATTGGTGATGATGTTCAATTACTTAAGAATAAACAAACAGCAATAAAGTGGATTAAACAGATGTTTTGGTCCTAAAAACGTTACAAGAAAAGGTGATATCAACTGACACGAATTCAAAGAAAAAGCAAAAAAAGATGATGATTTAGATTAGGCATAAGTTCTTGTTTTTTTTATTTTTTAAATGTCTGGAATGTATTGTTTTTGTTGAACTTTATTTCTTTTACGCGTGAGTTGTTTTTATTTAAAATTAAAATATTCTATTTTATTTATGTGTCCATATTTGCTTGTTTTTAATAACTGAAAATTTATAATTTTTGATGAATTGTACGTAAAAACATACACATTTACCCCGATTACGAAAGTTGCTTACCACCTTTTTATCATGACGGTATTATGATTGTCATCAAAGTATTCGTTCTAAGTTATAAAACGACATCCGGTGATAAGTTCATGGTGAACGTATTTTTGTGTGACACTTCTCGTGTATCGATATTCTAACAGTCGTTTTACTATACTAAACCACCAAGTAAAACGACAAAAGAAGGCGATTTGGATTTTGTGAACGCCTCAAATTGCAAAACAATTAAAACGTGAATTTTCTCTGGTTTTTAACTGGAATGGTGTAAAATGTATTATTATCTTTAGGATTAACATTTTGAACCGAAAACAAATAAAGCGGCTTATTGAACTGATGTAGGAAAACGTAATTTTAGCAAAGAATTTCAAAAGAGTTGTTTCTCGAACATTTGCCTCTTCTCAGTTTACTGAAACGACTTTCGTTATCGGCGTGATTGATGTCATTTGCTTCGAAGAGTTCGCTCGTTACAATAAACAATCGAGCTCGAGTGAACAGACTCGGTTCTCGGATAAGTTCACTCTATAATGCGTCTACTGTATTAACATTTCATTTGAATCAGCCCAGTCTATTTTAAAAAACATATACACTTGCAATGCATTGATTCGTGATGATCATAACTCAAAAAATGTAACTCATAGTACCAAAATATTCATGTGATATAGCACTGGTGACATCTGGAAGATCCTGAGCATTTAGAGGGGGCCATTTTCTTCACTACTGCTCACTTGCCGGAAACCTGAGAGTCGATCAACTTCGGAGTGATTTAATCGGATAGGTGAGATTGATATTGTTCACTATTTTTACTTACAGTCTGAAGTTTTTAATTCAAAAGTTCTCGAACTCTCACATTTTCATGTTTCCGTTTTGATATTTTTGACAATTGACACATGAAATATCATTTCAACTTACATTCTACAGTGTTCGTTTGCGCTACGAGAAGGAAATTCATCAGATGGGTTTATCAAGCTACACGACCGCCGTTAAACGTTTGTAATCTAAATATCTACCTCAGCCCGATTTAAAAAAAGCATTCTGCTATGAAAAAATATCGTATTATTCGCAACCGCTTATGCTTAAATGAATATACAATACATTCGATAGAAAAGCTTATGTCAAGCAATTCTATTAAGTCCATTCCAATTAGAAAATGTTCTACATTAGAATTACTGAATTCTAAATAAGATTTTCTTGTAATTTTTTTGCTGTTTCTAATTTCTTCCGATGACTTTTCGATGAAATACAGTAAAAATGTTACACATATACTTGATTTCATAATTTGACCTAAAAAGGTTATAAACTATTAAGCATAAAAACTTAAGTAAAAAATTGATACTCCTTCCGCTCTAAGAAGGACCTAGTTTAAAACAAAGGCATTTCAGTATACTCGTACGCTTGGATTAATTTCAATAGCCATTTGAACTCAAACATGCACTTGAATAGTTTAGGTATGTAGTACAGTGAAACCTGGGAAGTTAGCCACCCTTCTAAGGCCCCTATCAAATTGCAATAAATATTTCTGAAAAATTTCATATAAAATATTGAAAAAATACTTGTCTATCTTGGAACTGTCTATCTTGGAACTTGGACTTAAATTTCCCTTTTTTTTATCACCGCACGCATGGAAAAAACTACGTAAGTTGGCCCCAGGCAATACTAACTAATACATTTAGATGCACATACAGCACAGCAATTCCAGAGGGAAAGCGATACAATACTGCTCTTGTATTTAATCATTAGAAAAACATTATTACGTGGAATTTTTAGTTTGTAGCATTAAAGGGTGAAGTTTTTGAAGTTTCAGAAATTAAAAAAAGGATACGAGAAATATTTTAAAGCTGTATTTTGAAATTGCTTTCGAATTAAAAAAAAATTATTGCAGAAATGGTTTTTGTGGACTCAACTTTACTTTTTTTTATTACATCAAACAACGTGCAACCTTACAAATTAGCCACCTTTCTTACTTGCCCAGAAAAGTTTGTACCGCGGGTGGCCAACGTAGACAGGTTTCTCTGTATCTTGTACTTTTTTACTTATTCTCTTTACCCGCTTGTTTAATTGCTGCCAGACATTCATGCTTGGTCCCTGTGTGCGACATGTAGGATGGAAAAGAAATGCAGTGGTTCCAATTGGTTGTTTGGCACAAAAATAACACCAATCTTAACAGGGATATTGGGTCAAGTTCCGAAATGTACTCACCTCCGATTTTCTTGAAATTTTTATTAAAATTATTTTTATTAAGATAACTTTGTATTATTTAAAGATTAAATCCAAAGCATTTTTAGAGGAATTCACTGAAAAGCACGAAAAGGATATTGAAACATTTAAAATCCTTAATTCAAATATATTCTAAACTGTAAGGCACATGTAAGTAAAGTTTATCTCAAATTAAAACTAGAGTCTTTCAATTGAGATACAAACTGTTAGAATAGTAGGCTATGAATAAAAAAAAATTTAAGAAAATTGTAAGTGGGTACTTTTCGTGACTGCGGCTGGGATATTGCACGACAATGTGTTCATATCATATCTTCATGGCTTAGTTAAGTAGGGTACACATAAAGTGCAGTACAAATGAGCTTCGTCTTGTGAACTGCGAACGCCGAACTTTTCCGCCGAATAGTTTCCTCTTTTTCGTGATGTTCTACAGGTGGACTTTAGCGTGATTCTCCGCCTACTTGCCGTCAGCATCGTACGTTAAGTTGGTCCTTCACAAATAGCTACGGATTAAATTAACGAATTTGTGAACTCGTGTTTTAGGTTTGTCAAATCGCCAAGGAACTCATTCATTCGGTAATTATTATAAGATATTTAAACAAGCTTTTGTGCAGATTTTTCTTGATAAAAAATTCCGAATATTAAATTCGCGGTCTCAGGTGGCGACTCATATTTACAACACGACCAGCTGCAGTACACAAGTACACAACGAAAGCAATCGCGATCCCGAAACACGAACAATTACAGTGGGAGTGTTTTGTAAAGTAAAGGAATCGTTGCTCCCTATGACCACCCAAAGGATGAGTGAAAGATAAGTTATATCGGACAACGAATGAAACTCGAAAAAAGATCTTCCAAACCAGACTGGGTTACAATCAAAATCCTGCACCCACGTCACTTATAAGGTCCTTGCGCTAGAAAATGTGAACAACAACAGCGTTACCATGATTTAAAGCCTTTTGACTGCAGTCAAGCGATGAAAGCACTATGGTAAGATCGTATTATTGTGAGCCAGTCAGTTTCCCTTTGCGTCCGTCCATCAACTTAATCTTCAGCAAACTTCCTCTCTGCACATAAATTGTCCATTATGCAGGAAAAAGAAAATGCTGATTCTCTCATCAATAAATCCCTCATCAGTCTTCCTTCTGTAATTCACAAATCGTATCAACAAGCCTTCCGAAACTCTTCAGCTTTTCCCTTCTCCCATGAGGAACGTAAGTCGACGAATGAAGAACTGAAATCCTCATCCAGATTGAGCTTCAATTTGGCAATTCCAATAAACAGGTAAACTGATAATGTTTGCCCTCACACATGATTAAAGCACAATCAGTGGTAAGAGGAGATTAGGGGAAAAAATGCGGTTGCAAGAGTTCGCATGAAGAAGGTGTACTGCGTAAACAACTGTGAGGAAGGCGATGACAATTCGTACACGATGACATCGTACAAAGCTCAGGGATTTCATCAGATTCCTTCGGGTTCCTTGTGTTGGAATATACTCAACGTCTTGTTTCTTTTGCATTCAATATCGGAAGCAGTGTTGCTTGGGAATCTTCGTGGCAGACAGTATGTGCTTGAGACAGTATGTGAGGAAAGACTTGAAACTATTTTTGCCGTTAAGCCGTAATTAAATTTATTGAAGATTATTTTTGTTTTCCTTTTGTACTGGAATCTGGTAAAATCAAGTGACTGCAGTGACTAGACTATTGACTGATCCTGATAAAGAAGTCATAACTTTTATTTGAGTTCGTTAGGAGTTCCTGATTTTCTTTTAAATGGGAGAGATTAAAATCTAATTATTAAAATGGCTTTGAATGGTAAGATATGGTCGGAGGAAAGCATGCCCGACGAGTGGAACCCCAGTATCGTTTGCCCGATCCACAAGAAAGGAGACCCCTTTAACTGCGTCAACTACCGATGGATAAGTCCTTAACATAGCCTATAAGATCCTCTCTGCCGTTTTGTGTGAGCGCCTGAAACCATTCGTCAACAACCTGATAGGTCCCTATCAGTGCAAATTTTTCACATTACGGCAGATCCTGGAAATGCGGCAGAAACCCTAGAAATGCAGATCGACACCCACCACCTATTTGTCGATTTCAAGGCCGCATATGACAGCGTGCATAGGGACGAGCTATACAACGCCATGCATAGTTTTGACATTCCTATGTATGGGTGCGGAGGCATGGACAATCACAAAAGCGGATGAAGAAGCACTTGGTCTTTTCGAGAGAAAAGTTCTGCGTTCAATCTTTGGTCCTGTCAACGCAGGTTTATGGTTATTGGAGAAGAAGATTCAACCACGAACTGTATGGGCTGTACAGCGGAATGAGCTTTGTCAGGCGCCTGTGGATTCAACGTCTAAGATGGCTGGGCCATATAGAGCGCATGGACAACACTGCTCCAGCCCGAAGAGTCTTCGACTCCGAATCAGTAGGACAACGCAAAAGAGGACGCCCACGGAACCGATGGCGCACCCAGGTGGAGAAGGACCTCAATCAACTTGGTGTGCGCAGTTGGAGACAGCTGGCTAAGGATCGTGCCGGCTGGAGAGGCCTACTGGTTGAGGCCCAGGTCCACCCCGGACTGTAGCGCCACCAGAAGAATTAGAAGAATGGTTCACATATGAACAAAGGCTGATCTTCACTGTCGCACAGTTTTTCGTCTTGTACATGCTAACTGGACAAAAGAAAGAAAAAAAACAATGTCGTGATTGCTAGAATCAGATATTGATTAGAAATTGTTTTTTTAATCCATTTCTGTTTTACTTAATTTTCTTTAAATTTAATTGTTTTATTTTATTTATTATCCTTAAATGCTGGAAAACCGTACTTAAAACTAGCTTAAATATATTAACAAACGTATACATCTAACCTACGACCCTATACGAGTATTCTAAGCTAATCTTATCTTAATTAAATTAAAATAATAAATTATGTTTTTTAATTTATGTCTTGGTGGATAATCTTTTTTTTATTATTTGATTAAGAAAACTTTGAAAACTTCGCTCACCTTAACTAACTTACCCTACTAACTTACTGAACCTTACATTAAGCTTAAAAACTAATCTTAACTACAAAACAAAAAAATGGGATTTACCAACGACTTCACAGGCAGAGGCTGCGGCGTGCCACCCTAGAGGAAGTAGAGGCGACCCCTCAATACATCTGCCACTGTCCCAGTCTCTGCCAGTTGCGACATAGAACAGTGGAAGAACATTTCTTCCTGGACCTTCAGTATCTAACAAATATATCTCCGAATTTTCATCTCAATCTGACAAGAGCAGGGCCGAGGACGACAATCACGAAGTATTAACCGAGAGGTAATTTTCCCACCTAAGACCACTGAGGGATCTCCAGGACCTCACTGGGCCATGGACTCCCCACATCCCCCCGCGCAGCTAACCTAGATGAAACGCAGCTTAACTTTACGTTTCTCTCCATTGTATCTTTGGACTCAGAGTCCATTGAGTGATACAGCCCTTTCTTGAAGTCATTGAACATCCCAGCTCTCTTGTACTGTATGAAGGGATAGGAAAACGCTGAATGAGTCTCACTTAGTCGACCGTTGGTTCACAGAGTGCACAGAGTTGTGAGCAAAAGGGGATAAGGAAATCCTGGGTTTCACCGAGAGAAAGAATTTGCATACGATATTTTGGCCTAAGAGCTTTGGGGGCATCTGGATGAGTATATTCTACCCGAAACTATATAGGTTACATGCAGTAACACGAGCCAATCCATTTTTCGATGGATTCAGCGCCTAAGATTGCTGGGTCGTGAAGAGCGCAATAGTCGACCCGAAGAGTCTTCGTCCCCCAACGTGTGGTCCAACACAACAGAGGACACCCGTGTCAACGGTGGCGTATAAATGCCGAAAAAGGCCTTTACCAAATTACTGAGCATTCCTGGAGGCAGCTTACCAGGAGCTGAGGTTTGTTGGCCAATACCCGAGCTAACTCGGTCTTCACGGAAACACAAACAAGAAAATAATTCACAGGGCAAACCATATCCTGCTGTCACAGTGTCACAGTCTGCCAGAAGTAGGAATAGCTGTGGCGGCTTAATCGTTAGGGAATTTAGGTGCGATAAAAAACCTCAATAGAAACGTATCTTCTACTATGTACACGCAAGAATTGCATGCAATACTGTATCCACCACACATGGAGAATTGCAACAAAGTCTTAGTTGGGAAATGATATCCCAATCCGTTCATACAATCCATCCCATACAGGGATTGCAACAATGATGCGCACTGACAAAGTGCGATTTCGCATTTACGCTGCAACAAGACAACAAAACACCTCGATTCCACAGCGCAAATGAGACGACTTCGATAGTTTTTATTCATCCCCCAACGTCACCCATTCAGAGATATCTGTTTCAATCCACACCGATGCACAAAGTATACATCATACTCCAAACGTTCAAGTAGAAATATAGCATTACATCATCCTGGCGACAACTGTGTCAGGACGAGATGTATCCATATTTATAGCTGTTCGTTGGTTTTCCACCATTCCCCTCAGATCCACGTGAAGGTGTATGCAACCCCATTTGACGATACCCCCTGGATGTGTAATGTACGATCGGTTTGTGTGCTATTGTCAAAGTTGTCTGTTTGCACTTGTCAATCTGTGAACAAATTCTGGATTGGAATGAGTAGGAGTTGTTGGATGATGTGTACACATGGGAAAGCTCGGTAGCTCGGTATTATGTGTCTATTTGTAGGAAAAACCTGTGTTTGCAGTCGATACTCACTTCTTATTAACTGAGTAGTGTGCATTACCTTGACTCTCCGGTGCGCCGATACACTAAAAGACGAAAATATGAAAAGTCTCGAGAGCATTGAGTCGGAATCCTTGAATTGACTCTATACGGGAAATCCATTCATTTACGGCACGGAGACGAGTAGTAGGTGAAACTGAGTTTTATTGAATTAAAGTTCCAAGCATCAACTCTGCAGCGGAGAAGTGATGTCTGTATTAACTGTGGATCCATCACTTCATCGATGAGCTAGATACCTGATACTTGATGCGAATAGTGTGCTTATAGCAAGGAGTGTTGGCTTACAATGAGTGCGGAGGATGTGCATAAATAATGACACCATGTATCTGTTCATGCAGATGTACATAAGTTCGAATTGAATTCGAATAGATATTCAATGGATTATCGAGATCAACTGTTTTAATGTTATTGAATGATGTGAGGATTAATTAGTGGAACTATTGATTACGGACCATGGCAGAGAAGAGGGTACTCATGTTATGCTCAAAAGGTTCACAGGTAGATTCAGGGAAGGCTCAGCCATTCCTGGTCAATTGCCTGCATTCACAGCTGGATGCGAATACTGTGTGCAATCGATACTTGTGAGTGTAATTACCAATTCAATTGGATAAAGTTCCCAAAAGGGCTCACCCATTTTAGTTCCACTGTTAGCTTTTGGTTCAAGGAAGATCTCAATGGATGGAATTCAAAGGAATTCGTCAAAGGACGCACTATGGTTGGTCTGTGGTAGTCTAGAACTGAAGAAGATAACTCGGTTGTGTTCTCTCGTGCCTGTATATATCTCACCTTGATGGAAGAACTGACGAAATGAGCCGGTCTCGAAAAACCAAAATATGCTGTCAGAAAAAACATCAATCCTCCGTAATGAATCTAGACGACCCGCAGCAAGAATTTCGTAATTAAGGAGTGTGCCTAACTCGGGGTGATGCGAGGAGAACTACACAAACAAACCGTCGTAGGGGCTCAAACTCCTGGCTCGAGCGATCAAAATCATGTTTTACAAATCTCTTATTATACCAGTCCTGGCCTGGTCCATTATTGAAAGATTGTTTATATCTTCAAAGAGAAGCGAAGAACGCGATTAGTGGAGAAGACATAGCCGCGAACTGTACAAGCTGTACCAGGATGTGCATGTATTATTGGAGACAAAAATATATTGGCTCGACCACAGCGTAGTCGATCTTCGAATCTATGTTTCCTGGTTCGAGAAGAAAAAGAAGACCGATACCCTTCTTCATCACGGACCTTAGACAGTTTGATTGATTTGACTGGAAAGATGCAAGGCAAGATGCTTATCTTGCCGGGTCCAATAAAAAATGAAAGATATCACTAGCTCAGGCTCAGGACCTTCAATGGATCATTGTTTGCATGAAAAATAAGTAAGTGAGTAGTAACCCACAAAAAAAAAATCAAACGAATCAGTAGTGCACACAGTCAGCGCCAAAAGTGAGTGTACATCGCTGTAAAGGTATCAGCGATCTCAAAAAAAAATAGTGTCAAACGGGACTCAAAGAACAAATCTTAAATGCAGTTTTCTAAGGTAATTAGTAATGTACAAAAAGCAAAAAAATTTAAATCACATAAGGAAATCTGCCCTTTCAGACTTTCAGGCCGTCTAACGTGGTCAATTTAGTGTGTACTTATTTGGTTATTTGAACTATCTAAAGAGTAAAGTGATGCAAGCCAATCTTAGAAGCACCATTTATTGGTCATCGAATTTGCGTTTCCTGTTTCGGTTATTACCCGACGCGGCCCGCAGTGGCCAGAGTTTTTGAGACATCCTCACATTTTTTTTGTTTTAATATATAACCAAATGCTTTAGAAAATTGTCTTTAAGATAATTTTTCTCTGCGGTCCCGTTTCAAATCACTTTTGACGCTGACTGTATATCTTAGATGTCGATGACGTTCTCGATTGTCTGAACTTACGAAAATGGAACCGTTTACAGTTGAGAGTAGATCACAATTGTTTCGTAAATGTGATGTAATTGTGTGCCGACACCCACACAATATCCTAAAATACTCGTTAAAAGATATCTTGGTGAGGCCTTCGATAACGAACTGTAGTCTTCGTTGCTCGATTGGCAGTTGCGTCGACAGCAGCCTACTTGAAGAGTGACGAACAGAACGACAGAGTGACGATAATCTTCTACATGGACCTCGGTCCAGCCAGTGATTCCGTCCGGTTGTCAGCTGTAGTTAAATGGGGATGCTTTCCGGATGCAAAATTGGGGTTGAAGAGACAGTGTCTTCGAACCTGGTTTCGTTTGTATCGTACAACCAAGATTGAGTACAATAAGTTATATTCTAACAAGGTTTAACGTATAAGGAGTTAAACCTGAACAGTGTAGATAATTGTATTATTAAGCTGATATGAAGCCAAAATTTTTGTATGCACCATGCAACAGCGCATCTTAAGGCCTTAATTCCTCCCGAACCATTCCTTTATCCCGATACGATTGGCCTAATACAGGACCACCAAGGATGTCCTATTCCCTCCCACACAGAACGTTGAACAATCGACTTCAGTACGAACGAGGTGTTCCTGACAGCATTCATTTCAGTAAAGCCATTTCTGCTCACGATTAAAGTACATGTGCCAAGGAAATACAATTATACTGGTGATTACAAGCATCCGTCTAGAGGGATCTAAAAAAAAATAGATCAAGTTACAAGAAATCATAAAAAAAGATAAAAATGCCGCGAAGAGAATAAATAAAATATTTCAAGCAAATACATCACGCATACGCCCTGCTGAACATTTCCTCACTGTTAGGGACATACATTTAAGATAACTTTTAAGTTTTATGTTAGGTTAAATTAGTTCCAAGATATAATGGATAGTCAATGGATAGTCAATAAGGACTTTCATAAAACGCAGATTAAGCCAATTTAATTAAGATAATAATAGCTTACAGCACCCGCATAAATTTAGCAGTTAAGACTTAAGACAAAAATTGTTTGAACACTTTTTAAGGGTCGACCGACATCACGCAGTCGGGGATATGTGTTCAAGAGCAGCAAAAACCCCAGTAATCCTTGCCAATGACACAAGATACAGGGTTTGTGTTTTTCATATTTTAGTTGAATTTAGATCGAAGGGACCTACAGAGAACTATGCCTGAGTTGATGTAGGTTGGCATAGGTTAGGAAGAGTGTCTGCAGTGATAGTGCCGTTAGTTTCAGCCAAATGGCAAATGGTGACTGTACCAGATTTGAAAACCAGATAAAAGCGTATTAACTTTGCTTTCACTGGAATTCGAACCGAGAACCCCGCTAACCAGGGGCAGGCACTCAACCAACTGCGCCATCCAGTCGTATCATATATTAAATATATATACTGGGCCGATGAAAACACTCTGCCCGATAATTTCGATGGCTGCGGTATTTTTCTAATCACACATACGCATTTGCAATATGATTAATTTTCTAAATCCCGCCCCTTCCACTCAGCACAGCTCCTTGTAGTCAAAGTAGAATAGAATACAACCACCGAATACATGCATAAAGCAATTAACGGAACCGCAAATTGGTATACGAATAAAAATCCCCCCGTTCCATTACCACCGATTATCATTAATAATTCCCTCCCCTTCTTACACTTTGAATAATGGATTGCCTCTCCGCAGAGACAGAACAATCAGAACAATTAATTCCCAAAGAACCAGGGCTAAGTGCCAAAGCCCAAATTGCTTAATAATCTTCGAAGAGCTCCAATCGTTTGGAGGAGAAGCCGGAGACTGCTTTCACCCCGCCTCTTCATCGTCTCGACCGTACTGATTGAGAATCGAACCTTAAGAAAAATTCCACTCCTCATGTGAGCCACGAGGATGCTGTTGGAGGATTCTTGTTCACCACATTAATACCACTGCCGTGGTATTGGAAAACACAATACGTGCGGTACTCACTCACTCACTCTCTCTCTCTCTCTCTCTCTCTGACTGTGCATTCGTATCTTCTGGTTCGCATTAATTTAACAAATTAATTCGCCTCGCCTGCGTTGTTCTTGGTTCTCCGGCTTTGCTTATTTTTCTTTGTTTGTTTGTTTTTTTCTGTGTACCATTGTCATTGGGAACACTTTTTTGGCGACTACCCATGTGTGTGTCAACTTCAGTTTCCTGTTCCATTAATCTCGGAATCTAATCCGCTGATAATAGAAACGACAATGGCAGCAAATCTGCGAGTCTCGGGATGTAGGTCGGTAAATCCCATATGCAGCAATCCAATTCAGCCGCCAAACATCAATAGGGATCCTTGTGCAGAAGACACCCTTCCCCGATTGGACTTGCTGATGGAATAACAATGGTTACTGGGCTGGAGAGCAGAGAGTGCAATGTAATTCGAATAAATGTTTCAAGCTTCTCGGCAATTGAATTTATGTATCCTAGTTGGACAGCGTTCACCTGTCCGGGTGGAGCTACACACCGCATGCCACACACCACATCCACACATCATCATGTATGCGAGGCTGACATCTGTCTGTTGGGCCAACCCCTCTGCGATGCTTCCAAGAAGTCGTCAGAAGCTTCCAAGAAGTTTCCGTGAACATGAAACAAATTGCTCGCTTCCACCTGTCCATTATCAAATTAGCCCAAAATTTATTGCTCTTTTGGTTTCAATTAACTTGAAATCGAGTTTTCCCGCTTGTTGCGCGCGTCCGCCTCCATCAGTAATATCAAACACAGCCACAAAGGGCTCACACCCGAGGTGATGGATTTAGGATGTATTTATGTTGGACAGGCAACCGATGGGAGACCACGACTTGGGTGGCGCTTGACTCTGACTCTGTGCCGCCATCTCTTTATTATTCAGCGCGGCAGATTTGACAGACGTTTGCGGAATGACTTGCGATGTCTCTCTCTCTGGTGTGAGTTTGCACTTTATTTAGTTGACTGTACACATGTCTGGAATGTGATGGACCCTAGATTTGGTTGACTTGCCCATCAATCAGTATTCATTTCGCCTGCGATGTTACACGTCAGGTTTTTGGCAATTAACGTCCGTTAAAAGCATGACGTCCCTTTGTTGATGGTTGTTTGAGGTGGTGGAATGCAGTTTGACGAAGTTTCTATTTCTGACTGGAATGGTGGGCCGTCCCAAGCCCAGCTGGTTGGGTTTGTTCGTAAGTAGGTCAAAAAGATGAATTCACGTATACATTCTAGGAAAACGAAATGTAGAACTTTGTAATAATTAAATCTTCAGTGTTTACACTTTAACTCTTGATGATAGTTTATGTAAATGCAAACAATTTAGTTTTAAAAATATTTGCACAAAATTATAGAAACCAATTATTGTGCGAGAGCTTGGTATGTGCTACTTAACATCGTGCTAACTTTAATGCTAGTAGTTAACCCTCGCTCACTTGACTGCAGCTTTCTTTTCTTTGAATGGCACTACTATTTTGGGTGGACATGGACATCAACAAACAAGTCGTATCAGCTGCCTCCAGTGACGCAGACAAAGTTGGTTGTGGTCCTTCTTTATTTGTGTGCGCCCGCTTGGACGCGAGTAGCATCTGATAGTGTCTGATGCGCGCGGAGTTCGAAGATCGACTCGAAGACTCATTGGGTCGGAGATTAGTGTTTCATGCCTGGTTATTCAAATGTACAGCATACAGACCATTCGTGATTGAATCGTCTTCTTCAGAGGCCATCAACGCAAACAGGACAGAACATCGCATGCAGAAAGTTTCGCTTGAGAAGAGAACATGCCTCGGTGCATAATGGCCCTACGCTCGTCCAAGTGAGTCTGCTGAAACTACCTTTACCTAAGCCTTTTGTGCCGTATAGGAGGACTGATATGAAAAACTTGCAAAAAGCTGCATTGATCTTTCGAGGGAGGGTGTGTGTGTAGAGTGGTTTTTAGAAAACCCAGTTTGCAGTAAGTGCCGTTTTGAAACCACAGCTCTTAAAGTTGGGTGATGATTTTCACTTAGAATAATCATGTGGCGTTCAGGAACAAACTCAATTCTTTGATGTTCATTCTGTAATGATCCCTACAAGTATACTTCAGTTGACTCTTGGTAGCAGAGCTCCTCCAGTGCATCGAAGCAGTTGAGTACTGTTTTGGACTTTATTATAATACTTCTAAGTGCTTTGAGCGCTGCCTGACTGCCTATATAGATATTAATGCTAGTGGGGTTTGCGCATTTCAAGCTCCGCTGCTTTCTGGATATCTACCAGCTCCGCCTGAAAGATGCTACTGCTTTCGTCCAGTATGCAGCAGATTTTGATGTCTTGAAATGCATTGTATACACCAGCACATTGTATGCATTGTATACAAGGATGGGAAATATGATTTCCGTGAGTAAGTCCAGATCTGGACACAAGCGACCATTCCTTAATTAACAATTATTTCCGAGCTTAAGGAACCATTTAAAGTATAAGAAATATTTGGAAAAAATTAAATTTGTCCAAGAGAATAAGAAGATGCAACTAAAAGACTTTACTACTCCTAAGCATGGTAAAATGTAGGGAGTGCAGAAGTCAAACTGGTTTTTGTACGCTCTGAAATTTTTTTTTATTGGATGTCGAAGCTGGCAAAGCCTCATGAAACCATATATCCATCCGGCCTCGAAAATTGGTCAACCTTTCTGTATGGTCGATTTAGTCATCAAACATATTGGTGAAGTTTATTTAGTTGATGGAGTTAGAATTCTAAAACTCTTTTACAATTTAAGTTTGAGAAGATCTAGTCTGACACTTTTTCTCTGCTTTAGGTAATCGTGGCAAGACCAAGGCATTGAAAATTACATTGTTTCCTTGAAAATTGTTTTTATTGTCATTTTTTTCTGCAAACCTGGTAGTGGGCCATATTCCAAACATGCACTTACTAATATAAAGAGGCAATTGCAACGGCTTACATAAAATAAAACCATGCGAATCCCATGTATCCAGTTTTGCACGTGCTAATATTGTGATGTATTTGAGCGGTAGCAGGGGCATTCTAGTTATAAAATTAAATTCTTCTATTCAATTTATTCTTAAATTTTTAAAATTTTATTTAAACAAAATAATAAAGGGTGGTCTTACCATAATGCACGATGTTAATTATGAGTCACGCCTTAACGTAAAAGTTACGTGCCCAACTTAATTTGAAACATCTTTGTTTCAGTGTTTGACAAATTCAAGTATGGAGAGGTACACAATTGAGCAGCGCGTTAAAATTGTTGAAGCCTGTTACGGAAAGAGCGTTCAAATCAAAGTGCATTTCGTACACTTCGTGATTTTTTTTTTGGTCAGCTTAATAGACCAAATGGAGCTTCCTTTATAAAGAAAATATGTAAAAAATTATTTTTAAAAGTTCTTTAATAGCGGCATGTAGCATAGAAATGAAACCTATGCCATCGGCCCATACTTATGGCACGAAAAAAAAAATTAAGACGGTGAATAATAATGGTGGAGGCCCAAAACTTTTGACAGTCTACACCTGCCACCCTATTTATTTAGAAGGCTATGGCACAAAACGGCGCCAAAATAGCAAAAGGAAAAATATACACGAGGAAACTTTTAAGGGTACTACGTTGATGGTCTGGTGTCTGATATAAAAAAAGAAAGAAAAAAAACAGTGGTTTCCGAAAAATATAAAGGGCCGACTAAAGCACATAAGAACTGGGCTCTAGACGAATGTAAATGAGTCAAAACTAACAACTTGCTCTAGTCCGTTGGAAGCTGAAAATTTCAATCAAATTCGTAGAAAAAATTTGTATTGATGAAAAGCCGCAAAAAGTCCAATTTTGCACTGTACTATAGGTAGGTATGTAGGTATATGGGTGCCCTTATCACCTTGCTGCCATGGCTCACGTAGACCAACAAGATGGGTTCATTGTGTCCCTAATAGGTAATGGTCTACGACAACCATGAGACCTTCTCTTATTTTTACTAACACCATCCTGCTTCATTTGAAAACTTTAGGAGGCTTTTCAAATCTTCACCGCACAGGGCTACCAGCTCTGCGAAGAAGTATTTTTCCCAAGTACCGTATTCTTCTTCCTTGCTAGGGCTGGGCATTCGAATAGCAGATGTTGGTCAGATTCTATCTCTTCCTCATCCCTATACCTCCTGCAAAATTTGTTTTGTGATATATTCAGTCGCGATACATGCGGGCTGATCAGTGAGGTTGATCTCTTTTTTTTTCAGCGTCGACCTACAGTATCCAGTCGCAGGCATCTTGTTTTTACTCTATAAAGGATTTCGTCGTACAGTTTTCTTCGTACGGAGCTAAGCGGCTTGAGCGCGTAAGAGTTGGATTGCAATTGGATGCCAATATGCCCTGGTACCTAACATACGGTCAGCGTGTTCACCGAGTATATATCGCTGAAGCTCTGTCTGCATAACCTGACAAGTTTCGTTGTAAAGATGTCCGATGCTATGGCTATTATTGCCGCTTGGCTGTCGGAGAAAAATGAGATCATTTTGTTGGTTATGTTTCGTTATTTCTGTGCGATTGCTGCTTCGTACAGCCACTTCAGCCTGGAAGACGCTGCAGTCGTCTCTTAATGCCAAGAATAGGTCAAAGAAAACCTCTGGGCCCGTACCCACACCCGTTTTTGATCCATCGATGTAAATGGAGAATTCCCCTTCTGCTGCTACCACTTGCTGCTTTTCCCATTTCTTCCACTCCGGAAAACGAAGGTGGAAGGTCTTGACGATGTGTGCTGCTGTCCAACATTTAAGTATGGAAGCGAGAGACCATAAGTTTTGCCCCTCCAAAGACACGCTTCACTGAACCTCAGAGCACTGTACGTAACTTTAGCTTGATAGTCACTAATCCTTCAGACATCACTGCTATCTCAATACCTTTGTTATTCACTGTATATGCTCTAGGGACTCCACTTAATAATGTGAACTATTGTGGATTTGCTTATTCCAATAGTGATGATGCTGAAAATTCCAAAAAAAATCACACTTATACCTACCTCCGCGGCGATCGCGATACCTAGAGTCGAAGTGACACAATTCCATAATTATGGAAATCTTAGAAAAACGAGAACAACCGCTATTTGATTTGAATAAGAACATCCCCCAATTTATTCAAATACCTACAATTACACAAGTAAATTCAATTGCCTTAGGGTTTATGTGGATGAAATCCACTTACATGTTTCACTCCATTGAATAAACACTAGCACCCGGGAAGCGTTACATTGAACTTATTCTTGTACTTGTTGCAGAATACTCCATCAAAGTTCCTGAGGATATCGTTCTGCTCGAAATAGTCGTAAACCTGAAAGCATACAAAGCGTTACTAATTATTATTTTCATAATCCGATTTCTGGTGCGCACACAAAAGCACAAAATACATCGACATTCGACACAACACAGGAAATTTATACTCTGAATACAATTTAATTAAGAGTAAGCCATCATCGCACGCATAGCTTGACAACGGAATTCTCCAAAGAGCACAAGGATACACGGCATAACCTAACCTGCACCCGTTGCCGCACTAAGCTGGTTGTACTCATGCAGGATATGTTCCACAATCGCATTGTGCTCAACAGTCTGAGTACATGTTCATGTATTCAAATCGAGGTTCGCATTAAAATATCAATGAGGTTCGCATGGCAGGGGCCTCACAGAACAAGGAAATTAAAAGGGCATTTGCATTAAATGAAAATCTAAAACGCAATCCATGAATATACGGAATGATAAAATGGGATTCACCAGAGAGTCTGTTTGGAAATGACGGTATTATGAGTCGGTTGGAGGGCTCTGCTGGTGAACTCCTTGCCCGATGAATGGAGGGTTGATGTTGTGAATGAAGCGATGATTATGATTCGAGCGCCTAATGGCGGGGCTACACTGTGAAGTGGAAAGAAGTGAATCGATTTATTATGGAATTCAAAAATTGACGGATATCCTGTCTGCTCTTCTGTATACTGAATGGAAAATGAATGAAATGATCGGGAAAATGATGGAATGTCAGTGAATGAGATATCACGCGCAGTTGCCGGAACACAGAAATAAGAAAAAATAATCTTTAAGAATTCTTAGGACCATGACAAAATCTTAAACCACGCAGTCATGAATGCGGAAAAATAGTTCGTGTTTTTACAGGGCCATATTCATTGTCGATTCTCTGGAGTCACCAGGCCACAATGCATTTTATATATACCCCTATCTATCTATAGAGGCGAGCTATACAAAGCAATGTCTAGTTTTGGCATCCCAACCAAACTCGTTCGTTTGTGAAGGACAACGAAGGATAATGCACGCTGGTCAAGCAAGTTGTGTAACAACCTAAACGATACCATTGATGTCAAAATAGAATTCAGACAAAGCGACAAGCTGCCATGCGGCTTCTTTAACATCATTCTTGAAAAAATTCGCACGTCAACACAAGAGGCATAACCTTTTAGAAGTCTGTGCAACTGCTCGCATATGTCGACGATATTTTCCGAATTGACATAATCGGAAGAACGCAGCGTGATGAGTGCCATTGACACTTTTGTGCGTGTTGTGTCGGTGTTAGGAGGCCGCGAAGATGGGTTTTACGGTAAATGATGGCAAAACTAAGTATATGCTGTCAACGAGAAAGGACTTCCAACACAGACTTCTCGGACAGAACTTCAAAGTAGACAAGTATAACTTTGAGGTAGTCAAAGACTTTGTCTACTTAGGAACCGCTATCAATTCTGACAACGATACCAGCGCTGAAATCAACTGAAGAATAACTATTGCCAATGCTTCTTTCGACTACTATGATACTACTCTATCGAACACCCAAAGTAACTTTAACAACAAAACAGGGTAGTTACTTTTTTGTGTTTTATTTTCTGTGTTGATAAATGATAAATCACTGCCTGCCATTTACTCTTTCAAGACAAAGTACACCACGGACTACTTGAAAAATGCTCGTCAAGTGCTTTCGAACATATTTGCTGATAATAACGCAGTTTTGTCTTTCACGGCTGCAGTTGCGGCTGCCTTATCAGCGTAATGTCTAAGTGTCAAAAACTGAAATGTCTAAATGTCAAAAACTCTGATACCTACGTTGGTTGGGCCGGTGCAGTGCAAGCATTTTTGGCCAAATTAGAGAGATGGCCCCCCAGTAAGGGTGCTTGCATATCTTTTTTCGCCACGAAAGTCAGAGAAACACAGAAGTCATTCACAAACTGCAGAAATTAAGTCATCTACGTATATCCCAACAAAATTTAACACGAAAATGATGCTACCGCTATATCTGTCTGAACATTCTGTGCAGAGCATTTTTATACACACACAACAAAATGCAAACGCCAAAATGGGTACGAACAAACGACTATGTTGCTGTCCAACAAACGCAGGCTATTTAGCACGAAAGGTGAAATACTATATCAAGAAGTGAGGCCAAGTTTCAAGACAGAGAGTGGCGAACGAACAGACGTATTTGGAGGAATATTTGCATGGTATTAGCTTGGTGCTACCAGAGTCATTGAAAAAAAACGGGACAATGATTCCACAATCACTGCCATTTTGTGTGAACCCCTGAAACCATTCGTATATAATCTGATAGGTCGCGTTTGCCAAAATGGGTTAAGTGGTGAATGGGGGCAAAAAAAAATATATATGCTGTCTTCAAGGAAGGACAAACGACGTCTTAACCACAATGTCACCGTAGCAAGTTACACTTTCGAGGTAGTTAAAGACTTCGTCTACCTCCACAAGGAATACCACTACTACCGGGATTGAACGCAGAATATCTCTCGCAGTTTATTTGGGCTCAAGGGGCAATTGTGTTGTAGAGCTCTCTCTCTCTCGAAGGACCAAGCTGACATTATATAACAACTTTATCATCCCTGTCGGGTTTCCTTATATATGGCGCGAAGACAATCTCAAGAGCAGCTGAAGAAGGCATTGGTCTTTTCGAGAGAAAAGTTAATCTTTCAATCTTTGGTCATGTTTGCGTTGATGGGCTAAGAGATGGCTATTGACTAGACCATGTAAGGTGCATGGACAATATTGCTCAAACCTGAAAAGACTTCGACTCCGCATCAGCGGAACAAGGCAATAAAGGATTCCCACGAAACCGATGGTGAACACAAGTTTTTTTTTTCTTACGAGGGTAGGTGACATCTTCAAAAGACACTATGGGGTCCGTTCCCACATAGTGAAAGGGATATTTACCCAGTAAAAACACCTCCGTTCAAATAAAATATATTTCTACTACAACTTAATTTCACACTTATCCAACAGTTTTACTTTCTTGGTTTAGACGCATTTTGCAAGAGATTCTCCATTGAGAGTTCTTGCTAACACCGCAGATAAGCGCGGGTTGAATTTACCGTGCTAGGTCATGATCAAGGTGCACACAAGTGAAGAATGATCTCAACCAACTTACTGTGGGAAATTGGAGGTAGCTGGCTAAAGGCCAACTGGAGAGGCTTTTTGGCTGATTCCCGTTATAAGAAGAAGAATAATTTTGCCGGACTACAAGCCCTTACCCATCTATTTTTCGGGTATATTAGCCCTTACTTTGTACTTTGAGTGTTTCTGTACATACAACGAATTGTCTTAAGAATAAGTACAGTTCAGATTTAAAAGAGAACATATTACAATAGAGAACAAAAATATATTAAATAGAAATATGATATAAAAATGTATAAATCAATTAAGACAGTTAAAATGTAAATAGAGAAAATAAAGAATGAACGAGAAAAACAAAAAAAAAGAAAGATAAAGAAGTAGAAATGGAGATAGAAAAAAATGCAAAAAGAACTAAAGAGCATTCTCAATTCAATGTAGAAAAATAGGAAAAACATGACATAATAAAGTTTCTGTGTTCGACCGGGCATTTTACGTTGTTAGGAGACGATTCCACAAGTTAGTAGCATAAATGAAAAACTGTCTGCGCGATGTAAGACATATGTGAACGGAAGGTCTTAACAATATGCAACGATTAGATTGGCAGAAACACAATTTTTTAAACAAGTATTCAGGTTGACTTTTATGTATTAACTTGAAAAGCAGACACAAGATCGATACTTAAGATACGCTTTTAAATTACAACCTAAAATTTTACGCGAATGTGATGAAATGTGCTCATGTCTGGGTATATGAAAAACATATCTCGCAATAGAATTAAAGGCAACTTGCAATTTATGAAACATAGCCTAAGGTTGCATTGCGGACATTTTGGCATCCATAAAATCCATACATAAATATATGTGACTGAACGTTATATCGCTTGTTGTTTATTCAAAGAAAATACGTTTGTTGTATTTCTGGCAGATTTCCAACTGACATAAACTGGCTTAATTTTGCACCTCTCCCCAATATGAAACAGTATATGTACGTAGATTGCAATAGATAACGGCATTCATTGCAAAAGATTCTTAACATAGAAACCCCTTGACAAGCCAAATGTTCGCTGGAGCCTAAGACATATTTAAGCAAAGAATAGGTTCCTACTACAGAGAAAAGTAAAGTAAAATAGTAATTTCAATTTATCTAAGAAATTCGTTCTTCTTTGTACAAATTCTTGGCGTATTTTTATTTTATGAAAATACATACATATCTTGCATCACATACTGTACTCATTTAAGAAGTACTAATCATAATGTCATCAGAGCGCTATTCTGCGGTAAAATCAATATGAATAGGAGAGGGATGACAAGTATACAATGTATAGAAATGCACATTATTTTATGTACGAATCTAATTGTATATATATATATGAATCCAGAACACATTGCATTACGCTTCTGCCAACAGTTTAACGACAATTTCAAAACCGATTTAAAATCTATCATAAGGATAGTTTTTTTTTTTTTTAATTTTGTTTTCAAAAGTAATTCAGGAAGTTGAATAGCAGAAGTGACAAACATTTTCACCGCATTGAAAACACCACCGTACGATGATGGATTTGACAACTTAATATCCTCAGTAAATGATTGGAATAAGTGTTTATGAACGTTGCAGTGGTAGGAGTGAAACCATTTAAAGGGCTTTTCAAATCGACAGATCGATTTGAAAAGCAAGATTGATGCTTTCATGGGTACCCTACACGAGGGGCAAATTTCGAATAAATAAGCTTATGGAAGGACTTTCGAATTGCATTTGATTACGGAATGTGGTTTTGATAATAACTGATAATTAAAAGCAGAGTGTTCACTTTGGTATCAGTCATTGGATCTGAATATTGGTTATCACTGTGGTATTCAATGAGTATTTTAGAAAACTTGCTGTGAAATTATACGGTCAATTTAAACACATTTGATGTTCTCATTGGGAAGAAGTATCCAGTTATTTATTAGAAAATGGCCAACTCCACAGTCATTGCCCTTTTTTAGTTATGAATTTTCAATTCGACTTGGAATGATGTAATGCTTTGCAACATTGTTATTTTTCTTCTCTGGTGCATAAATAAATAATGTTAGGGGTATTCTGAAAAGGGAAGAGTCAGCGGATTTTCAAGACTGATTCACACTTAACAACCGCCTTTCAGATTTATTTACAGACATTGCAAATACAAGCAGCACTGTGAATTGCAAGCGTTTTAAATTGAATTTCATGTCGTTCGGCATCACAGGGATATGCGGAATCAAAACGTCTTCGCCTTTTCCTTTCATCCTTTTCAATTGCAGCTTCGCTGTTTTCATTAATTTCGGCGTGCAAATTGTCAAACGCAATGAGTATCAATGATGTAGACATCTCACAAACTTGAAAAAATATGGTCATAGACAATTCTTCTACAAAAAAAAAACACCTGTCTGCTGAACTCGCATTCATCAAATTCATGTAGTAAGTTAAAATATGCCTTTTTTAGAATTATCCATTTTTTTCGCAATTTTCTTAATTTTTCTTTCCGTAAGAAACCTCTACAATGTATTAGAAAACATAAAAAGGATTAATAAAATCTGTAAAGTCTTCTCTCTATTACGTGGCGACAGGGATTCATTTTTAATAACACAGTAAAATCGTAGAAAGGTAGGCGGCTATAAAACAGGCTTCATTCATCTATTCAAATTGTTCATTAGAACGTAAAAACATTTAATTTTATATAAAAAAAAAACACAACACACACAAAATAAAAGTAAATGTGTAAAAACAGACGTATATAGACGTTTTTCTTAAAAAATTGCTTTATGGTAGACTATCGCCAGGAAGAAATTTGTCTTACAAATTTATTCATCTTTCCAAATTATTCATCTTATAGAACCGCTCATGTTTCCGAGACTCTATTGTATGATACAACACGTACAGACATTTTTACAAAGTTAGATTTAACTCTAAGCGACTTTAAAGCAACACGATGGCGCCTTGGTTAGCGGGGTCCCCGGTTCGAATCCCTGTGAAAGCAAAATTAATACGCTTTTATCTGGTTTCTCACCGTTTGCCGTTGGGATCAAATTAACGGGACTATCACTGAAGTGGTCAATCAGTCGTTGTAATCTGACTGTCACAATGGACCAACATGGTCTAATTGTGCTGGTGAATTCACCAAAAAAAATATCCAAATTTAAAATTAATTCAGTCGCCTTCAACGTATTGTAAATACCCCAACCTGGTGTATAGAATAAGAGCGCTGTAACACACTAGACTTACGATCCATCGCGGTGACCTAAAGCAGCCCATAGACAGCGGTCTTTAATACAAATGTATTTGTGTCTGTGATCCGCCAAACTAAATTACATGAGTGTTGTGTAAGGGCCACCTACGTGTGACTGCTGCATGTGCGACTCAGATTCTGAGTGTACATCTATTGTGAAAGGTTTTAGTGGCAGACTGCATAAGGCAGGCACAATTAGGTCAAAGTAGGCCGGTTGTGATAAAATGTACGTGTTACACTTCAATAAACCTAAATTGAATGCACAACAGATACGTCATCACTCATTACATAATGTTCCCAAACATTTTACTGAAAATTAGCACATTTGAATCGGCGTTAGTATCAGATGTGTGTTTTAATTATGTAGTTAGTATTAGAAGGCAATAGAAGAAGATGCTGAAATCTTTATGATTACGAACGTCTTATCTGTGCTTTATGACATAGCCATGAAACTGATTTTGGAATGACTCGTCGAAATTTATATAACATAGAATTTTTTTCAATATTCTCTGAATGCGTCCACATTCCCTTTTGGTGATTCGGGCACCATTCAGCTCAATTGCGACTTACACCTTTTGACCCGGAATGGAGGCAGTGAACATACGTCAATAATTTTGTGTTTATCTGTTCCAATAACATACCATTAGCATATTCCTAACAAAACAATTTTAGCACTTTTCGAACATTGAGTGTGACATATGCATGTGTCCAAAGAGGTGCAATGCATACATAGCTACGTGTGCAGATAGTGCAATTGTCTTAACGTGAATACCAGGAGTAATATTTTAGTGCCTGAATTTCATGACTAGGGACCAGGGGTGCAATTGTGTAAGGTGATTATCATCACACTTTTGATAGTGAATATTTACTGTCACATACATTTCCGATTGGTGGTCAGAAAAAATATATAATCTTGGCATCACCACTATTAGGTTGGTGTATGTGGTTTAAAAATCTTGAGCATTTGTAGGGTTTCGTTCATGTATTTTACAACATTTAAAGTGTTTGGATATGTATTAGATAATTTTAACGATTTTTGAAATGATTATGCATCCATAAGTATGCAATTTTTGGTATACGCAGTGTGTCTTTGGCATATATTCCATTCATAGGTGTGTTTTTTTGCAAGCGCATATACGCTTAATTTATAAATTCACAAAAAAACAGATCAACGGCGCTTAATAATTCATCATAGAATCTTGGCAGCACCGGCAATTTTTATGACAATTGTGACATTCAGGAGGTAGAATCGTGTAAGATGATAGTTGATCGTTAATGGGAATAATCTTCGCTTTGTGATTGTGTATCGTGACCATCACTTTAAATGCAAAAAACTTAACTATTATCAATTAAAACACATTTTTCATCGAAGGATAGAAACAATGAAAGGAATCGATAACGAAACATAAATGGAAAGTAGAGCACAGCCAAAAATTGCATACTTATGGATGGAAAAACATTTAAAAATTATCTAATACATCAACCACACCTACAAATGCTTGAACAAAAGCGATCAGGGGCTAATATCGTAAGCCACATACAGCAACATAAACAATGAATGAATAAATTCAGGAATGAACACACAGAAAATAACGATTTGAAGCATTGTTTTTATCCGCGCTTATTTCAGAAGCGGCGATATATATGATGAGTAAGTTAAGCGGATATAGGATTTGTTGTTAGTGTATTTTACATCCAAATTGAAATTTAAGCGTATATACGCTTGCAAAAAAACACACTTTATGTTTCGTAATCGATTATTTCCATTATGTTTTTCATTCTATGAACAATGTGTATAAATTGATAATAATTATGTGTTTTTGCACACCATTGATTAGTCTACATACCAATACGTACTTAGTTTGGTTTTGTATTGAAACAAATTCAATGCATCTGTCCAAAACATTAACATCCGGCATAAATAGTATGACAGCTATTTATGTGTCACATGAAATCAGGAGCAAATTTGTGATTGTCAAAGTGATGATCACACTACACGATCGCAAACCGAAGATTGTGACCCACCAATCATGGATAAGCCAGGCGCAGGGGTTACTCATCTATCAACCCCAAGAGATAGGGATGGCACAGTCTCAGATGACGATTCGTTCATACGATCATTCAATAAATAATAAATCCACTGGAGCTGGGATGGGATAGTCAAAGATAAGGAGAGTGACTGACCACTTGAGCTCAGGGTGCGATCATCGATGACGATCGAATGAGATGCAGATTGAGTCAAACAATAGGGACAGTCTCCAGGACGACAAGAACGAGAAACGATTTCCACTATTGCTTAAGATTTTTTCTTTAAATAAATGTTAAATTAAAATGTGCAATTATGTTTTTCTTTAATTTCATTCTTTCCCCTTTTTTGAATAAGCCATACAAAGAAAATACTTAAGTCCCCCTTCACAACAAATATCAACGAAATTAGATGAATATGCGCCCACTGCCACGGACATGAACATGGTCTCTAGATTAGACTTCCTTTACGACAACAATTTGATGCCGTTGCCTCACCTCTTTCGGGTCACGGTCTAGAAAAAGCCTCGAAACTTTGTCGTTCAGTATAAAACTATTGGTGGCATAAGACTGTAGGTCGCCTCCACTCATGGGAGGATGATACCTAAACACGAGTGGTTGTTGTAGACGCTCGACCCTTGTCCACAAAGGGCTATACCAGAAATTGTATTCAAATACATACTCAGTTGCAGAAATTGTCAGTACAAAAAGGAATGCTTAGGGTCCACACCCATATAATCCGAAGTGTCCGTTGCGTAATGTCAAAAAATTGTCAACTCATAAGTTCTTATGAGAGGGAGAGAGATAGAAAATACAGCCCACAAGTGAAATTCAATACGACGGATGAAATTGGGCAACTTTTAACTTTCTGTGCGTTTGACAGATGATTCCATGGAAATTCATTCGGGTGCTCCTGTTTTTACGATATTTTATGAATGAAAGAATAATTTATTTAAAATTGTCCTTGAATAGCTCCTAATAATTAAGGAACTTTAAAAATTCGAATTTCTTAGATTTATGCAAGAGTGGATTGCGCGCGCAACGTAGTCGATCCGGCAACTACGATTCTTGTGGATTCCAAACGCAACGCACGCGACTGGGTTTGGGCCTTAAGGGGTCTGTTGTACTGTCTCGTAGGGTAACAAATGAGGCATTGGGTCGGTGTGACTTTTTATGGGAGACAGGGAGTTTTGTCAGTAAATTTCAGTATTGATTGACCCGTGTTTCACAAACGATCAATAAAGCTACAGACATGGTGTTGTACACTTTCCTCCTCGTCTTCATCTAGGCAAATCCGGTAGATATCATTCGAGAATAATTCTTTTGCAGTTTCCGATAATATCTCTTTAAGGAGATCAAGCTATCTTATATGTTTGGATCGAGACTAGACTAGATTTCCTTGGACATTTGGCAAGTGTTGCCTATCCTCCTCCATCTGACATTCACTTGGTATGTGTCACAGGCGGATGTGAAATTGTCCGGATATCACGTCAAGAGATACTACTTTAGAGTTTATAGAGAGCGAAGTTGGGATCTAATTGCCGCCTGGCTATCTGTAAATATACGGATATCACGGGTGGATATCACGTTCCAAGCCAAGGCTTCGCTAATTGTCATTATTTCCGCCTGGCAGACACTGCATTGATTTGGTAGACGAGGTGATTTATTTTGATTTACATCACTTCCTAGTCGATTTTACGTCTTGGATCCGTCCGTGTAGAAGTGTACGGTGTTCTCAAAGAGTATATGCCGGCGTACCATAGGCCTCTTTCCGGTGTTAGGGTTTCGAAGTTTTTCTCTGGGAAGTATTTAGGTGAAGTGTAGTTAAGGTGAGCGGAGTAAGATGCTGTTCTTTTAGAACTTTAGAATCCCCAAATGTATTATCACACAAACGAGAGCACGCCTTTAGTCTATTTACAAAGTTGGGTGCTACTTGATTACCAAACATAACTAAGATAGTAAAGTTCAATAGGGTATCGAGTGCATCAGTAGGAGTTGCTCTCTAGGCTCCACTTATAAAGATGCAGACTTGCCCTTGCAATATCACCCCACTCGCTAGAGTCTGGACATTCAAATCATCAAACTCCTCTTCGAGAAAAATGTCTCAACCAGCATACCGCCCAGATCTTACTGGGAATCTGAACACTAGACGCTGGAAGAGAGACTGCGAATTTTCACAGATGGATCGAAGATAGATGCAGGTGTGTGTGCTGGCGTCTATTCCAAAGATCTAAATATCCAGCTATTCCGACTACCATATCACTGTAGCAGGCTGAAACTATAGCGATTTAGGAAGCCCTGTCCTGGCTAAAAAACAATGTAAAATCGTGCACAGATATCGTCATCTGACGATAGCCAGGCAGCGATCAAATTTCTGAATTCAGTCATTTTTAATACAAGACTCTCCTTAATTGCCGCCTCTCTTAACGAGATGCACAAATATTTTAACATCCAACTTATGTAGCTGCCGGGACACTGTGACATTCCAGAGAATTGAAAAGGGCACAAATTCTGTACTCTTTCCGGGTGGAGACCCACCCTCCACGCCTATCGCTACTCTAAAACATCTGCTAAGGCTTGAAGCGATTGACAAAACAAACCGCGGATGGATATCAGATTGATCAGATTAAGCAAGCCAAAACAGCGCATTCTGCCTCTAGACTAGGCCTTCCTTATGACTGTCGAAGCTGCAGGAACGAGGATGAGGAAGAAACCATTGAACACTTGCTATACAGTTGCAGTGCTCTCTCATCCCCATAGATCCAGACTTCTGGGGGCTCATTTCTTTGATAATCTGGCTGAACGGAGCAGCATCAGAATCAGCCTTCTTCTTCGCTTTATTAAAAGCACTAATTGGTTTGCGGAATTGGTATCTTGGATCCGCGTGGTAACACAATGGGGCTTCACTTGGCCTAAGTGTGTCTGCTGTCCTTCTGCGCGGCAGCCACTTCAACCTAATCTAACATAACCTGCCCTTGCACCTTCCTTAAAGTGAATACTAGGCCTGGACCTTGGAAAAATCTGTGGTCACAAGGAAAAACCACTAACGGGTTTAACTTTCCAGGGGACGTGTTTAAAGTTTTAAGTAAATCGGTCTAGAAATGTATAAAAATTTCGATTTCTTCTAATTTCAAGTTCTTATAACTTTTACAACTTTAGAGGAATATAAAACTGGGTGCATATACATTTTGATATCTTTAATCTTGTAATATCAATAACTCCATTTTGACTAAGGTCGACTTTAACGAATTTTTTGGTAACGAGGTTCATGATATTTGTCCACTTATTCTGGCTGAGTTATTATGCCTGGCAGGAGTGAAAGCGTCCACTCGCCGGAGTTGAAAGTGTGTGTTTCAACGGAAAACAATAGCTGCGTTTTTTTGCAAGCGTATATAAGACAATGCTTCCAAACATTATTTTCTGTGTGTTCATTCCTGAATTCATTCATTCATTGTTTAGGTTGCTGTATGTGGCTTACACCTGCAGGTGCGGTTGATGTATTAGATCATTTTCAATTATTTTGGCATCCATAAGTATGCAATTTTTGGTATACCCAGAGTGTCTCTGCTGTACATTCCGTTTAGGTTTCGTAAACGATTCTTTTCATTTCATAAAATTTTTTTTTTATTTGATAATTATTAAGTGTACGCTACACAGTCACAAAACGAAGATTGTGACCATCAAAGATCAACCATCATCTTCCAAGACCAAACCCCTGACTGCTTAGCAAATGTCATAAATGTCGTCGGTGCTGCCAAGATGATGATGAATCATTAAGCGCCGATGATCGTTTTTTTGTGCACCTCAAAATTAAGCGTATATACGCTTGCAAAAAAACACAGCTATATATATCCATATATCCCCCGGGGTCGGCATATAACTGTAAGTCCCTTCCACTCATGGCAGAACAATAGGCCGCACAACACGAATGGTTGATGTAGAAGCTAAGCCCTGTAGAACCAACCATATTTTGTTATTAAGCCTTTGAATCTAATATCAACCGCAAGTCTGTCCACAACATCGACGAATTGGTATGTTAAACCCGTTTGTCTAAGAATGACTTTGAGCATGAAATCAGTTATAGAACAATTTCTCGCCTATTCTGATTCACCTTAAAACTGAAATCATCTCATGCATACGACCTGTAGCACTCAAACAAACCGGAAATACCAAAATAATAACGAGAAACATACAGATCAGTGTAATCATTGGAATTACCAAAATGAATTGTTATCAGCGCCAACGATAAGCGCCAAATAAAAAAAAGCACATTAACTAAACAGAATTGTTTACATACCCCATCAAAGGTGATTGTCGGCACGAATGACAAGCCCACAGCGTACGTATCAGCACCGTACTCCTTCAAGATGTCAACAACAGTTCGTGTTTCTTCGCATTGGTAAGCCGCATCCAGGTTAACCCCATACCTCGCTGCACACTAGGCAAGACAATAGAAATTCCCATAAACTTCTCAGACTTAAGCTCTCAACTATTCATACCTTTGTAGGCACATACGTGTAGCGCGTCATTAGGCAAGTAATCATGTCATAGGATTCCTGCGCCGTGTTCTTCTCAATTATGCACGCATGCATAGCGTTCAACTCGCACTCCCGTCTCCCGTGTTGGCACTCCATTATCGTCTGATTCGTTTTGGAATCGTTATACATCTAACAAACAATCGATCGGACATTGTAAAGTGAACACACAAAAACTTCCGATATTGACGCACCACAACTTTGCCATAAGGTACGAACTTAAGATCAGCATAAGGCAGACGAGCCTTTCCAGTCATCGAAGGCCGCAGTTTGTTTCTTATGAATTGGACGCTATCCCAGCAGAGGGCTTCATAATAGACCTTAACTTCAAGCTTATTGGTGACTGCTTCCTGCGGATAACCTCAATGATAACTGCTCCACGTTATAATTATACTCACTTCGCTGGAAACTTCTCGCGCGATGAATGCGAGCGCAACTGATAAGCCAAACGCGAGCGATTTAAGACCCAGCATCATAAGAGTGAGAACAAGCAGCTACAGCGGTTGAAGTGACACTAGAAGTGAAATGGGATTGTGGCAAACAAGAAAACTCGTTCGAGACTTCAGCTGTACACGATCGCACTGGATTTGTACTATTGATAACCACGTCTGGATTTGTATACATAGGGGCGCATATGTTTTAAGTGACGCACGTCTTTTTGTTAAGTGATGGGAATTTGTGAACACATGGAGGTAATCGAGTTGAGTTTGGCTTTTGGAAGTTGATGGTGTAAATCGAACAGAATTTGCCCTGTGATTCACTTAAGTCTTGTTCATGATTATCGGAAGTCGGAACGTGCGAGTGTCACATCACTCGCGTGCAGTGCAGCTGATTATCGGGCAGAGACTCTGGGAGCAGCTGGTTTTATTTAGAGCATCTCACATACGTTGCGAAAATTTTGGCATTACACAAGTTTAAGTTGGGTGACAGGTGACGCAATGTTGGAATGACGGTCGCTAATCTGCATATTTATTCTCTTAGGTATTCATCGAAGAAAGCACGGACGTCTCATAGTTTTCCATTCAAAGCGCGAATTAACAAAATTTATGGAGTGCGATAAAAATGTTGTTTTCGCGTGGGAAACAGTTATCTGAATAAAAAATAACAAAACTCCTCAACCATCCTCCAAATTACATGTATGTAGACCAGGCTAGTGACGTTAACTTCAAACGAATATCCGTAGCTAGCTACGAGTACAGTGATGGTCAAAAGTATTTGGCATATGGTTGCTATTGGCGTAATAAAGTCCAATTTGATTGATAATGCAAAACTGAAAGACCTCGCCAGAGAACCCAGATCTTAATCCCATCGTACATCAAACTCATTTCTAAGATTCGGTCAGATGAGGGTATGCCTAATAAATGGAATCTCAGTATCGTTTGCCCGATCCACAAGAAAGGAGACCCCCCTCCCCCAAAATGCGCATATTACAGAGGCGTCTCCTGAACATCGGACACAAAATCTTATCTGCCATATTGTGTGAACGCCTGAACCCTTCGCCAACAACATGATTGGCCCATATCAGTCTGGTTTCAGGCCAGAAAAGTCCACAGTCGATCAAAAAATAAATAAATAAAAATCCAATTCGATACCAACCAGCACAAGCAAACCCAAGACACAGACCAGACCCCAGTCAGATAAACCTGAGCCAAGGTCAAATCCAATGCAATTATTTTTTTTTTTAAATTCCAAGACACCAAGAAGTCTAGGAAAAATAAAACACAAACTATCCAAGTCAGATAAAAGTCCAAGACCCAAGTCAAGGAGAAATCAAAGACACAAACGATCCAAGTCAGGGAAAAATTCAGGACACAAACTAGTCAAGGAAAAAACAAGGACACAATGGATCCAAGTCAAAACGAATCTAGGACACAGTGAAAGAAAAATCAAAGACACAAGCGATCCAAGTCAGGGGAAAATCCAAAACACAAGGAAAAATCAAAGACACAAACGATCTTAGTCAGGGAAAAAACTAGGACACAAGGAAGTCAAGGAATAAACAAGGACACAATGGATCCAAGTCAAAACAAATCCAGGACACAAACAAGTGAAGAAAAATTCAAAGACACAAACGATCCAAGTCAGGGAAAAATCCAGGACACAAGCAAGTCAAGGAAAAATCAAAGACACAAACGATCCAATTCAGAGAAAAATCCAGGACACAAACAAGTGAAGGAAAAGTAAAAAAAACACAAACGATCCAAGTCAGGGATAAATCCAAAACACAAACAAGTCAAGGAAAAATCAAAGACACAAACTATCTTAGTCAGGGAAAAATCCAAGACACAAACTCTGCGACTTTCCAATCAGACAACGCACTCAAATCCAGGACACATACAAGTATAGGAATAAACAAGGACACAATGGATCCAAGTCAAAACAAATCCAGGACACAAACAAGTGAAGGAAAAATCAAAGACACAAACGATCCAAGGCAGGGGAAAATCCAAAACACAAACAAATCAAGGAAAAATCAAAGCCACAAACGATCCAAGTCAGGGAAAAATCCAGGAAACAAACAAGTCAAGGAAAAATCAAAGACACAAACGATCCAATTCAGGCAAAAATCCAGGACACAAACAAGTGAAGGAAAAGTCAAAGACACAAACGATCCAAGTCAGGGGAAAACCCAAAACACAAGCAAGTCAAGGAAAAATCAAAGACACAAACGATCTTAGTCAGGGAAAAATCCAAGACACAAACTCTGCGACTTTCCAATCAGACATCGCACTCAGAACAATATCCCAACTCATTGCGACGAATACACAGATACGACCTGTCCAACAAAGACTGGAGAAAAATACTCTTTCGTGAACGGAAAGCACTGGATTTACCTACAAGACAACGTACTCCAGGCTTAGAACAGGAATTCATTAAAAAAACATTTAAGTTGGTTGCCGAAATGTCCATGGTGAACTTTAAGGCCTATGTCTACCAGCATTTAATATAACCAATTTTATCAGAAAATAATCTTCGGGGATGAAGCCCAATCTTGGCTTCGCCGACTAACAGAATTTACGCTACTGATCATGTGAAAAACCTCATATACTTCAAGAAACACCACTTCATCCACAAAAATATGTGTCTCATGGTGTGGTTTTCATATCGTTTCGCTGCGAACGTTTTACCATGTACACAACACACCCACATGATTCCTTGGTTACCAGAGCGCTTTGTGCAGTAAAAGGATTCACTGAAACGAATAACCTTAGACACTAATTCCATGACATGGTCATGGACCGCATTCAATAATTATGGTGGTGCATGTTTTAACTGTCCAGTAGAACTTGATCTACATCCATGCAGTGCGTAATTTCTATTCAACTGCCATAACCATGCACATATCTGCACGCCCCGCTGAACGGACCCACAAAAGGACAACCGAATGTATCAAGTCACGAAGATACATCGCTTAATTAAGCTAATGTCACTGCCAGAAATTCAACAACAATTAACAAAGTTCTAATCGAACCACAGCAGCGTATCGACTTTCAAAAAGTTTCCCTTGTCCTACTCGATGTCATAGGAGTGTATCATGCAGTGGTGCAGCTATTGCCACAGCTACGGTCGCCTGCTTTTGTCGCACAAACACGAGTCAGAGAGAAGTGAACAAGGGATCTACCAATAAATTTTCCAGGCACACGTCTTCTGGTGAAGTTACAGAAGTGGAATCCAGAAAAATCGATTACCGCTGTTGCAATAAATCTTCCCACTATGACATTATCATTCTTTGAAAGTTTCGAACAGAGAAGGTTGTAGTTAAACGCAGGCCACCCAATGAAACTATCGAACTATGTGCATCCGAGAACAGTGCGTCGAAATGGAGTACATTCAAGACTGATTCTGGGTGTTTGATTGTTGATAATCGCTTCTGAGGGGAGTTTTTGTTATTCAGGGCATTCAGGAGATTTTTACAGAAAAAGGGGAGGTAAAGGTGGCGTAGTGTGTATAGGCGTCGACTCCTACGACACGACTTCAACTTATTTTACAGCACCAGTAGAGCCTCTTCGGTCCTGAGGTTCAGAGAGGCGGGATTTCGGAAGGAGGAACCACACGGTCACGCCATGCCTAATACTAAGGAGAAAATACGGTACGGAGCAGAGATTGTATCAACGGTTTCCGAGCCTGCAGCTGAAGGACTTAAGCAGTGTTGAATTGAATAACCTCCTAAGATTCACAGTAGTTGAACAATCTCCAGCATGGGCACAATGGACCTAAAAGGTTGGTCTAAGTGAGCCGCGGCCAGATAACCGGCTACCTTCCTATCTTCTCCTACGAACTTAAACTTACGGTGGCTAGGTTCGATGGCCGACAATTCTCATGGCTCTAGAAAAATCTTCCCAAACTTGACCGTCGGCATACGACCGTGGGCCCTGGCACTCGAGGGAGCACAACACGATTGTAGAAACTTGGCTCTACAGTTTACAAGCTGGCGCTGTAGGGTCGCTCATCTATACGTGCAGCCCATTTTTGTCGTACGCTTATACAGCGTCCTACTCAACCGAATGACATGGTATTTCGACTAGGTAATTTCGCGTAGAATTGCACAATTTTTTGTATAGTACACACACAGATAATAGAGTTTAAAAATATGAATATGACAAAATATAACAAATGCTTGTCGTGTCGTGAACGTCAACCATTCTCCAGTGTGTTGTTGTAACTTCGATATACACACATTTTTGTCCTCTTCTTCCCTGCTCATACCCAATCTATCTCTGGATGTATACACAAACCCAGCGGTGGGTGTTGGCATACACTCGCGTGAGTCAAAATAACTCATTTATTAACATAACCGAAACAATGAAAACATAAATTTACCAAAATAATATACCGACTTTGTGGGTGGTCTTCCATAGACTGTTCAACCAGCATCCATGAATAAATACAACAACAAAATACAACAGGTTGAGAGAAAATAGGAAAGGACGTTTTAACAAACATCACAAAACAGAATAGGCTGTTTTCACACTCGCGCCACTTTCACACAGGAAATCTTTCAGTCTCTGCAATTGAGATCTCAAAGAGATAAAAGAGAATAGAAAATCCAAAGACAAACCCCGACCACGTCCCACCTCCCTTGCCCACAAGATGGAAAAATCGCAGACGAAATTTTTGTGTGTAAAAGCGGCCATAGGAGCAAACGTCCACGCATGTTGTAGGAATTCCCTAGAACCCTTTTTTGTGAATCTCTTGATATTCCTCACAACGCTATATGTTCCCACTTGCAGCAAAGATGAAATAAGAAGAAGCAACAAGCAATTTGTTGATCCAACAAAATTTGAAAGAACATCATGTATTATGATTGATTCGATTGAGTTCGATCAAACTGGGACGTAGTAGTAAATCCTATTCGAATGAAAAAGTGAAACCTTTTCTTACTCCGCGTGCGATATCTATGTAACTCTTTTATCTGTGGTAGAACCTTGGTAAACACATGTACAAAATTAAGTTATTTTACAAAATATTTACAATTTTACGTAACCCCTGTGAAAATGTTCTGTTCGCATTACCCCTGATGGTCGTCGAAGCGACGACGAGCGAGCCTAGTATTATATTAATGTAAAAAGGCATTTCCATTATTGAAAGTTGTTTCATATTACCCTCAATTGACAGTACCTACTGAATCTGCCTGAAAGCAATTTAATTGAAGCCGAAAAACTTTTACTTCAGATATACAATAATATGCAAAAAATATTAAAATTGCATTTAAATTAATGGCAATGTTTAAATACTTGATTGAGCCAGTTTTATCCTAATAATTGAAGGATTCCTAAATGTCGAGTGAAAATTCGAGAGCCTCATGGGCGACTGGTTCTACCACACTTTGGAAATTGTAAACCCAAACACTGCTTGGGATCAAAACACTCAGATCATAAGTAAATAACGGCAATATTTTGTTCGGAAATCTATTCTAACTACTCTAACTGAAGTGGGTATGTTCTCCTTATATCGCGCAAATCTCCGCGTATTTTCACGGGGATACAAACTGTCTCCACACTGAAACCGTAATGTCGATCGATCTCATGACGGATCATTACATTGAGTATTTACTACTGAGCTAGAATTTCAGGAATTTTTAAAAATGTGTGCATATTCGGCAGGTGTGACATGATATACGATGAAAGGGTAAACCTTACTAAATATGAGAACTGAATGTAACTACTGCTGGCACATAGCAATAGAAAAGCCTTTTTAATTGACAATTCTTTATTATTTTCGACGAACAAAAAATTACCTAAAACGGTTATGCCCATTTTCACTTTTAGAATAGACAAAAAGGTTTTGGATTTTTTTCGGAATGGAACGGAAAATGTATGGTTTTTGAGAAATGATCACATTTCTTACAAAATGGACAATGCCAAAAAACAACCTCCACAAAGTATACAACATTATTAACCACCATTGAAAATAATAAAAGTGCCTTCGTGGATCTCGTTTGTCTCCTCCAGAAGCCATCAACAATAAATCTAACAAAGAATGAAATATTTTGTATGAGTATTCCGTACTGTAAAATTCTGGGCTTACGGAGACATCCGTGGCTTGAACTAGATCACTCTCGTTTGCTATCTCTATCTCTCATAGGCTAGATGTTCTAGACGTTCTGCTTCAATGCTGTATCTGGGTCCTCCTCACCGTTTAGTAGTTTCCAGAAGTCTTTCACTCAGTAAATAAAAAAGTCTGTTAAAAATAGATTAACTTCTTTTGTGATAAAATTTGAGTCTCATTTGTTGAGTTCGAGAATCTTTCAAAAACAAGTATATTCATCTGCAGAATTGAATTTACATTAGATGTGATTTTTTCTTACATGTTGATTTATAAGAAATAAAATAAAAATTAAACGTGTCATCCTGTTCGCACGACTAAGCCGCCACCTATCAATCGGCGTCAAATCCACTGTAAACTGTCATCGGCAAAACATTCAATATGGCGGCTAGGTTTGCTGTCCTTTTCCCCCAAGAAATTTCTTGGTCTGTCACGTCAACTTTTTCGGGGAGCATTTTAGAAGTAAAATTCAGACAGAAATACCGAAATAATTAAAATAGTTAAATTGATTTGAATTTGTTTATAGAAATGAGTGAACCAATTTCAACAGCGCCGACATTTCCCATTTTCGAGAAACCTGTTCTGCAGTTTAACGAAAACGGATGGGGACCATGCGAGCTGCCCGAAACATTCAAGGATATGCCCTATCAACCGTTCAGCAAAAGCGATCGATTGGGTAAAATCTGCGATTGGACTGGCTCTTCAACAAATGATAAAAAATATCAAAGTGAGTGTGAAAAAGTAACAAAATTGCAAGAATTAATGAGTTCTTGGGTGAAAGAATGAGGTTATGTCGAATCGTGTCGTGTGTTTGTGAATGTGTCTATCAAGAAGCCATTTTGGGATTTTTTGTTACTTGGACCTCGCACAAAAATTTCCTTGTTTCCAAATGCAGATTGCATAGTAAACAATTGCACTGCAAATCGCCAGCATAATTCCGAACCTGGTCCTGGAGTTCTGTCTAATGTTTTGATTTTCTTTCAGACAAGTACCAATCGAGCTTTGGTACCGGCAGTCAATATGCCTACTTCCATGAGGAGGATGAGACGACTTTCCATTTGGTGGACACCGCACGTGTGCAAAAGCCTCCTCATCAACGGGGCCGTTTCCGTGGAAACATGAGGAATTCAAGGTATTGCTTCAGCCTTAATCTCTCTCTTGCAGTATATTTGATTTTGTTTTTTCTTTTCCACGACGCTGGTTCATGAACAGGGGCCGCAATACCCGCGGTGGAATGCAGTCGGGCATGACTACGCTCGGCAAGAATATCAAGTCGCGCGACAATCGCCGAGGAATGGGTAAGAAGTTCGGTATGCGTGGTGCTCCACCGAAGATTCGTGACGCCTCTGTGGCTGTACGTGCCGATTGGCAAACTGTTGAAACCATGGACTTCCCACGTTTGATTAAGCTCTCATTGCCGAACATCAAGGAAGGCGAAGATATCGTAACTTGCGGAACTCTGGAGTACTACGACAAGACTTACGATCGTGTGAACGTTAAGAACGAGAAGCCACTGCAGAAGATCGACCGCATCGTCCATACCGTTACCACCACTGACGACCCAATTATTCGTCGTCTGTCAAAGACCGTTGGTAATGTGTTCGCCACCGACGCTATCCTCGCCACCATCATGTGCTGCACCAGGTCGAACTACTCTTGGGACATAGTGGTGGAGAAACTTGGCGACAAAATTTTCATGGATAAACGTGACAATACCGAGTTCGATTTGTTGACTGTGAACGAGACCTCCGTGGAGCCTCCAACCGACGATGATGCCTCTCCCAACTCTCCTAGGAATTTGGCCATTGAGGCAACCTTCATCAACCATAACTTTAGCCAGCAAGTTCTGAAGACGGGCGAGAAGGAGTCTAAGTTCAAGTTCCAAGAGGCGAACCCGTTCATTGGAGAGGACGAAGATGTTGAGATCGCCAGTGTGGGATACCGCTATAGGAAATGGGATCTTGGCGGTGGAGTCGTAAGTCCTCAAATAAATCGGTTACCGTGCATGAGCTAATTTCTTTTCTATTTCGCTTCTAGGTACTTGTTGCTCGCTGTGAACACGATGCCGTGCTGCAGACACCGAACAACGAAGTTCAGTTCCTCACCATCAAGGCACTGAACGAGTGGGACTCCAAGTTGGCAAATGGTGTTGAGTGGCGCCAGAAGCTGGACACCCAACGCGGTGCCGTGCTCGCCAATGAACTACGCAACAACGCCTGCAAATTGGCCAAGTGGACTGTCCAAGCGGTTCTATCCGGCTCAGATCAACTGAAATTCGGTTACGTGTCGCGTGCACACATCCGTGATCCATCTCGCCATGTCATTTTGGGTACACAGCAATTCAAACCGCACGAGTTTGCCACCCAAATTAACCTGAGCATGGACAATGCCTGGGGCATCCTCCGTTGCATCATTGACATCGTCATGAAGCAGAAGGATGGCAAGTACTTGATCATGAAGGATCCCAACAAGCAGATGATTCGCTTGTACGACATCCCAGATAATACTTTCGAGAGCGATGGCTCAGAGGAGTGTGACGATGACAATGAAACTTTCCAACCTGTTTACTCGTACGGCAGCGGCAAGAGGATTTAATTCCAAGGTGTACGTATGCGCCTATTTTTAGAGAACACTTTTTTACATACATTCATACAACAAATACGCCAACCGTGAGATAAAAGGAAAGCAGGTAATTTCCTGGAAGATTTGAATTTCTAGAGAGCCCGTAATAATTAGCCGAACAAAGTGACACACGCAGACTATGATTGTTCATTGTAAAAGTAATTATTCCATAAAGTATAAATTCTTCAATAAAAAACATCATAGAAGAAGGCATTCGTTTTTGATTGTTGGTTATGGCATAGGCTTCACAAGGTGAGCGAATATAAGACGCGAAGGCGTTAAGATTCATCTCATGGAAAGCAAAGTTTTAACTACATACTTGCAGATATTTTGATGCAGCTGTATACTTCTGTAAGTGTTTAAACATATCTTCGATGAACTGTATGGTGTGAGGGTTGGGTTAGGTTCTGAGCTGACCCAGAGAACAGTCATGGGCCATTGTGACACTACGCGGATTGGGAAGCAGTTTGTGTTGGGTACTAAGCGATACCAGGCTCAGTCACGTTACTCCGCTTCGACGAAATATTGAAGAAGTAGTCCCCTAAGTGTAGTAGCGGAAGTAATGGATTCTACAATATGGGTGATAGTCTCTTCGCTCTTGCAGACGCATCCTACCGGCATGAATGCGATTTGCTCAGTGTTCTGTTACATCCCGATGGGCACGTCCCAGGAGTGACCTTAGCCTTAGCCTGAGCATACAAAGTTAGCGTTTTAAGTTGAGTGTTGCCCAAAACTGATTTTAAATGATGTACATATATAATTTACACTTGCGATTGGTTATTTCGATAGTATGTGTCGTTAGATGGGAATCTGTAGGGAGAGGCATTTAGGGTGAATGACGGATAAGAAGCAGTGCTACACCTAGCGAATTTATCAGTTCGGATATTACTCGGTATATCATAATTCCCCCTTGAGGCGGATACAGAATAGCTATCTCGTCAAAAATAAGCCAACAATTAATGGAAGAGCTTGGGGGTTATGTGAATGCCAATATTTAGCTGGCTCGTACTGTAGTTTGATATCTGATCAATTTCCTGTGTTTACTTCCGAAGCAGTGTGCTTTTCCTTAGTAGGCAGAGTCTGGGCCATTGATAAAGGTAGTGAGGAGTATCTCGATTTTCTCTTCGTCCCCGCGGCCCCTGCATAAGGTCTCATGGGTGAGGCACATTTTGTGTTCATGGTATTTCAGATGATTGACCAGTTAGCGCACCGACTACCATCCGCAGCACTCTTTTGCTGCATTGAAGATGTTTGTAGTTCGTTGCACTTAGCTAGATCCATGATTTTGTCGTCCACTATTTTCTTGATATCTGCATAAGGTGAATCAAAACAAGGGATTGGCTGAGCCCCTTTCCTGGCAAGTTCATCAGCTACCTCGTGGTCGGTCCATGTGACCTAAGGCCCAGTATAGAGTGCTGGGTACCATGAACATTAAGATCTACGCGGCAGCATGCACTCTCTGAAGACTTGACTTTTCGCCTTCCCTGAGATCTGTCTTACCTTTAAGCCTACGTATCGTCTTCCTGCAGCTTTGTGTACTCCTGCGTAGGGAAGTCGACAATATGGAGTTTTTGGATGACATGACAACGGAGCAGGTGTCATCATCCACGATGATTAAGCCAGCCAGGTTGTTATCTTCCGCTTCGCTACCAACTGCATCCGAAGACTCCCTAGCTGGGGATTGGAGAAGGATTTCCTCCTCTTCCGTAAAGGAAATTTCATTTTGATTATAGTCAGTTTCATAGAGATCACTGGTGCCCGACTCAATTGCGACAGAGCTCCCTGAAGATGTTTGATATTTGTTGGAATTAATTTTGTTCCTATGAGTAAGTGGGAAGAAGAGGTCATCTGTATGTAGTTAAAAACAGATTGCTCCACATATCCGGAGTTCACCGTCTTAGGACACGGTCACGCAGTGCTATTCATTTCTTGGCACGGTAATGTTCTTCACACCTAGAATTGCGGGTTTTATCGAGTCATTCGCCTCTAGATCCGCTATATTTAGTAGAAGCAGGGGCACCTCGTGCAGGGTGGGACTGCAGGGCATTATTAATCCCTTGAGCGTCTTCCGAATCGAAAACTGTGCAAAACCTGTGTTCTTGAAAGAAGTTATTGTTAGTGTTGAAAAAAACAAATGCTGTCTTATTTTTCGCATCTTTATTGAAACGAACAGAAAATTGAAATAAATAATTTATCGAGTTAACGGCTTCGGGCTATCGCTTAACAAAATTGCATTACTTAACTAAGCATGCATTCGTTTTAACATGTTACATATTAAATATATATATTTTTGGTTTGCAATAACTAAGTTTTTTTTCTTTGTATTAATTTATTTAGCGGTACTTTAGTGTAATTAGCATGCATTTTTATTTAAGTAAATAATTTAAATATAATTTAATTAATGTATTCTTTGATTTAGATTTCATTACCTTAATACGTAGTGAATAATAAAGCTTTTCGTTGACTTTCTCTAAAAAACGAAAACATGAATTTTAATTGAAAACAAAAAGTTACGGACAAATATAGTGCAACCCCCATTTTACAATCTATTGTACTTATGTATTGCGCTAGCTTAGTACAAACGTTTATTGAAAAATAACAAATACACCCTACTGCTTTGAATTTCAAGTTGTAGGTTATTTTTTTTTCTTTCTCAGTTTGAGGTTAACCTGTATTTTCTGTTGCGAATATTAGGCATCAAAATGCTTCGTTTTTCTGTGCTGTTCTTGAAGTTTTAGATTTATAGAAAGTTTCTCAATTGACGTGTTGCTTTCTAAATGTTTCTAGATATTTTTTTTGTTTAAATTGATTTCGCTATTAGTCAGAACTTCCACTGATGAAAACGCCATGTTAAACAAAAACGTTAAATAATTTTAATTTAAATTAAAAAGGAGAAAACAACAAAAATGAAGTAACAGACAATTTTGAAGATACCTAACCATACAACGTTTATAATTACAGTTGTATGAGTTAAAGTTTAACTAACATATTTAAGGTTGAACAAAACCCTAATCAAAACAAAACAAAACGAAAAAAAATGCAATAATGAAAAAATTACATTCTTAGGTAATTTTTGTTTTGTCAAAAACGCCATTTGCATTCAGTGCCTCTCTTTTTCCTGGGCACAGCACTTCAGGAGAACACATTTAAATGCACATACATTGGTATGCAAACAAACAATAAACAATACTGATCAGAAGCATTCTGAGCGACCTCGGGCGTTAATGAACTTCCATTAGCTTTGGTTGATAATTTTGGTTTTACTATTTTTTATGCAGAATCGACCAGGAACGTGGCAAGTTTTTTTTCACTGCCAAGTTCCCAGAACTGGGTTGGGGTTATTCAACTGCAGCGGTTGTCGTTTGTGAGGTCGACGATTCAATGTTTTCAAATTTCTTGCGAAAGGTCTCTAGGAGACCTGCTAGTGTAAGGCAGAAGCCACGGCTTGCAGGCACAAGTGGAAATTCTGGAGGTGTGATGTCGAGTAATGGTTTGGATGGACCATTCTCTGTATTGGGTGTCATTGCATTTTGACTTAGTGACAGTTCCATCCAGCCCTTGATGCGGTTGTACATTGACATGCCTTTCTGTTTGAAATGCTCTTGTATTTGTTCACGGAATATTGCCGGTGGATTTGTGAGAAGTTTTGTCATTGCTTGAACTAGTTTTATTATCGCCATCTCGTTGTACATGCGTGAGTTCTCAATTCCTTGCTGGGTACCTGAAAAAAAGAACAGAAAATATGCACTTGACGATTTCCGAGAATATACTTGTTTTCAATCTTGAGGACGAGACGTAGTGGCGTCTGTTTCAATATTACAAACAGGAGCTTTAAGATGAAACAGAAAACATTTTCATTTGCCGGACACAAAGATTAACCTGGTACATGAAGATTTTTTTCCGCTGCGACACTGCGGCTGCGGTTCAACATAGGCGGGACTGAAGCCGAACGTGTGTGATTTATACTCCAAACAATAGAGGTTAATAAAAACACGACTAGTTTCCACATTTGGTAAATTCTGCGACAAGGACGCGCGCATGTGATGGATACGTACTTATATAAATCAATATAGGCACACAAGGATGTACAAAAAAAAATCCCCGCCGCAGCGTTCTTATGATAATGAAGTTCGTCTGCCCCTCTCAAAATAATTGCCTGCTCTCTCTCACACAAAGTCAAAACACTGAATTTCTTCACTCACCCCTTTGCTTCTCGTAGCCAGCTTCGTTGAAGTAAGGTTCCGATACTAATATCAAACCTTGTATCGAAACAATCACCTGCAACAGCGTGCTGTTAGGTCCCCAAACTTCGGTGTCACGTCCCGACCAGGTGCCCAGCAAAGAGACACAAACCTTACCATCTTCATACAAATTCGGATTTAAGCGATCCGAACAATAACTAATGTAATGACAAGATGGTGGACTCTTGGGGTAATCCCTGCCCAGCTGAATATCAAAGAAGAACATGCCATCTTCGTATGGGGTGTTAGTGGGGCCTTCAATCATCACACTCACAAGATCCATACGATCCTCGAATACTCTACGAAAATAAAACCACTTTAATTGGATGGAATCAGTGTAGAATAAAGAAAACTTACCTAACCCAAACACCGGGAGGGAGGGAGGAACGTAGCATTCTGTGTTCCCTCTGTACTGCCTTGTAGTACTGTTGGGAGTTATTTGGATGCAGGATAGTAAGTTCAAACTTATGAGATTTTGGCGCCGCATCCATTATTTGGAAACAATCCAAAGGCACTGGCTGAATAGCTGGTGCGGGAGTAGCTACATCCGGCTCGTCTGGAGTCGGTGTTTCCGGTATGTTTATGTGGTTCAAGACCAGAGCTTTCGCCGGAGAGGCGTGTTCTTCACTCAAAAACAAACTCGACTCAGCGGTAATATCTGTGTCAAGGACTTCGACCTCGTGTTCAATTATTTCACTCAAATTTAAATTGTCCACATAGTACTTCTGACGAATTTCATTAATGCATTTAACCAACTGCTCCTTCAGCAAGCAACACAACCGAATGCATACGAACTCCGGTGCGTCTTCGGTAAACTCAATACTGCTGCACGAGATTGACTTCTGATCATCGATTGCCTTCAGGAGGCTGCCGTTGTTGTCGATGTTTGTTAAGTCATTAGAGCTGGCGTAGCTCGTGGAACTGCCATCACAATTTTCGGTCCGTGTGTAGTTTCCAGAATCGTCCTGCGATTTGTTATTTGGCAGCACATTTCCAAGCTTGAGCTGTGTGGTTTTTTCCGTTGCCTTCTCGATGTTTAGCATAACTGAGGTAAGAAGTTTGTTCTTTTCGTAGTTGTAGGGATTTTTAGGCGTGTCCCCAAGAGAGACTTTGGTATTGCTTGGGGGATTGCTCAATTGCCGTTGTGGCGATTGTAGTTCGGTGATCTCTTGAGTGTTATTGCTGGCATTCGATGAGGTTATCTCCGATTTGTTCGCCTTCTTTTTGGTGCATTTGAATGGCGTCGACGAGATGTTGAATATTACTTTAGGGGCATAGTCTTTGGGCGATGCTAGATTGCTGGGATTGGACTGGGTGCTGTTAACCGGAACTACTATACCTATTGCTTGTTGTGAGTGCTGCGTCGATGACTCGCTGAAGAGACGATTCTTGCGATCTTGCGTGCGTGTGTCTGCTACACATTCGTTGCCCACTTTCCGAACACGCTCTAGCAGACCCTGCAAATTCATAAATTTTGTTATTACCTGCTTCTATTGACGGTTCTGTATGCTTACCATGAAGTGATCCTCATGAAAGAAGCTCGTGTTCATCAGGCGATCCAGATATCTGCAGTTTTTGTACACTCCCAAGAGTTTCTTCATGACCTGTAACATTTAAAATTTAACCTCAAACTGCCCTCCATGCGTTCATGGTTGGTACTCACGTCGTGATTCTGGAGATGTGGATTTATGCTGAATATCTCTTCTAGTCTCGAAATAGCTACGCGAGCCCTTTCGAAATTCGACAAGATATGCGATTCGGAGAATTTCAGCTGTGGTGTTCCATTCCCGAACTCACTTGTCTCGCTCTCAGTTTCCCAGGAATCGTCTGTGTCGTGAGCCCAGTCGGCATGGTCATACTGCCCCACTTCGAACAGGTCCTGTGGCCAGCACATGCTAATATGACCCTCCACCCACCAAACTTTCACCCTTCCATCGATGTAGTTATCAATGATTTGGCCAGCCGTACACGCTGCGTCCTCTCCAACGAAATTCGCCACACGGATGACCATGGTGCCAGGACGGTATTGAAAATCTGGATGATCTTTCAGGTCATACACACTCACTTCGGATTGACCCTTGTACGTAGGTCTGAAAGAGTAAAAATGGATATGTGATTTGTAATGCAAGCGGCCCACTTTTTGCATACGTACTTCGGTTCATTTGCGGAAGTGTACGTGGTGAACCACTTGACGTGCGCAGTTCTTCCGTGATGATCCACCGTCTGAATGACCCCATAGTCCCGGAATGACACTTCCGAGTCCTCCTTGCTGGATATAACAAAATCCCCGGGAAAGAATTCCTAAATTTTGCGTGCATATGAAATCTTTGAACACTTGTGGACGTTCTGAAATTCAACTTACATGGTCATCCAAATGATGAATGGGATACAGCTGAGTGGATGAGATGCCCGATTCCAAAGTTCCATCCTGCCATACCACAGTGGCTGTGCTGTAGACTAGCATCGCTTCGGTGACCAGTTCATCGCCGACTGCGGGAAGCGTCGCGGTTCCACTGCTGGTACTGTTCTTCTTCAACTTCTTCACTTGCTTCTTCTGCAATCTGGACGTATGTTTTGGACTACTTCGTGGCGTAGGACTGGAACACGTCGATATAGTTGTGGCTGTACTCTCAGTCTCGTCTTCGACGTCCAGTGTTTCAACAATAGGATCGTCATCTTCATCCGTTTGCCAACCATCGGTAGATGTGAAATTAGCTCCTTCTTCTGGTTTCTTCTCAGTCTCACCTCTCTCTTTTGCGCTGTTGAACTTTTCCAGGTTTGTCTTACTCAATGGTTTGAGTGAGGATTTCGTGCTCTGCTTCTCCACGCCATTTGCCATCTCTGACATTGTGCTTGAGAGCTTGGTTTTTAGCTTTTCGTTGCGGGATGGTGTAACTTTGGTATTTCTACTTTGGTTTCTGTTGAAGCATTCCTCCTTCTCTTGTTGATTGAAGAGGATTTTATATTTTATTGCTTAAAAAAAAAAAATGATATCATTCCATAAGGATGTGCGGACAATTGAGCGGAGGGTTTACCTTGTTCCTTTTCCCATTGGGACTTTCGTACTACTACATCACAGTCGGCAAATTTTAAATAACTTTTATCGTTGATTTGGAGCATACACGATTCGAAGAGATTCAGTCGTTTGAGTCTTTCTAAATCATCACCGGTCACGCATGCGTCTGGCTGCTGGAGGAGATTCGTTTTAATGTCTCCGTCTTCGGACAGAGCCTTGCATTGCCAATGCACCCACACCGAGTCGAGTCGAACCGATTGAACGGTGAACTAAAAGACAATAATTAAGTAAATGTCATCGTTGGCTACAGGAATTGAAAACAAGAGATATACTGCTTTTAAGGAAAATTAAATGAATTGAATTTATGTATTAAACCCTCGTCACAGCATGTTGAATTGAAAATTGAGCTTAGAATTCTCATTGGCTTTATAAGGGGACAACACAGTTCATTGCCAAACAAGTCTTCAGAATGGGGTTCCACTGCAACAATTCCGGAGAAGTAGCATAAAATCCTTCTCTACTCCTTTACTCAAGAAATGAAAAGCCTGTCGTTTAAGAATGCTCTATATGGATCGCTTGGATTCACAAAGTAAACGACAATTAGGACGTCATAGTCTTTCAAGAGAAAAAAGCTCGGACCTGCAATAAGGACCATGGCTGGAATTCGATCTTGTCTGCTCGGGATGAGCTTACTTTTTATATGGACTCTGTGTACCAAACAAAGCGGCTGACGACGTCTAATCGATGGAAGCACGTTCCGCCTTAACTGAAGAATACTTTTCTAGATCCATCAAAGATAACTCTCCCCGAATGGTATTTCCATTACCAACACCGTCTACACCCATTCTGTTTGAAAGTGGAAAGCAACGAAAGGCAACATTCTCCAAAATAAATTCTAATCGACCGAATCAATCTTTTGTGAATATGAGAGGATCATGGAGCATCCCTTCCGACAGTGAAAATTGACAAAGGGCAAGAATGTGATTTCGTAAATTACTTCCGAGAACGTTAAATGAATCAAATGAATTTTTCGCAAGCAAGCACATAAATCTCACAGATAAAGACAGGCGATCAAGACTAAAGAGGCGTTTCCCCTTTAATTTAAAGACATATGTACATCCGAACATAACCAACAAAATGCATATCAATGATGAAACATAATCACCATCTTCTAAGCACATTTGTCTGTCTTAGCTTTATCACCAAGTCAAAATTACAAATAAAAGCAACCATATGCGTTAATTAAAAATTTAAGTATCAGATGAAATTAACAGATCTCCTGACCGCTTCCGCCGAATTGCCCCTGTAATATGAATGACACAATTGCTTTCGCAGCAATGCGAGACCATAAAACCAATTGCGCAACTTAGTATTCCAGGGTCATTGGTGACTCATTTCAGGCAATCGCATATATAACTAAAATAACTTACTATTCTAGACAGTGCCTTCCCTTTTCTATTGGTTTTCAAGGGACTATTCGGTGTAAGTAATGTATAGCTGTCAACAGTTTCTATTCTACCATGAATCACTTGTCCCGGATAGTATACCATCTCTGCGAAGTGACCATTTCGAAATTTTGTATTAGCATCTGTGAAATGCAACAAATCCAAGTCAGTCATTTCAATTAATGCACCACATGATGATCTGAAAGATAAATTTATGAATCATTCAATGGCAGAAGTTCATGTACGACGACTTACTTTAAGACAATCTTCTCGTTGACACCCTTAACACTGCCCACCCAAGAATCCAGACACACAGCACTATCGCGTGGCATACGAACCATTGGTTGAAGTCTCTCGCCCATCACGTTCTTGATGATATTTTTTGTACCTAAAATACGGACATCCGAACGCATATTGATTTCACGGCAGTAGCCACGTTGAGTGTCTTTTCCCGGCACTAAACGACGCACAACATCGCCCGGCATTAATGTTCGATCTGCAAGCCCAACCTGAGGAGAGAGAAGGAGAAGGTCAGTCAGTCTAAATTGTAAAAAGAAAGTAAAGATCAGCCTTTGGCTTCTGGAATGGTATTTCATTAACCTACAGATCAACTGCCGCTTGACCCCTATTATTTTGTTGCTTAAATAATGAAATAAAATGCAATGCTTATAAAGATCACTCTCTTGTTTCCATTTTGTGCCTTAGTTGCATAACTTGTGAAACATTTGTATAGCTAAATCACTTACGTGAATGGATGTCCTCTGGAGAATAGAAAAGGTTATATACGAACATTTTGAAAGCGGGGTTCGAAGGGCATGGTCCTGTCCTTGAATTACAATGACTATTGGGGATATTATTGTCACTTTTAGGAGACTGTAGTTGCAATTGGTTCCAAATACACGAGCCGAATCGCAGAAATTATGTTTTAAAAAAAACCGAGCGATTGGGAAATCTCTTAATGTAGGAACGATTAAAATGAAACCGGGCAAGGCAACAAGAATTTCAAATATCACAAGTGATTGCCTGGCTGATGTCCGAAGATACACTGTAATTTTGAATTTATCAGGGGATCGTAGGTGAAAAATGGCGCAAATTCGCTTTTTCGAATTCGATGCAAGCAGTTATGTTTCTTTTCGTATTTCCAGCATGTCCATACACGATATAAACCGAATGTTTTGCTAGGGAGTGACTCATTAAAGGGATATTTTTTCAACACGTGTTCGTCCATTGTTGTATCGGTAAAGTAACATGAATGTCAATATTTGAACTACAGCATTGATTTTGTCTAACCAACCAACTTCCGTTCTGCTAGGATAGACAGCACGCGTACAATTAAATTTAAGATTACTCCCAATTAGATTGCATCACGGGTGCGTGACTATACCATCCACTCACGTCGCCAAATAAATTTTAAATTAGACATGTAGATTGTAAAAAAAAAATCAGACATATTCTTCTCGTTACACAATTCAAATTTATCGATAATGACCAAATAGCAATTGCATTAATAAAACAGTTCGTTTTTTGAATGATTCGTATTCCCCATCCACGTGCTCCAATCAAATTCACGTTTTTTCATTTTACTTACCACCCGATCCGCTAGGACCTCCTCTTTGCCCTCAGGATGCCATATTACACGAATCTCACCCTTTGATAAAATATCCAATTCATCATCGTCATCGCCAGAGAATGCTTCAGAATTCTCAAGTACAAGACCGAATTTTACGCGACCCTTTCTATCGATGCGAAATATTTCATCTTCATAGAAATATTGATTGTCCACAGTGGTGGATCCTGGTGCAGGATTTTCATGAATCCTAGGCGGCGGCTGCGGCGGTGGTGGTGACGGAGGTGTCGATTGTGGTGCCGTTGAAGTCACCCCAGTTGCCATAATCAATTGAGCATTTAGTTTGTGATATTAACTGAGAAGTTTTGTTTCCTAGTTTGAATTTAGATTTTTTTACTTTTAGAAATTTTGTTGCGTTCCGTTCGGGTTTTTTCGTAGCCAATTTATCTTTGCTTCCCTGGAATTAACGGCAATTGTTTTTTCTCACAAGTACACTGCAGGGACAAGTTTTTTTTTGATGGCACTTTTGACGGCTGTGTGGGATACACTGAACTGTGGAACTGAGTGTTATTTATTAAATGAAGTGAGCTACTCGGATGCGTTAACAGAGGACGCGCATAAAATCAGCTGACTCCAATTGGGAGGGATTTTTGAATTTGAGAGTTTCTTGTAAACAATATTGTGATTGCATAGGCGAAGGGCGCAGCGAAATTGTGATTGATAATTATAATGTACTTTGTACGTGACGATGCGTATTTATGAAGATACGATAATTTGGGTAGTTTATTTTTTTTGTCTGGCTTTTGTGGTTTTGTAAATAAGTGTGTTCTGGGTGGATTATAACTAATGAGTTACATTTGCCAATCGAACGTCATTAAAGGCGATGCTTGAGAAGAAATTCGCTTCAATTGGACTTTCATGACATTCTTCCAGTCACAAAGTGGCATCCATTAACTACCCAGTTTAATGTGCAGCTACATTTTCCTCATTTGGTAGCAGCACGTTCTTCCATAATTCTTTCTAAACAGAAAAATCTAAGGCAGCAAATTTACAGGCGCTCCATAGAGGAACTGATAAGAAAGACGCATTCATGCGTTCTATACTTACTTAATTGATTCTCAGGCGCGCAACTCATGGAGGCTCCGAGCATAAGGCATAGCTTCCTACGATAGTGGACGGTCATGGGTTAGATTTTAACTCGGCATTAATTTTATTTTTCCTCATTAACTTTAAGGCCAGCTCGTTTTGACGTGAACGTTTTCTTCGTGAGACGTTGAGAATGCGCATCGCTGTCAATATCATCTGCAAAAACGCTATAGTTGAATTGATATCTTCTCCAGTGAAGGTTTGATCTGGACACGACAAGTGGATCATGAAAGTGTATCTCCTGGAGTTTTTGATCGGTCCGTTCTTGAACTGTGTATTGCGTACGTAAAGTGTTAATGCGGTGCTTCAGAACCGAATCGGGATCACGAATTTGGCGATCACATGGAATAGTTACTTGCGATGAATGTTCTCTTTCTTTATAGTTATTTATTGAGTTAACTACACACTAATGAAGAAAATGCTACTAAGATTATCAAGATTGGCCATTGATGGCTATATTCTGTTGTAGGTGACGATGTTTTGGAAGATACCATGAACCAGGACATCTGCAGAATTGGGGAAGACTAAAGCATGGCCGACGACTGGAATATCAGCTCCATATGTCCCATTCTCAAGTCGCTTTCTGCGAATTTCGCTTACACATCAGACTTCGCAGAGAATCGCCTTTCTTGAGAATGGGACATATGGAGCTGATATTCCAGTCGTTGGCCATGCTACCAAAGTGTGCTGTGTATGGGTATCTTAATACCGTCGTCAGTTATAAAACATCCTTGTAAATTCTTTGACGATAGGCAAAAATGTCTTAAGTCAAGAAATTGATTTTGAGTTTTAATTGGTTCAAACTAAATGTTCTCTCTCAAAAATCGTTCGTTATGTACTAAAGACATAATACTAGCACAATTGCTTCCCATCGTAATAATTTAGGCCTTAGGAAAAGTCAGAAAAATAAATATGTGGCTTCGTATTAACATCCTCCGTTTTTGTCCTTCAGTTTCTGCCTTAATACCTTATTGCCTTATGTCAAAGAATTTGTATGCTTAATTTCTTTGGATATTGAGTTTTGAAAATGGAGTAAGAAAGAACAACTTGAAATGGTATTAAGAGGAAAAATTACTGATACTGCGTGATAGATCTTGCACTTTGGGTAGTAGATGTGATCGATATGAAAACGTCCCAAGATAGAGCAGACCTATCATAATTGTGATAAAGTCGCAACCAGAGAGGAGTAATCCCTTATCTCTAGTCCCAACACTGCTTGCAGTTTGTCGAAACAATTGAGCTGAAAACGCCTAACTCTAAGGGCCCAAATCATGCTCTACAATTGTATGGACCGGAAACCTGGGCGGCAAGCAAAAAGGTAAAAGTGGGTTTTGGTGCCTTCGAAAGAAAAATTCTACGTCCAATATATGGCCCCGTCTGCGGGAATGCGAAAGACGATGAAGAAAATCCGTCCATTGGAAAAAATAAGGTTTAACATCTTACGCTTCACACTTTATTATGCTATAGCAACGCCCCACAGAAATATCAGAAGCCAGCCGTCTACGGACTGAAACAAAACGGAACATTTTGTTGAAAAAAAAGTTGTCAGTCTAAAAGAATTAAATTTACCAAATTGCGGCTGATGTCCTTATCAGCGTCTGGGTAAGGCCCACAAGGGGAATTTAAAATGTATGGAACTTCAATTCAAGACCTACGTCGGTAACCATCTCAACAAATTAAGGAAGATACAGAGACAAGCCTGCATCTGCGCCAGTGGAGCCCTCAAATCAACTCCTACCCATGAAGTAAAAACTCTTTAGAACCCAGTAGATATTTTTGGTAAGCAAACAGCAGCCCATTAAGCATTTCGTCTAAAGGCTTGCTCTCAATAGAACCTTGGACACGTAACATAAGTAACCCTATAACATAGGTACCCCTATATCTACCTTCAAGTTACAGCTCAAGTAAAACGAGTCCCAGATGGTTGACAGGCATCTCAAAACAAATCTCGGCTCATCTCGATCCAAAAGGAGATCAAGGAGTAGAAAGATCAAGTAGCCTGATCATCCTAAAGAGATATAAAATTAGCACTGCAGTGGGAATAATTATTGGACACTGCGCACTTGGCCTTCAGGCAAATAGAATATGTCGAATCTGCCAATCCGAAAACCAATTGTCCTGTTCTTGCCTCAACTAGGAAAGCCACTATACGGTCCTATTGCTTCGACAGTCTATACAACCTCAGCAAAATACCGGTCAATGCACTTATAAGATTTGTTAAGAAAACGGCAACCCTCTTTAATTTGAATCTTCCACGAAGCGGTACCATGAGCCTTCTCACCTACATGACTCAAGATCCACGGTCATTAGAAATTGTCCGGTCAGGGGGATTGTCCGTCACATGAGCTTTCACTGTTTTAGGTGCAACATAGTACTTTTTTTAAGCCTTTTAGGGCATGCAATTGTTTTATAAGACTCTATTATCTTTTTACTATAGTCGGTGGCATTTCTCTGTTTTTTATAACCATATTGACCAATCAGAGGTCGGAATTTACGTTATTTCGTGAATAACCGTTAAAAAGTCATGAATATCTGTCAAAAAAGCACTTAAATTCGTCGATGGACTAGGGGGCAATCAGCTGCGAAGTCGGCTATCTCTGTAATACTTCATTTCTGTTTACAAAGCTAGACTACACCTCTCTACACAGAAAAAAAAAAACAAGTTGCCTGTGCCAATTCGTTATTTTAAAACAACTTCACAAATTTGCAGGTTTATAGAAAAATACGGAACCTTTCGGCAACTCCTTCTAAATTTTGTTCATTTTCGAAATTCCAAAACTGAAGTAACTCCCATGAATACCAAGTCGAGAGGTAACCCCAGCCAACTATTCATACAAATCGTTTGAATAGGATTCGCTTTTCATTCACTTTCAAAGGACCTGGACCCGCAGCATACGGTCTTCCATCGAGCGTAGGCTTCAATGAGCACAATGTAACAAAGCAACGCAAGCCGCGGTATACATTTGGAAATTATCACAAGGACTTGTCAAACCGATATGGTCCAGGTGCAGCTGGATATCGTCTCGAAAGAATCAATCGTTATGGAAACGAACCAACGCCAACGTATACAATGCGACCGCAAACAATTGTGAAAGGTACCACGAGCATCCATGCTCCTTGAGGGTTTCAAGGTTCAAAATATCACCTGTCACCCTCTCTATTTGTAGAGGTCTTCAAGAGTCCTGGTCCAGCTGCACATAATGTTCGCGAAAGTCCGTTCTTCAAAGGGTCAAGGGCTCCTGATTATTCCTTCCGTCCACAGACGAAGGTCTTAAGTGGACATTATGCTCCAGCGCCAAATACTTACCTCGTCGAAAGTTACAAGAACAAGCAAAGAGCTCCGGTATATACTATGTAAGTAATATAAGGCCGTAATGCCAAGGTATTGGATGTAAGTGTCTCTTTCGAATTCGATTTACAGGCGACCACAAACGCCTGTTATAAGCCGCTTGTGCACCCCTGGTCCGGCTGTGTATCCACGCCCAGACCAAAATGTCAAGAAAACCAAGGCACCCGAATACTCCATGAAGGCGCGAAACATTTACTTATTCAGGAATTGTGCTCCAGGTCCAAACACTTATAACATAGCAGATAAACACCCATTCGCCAGGGGACCTACCTATGCATTCGGCCAGAAGCACGGCCCATATGTTAATCCGATGATCGTTGAGTGTGACAACCCGTGATCAGGTCCTCCCTAGGCAACTTGACGGTGAAAGATTTTGCGGCAATTTGGAAGCAGTCACTTTGCGTCCTTGACATTGTGAGTGATTAGGAATGAGTGTCTACGGTGGTGTGAGTGGGTGACTTAATTTCTGCGTTAGACAAACAACTGTAACAAATTTGACATATACAATTTAAACTAAACTAAATCGCGGATATCATGGTGTTTGCATTAACTTCGTGGCTAGTCAGTATTTTTAACTTCTGTTTTGGTATCAAAATCTGTGTGGTGGCATTCAAGGTAAGTAGAATCGCAAGAAATTTATTGGGACACGGACACAATTTATACTACGGAGATTGTTCAGAACCATATGTTGTCTATCCAACTCAAACTTACTACAGGCTGGTGTCGAAATTCTTGCGTTGGATTTGGAACCTCTCAAGACTCATCAGCAAGACACCCTTTACCAGGGGCGAACTAAGAGCCGTGGCACCCGGGCCGGTAAAGCAAGCTCACAAGCTGTAGAAAGTTTCAGAAAAAAACCCGAGCAAAGATTTTATGTAAAGGTGCTTTCCAGCTCTTATTACACTGAATGTTTCATTTAAATTATTAAAATTTATATTTTTACGATTCAACATCAACAGTCAACATGTTTTGGCGTATTGTTGATCTTAGATAAAGCCTCAAACACGTAGAATCACTTACGTGCGTTGCGTTCCGTTAAAAAATGTACAACTCATATGCCCTAATGAGTGGGAGAGAGAAAGCAAATGCAGCCCACAAGTGGAATCCATCACGACGAATGCAATTTATCAACTTTTAATATTTTGTGCGGCTGACAGATATTTCAGTGGAAGTTCATTCGGGTGGTATATTGTTTTTTCAATATTTTTTGACGGAAATAATACGTTTTGTTTAAAATTGTTTTTGAATAATTTCAAATAATTCAGGGACTTTAAAATTTAGAATTTCTTGGATTTATTTGTAGAGTGGATTGCGCGCGCAACGAACGTACAGTTGTGTTCAAGTTGTAAGTCAGTTAATTAGCACACTACTATTTTTTTGAACAGTTGTATAAGCACTTCAACGAACCTTTAACGACTGATTACTACAACCGACATACAGTGGAAAATGTTATCAGTATTTGCTTTGTCAATTACCGTTATACGTTTCTGCAGGCTGCATTCAGGGAAAATATAAAAAGTTGGCTTGGCATTTCTTGGAATATGCAAATTAAAAGTGCACTACTATTATTTTGAACACAGCTGTACGTATTATGCACGTCTTTGAAACCAGCAACAATTTTTGTGGATTCTAATCGAAACGTACGCAACGGATTCTATATGTTTGGGCCTTAAGTCTTAATTAATTTCAATTTTGAAAAGCTTCATGCCTGAAACACAATAGTGCGTTGCGCCAGCCGACATCATATTAAGAAGAGAGAGCGATGAAGCGCTGCGTTTTACTCAATTTTTCGGCTGTTCTCTCTCTTTTATACCCGATGAAAAATATTGCCGTATACACTCATTTGTAATGACTTTTGTCGTTAAATTATTTTTAATTTTAATCATCTGTTTTCATTTCTCAAATGACAGTTGACACAAAATAGTCTCAATTTGGAAGAAAACTCTCAATTTGGGAGAAAATCTCTCTCCCAGCGCATCTCTCTGTCAAAAAATATCCAACATGTTCAATAATGACGTGCGATAGACTTAGGTTTTAGGTGTTATTACGACCCTCTCATCTCTCCCATTTGTCATTAACGCAGGTCGAAGTTACATTTTGTGTGCGTTGAAAGACAACGCTAGCGCAAACGCACTATTGTGTTGCAGGCATCATTCCCACGATGCAAATTGTTTAATAAATTCTCATCGCTAATGAAAGACTGGGCAAGGAGTCTGGAAGGTCCCACTTAACAATGAAAGTTAAGAATTCAAAGTTTGTACAAATTTCTCCATCTTTTGAATCTATTTTTGCAGCTACCATTTGGTGTCGTATTCGCCAGATTTCCAACATGATACGGTTTTCTGTTAGTTCTTTAAATGTCGGTCACCAATATTTTCGGTTAAAAAGCTGAGAAAACTGTCGCAATGTCTTCCATGCCTATAGACCGATGAATAAGTTCAGTGTAAAATGTATCCTGACATTCTAACATGGATCTTCATGTTTCCTCTTCCAACGTCAAACCAGCAGCTTGAGCCTTTCGCCTCTCATAATTTTCTTCTTTATTGTTCTTCCCCGCCTTTCAATTGAAATTTCTAGCTCAGAACATTGCTCTCTTGTTTATAAGATGGCCCTTTTCACAGTTTCGTCACGATGTTCTTGAAGAAAACTCGCGAATGGCTTAAGTTGTGTTAGACTTTTTTCCTAGAGTAAGCCCGGATTTTTTCAAGTATTTCTGTGCTCAACTTCTTCCAAAATATCGCACCAGAATGGAGGATAACACAAACCGTAAATTTGCATACAGCAGATAAGAGTATGGTTGCAGCACCTCTTGTATCCAAATTTTCCTCTTGAGGATCACAAGGGAGATCAAGAGTTGAAACTATCTTCACGAAATTTTCCCTCAATGGCTAAACAGCTTCCTGAAGTCATTTGAAACGTTGAAATTTTAGTGGGAAAGCAAAATTGGATTCCAAAATTTATTTCCCGATATATTTAATTTAGGTGCGATGTAATTAACAGTCAAAAGAATGAAATAAAAATCGTATCGTCCACAGAGATAAATTTATTTACGCATTGTCGCAGTCCACAATCATCGGCGGCGCATAGTCAGAGTGTCTCACTCCGAATGAATACGCCGCTCCCTTCTTTCCAGGCTTGTGCCCAGCCAAGTTGTATGCATTCGATCCCGGAGCGACGTTCTTGAACTGATATGCATTTCTCGGCGCCATTGTGTAAACAGGGCTCTTCCGGAGTTTCACATTCAAATCCATGCGACCATATGTAGCTGGTCCAGGAGACCTCGGCTTCACTGCCGAGCGTGTTATAAGACCCCTAAACCAGAATGAGCGTGGTTTAAAAGGTTAAATACAGAGATTTCACTTACATGCTATAAGATGGAATACCAGGCTTAATTGGTTGAACTCCAAATGCATACACATTCGGACCGGGGCCAAACTGTTTGGGACGATACTCATTCCTACGCGTCATCGAATAAGCCGGAGCAGTGGCGCCCTTAAAGAACGGCTGTGTATGGACGTCATGCGCACCGGGACCCGGACCTCGACTTTTCTCTAAAAGCAATCAATTTTAATACTTTCTTCAAGGGGTATGCAACTCTCACCTGGAATTGGGGTCAAGGGCGCCATTGAGTAGTGATGTGCTTTGTTGTACCCATACCGGGTAATGCCCTCAACTTGATATGCCCCTGGACCAGGGCTGGACCTCTTGTCTACCACTTTTGTCTGTGCTCCGAATGAGTACTGCGGAAGTCTGGCTTTACTAATGTCATGCCCATTGTAACCGACTGCAGTTGGGAGACTGTAAGCTCCAGGTCCGGGTCCTAAAAAAATGCTCTTTTAAGAGAAAGAAAACGATTGATTTACCAAGTTGTCACTTGCCCAATGGTTTTTTACTCATCTTTTGGCTTCTTTATTTAATTTGAACGGAAAATTTTGAATGTAATTTTGACTTGATTAATACAAAAGTCCGAAAGGTTGTGAATTGAAAAATATTTGTTTTCTAGAATTTCATTCCGCAGTGAATTGATTATTTTTGTTTTGAGGAGTGAATTTTGAAATTAAATAATGTATGTTCGTTTTTCAACGATAACGGTAATCGTTATCATTGTTCTGCCAGGAGTACTGTATATGTAGCATGTGAGCGTATTAAGAAAACACAACAATAAATGATTAATCCACAAATAAAATACTCATTGGTTGCGGCAAGGAAACTTTTTAACTGAAAGGGTTGCCAGAACGCTACAGGTGATGACTCGCAGATTACTGCTGTTGACACACCCACGTGGTGTGTTTTCGCGTAAGTTCAAGCTGTGACAGTTATGCTCAGATTTCTTCTGTGTTCGCTACATATGCATTTACTCCTCTAAACTCTTTTAAATGACCGCCAGAACAGCTGTATGTAGACAGGAAATAATAGTGTGAGAACACCAGCAGATAGAAAGAGAAAGAGAATGAGAAAATGATCACCAAAATAAACTGAAGTTCACTCTGTAGGCTTGTTCGGTTTGACAACCTCACATGGACGGATGAATTCAACGTGGCTGCAACAAGCTTTATCAGAAGCCTCGAGGTTTGCAGACCCGGTAAATGTATGGCGGAACCTGGTAGGTTCGGAGAAAAACTTAGGAAAACCTCGCGGTTTCGTTCGGTGGAAGCCTGGTATAAAGTCCGTCCAAGGGGTTATTAATCTGTTTTGGACATCGTCAATGCAATTGCACTGTTAAAATAAAATAAATTGCTCTCAACGTCCGTAAATGACAGTAGGTGTTGGAATATTTCCCAATATTTGCCAAGTTACTAGAAGTAACGTATAATAGAAAATATTTCAAAATGACCTGGCCTGAACCAAATGAAATGTTTACAGTATCAATATCCAAGGCGTGTGTATGATTCCAAATTATGATTGAGATTGTGGACAAAATATGTATACGTAAGTTGTGTTGACATAATCACTGTTTGGAATGTATTCACTGTGTGGAACGTATTCACTGTTTCGAACGTATTCACTATTTGGAACTTATTCATTATTCATTCGCTAAAGTGCAACAAGTCAGCAAGAGATAAGGCCAATCGATCTAAGGATAAGTGCAGATTATTTATCGACTCCAGCTGCAAGCCTAATACAAATAGAATTTAATGGAATCACAGCTTATTGTCATGGCTATGGGCTAACTCACAGCTTATTGTCATGACTATGGGCTAATAAACACACTGAAGACAAAGATAATGCATACTCGTCCTCCGCATATAAGAGAACTAACAACGAAATTGTGTCCAAAAGCCTTAGCCCAAAAATCATTAGTAGCTATGAAAGTGGGTTTGGGATCGAATCGGTACAGTTTCAGAGTTACACTGTTCAGTTTATTCATGAATTTGAGACCGTAAGCTTTTATTCTATTGGCCAGTCTCGATGTTTAAAACAAAAAATGAAAGTGAATGGTATTTCCCACTTTTCAGAAATAATTTGTGTCTATCCTAGAAGGGACACCCCTACACAACTGACAATTATGATCGCCCCGCAGGTATCCAAAATAGAGAAGTTTCACTGTATCACGATTGAAATGGTATCTTCTCTGTAGCTCTTCTTGGTTCGTAATGAGAGACATGGTCATTTGTCTTTTTCTAGAACTGACATTAACATATTTGTGCCTAAGCCGAGTATTGTCAAGCGACACAATAAAATGTCCTAAAATACTTAGTTAAACAAATGTTTTATTTGGCATTTATATTTACATAATTTCCAAGTCACGTCAGCACTCAGTCAGAAAAGGTTACAAGTGGATTTACATAATTCTCAAAGCCTTGTCTTTTATTTTAGTAACATTTAAAAAATCTATGTGTATTGCATAAAAGAGAAACAACCAAAGGAAAACTGTCTATTCAACGGCATTGTAGAGCTTCTTATAGTGTGAGCCAGGACCACTGCCGGACGTCGACAGCAGCATCTGATTTCGTCTCTCGGCCACAAACTGAAATGAAGCAACTGCTATAGGGCTCTGTCCGACGAAGAGGCTTGTAGAAACTTACCTTTGGATTGTATTTCTGATAGAGCAGCACTAGAATCGGGCCGTAGACAATGTTGAAGAAGCCAACCAAGCGCATCAACCAAGCGAATCCCAGAGCCTGTGCTAGTTCACCGCCAGCCAATGGAGCTGAAAGAAAATACTGTTTCCTGACCACTTCTCATGCCAATCTGGTGCGGATGCTTACCCAGGCAATAGGCCAGACTGACGGATGTCTGTTGAATTGCATAGACTGTGCCATAGCTTGACATCGAGTCACTCGAAACAGTTGGATCGTCACTCAGACTCGCATCCACAAACGTGGCCAAGAGTGGCACTAAGGCTGCGTCGATGATGCCTATCCCAAGACCCAGTCCGAAGTGTGGTAGAAGCAACTGAGGAACTGTGGTGGCATTGGGTATCTGGAAAAATGAACGAACAGATCATAACAACGCGTGGAAAGGCGTGTTTTAAGACCTTACCAAGACCGATGCCACGCCAACCAGCAGCAACGAAATGCAGGACACCCTGACTTGCCCGAAATTGTAGGCAATGGTTCCGAAGAAATTCGTTCCAATGAAGTAGCCGACGGAATCCGGAATGAAAACCGTTCCAAGCTGCCATTTGTACGGCTTCAGGTGCTCCATCAGCCAAATGGGCAGACACGGTTCAAGGATAGCCATGGCGGATGTAGAGATCAAGATGGCCAAGACGATGGCCAGTATCATTTTGTTTTGGAAAATAGGCCGCCACTTCGGTCGGTCAGTCTGCTGATTTACCTAGAAAACGAATGTGTCCTAAAATATTGCTTGAGAATGAAGAGCATTACCTCCGGCTGTACAGAAAGGTCCATCGTGAGCAATTGCATTCCTAAGGAGAGATGACATTTGGATGATGATGCTGATTACCTGAACGTGATTCTTACCCAAGCTGAGGAAGATGAGTGTGGACAGAATGATAAAAGGCGACGACTTGCCTACGAGATCGTAGAGGATCCCACCAAACGGATAGCCCAAGAGGACTCCAAGGGCAATACTACCCAGAATGATTCCCATCACTTTTGATCGCTTGTCCTCCTCCGGGTAGAGCTGAAGATGGAATTAAAAGGATAATTATGAGAAAGTAAGAGAGAAAGGCGCGCACACAAGCTTGAGTAAAGGGAAACGTGCGATTGATTCATATCTACCTACCACATCACTATAAACTTAAAAACTTACAAAGAAAAAAAGAATTTTCTTCAATATATATAAAAATGAGTTTGATATTTGTCTGTCCTTTTATATCTCGATTTTGGCAACACCGAATTGTATGATTCTTTTTTTGCTGCAAATGTATTCATCTGTAGTAGGTTTGTATGTAAAAAAAAAAAACAATAGTCTGACATAGGTCAGTAGCAGACTCTTAAATGGTATTAAACGGTTGTGTTATCCGATTTGCAGGCCAATAGCTGATATTGTGCATGTGTGGGATGCTAAATATGGCAAGCCCCGCTTATGTACACTTATTAGTGAAAGATTTATACTGTTTTGAAGAGAGAAACGTACAGTGGCTTGCAGACAGATTTTCAGGTACGAATGAAGAAACTCGTTGAGGTGGCTTGTCTACTCTCCGTTGAATGGAGGTATGTTAGCAATATCTCAGTGATCCTGCATATCAGAAAGGAATCGGTGAAGAACTTGGTGTTAGTCAAGCTCTCGGACTGTGAATCCAGTAATTGACAGCATGGTTGCACATGGTTAGGTTAGGTAGGCAGGCTGCTAGTGCATTCACCAGCACACTTAGATCATATTTGTCCACTGTGATACCCACAGTCAGAATGGAAGTATTCTCTATTCGACTACTCCAGTGATGGCGATAGACCAGATTTGAAAACCAGGTAAATAGCAGTATAAACTTTGCTTTCACTGGGATTCAATATGGTTGCACATACAACTGATTGGATAAAGTCTTCAACTAATAATAATAATAATAATATGGGTGGCGCTACAGCCCGTAGAGGGACAGGGCCTAACTTCTCAGCAACCACTCGTGTTGTGCGCGCTATTGTTCTCTCACGCGTGGAAGGTACCTACAGTTTAATGCCGACTCCGAACGGCGTAGTTCAGAAGCTTTTTCTAGACAGGAAATACTCTTTGAGCATTGTCAGTGACTCGAAGAGGTGGAGCCGTGAAAAAATATGAAAGATGGTAAATTCGGGTATCGAACCTGACACCCTCTGCGTGGGAGTCGACGCACTGACCCACTACGCCACGGCGACCCACAAAAGTCTTCAACTACCAATAATCAAATAACGAAATGGCAGGGATACTGAAACCAAAACTATATGGCTATATCCTAGTTTCATCTGTTTGACACGTGTCTGTCGCTAACTCCCTTTTTGGTGGTTGAGAGACACCGCCCGATTCTTCCTAACGACATACTTCACTATTTCTTCATTCACCAGCTGGTTCACTCCCTCTTTGCTGTATAGATTCGTCTTCATGAATACCGACTTGGATGGCACCACAGACCCTCTCAACAGTTGATTTGTAGCCTTTAATAAACGCTTCTCCCAATCCAACAATTTGAAGGCGTTATTCCCAGTTTTTTTCATGCCCGTTTTCTTCTCAAACCTTGTCTTTATATTATTGATTTTCCTTCACAAACCTTTAGCATCAGCAGGTCTATCAAACATTGCTGTGTTTATTGGTGAGTGCTTCGATTGGTTTATCTTTCCTTCTTTTTAGATATGGTACTTGAGATTTTTCCAATGTAGGGGGATTATCTGTCATAGCATTTCCTATGAACTGTTCGTTACTAGCATTGTTAGGCTTGAACTATTACCATCTTACCACTGGTGGGGGATAGCAAGAGAGCAAACCAAATTGAATACAATTCTTGTTTATTGATTGAGTTTGTTGTTCTCCTCTTCTTATACTAATTCGCGAAGTAATTATTGCTGACCCAGCGCCTGGAGTCAATATTGCAACTATAGCAATTGACGCATGGTGACAGCGAGAAATTGATATATAGATATATAATAGGCAAATATAAAAAATAAGCAAATACAAAAATTGTAGGTACTTCAGAAACCATTGCAAGTACAATTCGTCAAGCATTTGTTTCATTTTTCACTAAGTTCTTCAGTGCTAGAGTAATGTATACTTAGGGCACAAATGTATACTTACACTCAATAAAAAAAAAATACCTTCTTGTGATGAGTAGTTAAGACATAACATAAAAATTGTTATGAATACGAAAAGAAGGAAAAACTTATATTTCGTTTTTAGGAATACGCCTCATTTGCAAGAAAAATGTAACGCCGATAGAAACCGATGTCCCACTAAGAAGATACATGTGAACACATTTCAACATATATTCACCCATGTCGCAATTATCGCAACCAAGGATGAAGTACAGTACGGTAGCACACACATTGTAAAAACATATTTAAAAAAAATCAGAATAAAATCTGATCACAAAAGTGATCAGATTACGGTCAACTAATAAAGTTAATGACGAAGATAAATTGTGGTATAAATAATAAAACTACATTCATACATATTTACTAACAAACATGATGACAGACATACATCCAGTTTGCTATAAAATGCCATGGAGAGAACTTGTTCCTTTATTTTCATAAATATGTATGTATTTTCAGACACAATTCACACCATAAAGTCGCATGCAAAAATGTCTTCGACCATTCTTTATCTCAAAAAAGTGCGCTACCAAATCCCGATACAATCTATATATTTGTGTGTATATATAAAGCCCAGTCAAATATATGGAAGAGAACATGGCACATCTAATTTCAAAGTGGGGTGGAAGTAAGCAGTGTGTTTGTGGCTTTGTGAATGACTCGGAATGGATGTGCGTGTGCGAATTCCACTGGTTGGCTGTTCATTGCAATGATCTAAAAAATCAAATCAAATAATTCAATTAATCAAATAATTACATTTTTGCTTATTACTTCTGTTTTATATTCGCAGAATAAGGACTGATTCATCAATCTCTTCGCCAGGAAATGTATTAACCGAATAATCAAGTCATATTCATAAGCTGTCCAGGCGCTTTGTAGTAATATGTGTGAAAAACATAGAAAAAACGGTATATTTTGTTAAAAAATCATATAAAGAAGTTAAAATACCCAATAACGGAATTAGGATATTAAAAACCAAAACCTTTTTCACAGAATTCTGAACAAAGTTGTCAAAGCCACCAGTGCTCTATCTTTTATCATTTAAGAGTCCATAAAGCCCAAATATACAAACAAACAAACATTGATTTTTATATGTTTAGAAGATTAGAAAAAAACGATTTGGGTAATTGCTTTCAATAAATATTCTTTATTACCCGCGTTTTTTTTTTCAAAAATCTATAAATAGTGAAGTAGGATCGATCATCGAAGTAGGGTGATCATCAATCATCAATTGACATCAATTTCGAACAAATAAATTTATTTTTCATATATTCTGACATCCCGAATCGTTTTACTGAATCTTACTTCACTTCAAACGGCTATTCTATATCAAGACCATTTGATTTTTACGAAATCGAATTTTTATTGAAAATAAATAAAATTCTATCACTATTGTGAAAACTAAACTTCTTGAATGTTAAGCTGCATACCTTAGCGTATCGTATGTACAATTTTGTTTCTTGGAACTACATTTCTAGAATTTTATTAAATTGAGTTAGGTTAATGGGTTTAGTAAATTGATAAAAATAGATATAAACAAAATATGAAACATCCCTCGATTTCTTCATTATGGATTTGAGCACTGTATTATGCAATAGTACAAAGAGTAGAAACTTAAAGCATAGTACAACATCCTTCGCCTAACACAATCTGATTTATGTTTAAGTCTATCCTTGTATAAAGAACTACATGAACTTTTTCAACGCTTTTCTTTAAATACGACCCCCTGCCTGCTCTTCCTTGAGTAACTGTCGACTATGATTGTGTATTCAACGGGAAGTTATACGTTTTATATCTTGAAAAAGTCAGCTCTTGTTTAACTGACCGAGTTACAAAAGCATTAATGGATAATTTGTTATGTCCTTATCTCAAAGGATTTCATCATCATTGCATCGGTAGAATATAGAAAGCCATAAAAATACAGTCCCAATTGAATTTCAGAATCAATACAGTGAACACTCAATATAGTGAACACTCAATATTTTATGCAGGCTATTCTAAATAGTCAACAAACATACCTCTCTGAACCTATATTTTTTGTTTGTATTCTCTTTGGACCTCTCAGCATGTAAAACCACCTCTTAAACTCATTAGTGATATGCACTCGGTAGTATTTATATGTAAATGGTTTTCCAATAGGCACATGGCAACTTTGAATTCGATTTGTGAACGCACTCTTTCACTAAACATCAAACTGTCATTGTCAATTTATTCAGTAAACTCAACATTTTCACCATGGCAAGGTACACGAACGAGCAACGTCTGCAAACGTCTGCGACCGAAATTCGGATTCGGTGACCGTAACTTTAATGCCTAAAACACAATAGTGCGTTTGCGCTGGCGTTGTCTTTCAACGCATACAATTCAATGGCCATACACAAAATACAACGTCAGCCTGCGTTAGTGAAAAATGAGAGAGATGAGAGGATCGTAATAAAACGTAAAACATAAGTCCATCGCACGTCATTATTGAACATGTTGGATATTTTTTGATAGAGAGGTGCGCTGTGTGAGAGAAATTGAGAGTTTTCTTCCAAATTGAGAGTATTTTGTGTCAACTGTCATTTGAGAAATTTAAACAGATGATTAAATATAATTTAACGACAAAGGCCATTTCAAATGAGTGCCGCAGAAAGGCGGCAATATTTTTCATCTGGTAGATGAGAGTTCTCTCTCTCTCTGCTGATAAATTGTGCATTTATATCAACTCAGTGCGTAATCGCACTCTCAACGTAACATGAAGTCGGCTGGCGCAACGCACGATTGTGTTTCATGCATAAGAGCGTTAATCATCTTCAGTGACAAAGCTCATTGTTGGCTCAATAGGTTCGTCAATAAGCAAAATATGCTTTAGTAGTCGGGTGAAAAACCACATGTGCTTCATGAGTCATCACTTCATCCGCATAAAATAACTGTTTGGTGCGGTTTGCATGCTGGCGCGGCGGCGCTATTGAGCCATATTTTTTCGTCGACGATAAGGATCGTCACGTTACTGTGGATGGTCAGCGTTATCGCGCCATGAGAACCGATTATTTTTGGCCGAATTGGAAGTTATGGACTTGGACGACATGTGGTTTCAACATGAATTATTGAAGAGTAAGTACGGTGAGCGTGTTATCTCAAGAAATGGGCCGCTTCGATCGTGCGATTTAACGCCACTTAATTTTTTTCTGTGGGGCTACGTTAAGTCATTGGTTTATGCCAACAAGCCGACGACGTTGGAAGAACTCAGAGCCAACATTGAATTCGAAATAGCGGCCGTTTCAGCCAAAATGTGTGGCCGAGTCGTTCAAAATTCGGTCCAACGTATCGTTACAAACGTTGCCGCGGTGGCCATGTGAACGAAGTCGAGTTCATTTCATAAATGTTTTAAGTGTACTTCAAGCCGATAATAAAGGTTTTTGAAATATCTCAAATGGTTTGCGTTTTATTTAAAAAAAAAGTTGTCAGGTCCTTATGGACCCTTTAGTTGTTTGGGTTGTTTGTATTAAAGTTCCAAATTAGGAACTTCAGTCATTGCGAAATGCTAGATAACATCCGTTTGTTTGAAGAAGGCCCGAAATACGACCCGAATATTATATCGATCAAAATGAAACACATATCAATCTTATTCGCAACAATTTAGCGTCCACGCAGTGCCCATGGAAGATTTGATCTTTTGAACCATATAAAAGGACTATATCATACGTCAGCCGATTTGAATGATTGCAACGAAGATCTGGTATTTTCAGATATTGAAGAAGACAGGAACGAAGGCGAAAAAGAATAGCAACCAGATGTAGATCATCCGATTTGTTCAGTGTTTTCCCGAGATGCTGTTCAATTATCTGAACACTTCAAGAAATTAAATTAATTGACATAAATTCAAAGAAAAGGCAAATGAAAATGACTATTGTAGCAGTGCTAAGTTTGTCGTTTTTTAATATGTACCTAACATGTCGTTTATTTTTTAATCGTTTTACTTTTTCTAAGAATGAGCTGTTTTTTTATAAATATTATCTTGTTTTTTAGTAGATAAAAAGATAACTGATACAAACTCGCTGCAGTGACCACTCCCGATTTTTATAAGTTCACTATGTCCAGCGTCTACTTTAATACCCTTTGCGGAGCTTTTCTTTCAAAGGAAGACGCTCCCCAACCACTGGCACTAGTGCACTCGTCACTTTGATTTTCCCATCAGTCCCTGGCGAAATTAGAAAAAGATTTCCAGGTGAAGTCTCTCCCTCCCTTTCACCGCCAATTGGGATCACACAAAGGGTCGTCGTTTTGTATTCCAGCGAACGCCCTCACCAGAGAAATTGAATTTGCTTCACGACACTGAGACATCACTTCGAACACAAGCACACTCCGCACAGAACAAGCTAACTCCCAAAGCAATCACGAATTCATTAAAAGATTCCCTTAGAGTTCTTTCAATCAATTACAAAACTTTCACACCTCTCTCCAACAAACCACAAGGCTGGCGTTTATTTTTAGAGGAAATCTTCTTCGACTTACTTGTGCAACCAGACTCATGCCGCAGACTCCGATGCAGGCAGATCCGACACCTTGCACCGAGCGCGCAATCAATAACGTAACATATGTTTCCCCGATTGCGAAGACTTTGTTCGTTTTCCACAACGGAGCAGGGGCGAAAAACATGAAAAGGATAAAACAGAATTAGTTCCTTTGATCGAATTCAGTGACCCGTGAAGTTAATGACGATACCCAGGGCCGATATCAGCAGGCAAAACGTTCCGAAGACAATCGGCAATCGATATCCAAATTTGCTGGACATTCCACCGACGATGGGATTGAAAATTAGTTGGACCAGCGCCTTCATGGCCAGGAGGACACCGATTGAGCCGTTTTCGCTCGCCAGGGTGTCGTTGCTGTTGGTGTTATCCCCAATAGGTGATGGTGGCTCGTCGCCATCTGGCGTGGCTACCGGAGCTATGATTACCTTGTCCTCGACCATTTGCATTACGGTGAAGTTGACTAGTGACTTTCCAGGTATCGGGTGCTTGGTCATAATGGCTGATGGGGCGTGATGCGCGTCGAAGTTGCGGTAGGCGAGGGTCTGAGCCGGCATTTGTTGATTCCCAATGGCCAGAGATCTATTGTTAATCGTGGCCAAATAATCCGGAAGTATCGGCACTGAATAAGAAATTCGAATTAAAGGGGATGCACAGCTGCGGGCGGACACCTAGGGGAGACTTTACCTATAACCGTAAGCAGTATGTTGTCGACTAAGAGGGCGAGGTAAACGATTGTCGCGATAACCGTCCGATTTTGACCAATGGGTGGTGGTTGGTCTTCCGGTTTGGTTTCCGAATCGGATTCCATTTTAATTTACTTATTATTATTATTTTTTTTTATTATTTTCACTAAAATTCACAAAATCTAGGCTAGCATATGTACACGGTTCACTGAAACGACAGAGTTGAATAGGGATACACTCGCGTTCGCTCAACAGGTGTTGACTCGACAATGGGAAGAACACAATTGAAAGGCTCCCGATATCTAGGACGCTGTTATATAGACTGAATCAGTGATTTTGGGGCGGAGGTGGCGGTGGCGCTTTTGGAATCCCCCTTTTTTCGGGGGATGATTTTATAATCCTTGTCGTGCTCACATGTATGCGGGACGTGAACGAGAGAGCTAACGAATAGTTATTTAGCGGCGTGTGGTCGGGCTTTTTATTTAACAGAAATGTATCCTTTGTGTGTGGCACTTCGGTATCGTGGGGTTCATTTCATTTTCATTCGCAGCACATTCCAGAGATGAGTGACATTGATTTGGATTTCGTGACAGAATGAATTTTGTCGACACTTTTGATGTTTATTGTTGAACGCTGTTGGAAATTGTGTATCGGTCATTATTTTAGATCTGTACTCTAAGACGTTGAGTTGAGTTTAACGACTTCCTATTCAATTGGTAAAGATATTCTTAAGAAACCTTTGCCGCTAATTTTGCGGTATCTTTGCGTAACTACGACGCTTAGCTACATTATCCTAACTTGTGAAACAACGCAGCAGAGGGCTCTTCCATCGAAGGCCGTGTGAATACAAGTGGAAAAGGCCTAACTTAATTTGAAACAACTAGACAGACATCTGGATGGAGAGGGTTGCTTGCTGATGCCTAGGTATAACTGGGAAGATAGTGCCACATAAGGTAAAATTATGAAGCGACCACATTCTTGAAGAGACTTCTATTTTCTTCCCGTCTATAGCGTATAAGGTCTATACTTCAACTATTGAGTAATAGTTCAGCCTTGGCGCTCCAAAACACACTGGCTCCAATTTTTTATGATGAAAGTTCTTGGAACCGCGATAAAATGGAAATTGAGTCAAAACCAGTATAGATTGTCCATCGCATGTCCCTGGAAGATAAGATTTTCTTGTTCACACAGTTTTAAAAACTCGCGTCCTATGAATCCCTGTTTCTCTTTGTTACACCATAACTTGAGAACGACTTTACCGAATTCTTTCATCTTTTTTAAAAGTTTTCTAATATTTTGTAGAGGGTTTTTAGGCAAAGAAAAATTAAGTAAATTTGATAATTCTAGGAAACGGCTATTTTAATGTCACGTGTTTGATAGATTTCATTGCGGTTGACAGTTTGCACGCCTAAATTTATGGAAAAAGTCATCGAACATACAATTTTGGAAGGGTAGTACGCAAAGACTTTTGGATTGCACGCGTTCCTATGATTTCGAACGCTTTTCAAATGGTTACAATCTTGTGTTTGCAATTTCGATAAATATATTACAAGGAAAGTTGTTAACTGCTTGAGGTATCGATCTTCAAAAAATCTATGTTGTTCAAATGGCTTTCATTTTATGCCGTGTTACAGTGTCGGAAAACCATAGAAAAGAAAATGAACAATGCTGTCTATCAAAAAACATTACAATAAACTATATTGAAACAAAATAGAATTATGTGGGCGCAGATAATTTTGAATAAAATACATAAAATTATGGTGAAAACTTTATTATGACCTGAAAGAACAGTGGGCGTCTTCGTAAACGTCTCACTAACGAAGATCTGTGTTAGTTGTGTTCGTAATCTTAAAATCAGAAATAAAGTATTACAGAGATAACCGACTTCACAGCTGATTGCCCCCTAGTCCATCGACGAATTTGAGTCTTTTTTGATAGATATTCTTGAATTTTTGACGGTTATTCACCAAATTACGTGAATGCCGTTCTCTGATTGGTCAATTTGGTTTGAGAAAACGATAGATATAAAAAACAACAATTTTAACAATTGCCAACAAGTTTAAGGGACAAGAGAGGTAGAAGTCGGGCGTTTCTGTAATACTTCATTTCTGTTCAAAATCAAACCGAACTAACATAGGCAGACTGTCGTTTATTCGTCAAAAACGTCAACTGTACGCAGTAAAAAGTATTGCGCAGCCAAAATAAAAAAGCTACAGGAAGGCAACCACATTTGTTTTGCGGAAATTTTGATGATAAGCAACTTAATGTTGATAATATTATTATTATATTATATTCAATGCAGGGCAGAGAAAATGTGGAGTCATGAGCTTGGCCATGAAGACCGGATTTACTGCAGAGAAGAAGAAGAAATTAGTTTAGTGGAGATCGGTATTGCATGCAATGCAAGCTACCAATCCACTTTTTAGATTTGAAAGGGAAGAAATAACACAAATATTTGAGAATATTGTGACCACCTACAAAAGCAGAAAGAAACGCATTCAATAATCTTGTAGACGCCACAACCTGTGCATTTTTCGTAACCATTGACAAAAGATATGGCGAAAGACACAATACACAGGCCGACATAATTCATCGTATGACGTTCAAAAATGCTCGTTTTCAGTACCAAGTTTATACACTTAACACTGATTCAAGAATATGATGATTCTTGTGCAATATAAGAGAAACCGGGGAAATTTAACGGAAACAAGTAGCGTACGATAAATTACGTCGTTTTTTTGCTCCTTTTTTTAATTTTTATGACTTCCTGGAGTAATAGAAATAGGAAGCAAATGTACATATGAGTGATAAAATGCAATTAGCTATTGAGATTAGAAATTTATAGAAAATATTTGAAATTTTTCTGCCGTACGACGAATTATGTCGGCCTGTGTATATCGCCGCCATTTATAGTTTTGTTTTCTTTTCTTTGAGTAAATCAATCATCAACATTTGTTCTTCTTTCTTAATATTTTCTTCAATAGAAAACTAAAAACGATCCTTTTTAATACAATTACGATTATGAACACAAAATTTTAAAATTACTGCAACCTGCCTGTCAGATGCGTGCAGAAAAATTCGATTTTCTCTGACTTTTGTAGATAACTGCGTTTACGAAGACACGCAGTGTCTGACATTTACTCTTTGATTATATTGCTTATAAAAGGTGCCCAAGATCTCGTACAAACTCCATTATGGAAGTAAAATTGTGGCTCACTTTTTCCAGCGATGCGACCAGTGTTACCCTCGTTTAAATTATTTGTAAGTCGCATGAACTTCAAAGACAAGTCAATTTGAAAATAAATACTTTTTGATAACACTATATAGAATATATAGAAAACTTAACAAAAATAATAACAAATTAATAGGGTTTTAAATGAAAGCAGTCAGGAAATAAAATAAAGCGTAGTTCGAACTTTGTAATTTTAACAAAATGATTTATTTTCTGAAAAATGTGAAATAAAATTACGTTAGGTGTTTATTTCTATTCTAGATAAGATGAGTCAAATTTAAGAAATATGAGTCAAGACATAAAAATGAGTCCCTTTTGCCTTAACTGTGTCCTTGCGGTAACATTGGCTTGCAACCGGTATTTACCCAATTACACGAGTAATCTAATGCAGCTTAATCTCGCTACATTTTTCCAGTATCTTTCATTACAAAAACATTTTTCAGAGTGGATAAGAAATATATACACACAATTGTGATTTCACGGTGCATAAAAGTGAAACTGGTATGGAGGATTGAATACCCTTCTCTTGTCTTAAAATGTGCTTCCCTTGGTCTGTGCGCGATATTATCAATTCGAAAATACCACCCATTGCGGGAGGTCATGCTTAGCAGTTGCCTGTTCAACTGGTGTGAAACGATATGGAGGCCAAAAGCACCACGGACGGAAAAGCCATCCATGTGCTAGAGGTATACTCGGGGTATCCTTTAGACACACCCCCACACCTCGAATCCCTGAGCTTCGGATGAGTCTGAGGCGTAAAAATAAACAAAGGGGCATAGCGAAATTTTAAACTACGAATATCCATTACTCCCGTGTGTAATTGTTTTATTCCAGTCGATGGCTTTCAATGGAAATCAATCAAACGATGTGCCTGATGCAGGAGTGCTTGTGCTGTGTTGTTGTATGTGGAGGTAGCGCTGGAGCGACTCTGGTCGTGGCGTTTTTCACGCACAGTGGTCGCCCTCGAAATGTCTCTTACCACTAAACAGGATACAGATACATATTTTTTGTTGCTTTTTTGATTTGAAATCAATGGCGTGGTACTGCTTTTGGTTTCCCCATTTTCCTCTTTTATCCTTTGCCCCTAAGTCAGCGAGGGAGGTTTTGTGTGTGATAGATTGTGTGCATCAGTGTGTTTGAACGGGTAACTAGAGCATTGTATGACAGAGGCGAGAAGCTTTTAAAGAACTAACTTTCAAGGATTGCGTTTGTCAAGTGTTGACCGACAATCGGCGAGAGCGAATGTTATTGCAAGCTGTAAATTCTGCAATCTGGAGTGGTTTTACAGGCGCAGCTTATTGTGGATTGTGTCGTTCACTCTCACAAGGGAGGATGCAAACTTGCATCTGCCAATCGAAGCCAGACACAATTTCAGACAGTTTAGTTTCTATTTGGCAGTCAGCAGTTATACTCGTAGAGTCAGGTTGTACTAAAACTAAGTTGTTTTGTATTGTACGTATAATCAAGCCGATGATGGAAACCGGAGGATTGACTACGGAGGGACTTCATCAGATCCGCCTCCGTTCAACCCTATTATGGAATTCGAAGGATGAACCACATTGTCGGTCCGCAAAACCTCCTATCGATCCTTTGTTTTTATCACCCGTTTCCTGTCAATTTTCATGCAAATTTCATAGCAATCGCCGTAATAGATATCGTAGTCTTTCATCCTCTCTTTGGCGGATCTTACCATCGCACATCTTGGATGGCGGTGATGTCTACCTTATAGGCTTCTAGGGCCTCGCATTCCGTGTATGGGCATTCGCATTTCGTTTTCCATGGTCGTTAGCCGTATGGTATGTGGGTTTTTCGGAACTATGCATTTTTTCCACGGTGGGGTAGTTACTCCCAAGCGCAATCCTTGAACCTGGGGGATCGGGTGATGATTCACATTAAGCCCCCGGACAAAGGGCACATTAGTACACCTCCAAGCGGTTACTGTAAAGACTATCCAGATGGCCTCTCGAGAAGGCTGCCTGTCAACTTGACCTGTGCATTTAAAGGGATCGTTGCTGGCCAAGTTGAGATTAAGCAACAACTTTCCCCTGGATTCCCCACAAATGCACGGCCAAAACATTCGCGACGAAGTGTCTGTTTGGTCAAACTGTGCCCAATTGTCTCTGCAAATGAGAAAACTCCACATGAATGAAATGTCAGTCCAATAAAATCTGCGTATTTTGGTTGGATAAATAAATCCGAACACATTTGATTGCCATAAAAAATGCGTCAGTGGTTCAATTTTAAAAGATGGACATATGCTCTCACGGACTTTTATTTAGAGTTTTTAAATAGGAACAATTCCATCATACATGATACGCACGCTACGTTTTTCATTAATACTTCGCTGCTATTGGTCGCAGTGTGGTGTTATAAATTCTAAAGCCTTCCTCGATAAATTAACTATTCAACACAAACCAGTAGTTCCTGAGATTAGCGCGTTCAGCTAAACAAACTCTTCATCTTTATAATATTATATTAATATTGAAATATTTATATATATTGCAGCTTGTGTCACGTCACTATTTGACCAATTCCGTTAACTCTCCGTCAACGCCCGTCTGATACAGCAAATCAATTTTCAATTCACAATCCAATTGCTTAATGTGTTCAATTGTCATGGATCGATTCCACGCGAGAATGCTCTATGTCTTGTTGAAGTTAGGAAATTAAATGTGACATCTTCATCCAGCGAGGAAAAACTGGATGAAGCTAATTACAATGGCAGATAAGTTCAGACAAAATAAGCAGGTTGAATACATTTTAAAGTCTCTTATCATTTGCACGACTTGATGCAAAAAGCTTTCACGCAACTGTCCACCCTTCATTGTTGGTTAACACTACCTGAACCAAGGTTGGAACAGAATTGCTGATAAGGTCGACAGAGAAAGTTTTGATGGGAGAGGGGATTTCATTCACAGCTACGTATGCACGTGCGGTTTAACGTAAAGTGCATTTCGATGTAAAAGATGTGACAAAAAGCCGACGTTCATACATCGGGAATACATTCATCCCATGGTTCGTATGTCACATGTCATTAAATGTCAGACTGACAGCCATAACTCATGCTCCATTTATTACCACACAACCAGGCGATGTGCGTCAGCATTGCCACCAACAAAGGCTACCACCACCATTGCCGGCATGCCACATCAAATGCAACTAATGCAACAATTTATGTTCACTATGCGAGTCGAACACCACTAAACCACTCTCTATGCGACCGTAAGTATTCCAAAAATTTGTTTAAATGCCAGGAGATGATAGCAAATCACATTTTAATTGAATATCGCACACAGCGGATTGCGCATACCCCTGTCTAGGCCAATCAAACTAAATTTAGCCCAATTCGCCTCTCAAGGAAGACGCTTCTTCGTTTTATTTAGAATCACATCATACGCTAGATTGTTGCAGTCGTAAAAACAAATTTCAATTACTATCCTCTTCTTTCTCTCTCTGTCTCTATCTCCCAGTCCCCACTGCCATAGTCCTGCGCCTACACGCTCCTTGATGCAGCTCACTTGTAGACAACTGTGTGAAGCGATCGCTGCGGAATACTAATTACAATGTTGCCCCGGACACTATCCACCAGGGTGACGTCCACCGCCGCCCTTCCACTGAAACGATACAAGAGAGATCAAAACCGAATTTTGATGCACGTCTCCTCCCCTGCAATTGCCTAGTTCCACTAGTGGCTTTATGCAATTTTTACGAGGGCTACTTATCCCGCGTGTAGATAAATTCTCCCGCTAGTTAAGACGCTGTTGTTACAACGTGTCGCGCTCGTAAATCACCACCTCGGAGCGGCGGGGCCTGCCGTTCGCTTCCAGAGGGTCGGCGATGCTAAGCCGAAGAGCGGCGAGGCGGGCAGAGGGAAGGAATTCGAATTTACGGCTCACCTATTGAATAGTACGACGCTAATGCTTCCGTCGGGACGCTCAAATGCAGCCGTTACAATGTTGATGTTGGACGGTTCTGCTTGTATCCTTACCGATCCTTCGGGAATAAATTTTGAGAAATGCCCGATTGCGTAGAAGATGGGCTGTTTGTAGAACTCCGCGGCACCTGGGAATTCTCTGATTAGTTCGTACTCCTCCAGAGTGATGGGAGTGAGGACACTTACTCGTGAGGTTGACCACAGCGGGAGAGTCCACAAAGTTGTTCACGTAGTTCGGCCCGCCTTGTTCGTCGAGGACGATATTCCAGTCGATGTAGCCATTGAAGGAGTGCTGCAGGTCCTGCAGGTACGAGTGAGCATACTTTTCGCCTCGCGACCAAGACCCCAACTCTGGACCGTGAGTCGTGAAGGGCTTGTCACCCACGCACGACTCCGTGTTGAGGAGCAGCTTGCCGGGCAGCAGTTTGACGGTGGCATCAATGCCGCCGGGGCCGATGAAATCATCCCAATACCAGTGAACTGCCAGTCCATCAATGTACCCGAGGGAGTCGCTTCTGGTCGCATTCATCTGGAAAGGCATTACCGTGTCACGAATGATCGCCGCAAGTGCGGTCTGAATTCTACTCACCACTTTGAACCACGTCGGGAAGGTGTACCGCTGATCGTCGTTGCTGAAGATCTTCACGTCTCGGAACTCCGAGTTCCTTATAGTTGGCCCGAGATTGTCTGTCATAAACCGCACGAAAGGACTCCATTCAACGGCTCGTTGCCGGTGCTGACGGCCCATCTGTCATGCTCTTCGCCTTCATAAGTTTGAGGAACCTTCACGAGCATGGGCAAATATGACGAATTCATGGAAAAGAGGATATGATTTAACCAAGGTCACGGATGGTCGAAGAATGTTGTGTGTGACCACCCGGGAGGATGAAAAGAAATTGTTCGGCTTAAGACTAACTCTTTATTTCTTAATTCAACAATAACCTATTTGCTAAGCTTAATTTACGTTCTCTCTTACTGCTCTCAGTAACAGTGTGGTGGGCAAGTGTGAATACATATCACTTCCACCTCCAACTTTACGTATTAAGTATTAAATTGAATTCAAGCGATTACATGAATAATAATTTAATAAAATACTACTTATAATTATGACCTAGGGCTTACTGCAATATTTTGTTTACTTTTTCTTGGAGAGAATGAATGAAAAAACACGTCTGTTTATGTTGAAAGAACTAAAGAGAGTTAGGCTTTATTTCAGTTAAAAAAGACATAAAGGAAAAAAAAGATACGAATAATAATAGGTAGGAAGAAAGAATAAAAGGAACCCGTGTTACCACTTTATAATTTTTAGTATGTGACAACACTTTTTATCCTAGCTGATCTCCTTGGTATAAAATATTCAGAATCATCTGAATCATATCGCTTCCATTTTTTAATACAAGGTATTTCAAAAGTTCCCTTTTCACTAGAATTGGTTTATATGCAATGCAACAAGGTACACATTTCGACTGTTTACAGGTAGTATTTATTTTTAGTTGATTTACTTGTGCAATTCTATGATAACCATCTACATTGATTAAATACATTACATTTCCTATTTTATTTAAAACTAATCCAGGGACCCAAGAGTGGCATAATCCTCTATTTATCTCAATCCAAACCTCATCCCCTTTTTTTTAAATATATCTTGTAATGATTAACATTTCGATTAGTTTTTATTTCATTTATACTCTTTTCTTTATTCGGCTGCGAAATAATTTTACTTTTTGGATTTACATTGTCTATTAATGTGTGTGTTTTGAACTGGAAAATTAAATCATTGCGGCAAATTTGTGTGACAGTCGTTGGTGTTGTTCGATATTTTAGCAGAAACCGGTCAAGTAAAGTTTGAATTGGAAATCTACTGTCACCCTTATTTCCTTCTTACATTTTCTTTAGCCGTGACTTTATAGTTTGGACCGCCCGTTCTGTAAGTCCATTGGATTATAGATGATACGCTGGGCTTTTTAAACATTTTATATTGTTACTGTCAGAAAAGCCTCGGAGTTAAATGGTGGGCCATTATCTGAAACGATTGTATGTGGCAAACCAAAATATGAAAAGATGTTCCGCAATTTCTTAATGAGATTTTGGGCGTTAATAGTATTTTCAATTTTGACATCTACCCATTTTGAGAAACTATTCAAATTCAGGTGAATTCTTTCGAAAAAGTAAGAAGATTTTGGCCAGGCCTTTTGCGTTGATGAACATGACTTATTACTCATCTTGCCACGTACTTCACATTCTTGAGCGTAGTCATCAATATCGTGCTCAATTCCATCCCACCAAACATAATTCCGAGCTAAAATTTTCATACGTACAATACCTATAAGAGTTTCGTGTAGTAGTCCTAAAATTGTTTGGTACTAATGTTCGGGGTATAACAATTCTATCTTTATAATAAATGCATTGGTTTTCAAAGTTTAAATGATTGCGTCTAACAAAGTAAGCTTTTAAATCAGAAGGAATGTGTCCCGACCAACCTTTCATATTCACATCTTGAACTCGTTGTAATATCTTGTCGTTAAGTGTCTCTCTTTGAACCGCATAAACATCTATACTATCCTTTACAAATGGTTTTATTACGTTGACTGAATATGTATCTAAATTTGTGGAAACAGGTAATCTTGAAAGCCCATCAGTATTTGCCATTTGAGAACCCTTCTTATACTTTAGTGCATTTTGGTACATGTTCAAAAAAATTGCCCATCTACATAATCTTCCGGCAGCTACCGGCGGAGAAGCTCTGGTGGGACTGAAAAGTTCTTTCAATGGTGGTCACTATATATCGTGAACTTCTTGCCATAAATATACCGATGAAACTTCTTTACAGCAAATACTATGGCCAACTCTTCTCTATGAAGTTGAGAATAATTTTTCTCTGCTTTGCTTAACGTACTTGATACGAATAAAACTGGGCGCTCAACGCCGTCAATCACATGAGATAAAACACCTCCTACCCCATAAGGACTGGCGTCACAATGAAGCACAATTTCCTTTTTCGGGTCATAGTGAACTAATAAATTATTTTGTACTAGCAATGTTTTACTTCTCTTAAAAGCCTCATCAAATTTAACGTTTTGTTTGGTAAGTCCATACAGGACACCAAGCTCGCTAGATGAATTAGGTATGAATCGAGAGTAATAATTAAACAACCCTAAAAAAGATTTAAGTTGGTCTATATTCTGAGGAATAAGAAACTTAGCATCACTGAGTTTTATTTCTTCTTTTGCAATAATATGACCCAGATGTTCAATTTTTTCGTGACCTTGAACCTTTCCAGCCTATTGAGCACACTCTCTAAATTTTGTTTGCACTTTTGATCGTCTTGACCCCTTGGTATACCTTTCAAAATTTCATCCATGGTGGACTGGAAAATCGCAGGAGCACATTTAATGCCAAAAATTAGCTGGCGAAATCTAAACAGCCCTTTGTGCGTATTGATAGTCAAAAATTCTTGCCATTCATCCACCACTTCGAGTTGTTGATAAGCTCCTTTCAAATCTAACACGCAAAAGCATGAACAACCAGAAAGATTTGCAAAAATTTCATCGACACGTGGAAGAGGGTAATGATCCGTTTTAACAAATTTGTTCACCGTCACCTTACAATCAACAGATAACCGAATATCACCTCTCGGTTTTTCAACCACTATTATAGGTGACACCCATGCGCCATACCTCACTGGGTATAAGACATCATCCTTTACCAAAGGATCTAGTTCCTTTTCAACTGCTTCCCGTAAGCCGTATGGCACCGAATATGGCTTACAAAAAACAGGAATAGCATTTTCTTCTAATATTATTCTTCCTTAAATTTGTTTATCGGATCGGCTTTGTTCGAAAAACAGACATTTTTTGGGATATATACATCAAGAGCTTAATTTCCGCGTCCCTGGCAGATGACAAATTATTAACTCTATTTAACTTTAGAAAATTTCTCTCCAACCAAAAAATGTTTATCCAACCAGGAACGATCCCTCCAAGGGGTAAAAGGTTTATCGCCATCGAGCACCACAACTTCTAGTGTACATTCAATATCCTGCAAAGGATACTTAACCTTCACCAACGTATATCCAACAGCATTAACCGAGCTCCCCGAAATAACATGCAAATTTTGATTTTGTCTTTGTAATTTTGTATGTGAAAAACATTTGTTGTACGTTGTTCTGTGAATCACTCTATTACATGCACCAGTATCAATCTCAAATCGCAAAATGTTATAATCACACGACACTTGAATATAAAGAGGATGATTATCTAATTTAAAAAAATTAAAGCTATTAAGATAATCGGGCTCATGTGCATTTATTAGCCAATCATAATTCTGCCTAATGTGCTGACCAAAAATTACATTGTTAGTATAATTAAAACTTAGTTCATCATCATCAATTTCGTTTTCAATTTCTTCATTAACATTAATACTTTTAAGGGTTTTCCTTCTATTTTCAAAGTTATGCTTCCTACTGTACCCCTATTTGCGATTTACATTCTGATGTTTCTTTTTATAACATTGTTAAGCCAAATGACCCCACTCCCTACAATAATAACATTGAACAATCTTATTATCATACCTATTACTGTTCTTATAGCTATTCGATAAAAACCTCCGCTCCTCCTCTTCCGAACCTTCTTGAAACTGACCACACTTCACCTGTGCTCTGTTCACCATTTGCTTATCGCTCGTTACATCCATGTTATTTAACTCCTGTTGAACCATTTCCATGTTTAGCGGCGGTCTACCCTGATGGAACGCGCCCAATAAGGCCGCACTGGTACTGCACAGAGGACTATGCTAGGTTCGAGTGCTGGCGTCTTAGCCACCTTAGCCTAGGCAGGTCGATCCTTGAATTTTTTGTTGGGCGTGGAAAAGATATTTATTCTCCAGCGATGGGCATCATCTGATGACAATCCAACACCTATTTGAAGAGAATTGAAGTGTTTCCAACAACTGACTTCAATCTTCTTCTTTTTCTTAGGGCGGTACAGTCCGGGGCGGGCCTCACTCAACATCCCCCTGCAGCCGGACCGATCTCGCGTCAACTGTCACCAGTCTTGCACACCAAGCCGGCTGAGGTCTCCCTCGACGTGGGCGTCTTCTGTTGCGTTGTCCCACAGGTTCTGAATTCGAAGATTCTTTCAATCCTCTTCAATCAATCAATAAAACTCAATCAAAACCACCAACAGAGTTTAGGGTTTCGACCCAACTCATCTCCCAGACTTGGATTCTTATTCAATCGAAGAAACACGCGATTAGCACATTTGACATGAGAAACAATCGAGAATTGATAAGAATAAAACAAATTCAATCAAGGGCAACAACAGTTCATTGAATGTATATCGCTATTCGCATTCTGGTGAGTTAGAGATTGAAAATGATAACACGGTATTAATATATCGAGAACAGACTGTCATGACTAATCGCACAAAACACATCGGCAACCTTAACCCTTGCAATGGCAGTTCGATAGATAAGATCTACGTATCTACAGAACAGCAATTCAGTTTACGATAACGCGTTTGACGATAATGCTTACTTACTTAATCATCTATCCGCGTGAAAGAGACCCTCCGTACCGACAGCAATCTATTTAAAAAGATACGTCGCTGTAGACGGCGAATTCGAACTTGCTTGAGTGTTGTTACTCACTCTCAGTTGAACGCGAAGCGCGCTTGGTACATCTACTGACGGCGGCGAATGTTTTTTGTTTTCTTGTGATTTTTTTGTTGTTGTTGAATTGTTTTGATTTGTATTGCTTTTGTGGTGTAGCTTTTATTTTTCCATTTGTTAAAATGAAAGTTTCCGGTATTGCGGGGGCATTTCTCGTTTCTCTCTGCATCGGACTTGAACTGAGTTGTAAGTAGATTTTGTTTCTTTTGAGTTGTCTTCTTTATCTCTGGGCGCCTGTTTGATGGCATGTAGTTTTATACAATTGATTTTTGTTGACATCAAACATCGATACTCGTTAGTCATTCATGAATCAGACGTGTGCAGAGTGGTTACTTCAGCGCGTATTGTTGAAAAAAGGAAATCGCAAGTTGTCATTATCTGCAACCTGGAACTTTTTTTGGGATGGTAATCAATCAGGGATTAGATTGTTTTTAACAAACTCATACTGAGAATCGGTATCAGCTAGGCTAATCATCTACTAACGACTCGGTAGCTACTGATAAAACGGATAAGCAGCTTGAAGTGGTGTGCCTGCCAACAAGCTTGATACGTGCAATTTTTTAGCAGAGATTAAGTTAAATTTGAAGAAATAAACAAGGCAGCAGGAGATTTAGATTCATAAAGTGTACTTATGCTTTTTTCCCATCGAAGCGAAACCGCGAGGTTGGGATGCACTTGTAGTGAAACCTCAGAATGCTCAGTAGGCCACCGAGTTTGAAGTGTTTTCAAACGTCATTAGCTTTAAGTTTTTAATTGGCCTGCAAAACAGCTGCTTAAAGACAGGAAATGATAGTGTCGAATACACCAGAAAAGAGAGAGGGATGGAATGAAAAAATCAACACCAACATGACTAAAATGAAAAGTTGTCTTGTTCGGTTTGACCACCTATGGTAGCCGGATGAACTCGAGCAGGATTTAACTAGATTTTATTGAAATCGATTGATTTCGAAACCCGGGTAATGTATGGTGGAGTCTAGTAGATTTGGAGAAATTTGATGAAATCTCTTGTTAGACCACATTTACACGATCAGATTTCGTCGCATCAAACACCGCCGTTTATAGAAAGTCGTCTGCCATGCTTACACACGGTCAAATTATCAAATTTTAGTAGCATATATCTGGTTTCCTTTCTATCTCAGACATACGATGTCTCATGCTCGCATTTGCGTTTCATGATCCCGATACACCGCGCTGAGCATAATATTACAAAAAATGAGAGGAAAAGTGCGAAAGATCACTCGACGGCACATACGCCAACGTTGCGACGGAATCTGAGGACGCACACGAAAGCGATGGCGCACACAAGTGTAGAAGGACCTCAAGCAACTTGTCGTGTCAATCAGAGAGGCTTGTTGTCTGAGGCCCAGATCCATTCCGGACTCTAGGCTCAGTAGGAGAAGAATAAGAAACTGGAACTTGAAATTTCTCGCGTTTGCGACCAAATGCGCGATCATATGAATTTATGACAACTAGAGAATAGAATCAGTTCGGGTCGATGATCGTTCTAGGTCTTTTGTTTGGTAGGTAGGTAATGGAGTTGCTGGCGAATTCAGCAGCACACTTAGACCATTTTGATCCATTGTGATACCCACAGTCAGACTACTACCACTGGTTGACCACTCCAGTGATAATTCCACTGACTGGACCAGATTTGAAAACCATATAAAATCGTATTAACTTTGCTCTCACTGGCATTCGAAGCGGGGTTCCCACTAACCAAGGGCAGGCACTTAATACACTGCACCATGTGTAGCTCCGAACAAAAGAAGAAGAATTTAAGGTATATAAATTAGGCCATTTTTTGAAGTTTATCATTACCGCACTTTGAACATACCCAGCATATTCACACCGATTCCAAATGCTGTAGCCACCCCAGGAAGAGGTCGCGAAGTTAGAGCATGGAGTTATTATGACCGCCTCGGTCTAAACAACAGAGATTCAAGGTTCCATTCCGGAAGCGAACCGAGGCTCGAATCCTCATCTGAAGCAGTGGTATACCTATGCTCAATATAATATTAACCTTCTGAACTGCATCCACATTAGGATATAGCTTCTAGACTTCGCGGATATGCCTTCTTCTCCGCTCACATGCAGACATGCCCAAGCACCAAAAATTGTCCTTTAAAAATAGACGGCAGAGTTTTACCATCTTGGAGTTGATCGGTGGTGTATCTAGAGCTTTAGTGGCCGCTTAAGTTTCTATGTATAAAACAATAGATCTACTGTCTATTGGGCTCAGTGATAGTTGGAGTCGGAGTTCCATAGAGATCTCTGGCGAACTGGCGTATATGCCTGATCCTGTTCCATTTTCCGATTTACTCCTGAATGGGTATATTTCTAATACTGCATAGTTATAGACTTTGTCATTGGTTTTACCCCATTCCTTAATCTTATTGCTGTATGCGTGGCCATGATTACTCCTAGGTATCCATGGGAAGGAAATGTAGTATCCTAGGACGGCTGTCCCTTATTATACAGATGTATGCTAGTCTCTGTACACTGCTTATCTTGATAAGATTTACTTTTACTTGTAATGCCGTCCACCAGATTGAACGTTGTACATCAGTTTTGGCCGTACTATTGCGGTGTACAACCAATGTGTCATCTGCGGTCTGATTCCCAATTTGGGACCGACGAACTGCCATACCATTGTAAGTTAGCCCCCTGCCGAAGGTTTTAAGAAAATTCCATACAAATATTCTTCCAAATACCTCTGTATGTTGGCTACCTATCTATCTTGGAACTTGGCCGCACTTTTTAATAATTGTTTCATCTTTCGCACATGCAAAAGTTGGATATATTAGCTGTGTTTTTTTGCAAGCGTATATACGCCTAATTTTGAAGTGCACAAAAAAACGATCATCGGCGCTTAATTCATCATAAAATCTTGGCAGCACCGACGACATTTATGACGTTTGCTAAGCAGTCAAGGGTGTAGTAGTGGAAGGTGATGGTTGATCTTTGATGGTCACAATCTTCGTTTTGTGACGTGACCGTCACTTTAAAAGCAAAAACATTTAATAATTATAAAATCAAAAACAATTTTAATCAAATAAAAAGAATCGTTTACGAAACATAAACGGAATGTATATCAGAGACACTCTGAGTATACCAAAAATTGCATACTTATGGATGCCAAAAGAATTAAAAATTATCTAATACATCAACCACACCTGCAGGTGTAAGCCACATACAGCAACCTAAACAATGAATGAATGACTTCAGGAATGAACACACATAAATTAATGATTGGAAGCATTGTTTTTATCCGCGTTTATTCCTTAAGCGGCGATAGATATGATGAGTAAGTTAAGCGGATATAGGATTCGTTGTTGGTGTATTTTACATGCAAATCGAAATTTAAGCGTATATACGCTTGCAAAAAAACGCAGCTATTGTGCTTGCATATAAAATCACCGAACAAAATGTTCAGACTGAAAAACAAACAGGCATCCTTATAAGTTGGCCAAAAATGTTTCCACCGCAATTGGCCAACTTACCCAGGTTTCACTGTATACTAAAATCATGGTCGGTGTGAATCAAAACCAATTCTCCATTTGGCCCCTTTCCACTTTCCGGTTACTCGAATTGTACAAAATAAGCACAGCGGGTATACCCTGGCAGTCAGCCTCCTAAGCCTTACATAACCTAGCAGGCTGATGTTCAGTTTTTCCATAGATCATGTCCTTCGGATACGAGAAGAGTAAAGTCTACGTCCATTGCAAGTCATCATCAGCAGCAAAAGGTGCCATGTGCTATTCTAATATCCTCCCATGTACACGTTTGCTGATGCAATCTCGTGTCTACTTCGTATCTAATCGGGAGCGCACGCCTCGATGTACCCGCCACCATGTTTTAACGTTTTCATCCGGGCGCCATCGGATCCAAATCGATTAAATTTTGAATCGTCACTCTATAAAATAATTATTCCGGAACGATACACCCTCGCTTCCGACAAGTTTTTGCGAACTGCTGTTTTGCATGATACTTACTAAAATTAAATGCAGCATAATGTGCTAATTCTCGGCCCACTACTGTATTGGTGAAGAGCCATCTAACGTCCAAAACCTCTGCAAAAAGAGGATAATTTGAATAATGCCACAACATGACACCACAACGACGGACAACAGAGTAGAAAATGAAATTCGATGATGATTAGGTTTTCCAAAAATTCACCCGAATTGCCCACCAACACCAGCAACCTGATTACCCGAGCGGAAAATTCCAATAATAGAGTGAAAACTTACTACAAAATCAATTTAGTCAAATCTCAACCATGTGAACACGCCCCGTTTCTCATTTCAGCTGCTGCCACTGTGCCGTGCGCCCTGCGGGAAACCGCTTATGGGTCAGTCTGCGTCTGCAACTCAACCTATTGCGACTATCTGGATCCGATTAATCCCACGGGCGATGATGAGATTGTCCTCACCTCGTCGAGCAAAGTGAGTACCGAAATGCACAGCGGAAGTGCCACAAATGCGTTCAATAATTTTCGAAATTAATCCTTGCGCTGGGGATTAGCTTAATGATGTCTGTAATGTGGGGACTGTGTATATTTCCTGGTTGTCAATTTGAGTTTACTCCTGCTTTTAGAATGGCCTGCGGTTTGCCACGCAAATTGGTCAGTGGTCCAATGGAAAGGTGGTGGTGCATGATCCACTGAGCGAGGATGTTCTGGACGGGCCGGAGGTTGTGCTGGTCGCTGGCGACCGAACCTTAGCGCAATTCCACTCCCTGCGTAAGTGGACACATGAAATTAATTTATTTGTTTAATCTATTGGTGTATTTCAACAGGGTCGAAACTTCCCAAGAGAACAGTATCAGTCCAGGTGGACAGGAGTAAGAAGTTCCAGACGATTACTGGGTTCGGCGGTTCTTTCACTGGCGCAGTGTCATACCTTCTGGAGAAGTTGCCTCAAGAGCTGCAGGATGCCGTGTACAAGTAAGTTATTGGCACGTGTTTTCTTAGATGCCACAGACAACGAACTTACTTCGCGTTACAGATCGTTCTATTCCAAGGAGGGAATCGGCCTCAACATGATGCGTATGTCCATTGGCGGCTGCGATTTTGACGTTGAACCGTGGGCTTACAATGAACTCCCGGAGAATGACGGCACACTGACAAACTTCACAGAACTAGACCCTCGTGATCAGCAAAAGGTAGGCCTTCCTCGAAAGATCTGCAAATAAATAAATAATCTGAATCCAGATCGAGCAACTCGAGCGACTGAAACTGGTTGCCGGCATTGATGAGATAAAGATCATGGCAGCAGCCTGGAGTCCGCCCAGATGGATGAAGACAAACAACGCGTGGACCGGCTTCAGTTCGCTGAAGAAGGAGTACTACCAGACATGGGCCGACTACCATCTGCAGTGAGTATGCAGCGGCTCGACACGCATCATATATCTTCGATCATCCGTTATCTTAATTAAATCATATCCTCTTTTCCATGAATTCGTCATATTTGCCCATGCTCGTGAAGGTTCCTCAAGCTTATGAAGGCGAAGAGCATGCCCGTATGGGCCATCAGCACCGGCAACGAGCCGTTGAATGGAGTCCTCTGGCTGTTTTTCGTGCGGTTTATGAGCCTTGGGTGGACACCACTAAATCAAGTTAGTTCGACGTGCTTTGGCTATTTGTGGGCCGAGACTCAAGTTCTCTTGTGACTCTTTTCAGGCCATTTGGCTGACAGACAATCTCGGGCCGACTATAAGGAACTCGGAGTTCCGAGACGTGAAGATCTTCAGCAACGACGATCAGCGGTACACCTTCCCGACGTGGTTCAAAGTGGTGAGTAGAATTGAGACCGCACTTGCGGCGATCATTCGTGACACGGTGATGCCTTTCCAGATGAATGCGACCAGAAGCGACTCCCTCGGGTACATTGATGGACTGGCAGTTCACTGGTATTGGGATGATTTCATCGGCCCCGGCGGCATTGATGCCACCGTCAAACTGCTGCCCGGCAAGCTGCTCCTCAACACGGAGTCGTGCGTGGGTGACAAGCCCTTCACGACTCACGGTCCAGAGTTGGGGTCTTGGTCGCGAGGCGAAAAGTATGCTCACTCGTACCTGCAGGACCTGCAGCACTCCTTCAATGGCTACATCGACTGGAATATCGTCCTCGACGAACAAGGCGGGCCGAACTACGTGAACAACTTTGTGGACTCTCCCGCTGTGGTCAACCTCACGAGTAAGTGTCCTCACTCCCATCACTCTGGAGGAGTACCAACTAATCAGAGAATTCCCAGGTGCCGCGGAGTTCTACAAACAGCCCATCTTCTACGCAATCGGGCATTTCTCAAAATTTATTCCCGAAGGATCGGTAAGGATACAAGCAGAACCGTCCAACATCAACATTGTAACGGCTGCATTTGAGCGTCCCGACGGAAGCATTAGCGTCGTACTATTCAATAGGTGAGCCGTAAATTCGAATTCCTTCCCTCTGCCCGCCTCGCCGCTCTACGGCTTAGCATCGCCGAACCTCTGGAAGCGAACGGCAGGCCCCGCCGCTCCGAGGTGGTGATTTACGAGCGCGACACGTTGTACCAACAGCGTCTTAACTAGCGGGAGAATTTATCTACACGCGGGATAAGTAGCCCTCGTAAAAATTGCATAAAGCCACTAGTGGAAATAGGCAATTGCAGGGGAGGAGACGTGCATCAAAATTCGGTTTTGATCTCTCTTGTATCGTTTCAGTGGAAGGGCGGCGGTGGACGTCACCCTGGTGGATAGTGTCCGGGGCAACATTGTAATCAGTATTCCGCCACGATCGCTCCACACAGTTGTCTACAAGTGAGCTGCATCAAGGAGCGTGTAGGCGCAGGACTATGGTAGTGGGGACTGGGAGATAGAGAGAGAGAGAGAAAGAAGAGGATAGTAATTGAAATTTGTTTTTACGACTGCAACAATCTAGCGTATGATGTGATTCTAAATAAAACGAAGAAGCGTCTTCCTTGAGAGGCGAATTGGGCTAAATTTAGTTTGATTGGCCTAGACAGGGGTATGCGCAATCCGCTGTGTGCGATATTCAATTAAAATGTGATTTGCTATCATCTCCTGGCATTTAAACAAATTTTTGGAATGCTTATGGCCGCATAGAGAGTGGTTTAGTGGTGTTTGACTCGAATAGAAAACATAAATTGTTGCACTAGTTGCATCTGATGTGGCACGTCGGCAATGGTGTTGGTGGCCTTTGGTGGCGGCATTACCGGCGCACAGTGCATATCTGTGGGTGTATTAAATAACGCTTGAATTATAGTTTTCTATCTGGTAGAGGCATACACTCATCTTGATTTGTCGAACCACATCACGTATGTAGTGGCGAATAGATGGTATACAAAAATATAATTAGAAAAGGCATGTCTGTTGGGCAATGCAAAAGTAGGTCACCAAGGTCAAGAATGTGTATGGACATTGTATATGAAACGAAGAAGGTTTCATGACACTGAACTTTGCAACCACAAAATAAGGGTCCAAATCATTTCATTATTCACCCTTATTACGACTGGCGTTTAAGCTCATCGACTCGTGTCGTTGTTTGAGTCGTGGTGGTTAAGTAACATTTTAAGTGCCATTCAAATGAGCTGCGAACTGCGACTGCGAACTTTCAGAAACAACCAATTTTCATCAAATATAAACAAAAAGTTGTACTTCTTGATATGTACGAAGATGGGGATTGAATTATCGAGTTTTTCTGTCGACGAAAATCTCAACAATAATTAGATTAGGTATTCTTATTAACGATTTAATTTTTTTTCTGCGAACTGTCAACCTGAGCTTGCAATGAACAAGTGAGGCAAACGCGATCCACACATTCACGACCAAAAAACTCGCGATGATGCGGGTGCTGGCTCAAATTTATTTTTATATAAAAAAAAAGGAAAAAAATTGGTGTTCTTTCTTTTTTTATGGTATTAATTTTTTTATCTGACTTTATTTGAAACTAATGACAACAACAAAAAACTTAAAAACTCAGTTTGAAGCGATATATACACTTTGTTATTGTATTATAAAATATTGCAATCGACAGCTACAATTTCGAGGTAGAAAAGAAGTTTGTCTACCTCGGGACAAACTTCAGTAGCAACCGGTGTTACTTCGGTTTGTCAAACCAACTGGACTCAAAACTCGAAGGACTAAGATCATGCTCTACAAAACCCTTATTTTGCCAGTCCTGTTACATGGAGCCAAAGGCTGGAGGATAAGCAAAACTGCGGAGCTGATTCTTGGTGCCTTCGAAAGCAAAATTCAACGGATATATGGTCCCGGCTGCAAGGAAGGTGAATGGAGGAGAAGACGCAAGAACCGCGAACTCTACGAGCTGTACCAGGATGTGGATTTAGTCCGGAAGTCAAACTGGCTCGGCTACATCGAGCGCATGGACAACAATGCTCCAGCTGAGAAGATTTTCAAATCCGAGCCTGTTGGTTCGAAAAGGAGAGGCAGACCGAATTTCTGGAATAAAGACCAAGTAATCGAGGATGCAAGACAGCTTGGTCTTGATGACTGGAAGCACCGTGCCCAGGACCGTCAGGAAAACAGCTACTGCTCAGGCTCGCACCCTGCATGGGTCGTCAGCCTGATATAAGTATGCCTAGTTTTATTTTAGTATGATGGCAGTCAATTAAATTATAAATTTTCTTTACTGGAGACTCCAGAAATATCCTAATTAACAATATCAAAAAAAAATCGCTTCATCGTGATCCACAAAGTGCATGCACCAGTCCACAAAATTGACGCCTAAAAATGCACGGTTTCTGTCCGCGTAAAATTAACATGTGTGTGAGTCTTTTGTTGGGTAGAGAATTTTCAATGAAAGTTTCATATGAATCAGATAGCGAATTCGCAGTTCGTAGGTCGCGGCACATTTGATTAAGTGCCATTCATATTATAAGTAAACCATTGCTATACATGGTCTATGACATGACAACAGGTAGAAAGTTCGTTGTGAAAAATGGTGACGTAACTTCCACTACGGTCTTTAACATCAAAAACGGTCTGCAACAGGGGGCCATCGGTTCCCCGATCTTGTTTTCTATATTCACTGCAGATCTTATATGTTCCATGCCGCACTTAATTGCGTACGCCGACGACCTAGTTGCGTACAGATCAGGTCCGAAGGTCGAGGTAATAAACATCTTGTTGCAGCGTGACTTCGAGAAAATCCAGCGATTTTGCGACGACTGGAAGTTGCTTATCAACTTCCAGAAATGCGAAACTAGTCTTTTCCGGACCCCGTTGGACAGGGCATCGCGGGATACGCGCCAAAACTGGCGTAAGTTCGGCATAGTTGACCCGCATGGTCGGCCGTTAGCTGTAAAAAGTGTAGTTAGATATCTAGGCATTTGCCTGGATCAATATCTGTATTTTGACAAACATATAGATATTGCTCTGACGAAAGCCAGAAAAGCCTTTGCTGCGGCAAGAAGGTTGTTTTTCAGCAGCCAACTTGATACCAGAGTGAAGGTAATCTGCTACATGGCCCTAGTACGGCCCATTATGGTGTACGGTTGTCCATTGTGGTTCAACGTGAGCCCTTCCCAGATGGAAAAGATGAGGGTGTTCGAGAGGCAGTGTCTTAGGAGCTGTCTCCGTCTGTATCGCACACCCGAGTTTGAGTACAAGAAGTACTACCCTAACGAGGTCTTGTACAACGAGGCAAACGTGAATAGGGTAGATAATTTTATTATTAAACTAATCAGAAGGCACACTGCACGAGCTATGACCTCGTCCAACAGTCTGATTTTTGGGGCTTACTACCCCAATAGTATGTATGGGCGCGCCTTAACGGCTTTATTCCTCCCGAAGCATTCCTCTATCTAGACACAATTGACCTAATACAGGATCCACAAGGATGTCCTATCATCTTCCATATCGCACGCCGAACAGTGGATAGGCGACTTCAATAAGAACCGGATGTCGTTCGCACCAACGAGGATCTCCTCCGGCTCAGTAGAGCGATCCCCGCCCGAGATAGGAAAGAGTCTGCCAAAGAATGGCAATTTTACTGGTGGTTACACCAAAACCAGCCTCCGCCACCGCTAGCTTTTCCACAGGATCAGGTAGTTGACCATAGTGGCCAGCTTACATAGTTTTTAAGGTAGATGTAAGAAAAAAAAAAATAATAATAATAAAACATTAAATCCAAAAAAAAAAATATATATATATGAAATAAAAACAAAAAAAAGGTGCATCACGGCGTATAAATTATATATGTTATGCATATACACAACATATACGCCCTGGTGCACGTGTCCGTACTGTTACGGACATAGTTAAGATAGTATTAAGTTTTATTTTAGGGTAAGTTAGTATAAGGTAGGTTAAGTAGTTAGGTTTAGCCAAGTTTTTTATAAGTTTTCTTGGCAAAGAAATAAATAAATAAAAGATTGTCACTAAAGACTAAAAAAAAACGTAGATTAAGCCGAAAGGCACATTTATAACATAAATTAGATTAGCTTAGAGTACCCGCATAGGGTCAGTAGGTTAGTATTAAGAACAATTGGAATTCTTAAGTTAGTTAAGCTAGTTTTAAGTAATTTTGTCTAGCAAGTAAGAAATATAAATAGAATTAAATAAAATTGCATTAAAAAAAAAAACATTCATATTATGAGCAAATTACGAATCGCGAAATTCACAAAATCTGAGACTTCATTCATGTGGAGTTTTATTATCCGCAGAGAGCTATCGGTAGAATTTAGAGAATCAACACTTCATCGCGAGTTTTTGGTCATTTGTGGATTGCGTTTTGCCTCTTGGTGTATTTTGAACACAGCTTGACAGTTCGCAAATATGATAGATTAGCGGTTGTAAGTAAATTTTGAGAGGGATATTTTTTTAAAAAGAAGTTTAACATTTTGCTTGTATTTGGTGGGAAATGATTGTTTCGTGTTCACATGGGTCCACGTGGGTCACTTAAGAGTAACTTTGATTCGATGGGTGTGGGGACGTAGGTGTATCGGAAGGGCAGTAGAGTAGAGATTAAATACAAATGGTCTGAATTCGCTGTTTGACGTTGCCGAAAGTCTTGCGTTCTCTAGATATGCTCACACATTCGCGAATTGCGAACGAGCTCTTCCCCTTAGCGTGTTTGTTTTGTGAAAAATAAAAAGTAAATTTTGCGATTTTTGCATTATTTGATAATGTAAATATGTACAAGTACCATAAACAATTCATCAATTGATGAACAACAAGTCGAGAAAATCAAAGATATTGATTTCAAAATTGTAAGACACCTTGCTGTTCAGTTAACATTTAATTTGCATAATAATATTAATAAAAATAATATTTTTTTTATTTAATTGCAAACTTAAACTATAATATATATGTTAAATGTAATATATAATAACAAATATAGTTTAAGCTTGAAATAATGCAATACATTCTGTTGCCAAATGGGCAAGTGACGAATGTGTTCTTAAATATAAAATAATACAATATTTTTATTTCAAAAAAATGATGCGTGTCGCAGTGTTTGAATATCTTTCAAAGAAAATAATCAAATAAAGACAGAAAATCCAAACAGATATTACATGAAGGTTAAGTCAACGGTTCCAAAGTTTGTTCAATATCCGAGTGATTGAAAGAAAAAAGCCATTTCTAAACATTAACTTAAAAATACTGTTTTTACTCTTTCGTATCATATCTTTCGTATGTATTCAGTAAGCAATTTAAAGAGACGAGGTGCAACAACAGAATAAATTCTAGAAAAGTGTGATTTATTAACTGCTACTGCAAGTTGTAATTTTCGTATGTTCTAACCTGATAGTAACCAGATTCTCAAAGAATATTTTTAAAACTTTATAGCAATATAAGTGTCTTGAAGGAAGAAATTCAAAGCTGTGAGTTGTTCGATTCACTTTGAAGATTATTCTGACTGCATGTTTCTGCTTAATTAACAAGGGGTTAAATGTGCGTGTAATACGCTCCATCCCAGCAAGATAACCCACACTAGAATTTAGATTTTAGTTGTAAGCTAGCTTAAGGATAATTGTGTTACACTACAGACTTAAATAATACAAATGTTTTACTTTTCTTTTTAAAAAATTTCGCCTGAAAAGGATCAAATTTCGTTAGGTTTCAAAAGCAGTACATTTTCATTTCGGCAGTTTTTTTTTTGTTTTTTATAATTTGCGCGTGCTCAAGGGATTGCTAATACCCTTATGTGTCCGGGGTCAAGACACAGCACGGGCCTAAGGTATAGAGGGAGAAAGGGAGAGGAGGTACCTGTGCACATTGGTCTTAAATATCTGCGAGTTGTAGTCTGTGGGATATATTAGGTTGGGAAGAGCATTCCATATTCGTGCAGTGCGGCTGAAAAACGAGTCTCTGAATTTAACTGTACGTCCAAAAGTAGGCTTAAGGGTATCCTGATGGGCATTCCTGGCGAGACGAGTATTGCGGGTGAATTCATGGAGAGGAGGAATGCAGTTGGCTAGCTCACTTGAGCATCGTTTGTTGAAATAACGATAAAACACGGACAAAGAAGAGACGGTTCGTCGATGTTCGAGCGAGTCTAATGACTCTGCGATATTGTTGTCTCCTATAAGTTTTATCGCTCGCTTTTGGATTCTATCAAGTAGGTGCAGTGTGGTCTTGGTGGCACCAGACCAGATATGAGCGTTATACTCAAGCTTGGGGCGGATGTACGCCTTATAAATTAAAGCCAAATCAGAAGGGGTGAAATATTTCTTGCATCGATTAAGAAAACCTAAACATTTCGCAGCATTTTTGGCGACCTCAAATATGTGATCGCTCCAACTAAGTGAAGTGTTGGAAGGATGGAAAGTTTTACGCTTTCATCGACACAAGCGCCATAATGGCTGATTAGCAAGTGTTCGCTTGAGTGACAGCAGACAGCATTGAGTTTTTGAAGCATGGAATTCCACTCTATTGTTTTCTCCCCAGTTAATTATGCTGTCAAGATCGGAATTCAACGTGCTTAACATACGCTGCCGTTCCAATTCTACGGCCGAAGGGCGGGGTCGTGGGTCTTGGAACGAATATGAAAAGCTAAGGGTGCTGTCATGAGCGAAGGAATGGATTGGATTAGAAGTAGCAGACAAGAGATCATTTATAAAAATGAGAAAGAGTGTCGGAGACAGAACTAAGCCTTGGGGAACTCCAGCATTTATTTGGTGGATATCAGACTTGAACCCATCCTAAACAACTTGAATTGAACGGTTCGAAAGTTAATTTCTAATCCATAGAAGAAGAGATTCACCGATACCATAGGTACGCATTTCCGACAAGAGAGCTTGATGCCAAACTATGTCAAATGCTTTAGAAATATCAAGCGCAACGATCTTGCTTTCGCGTGCATTGTGCAAAGACTGGTTCCACTTTTCGGTGAGATAAGCTATCAGATCACCAGTGGACCTTTCGCTGCGGAAACCATATTGTTGGTCATTAAGAAGCTTCCGCGATTCAAGATATTTCATAAGCTGACGATTTATCAGCGTTTCCATGACCTTAGAAAGAAGGGACGTAAGTGCTATGGGTCGGTACGAGGTGGGTGACAAAGATTCGCCCTTTTTAGGGACTGGCTGGACAAATAATGTTTTCCATCTGCTCGGAAAGAGACCTAAAGAGTAGGATAGATGAAAAAGCTTACGCAGTGGTTTTACCAGCACAGAAGAACACCTCTTCAGAAGTATAAGGGGAATACCATCCGGGCCAGCGGATATGTGCACGTCGAGATCTTTCAGTACTCTTGCAACTGTACGAGTGCGGAAGTGGATTTGTCCCGTGGTGAAATCAACGCTACCAAGTACAGGTGGAGACAAATTGGAATCTGGCAGTGTTGAGCTAGCTGCAAAATGAGCCGCAAGCAGATTAGCTTTGTCTAAGGCAGTAATTCAACGCAGAACGTTCCACACTCACAGTGTGACTTCTGGTAATTGCCTAAACTCAAGAGACATCGGCTCACCGGCCGGGCGGGCGATCATTCCGATATGATTGGTGAGGGCAATTCTGGAAATCGATTTCAAATTTTGCCTCCAGCATTGGAAAACCGTGAGTTTATTGAATCGGGAGGAGAGTACGTTATGAAAGAGCTTTACAAAAATAAATGAATAAGAGTGTTAAACAATGTCACCTTATCTTAATTGTTATGAAAATTACGCTTTAATTAAAACAACCACAATATTCGGAAAGAAAATTTGAGACAATAGCTAGATAATATTTTTATATCAAAGTTATTCCTTTTATTTTTCGATTATAAACGAAACGAAAATCATTAACAATTTTATAATGTTGATTAAATTAAAAACGCAAAGAGTTGCGTTGGTCTCAGACGGAAAGTGACTATAAAATTACACTTTCCAAAACAAAAGGCAATTCAACGAGTGAATGATGCTGTTGTCTACGACGTTTTCTTTTACTAGGAGTGAAACAGAATAACACACACACATCACATTGTTGGAGAGAATTATGGTTCACATTGTAAGAATGCTAGAAAACACATTCGTAAATACTTTTCATTGAGGAGAGTCATAAATACCTAAATGGTCTGAGATTTTAATTAAGCATTTAGGATTATTTATATTTTTTAAATTCCTTTGCAAATTACGTTTTATTATCGAAGAAAAGGCGCCCGACATCCAAGTGTGTTGGGTCCCCAAGGTTATCGATCGAAATGACACCCAAGTGAATTTATCAATTTGAAAATAGGGCGGTGTGTATATAAATATTTCAGCGTTTTCTAGAGACGATGTCTAGTCCATCTAATGCTGCCACCAGAGGAGTCTAAATTTCATCTAATTCTGTTTTGAGTTTTTAAACTGACCACACACGTTTGTATATTTTTGCACAGGGAACACTTCAACGCAAGTTGATTTCATTTGACAGTTTGAAGCAGTGATGGGAATTGGGAAGTGAATAATGGTGGTAGATAACCAGAAATAAAGGTTTCCATGTTGATTCACTTATTTATTTTAGCAAAATAAACAAAAAAAAACACATGTACAGTCGCCTCCGCTTAACTTTCGGTTATATGCAACAAGCAATTTCACACGGTACAACAAAGTTGCCTACATCCGAAAATCGTTTATATGAAAACTCCGCTTAGTTACAACACATTTTCTGCATTTTTTGTGTTGCAAATAAGCGGAGTCGACTGTATATTGGATATGAAAGAATATATACAGTTACGGCGAAACAATAAAACAACGGCATATCTTTAGGTGATTCCATTCCAAAACACTGAGATCTGCATTTTCTTGATGCCATATCTACCTTTGACCAAATCACTTTTGTCTCACAGACTAACGAATATTTTTTAACTTTTTTTGCTTTTTGAAACTTAAGTGGTACGCTACGAATCTAAGACTGTTTATCCTGTGCTTTCGAAGTCATTTTCTTCTTCAAGTCTTTTTTATATTGTTGGGGATTAGACTAGTAAGTTTAATTCAACCACAATTTCTGCAGCTGATTTGAAAGGGCTTTTCATGTACAGACCTTTAATCTTTTAGCGATGTTTTTCGTAGGGGACCTAATGGGATTTGATATTTTGATGGCTGTAGGGCATTAAAAATTACTTAAAAAAAATAAAATAATCCGCCACAGACCAAAAATTAAAAGCAACTACCCCGGGCTTATTAATTTGTCTCGATCCCGTATAAAAATGTCATTCTTACGTGGTATCCTTTTTGTTGAGAACAAGGTACCGTAAATAACAAGTTTGCAACGTGTTTGATGCAATTTGTTTTGTAGGGATATTTTTCCATTCCACCTTAAATAAATCGAAGTAAATTCCATCAAGGTATATGGTCATCAGCAGTCGTTTCCATCATCTTCCATTCGTCTGTAAGTTTCCTCCACTCTGCATTAAGTTCTTCAATATTCAGTGTGTTTTGTGGAAAAAATCTGATAAGTCCCACAATTGGTGACATTGTTTCAGATAACCTTTTTGGAACTTTTTGAATTTTAGCATCTAACAGACCAAATGTTTCTGTAATTTTAATACATAATGCAATATAATATTTTATCAGAATTAGAACAATGCAAGAGGTATGATGAGCAGTGGGCAAAATGTGGTAGATTTAGAGTTGAGATTGGTAGATTTTTCAAGTGGTGGAAATACCACATAAGTGGTAGAAGTCCCATCACCGGTTTCAAGTATCATGATTTCAATTTTATACCGCGTAAGGTATTCTATTCAGCGGAGCCTTTACTAATTTTCGCAAGCCGGTATACCGTTGTCAATGCTATATTTGCACATAATTTCAATGAGTGGGCAAAATTAATTGATGAGTTATAACTGACGCGATACAATAGAGACAGACAACAACATCACAGCTGATTGTCCCGTTCTCTGTAGGCGAATTTGACGGAACACAAACTTTTTGCTGATTAATCACGAATTTGTTGACTTTTAGTCTTGAACCATGGTGGAAGGATAATAAGGTCTGATGAACAGCTTGTCAAAACCGCCATCTTTTTTTTCAGGGTCCGTTTTTGACATTTGACAGATGTGTTGCTTAAGATTACATCACAATTGAATTTCAAAATCTTTTTTTTTTAAATGATGTATGAAAAGCAGTAATTGATTTTCAAATTTATGTAAGATGAAAGAATTTAATTCATTTATTAATGACATTTAATAGTAAAATGCCAAAATGTTCAGTGAATTATTGCAGAAGCTGTACAATGATTAGGGACATTTGGAAAAGTAATACGTTTCCGTTTTTAAAATGTGCGAACAAATTTCATTTGTTTCCGCCCTTCGGTCTCTTTTGACATACAAATTCCCGCGATGACGTCACGTAGGGCCTCTGTAAAATTGTCCAGCACACCTTATTATCCTTCCACCATCGTCATGGACGACAACATTGTTTCATATATATTTACGCATTCTTGTGTGAATGAATTGTAAATTGTCTGACAGTCGCAAGACTGCTCATGCCTACCCAAGAAACAACGGTCAGTCAGGCATGTCGAATGGTTTTCAAAAATGTTTGATACTTTCGTGGTGGGACATAGAAGTCTACATACGACGCAGAATTTCTCTCGAAGTTTCTCTCTCTTGAAAATAGAAAAAGTGTTTTTTTGAGTATGATTTTTTTAATTTTGGCTTGTATTTACAATGTAAAATAGTTACATTTGCCAAATAAAGAAGAATGAATAACTCAAAAGAAACAAAACAAAAACATTATAATTTGAAATCGAAAAATTAATGAGTGTCTGTCCGACAGTCCGACATTAACGATATTTCATTTCTGAATGATTTACAAGCAGTGTGGTTGTTCGCGGAAAATTAAAGTAATGCTATGTGCCCATCGAACCGAAATCGCGTGGTTTGGATGAATCATACTGAAACCTCAATGGGCCAATACCACCGAATTGAAGTGATATGAAGTGTCTTTAACTCTCATTTTTAAAATGGCTGCCAAAATTGTGTCTGTTGACTGGATACAATAGTGTGAGAACACCTAATAGTAGAGATAGTTCAATGAGAAAATGAACACCAAAATGACCAAAATAAACTGAAGATCACGCTATACGCTTGTTGGGTTTGACAACCTGCCACGGACTGATGAACTAGCGGGGGTTTCAACTAGATTTAAACGAAATCGCGAGAAAATCGAAACACTGACAATTTATGACGAAATCTATGAAATTTGTTCTTTTCAAAAAGTGCTTGTTTGCGAAAATGTACAATTGTGGAATGAATTTTTGCCTTACATACGAATTAACCGGACACTTGGAAGATAAAACATGAGGAATTAAAAAAATAAATACAACTTTGAAAAACAGGGCTTATTAATAGTTGACAATTCATTACAATTCAATTTTCATTTTAAGCTTCTGCGTCCATCCTCAAATTCCGATAGTCTGCTGCAGAGATAATGGATGATAGAGATATCCAACTTCGGCCATTTTTTCCCCTAGCCCACAACGAAGATGTAGTGGTAATCCCTTGTATTTCACTTATACATTTACAACGCTCGTCAATTCACCACAATATGGCGGCCGATTCGTGAATTTTGTGGGAAAAAGCGGCAGATTCATGAATTTAGTGGGAATCCATGTACTTTCCATGTAACGTACATGGGTATGTTGTTCGGAGGGTGTTCAAAAGTTGACTAGTATTTTAAGGGAATTTTCTTACATTGTTATATGGACTTTTGTGAATAAAAATGCATTGCAATGCCCATTTAACTGGAACTATTTGATCTAAAATTAATTCTTAAGTGTATATATAGCCTATTCATAAACCATACCTGACAAATTAACTCAAAAAATGAAGCCCGCTTTATACACTTAAATCATGAATTCTGAAAAACTCATGAATTCAATTTAAACAATTTGATAAGAACAATGTCAATATATTGCAACTTTTACTAATGCTAAAAAATGGTTGTCAAAACATCTTATTTGTGATTCACGCTTCAATAATATTTTTATTATTGGTTAACTGAACGTGTGAATGTATTATTAATTTTTATTCATACGAACAAATTCACACTATGTTGTGCATTCATTAATTATGTCTAAGTATTTCAGATTGTAAATTGCTCAAAGTTTTAATGAATCGACTTCATGAACATAAGCTTTGTTCGATCGTTTACCCCTCCATACTGTGTTGAAAATTGAACATCGAAATTTGAAAAAATAACGAGCGAATTTTCAAATGAGAACTTTAATTCACCCCAATACAAAGGTGGGGAAGGGTATCAGCTGTTCCACAGCTGTTCTCAAGAGCTCACACGTATTCACAGACAGGGGACAAAAAGCGTATAAAAAACGCTGTCAGATGAAATCAAGGGGCAAGAGAGGTAGAAGTTGGATATCTCTATTATAGGTTATCTCTGGTCTGCTGGAGGGTTAAGTTTTGGGTCTGATAGATATGTTTTGATTTCATTCATATTTCTATTGTAGGACAATATGCAGCATTGTGTTTTTGGACGAATTTACTTCTTAAAAAGTTTCAGTCCAAGGACCCATAGAGAGTGTCAGCCTACAGTGTTTGGTTTGGACCCGAAGATAGCTCGCTATGCATTGAATAATTCACCAAGGCACGTATCTCTGTCAAATACCTTGAAGATATCTTTTACAATTACTTTGCAATTTCCAACAAGATGCAAGGCCAGAGCACCAGTGGACATTTTGCTACGAAATTGTTATAGATAAGTATTCGTGATTCAAGACATTTCTTGAGTTAATGGGTATATCGCGTAGAGCTCATGGACAACACTTCTTCAGGCGCAAGAATCTTCGAATCCGCGCCTATAGGACATCGCATTACAGGACCCCACGATATTTTTGACGCACACAAAAAGATTCTCAGCTGGCCAAAGATCTAGCTTTCGGTTGGAGCTCATGTCCCGACTACATCATGAAAAGAAAATTCGACAGTATATAAGCGTGCCCTTGATCCTATGCCGCAGAGATGTTGCTACAATGGTTCCGTAGCCGCAATGTAAAGAAGGACGAAGGAAAAGAAGGATTTTTGCGGGATGGATGGACACCTGGAGAAATGTTGTTTTCCATTTACTTGGAAACCCACAAGAAGAATACGACAAGGGAAGAATGAGCAATAATGTAGCTAAAGAAGAAGTACATTTAATCAAAACCATGGCACTTGGACTAGCGGGTGTACAATCAACAGATTCAAAGAGCAAGACCAATATCTTCTAAGATGTAGTATGTTGAGCATAGGTTATCTTGACCTTGCCATTCGAAGGAAAAGCAGTCCAATTGTTGGCACGTCTCATTTGACGTATCCGACACTCTACCTCCAAGTATGAACTTGATCTCACACCCTGCGACTCTGGCAATTTAAAGATGCATATTTTATCATTAAGTACTCTCCGGGGATCGCTTTGATCAAAAACGAAATCGCTTACAAACATCCTCCGAGCCAGTCGCGCAGACGGCAGTTGTCCCCCATCGCATCCTCTCGTCGGCTAATGCGATGTAACATAACACACTTAAGTGGTCATATCCGGATGAGTACCCAAACAAGACATCATCCTATCAACAGGCAAACGCAGTATCGCTCTTCACCCACGAAATCCGATCGCAATTTTATGCCTGAAGTACATGGATCCACTCTTGCGCCGATACCGACACCGACAGCAACCCCGACAACAAGGCTGATGTTTCGTTCTCGGATGTCGGGCCGAATTACCTTCTTCAGTTGCATGGCATGTGTGCCTGTCTCGGCGGTGGCGGGTGTGTAAATCACGATCGTTTAAGATTCAAATTAGGGTGCTGCCGTCGGTAATTGACTTCAAGAAGCCTAAACAGCAGCCGTAGTGCTGTTGATGTCGCTGACAGGATTGAGTCACTTTGGAGTGCGCTTCGAGAGCTCATTAAAGGATGAGAACGGATCTCACAGCCGCCACCGTCAGAGGCGAGAGGATGATGGTACTAAGTGCGAACACGCTTTCATCTCAATGACAGCGGATGGGATACATAGGAGGATGGAAAGCAGTGGAAAGGAATACTTTCTTTTCAGCATGGGAATGGGGAAAGAGTGATAAGTGGATTTTTATGTATCTCACAAAGGGGAATGGATTGGAGTGTCACACACATGGACGGCCAATGATGGGGTTAATGTTGTCACATGTTGACGATATTATACGAGCATGCTCGTATGATTGCGTTTAATCGGTCTTTAATAAGCGAACGCCTAATGAAATCGTAAATTAAAAATGATTTGATGGGTAGTAACAACAAATCGAAGCACCATATCGTTGCGCTACTTAATGGATTCAACGTCTGCTGCGAGTGGGTTGGCTACGATTATTTTTCTTCTTTTTTTTACTGAGATCCGTTGTGAGCGAAATACTTGGCCTGATTGGCAATTGGTTAGTGATTTAGTGCCATTGCTCACTTGCAGCGAGAATAAGTAAATCTTCCGCATTTATTGATTGAATTGCCTCATGGGGAAGGCTGAACTTGGCACGAAATACTTTAGCGGCTGCCATATTCAATACGACTGGAATGGAGTCGCACTTCGTGTGATAGCAAAGATCGTAAAGGGTTTTCCAATAAGGACTTGACAACTTTTTTTTAAATAAAACGCAAACCTTTTGGGATATTTCAAAAACTTTATTATCGGCTTGAAGTACAATCAAAACATTTATGAATGGAACTCTTGCTGTTTGCAGCGGTCGTTTCGTTTGACCCAATTTTCAATGACTCGGCCACACATTTCGGCCGAAACAACCGCTATTTCGCATTCAGTGTTGGCTTTGAGTTCTTCCAACATCGTCGGCTTGTTAGCATGAGCTAATGACTTAACGTAGCTCCACAGAGAATAGCGGCGTTAAATCGCACGAACGAGGTGGCCAATCGACTGGCCCATTTCTTGAGATAACACGCTTATCATACTTATTCTTCAATACATCGATTGTAACGTATGCTGTGTGGCTTGTGGCACCATCCTGGTGAAACTACATGTCGTCCAAGTCCATTTCGGCCAAAAATAATCGATAATCATGGCGCGATAACGCTGACCATTAACAGTAACGTGACCTTAACGCCGACGAAAAAATATGGCCCAATACCGCCGCCGGCATGCAAACCGATCCAAACAGTTATTTTTTTGTGGATGAAGTGATGATTCATCAAGCAAATATGGATTTTCACCCGACCAATAAGGCATATTTTGCTTATTGACGAACCTATTAAGCCAAAAATTAACTTCGTCGAAAATTGGAGTTAACGCTCTTAAGTTGCGGTCACCGACTCGGAATTTCTGTAGAAAATATTTATAATTTGCAGACGTTGCTCGTTCGTGAGTGATGAAGATGTTGAGTTTACTGAATAAATTGACGGTGACAGTTTGGTGATTAAGGAAAGATTGCGTTCACAAAATAGTCAGCTAAATAGTGTCGCATCCTGCCCACATGATAAGCACTTCAAATGTGAAATCATTGAGATAATCATTGCGAAATAATTTCTGTTGGCAAAAACTGTCTTGTTGTCGCCCGACATTACCATAGCCTGAAATCGGTCGTGAGAATGTTTGGCACGCTTCACCATTCTGTTAGAACCGCATACCGTCGGTATCCACGTCATCGGCTTAGAAGATGACACGTCTGTACATGTCCTCGTCACCTACGAAAACACAGAAGGCTGATGGTCCAGGTTTCATCCAGCACCACAGCCGGGGGCACTACGTTTTCAGATTTCCAGACCAGATGTGCTCGATCAGCATGTGCGCGGTGCAATTGATGCAAATCCTCAACAAAGACAAACAAGATTTCCATGCTTCCCCAGTAAGCATCGCCGAAATTGAACGACTTAATCCTTGAAATATTATCAAGAATTCAGAATTTTGTTCCCCTGGGGCCAGCACACCAAAAACAACATGTCACGCCCAATTAAGTTCGCCGAACAAATTACACCGAAAGACAAAATGAATGATCACTTCATTTTCTCACTCGCGCTACGTCGTTGCCATGAATGACTGGTCTGACCACGGTTGGATGCAAAATGCGTACAAGATTTCCGGGTGCGCTGCCTAAAAATAGCGACAACAGGATTTGTGACTAGCGAGGGAGTTGTAGCGAGCCTCTGTAACGTGCGGCGCGCAGGATCGATGGAAATGATTTATGCGCTTCCGTTTCGTTTTGGGTAGTTTTGCTCTGGTTATCGGACCGAAGGCATTTGTCTCAATTATATATGTGAACTGGGATGGTTCTTTATTCTTTTTTTTCTTGTTATTTTGCTCTCCAATGCTCGTGTTAGACAATTTGTAGGAATTTGAGAAGGCAAGACACGGTTGTATGGTGTTTTGACATTTCCTAATGAAGCGACATGCCGGATGACAAATTGAGAATGGGAAAACTGGGCCGGCAGGAACAAGCATTCCGTGGAGGTAACTAAATGCTGCATGTCTGAATTTTCGTCGTTTTGTCAAGACATTTCCCTTGGGAGACAGTCTGAAGGTTGAGGATGATCCATCAAGATGTTGTCTTGTCAGGGTCAGTACTTCTGTGGCGACCGAGAGCTGGATCACTGAGGGCATTGCGTCAGCTAAGCAAAGACATCCAAACCCACTGGTGACATATTTTTCAGTTCGCACTAAAAAGCCCAACAAATTTTAACCATCGTCAATATTTTAAAGTGTCATAAATGGCTACTCAAAATTCTTACACCAACTGTCAGTTAAGTACGTAAAGTCTGATTTGTTTAACATCCACTCTACGTAAGCAAGAGTGAACGAAACTTGACGAAACTGCGTAATTGTGATTGGGCCTTTTGAATTGAAGAAAAGGTGGCGACCACAGTAGATCTGTAGTGCCCCCCTTTCTTTATCTAGGACTTTAGATCTACCTTGAGAAAATAGATGATTGCTTTAAATGGAGTGTAGTGATAGTGTTTTCCTGTTAATGTGATTCTGTTAGCTATTTTGTATCTGCTAGGTGTCAGATTTGGACACTCGATTGTGCACAGTGCCTACAGTTTTCTGAGCTCCTGTGCCCCATTTTGTACTGGCGACAGTTGCATAAGAAGTGACCAGTAAGTGCGCCGCATAGTATCATAATGACAGGCTAAGTTAAGAATTAGAGCCTCCTTGGTTTTTCTGGGATCAATCTTTATGAATTTTTTGGAGTGCGTAAGTTAAGTACCTCTTGATTGTTCCAGAATTGGATGCGGCATTTATTTGGCCAATGTTGCTAAGCTCATGTACGGCTCATGTAAAAGGAGTTTCAGCACCTTTGTTTGCTTTGTGTCCTTTCATTGGCCTCGTATTTGTTATATTTTGGCATCCAGACCAGTTTTTCTCTGGCAGCGTGTTGAATATTTGATGATATTCCCAGACAGCCGTGGAGTCTAATGTGAAGCTGTTTAGCGCTTTAAGTACTGTCGGGCTATCTGAATGTAAATATCGATATTTTTGTATTTATTAGATTTCTGTTGTTGATGCAATGTGCTGCCTTATTTATGGCGAAGAGTTCAGCTTGGAAGATTGTGGACTCAGTACCTGCTCCTCCACCACTTTCTGACTTTGACCAGTTTGTGGACAATCTTTAGACGTCAACAGTCATCCAAGAAGAGCTTTTGGCCCATTTTTCACTTCTATGTGCAGGGTGGGCCAGATACAAGTTTCTTTTTAAAAATGCAATAAAATGAACAAAATTATATGTTGTTCCATGTATTATGGCTTTATTAGTTTGAACAAACATTCCCATCAATTATGAAATACAGTGTCGTTCAAGTGGCTGACTCGTCTGGGTTCGCAGTAGCGCATTCTGTCACCCCAGTTTTCCTAGACCTTGATGGTTTCGGGCTGCAGCTGACGGATTACTTGGGTGATATTGGCCTTAAGTGCTTGAATCGTTTACGGATTGTTAGCTTAACATTGGTTCTTTTAGATTCCGTACAAAAAAAGTCCAAAGGGGTTAACTCGTAGCTCCGAGGCGACCAATTAATATCGCCAAGATGATAACGCATTTGGAATTTAGATGTGAAAAAGATCGATCGTGGCATGGGCTGTATGGCATAGCGCGCTATTCTTCATGATGCTAGAGGTTATCCAAATCAATTTCTTCAATTTCGGTAAAAAAAAGGCGGTTAACATGGCTCTGTAGCGCCCACCGTTGACCGAAAGGTTGTCCACGTCCGAGCCTCTTTTTCGAAGAAAAATGGTCCAATGATGCTCTCGGCCACAGTAGCCATAGTTTTTTCTGCGCGTACCATACGAACACAGTGACCATGAGTGCTGTCCACTCCTATACCAGTCTCACGAACTATTTGCACAAAATTGCGTGCAGCTGTCCCGATGGGTGCTTCATTTCGGCCAAAACTTCTTTTCAAAAAACGCACTGTTTGCGCTACATAGTAGTCACTTTGGAAATAGGTTTTCAATCTTCCCCACCCCTTGGTCAAGCGTAAAGTGACTCATTTCGTTCCGCGCAGGAATGCTACGGACCATGGTGGAAGGATAATAAGGTGTGCTGAACAGATCTACAGTGGCTCTGCGTGACGTCATCGCGGGAATTTTTATGTCAACTGAAACTTAAAGGCGGAAACAAATAAAAAATATTCACACATCTTAAATTATAGATGTTCATAATAGCTTCTATAACAATTCACTTGACATTATGGCATTTTCCAATATAATCTCTTAAGTAAATGAATTAAATTCTTTCAGTTTACATCAATTTGCAATTCAATTTCTGTTTTTCTTAGATCATTTGGTTTTAAACGAAATTGAAGTCTGATGTAAGCAACACATCTGTCCAATGTCAAAAACGGACCTTGAGCGACGTCACAAAGCAAACAAAAAGGGTAATTTTGACAAGCTGTCCAGCACACCTCATTATCCTTCCACCATGCTTACTGACTTACTGTCATGATTTCGAGCTGTCAGTGTCAAAATAAACTACTATGTAATTAAGAAAAAAACCATTTGATGGCCCACCTTTTAGACTGTATTGTTTGTATCTAAGACTATTGTCAAGAGATCACTGATCTTAGATAGTTCATTAACGTGATCGACCTTTCTTAGAATTGGTAGGTGTCTAGTTAGTTTGCCTTTATTTGATGTAATAGTCTGCAGGGCTACAGTTTGTCTAGCAGCTTCAGCCTGAACAGCAATGTGTAGCTGAAGGAGGCTTACTAGCAATTCCAAACCTGCCCCTGGAGAGGTTCTTATCGCACCTGTTGTGCAACTGCACGCCACCCATTGTATTTGTTAAGTTTTTTATGGTCTGTCTTTGCTTACATTTCTTCCACAAAATAACAGCACGATATAATATTTTTTTTCACTTTATTTCGTCTTGCAAAAAGTGCTCACCCTGTCATGTGCGGAGACGGCTTATCTCCACACTCAGAGAACGCTGACAATCAGCGACTAACAGTAAACCCTCGACAACAGAAACAAAAGAACTGACACTTCGACAAATGTTTCAAGGCTGCCAGCTGTATTTTCAAATCCAGTTTAATCGTCTATTTACGTGTTTGCCCAAAAATTGTCATCAAGTATTTCCCAGACACGAAAGTAAGTGAGGGAAAAAATGAACAATCTGAGAAAACTGCGACCAGATTTGGCAAAGAAGTCAGAAGAGCGGAACGGCGAAGTTCCCAGCCGTGTGAAGGAGGACATCGAAGTGTTCCGAAAGTGGGTGAAGGAACAAAATCACTTGATGTCGCGCATCGACGATCAGTATCTGGTGTGTTTCCTGCGATGCTGCAAATTCGATCTGCAAGCCGCCAAGAACAGACTCGATGCCTTGCTTACATGCAGGACCGTCTACTTCGATCTGTTCTTCGACTGGCGTGTAGACAAGCGAACTTTGGAGATCATACAGACTGGGTAAGGTTGAGGCAGATTCACGCCATCCACTGGTACAAGCTCAACGGCTTTTCCTGATTTCAGGATTAATTTGGTCCTCGAGGACCCATTGCCATACAGCGGCAACAGGCTCTTCATCACGCAGCTGGAGCATTTTGATCCGAAAAAGTATGGCTACCTCGAGGTCTTTAAGGTGCTGTTCATGTTGTTTGAGTTGATGGCCTTCGAGGACGACTATACGTCCATCAACGGCGTCGAATACATCCTAGACCTTGCGGAATGCAATGTGCAGTGTGTGGGTCGGTTGGACGCGGTTTATGTGAAGAAAATCTACAATTACATTGCCATGTGTGTTCCTTTCCGGTTGGTTCGCGTACACATAATCAACATGAAGAAAGAGCTGCAGGTGTATCACAATTTTGGCAGGAACATACTGCCGGCACAGTTGCCCTTCGAACTGTCGGTCCATGAAGACATGAAAAGCCTCTACGCGCAGATACCCCAATTTGCCCTCACCGCCGAGTATGGCGGCCAGAATGGAACCATTCACGAAATCATAATGGAGATAACTCTGAAGATGGAGGAGCACGTGGCCTACTTCGAGCGGGATGTCTACTACAAGAGCGTCGAGAAGAATCGCCCGGGACCAATCACAACCCTGCAAGTGGACTTCTCCGCCGAGAGAAGACGCAAGAAACACGAAGTCTACTAAAATGTTAAATATCTTTTATTCAATCATTTGCTTACATGTATGTATCTATATATAATTATAGTTCACAAAGTAAATAACTAGTTCTACATGTTTACACATAAATTAATAATGTCTATGTACGTCTTTAGTTCTATGGAAATTTTATTGCTAAATCGTAATGTAAAGTAGTCCCTAAATGTCTAGCCTGGCACATAAGATTGACTGCATGACTTAAGCCTAAATTGTATCTAGATAAGAAGAAATAAAGTGCGAATGTGATATTCTTGTGCTTTATTTTGTATAACGCGTATCCTGCTAGGGGTTTAGTAAAATTAAATTAATTCCTATGCGTGCGCATTCACTTGGTGGGAGGATGTGAATGGAACCCATCGCTTGACATCTATACTTGAGTTGTACACTTCTGTGCGAAGGATTGATTGAGCGAGGACGATGACGAGGACGCACTGCTGGTGGACGACGGCGCCTTGTTTATACTTTGCACTATCAGATTTAGGCATTCTAAGCTGGAGCCGTTCACCGAAGACGTTGAATCAAATTCTGAAAAGAAAAAGACAAAAGTGAGTTAACGCATGTGCCGCAAAACAAAAGATAATAATAATAATATCAGATGTATACAGTGGACTCTTCCTAAGTCGAATTGTCATGGGATACCGTATATTGTTCGAGTTAGAGGGAGTTTGATTTAGAGAGAGGATTTTTGTATGGAAAATTTAGGGAAAAAAGTATGTCAAATTTGGAGTTAGAGAGAGTTTCGACTTAGGGAGAGTCCACTGTATGCGGTTCTACAACCCGTAGTCAAGTTGGCCTAGTTTCTACAATGACCACTTGTGTGGGTGTTACTGTCTTCCTCAACAGACTCCGAATGGCAAGCTTTAAAAAGCTTTTCCCGGACTGCTGTTATCTAAGCATTGTCACTCACTTGAAGGAGTTGGAGCTGAGAATTAAGGAAATTCCTTAACGTGTTCAGAATTTAACCTAGATACCATAGGTTTATGTATGCAGGGGTGAACGCAAACGGAAACCAAGCCACGGCGGCCTGGAATATTTACATATATCTTCTGATGGCCAGCCTATAACTCTTATTACTTAATTTAGCTCGGAACTAGGAATACGAGGTCGATTTTCGTTAAATCTAGATGGACTAGGGCCGAACCATTATTGAATTGAGTGAAGTAAAACTTATGTGCATCGGACGAATAGTGGCCAGACGCATCAAATTTAAAAGCGTCCGTACTTGTTTCTGGGAACTTATCCAAAATTCGATCGCCAACTGTCATTTAGGTACCCAGACAACCACAGCACTTAAAGAGCCAGCTTTAATGGGCATGAGCAGGAATGACTAGTATCAAACGCACCCCTATGAGATTGACTTAAAAGGCGTCGAAGAAATTTCGTTAACACTAGATTTACCATACCAGTCAAAATGACTGGTTTTTACCTTTTATTTCATAAATATTTACTGTGTATATGTATTTTTTTTTTTGAAGATATTTTATGACTTTTATAATAACAATTAAATACAAACAATTTGATAAGTAAATTTGATTTTGTGTTCATAAGAAAAAAAAATATTTTTTGTTTTTGGTACTTATACCGAAACCAGTCATATTGACCTGGTACATGTTTTTATAGTTTTATGTGCAAATGCTTTATATTCTTCTCTCTTAGGAAATCCCCTTGTTTGGAAATGACGTTTAAACAAAAATGCTTGCACATCCCTGGTAAAATAGTATATCATGATCAAATAGAACCTTATATCATGAAAGGAAGGTGTGTGAGAACCGAACAATTTGTTTACGTCTCCCCCTGTCTTCAAAATTATTAGCTAAAAATACTGCATTGGTTGGTACAGTACGTTGCAACAAACGGGAGCTTCCAAAAATTTGCAAGGAAAAAAAAGATGGTATGGAACGTTTGCTTCCGTATGAACCAAATGAATGCACACTTATTGTTTATAAGAGTAAGCCTAGCAAAAAGGTTATTTTATTGAGTACTAAACACAAAGGCGTCAAAATTGATGCCAGCTCCAAGAAACTGCATGCAACTACATCTTTTTATAATAAAACCAAATTCGGTGTTGATGTAACTGATCAAATGGCAAGAAAGTATAGTGTGAAATCAGAATCCAGAAGGTGGCCACTTCAATTATTTTTCAACATTTTAGATTTAGCCGGAATCAATTCCTCGATTTTGTGTAGAAGTATAACAGGAAAGAATATTTCTAGGAAAGACTTTTTGTTTCGATTAGCTGAAGAGCTCACATCTGAATATCAGTCATCAAGCCAAGAGAGGGCAAGTGAAATTCACCGTCCAGCAAGCCGGAATCCCCGGCCAGTACGTAAATGGTGGCAAACAGGACTTTGTAATAACAAGACAACTACAAATTGTAACGTCTGTAAAAAATATGTGTGCGGAAAATGCATGTAACAAACGTTTTGAATAAAACTAAAATACTATTGATGAATTTTTATTTTTAATGGCGGTACGAATTTATGCCCCAAACTGAAAATCAAGTTATGCCCCAATTTTTTTGGGCATAACTTAATTTGCTCTGGGGCATAAATTCATTTTTTTGGGGTATAATTTCATATTTGTTGGGCATATTTTCATAAGTTACCGAAACATTAAATCTCTAAATTTTTAATTTCAATGCTATCAACGCGGAAAAAAACCCTCGCTTCGTCTTAGAACCATTTTTTATATTTTTCATCAATTCTCTCAAACGATAAAGCATTATAATATAAATTAATAGAACTTGTCATATACAGTCAAATTGACTGGCTTTGGTATAAATAGGTATGAAAATTTGTTGGTAAATCTAGTGTTAAGCATGAGCTAATGGAATCGCACCGTGCATATGCGAATTTGACAGATGAAACTCAGAAAAGGAAATTTGTTTTTGTTTCTTATTTATACATTATATACATGAGAAATTCTTTGCATAAAAAAATATAATAAAAGATGGCAGATCCTTTTTCACGCATTCATGTTTTTTGTGCACAAAGTTACGAAGCATTTCGCTAAAATTGTATACTAGTTCATGCACGTTTATTATAGTTGACCCTAAGTAAGCAAAAATGAACGAAACTTAACGAAGTCGAACGAAGTGGTTTTATAATCAGAGTGTATCATTTCTTCGATTACTTAAGTTGGCTTTAGGCTTGAGCTTCATACATTCCGTTAAATCTTCAAAATGCATCCGAAACAAGCTTGCATTATTGAAGTATGAATAGAAGGATTATAGTACTGCAACATATTTAACAAAAACCACAGAAAAAGACATAAGGTACCCAAACTTCAAAAATTATTGTCAAGCCGTTTTACAAAAATATACAATTCAAAACAACCACTCTATCGCATATGTCAGACAGAAATGTCATGTCAATAATCCAGTCTATGAACCGTTGATTTAATGTTGTTTCACAATATGGATTGGTAATTTATCGTTGAACATGTTTGAATTGGGAAAACTTATTACAAAAATAGTGTTTTTTTAGTAGACCCTCACATTCTTCATTATAGCCGACATAATCGTGCTTTAGGCAAAATTGTAGAATGGTCAGAGAGATTGGTTCTGATACAGATGTCTTAAGGTATATCCATTAAAGAAATGCAAGATCTACAGAATGTATAGCTTCTGTTCGTAAAAGTCTTGAAGAAGATACCAGTACATCGATTTCACAAACATTTTGGCTTGTATAACGGCCCATTATAAGGTATATTATTTTTGCAGATTTGTAACAAGAATTTAAGTCAGCTAACCACGGAATACGTAAAACTTTTACTTAAACATTAGGGTATCGGTGATGGGGCTCATTTAACAGTCTTTGGTTCGCATAGTGACGTCAGTAATTTCCACCTATTTCTTTGCGCCTCTTTTTAATGCAAAATAAATATTATATATATTTATACTTCCCAGTATTTGAGAAGTGAAAATCCAAATCTAATTGTTGAAAGGAAGGGGCGCCGCACAGTGGTTCACTTTGTATGGAAGCGCGGAAGTAAATACGTAACTTTTGACCACGTGAATCGATCTTTATGAAATTTGAATCATAGTACAAGTAAAAGTTCTAGTTGCATTCATTCTAACCATTATTTAATTTGAACATAACTTCGAAGGTTGCAAGAAGTTACAGCTTAACTGACAGTAATTAGACATAAAACTAAGAAGGCTACAAAGGACTTTCTCCAAAGACCTATTCTCCGCTGACTTAGTAGGTAGGTAGGTGAAGGAGCTGCTAGTGAATTCACCAGAACACGAAGACCATGTTGGTCCCACAGTCAGACTACTACAAATTGACCACTCCAGTGATAGTGCCGTTATTTTGATACCAACTGCAAAATGGTGACTGGACCAGATTTGAAACCAGATAAAAGCGTATTAACTTCCCTTTCACTGGGAATCTAGCCGGGGATCCAACTAAACCAGATCAGGCACTTAATCAACTGCGCCATACAGTCGGAATGGGTTTTGGCCTAGTGTAATTGAGGCATGGTTCCCACAAAAAAATGTAAGAACAAAAAGTTGTTTAGCCCACAGTTCATGATGAATTGGCAAACCAAACTAGCCTCACAACAACCGAGAACTGTCAAATCGACTGTCACAGAAAAACAATGTTGCCAATTTAAAGTTCTCCGCCGATACAACAGTACCCGTTATAAATGTGACCTTAAGACATGAGGGATTTTTATCAATTTTAAGAATTATGGAATGCCTGCCATCTTTCTTAATCCTGAACTGTTTTAAATAATGAGAATTCAACTTTGAAGAGTAATGATATGATATTTGATTGAAGAGTAAATGATATCGGTCCTTAGTCCCCGGTGCATCGAATCCAATACAAGACTTTCTTGGAGTTCTGGGCTGTTGCATTTCTCAAGTTGACAACACTAATTGTCAGCCTACTATTAAATCCCAACCTTCGAATTCATTCGAACTTTTATTTTTCTAACAATTGAAAATTAACTGTGTCTCAAGACTCACCTGATATTGGAGTGTATCTGTCCGATTCCTTGTTGAAATGGTGTAGTTTCTCACGAAAATATGAGTCTGTGTACGCATTCTGAAAATAGAAAAAAAAACTAATTTTTAATACAGTTCACCAAGATGCCCCTAATTACGTCCCTTCCAAGCCCAAACCCCATGCCAAACAATCGTCCCCTTGACAATTTGCCAGAGCTTGTCACTCCGATGAAAAAGAACATGAGTTTTGTCATTGTCTCTCAGGACAATGTGTTTCCTAGTCGAAGTCCCTCGTGCGACAGCACAATACAGTCGCGCAGGATGACACTAAGAATCCCCATTCCCCGATCAGCGCGCAGAGAGACCAATTAAAACTTACTGAACCGCACTAGCACCAGCCAGGAATGATCTATACACTCTTATTAGTAATTAAATTAATTTGCAGAAATTACTGAAATTCACGGCAGACATTCCCAGACGACGCAATCACTCGAAAGTGACCATGGACGGGAGGCGGAATTGCATTCAATGATCCGTGTGTACGTGCGTATGTGTCGCAGGGAACGCAGTATCGTAGCGCTTTCCCAGGATCCATTTGTCATGCGGCACGACACTTAATCATTTCTGCTCCGCGGAACGTTTTGTCTTTTTACATGGGGTGAGGCACTCAACAGCTTCGGCAGTGATTCTGGGAGGTTTGCGATCATTACGGAGTGCAGTGAGCACTTAGCACTTTGTAATGATCATGCGGAACATGCTGCTGCCATCACTGGAGGAGCTACTGTGAGGAGCTGCCCGCGAGGAAAGGATGCACGAGTCTTAAAGTATTACCTACTCGGGTCGGGAGATGTGTACATGTGGTACTGTAACGAGAAGTGGAATTCACTTCAGAGAATAGCGATCTGTGCTTGAAGTCATAAATCTTTATGCTTGGCCGGAGCGGCACATATGGAGGATTTAGAATGTATGTACAACGTCGCGGTGATGTCTTAATTCCTCCGCAAGGAGCATTAACACGATCTTGGAGCATTAAATTTTTTTGCTTTTTAATTTTTATGTTTCATTTATGAAGCACTTTTGGGATCTAGGCGAGGTTTGTATGAGATTGAAAATAATCCTGACTTCGAGTTTGGTTGGAAGACGTTGATCCTGGAAATAATTGAAGAGCTACAGATCGACACTAGCCACCTACTCGTCTATTTCAAGGCCGCATATGACAGCGTCAATTGATACATAAGTTGCCAGGTTGAGCGGAGACCAAACTTGCTTATAAGTGTTTTTCTAGAAGTTTTTCGATCAGGGTTCTCGACAGTTGACCAAATGGTTTCCCTGACATTCGACGATTAAGATATAGGGGAAACAAATTTATGCCATCTTTATGGATTTTAAAGCCGCCTCCGATACGGTTAATAGGAACTCTTTGCTGTACAAGTTATCGGTCACATTGAGCGCATGGACACCAACGGTCCAGCTAAGATGGTCTTAGAATCCGAGCCTCCTAGTTGCAGAAGGAGAGAAATACCGAACCTGCAGTATAAAGACCAAGTAATTTCGGAGGAACACAGCTTGGTCTTGATGACTGGAAGCAGCGTGCTCCACCGTCAACGATCGAAGGCTATTTTAGCTCAAGCTATGACCCTCCAAGTATCGTTGGCTTGATAAGTAAATAAGTAAGGAACTCGCCACACAAACTTCTGCTAATGGTAGCGTTCTGTCAGACTATTTTGAGGATAAAACTGGGGTTCCACAAGGCTGTGCACTTCGTCCACTTTTATTCGCTCTCTACGTATACGTTATAGCAAATTATCGGGAAGGTGTCAGGATTGGTGATGTAGTTGTCAAAGTATTATAATATGCTGATGGTCTGGTTGGTTGAAAGTGCACATACTCTTCTGATGCAAAAAAAAAACAAATTGTGGCTATTGCAATCTATGGGACTTAAGGATTAACAACTCAAAGTGAAAAATTCGGCACTAGTCGGGGTAGCGAAACTACCCTAGAACTGTTATTTGAAGGGTCAACGAATTCAGCCACATAGGTTTTCTTATTAAGTCCCTCGATATGTGTGCACATATTCATAAAGAAGCAGTTACTGCCAAAACGGCCATCAAGCTAATGGGGCGGAGTTTCTTTGGCAACCAACGAATTGGGAGTATTTCAAAGTTCATTGTAATACATGCCATAATAGTTTGGTGTTCAAGTAATCAAATCAGACCGGTACAAATCAAACCAACTGAAACATGCTTCTTTCCTTCTCCTCCACGAGAGGTTCTTATTCTTTCCACAGCAACTATAAAGCGTATTTGCTTTGCTCCTCGCTAACATCAAAATAAAATGCATATCCAGTATAATTTTATCATCGTTTTCTTTTGACACAAAGAAGACTAAGGTTAATGTCACACCTGCCTCACAAAAGCGTGAAGTCACAAATTTGTGAGTTTTCCGTATTCTGAAGAAAACCCCACAAATTGGGAACATCCCAAGAACTGTCAAAGTTGTAATGTTCTCTGCCAAAAAGATACCGCCAACGAGCTTTACTTATATCTCAAAACAATTAGGCTTGAACATTTGGGCTTCGTGGTCAGTAAATGGGAGACAATTTGGTTGTTTTCCCAAAACTTATCTCTCATCTCCCTGTAGTGTATACAGTGAGAGACTCTTTTCTGAAACAGGCACCGCATACGAAAACAAACGTTGTAAATTATAAATAAAAATAAAATCGATCAGGTTTTTAAACTTAACATTTTTTTACTGAAAAAAACGACTATTCGATGTTCGGATATAAAAAGACTATTCGCAGGATATTACAATGAAGCCAGAAGCCAGATAATACTTACCGGATTTCCGGCGCAGTTGCTAGAGTGAATGTCCCTGGTTAGCAGGGTCCCCATTTCGTGAAAGCAAAGTTAATAATAATTTCAAATCTGGTCCAGTCACCATTTTCTGTTGGGATCAAATTAACGACCCTCTCACTGGAGTAGTCAATCAGTGGTAGTTGTCTGACTAGGGGTATCACAATGGACCAATATGGTCTAAGTGTGCTGGTGAATTCACTAGCAACCCCACTACCTAACCTAACCTACCGGATTTCCGTCACATCAGCATAACATCAATCCTTTCTGTACGCTTTGCAATCGTAAAGAGGTCGAGCACATTTTCCAATTCATCGCGATAAGTCCAATACTACAAGAATGGCGTTTACTGCACTTTTCAAAAGAGTCTCTCACCCTTGAAGAAACAAAGAATGTTCTAAATGCAACAGAGGGATGGAACCTGCTTCTACGCGTTTGTATTCATGCCTTGAATTACCGTAATGGCTTTAATTAGTGACGCGCTCTTAATCTTTCGCATAAAAAATCTAGCCACTAGCTGTTTCTTTGGGCTCATGAGGCAGTTGAGGAATATAGCCCTCGCTAGTTGACTTTATTACAGACATTGATCACCCCGTCCAAATGTACCTCGCAGAGGCATGGTCAGTCTCAAAAGCTGTTCAACAAGTGCTTGGTCTCTCCAGGGGAGAAATTCTGTGTGCGATCTTTGATCACGTTTGCGTTGAGGCTAACTGGACGAGATGATTCAGTCACGATCTGAACAGGCTGTACAGAGATATGCGACTACTGAGGCGTCTACACACTCAACGCCTGACGGGGTGGGGTCATGTTCCACTCGAAGAGTCGACGATTCCAAGCCCGCGTGTAACTTGGGGCACACAAGTGAAGAATCAGCTCATCATGATCGCCCTGGCTGAAAGATTTTTTGTTTGAGGCCCAGGTGCACACCGGACTGTAGCGCCACACAAAGAAGAGGCTCCCCTTTCAACCGACCGTAAAAATTACTTTCGAACTTCACAAAGAAGAATTTCCCCGTTTTTTCCGCTTTTAAATCCGTCCAGGGCTCATTAGATATGCGACTTTAGTGGCTATCGTCACAGCTAAGAACACTCCGAGCAAAGGCAGATGAAGTGCGTCCCAAATTTGTGGTTTGACTCGGCTAATCTCCCGACTGTTATATATAGAGCACTGCGGTGATAACTTATGCATTTAGTGGGACGGATCAATGGATTATCGAAATCCCAGAAACTTGGCCAACAGCGTATTTCAGGTGTTCGGTATGAGATCGAATGGGGGACAGATCTCAAATACTTCTAGCGATTCACTTAACGAGTAGGTTACACTCGAACAATGATCGAACAGGTCTAACTCCCCCGGCGCAATCCAACGTATCTCCAAAATCATTGATTGCCACATAACATCGAACAAATGAGACGTATTATATCATTTCCCTGCGATCAGTGCATTCCAAACGTTGGATTTCCGCAATTTATATTAATAGTGCGACACGCACAACTTACGCCTCCGGGTAATTAATCAAATCCATATCTGGAAAAAGAATCCCAGTCCGTCCAGAGATCGGAGTGAACTGCGACTGCGACTGCACGTACAGCACCATTCATTATGTGCAACGAACAAATTTGCTAATTTACCATAAACACTTGTGGGCTGGTGGTTGTGGTGTGGTTTTGATTGGATTCTGGCCAAATGCCACAAAATCAAAAATCCCTGAATCCACAACATTAAAACCTTGTACAGCCTGCTGCTGCTGCGAATGCATGTGTGCGCAGCAGCGCGCCGGCCGCCAGCTCCTCTGCCGCTGGCGGGTTCCCCAAAAACACATCAGATGTCATGCGTTCCTATGATTCGTGAGGGATTCGAAGGCAATCGAGATGACGGTGTCTATTAATACGCGCAAGTCACAGGGCGAGTCATTAAAATTGAATTCCGAACGAAAAGGCATAAAATCAACCATCCGACCATCGCAGCATTCGAGCATCTCAGCCAACAAGAAGCGATTTAAATTTAATTATAAAATATTCACTGCCACATTGTTTCGAGCTTGCGCGACAACCCTAGCCGTAGCTGTCACTTTGATCTGCATATGTCACCCTGTCTGGCACTTCTGGGATTACACCTCTCTCGCTCCTCTCCCCGCCGCATCGTGTGGCTGTGCCGTCGAGTGTTAATTGCATTCATTGAGAGACTTAGGCGACTGTAGTTGACGCGGTTGTTTCCAGGGGAGAAATTATTAATTTCACTTTCGGATCAATTAATCGCGACTGTTGGCCGGGTCTGTGGCTCGCATTCGCGCTAATGGAAGGGATTTTCAATTTCTTTGATGTTCTTGGTAAGACGAATGGCAGCGCTGGAATGACTGAACACCACTAAACAAGAGTCTCCGAAAAAAATATGAATTTTCGAGTTTTTTGTTGGCGAGGATGATGAAAACAACGGCCGTTGTAGCCGCGAGCTGACAGTCACCCAACCAGCGGCGGCTACATGGAGGTCTTTTATTTATCATTTATTTTATAACGTTTTTAATTGATCACGACACAAATGATCCCAGAAGATTTATGAAACGTACCGCGACGAGGCATATGATAGTTAATATCGTGAATTTATTTGATCGGTTTCTCTTTGGATCACTTAACGTCAACAACATTCTAAACAGTGCTTTTTGTTCATCCTCAAAATTAAAATGGCAGACACTGGCTACTTGTCATTGGAAGTGAGCCTGAACGTAAATTCCTTTGGCAGCCATTTTGTGGATGTGTGACTACTTGAAGCGTGCTCAGCTTATTCGAAAGGAGATAAACTGATAGACTTCTGCGATGGTAGACGGCGATTAACTTTTCACCTGTCTGTCTGTCATATTTGGGTCTAAGTGGCCTGCCGCAATACAATACGTTCAGCGTAGTGAAGCGTCAAACCAAAGATTTCTTAAGCCGAGTTAATATAATAAATAAAAATAATATGTATGTGCAAAAATAAGCAACGAAAGAAAAGTAGGTAGACCACCTGCAAGCAATATACATATATACCAGTCAATACCGAACTCCAACTAGGTAAGTGAAGTTTTAATGTCATCTATCCGTATTTAAGAAACGCTGATTTGTGCAGAAAACACATGGAAGGTGGTACGGAAACAGTCATAACACCAGTTGATCAATTAAGCAAATTAACCAAAAATCCATGTGTGCGTTGTCCTTTTGGAGAGTTCGATATATTGGTCCAGCACTACCACAGAATGTAAGAAAATATCTTGCCAATATACCCATATTGATTGCTGCTGTAGTTTAGATCATACAAATTCGACAGTTACATAGTAGAAGACTGCTCCTCATATCTTCATAGCGCAATCTCGGCTATAATACCGGCTTAGAAACCGTTCGTCTTTTTTCAAATCGTGAAAATAATAGTTAACTCCATCAGGTCCGTCAAAATTTGCGTATATCGCCACTCATTTTTCCATGCCGTAAGGTGACACTAAAAATCCAACCGCATGAACTTCCGCTGAGGGTATAATGGTAGCTTCTTCTGAAGTTTTCGCTGTTGTGGATATTTAGTACTATTTTTCATTGTCCTAACTGTGGAAACACTAGCACTAACATCAGCTTTTTGCTCTATTTTCCCAGCTGGGTCGCCAAATTTAGATGCATATCTTAAAATTGCTATCTTACCACCCTTTATCTTCTTTTTCTTTCTTTTCCGCACAAATCACTGTTTCTTAAATACGAATAGACGACATCGAAACTTCGTTTAATTCTTTTGGCCTTCAACATATCGATTGTACCCTTTTCCACAGCACTTAGAGCTTTTGGTCCACAAATATTTACTCGGATTTTTTCTAATATGGATTTTAAGATTGATTTTTACTCAAAATACTTTAACTATTCAGTAAACGTGTTATGGGTACGCAGAAAAAGCATAAAATAATACATCCATGCACGTCAATGAGAAATATTGATCCGTATACATCTAAAAATTTTGTACAGTAATCCCCGGATAATTGGCGTTCGCTTAATTGCGTTCCCCGTTTAACTAATCGAAAAACTAAGCAAATAAAAAATTCCATAAGAAATGCACATAACTATTCCCGTTTAAATGCGTACCCTCTTAACTGCGCTACCCGATTAATTGCTTTGAATAAAGTTAAGTTTTTCATAAAACTGCATATAAAATCTCCTGGATAATTGAACACACGCAATAAAAAATAAATGTTTGTGTTTTCAGCTTAAATAAAATCAGGCTGCGTTGAAAATTATCAAATTGACATGTGCTTGCGGCTTAAGAAAATCCAGAAGAGTTTCTTAGTCAATTGTCAAATTTTAACAGTTTTGCGATTGCTGCGGATTGATCTGAATAATAACATGTTTGGATGAATAATAATGAATGTACATATGCCATACATTTCATTTATTAGATTAATAATAAGCTTGTATCCATTTCATGATGTCCATTTCGATATTTTACATGCCACCACGAACAAACAAAAAAAAAAACCTCACTTTCCTTAAAGCAAAGGTTGCGAATAATTGCTGGAGCTATGGAAAACAACAAGAGTGGATTGGAGGATATGGATACTGCAAGTCGACGCTGAATTGGATTATACAAGATAGAATCAAGATACCATTCTTGAAAAGTCGAAGACTTGTCATCTGACAATCAAAATATTCAGGAGTGTCCCCAAGTGGACGGAGCGATTACAGTTTGGATTAACGAAATAAGGTTGTCTGGAGCTATAGTTTCTTCAAACATGGTATTGGAGAATGCAAAACAAGCAAACAGTTTTTAGTTTCTTATTGCGTCTGCAAAGCAATTAAGCGGGGTTCTTGTAATTACGTCTCTCGGTTAAATGCGTCTAAAAACATGAATTTTATCAAACGCAACTAACCGGAGATTAATGTACCTATTCAAGTGAAGCGGAGTGTTTTGTTACAAATGTTTACAATCAAATAAAAATTGTTTAAGAAACAGGAACAAATTCTTAATTCTTAACAACTCAACCCTAGTGCGCTGCAAGCTATTAGCGCACACACTCTGCACTTTGTTCCTCCACTCTAATCAGCCTTCCACACCTTTTTTCAATAGCTGATACACATATTTTTCAAATTAAAAATAAGTTTATTGTGAATACAATAAGAAAGTTGGAAACGAGTGAAGCAGACGAATTATTAATTGGCACTTGAATTCCTTTCTAATGTAATGATTACTTGCAAGAACTGAATAAAAAACAGCAACATAGGTGTTTGTTAGGTGCTATCGAACCGCATATCCGCATAAAGTATCCTAGTCCTAGAAGAGTAAAGTTGAAACGGAACAAATTATTTCACAGACAAAAAAAGAAGTTTATATCTCTTCTGCTGACCATGTGAGAATAACACGTCTTTTTTTTATATAGAAGAGGATGTATTGGTGCTCAAGATATTGTGAATTGTGGATCTCTCTGAAATTATATTGAACAACATTTTTTCCTTGTAAGACCGAGATTAAAAAACTCCTTCAGATCAATCACCTGAGATTGGCAAAAAATTAATAAGACCATGCATGGGCGAACATGAATAAATGATTGCCACATGGCATGTAGAAAGGATCGGCAGTTGATTCATGATGCTTTTATACTACAGTCAACTTTCGATAATTCGAACTGATTATTAGGTCCCTTGAACCAACTTCGATAAATCGAATAAAACCTATTTGTTTTGTTACGCTCGTTAAGGCCCATGCCCAAAGGATCCGTTGCGTGCTTTGCATCCTGTCAAAAAATTGACAACCCATAAGGCCTTATGAGAGGGAGAGGGACAACAAATGTAGCCCACAAGTGAAATTCACCACGACGGATGGAAATGAGCAACTTTTAAGGCCCAAACCCATAGAAACCGTTGCGTACGTTGCGTTTGGAATCCATAAGAATCGTATTTGCCGCTCTTGCATAAATCTAAGAAATTCGTAATTTTAAAGTTCCTGAATTTTAAATAAACCCAAAAATACTCGATCATTCATAAAATATCGTAAAAACAAGCACATAGGGAGCACCCGAATGAATTTCAATTGAGACACTTGTTTTTGACACAGTAAGTTAATATTTGCCCAATTCCATCCGTCGTGAGAAATTTCACTTGTGGGCTGTATTTGCTTTCTCTCTCCCTCTCATAAGGCCTTGAGAGATGTCAATTTTTTGACAGGATGCAAAACACGCCACGGATTCCATGGGTTTGGGATTTCAGTGTTTTTTTACTAGTATGTGTCAAATTATTGTTCCATACAGTACATACATATACACATATGAGTTTATTACGTTTTGAACAAACTTGACAATTTTGCGTTATTTCGAACTCTCGTTATGTCCCATGAGTTTCGAATTATCGATAGTCGACTGTAATTTGCTTGAAGCGCCATAAATATATTTAGTTCCGAAAATTCAATACAATCTCAAACAGTTGTTTAACTACTGCGGTTGACAAGTTATAGTATGAAGTATTTTTTGACAGCCAACCAAACATCATTTTGCGAAATTCAAAAGTCGAGCAAAAGTCAAACTTGGTTTGGCGGATACGTCAGTGTAGTTTTACATGAGACAAACTTTGGCTTTTACTAGACTAGGTATCACGGAAGCATCAGTATCCCTATTGTCGCAATGTATGAAATGTGATATTATTTATTATTTGCCCATTAAAAGCACGAAGGTTCAATATTCTTTCTTATTTTTTATGACACTTGCGTTCGATTGAGAAGACATTGTAAATAAGAATTTTGCAAAATTTAGAATAAATAAAAGACCTTCTCAACTATCGTCAATTTCCCGGATTAAGCAAAATAATTGTAAGATTGTCGTCGGCGCACCAGCGTAAAGTCAAGTATTTTTCTTCACGCGAGAGACATACTGCCTCGCCTTATTCCCGAGTGAAATTTTAGCGTTGTCGATTTTTTTGTAGGAACACTGAAATGAATTGGGAAAAAACATGCAATATATAGTTGAGAGTTCATTGTCCAATGTGATATGTATTGCGCATTGACACAAGATGTCTAGCGATTTTTTGCATCTCCATTCCTTCTTAATGACTGCCAATATGTAGACTGTCAGAAAGCGCTTAAGTTCCGACATTCCAGTGAAATATTATTAACAAACAAAATCGCTTACCGCTAAGTGCTGCCAATTTATTAAAACAAACAAAGTGAATTTGCCCCTAGACAGGTCATAATCTAAAGCCAATAATATATGAACGCTTTAAGCCTCTGGCATCTCCCACTGCATCAGCTCAGTGCCAAGTGTTGTCCAAGCGTTTTGTAATCTATTTAAAATACATTTAGAAAAGCGACACGCTCGATGACGAATTCCCTACGCGACATTAATCAAACCAAGCAGACACCAAGACAGCCAGTGATTGTCAGACTAGCGGCACTCGGATGTTCGAGCAGAAAATGGATGTTCCTTGTTTCTTATTGTCAACATCAATTAGCATCAAAAATAAGACACATGAGTCTGGGAACTCCTTTCAATCAGTAACTATAAAAATTCCTTTTGTCAGCGATTGCCTCGAAGGGCACTCGCCCACGCGCAGCCCACAAAAGCTCGCCTTCGAGTAGTTTTCGAAATGTCATCGCATTTAGGATTGAATTCGGCGAAACGACCAGAAATTTACTGTCACGTTGACGTTTCGGTCATACCCAGACAAATAAAATTCACCCGAAATACGTGAATTAATGAAAAATTATGTAAATGGAATAATTTATAACGTCAATTCTGTGTGATGTGTTCGCGGGTATTTTTAGACGCCTATGCCGAGCAGAGGACGCATTTTTAGGGCGCGTGCATCCCGTGTGTGGCCCTCGGCGATTAAGATGCAGTAGATGACTACTAGCTATGTATGTCTTCATCGCTGATACCGGGTCGCACGAATCGAAAAGAAAAGATTTGAAAATTATGTGTCCCAAGATGTTTCTTAGGCCTGCTCACGCGAAATGTGAGTATATATCCCATCAAAGGAACACGAAGACAAATTGCTGCGAAGAACATGACACCAAAAATGGATTACAAGTCCATGTCTAGCTGAAATGTGTTGCTGCGGGATTCGTGTGCCACATGCGGTACGAGGTGGTCTTTTTTCTTCTGTTTTGTCTGAAAGAGGGCAAGTAGCAATGAAGGTGTCTACTGAGACCTCGCTTGGATGACATTGGGTGACAGGCGAACATATTGTCGCACGGCAATTATTAATGTTTACATGGGAGGTTGGGTCAGTGAAAGGCAACCGGATGAGTGGACATTGGCTGCATGATCAATGGGAGAGAGTTCATTAGCCAATCCTGACATAATCGATAAAAATAGACTGCTGGATATTCTGTCCTCTTAATAATAATTAATGGCGCCTCCAGATACAAGACCCCACTCATAAGTGACGAATAGAATGCGAGTGCTTGCTAGCGAAGGCCGGTCCAAAACCACCCCCGTCTAATTAAATTGAAGTTGTGCGGACTTCCACTACTCTCAGATGCATTTATACTCAGTTTGTGACCATGAAACAGGTAAAAATTTAGTTCTATGCGTCCCAAGTTGGGCACAATTCAAAAACGTATTCATTTCTATAAGCGACCACAAATTAATTACATGTCAACGAAAAGAATTCGAAGTTCGAATCGACGAACGAACCACGCAATGCATCTCTGTCATCCGATTGTGAGCAGTTTCCGAAGAACGGCATATGAGGCGAATGAGTGAGAGAGAAGGAGAGTACTGCCGGAACGCTTTTTCCATAACAGGGCACAGGGAATGAAAAATGATTCCACTTCTTGTGTCAGTCGAATGGATCGACGAGATAAATCAATGAAACTGTTCGTTTGTTCCATAAAGGGAATGCAGGCTGCACTCGCATGCGATTCACATTTGTTTATGATATACCTTCGACAGCATTCAACTCGATGAAATGATCATTTATGTCTTCGAAATGGAATTACTTAAATTGTTGCTGAAGGTCAAAGTCTTCCTTTAACTCAAATTCCTCATAAATTGCTATTGTTTAAAAATAAACAGAGTGGTTGTGGGATATTCTTCAACAAGGAAGGCCACGGAAACGAATAGTCTTCTTCTCCTTTGTGTGAAGCTATGGTCTGGGGTGGACCGAGACATCAAACAAAAAGTTTCTTCAGGAAATATTTGGCTAGCTGCCCCCAGTTTCGAACACCAAGTTGGTTGAGGTCCTTATCCACTTGGGTGCGCCAACACAGACCCGGGGATCAACTGAAGCATTGGCTTGGAATCGAAGACTCTTCCTGTCGGAGCTAAGTTGTCCTTGCGCTATCCATTGCCCAGCCACCTCAGGCGTGAGATCTATTGTCGCCTGAAGAACTTTTCTCTCGAAGAGATGAATAACTTATTAACGCGGCTGTGAAATTGTCCATACCTTCCAATGTAGAGTAGGACAGATGGATGATCATTGCGAGGGATCTATTGCTCATCAATGGAACCTACAGTTTTATACCGAATCCGAACGACGAAGTTTGAGAAGCTTTTTTCTAGACAGGAATACTCTTTGAGCATGATGAATGTCATTTATGAAAGTTGCTCAATTCGGGTATCGAACCTGGCACTATATGCGTAGGAGTCGACGCACTAACCGACTACGCCACGGCGACCCACATTCCATATAGCGAACATAATTTCCACTAGCGTGCAGAAGTAAAGGGTGGTTTTTAGATGTGGGACATTTTGAATTGGCAATAATTTATTCTTTTTGACAGTTCTCGGCTATTGGCTTGAACCAATAGTTCACAGTTATTTTTCGAAAATATGGTTCAATTAGAGAACCTCAAATTAAGGCCATTCTTGAACCACCTTTCACAGCTTAAAGAATCGGAGGAATCATTGGTCCATATGCCTTAAAAAAAATTATGATGGACAGAAAGTTACAGTCAACCGTGAACGGTACAGAGACAGGTTCAGCGAACAAGATTGGAAGCCAATATATGATGCATCATTGCCAAATTGCAGACTGAAGATTAAAATTGTACACGCGGCGATCACATGCCCAAAATCATGCTTATAAATATTACCATACAATTTTCTATGAAATAAATTCAAATTAATGGATATCAAATCAGAATTTCTGTGTTTTATTTTAATGTACAGTAAGTTGTCCGCCTCTACAAAAAATACCATTTATATATTGAGCTTCATACAAAATAGCATCCCTCCATCCCAAATGACTGCCATTAATTTCTGAGACTTTTTCCTTGAAACCGTTTTCAGTTAACGTGTTAGTGAGCCACAGCAGATATCGATCAATATTATTGGCATTACTCTGACACACCTCTGCAAGGATTCATAAGTCAACAACCACATCTTATGCCGCAGTTAGCTACAAATTGTAAGCATTATTACTAAGACTTCTCGATAATGTGAGCAACACAAGAATTATAAAAAATGAGATTTTCAATCGAACAGATCACAAAGGAAAAAAGGTGAGGAAAAGATGCAGTTGTTGGATGTTGGATTAGAATTTTATGTTTTAAGAAAAATTATAGGAAAATACATTTTTTTTAGGAAAGCGCAAGCAATGCCATGCCATTTTTTCTATGATTTTCGTGGAATTGCTCCTGTGTTTTCTAAAACATTTTTGGAACATTGTAAATAATATGATCTTCCTTTGTTTCCTAATCGCACAGACAATGATAATGGTGGTGTGCCAGTTGCATTAACTTTCTAACCAAGGGTTTCACAGTAAATTTACTACACACCGTGGTAGCTGGTCGGTGTAGATATGCCTATAATTAAAAAGGACTTACCAAGTAGTCCTGTTGACACGTCTTGCCGCTTAAGTTCTCTGACAAACTGTCTATCGTCCTTGAAGGTGTTGACTCCTGTTGAAGAGTTTAATCAGATCCTGTTTTTGATATAAATGAAGACAATCATATGCATTACCTGCAGTAAGTCTTCAAGACTTTCAATGTACTCGATTGCGTTTCTTAAGATTTCAACTTTTGGTAGTCTTTGATTTGGATTTGATGTCGTGCGGCGTTTTAGTACTTCGAAAGCTTCGTTAACCTAGAGAAGATATGAAAATGTTAAAGTTAAGTTAAGAGTATAAGTTATATGCGCTATCATATAAACAGACATTCGCTCATTGACTTAATATATGTAATTCCAACAAACTAAATTGATAATGCAATCAAAAGGAGCATGCTAAACGGGCAAAAAATGGAATCACTGCAGCTCTGTGTTTTTGAATAGATTCTTTCCATTATTGAAAATGACTAGAAATATTTGCAAGTAACTAAGACGGCTGGAATCTGGGCCTAATAGTCGTTAAACGCCTTGTAATATTTATGAGCTTGTAGCTCTTTTCCCATGCATAAAAAAATTTCCTGCGACAAGAGCGCCATCTATCTGACTCACAACTAATTGACCTTTGTTCCGTAACTATCTACATTTAAAAAAAAGCAACTCAATGGGTTAACAATTGAGTTCAATAGAGGGAAACATACACATAATGGCACTTAGTTTTATATACATATAAATATATTAAGCATAAAGGCTCAAACCCCTAGAATCCGTTGCGTACGTAGCGTTTGGAATCCACAAGACTTGCCCGATTGCAAAGAGGTGCCCAATGACGTAAGTTGCGTGTCTCTGCAATAACGCATAAATCTAGGAAATTCGAAATTTTAAGGATCCTTAATTATTAGGAATTATTCAAAAACAATTTTAAATAAGACCAACATTTTTCTCGCATTCATAAAACATCGTAAGAACAATCACATAAGGAGCGCCCGAATGAATTTCCATGGAAATATCTGTCGAACGCAGACAAAGTTAAAAGTTGCCCAATTCCATCCGTAGTGGTGCATTTCACTTGTGGGCTGTATTTGCTGTCCCTCTCCCTCTCACAAGGGCTTATGAGTTGTCAATTTTTTGACATGACGCAACGCACGTGGCGGATTCTATGAGTTTGGGCCTCAAGGGTAATCATTGCGTTGTTAAATGCACTAACTGGTATTTTGAGAATTCGTGGTTTGAATTTGGAACCAGTTGGTTCCTATCAACTTTCCCGTTCAAGAAAACACCACTCTCGGGACCTTGAGAACCCACGGAGAGACCAACGTTGGGAAAAAGACACGAAAAGGGACTAAAAGTGGCAGTTTGGTTAGAATTCGCTCGAAAATCTTAAGCTTTTAGGAATTCAACAGGAAGTCATTAAGGAGAAGACCATTGGCTGGACTTAAGGAAACAGAAACATGCATAATTGCTTTCAAATATTTGTACAATTAGTGCTGACGAGACGTCAATTTTGGAAATGCGAATTGTTTGCAAAAATGGTAATATATTTCCGGAGTAGTTGTTGTCTATTTATCTAAAGAAAATAAAATTAAAACAATTCAACTGTTTTCATGTCCATACTACAATCATGCTCATTTCATGGCCCTTAGAATTGTGTGAAGATTTTTGTGAGATTTTCTCGGACCAGACAGAGAAACAAAAGTTCATGATCGATTGTCAAAAATCCCTTGACAATCCTTTGTCGGTAGACAAACGGATTGTCACCTGTGAATATTGTATATATGTTATTTGTGGTTCCAACCACATTGTATGTACTTGTCAAATGCCAGCTATAAGATTAGTTAGCTTTGCATGGTCTATTGATCATGTTTTCATCTGCACACCAGGGTAAAACGACTACAAATGTCAAACATTTAATATTAATAATAAAATCTATGACAACCCATAGAAGGACAGGGCTCAGCTTCTACAGCAACCGCTCTTGTTGTGCGTGCTATTGTTCTCTCACGAGTGGGAGTGACTTACATTTTTATGCAGACTCCGAACGGCAAAGTTTGAGAAGCTTTTTCTAGACAGTCATTACTCTTTGATCATTGTCAGTGACTCGAAAGAGGTGGGGCCGTAATTTTTGGTCGTACCGGGAATCAAACTGATGCATCGAGGTTCTTTTGCGTACATAAGCACAACGCCTGGTCCGCAACAATCAAACATTTATTTACATTTATCACGTTCAGCTAATTATGAGCTGAATTGCCAGTGGTCAACAACTGGCATACCGATACACCAAGAGATTATTATTTATACTTTAATATAAATAATATTATATTTTATAATATTATAAATTAAATAAATACAATAAATTAATTGGTTTCAATTCCCACACTTATTAGAAGTCACGTTTTTCGCATTTATCTACGAAAGATTTGGCATCACTTTTGTTTTCAACCGCTTCTTACTTCATGTTGATGCTCTTATTGGCAATTTTAATCAGATTGAGCAAGAAACTGGTCCGAAAAATGATGTACAATTAAATTTTTTCTCTAAACTTTGCCTTAGGGCTTGAATGGATTATAAATGCTTTGGATTCTGGGGTCGAGCTGTGGATGGTTGGTTCGAGGATAATTTAACCTTGCGCGGCCATTATACAGATTTTCGGACATATTAACAAATGCGATTTTTGGTCCTGTTTGTGTTGATGACATCTGGAGTAACGAATTGTACGCGTTGTATATCAACATGAGTCTTGCCAGGAGTTTACGGATCTATCGCCTTAGCTGGCAAAAACTGTTGACTTCAGGCAAAGAGTCTTCAATTGCCAGCCTGTGGGACAATACCTAAGGTGGCAGACGCAAGTGGAGTAGGAAATCAAGCAACTTGGGGTGTGTTGGACGACTGGATGGCGCAGTTGGTTAAGTGCCTGCCCTTAGTGTTTAGTGGGGTCCCCTGTTCGAGTCCCAGTGAAAGAAAAGTTAATACGCTGGTTTTCAAATCTGATCAAGTCACCATTTGTCTTCGTGATCAAATTAAAAGCACTATACTTGAAGTGGTCAATCAGTGGTAGTAGTCTGACTGTGGGTATCACAATGGACCAATCTGGTCTAAGTGTGCTGGTGTATTCACTAGTAGCCCCTACCTGTGGTACTTAGTTGAAGGCGCATGTACATGTGCTGAGCGATATTGCACGAGGAATATCCCTTTCGACTCAACCAGCAATATAAAGTACACTCTTGAGTGAAAGAAAGAGTGGCCAACGATAAGGCGAATCAGAGAGGACATGCAATCATGACAATCGTTATTGGATCGCGAAAGGGTACGGGCTGGTCGACTTCGAACGATAGCATCACAAAAAGGAAAAGAACAGGAATCACTTATGAATTTTATAAATTTGTATAATTTCTTAAGGACTTATATCGATTAAGCTTCTAGTGATTGAATAATTTGTATCTAGAGACGACTACTTATGTGGATAATAAAGAGTTTAGTGGATTGTTACGACTTGTCACAAATGATTGTCATTTTGGGTACTCTGCATTTCATAACTGAGGTATGAACAAATATATAATTGAAGAAGGGTCATTCACAAATTTTATTATGTGTCCCACAAGGTTGCCGAATTGGTCCCCAAGCCTTATGTTTAAGCTTTCCATTCCCACAGCATGCGCATGTACATTCACCAGCTGAATGATGATTGAAAAACTCCGACGAAGAAGAAAAACTTTCTCCAACTCCTCGAGGCATCCTTCTTCAATCACCACACAGGCAATAAAACGTTTCTATTTTTACAATTTACGACCATTTAAGTTGATGATGATGTTGATGTGAAAATGACATTAAAGCTTATGGCCCAGCCATGTACTAACCAGGAGAATTATTGAGATCCTAAATCATTCTTTTAGCGGTTCAAATTAAGCTCTCTAAAGATACATTTTATTGCGCACACTTGTAAGTTATTCCTAATTTTGATCCCCTTGTAAACCGATCACCTTGCAACAGTGCGTCTCTGCATGGCTGCTCTCACTTGGACACCATTAAAAATGTATAAAAATTAAGTTGTGTTTTTTTGTAATCGACAAAAAAAAACTTGTTTGGAAAGTTTACAACGCGCAGCTGAAAACGGTAATTTTCTCACGTTTCCCTCTGCCGACAATGCAACACGCGACGCACCACAGTGCGTTAAGATCAAGTTGAGTCGTAAATCTTTAGCCAAATGAGATCTGAGACTGACTGGTGTAAGAGTGCAAAGGATCAAAGGAGGGGCTACGGCCAAAGATACATTTTTCTGCTTCTAGAAATTCTTTGTGCCTTAAAGAATACTCGTAAAAACGGGTATGCCCTGGCATAAAAAAATTGTTTTCACTTTTATGAAGATGCCACCATTTTAATTTTTTTTTCTTGATTAAGGTGAAAACACGTACTTAAAAATGTTAAAGATCTTTTCTCAAAAAAAAAAAAATTGTTGACATTTATTGACTGACACTGATAGTTCAGTTGGAAAATGTGTTTGTATATTCGTAAAAACTTTAATGCATCCCGAAGGCAGTTAATGGATAATGGACAATAATCGAATGTCAAATAAGCGTTCAGTTGGTGTCGATGTTTTACATTTTTATGTTCGACATGACGGTGAACAAATTGAAAAAACAATAAAAACGGAGCAAAACAAATTAAGCTTTTGATTAGGTTTATTTTTAAAGGATTTCAGGTTGAACGAATGAGATTTCCGGTCATTTCAATTCTTGATTTCTCGCAGCAGTTGGCTGGTAGAGGTTTTGAAGTGAATTTCGTTCAACCGGAAGTGTGATGCATAACATGAAAGGACTAAAATAACGCGGTTCTCATTATTTTGCCACACAATTTGTTTACGTTTTGAGAATACTTGCACAGTCATTTGTTTTTTTGACTTAAGCCTTGACCAGCATATTTTCGTGGAACAAACATTTTGCAAGTCAAAGTATAACGCAGGTCTTTAGATCATAATGGTAAATGAGTTGATGAATGTTTAAGCAGCTACATAAAGTGCAATCCAACGAAATTCGAAAAGAATTTTAGCAAGCTTATTGAACACAATTGTATAATTATATTCCACAAAAGCTGTCAATCATTCATGTCAGATTTTTTTAGTGGGTGAGACTCTAGTCTGTGTGAACACCACCATTGACTTTTGTAAGAACATTAAGTTAACAAAGACTTGAGGGACCCAAACTGTCCGAATTTAATAGGACATTTGATTATATTTGATTAAGCCTTTATCGACAATGAGTCAGCTTTGTTTGGAGGGGACATTAAGTTATTGTACTATACTGATTCTGCTGTAAATTTTTTCACAGTTTCAGAACATTCGACAAATCCTATGTTTCCTATAGTTCTTCATATTTCCTTTAAAAATATCTTGTGAGGTATGAGGTCTCTTGTACATCATTTTGGTTAAATATAATTTGAATCCTAATCAATTGCTTTCAGGTAAACTACTTATCTAGAGCATATTGTGCTACAATGGAGATCAGGTGACTTCAACTTTGAAAAACGGTTCGTGCTATGTTTTGATAAAGGGCATCAAGACCCAATGATAAGTTGCCCCATTTCATAGCGCACATAAATGGTGCTGAATTCAATTATCAATTACCTATGTACAAAGAGATTGATTTCGCCCGAACTTAAGTAAGAAAAAGTGAACGAAACTTAACCAAACGGAGCTAGGTTGTTATTATGTATATTTATACCACTTCTTACTTGTTCTTTGGTTTTTCGGGAGAGGGTACTACAAGCGGCGTGTACACTTTTTTTCCTTCTCCTAGTCAATGCAACGTCTACAGAAGTCGCTGGATTGGAACTCCCTACTGGAAGCTATGTGGCTTTTTAAATGTACGTGCGTGGTGGCCTCGTATCATCTGGAATTAGTATCATTAATCGTTTCAAGGATTCAGAAATTGTTTCTGGTCACTTGTTAAGTCTTAAATTTTATTTACTGCTTATTCGCTGTGCATTGATAACATTCTAGTGTTTTAACAGTACAGGGATCAAACTACAAGACTACGCCTTATTCATCGGATTGTAGCCGGGTTGATCAGTAACTTCGGCTCCAAATTTCAGGAAATGTTGTAATTGGATTGTATTTCCATATAGAAACAAATACAATGGCTCTGGTGGACGATTAAATAGGGGCAATTTCGGGGCAGCATAAGCCGGGAATTTCTCTCTTTTCACTCTCTCCAGTCGCGACCAGACATCGTTTTCGTACTGGCTCTGCTTTGCAAAATTTTTTGATTAGTTCTTCACGTCTTATTTAAAACTGAACATAAGCATTCTTGGGACTGGAAGTCAAGGGGAACTTTTAAACTGTTGTATGGTAAGTCCATGAAATGTCATAAATGTAGATACCAATGAGGCCAATATAATAAAAGAAGCAAATACATATATATTTACATATATAAATATTATATTATATATTATACAGTGGACTCTCCCTAAGTCGAACTTTTTCTTTTCGAAACTCTCTCTAACTCGAACAATTTATGGTATCCCGTGACAATTCGCCTTATTTATTTATTTAAATGTTTTTCAATCACTTCATTATTAAAAATGAAAAAAAAGATTCGAATGGAATGGAAAGAATGAATCGAATGGAATCCGCATTGCACGTAAAATGAATTAACATTTGAAGCAAGCTGAACTTTAAGCATAAGTTTCTTTAATAAACTTCTTTTGTCGTCATTTTGTTATAACGACGTTCGAGATTTGGTTTAAAAGGAACATGGTTCCATTTTCAAGTCTTGCAAGAGCGCCCGAATCATACAACAACACAGGTAATAATTAAAACAATCAAATTTACAGTGACATAACGCTCGATATAGTGAATATTAATATAAAAAGTTAACATAAAAAAAAATTTAAAAAAGTCTACTTTAATTATATAGGCTATTCATCAAGTGATCCACGCTCGTTACATTGAACAGGGTCGGTTTGTATTAGTTCACTAAATCGAGCGTCTGCTGTATAAAACAAATCTCTATATAGTGAACCTATGTTTCCTTTTATTTTCTTTGAATTTTGTATGCAAAAACATGTCCAAGACCCAATAGTGTTATGCAGTCTCCAGTATCCATACAGTCAGGTAAATTTACCGTTTGTTCTACTTGCACGATTATATTTGAGACAATTTAGGTACTTAGGTCGTTGCGAAATGCTGGAAAAACGTCGTTTGGTTTGAAGAAGATCCCAAAGACGATTTTGAGGATGAAGATGAAATACCTCTCAGTATTATTTGCAATTATTTTGCGTCTAAATCTCAGTGATTTATCAGCCATATAATTGGATTAGCACATACGGCAGCCGATTTGAATGATTGCAACGAAGATCAGATAATTTCAGATATTGAAGAAGACGAAAACATGGGCGAAAAAAAACAATAACCATATGTAGAGAAGAAGAGTCTTAAGATGCCATTCAATTACTTGAGAATTTTTTGGTCAAAGGTTACAAGATAAGGCGATATTAACTGACATATGTACATACTGCGACTGCGTTAGGTTTTTTTTTTGTTTAAAAATAAATATTTTTTTATAAAAATTGGGTTGTTTTTCAGTAAATGCAGAAAAAATGTAATCATATTTATTATTATTTTTTATTTATATATTATTATTTTTGATGAATTGTACGTAAAAGCATATACATTTTGATATGAACTCTGCTTCAAGAAGCCACGCTCGTTACAGTGAACAATCTCGTTCCAGAACAGGCCCGGTTTAGTTCAGCAAGTATCTATTGTACTTCGTTTAGAAACCATTTGCTAAGCCCCACTCATTTGTTTTACGTCTATGATTTATTTTTGTAAGGTATATTAAGATTACGTCTTCTAAAATTCTTTATAATCCCGGTCTGTCCGCTGTTCAGTCAACTAAGCTTACATTTTTTCAAGGTGTTATGTAGGTAATACACAGAACAACGTGTTTTAAAATATTTGTGCGATACGTAATCTAGAAAATGCTTCTGCTCCTTAAACTTGAGCAGCTTTATATTCTGCCGTCCTAAAATTTCTCCATTTACTCCCCTTAATGAAAGTCCTTTATACATCCTTTATTTTCTTCTCATTCTTAAAAAACTGGTTCTTTTTGAAACAAAGGCAGATAACTGCAACTATAGTTTAGATGATGTTATAGTTTCTATGACGCTTTGCCGTTGGGTGTAGGTCCGTCGATTCCTACCATCGGTGACTAGATTTCATTCAGTGGTCAGAGATTTTAGAAAATACTTCAAATACATCGTATCTTGGAGTCGATGTTAAACTGTACAAATGAAAATGCGGAAGGGACTACTGCTTTTGATAGAATAATACCACGGTCATAGGTAGCTGGTATCTGTGCACAGGCACGCCTCGATCTATGTATAGGGCCGGTTTTTGCTTAAGTTGAAATTACGTTAATAGTTGGATATAATAGTAATAATAATATGGGTGGCGTGACAGTCCAAGGTTCTCTCACAAGTGGATGGGACATACAGCTTTATGTCGACTCCGAACGGCGAAGTTAAGAAGGCTTTTCTAGACAGGAATACTCGTTGAGCATTGTCAGTGATTCGAAAGAGGTGGAGTCGTGATTTATGAAATGTGGAAAATTCGTGCATCGAACAACCGTTGGATATAACTTGACAAAAATTAACAAAATGACGGTACTATTTCGCCCTTGAGACCTTTTTGGTAAATACGATAAGGACCTTAAGGGTCAAATTTAGTGTACGAAATGGGTGGAAATGATTCGGTTGTGACTGGTGCTACGATTATTCGTATTCAATAATAAACCTGGACATATTGCTCATTTAATGATAGAATTTGGCATTTGACTTTTCCGTCGCAACTCTGATTTTCTTTTTATCATTAGTAGATGAGATTTGACTATATGAACTCCTAAATTTGTTACTCAGAAGTAACAAATGCTGCAAAAATATGTAGGTAATCCACAAACAAAATTGGAATGTAACCACTAGCTCTTCCATTGAGATATAAGCCATTCATCACGTTTGACCACTAGCGAGTGGAACTGAAGACGTCTGATATCTCAAGATACACACGATTCGTTCGCAGATTTCTCTTCTGCAACATCTTGGTTTCTTGAATCGGTTCGAAGCGAAAACCTTGGCCTATCTCTCTATGTTCTGCGAAATAGACAACGCATTTATAATGAAATAAATTATAGCGTTGACATTCAATCTTAAGGGAAACCATGTTCAAAATGTCATTTTTCTAGACGAAACGGTTGAAGTTATTAAGGTAGTCAACAATAGAAGAACCTCTGATAAAAACAGTCTCAACTTTCAAAAACCGATACATTTTCATTTTCAAAAACTTATTATGATTCAAATAGTTGGCAGAATTCCCATAAATTGAACGAAGGCTTTATACAATTTGTTTTAAATCCTTTGTTAATTTGTGCCGTCGGTTCTTGTACCCCCTTCTGAGGGATAAAACTGCCGAGCTTATCCATCCCGAAATAATTGCAAATAACCATTACCTTTCGCAATCTTCTACGCTCCCGCATTGTGGCTGCTTTTCGTCTATCCACAGCGACGCTTTTCTTCTTGCAAGCCTTACATGCCCACGTTAGGCACGGTCTGGACTGACCCGACGAGCATACCAGCGGCGCCAGGACATGCTCCTCAGAACTGAGACTATTATCGTCGTAATCCGTGAAAATCGGTGACGGTGTCAAATTGGACTGTTTGTCCTCCCTGCGATTATGCACAAAAACACTACTGTGGTCGTATCTCGAGTAGAAATTCTGATACGGTCGGTGTTGAAAATCACAGTCACTCTTCATATTCTGTTCACTTTGATGCATCTTGTTATTTGAATACCTTGTCATATTTTCCGAAAATTAACACAAATATCAGACAACCACTTGTGGGGAACACTTGAAATTTTCGAAAATCCCGTCAACGGTGTTGTAGCACTCTTCACCAAACATACGACCGACCCGTGAACCAACTCAAGACTGAGTTGCAGAGACTCTTGTGACACATGTGTTTCTGGTGACAAAAACAAATCGAATCCAAGTCGAAAACAGGGAAAAAAAATACCATCAATCGTTCGTCTTTCTCGCGTTTTGAGTGGATTTCTATTTTTAAGACACAACACCGTTTTCGACATATCAATAGTTGCCAGGGGATGGTTCTTAATATGGTCACGCCCATTTAGTGTAAAATTTAGTGAGTTAAATGTCGTGCGTGATAGTTGGTCGATTGAGTTGGCGTCACAGACACTAGTGCTGAAGCTTTGTAGATGTCGCTAGTTTATATTTAGTGATCGATTGTCTTGCACAGTGTCACAAATCACAAATAGAAGCGAAGAGGGCTATAATTTTACTCCTGGATAAATGAAAATAATAAAATTTGGTGATGTGACGGTTATAATGTGATCGGGGTGGGGACTATGCCGAGGATGGGTGGTGATGCCAGTGTTGTGATATTTGTTGTTTTCATTTTTGTCGTCACTGTGTGAATTTATATCTTGAAATTCGCCTCTGTGCCTTTCGAGCTTCCCTCGGATGCGTGCTGAGGATCGGCCCCGATTTCGTTGGAAAAAAATCTTTTGGGCTATAAGGTTCTTATTTATTGAGCAGAGAAATAAAAGCAATCCATGGTAGCGACAATAATTTGTATCGCTGTGATTTATGACTGGCTAGTGAAACTCGAACAGGCAATAAAACAATTAAGTATGAAAGCTTGGTATTGGGTTGCCGCGATGACACTGGGGTTATGGGGGCTTTCGAGATCGTAGGGTGACTGGTGGTGGTGTTGATTTTAAGGTGTTTTTAATTGGTCAACGTGTGTTCTAGCACACCGTGAATGATGAGATTTTTGGACATGCAGCTTTTAAAAAAATTAACTCTTCCATAATTTTGGCTTATGAAAATTGTCTCTAAGGTTTAAAATATAATAAAATAATATTATCTAAAAAAATATGTCTATACAGTTACGGACAAAACAATAAGACCAGTAGGAAAAAAACTTAAAGAAATTGACTTTTTTTGGCGGCAAATTAATTAGCCTGGCACCATATTTCCCGTTGTTGGTTACGGTTCATTGTAGCTGCCCAGATTATGGTTGCATAAATCTTCCTAGTCTACTCTCCAAAAGAGACGACTGAAGAACAACAACTCTTCCGAAGAATCCCAGAGTAACGCCCTACCTTACCAAAAAGCACAGGAAAACAGTTTTAAATTCGCAGAAGACCACATGAGTTTTATTGGTGAAGAAAAAGAAAAAACATACAAAATATCCGTCCGGTGAGACAAGAGTGAATTTGGTGGGATCTGATGGGAAGAGGTGGGTATGGCATCCAAAAATTGCAGCTGTATGCTGCAGCCTCAGTGTTTTGGAATGAAATCTAAAAAGGTATTCGGTGGTCTTATTATATAGCATCTTAGACGCCAATAAGTAATCAAATGTAGTATGCAACTCTCTCGCAACGTTTTGAATTAACGAGTAAACTGATTTCAGCAAAACGGCTTTTCAATTAGAGGGGTACAGTCAAACCGGGCGAACATGGTGTGACAATCACAAATTTGATCAAGTGAACACAAATGTTAGATTGGGTGGCTGGAAAGGCATAAATTTGGTGATCGGAACGAGGGTCTGTCCGTCCTGAAGAAAAATTCATTTCCGACCCCTCCCAGCTTGAGAAGCTTTTTCTAGAACCTGTTGTTTAAATAGGTCGACCATGAGCGATAATATTTATTTTTTTGAAAATATTGGCCGATTTTGAATGAAGATATTTCAGACAACAAGGCCATTTCCATTAATCGGTTTTCTTGAGATCAAGGGAAACAATCAAAGATAAGAAAGCAATTACAGTAGCATCTCCACAATGTGAACCATATCATATTCCAAAAAAAAAATTTTCCGTTTGGGCCATTATTTATAAGCAGTTTTATGATAATGGGAACTATCCAATAATGAGAACTTGAAAATTGGTTCACTACCCTAAAATGTCATCATTTTGTGCTATTCAGAAATGTGCCTGTAAGGCAAACTGCTCTTTTTGCGGAAAAGATTGTGATACTTTCGGCTAACTTTGGTACTCAGAAAGCAAGTAAATCATTTTAACAGGCAGTTTAGGAAATCTTCTAATTTTAATGCTAATTAAGTTAATATTAAAAATATGCGGGGAAAAATTGTCTGCAAATCATGAAGCTTTATGGAAGAATTTCATGCATATGCCGGGGAAATTATCTTGCTCTAGTACAGATTTATTATGCCGAAGAGACTGCTCTGAACATTTTGAAACTTCTGCCGTGGAAAATTCTTGTGTTGTCCAAATAGGAAATTGCAGCAGGTGTAAAAGAAGAAGTCATTTACGCCTGAGAACCAAATGTTTTCATTTTGTTTAACGTACTTTTCTAAAAAATACTTTATTCGATAATGAGAATATCTCTAAAATGTGAATGGGCTATGTTTTAATCAGTTTACATTATCGCGATTGTACTGTACTAAGATCAGAAACTTCACTATTTATACGTACAATCATTCACAATGAGTTCCACAGATGGAGTTCGATAGGTGAGGACAGTATACGGGCAGAGACGACCTTTGATGATCTCTTCTCCTTCGGTTGACTCTTTATAAAGCCGATGAGTGCCCTGAGTAGAGTTTTGTCGTTCCAGACATGTATAGCTTAGAGAAAATTGTCTCATCGTTCCGAAACTATACCTAAACATGTCAATGTCTACCCAACATCCCAGCTGAAATTGTGCAAGAGATGTTAGGCAAAGGCTTAAATAAGGCATACAGAAAATGGTAAATCTTATTGAATACACATAGTATTTCTGAATTAACTCTTGTGTCAACACCCACATACCCGTCTGTGTTTTTCGTAGTCAAATTAATATATTTTGAGTTCTACGTATCGCATCGACTTGTGATTTTCAATATCCTCCTTTTATCATATTCCAAAAAAGAGTTTGAAATATTTCCTTTTGTGTCATTAGCAACAGCCATACCCGGGTGTACAATGAAAAGAACTGTTATTCAGAAATAAAGAAAAACCCCTTTGTTTCATTATAAATTCTTATTTTTTTATTCATTTGATTTGTTTTTTTATTTCGCATGGAAAACAAATTGTAGAATGGGGTTATATCTAAATGTTAAACACAAACAGGCTTTTTGCATTCTTTACATGCCTTTGGTGTTGATCTTCTTCTGGGACGTAGGTAACAATTTCCAATTTTCTTAATCCTGCCAGAATTGTGACGTTCTTCCTAAGCCTTTACTGGGAGATTTTCAGCAGATGACACGGCGTTACTGGGTGGCCCAACATACTTTCAATTCCACTACGTGATAGAACATTTCGCATGATTTGAGCATGGCTGTCATGGCTAATGTTTCACCCATTTGTTGTAGGAACAACCTTCTACGGTGTGTTGATGTTTTCAATTATGGATTATTTTCCATGTAGATCACGTAGCAAAGTAAGCTACATCCACAATGTTATAAAAACAAGTCAAAAGCCAACTCTTCGTTCTCCTGTTGGTTGTCAAAAATTCCTTTTCGCTTTCGATTACCTTTCCTTCAGTTGTAATCGAGTATCATTTTTGGCTTTCTTTTAGGACCTTCAATTGCGATATTATAATGGAAAGTGGAAAGAGCCACGACTGATTTGTTCTTTTTTGGAATATATGAGTACATACTTATGTTGCTGCTAAGTCTAAAGATTGATGATCTTCCTTCTATATTAGAAAATTTGGCTGGTACAAATTGTAGTTCAACATGAAAGTAGACGCATACGATGTTTCGACCACTTTCACGTAACAGATTGCAACATAAATCTTTGACCACACGTTCATTATGATTTGTTTCTCTTTCTTCAGAAGTTGACATACCAGTATAGATTTTTTCGTTGACAGAAACATGCAACTTCTTCGCCCGTGGACATACAAAAATGATTGGAATGTAAAATTTCTTGGGCGTTGACACAAGGGTTAAGCCGCATTTTAATAAAAAAATAATCGTTTTCACCTAACCGAAACCGCGAAGCTTAATAAACTGATTTACTGAAACCTCAATGGGCCATTCCCAGCGAGGTTGAAGTGGTCTAGCTCTCAATTTTGGAGTCACTTCGTGTTTACACTCAATAAGTGCCCGCAAAAACATATGTCACTCGCTCTCAATTTTTAAATGGCCGCCAGAAAAGCTGTTTGTTGGCAGGAAATAATAGTGTGAGAACACCAGAAAATAAAGAGAGATAAAGTGCAAAAATGAACAACAAAATGACAGAAATTCACGCTGTTCGCACGTTCGGTTTGACAACCTTTTCTGGAGTGATGCAAACCGCGAGGTTTGCAGGCTCTGAAAATGTATGGCGGAACCTGGTAGGTTCGGAGAAAATTGATGAAATCTCGCGGTTTCGTTCGGTGTAAACATAACGAATATTCGTACATTCATCATTTTATTGCGGCAGTTGTGAGAAACACACGCGCGTCTTTTTTGGAATAAAATAAAAGTTTTTGTATGAAAATATAATAAGCCGATATTACCGAAAAAAATGCAATAACATAATTTATAGATAACCATCAAGAGCTGGTGCAGAAGAACAAGGTATGTGTTCGAACCCGAGATCGAGATTTGGAATGGCGTGGCGACAAATTTACGATGCTGTTATGATGTCATCGTTCACATATGTAATCAGTTTAGGTCCAGACACTCTAGAATTAGCAGAAGGTCACTGCCCTCAATGTCCCAGAGAATTTGTGTGATCCTTCCTCTATTAACATTTCCGCGCATCTGCCTGTCACTAAGCTTACAAGTAAGCAATTGAGGAACTTTCCGACCCCGAGGTTAAGCGCAAGTGTGATTGACTTTGATTCGATGTTGTTAAATGCTCCCTCATTGTTTAAGAATGTAGCAAGAGTGTACTCTTTGTGTTCGAGCTATTTTTCTATGGGCTCCAACAAACTCAACCTTGTGATCCTTAGAGAACAAAATGTGTCTCATAGATAGTGGTGGCAGTGCAGCATAAAGGGAAGTCGATATCTATGGACTGATGAGGCCCAGGCACCATCGGTCTTCTGAATGAAGCTTGGATTTTTCGGTGCGATGCTTATCCTTTTCTGAGCCTGGAGGCGTCCGCTTGTCTATCCTAAGTTCGTTCTAGAAACTGCAGCATTTACAGAAGTCCTAGTCGTTAGCACTGCCCAAGCGTTTGAATCTGTTAGAGAGCTTTCTGCACTCCTTATTTAGACTGCACAGTTGTTTGTTCCACCAATGATGTTCTGTTCCCCCTTGGCTTGCTAATGACAAGAAATGGTGGAATGGTATGCGACATTGCGGACTCGATGCTCCCGCCACATCTCACCAAGTTAGTCATCCTGTACAACTCTAAGAAAAAATACTATTGCATAGTTTGAGGCACAATACATTCAGCCTATGAATATACATATCACAACAGTTGATGTAGTTTTATGTCAGCGTCCAAAAATAGAAAGTCCAGCAAAGGAAATCCACGAATAACGTGACCACGGAAAAGTGTTGGAATTTAATGAATCTATATGAGATTTTTATTCACTCCTTCGTTGTGCATGCTCTTATTCGTTTATTCGCTTTACTTTTATGAAATTGAAATGCACACTTATGTGCACCTAATGATTGAAGGCAGTTGAGGGTTGTACATACGTTTGCCGCCACAATCATTGAACAATACCACCACCTCGTCGTGAGAAATTTTCCGCGACGATTACATCAGGCATTTTTGCCAACAGCGACCAGATGAAGTTGCTCTTCATCTTCGGAGACAGTGATAACCATTGAAGAGTGCGTGAGGCATTTGCGAAAGAAATTTTTAAAGAGAGAATTGAAAGCTCTCTTAAATCGGTTGTGGGTGAGTGAGTACGTACTACAGATGCGGCGATAGATAATGTATACCGTTTAAATATTTTATAAATATTATTTATTTAATTGTTCGGAGGATTGATTAACTTTTATGCTTAGATCGATTCTTCGAAATATGTTAATTTTTCGTAATATTTTTTATCTCTCTCTGAACGGGCACAGCAGCACTCAAAGTTGCTTTTATGAATTCACCCAGCTGCGCTACATCGGCAGTTCGTCTTCAAAAAGGTTTTTAACGTTTGGGGTGTACATTTTACGGATTATATATGTTTATATGATAGACTGAATTCGCGAGGTTTTTAAAAATATTTGCTGAAACCTCAATAGGGCGTTCCCACTGAGTTTGAAGTGTTTTCAAATGTGTAGCCTCGAAAACACCAGTAAAGAGAGAGAGAGAAAATGGCCAAATGAAACTGAAGTGCACGCTGTAGCCATGTCAAAATATTAAAATATACATCTGCCCAATGCCAGCAAATTCTGTGCAGGCGGTTGAATTCACCCAAAGCACTTGCTCTGCTTTCCCAATTATTTATATACACATAATCACTTTTCTAGCGGCTACTGTTTCGCGCTGATTCTCTTCGCATCGACTCTCTTAATGAAAATCGTCTTATGCTTCTCAACACTGTCTCCCGCTTACCAACTGTCTCCAACCCCTTTCCTATCGTTCGTAAACAAAGTGGAAGTGCGCTGACAGAAAAACCTGAAAATTCGTCAATCGTACATTCACGTACTCTTTGCTTGAGGCAAACAGTTTGTCTTTTACTTCGTTGCCCGTGAGTTCATATGTTGTTCAATTCGTTTCTTCCGCTAGACCTTGTAGTAAATAAATAAAAAAAAATAGTATCCATCAACAATATACAGTGGCACTAACATCAGAGCGGAAACTGTAAATGCAAAACATTTCAATCAAGAGTCCAGTGCACTGAAACCAGGTGAGTGTTTATTTCTGCGGTGAATGAATGGAGTCAAATAACACGAATTACAAGCGCGGTGGTGACTAATTTTCGATGTTTAAAATAACAGCAGTAACTAGGCTACGAATAAAGCACGCGGTGTGTATCAAATCGTACAATTGCATTGAGACTCATCCTAACACTCTTTGCCAAGGTCAGTGCGAATATATCCATCGACATAAATGTATAGGCAATATACAGTGAGAGTGGCAGATACATCCGTCAAGTAGCGCAGATAAAAAAAATCACTTAAGAGATTATTTTTACCTGCCACCATCGGTGTGATGCCTGATGATGACAGATACTCTGCTCTGAACACTTCACATATGTCTACGACAGAATGTGAGTACAGTGGAATTCGCTTTGTTTATTACAATTTTGCTATCAACAGATTGCTGCTGACAATGAGTTAATGAAGAGGTTATCATTCAAATCGTGCATTGATTTTCCGCTGTCGGATATCCTTTAATGTCAAGACACGCTTTTAAATTTTTGACATGCCACGAGAAAGTGCCTTAGACTTTTCTCTAATGTCATCCCTACGTCAGCAATGCATTTTGTTGCAAGCTGGGAAATAAATAGACTGTCATGAGGCGCTGCAATCTTAAATGGTTTCAAATTCATGACCTCGCCACGAGTAGTTTTTCGTTCCTTCTCAAAACATTTTTCAAACATGCAGACTACAAATAAAGTTGTATAAAAAATTGTGACACGAATAAACGTCAATCTACGAGCTGTCATTTAAAAGCGCCCTTTTCGCAATGGGCCAATGACGTATGGGAGAATTAATTAAATTGCTCAATGTTTATCAGTAGTTTTATTTGAATGTGTGAGGAATTATTTACATTTCTTGATTTAGGTACTCTTCTATTTCCCATTCTTTCATACGGACGAATAGGTTCTTTGTTCTGCGACATTTTCGTGAGTGCATTTTGTTTCTATGAAAACTTTCAACATAAATCTTTTTCAGTTGTATTTTTCTCCTTCTCTGCAAAGTCACAGATACGCCAGTGTTATGTTGTGAGGAAAACGAGGTCTACTTGACAGCTTGTCAAAACCACCATCGTTTTGTATTATGACCTCATTTGGAGTCAATTTGGGATACTGGATGTATGTGGTTCTTAAAAGTTAACTAAATTATGCATGAGCGAATATAAGCTAGTAGCGTCTTCAGGTCCTGTGTCAGTTTCGTTAAAATTCTGTCTTCAGGATCATTTTTAAAATTTCCATTATGACTGATACGTAATATGTACAGCGTTGCTTCTAGCGTCCCCTTTCAAAAGCGCTGCGACGTGCTACAGTCAGCGTTTAAAATGAGTGTACAGTATAAACGTGCCTGCGTTCTCATAAAAAAATGATGTCAAAAGGGACTTCAAGAATAAATCTTAAATGCAGTTTTGTAAGGTTATTAGTAACGTACACAAAAATATCAAAATAAACCAAAAAATTAAGCAAAATTCATACATCAAAAGTAAGTGTACAGAATGTAAATCATATAAGGGAAACTGCCCTAATATGGGTCTTACATATAGCATCTAGCGTGGTCAATGTAGCGTCCACAAATAAAAAAAAGGGTTTTGTTTGGTTATTTGAACTATCTAAAGTGAGAGTAACCTGCGCCAAAAGCGTTTACAAGCAATGCTCAGAAAGATCATATATTGATGATCTAAATTTTGTTAAATTTTTAATTTATGAACCGTGCCCATAGTTTTTAAGATATCCACATATTTGTTTTGTTCTAAGTACATAACTAATTGCAAAGTGTATTTAAGATTTTTTTTTTCTTTGGGCACATATTAATTAAAACGCACAGCACCTATGTGATGTACACTTACTTTTGACGCTGACTGTACGTTTAATTAAGAAATGAGAGCAATGTCATAAAACGTAGAGAGCGTACTTGCTCGCAGTTTCTCGTAACTATCGGCAGCAATTTGAACAACGTAATATCTATTAACTCTTTCTCAGATTAATGTAATTAATTGCAAATGTTTTCATCACAATTCCATTTAATTCGAAAAATAAAAAAAAGTGAATGACTTACAAAATTTAGGATGAAATGGTTTAATTAATTTATTAATGTCATCATGTATGGTAATGTCACAATACGCTGTGAAAGTTACAAGGGCTATAAATAATAGTGTAATTTTGTTTTATAAGGTCTAAAAACGTTTATTTCTTTCCGCCTTCAAATTACTGTTAACATGAATATTCCCGATATGATGGCATCGGGACCATCGCACAGGCAAAGCTGTCAAGTATCGTCTGGTATGGGAAAATAATCTTGGAAACGCGGTGTAGGGATTAGGTATATACACCTAATTCTGTTTTTACGTATCTAGCGTAAGTTCCAGACAAAACCGTGTAAAAAAGATATGAAGTGCATAGAATAAAAAAAGGGAGGGATTCATATTCTTCCATATCCTTAGCCAGATTCATCATCATTATTATCATCTTTCTTGCCCACAAGAGCCACTAAAGGGGTGGCGGAGAAATGCACGTACAAGAGACCTACAGGCAACACGATCGTCCGCCATCGACTTTGACTACTCAGGAAATATTCCCAAGCGCAACCAGGCGAATTTTTGAACTTGGTCCAACCACCTCATTCTGAGTCTGCCATACAGTCTCGGGGCCTCGGCAGTCGTGATGATGCGGACAATCACGCCACGTAACCAATCCATCGAAGCATAAAGCTTTCCGTTCGAAGAAGCAGCTGCCCAACATTGCGATCCTCGCGCACTGCCGTGTTTCTCACCTTATCTCGACGAGTAGTTCCCATATTAGCACGAAGAAAATTAATGCAAAAAATCTACATATGATCTGTCAAAAACTATAAGCGTGTTTTTATGAGATACTGAAACAGCACAATAAGTGAAAACTCAAAAAAACACTTTTACTCAGAGTTACTTTTTTCTGTGAAAGGTTGGTTCGTGACTTTACCTTACATCCGTGACAATTTGACTAGGCGTCAAATAGTTTTGGCAATTGGTTATGTTTTGTGCAAATATGGTTTTATTCGCTAGAAGCGTTTGTATATTAAACAAATTATGGATTACAAACTGCGATACGTTATACTATGTCGACAGATGCCGAAACTTCTGCTGTATCTTCAAGATTTTTTGTCAGCGTCATCTGTGATTCAGTTGTGGTATCTTAGACGCCACATATGCTTGAGATTATTCAAAGCGCAACATTGAGTAAATGCTGCACGCAGAATTATCTTCCAATAAAAGTTTTATTAAGCGTTAAGTTGAAATTTTCTTACTCAGCTTTTTTAATTATCTCAAAAAAACACGGCATATAAAATCTTAATTAAATTTGTATGTACATACATCAATGTGCAAATGTGTAAGAACAAAAGACAGTACAATTCTTAAAGTAAAAGTAACATAAATACGAATCTATAGCAGTTCAGGAACTGATAACTGAAAACTTTTTAAAGAATAACGGATAATAAAAACAATTTTCTTTAAAATTGCAGTCAAATTGCATTTTTTAACCGGTTTGAATTGAATAACATCATGTAAAAATTGAATCAATTCTTCTGTTAAATCAAACCGTGTGAAAAAACGACATGTAAAAACAGCACTGAGTGTATTTCAATGAGACATGTCTGAATCGTCTGCATTAGGCGGCTGCTGCACTGCGATTTTTTTTACTCACTGACTTTACAAATACCCTTTTGTTGTTCCAAGATACTTCTACACGTTGAAATCACCCAGTACGGCAAAACTCTACTATAAATGGGGAAAAAACGAAGGGAGATACAAAATTTGCAAAATCCCAACCAAACCTCGGGCACACGGCACTCAGTCTACCCCTAGCACAATTTAATAAGTGTTGAAGCCGCCTGAGCTGCCGATAATTTTTTTTTCTGTGACCTCGTTGACCCAATACCCTGGCGATGAATAAAATCTGGTTTTCTCACGAGTAAGCTTGTTTTAATTTTGAGCATAAATGTCATGCAGGTCATATTTAACATGTTTTCAAATTCAATTGAAACACCAAACAGAACAAGTCTACTGTCAGCTGACAATTTCTCTGTCGGTGATTCTAGGATTTGTTAGATATTTTCAACTTTATATTGCTCCAAACATCGGACAAAAATTAAATAACACCATTAACAGCTAATTTCTACTATCGATGATCTCGTCCAACTAAAGAAGATTATCTATTAAATGTGTTATTCATAGAAATTGATGGAAGAGGAGGCTATGAAACATGTGAATCCCCCGAAAATTCACGCAAATTTTGTCACTTGGTCTTTTGGTATATAGCAATCACCCTCGTCTCAATATCTCAACAATAACCGACAATAGTATACATTCGATATCATCAATTTTTCAATTAACACATGGCTTTAATTTGAGTTTCTTGTATAGAACCATATTTAGTTTGAACATTTTGACACGTTGCTTCGGCATGAGTCTAATCATGATGAATTGCTAAGCCAAACTAGGCTCAAGACAACCAATAACTTTCCAAGACACCCTTTAGTTTTCGGCTAGGATCTTATAGGTTTATTGGTAATCGCCCCAAAACCTAAAACCACTTTTACAATAACTAGCTAACTACTTACCAAAAAAACGCTGTCGTGAGAGACATAAAATTAAAAAGTAGATAAATGTAAATCGAAACTTTAAATTGCAAATTTGTAAATTTTAAGAATTTCGAATTCTTAGCAATGCCTTTAATTTTTTGCAAACCATACTGTACTTGTGCTTGTTCTCAAGAATTAGGTAACATTGCCAAAAAGTAGCGCGCTTGGTTCTAAATCTATTTCAGAGTCAAAACAAAGAACAGAAGAAAGAATAACAAAAAATAAATTAAATATACCTATATCTAGACAGACCACTTGACGATGTTTGTTTGGGTCTAGCCTAGTAAGATACGTAACGATTGCTTGTGTTTTGTCTCGCGCGAATTTCTGTTTTTACTATCGGGTTTCTGTTTTCACTCTTTCTCTTTCTCGAGTAGGTATTTGAATTTCATTCTGGATTTGCACGCTTTTTTCTGATTAATTGCAGTGCAAAGTTCGCATTCCCACTTGTTGTTTCATTCGCATTTAAGTGTTGGAAGCAGAGCAGCATAAGCAAATTTGAAATTTGAGATCAATCGAAAACCACATTAGATCACGTTTAAAAATTTGCATGTTAATTTGGCGACACACCGATTTGCGTGGCACTTCTCACTTAGCTTGCCGACAAGGGTGAAGTGTGGGAAATGTTAGTCAACTTAGTTGTTATAGAAATTAAGAATGCAAACATTGCAAATGAGATTGATGATAGGCTGGTCCCGCTCCTGGTTAGAAGCGATTATGATTTGTTGATCGAATGAAACGACTTTTGTTAGCAGACAGTGGAAAAGTTTACTTGTCTCTTTAGCATTCGCCAGTTCATTGGCTTAATAAACTTGGCAATGAATGTTGATTGGTGTTTATTATATTTTATGATGAGCGCTCAGAAGCATCAATGGATTTATGAACCCAAGGCTGATTGGGATTTGAATGAATTTCTTACAACCGCTTGTCGAATTCCTTACAAGGTTTTCCTTCGAGTGCTTAAATACTTTCTTTAAATTATTTTCTTTCGTTCGTCATTCCATTACTCTCAGCTGTCTCTTAATGCAATACACTAAATCTCTGGTGCTCACTCCGTCTGCTCAGTCTAAATAGACCAGCTCAGGACACTCATCGGGGTCATAACAGAGTATACAGGCACACAGGTCTGCTGGATCGGTGTCCCATATAATGATTTCTGTAGAAGCTACATGGATGAAGAGGAGGAGGAGACGACACATCACATCACTTTGATCGAACTGAACGACATTAGCATGAAATAAGCGAACCGCTTAGCTGTAGGGTTCTATTGGTTCCAGTTATTGAGTAAGTTAATCATATTGAGCCTGTAGGCCCTATATTGCCATATTGGGCCAATTTCCCTATTAACTGTTAAATGGGAAATACAAAAAGGAAAAAAGGGTATTTAAAAATTCCGAGATTCTAATATGAACTCCCATGTGAATTTGAAAAAATGCATATTCTTCTAGTGGCTATACAGCCCGGAGTGGACTTGGACCTCAACCAACAAGCCGCTCCAGCTGACACGATCTTTAGCCAACTGCCTCCAATTTCGCACGCCAAGTTGGTTGAGGTTCTTCTCCACTTGTGTGCGCCATCGGTTTCGTGGACGTCGTCTATTGCGTTGCTCCACTAGTTCGGAGTCAAAGTCTCTTCGGGCTGGAGCAGTCTTGTCCAAGCATTCTACATGGCCTAGCCATCTTAAGTGTTGGATCCATAGAGGCCTGGCTAGATTCATGTCGCTGTACAGTGCGTAGTTGAACCTTCTTTTCCAATAACCATCAACATAACCAGAGTGTACGCTCGAAAATACCAGGGCTTCTTCATCTGCTCTTGAGATTGTCCATGTTTCCGCGTCACTCAATTGACTCTTGAGCCCAAAGAAACAGCGACTGGTAAGATTTACTCTGCGTTTGATCTCGGTACTGTTGGTATTCGTACTGTTTACTGGGGAGCCGAGGTAGACGAAGCCCTTGCAAACCTCGAAGTTAAAGCTGCCTTCAGTGACGTTCTGGCCTAGTCCTCGATGTTGTGCGTCCTTTCTCGATGACGGAATATACTTAGTTTTGCCCTCGTTCATCGCTAAACCCATTTCAGTCACCTCCGTTTTCGTCTGCCCATCAGCTCTATTCGATTTTTGTAGTCTCGATATCGTTATCTTGACTTCGTCTAGATCGGAGGGGCAGTCAAATCCATTGTGGGTATCATCTATCATCATTGAGTAGAAAAATCCATATTATAGATATTCATGCTACCTCGTATATAGTAAATCCTTCACTTAACCAAGCTAGTGAAATGTTAAGTTACCAAAGTGACAGGCGTCAGCCAACATAGTCAACCATAAAGTAGTTTCAGTGTACATCGATAACTTATCAGTTCACCAGGAGTTTATTCATTAGTTGAGCGATAGCGTTATTAATTAAACTTAATCATTTAATCTTGAAATAATTAAATATTCGTAATAAGATGTTTGATTGAAAAATGTCGGTTTTTAAACAAGCGAAGGTAGTTTTACGATTATTTTTCGAGTTGCATCAGTTTATTTTCTGACATTATAATTTTTTTTTCTTATAAATAATATAAATAAATGCAAACACATTTTGGGACCAGTAGTTTCCACCAAAGAAAGTCAAGACATTTCATCAAATTTCTCGAAATCTACTAGATTCCGTCATATATAATCCTGGTATCGAAATCAATCTATTTCATTGAAATCTAGTCAAATCCTCCTCGAGTTCATCCGTCCGTGTGAGATTGTCAAACCGAAAAAGCCTACAACTTGAATTTCACTTCATTTTGGTCATGTTGGTCTTCTATTTCCTGTTAAATGTCAACTGACAACTGTTTTGGCGGCCACTTAAAAATTTAGAGTTAATGACTTGAAAATTTGACAGCTAATGCCATTGACATCACTTAAACCCGGCGGCCTACTGAGGTTTCAGTAAGAATTCATCCAATTAACTCGATTTCGGTGAAGGGGGTGCACGATTAGAATGCATTTCATTTTGCCTTTTCAGATTCATACAGTACTTAAGTGTACTCTATTCATTACAGTCTTTCCAAATAGCGTGCAATAAAAATGAGTGCATCAAGTCCAGAGGCAAACACTGTACAACATTCGATCACCTGATAATAAAATTAATACACTCTTGAATACATTCTTTCTACTTCGTGAATGGTTTACTCAAATGAAACAAGTTCACTTTTAGTGCTATGTTCCCACCGCACTGAAATCGTCAGGTTTGGATGAACTTGTACTAAAACCTCAATAGGTCGTTGGTTTGAAGTGTTTTCAAACGTAATTAGCTGTCAATTCTGATGTGGTTGGCAAAAAACTTGTTTCTTGACAAGAAATAATAGTGTTGAGAGTTCCAGAAAAGAAAGAGGAAATGAACACCAAAATAAACTGAAGTTCAGGCTTGTTCGGTTTGACAGACTCTCGAACGGACGGGAACACTCAAGTCGGTTTCAACTAGCTTTCGACGAAAGCGCGAGGTTTCGAAACGCCAAATGTGTATGGCGTAACCTCGGAGGCTTGGAAAATTTGACAAAACCTCACAATTTCGTTTTGTGAGGGCATCGAATGATTGTAAAAAAAACATACCGAGTACACAGTAAAGAACTTCAGGTAGTTAACGACGAGCAGGTTAGTTAACCCCCGACTGACATTTGATGTGACACTCCATAAATTGCTATGTGGAACCATGTGGAAGCCAACTGTTAGGCACGAAGGTGCATCAATAATACCATGGGGTAGAGTGACTGCTTTCTGGATTTATTTTCTGATTCAAGGACCTGAGCTTTGAGTGTCAGATCCGTACCATGTACTCCGTATGAAGTTAGTTTTCAACACGACATGGACTCGCTTTTTGCTGAAACACCAACTTTTATTCTTAAAGCGATTTAGTTTTTCACCCAACTGTATAGGCCGTCAGTGCCTACTTATGAGATGACGCCCTATGCCGTCACGTCACTCTCGAAGACATCCCCGCTGAGTGCCACGAGCATTCTTCGGAAACCTATCAGAACACATTGAACACATTGAACACATATGACAGTTTTAGTTTTGATTAAGTCACGACACTGACCTATAAACGCTTAATAAAACTGTCTACTACTAAAACTAAAGAAAGCTTTAACCCATACATTGCTTCCTAAAGTCATTAGCCTACAGCAATTGCCATGGCCAGCCTTTAATCATCACAGTTTGTAAACAACACACTTTTCGCCAAAAATTCTGATTGCGCACACAAATGTGTTTGCTTCTTTCGACTGTGGAACACAAATACACTCTTTAAGGTGAACATACATATCTGCTCGTGAGATAACAAACTCGCGCAGACTTTGCTAAAAATATTCGAACCATTTCCACTACGTGCGCTCATAATTCTTAAAGCAAAAAAAGTTCACATGCGGCCAATAAAAAGATAAACAAAATTGTTTAAAGCCCCGTCTGACGAAAGCTTTCAAAATTATGTCTGTTCTGTCTGTCACTAATCCACTGTCTGATGCAAGTGAGACAAGTCTTATCAGCGGAAGCGATTATTAACCGAATAAATGTGACGTGAGGCGGTTCATCAAGAGGGCTTTTGAAGTCAACAGACAAATTGTAGACAGTTGCAGTTATAGGCGTGAAGATCGAGCTTGGTAAGACGTAAAAAATGTTATGTAAGCCTTACATTGTACCCATGTCAGAGAATTTTCAAATTCATGCACCACATCGTTTTATAATCAGGAGACACTCAGATATTCAGCGCAAGTGTCCGCTGCAAATGTAAACAAGAAAATAAATGTGCTTTCTTGAATGACGTCTCCGCGTGGCACCGATGGGGGCGAATCATTCATTATTCGCAAATAGACGCGGGTGCTGATTGTTGCAGATTGGATGATTGCTATCATTAGTTTTGCAGTCTCAGCACGTCAGAAACATTATTCAGATAGGCTGACAGATTCTTAATCCTCATTGAGTCGTCTCACCATGTGAAGTGAATCTATTAACAAAACCGGTCGCCAGCTTAAGCCATTATTTATGAATTTCTGAAGCGGTTAAGTAATAAATGCGAGACGCCACCATTGAGCTTTAATTTCATTTCGTATTTTGAATTAGTTCTATTTTAATTTTTTTTTTTTTTTTTTGCACACGAGCGGTAGATTATTGGGTGTTAGCTTTGACAGAGACTGATAAATGTTTTCGTGCATTTTTTGTTAAATAATGAGAATAAAATATAGTATGGAAGGCACGACATTCTGAGGTTGACATAGGCCTAGCCTTTAAAGCAATCACTTGTGTTGTGCGTGCCTATTGTTATAACATGAGTTATACCGTATCCGAAAGGCAAAGATTGAGAACATTTATCTAGGCAGGAGTACTCCATTAGGCATTGTCAGTGACTCGAAAAAAGTTGGGCCGTGAATTATGAAAGTTGGTAGATTTGGAGATTAAATCTGGCACTAACGGCGTAGCAGTCGATGAAACAACCTACTACGTCACGGGGACCTCAAATAATGAGAATGCTTATTTAAATTTAGAATTGTGTTTTTTTTCCAACTTATGCAATTGACAGACATGGCTCTGATTCGTTAAGTTTCGTTCAATTTTGTCTGAACCAAAATGAATGGCAAAATAAAATGACAGTTGGTATTGGCATTCTGCGGAGGATATTTTGGGTAATTTGATAACTCTTCGGGTTACTTTTCAGACGTTTATGCAATAAGCTTATGTAAGCATAAGTCGATTATGGTCTGCGGCATTACGGTTTCCACCATCAGTGTTCTAGACTTGAGTTTAGGTCAATACGAATATACATATGCGTAAGCACTGATGACTAGACGCCTTCGTGTCTGACTTGTAATAAGATTTTCCAATAACCCCACAACGACTAGTCAGATGGTTACTTCCGATTAAGAATGGTGACAGATTAATGCTGGTCATTTTTTAATGAGTAATCTAACAAGTTAATCACATTACATGAAACTTACACCGTCAACATAAATCACAGAATGACTCAGAGGACTACACTGGAAATCCACACACTACTCAGGTTGCAGTGCTATAAATTAGTGTAAAATAAAAAGGTTTTAACTCCCAACATGCTCCACATTATGAGCCAAATTTCGGTCACTGGTTAATTTCTGGCCAACTTCTGGTCGTTGAATGACTGATAACTAGTTATTCATTTTATTTATGCTAAATTTCAACGCCCCAAAAAACTGTCTGGTTTTTCAAGAGTTTTCAGATTCATTAGCATGATTAGAATTTTTTTGACATAAAAAAGGAAAAAATGGCAAAACCAAACACTTAAAATGGCAAAAAGGTCATTTATTAAAAAATAAGAAAAGGAACAGTTACATATACATGTGTAGCAGCATTGAATTATCAAGATCATCAATTTTTCTGGTACCTTTAAGGAGCTAAATGACATTTCTACTCGAGCTAAACCGAATGGCGCCCGTTTAAAGCTTTCAACATTATTATGTTAGTAAAGCAAATTTTAACATATATTATAACATATATACCCTTATACCCTTAGTGGTATCACATGTCACTGTGACTTATTTGTATTTAATTATTCACTTAAATATAACATAAAGTGACTAAGGCAGTACAAATTTGTCACTATGACATATGACAAGACTAAGGTAATAAGAGTGACTAACTCCCGATTAAGCAAGAAAAGAAGCAAGTGAGAAAGAACCTATACCTGCATATAACTTACCCGGTGTTTTCACGAATGTACGTAAATGCACAGACTTTGCAGTAGCTGCACAGATAACTTTTCAAAGACCCAGCTTTGAGAACAACTGCCTGCAGACTTGCATTCATATATTCAGAAAGGTTATTATTTTTCGTCTGCTCTGGCTGCACAATTTAAAACCAACGGAATAAAAGCTGTTCAATGTCAATTGCTTTCCACGCATCCTTCTGGCGACTGTCGCTACAACTGTCTAACATGTCGTGTAAAAGCATTGTGGGTGTTTTCAAGATTTTAGACAGCTGTAGCCACAGTCGACAGAAGGAGCATAACCTACCTTAAAGAATTACAGTCGCTGCTTAATAACAATCGGTTGGGTTTTTTCTCAACTTTACCTTTTATGAATAAACTTATATGGAATTATTTACTTACTTATTCACACCTTTGAAGTTGCGTGTCGGTTGAGATTCACTCTTTAGTTACAAGTGTAAGAAAACTTTTTGCACTCAGAACACTCAAGTTCTAGATTCAATTGACTCGTCTGTAAAGCTTTTACTTAACTTGGATCTCAAGAAATAAAAAGCATTTTCCTTTCAATAGTCAATACAAAACGAGACAATCCGGCAGTTTGTCTAAGACTGTTCATCACATCGAACAGTAGTCAACTCACTGTGCGCATTGTGACTTCACAAAATTATTATTACTTTTTTTTTGTTTTGTTTACACGTTATTTCAATTTTAAAACAAACTTTTTCTATTGCAGTCATCAAAGCTTATCAAATCGCGCGTGAATAGTGATCAAATTCCAAAGCATGCAAAGAAACAAAAACATATTGAAATGATCTAACACATTTGGTGAAAGAAGTCAGCGTCTTAGAGTCCTTAAATAAACATCGAATAAAACTTAGAAAACGACGACTATAATGATTTTCTCGTAGTTCAACGGTTGATCGAATTGAAAACATCGATGTCTTGCGGCAACAACAGCAGATCAAATGACACATTAAAACAAGGACGATCTCAACAGAGGCAAATTAATCTGAAGGAAATCTTTAGCTAACATTACATGCTCTCTCCTTGGCTGAAACATCCAACTGCAAGCAAATTAAATCGAATCAGAACCTAAAAACTAAACGTTAGTCCATTGAAAATAGAAGAAATACTTAAGGAATTCAAGTGATAACAAAAAAAAAAAACAAAGTGAAAATGGATCGTCCAAGGTTCAATTTTGAGGATCTTTTCGCCAATGGAAATTTTATATATGACAACGATGATCTCGTGAATAAGGACGTGAATCACTCGCCCTCTGTTTGGGTTTTCGGATACGGTTCGTTGTGCTGGTATCCAGGATTTGAGTATTCAAAGTGCATCACCGGTTACATTCGCGGTTATGTGCGAAGATTCTGGCAGGGAAACACAACGCATCGTGGCACATCAAATAAGGTTTGTTAATTTTATTACTAAACATTTAAGCTGTAGTTGATAACACTGATAGCTTTTAGCGATAAGCAAGCAACATTTTTATAGCTTTTTTTTGTCATAAATAAATAAGAAAAACTTGTACTGTCAGTTGACCGATGAAGTAGTTCCCCCTCTGTTGTTTGCCTAGTGGCTGAAACTTAAATATTGTTATGACGCTAAGTGCTAATATTTAAGTGTAATTAAATATGAAGCACATTTCCTCTTTTGTTTGAACGTCAAATTGAAGAAATTGTCATCTACACAAAATTATAATTTAACAACTCACATTCCTAGCTTTGAATGCTTTTATATTTTTAATAGCACTTCATGTAGAATGGCTTGTCTTTTGAAACTACATGAACTGAAACTGTACAATTATTGAGGATCGGTCTTCCGAACAGAACCATTATATTTTCGGCCGTCCCACGTCATGACTGACAGAAACAGTTTTAGAAGTGGAGTTAAGCGGACGTCTTTTTATTTTCAACTAATACAAGTGATTACAACGCTTTTTGGTAGATTAAAAAAAATAGTTCTCTGTTACTTGTTTAAAAAAAAAAACAGTTGCCAAAAATGTTAAGGGGCAAGAGAGGTAGAAGTCGGGCATCTCTGTAATACTTCATTTCTGATTTCTACTATGGGATTTTCATTACCAAATTAGCTTAATTCAGAATGTTCATACAACTGAACAACTTGACAGCTTTCACTGTAAATAAAAATAGTTTTTCTGGGCTTAAAAAAAAAATTTAACAGCACCACCTATCGGGTCCACAAAAAACCATAATCTCAAAACTTTATTTTAAACAAAATTGGTTGAAAGTCACGGGACGTAGACGTAGTTTTTATAACGCATTTTGCTACGTAGTTTTATAAACATATGTATGTATATAGATTTTTAAAACTGAAATACATGTCGTCGGTTCAATAGTAAAAGTTATTTAGTACAAAATTTGAGAATGTGTTCTTAGGAAAATATAACTTGTTCACTTTTAAAGCTGGAGAATATCAGAATAGTTACATCTAGAAACGGATCAACTTAGGTTATTAATTGCTTTAAAATAAATTAAAATAATGTATCAAATTTATATCTGGATTTTTGACAATGATTTGTCTTTAAATTAAATTATCACCTTCTGTATATTTTGTTAGTTGATGAGTTCTACCTCTGAACCGACGATATGCTTATTAATTACTGCAATTGACTGTTATTTGTTTCTTTACCCCTTTCTTTATCACGAAAGTGAATCGCATTGTCTATGTGAAGAGCAGAACAATTGTAATGATTCACAGAAACCATAAACAAGTTCTGTCATTCTTCTTTATTCCCCTGAACGTTATGGCTTTTCTTTAATTAGGCCATTCAAACATCTCTCTTTGAAGACTGAAAAGCGTAAAAGGAGGGAAAATATGGATATTCTTTTGTTTTGAAGCTATAATATTTTTATAATAAAACTTTTTTCATGTGATCAGTCACATCAATCACAAATCGTGACGATGTTGGAATGGAAAATAAAAAATAAGTTTTTTTGTTTTCAAATTCATCTGGGGTCGTAAGGGTACAAGGATTTTTTCGTTTGCACTTTGATCAATGACACTAGTAACCAAAATCACACTTTTTCCTGTTTCATGAGGCCTTTCTGCTGTAGAAGTTAAGCTCTAACACTCTATGGGATATAGTGCCCTTATTATCGGTGAAATTAAATAAGTCTCAAATGGGGCAACACAATGGGACAGCAAACTAAAAAGGAGGCTACGCCCACTAAAATGTTTTCCAAATAAAAGCCATTGTTTGACTGCCGTTGTAGTCGTGTACAGTGGCGCATAAGGGACGTTTAGATTTATTTGATTTGGAATAACATTTTTATTATGTTATTTATCCTTGGTATTTATTAATTTCTGATAAAATTATGTTTTTAGGATAATATCTCTCAATGGTGCCCATTGTTTTCTTCAACCTGACGTACTATATCCAAATCATTTTCCCCTTTTCTTAGAATTTCAGTTCCCAGCGCCCTCACTTCTTCTTTGGTATTGGCCTTAAGCTGTTGTATGCTTCTTGGCTTATTGGCTTACACTTTATTTTTTTGGTAGCCTTACCTTTCCTCAATACGTCCTTGATGTGAGTAATGTTCACATCAATTCGAACTGGACGAGGTTTTCCCTTGTTGCTTAAAACGCTGGACCAATCGGTACAATTTTGGAGCACTGGGCGCATTTCGAACATTATATAAAATTCGATATACACTCTTGATGTATTAATAATTAGAAAGTGTGCATGTGTTTTACAAGCCTCTTCGAGTAATAGCACACTTGTAGATAATGTACATATGTAGGTCTTAGTTTGTAATTAAACAAATATGTATTATCAAAATATCAGTGTTTACCCTATTTTTCAAATCTGAAAATACAATTTTCTTTATTTTATATATGTATACGGAAAATCACATCTTATTAGAGAGAGGGAGAAAGAGAGAGACACTGTGGCAAATTCCACAAACAGAAATTATTGCGAATTAAATGAAAATACTCTTAATATGGGCACTTTACCAAAAATTCGGTTGACCGAAAAGTATATATTTAGTTGTGTTCACCGCATCCGAAAAAATCAAGAATATACTACATGAGTGCTGTTTGGTTACGCCTTTCTTCCACGGTAAAATTCGTCGTCGTATCAAGTGCGGTTTGTAGGCTAGGCAAGAAGAGCGCGGAAGGATCCCGCGTCACATGAGTGCGGAAATCGTATCGGCTTTCGCACTTTATCTTCTTGTATTGTATTTTTATGCTCAGCGTTGGGTATCGGTAACATATCTGTGGACAAGCGAGGGGAAGACCACAAATATTATGCTATCGAAATTGGATCATTTCACCGTGCGATACACGATTACATTCGCTGAATGGCGGCATTGGATGCTACGAATTTTGAGCATGTAAAAGCGGTCTTAACACTTGAAATGCCTTGAATAAATGATTCAAAACGTTGTTTATTCGTTTTATGAACCAAAGTACGATGTGATTGACTGATTGCTTTTTTCCACTTAACAACTTACCTGTTTACATTTTTTCGAAACAAAAAACAAGCTGTCTGGGACGCTTTCTTATAATCTGGTTGTCATATTTAATAATTCAGATTAAGAAGCGGAATTATTTCAACAACCTCTTGGAGGAAAATTCTCAAGAGGTTCTTTTAAATCAAGGGATTAGGTTGAGTCCAATAAATCTACTCAATTCATTTTAATTGGTAACAACTTCAAATCTTTATTGCCGACTACACTTGAACTTGAGCACCTTACAGTTTTAACGGCATGAGCTATTTATCAGTAAATTTCAATAATTACACATATGCCAGTTAAAAATAAAACTGCACTGTATTTCATATAATTATCGAGGTTTGTTGCCAGGAAAAATTTTAGAAGTTGACACTCTTAATCACGCTTGATCTAGAAATCAATTCTTCAATTCACGATATTCCAATAAATGACATACAGTACGCCCTCTGCAAAATCAACCGATAAAAATTCGTACTGTAGCCTTGATTGCGGTTCTGTAGTCCGAGACAACTTCAACTGCTTTAGTCATATCTTCAAGGTGAATTTTTGAGAATTTCCACGCCACTATGGTATTTCCCATTCAACTCCTTAGAAATCGGTGACAGTGTTTAGTGCATTGTAAGACCCAGCCACTATGAGCCCAGAAACACTGGAGCTCATAGTGTCTCAATGCTGGATGCCTCATCAACAGTTCATGGTCCAGATAGTCCATGAAGAACTCGTTTGAAAATGACGAAGAACTTTCATAAAAAAAAGTCACTAGTATATATATGTCTACTCCATGCCCTTCAGCTGTAGTCTGTTATTTTCAGCCAGCATATTTAGTGTTTTGTGATATTCCCAAATAGCCTGGTACGTTTACACCGCACCTAAATCCAACATTTCGGAGAAATAATTAGAAATCTAATTTTTCGTTCCCACAGGAACTTCAACATTTCAAATGACAGCTAATGTCACCATTTTCTTATATTTGTTGATTGATGTTTGTTCTGATTGAAAGTCAGAAGTGGTTGAACCATTTTAGCTAGCTATATTAATTTAATGCTGAACTAAAGTGCTAATTCAGATAATTCATTCATTTTTCGGTCTATCATTGTTGTAATTATCATTTGAAATGATTGATTGTTTTGTTGACAGCTGTTTTTCGTTTTTGTCAGCGGGCTGGAAAGTCATTAATATCGTGCTGACTTAGTAAAGAGGCTTGTGCGATTTGATAAACTTACAAATGCAGGAAATCCAACATTTTTAATGTTGGAAAATATATTGCGGAATGTTGAACATTTGGGTTGGAATATTGAAACTAGCCGAAATGTTGGATGTAAGTGCTGTGTAAACGGCTCTTTTGACTCTTTTGATTGAGTAAGAGAACCACTTGGCTATCCAAGAATAATTATATTGATATTTCTGGCGCGTTACGTTACGAGTTGTTTTAGGGATCAAAGAGCTTTAAGCGCCTTTGCATTCCACGAGAGTTGTTTCCCAGAAAGTTCACCTCATTCTTTAATACGATGTTCGTTTCCTTAACATTGAGATATTGAATTTCGTTAGTTCCTCGTTTTGTGTATCGTATAACGTTTGTTTTGCTGGGATTGACGGAACCTCCTTCTTCGTATTATTTCTTGGGCTATTTGCTTAAGTTTCCCTATATAGCTTCATGTTTCTTTATCTTCAGCATATCCGATGATTGTGAAGCCATTTCATTCAAGGACATAAAGAAGTTTATCTACTAGAATTGAAGAAAGAAGTGAACATTACTCGACCACGTGATAATGTCATCCTATTAAAAGTGGCCGCGTTTTTCTCGATCTTTAAGAAGAAGCACACGCTTCTGCTCCAAGAATAACGACGTATACGTTTGATTCGAAAGTCCATGCGTATTTTTACTCATTTACGTAAAATGTTTTCTCGGCCAAAAATCAGAAATTTTATTCTCAAATACAGTTATCTATTTTTAAGCTTTCTCATAGCCTGAAGTAAAAGAAAACTTTCCGATATTGTTTTAATATTTTCTTTTTTATTCTTTCCTTTTAGCCGGGACGAGTGGCGACTTTGGTGGAAGACAAGGAGGTGAGTTCTTTTAAATTTACTTATTCTTTTCTGAGGTGACTATTAAAACAAAATTTATCACTGAAATGTGTATTGGTTTAAATGTTTACTTATCCCACTCAACGCATTTGTTTATTATTGTTTTGATGTTTTTACATTTTATTCATGTTCTGAAGAGTCAACGAGATACTTGTGATCCAATTAATAATGTCTCTACACTCAAACTTCAATATTCCTTCTGATTGCATTGGATTTGTTTTGAATTCTAATCGCTATGCAACTGCAGTGCTCTTTATGGGAGCCTAATATTTTAATAGCCTGGCTGAACTAATCAGCATTGAGGTTAATTTAGCATTTACCTTTACAGCATGAGTCTGAAAAGAAATAAACAACAAATTCCAACTTAATCACTTATTCATCTAATGTACATTGAAGACTGTTTGTTTGGCTTTCTTGACATCATAGTTAGTTTATTCTGAAATCATGGTATCCTTAGAGATGTCGAAGCTTATATTAGGTAGATGCTAGGGATTGTTCTGTAGACTTCGAGGAGCAATAACAGCTAGAGTGAGTATGGCGGGTGGTGGATCGTTGTGATGATTTTGTAGACCATCAATTCGCGTTCACCTAGCTCTTTGTGTGATGATGTCTCATGTACTCCGTTGAAATGGAAAGAATTATGTTCCACAATCTCTAAATGAATAAGCTTGAACGATAACGTCCTCCGCTGAGTCGATCGTCCGCCTGAATCCTGATTTAATCAAAATTGTCTTTATTACAGTCTTGAAAGCGGTACCTCTACGTATACTTCTTCCGCCACAACTACAATGGCTGATATTTATTGGCTTTTTCATCATGTGTCTTAGTTTTTTTTTATTTTTTATGTTCGATGTAAGGACGAATATCTATTGTTTCGGAGGCCGAATGTTCTATTACCTTTTAAGTACACCTTTAAAGATCACTGACAAACAAAGGGACGCTAAACAATATTCGCAGCCAAACAATATTAGGCCCTGTACACAGAAGACGCCCGCATCAATGGTAACAAACACAAGTGGAGCACGATTTGGAAGCAGTTAACCAGAGCTCTCGCAATTAAGCAGTAAATACTCTTCCACTACCGGCAAACAGTGTTGGGACTTGCAACTTTCAAAGTATGGTAGATCCCGAAGAAAATGAGTGGTCGATTTGAAAGTAAAAAGATCTGATCAATTTTTAGGAAATTTCACGTAAATAAATAAATGGTAATTTCGCAAAATGCATAGAAGTACATAAATCTATCAGAATTGTGGTGAAGCCATACGCTGACGGGAAAATTGATCGCCTTTCCCAGCCTAAGAGCATCCCATTCAAGGAGGCACTTCCTCTACCTAACCCCTACTCTTTGATAACACAACTTCAGCTTCAAGTTCAAATACATGATGAAGTGAACACAGAATGGTGTGTTCAACGATATGATTATTTCCTTCAGCCTAAAAAGTAAGTAAATTATTTTCCTAACAAGTACAATAGGGAACAAAAAGTTGTATGATAGGCGCCGTGTCTTCTGAAGTAAGCCCCATTCCGTTTCGGGGGTGGTTCGAGATTGCTCCCCACCGCCCCCAACAAATTTTGTCGATGTCTCAAATTTCTGGCACATTTCCAAGAACACCAAACGCATCAGATCGGAACAAGTTCCTCTACTCTGCGAATGGAGGATTTCCCTGGAATATAGGCGAGACTACACCTTGATACTTTCTATCCTAGACCCGGGGACTTTCCCCAGGGTTGTAAGGGAATTTTCGCCGAAACTACTAATTCCCGGAGTTACCAGGAACTCGTTAGTGACCCCGAGAGACAAGCCCAGAAGACACGAACTTCACCCACAAACATGCTGATTTAACTGTGTACTGACTTGGTGCCGCTTGAAAAAGTATCTGTGAACTATAATCGAATTCAAAATTAAGTTTTCGTAGCATAGTCTTAGGCGGCGACTCTACATGAATTTCAACTCATGGACCAACATCGCCTTGACATTGCATATTCATGTTTGATCAGTGATTGATTCGTCATGGTTTGGAACAACATATGTCGGCGGTTTTAAAGAGATTTTCGCAGATGCAAGCCTTTTACCTAAACCTAACATGAATTGTGGGCATATCAACTCCGTTGTTGCTGCTCATTTTTTCAACTCTTCATAGTCATTTCCCATTAGTTAATGGATTATACCCAATTTATCGATCACCAATGTTGAAGTGCATCTCAACATCTAATTGAACCCACATACCAATGATGTACATACAGTGGCGAGTATCATTTTAGTTTTTCTCGTTTTTTATCAATAAAATTTCAGTCAAATCCGTAGTGAGGAAAAAATTTCATTGAGGAAAACCAGAAAAACTAAAATGATACTCGCCACTGTATGTACATCATAATCAAACACGGGTAAAGGATTTGTATGTTGTACTGCCACTGTATGTTCAACAAATGTTCAAACAAATGGCATTTATTCCTAGGACAATCTCCCATCTCTCAAGTAGGAAAGAATTTCCTCTCTTGTTTTCAATATTATACTGGTCCAGTAATCAATTTCAGTTCTGACAAGTAAAATACGAAAAGAATACAATTTCTAATTTTGTACCTACATTCTGTATTTGCAGGGTATTACTTGGGGCTGTGCATACAAAATTTCTGGAGATACCGCTCTTGATTATCTCAAACAACGAGAGTGTACTTTAGGTAAGTTCTTCGAAACGTCTCATTGGATACAATTTCAACATAATTTCTCATTGCAGGAGGCTACATAACTGTCGATACTAAATTTTATCCGCGCATCGCATCATATGATACAGAATTCAGTGGAGAAGCAATCGAAGTGGTCGTTTACATTGCCACTGAACAGAATTCACATTGGCTGGGTGAAACATGCGAGCATGAAATTGCCCGACAAATCGTCGATTCGGAAGGACCAAGTGGCCACAATGTGGAATATCTCCTGAGACTAGCCTCATTTATGCACGAAGAAATCCCAGATGCATACGATGACCATCTGTTCACACTGGAGAATCTAGTTAAAGATTTAATTAATAAAAAGCAAATTGCCTTGGACTCAGTCATGGGTGCAAATCCGGCAAAAATACGAAGGGACTCGCACGAGGATATTAAACGGCAGCCAACGTTCGAGTTCACATCGAGAATACCCGAGAGAAAGCTGCGCTGCTTAAACATTTAAAACTCATCTAACGCACATACATACATCCTTGTATACATACATCTTACATTATAGAGCAATAATTGTTATTTTTTGTATTGTAATTAGCTTTCGTTAATTTATTCATTGCCGAGATCGCATAATCTCAGAAAACTAGAAGAGATTTGACACAAATCAGTTTTCTACAACTCTAACATAAGAATGAAAATGAGAAAAAAATTGGAAACATAAAGGATTCATAGACTAACATTGTGCATGTTTTTTTTTTGTTCAGAAGGGCTGGATTTTTTGCTGTCGGTTGGGTGGATGAAATAGCAACTTCTTCACAAACGATTTATTTAAATATTAGTTGTGTATAGTAGAAACGTAATGAAAACATCGGATTGTGTTGTTAAATTTATACATTGTATATATATTTGATTTAATTTGTTAGAATATCCGCTGCACGAAGTTCCATGAGTTTCTCCATTGAAGTGATGGACTGCATCCAAGAATCCAATGTCGCAGCCATATTCGCAATTTGTGAACGATCCAGCACTCTGGGTTGTACCTGAAATGAGATGAAAAACAAATAACGATTTGGCATAATTTAATCATAAGGATTTTAGTGTTAAATTGATTGGGTAACCCTTGACCAACACGTGGTGAAATTTAGTGTACACCGGAAACAACCCTAAAATGTCTTACTGCTTGAGTAATCATTTACGCGAAAAGTAGCGACATATTCATGTACATCCGCGAATTCTTATTAAATACTAGCTTTTTTGGGAATCAGCGATTTCAACAACATCGTCGGTTTAATTTTCAATCTTTCATCTTGGGAAAGAAGATAAAGTTCGACCAACGAAGGAGCGAGTGTTAGAAAATGCTTTTTAGGATTATTCTTGAACATTTAACGCCTTAAGGAGATGGACAAGCATCCGTCAGGGTACCACCTTAACACTCTTTAAAGGCGGATGATCTTCTGGCACTGGGTGCCTCATCACAAAACAATTAAGGTTTACTGTTCACGCGACCTGATCAGAATGAATGGGTCATATTTTAGAACTCTCACTGGCGTTATAACCGGGAATTGTGCCATTGGCATCCACGCCTCCAGACTATTCCCTACAACGACTTTAGCAGATCGTCTTTGCAATTGCACAACCCTCTCATTAGATTTAGTCACTTGGACGCCCTATTTTTCTATTTTATTAAAAGCGTTAAATGGTCCGCGGAGTACGATCCCCTACATCAACAAGGACTACTAGACAGAACGACTCAACTTTGGCCTAAATGTGCCTACCATTTATCGTAGTCAGCCACTCCAACCTAACCTAACCGTGTTCTTGAAAGTCATCTCAAATGAATTATGGAAGAATTTAAAAAAATTGCTTCACGGGGGGCAAGTGTATATTTGGGACTACTAGTTGATTTGATTAAAATGAAACACTCGATGCAGATGTATTCAATAAAGTAACAATGCATACTAAATGCGCGCAAATGTTTTCATGGAAAAATTATGCAGAAACGTTTCTTATATTCCACTGTAACTCTACACAACTTCACGACCCCCACTTCTGTTCTCATGCCTTGTCGTCATATTTTTCCAATAAGGGTTAACAACGAATCAATCACATTGTGCATCTTAATTCGTTATTTTTTTCTCTCAGCTTGTCCAAGTTGTGATCACACACATTGCAACTTAATTCCGTCATAGAATCATTAAACTTACCCATGACATGTTAACTACGCCAGCTACTTCGTCGATTTCACCACGCACCAAATCCTGTGCCAGTGCCTTCATCACTAGGAGTTCAACTTCTTTCACAGGCAGCTGGGTTTCCTTAGCGATATCCTTGAATGGGATTGACCTCTGTATAGCTGACCTCTTGAATGTCATTTCCATCAAGCAAAGCAGAGATATCTTTTGGCGCAACTTGATTTCCTGAGCTGCCAAGTCTGGAATTTTGCTCCAAATTGGTTTCATCGAATTGAACCTGTAACCACATTTTTTTGGTCAGAAAATTACATGAAACTACAAAATACCTGAAATAACTTACTTTTCAATATCACCAAAGTTGAAAGCCTTCAACAACTCTACCACCCATTCGTTTTCAGTTCCCTTTAGAGACTCCAGAATAGGATGTGCTAACTGTGAATTTGAAGAACGTTTAGAAACGAAAAGGGGATAGCTCTTAGAGACTTACGAGTTCGCCGATATTGTAAATCCCATCGCCTAGCAAAGCAGCCAAACCCAAGAAGAATGCTTGTTGCGGCCACTGGTCCTTAGGATAGTCGTCTAAGGAACATCCCAAGAACTGAAGGCCACAGCGATAGTAATCACTATGTTGACCAACACGTCGGTAATACTGAGACGCTAGCATGTAGTACTTTCCGTGCACGGGGGTCACATTGCCAGCTTCTTCCAGAACCTCTCTAAGTTCCTCAATAATTTTCTTCGTGGCTTCTAGGTTGTTCAAGTTTGTTAAATATATATTACCTTGCAGAACCTGTAAGCAAAAGGTGAGTCATTCAAGCATATTCTAACAAAGTGCAAGTGTACGCTATACCTGGATGTACCAAACTGCTTCATCGCAAATTTTAACTTTGTCCTTCAGTTTCTCCAGAAATGTGACTGCTTCATTCTTATCTGCAATGTGCTCAACAACAACCTCCAACATTTCGACTAATCCGTATGGATTGATTCTGGAACAAAAAAAAAACAGTGTCATGCTATCCGAGAATTTCTCTTTGTTCTACTTACTTCATTTCGAAGGTTGAGATGAAGTTCTGATACAACTCCAGGAGGGTACTCTCATCCTGAAGCGATTCATGGCGAATAAATTTTGTTAATTTTATTGTAAGTTCATTCCAAAGCCTAAAATAATGAAACATTTATGGGAATAATCAGAGGTTAGTGACCGGCTATTAGGCAGGTGGTGTCAAAATGTAGATTTTTAACAAATCATCAAAAATTTGGGTAATAGAAGTATAGAACTTACTTTTCATTGTGTAAATCTTCAATTGTAGTCCATTCGGAAGCCAATTCTTTGTTTGAACTTTTCTTTTGCGTTGATAAATATGCAGAAACATTTGCTGTAGCCGCCATCGCGATGACTTTACTAAACCGATTTTTGCTTTTTCAGCGAAATTGTATTTGACAGTTGGAGTTGTCAGATATGTGCTCAGTTTTCGAGTTGTGCAAAACGTTGAATTTCCTTTTTTGCTAGCTTGGGGAGTTGTTAGACGATGAAATGATATGTTGATTGGGCAGTTCAAGCTGGTATATTATCCGTTTAATAAGACCCACTGACTGATTCGGTGCTCAACAATTAATTGTATCAACTGTAATTGCCTACATTAGGAGTAGAACATATTGTATATTGTATATCGGTTTTATATACCTCATAGTAGATTATTTAACCTAGAATAAAGTTTAAATGCGTGAATGTACTAAAGTCTCCTGAAACAGATGAGCACCTTTATGTTTCAGAAATTTTTAGTTATAAAGCAAAAATTCCTTGTAACAAGTATAATATTCCATGCATTTTCTCGGAGTTGTTTCGTAATTCATATTGTAGTTTCTCCTTCTCTTTTATTTCATTTGATAAGCGGCGAGTAAGGTGTTAGCTTTGGTTTAGTTCTTATAATATCCATTTAAGTGTGTCGAGAATTACTCTTGTTGCATTTCTGTATTTTTTAATTTTTTTTAGTACTTCTGTTTGTCGTTGGGAACAACAAGTACACGGTAATTTATACAAAATGTTACTTTATTATTGTGAATTTTTATTGCTGTTAAGTAGTCTATTTTGAAGTATTCGCGACTATAAGTCATTCTTTTTAAGCATTTTTCTTGCAAATAATCGTATTATTTTCCATACCTTCTTTTTATAAGTACGTTCTCGATGTTGATCTCCATTATTTTTTTCTTTACATCATTCAACTTAAGGGTGTTAATTTCTAACCAAGTAGTTGTTCTTTTAATATCATTTACAATATTTTCCACGCTCGTTGACGTTTTTTCCTTAAGGCTTAAGGCATATCATTTATGTAATTTATGAATAGATGTGCCCCTAGTATAGATCCTTGAAGCACTCCAATTCTAATCTTATAAATATCGACACAGAAGCTTCGTCTAAAGTCCTTAAATAATCTGAAAAGTTTAGAAATCACGACAAATAAATATAAACCAAAGTTTGCAACTGATAACATGGGTAATTCCAATGACGTGTGTAGCTCGATCGCTAACAAGACTTTCTCAGCACCGTGATTTCGTTTTGAACTCTGCCTCGACTAATTTTAAATCAATCTACATAGTATGTAAATCAACTTGCTCGGCATTGCCTTGATAAACTTGTATTTTTATGTACCAACTCACGAAACAATTCGCTTGACATACAGAGCTCTATCGCAAGATCATCAATCGGACTTTTCGCCTGCGTACCACATTCAGCAACATGCGTGTGAATCATGCTACCTTTTACGTTGTGTTTTACGACTAAACATATAAATAAAATTGCACTGCTTTATTGCTCTTCATTCTTCAGTTTTTCCTGGAATTAAGTTTGGTATTAATTAAGGTTATCACTAAAGATTGCAAAGTGCTTACAACTCACGAAAGGCGAACATAGTGTCAGTCACAAGAATCAACTACAGAAATACAATATTCGGATTTATTTGAGAAAGATTTTAATTATGACAATCATATCGATTCAATTCATTACCATAAGCTACTATCTTCCTGAAACTGACAATGGTCACAATTTTTACACCACGATCACTGTTGAGACATATATCCTATGGTCTCACCAAACGAAATCGCGAGATTTCATCAAACTTATCCAAACCTCCGAGGTTTCGAGTCTAGTTGAAATTGAAACCTACTTGAGTTCATCCGTCCGTGAGGTGTTGTCAAACCGAACAAGCCTACAGCGTGAATTTCACTTTATTTTGGCACTCATATTATTTCACTTTTTCTGGCAGCTTGATTGCAGGCCACTTCAAAATTGACAGCTAATAACTCAAACTCAGTGGGAACGGCATATTTAGGTTTTAGTAGAAGTCCATCCAAACCTCTTAATTTCGGTTCGATGGCAACATAGCATTAATTGGGTGCCACTATTTATTAATTTTGTTCTGTTTCTGTCTATTTTGCACCTGTCAAAGAACACTGCTTTTACTGATGATCTCTTTCTGAACGCAACTGTGCTCTAAGAGTCACATTTCAATACGATCAACAAACGAACATGACCTGGGAACCCTTACAAATTAATAAACGCTCTCTTGTAAAGAATAAATATGTACAATTTCTTATTAGAAAACATTTATTTCAATATAAATGTTTGTTTAAAATCTGTCGACGCCAAATATCATTTTATTTTTAATTTTTTGTGTGTAGAACTATTTTTTTCTACGGGGTCATATTATCCGTGATCCAACTCAAGTAGTCACTAACTCTTGTATAAACTCCCGGCCAACCTTCTAATCCGCATGGATTTGGTCCAAATGAAACTACACCAGCAATGTAGTAGTACGCGATATGATCTGCCTTATCCAATCCAATTAGTGGTCCACCGGAGTCACCACGGCACGAGTCGTATCCTTGTTTTCCACCAGCACACAATTGTGACGACATGAGCTGAACATTTTGTTGGCTATACACATCTTGACATTTAGACATATCTACTACACCCACACCAGTTTTTAATTTTTTGTCACTCTTTGTGCCATTTTCCGTCCGTCCCCAACCGGCTACATCCATGACAATGCCCACGAAATTGGCTTTCTTGAGATCGTCTCTAATCGGCAGACAGATGGGCTTGATGAAATTCGTGAATGGTACTTTGCGACTCAATCGAATCAGAGCGATGTCTGCGTACTGATTTTTCGATTGCGGCATATAGTTGGGATGAACAGTTACTTTTTCGATATCAACATCAATATGAGGATCAGAGCAGTCCTTGTTTCCTCGGAAATCCACTTCACAGTCGACGTCGGTGGAGGTATCCCATTCGCCCAAGCGAACACGGTACGGTGCCCAGGTTGCAGGTATGGCGTCGATGCAATGTGCCGCTGTCAAGACATAGCGTTCAGTGATAAGACTGCCTCCGCACTGATGACCTCTCAGATTATCGCCTGAAACAAACAAATTCATTAACTTGATTGAGTGTTTGTTTGGGTTTAAGCTGGGTCTACCCACCCTCTCTATATTCGATCAGTGCCATCCATGGGTATTCGTCAATTTTCGCAACTGTACCACCAATGATACGATCCTGGAACACTGTGCCACACCGACCGGGCGCTGGCAAAGGCACATTTGCCCTGGTTGAAGTTCCAACTGGAACTACGTTTCCTCTAATCTGTCGGGTCTCACAACACACCTTCGAAAACAAATTGAACAAAAATTAAAAATGCTCTAATTGAGTTTAAGAAACAATTTACTCATACCAGAACTGTTTTCTGAGCTGAACCGCACTGACTCAGCTTGAGAAATTGTCTGTCCGCATCGGACAGGGGCTTTTTTATTATCAAATTGTAAAGATTCGGGCATTTCAGCAGATCGATACAGAGTCCACGTTCGTTCCTGGGCGTGTTGCATTGGCCATAGCTTTGGATTTCTTCTAATGGCTCATTGGAGGGGAAATAAATTTCTTTACATTTTTAAGATGAGATGGGATGTATAAAAATAAGGACAACACATTATTTTAAAGTTTCACAGGTTTCTAACACTATCACCAGACCACAAGTGCTTTTAATTACAGTGCATCCTTTCGAATCAAACAATTGTGTTTGTTGGACGGGTTTTTGGAAAGGGTCCAGGAATGGGAAAAGGAAAAAATAGAGAGATGTAAGGACTAAGGGCGAGGACAATGGAAGTGCAATTTGTGCTAGTAGTCGTTAGTGTGGTTATAATAAATTAGTAGTAGTATATTAGAAATCACTGAGATTTGGAATCGGTGGCCGCATTTAGATAATATACCCCTCAGTGATGAATTAAGTGAATAATTACGAACCCTCATTTATGTAAAACGTTTGAAACCATCCTAAAGTGATGCTGCCGTAGACGAGAGCGAATATCAGTAGTAGAACTATGCACACTGCTCCGAATATTCGGCGATGTTTTGATATAGACATTTTTATTGCTTGGCGCTGAAGTAACTGAATAAAAATCATCTACAATTTGCCATCACACCGCATTGAAATCTCTTAAGACCAATTTTCTCCGGAATATTGTTTGACGTTAGATAGATCTGTGGGTTTTCACATTGCAAATTTACGACTAAACTAATCTTACGAAGGCGCTACAGAGTTGGTACGACATGAGAAAACAAAGCGGAAGTATGCTTTCTCAACAATGACTTGAGATTATCGCTAAAAAAAAGTCACTTTTGAACATTGGAAAACAAATCAGTGACGCTATGGTGTTATTCAGAAAGAAGCTGCAGTCATCATGCTGGAGCTGATAAAGAAAATCAAAGATATACAAGTTGATACAATAAGGCTGCATGTATACTTGGGGTGAAATAATATTTTGAAATTACATGTGTACATATATTGAAAACCAGAAAAATAAATACATGTATCCATGTGCACACACGTAGATGGTGTGTGAATCACAAACGAAAGTGAACAAGACATCTGCCAATTGTTAAGAGATGCAAAAATAATTGTAAAGCATTTTCCCAGCCCACTGTTAACAGCTTATAGTGCTAGAACACAGGGCCGGCCCGAGTCAAATGAGTGCCCTGTGCAAGATCCTAGTTTGGCACCCCCTCTGAATTTTTTGCAAAAAAAAACATCACGTCAAATAACCCCATTCTTAAGGGCTTACAACCACAGCTATGAGCGCTATAACGGCTTTCTTCAACCAGAAGCATTTCTTCATTTCAACCAGGCAGGATGGATCAAACGGACGGATGCCACTAATATTACACATTTTTTATAACTCCGTTGATGAGCACATTAACTACAGCCGAAAATTCCCATAAATCAGTTTTCCTAGTAAACCGGTATCTAGTATGATCTTAAAATCTTTACCTTTTTGTTACTATTTAATCACCTTTTGTTAGTTTCACGTTAATTATATTTTAATTCACATTAAATTATAATTGGAGGAAATCCCACTAAGAGACACACAGGTAAGCAATTATTTGAAGGGTGCAATAAGAAAGCCGTAAGGAATCGAAATTAATTAAATTTGTTGACAGAAACCCATCATAATCGTAGACACTGATTGAATCTGTATGTCCTTCAAAGTTGACTGACCAAGAAGGCCAGCTTGTCGTCAATCAGCTGCCGAAAATTAGTCCTATAAGAATGAACGCGATAAGACGTGAACTCAAATGGTTCGTCATAAGCATTATCATGTCAGGATTAATGGCTGAAATATTCGAAATATACCAATGTGGGATGTAATCCAGTAATAAATCAAAATGAATGGGAGTGTATTCGACCATAAAGTACACTGTGTTTTTAAAATAAACGTGTTTTTAAAATAAACCCGTACTGGGGTTCGGGGTTTGACATTTTAAGTGTGATATTCGTAAATAATTTGTTAGTCGGAATGGGGCCGCTTTGAAATTTCACAGTCGATAATATCGTAAGCCCGAGCACAAAACTCTAGGTAGAGCCAGCTATATCTAGTACGTGGAAATTCAGAGAATACGGCGGTGTGGTACCGAGTTAGAGACTAACAGAAATTTTAAGAGGCAATCAGTTGAAGAAATTTGCAGATGTTGTTTGTTTCTTTACAAATAATAATATGGGTGTAGCGGCAATCCAAGGTCGATCTGATCCTTCTACAGTAAGCAGTTGGGTTTTATGTGCTTGCTATTAGTCTATCACGAGTTTATCCCGACTTCGAACTAAGCTAAAGCATTGTTAGTGACTCGAAAGAGGTAAGCCGTGAATTATAAAAGTTAGTATATTTGGGTATTGAACCTGGCTCGCCCAGCGCAGGAATCGACCCACCAACCTACTACGCACGGCAGCCTTGAATGTTTGAGTCCAAAAAACGGGTTCAAAGGGATCATTCATCCACCAACAAGACAAGCATTAGTTTGATGTTGTAAGTTATTGCAGGAAAGGTTAAAATGACACCATAATCATGCCGCTGAGCGACTTGACGAAAGACACGAACAGATTAGATAAAGGTCGCCGTTACGAGTGGCGATTGTCGATTGTATTGATTGAAATCTATTTTTGTATTGTGTAACTCAATCAACTGAGAATCGTATTATTGTGAATTAAAAACGTGCATATGGCAATACGTCTGACAGTTTAGAACGGTAAATCTCTTTATTGGTGTACGCGAATATTAGATAGAGAGTGCGTGTGAGGTCTAATGAGTTAGAGGGTACTGAATCCGCGAAGAGCACATATCTTCGCGCAGACACTATGATCAATTACTTGTGTGCAAATACTTGAATTAGATAATAAATTTATGGGCATATTTAATTCGTTCTTTCTTTGTCTCTCTTTGGTCGAAATTTAAGTTACTGCTGCACGATTTCACAAATTTGTGAACGACGAAATTTGAAGAGAAATCGGCTAATATCGATCACAATCGACAATCGCAGTACCGAAATCAATCGACTGTCGAGCAAAATCGATTGTTAAATGCCATATAACGATAATTTCTAGAGGAATGGTTCAAAGCAAGAGCTGAAGCAAACGTCGTTGCCTCAATGTTGGCTTAATGCAACAACGAATCAAATATCGTCTGTTGCAGGCAACAGCCTGCGAAAGATTAATCGCGTACTATAACTACTGAAATTAGTGTCGATTTGAAGTCTCACCTAACCAATCTGAACAAATGACATGGAAGAAATCTGCAGTAATAAAAAGCGAATGCACATCCTGTCACACACATCCACGCTTTAACCCTTTAGGGAGAAGGTTTTACTTCAGTCAAAGTCAACAAAGAAGAATTGGAGCATATTGATGGCTTCAGAATGCGCCCCTCAGAAATTGGCACCCTGTGCAATTGGACATCTTGCACATGTGGTGGGCTCGGCCCTGAGTGCAAGACAGCTCAGCTTTGTGTGAAGGTGAAGACAATTCAAGTACAAGTGTTCAAATGGAGTGCAGCAAAGGGTTGAGAAAAAATAGTGAAGTAAGAAAGTCATTAGTCATTATTGCGTATCGAGACTTAATGAAGTTCATCAACATTAAAATTAAACTTTAATAATCGTAATAATATGATGAACTACAATGTTAGAATGCTTGCTGATCAAGACCTGGGAGTACATTTCTGAAAAGGACGGAAGCCCCCAGAAAAATATGAAGTCTGACTTAAACTCAACAAAAACACGCCGTTCCCATTAAGACTACCGAATTGAACAGACGGGTCGTTTGACAATTACTAGATTCTCAGAAACAGCAGTGCATTGGAAGTACGGAATAATTACAGTGCTGAATGTATTATAGTCCGACAAGCCACTGATACCTTAAACGAATCACACGTTCTAGGTAAAGAACAAGATGACTGTAATTTGAATTCAACGTAACATATTATGAAGATGCTGACGAATTTAAATAGGTGTTTTGTATACATTCGTTCAGGTCAATTAATAAAACGTTTTATTCAAGTTATTCAAGTTATCACAGGATTGCCAAGAAAAAAAAAAAAAAACAGTCCCGCGCAGACGATGTCGCTTCTACGGTCAGTAAATTGTGTATTTAAGCCGGGAGCAAAAATAAAAATAAAAAGGCAGTATAATTAATCAGTAATTTGAAACGTAATTACATATATTGATTTTTATAAGTCTAAATAAAATTACAAGTGGCCTCCGCAGCGTATTGGATAGATGCGGCGATTCCTACGCTAGACGCCTAGGTTCTATTCCCGACTAGAACAACTTTTATAAACAACTACTCGGAATCGTATGTCAAGTTACAAGGAAATGACATTAAAGTAATTCTCCGTAAGAAATTTTATTTGATGTTTTGTTACAGCAAAACCATTGTCTAAATAAAAACGCAATGAAACTTTTTAAAAATTTACTTTTTTCTGAGACGAATATGGATGGTTTTCACAATACACGGTGGCATTTGCAGCTAGTGAAGATAATCATTGTTTCAATCAACAACTTGTGTATATCGCACAACGGAAACAGAAAATCGTTACCAAATATATCCATCAGCCTTGCCAAGCCCCTACTAGACATTCACTTCAAAAGAACAATCAAATGGACACAACATCCTAAGCAGTTACCGGATTCTTACAAAATGCGTCTTTATCAAGTTCCGTCTGTCATGCAAATAATATCAGATAAAAAGGTCATTCAAACACGAACAATAAAAACAATTTTATCAATTCTATTCTTGAAGTGCTAATTCTTGGTATTATCAAACATTTTTTTGCAATAAAGATTACGGAGGTGAGAGGTGTAGAGAATTTCGAAGAAATATGAGGTATCTAGCACAATTGAGAATGCATTTGTTTACTTCCAATCAAACAATTTTCAAAGCATCAACTATATCTTCTTGTCTACACGAGTATGAGTAAGAGTTTACACAATTAAGCAAGTAACAAAGACACTTTGATATAATGTGACTATCGTCAGACTGCAGAGAGCGATCATACGTATTTATACGACGACGTCTTAGTGTGAATGAATTGAATACGTGCTAGAGCACGCATTGAGGAAACAAATAAACTATAGACGATAACGTGTTCATTAGGCAAAGTCAGTTAATAAATAAAACTTCCAAATTGCAAGTAGAACGTTGGCAGATTGATAAAGACGAAGCAGGACAATTACATATTCATGGCTTGGCTACCAGCATCAACAATAAAACGTCAAAAGCACTCACGAGTCATCCGAAAGTATAAACAATTGCACACATACCGCAAGATATATATTTAACAAAGATACGCAGTACATCACACCGCAGCACGAACGATCTTTAAGTCGAAACCTCCAGCTTGACTTGAACTATTCCAAGAAACCCGTTTAATTTATTTTATTCGAATACGTACGAATATCTACTACATATCTGTGCAGGTGATCATGTTTATTTTGTCGCTTATTTATCCATCAATAACCGGCTTCACTATTTTTCGGTTGTTTTGCCATCCAATCAGCAGACTGTTGCTTCTCATGACCAACACAATATAAGATCGTACCGTCAACGACCAGTTCGGAATGAGTGATGCGATTGTGAAAAGAGAATGAACTTGATAGCCTGTCTACCTGTTCCGTAGGGGGTTCCCTCAGAGTTATTCGCATAAATCAGCATGCTTTCAATTATCATCGCTGCTTGGATACACAATTAGGTACTTGACGTGCACTTAAGTCTCGTCTTGTACACCGGCGGAGTTCCCAGGCAAAGGAAAAAATGAACAAGAAAAAAAAATCCAACGAGTTTTCCAACATTCCCATGACAAATGAATCCCACCGGGTAATCACAATCCAGTTGATGAGTCCGATCAGAGGGAAGGTCAAACGCGATTTAGAGGTTAAAAAAGTAAAAGCTGCCATAACGCATCTTATCAAAACTTATCGCAGAGCGTTCAAATTAAATATAAAGAAAATTAATCTCGGGTCATTGCGGCAAAGAAGATAGTGTGCTAAGCTAACTCTACTAGAATGTACTCGTACATAAACAAAGATTTCATCGATGAGGTAATGCAGACGTTAAATAAACAACAAGAAAGCGGTTAATCTTAGAAGACACACAAACGTATATAATCATTAAAACTTACGTCCAGTGGTAGCTGATAGAAAGATGACCATCAACAGAGCAGCAGCGTAGGCAGCCATCCCGCTTATCATCCTTTGGGTCAAGCTTTCGAAACTGAAAATAAGATTTTCGAATTATATAAGTTTTCTTTTTGAAATTTCTTGTTTGCTAAATATTGATAGAGTGTGATGCTTGTACGTACGATTAGTTTATATTTAGCGTTTTGTCTCTTCTTGTCTAAGTGAATGTGTGTCTAGCTTGTCTGATGCAGAGATACTGGCAGACAACTGAGCTGAGTGTGTATTCCCTTCGCGAGCGACGACGTATCGAACAAGACTGACCGCAGTGTGATTCTCGCTAAGGCTAAATAACTGACAAATCAGATGGACCATCGGAAGAACGTTATTTAATTATTTTCTTTTTGTCTCTTACTTTTTCGTTGCTGTTTTTTTTTTGTGTTCGTTTGTTTGGTTTTGTTTTAACTTATTTGTGCTGTTTTCTGGCGGAGTAGACTGAATTCACTGACTTCTGATGTGCAGCATATTCACAGTACATTGGGAGTGTTTTGGTACTTTTGATAGTACTGTGCTAAGACAAGTCACGTGTGTGGTAGAGGTGTGTGCATAGACGTGTCCGTGACGTACAGGAAGACTTATAGATTTCTATAGCGTTTTGATTCTAATACATTTCACTTAGCTTATGGATTGTAATTTTAACAATGCCAGAAAGAAACCGCCCAAAATGGCATCGAATGTGTCAGTTATTGTTGACCACAATGATGCTTCTTGGTGGTTTCTGTCCTCAAACGCATTGACTCAAAGTAATTACCAGTCCCAGTAGTTGGTAGTGTGTGGCAACATGCGTCATAAATTTCTCCCACTGTAGTGAGCTGCGTCATACATATTTAAAATGGATTTGTGGGTGAGATAGTCGAGACAAAATACAGTACACACAATCAGTATGTTTCTTGCAATTTATTGTATTGTTTGGCTACACTTTTGCAGCTTGTCTAATGGCATAGGTCAGCCATTTAAAGAAAATCAATTAAATGATTTTATTATTTTGATATAATTTCGTGAGAAGTTGTTTTTCTTGAAATATCAATCCAACTTTCATGGTCCAGTTAGCTGCATTATGTTGCCTCAAATTTGTGTGTCTCGTTTTTCGTTTTTGAAAGAAGTTTTAATTGTTCATAGTTCGCTAGCGTCTATTTAGGTGCAATTCGAATTGCATTTGGGGGTATTGCCGGGGACACCTCAACTATCATTCATTTTTATCATTTTCAATTAGTTTACTTTTTGTCCATGGGCAAGGCCACTGCATTCTTGCATATGTTAAGGAAGTTGAATTCAAAATCGTGGAGCAAAAATTAAATATAAAACGCTGTTCATTTGAGCCACATACTGCGAACGCTAGCTAGCATTCAGAAATAACCACTTTCCACTAAATATAAACAAAAACGTATAGCTACTGCTTGATATGCAAAGAATTTCAACAAAAGTTAAATTATTTAGTAGCATAACAGTATTTTGAAGATAATAATATAATTAGCTCTAGCTCTTGTACAGAAATACGGTTAAATAAAACCTTTCAACTGAAAACGTTAAATTAAGTATCCTCATTATAATGTTTAATTATTGTTATGTTACTCTCTGCGAGTCAATCATTCTACGGTAAATAGCGTATAGCACAAGGAATTTTCAATAAGACTACGTATAACATTGATCATATATCTTAACCATTGGTACCAAACCCTTTTTCACATAATTGTGAACAAAGTTGCCAAAGACATCAGTGCTCTATCTCTTACCATTTATGAGTCTATAAAGGACAAACAAACAAACATTGATCTTTATATAAATAGATAAGAATCATGCTTATATTTAAGTGATTATAACAAACTAAATTTGATGCAAAATAATTGTGATTTATGTGTTAACTATTCCTTTAAATTGAAAGAATATAGGTATACAACAAAAACTGACGAACATAATAATTTGATTGAAATCGAAAACAAAGGCCGATGAAGACTGTTTGTCTTCCGATGTCGAGAAAACAACAACTGCTGAAGAAGAGCTTCGATGCGACGTTAATCGAGAAAGCTGATAATGATGTGAAATTTTTCAGTTAAACAGCTTATTCACCGAAGACAACACGAGAAGAAGCCGTAAACGTTTTTTTTAAGGCAGTATTTAAACTTGGACGTATTTAACTGAAGATAATATCGTCAAGAAACAAACTAAAGTGAATATTCAAAATCAAACTGAGAATTATTAGACAGTGGATTCCGCTTTATTGGGAACATTCATTCATTTTGTTTGTTCCAATTAGGTGGCTGTTCCGATAAAGCGATGTCCCAATAAAGCGGAATCCACTGTATATATCTGTACCTATGAGGTAACAAATGTTATGTCAACAGAAAATTCTTTCGGGATTATATAGAATATTTATTTAAGAATATAACACGAATAATTATTTGTGAGAAGTTGAATAATTAATACTTTCTTGACTTAAGACGTTTTTGGAAATACATTTTTTGAAACTAATATCAATTGTTTCAACCATCCACGTGATTCTTATTATTTTCCTCGTTGAACTTCTCTTATGAGATTTTGCATCAAACTGATTTCTTTCAATTTAAGTACAAAAATCCCCGGTTAGGTGAGTTGGCTAAAATTAACGGGGGTTGACTGATTGGCCACTCCAGTGATAGAGTCGTTTATTTGACCGCAACGTCAAATTTGGACCAGAGTTGCTTTCAGTGGGATTTGTTTTTGGTTTCCTTTTCGTACCAATTTGTATCAGTGATAAATAAACATTGTATAACTTCTTATAGCCCCAACCGCCGCGGTGATGTAACATCACTGGTCGCAATGAATGGCAGTTTTACTTCAACAATTTATCTTCGAATTTGAGAATCCTCGATTGGAATAAGTACTTGTTTCCCCAACTGGCGTTAATTTATGTTGGTTCCGCCAACGCTTTCAGAAAGTACTTATTTCTCACTACAATTTAAATTTTTCTTAAACATAACGGCCGTTGAATAAAAAACGGTCTACTTCATCTACATACTTCCTCCAAATTTTAAAAGTAGACAGATTTATACAGCTTTTTTGCAACGCAACAGGATCGCTCGTGACAAAATGATTTCCTCATTTAATAGCATGTCGAAGACCCTCTAGAATTTAGTGATTAGTTGAACCGGCTCAGCGCTACCACTGCTTCCTGTAGAATCAACAGTCTCTTAAGCAGCTTCCATTATTTCGTCCTCACTTAAGACTTTCTCAACTAGCAGTTCGTCAAAATCATCATGCTAAGCCATCAAACCTCACCTCGCCAATGACCAAAGGTGATTATAGAGGTGTTACTCGTTCGTATTTTCAGGATCATAACTTTTTTTTTAATTTTTTAATCGTACTAAATCGAATAGTCGTGTAAAAACGAAATCATTTTTCTTTTTCTAGGCCATTTTTAATCAGAATCGTGTAAAACAGTATTGGGTACATATTATAACCTTTCAACCATTATTGCTAATTAAGTCTTTAACATTATGTGATTGTCGATATTGGTGTTCGCAAGTGAACACTCTCCCAACAAATCTACGAAGCCCTTTTGAACGCATGGGGTAATAAAAACGTATTATTCGTCGCATTGTCAAGTGACTTTAGGAATCTATGAAAGCATAAGTAAAATTGCAAAATATTAATTTTTATTTTGTCTAATAATTTATTTTGTTTCTAAAATTCCGAGCAAAATGAGATCTTGCCCGGATGCATTAAAAAAATATGTACTACAACAGAATTAATTGAAAGTGTTTGTTTAAAAATTAGCAGCTTCACGTCGACGTTTCAAGGGACTATCACCAGTATAGCACCGATCGAGCATCTCAAGAAGCGTTGTCTGTTTCATTTTCTTCTCGGCAGTCTTTGGCGAGGCGGCAGGCGATAGGTCCTTTGTTACGTTCTCACCTTTCTCTATCTGATCACATTTGTTTGCTTCGGCTTCCATTTCAGTTTGCATTGCAATACACGCCAATAAACTATCATCGTCTGAACACCCAAACGAACCCGAAGAATTAAATGTTTTAGATTTTTGCTCTTTATCGTGTGCGTAATAATTTTGAGTGGTTGCTGTGCTTGTTGATGAGCCTGTGGTGCTGTTTTTAGTCGTTGTCTTTGCGCTGGGTCCGTCTGCTTTGCAGAACATTTGACCGTAGCAGGTGCATATGAAGTCATATAATGCTTTGGGGCCCAGTTTCTGTTCTTGGAATTTTTTCAGGCACCTCCACAACTCGTTCACTTTTACATTGTTCTCAATGAAAAACGTGTGCATTCTGTGCACAGCATCACGCAACTGTTCATCACCGAATGTGAAGTATACTAACGGCCGTTTGGTAACAGTGCAGACCATAAGCTGGATAAGAGCTTTGAGCGTTGCCTCGCCTCCGAATGCTCCACAACCCCAATTTCCGGAAGCAACACCGGGAGGTGGGGTATCCAGCGGGTGGAAGAAACCAATGTAAGCTTTGTTGAGCTCCCTCAGCATCAAATCTTCGCGGTACTGATGGGACGGCTTGATAAATGGTAAGGCGTCAATGGCGACAATGTGTGTTTGCCTGCGACGGCTGCTATCGATTGGAGTTTCGTCCTTATAATCTCCATCCCAGACGAAGCTGCCGGCGTAACCCTTGTATTGGCTGTATCGCTCACAACCAACCATTATAAGAGATTCTGTAGGACGTAGGCACTCAGTAAAAAGTTTACTTATCAGCAACTCGGGGCAAATACTAAATCGAATTTCTTCTTGAACACATCCGGATCCAAGGACACCCCCTCCAAGGTATTTGTTAGCAAAATCGACTTGCAACAAACCCAGTCCTTGATCTTCAATTGTTCCACACGATGTTATGTGAAGGGGTGTTACTGCAAGTGGTGCCTCAATTTGCGACCAATTTGGCAGATCGGCTGATGGTATACTTCGTCTTATGAAGGTTACAATGCCCGTGGGAGTTTTGTTACAGACTCTCTTGAAGTAGTGGCAAATGCACTTGATTTTCTCTACAACTGACTGCCCCGTTGACTGGAACAATCTGTTAAAATTGATGTCCGGAAATGTGCTGTATTCGGATTTTCGTTTTGTTGTGTTCCTCCTTGGAAATGTGCAGAGGAAACCATTTGCAAGCAAGCAGGCCACCTGCAACTGTGTTATCGAAATGGAACGATTCTGTCCCTGTTTTAGCAATGGAATACCCGATTGCACTATAGTTGGAAGGCGAAGGGCTAGACGAATAATTTTCGGAAGCAAATCTTCAAAGAACGCCTCAGCCTCAGACTCATCTAAGTCGTCTTCAAAGAGTTTGTGCAGTGCATGGAAATTCCATATTTCCTGATACTTGGAGTTGTACGAGAGTATCGCATCCTCGAGTTCTCGACTGTTTTTTATCGGTCGTAAGAGCGCTTGTTCAACCATTTTCCAACGTCGCTCAATCACAACATTACCATGTTTTCCATTGACTGGGTATTGACTTTTTGGGGAGCAAGGCAGACGAACATGATGAGCATCCCAACGATCCTGTCCCTTCAATGGTCTTGGAGCTTCACTTTCTTCACATCTTATGGGGTAATGATACAATACAATGTCGTTATCTGATGGTCTGACTGGTGGGACATGGTCCAATTCAAATTCATTGAGATATCGATGGATTTCATCCATTGAACAGCCGCGCCAGGAGACATGGTCATCAATAGACGATTCCATTAAATGGAGCGAAAATATTCACTCTACACCTGTCAAATTAGTCTGTTATTATATATGTATGTTATATAAAAACGCTAACAATAAAAGAAACTATCCCAAATACTACACTTTTACTTTTTTAACTTGCATACGAAATCGGCTTTTAAGTACTGTCAAAAATTCGAGCCCAACTTCAGTGAGTTTATATCGAATTAGTTTCCTTAATATTGAGCTTGACGTGATGTTGGAGAATATGGGTCTGTTATTTAAGAAAAGTAATAGAGCGCTAGGATTTGAAATTAGACTGTTACTTTGATTATGTTGTAATTGATTGAAAATTATTTAATTGAAGATATAACACCAAGTGATTTGGTAACTAAACTAAGTTTCATATGAATGACCTGTAAATCGTGATTTTGATGATAATAGCTGTGTTTAAAACACTGACTCAGTTCTTATATTTAACATATCTACAGGAAATGAGTACACATTTAATTTTTTAAGCGATTTCACAATCCGACCATGTTGACTGTGGTGAAAGTGGCTTATAACCGAGCCACATGGAATTGTAAATGTTTTCAACCAACAGCTCCAACATCTGCTTAGCGGGCCTGAACAGGAGATGATGATAGGGTTTGAAGAAGTCATTTGAACCAGCGCCAGATTCAAAAAGTGGTCCATTGCACTGACAGGCGGCAACCTACACTCGCTGTAATTTGATGGTTTTCCGCAGCTTAGATCATCAACTCCCACCACATCAGCACCGAATACCTGCCCCATGATCCGAGCAAAGGCGGAACAGTGACAGAGGAAGTGCTCTGCAGTATCGCCGTTTTATCCACATGCGTTGCAGAGGTTTTCGTTGCTTAGGCCAACCACACTTACGTAGGCGTTTGGCGAAGATGTATTTTAGTGACCCTTTATAACGTCATTAAGTGGGCTGCAGCATTTTCTGCCAAGGAATAACAAGAAAGTCATGGATTTTGGGAGCATCTGCTTGGTCTGTCTGCATCCTGCAGAGTAATGCCACCTCCGATTCTGTTCTCAAGAGGCCCAACGATCGATAGAAGCCGTAACGAAGGACACAGGTAAGGCCAACGCAGCTTCTGGTCCTAAGAATGCCTCCTCTGATCCTTGTCTAGCAAGTTCATCAGTGACCTTATTTTGGGTTTTTCACAAAAGGCAATGAGCTCACTGCTTTTTCAGTTATTGGGATACTTCAGGCTAAATTTTCTTGTTCCAATAATACGAAAGGCGAATCAATTTTCTGTTCTGTGCCATCTGCCCAAGTTAAGCGGCTGTCCTGATAAACTTATGTCCCAATCAAGCGAATTCCACTGTAAATTCTAGGGAGCAGAACTCAATCGATCATTCGTCACCTTGGACAAAACAGATTCTTGGTGCATTCGAAAATTATGCGTCGGTTATATGGTTCTGTCAGCGAGGATGATTAATGGAAGACACATCTGCTAATTTTACGAGCTGTATAAAAATGTGTATGTAGTCTGGAAAGCAAACATTTTTCGACTACTCTATCTCGGTCACACCCTTTTTTCCAACTATAAGGGTTCAAGATGAAGAGCAGAACGTAATAAAGCATAGTCATCGTAGAAGTAAAAAAGCTTTGCCCTTAGGCAGTGTAGCCAGGACCCTGAAAAATATAAATGTCTCAGGCTCAGACACAACAAGGGTTCCCGGACAGAGTAGTAAGTAGGTTAGGTTAGTTAAGGTTGACGTGACTGCCAGAACTGACACAGCCTAGAATACCACTATGCCCAAGGACCGAGCATGTGACACAGTTAAGGTTGCATCTAACCGTTATCTCCCTAAGACCCCTAGTTTTGTGCCTTCCTCTGTTTTTGAGCCATCTGTGTAAATTTCCAGAATGACAGATTTCCTTATAAATCTTTTACCCAGTCTTCTCTGTCGCAGGCACGAAGTATAAAGCGGGCGTAATTTTAATTTATCTAATTATTTGGACTTACTAGTGAAGCTCAGTTCCTTTTTATTCAACTTTTGAGTCCTATTGGAGGTATTTTGTGTCTTCTCAGTATGAGCTCTGTTTAGGACAAGTTAACGTCCACACCAGCTTTTCCTGTCCACTTTTCTAATTTATTTAGTTAAGTGTTCATAATTGATAAATAGAGATCAAAAGAAATTATCCTTCCTTTTGTTTGTACGTGATTCATTCATTGATCCACTTTCTCTAAAAGATTACAAAATAAATAAGTCCCTCGCTAGCCTAATCCTGTTTTAATATACCAATTCTTTCAACACCATTAAACAAAGCATTAAATTATATCATTAGTTTAAAAAAATAACTCCTCCGTTTTCTTATAAATATGAAATGCAAATGTATTTTACGATACAGTTAAAAATTTGTACTTATAGTCAATATGATCTAAGTCTTAATGTTAATCTTAAATATAAATATAAAAATAACACTGAATTCAATAAACAGAATTTTAAGGTTGAACATTAGCCACTATCCAGTCCATAAACGATGCGACCCGTGTATAAACACCGGGGAAATTTGAGACTCCACATGTTCTCGGTCCGAACGAAACCAGGCCAAGTATGGTATACCGATAGGTCTTGTCTGTCGATCCATCGTCCATCAGAGGGCCTCCGCTATCACCTAACAAATGAATTAACATTAGAAGAGATGTCATAAGACCTTTGATAACTATCATTACCTTGACATGCGTCCATGTTTTCTTGGCCTTGTGCGCAGATCTGTGATGATTGTATGAAGATTGGAGTCCATGAGTTTGCGCTGAACCGAGCATATGTAACTGCGCATTCAGTCCGGTTAACTATTGGCAACCGGACGAATTGCAGCGTTGGTTTCCTAGTCGTGACATCTTGCGTGGGTTCATTTATACCTGTTTTGTGATAATTTTGTTATTTTTTTTTTCTCGATTAAATGTGTCAAACGTAGACTGTTTATTTTTGTATTTCCATTTTTTGTGAATTTTATTACATCGAAAAAATAAATATTTTAAAACCTTTTCTCTTACCTCCGACACTGGAACTCCAGCCAGCAATAATTGCCTCACGTCCCGTCAACTCATCACGCAACTTCGTATTGTTAAAAGGTAAGCAGATTGGTGTAAGGGGGACTACAAACAAGGGATAAAGACATCTTGTAGACCATTGTCTGAGCGAAGGTTGCTGAGAACTCACCTGAAGCGTCTGGCTTGAAGATACGTATCAATGCAATGTCATTTGCATATTTTGGTGTGTCATACAAAGGATGGGCGGTGATCTTTTCGATGTTGTAATCTTGTGGTACTCGGCACAAGACAGGATCGGATAAACAGTCGCGCTTCCTTTTGCCTTGCACTTCCCCGATTCGGACATGAGAGCTTTAAAAATAACGAAATTAAAATCAGAATTGCGGGATTGGTTGAGGTTGCGAGACACTTACATTTGGAGCTCGTCAATCAGATTTGTCACACAGTGAGCAGCAGTTATAATATATCGGTCATTGATTATTGAACCAGCACATCTGTAGCTTAGCTTTTTGGATGCTACGAACGAGAGAAAATATTTATGATTATGTAATCTTTCCACATCATCACTTTCGGCAAAGTGAAAGGTTTTGTGAAAGAGTTGTATGGTAAAGAAAGAAAGCCGAAAAGAAAATTTAAAGGAACGATGTGGATGCGAAATCTCTGTTTTGCAATTCTATTAATTTGCCTATTTGATTCCCATAGGATATTTGACATAAGATTAAGATTAATGCTCTTGCAATGGAATCGATTTACGGTGGACTAATTGTCGGCCATTGTGTTGTCGCTCTGTGCGTTCTTTCTTACAACCAAAATAATTTTCATGGCGCCCTCTTCGAGTCAAGGACAATGCTCAATGAGTATAACTGTTTAGAAAAAGTCTGGTCGTTTGGAGTCGGCATAACTACTGGACTTGGACTTGTGAGAGAACAATAGCACGGACAACACGAGAGGTTGCTGTAGAAGCTATGCCCTGGAACTCTACGGGCTGTAGCCCCACCAATATTATTATATTATTAGTCCTGATAGCCCGCCCCCGTCTGAACTGGCATCTCTTAGAATCCGACATCCCTACAACACATGACGCGACTCGACTGGTGCCGTGAAATAACGCCGAATTCCAAATTTCCAGAATGATCCATTTTTCAGATTACTCTCTTTTTGCATGCGGCAGCTCTCGCTCACGCAACACCGTTGCTCCACTAAGGTGCATTTCGTATGACAGGCGCCTGTATCATCGGTTTTTCTAACAAGCACGGATTAATTTGCAAAGTCTATTGCCTGAATTCGGTTTTATTTCACAAGCAATGTTCGGCATTATTTCACTTTCACTTTCATAAACTACGTTATTTCGCTTTTAGCTTTTAGTTATTTCATGGCACCGACTCGACTGTACGTACAATTTATTTCAGAAAATCTGTGTTACCATGCGTTCCAACAGGTTGTGTTAGGATGACTAGCAATTTGTCGGATTATAAGGAACTCTCTTTCTAAAAGTTCGAAAATATAAGGGGCTGAGGCAGCTATAGCTACAAATTCGTTAAACCGACACAAAAAGAGGGTCCACTGTAATGTGCTACGAATCTTCAAATTGTAATTGCTATCAAACAGGGCAAACAGGGTCAAGGACTGGACGCAGAACTTTCTTATCGAAAAGACCAAAGACTTCTTCATCCGCTTTTAACACTGTTTATGCTTCTTCGCCGTGTAGCTGTACTAGAATGATCAATGATCAATTATATAAAGACATCATGATCTTTCGAAGCTGGAGAAGCTGGGCCAGGGTCCACCTTGGCCTGTCGTGCCACTTATATTATCGAACGGAAAATAGCGATCGGAAAGTGAACGACCTGCCTTTGATCTCGGTAATAATCTGACTGTGCACTGGAGAGAAGAGGTGACCGAAGTCCCTGACTATTTTATTTATTGTAGCGCTTTGTCTGTGATTTGATCTTGCAGATGTCCTTCCTTAAAGCATACACTTCGCAATCCTCTGAGGCTGGGCTAGTCCTGACTAACCATCAATTATTCAACTGACATGATAATTGGTCCCACTGCGGTTTATTTATTTTTCATAAAAAGAAAGTATTGTTAAAATGCTCAAATCATCCAATCGTGTCAGTCATGCCATTTGTCGCTGACTGGTAATGTTAGGTTAGGTTAGGTAGAGAAGCTGCTTGTGTGTTCAACATTACACTTAGACCATGTTGGTCCATTGTGATCCCCACAGTCAGTCTGAGTACTCCAGTGATATTAAATGATTTGTGGCTGGGCCAGATTTGAAAACCAGATAAAAGCGTATAAACATTGTTTTCACTGGGATTCGCACCGAGGACGCCACCAACCAAGGGCAGTCACTTAAGCATCTGCGCCAACCAGTCGTTCTCGCTCGCTGTCTTGTAAGCCTCCATATTTGATTACAGTAAACTAAAATACATTCTAGTCAAAATTTATAACCTAATATATTTCATCGGCCTATAAATATTTAATGCAGCTTTCGAATACAACCTTTAACCACCGAAATATTTATTCTGTATCCCATATAAACATTGTGGATGTGCGATTTTGTGTCAAGAGTTTATGAAACTGGTTTCTAGACAGTCTTGCGGTTATTTAAATTAGATTTTTGCATCTAAAAATAGTTTCGGAATTTAATGTGAATTAGTTTTGCATAAGTCACCGGAAAAAAAAAGAAGACTGAAGAATGCAAACAATTTTCTTCAATATTTGATAATCTGATAAGCTTACACATATAAAATACATCTGATTCTCGGATACTAGCAATTTGTTTACACGGTCTAGAAAAAAGAATTGACTTCGCTTTCACATAATATCATTCGATTTAGCATGACTAAACACCGCAATTTGGTTAAGAATTTGAAGAAAAATATTTTAAATAAACGTAAATTTTAAAATTTAGTTAGAGAAGAGAATTTTCCTTTCTAATTATTTACATATCAGCTTAAGTGTGGATAGAAACTAATCCTCCTTTTGTATAAGTGTACTTTCAAACGGTTTTGGCTAAAACGTATCAACTGGAATGAAATAAATGAAGGATGTGGGTATTGGAGATTGTATGTATACGCCGGTCATGTCTAGTTTCGACATTCCACCTGACACCTGATATGCCTCGTTGTGCCGGATGACGATGGAGAATTCTCGCTGCTCCATCAAGGTCAGTTACGACCTCATCGAGACCTTCAGTGTCAGAAAATGTTTTAGACATGGCGACGCGCTGTCGTGAGACTTTTTTAACATCATTCTTGAGAAGGTCGTGCAAAATTCACTCGCCAACACAAGGGGTACGATCTTCGTCCGTACAATTGCTAGAATACGCGGACGCCACTGACGTGATTGGTCGACCAAAGCTAGCCGTCAATAAAGCGATTACTGGCATTGCGACTGAAGCGGCTAAAATGGGTATTGCGGTGAACGAGGGTTAAACGAAGTATATGCTGTCATCAAGAAAGGACGCACAACATCGATGACTCAAACGTCATCATCAGCTCCGAGATAGTGAACTTCCGCTACCTCGGCTCCCAAGTAAACAGTACGAACTACATCTGTGCCGACATTAAACAAAGAATAACTCTTGCCAATCGCTGTTTCTTTGGGCCCAAGGTGCATTTAAGTGGTAGAGCCCTCTCTGTAAGGACCAAGCTAACACTATATAAGACCTTGATCATCCCTGTCCTGCTCTATGCCGCGGAAGCCTGGGCAATGCCAAAAGCAGATAAGGAAGCCCTTGGTCTTTTCATTCAATACTTGATCCCGTTTGCGTTGATGGTTGAGGTGTATAGCGACATGAGCCTAAATAAGCGTCACGGATTTAATGCCTAAGAGGGCTAGGCCATGTAAAGCGCGTTGACAACACTGCGCTCCAGCCCGAAGATACTTCGACTCGTAACCAGTGGGACAACACAATAGAGGACGTCCACAGAACCGATGACAGACCCAGGAGGACAAGTACCTCAACCAACATGGCGTGCGCAATTGAAGACAACTGGCTAAATATCGTGCCAACTGGAGAGGCTGGTTGAGGCCCAGGTTCACCTCGGACTGCAGCTCCACCAGCAGAAGATGATATATATGTCGACTCCACCACAAGCAATGAAGAACCATAATAACCACTTAGCTCAGTTTCATTGAACTTCGTTTACTTTTCAGTAGATGAATGAAATGATATAGGTGATGGTTCTGGCTACTTGTCGTTCTCCGAGAAGAAAATGACAACCATAACAGACGTACGTAAACTTAAGCTTATGTCATTGTAATCGAAGGAAAAGTGACACAGCTTTCAATAGGTGCCACAATTGGTTTCAGGAAACATAAGACAAATTTCAACATCAACTGACATTAACATTTAGAGAGCGATTGAAATAGTTCGAACTTAAATAGCAAACATTTATGGAACCTCACAAAAGTAAGCACAGTGGTCATTAGTCACAGAGCACCTTTTGTGTATTTGCTGGGTTTCATAATTCGACTTAAGGGTAGACACTTCCATGCTGGTCCTTGAGCAGAGAGGGCCATGATCATATATGAGCTAACGTCAAATTTTAACGAAATGTTTCATCATTTTTGTACAAAACAAATGCGTTCATAGACATCAATTGGAAATGCTTCCAGTGTTTGCTTTATTATTTTTTTGTTCATTCTATTACGACAGATACCGGGAATTTCTCATGTTTTCAGTTGGATTATTTGAGCTCCAATTCAACATCCGCTGATTTGTCCATTTTTCATAATTTCCCTTTTCTGTGTTCCATTTCTCAAATTGCACTAGCTCATACTTAACGAAATTTGGTGCAGTCCGTTATAGTCCGTTATAGTCAGTCTTATGGGGGTTTGTGTACTCGCTCCCTCATCGATTCGAGTTTGACACTAGCTCATCCCTACTATAGTTGGCCCTTAAGTTTACTTAAGTAAATCCAAATTTTGTCTTGAGCCAATATGCCATTTATTTGTTTAGCTCTTTCAAAATATTTTAAAGAGCACATCAAAAAACAGTGACAGACTCGCAGATGGTCATGGCCAAAAGACTCTTAGGACAGAAGGCATTTCAGGGACTGTGCTGCAAGAAACGATCTCATCCAAGTCACTGTTCAAAGTAAACAAATTGGACAGCGTCAGGTCTCCGTAAACCACCGTTAACAGTGACAAGCACTACTCAACTGACACCTCAAGTTTAGAGTCTAAAACAAGTAGTACTTTCCATTTCCCAACCAGGGGAAAGCACTCACATGATGTCAGCAGTAGATTCGGATAAACATCTGCAAATTATCCACAAATGTGTCACATTTAGTTACATTGTCAAAGTTGAAATATTAATTAGTACTAGTTTGTCTGTCTCTAAAATTTGCATGTCTATCTCGAAATACGGGTTCATTTAACTACGTGATATTGATTCACAGCCTCTCATGACACGAAATCCAAGCAATGACTGCAATAGCCGCACACTATTTCAACCAATGCTTGGAGATAACATACATGTCTTACTACGTATCCATGCGTGAAGACATCTTAATCTGACACATAACATTTCTTACTCGTTACAGAGCATCAACATCAGGCTACTGACCAGCAACAGCATTGATCAATCTGCAAGATGTGTGCAATGAGAATTCCCTTGAACTGCCCGCCATGCAACAACCCATGCGCACAGCCAGGAGAAATCACGTCTCCACGCGTAATAAAGACGGGGACGTTTGATTTCTTGAATTATTTCGATAAAATGGACAAGGACGCTAAATCTCTCATCAAAGCCTCGCTTCTCTTCGTCTCCGGCGTTCTGCTGAGTCGCAAAATGAAGTACATCCTATATAGATTGAATGTGATATAATAAATACAAAACCAACAAAACTTACTTTTATTTCTGTAGCCAATGCGGGCGATCCAAGGAAACTGACCCGGGCCACTTTCGCGGCCGCCCACAATCCGAGTGTTCACCGAAATTCCACAGTTGTCATTGTTTAGCAGTGCGGGATTCTTTGTGTCACTTATGGGTCGATGATTTGGTGGTATCTCCGTGGTCGGTTCCAGTTTGGAGAATTTGAAGCCTCTTGGTGGTGGGTAGGTATAAATGCCATGATATCCCGGGTAGTCGCGGTTATAGAAGGGCTTGAAAGAGGGCCTGAAGGGTTTCCTCTTGGCGTTGATGTCAACGTCGTCATCGAAGCCCTCGTAGAAGAGCGGTGGACAATTCTTTCTGGTGTGAGGATCCTCAAAGTCTACTAGATTCTGCTCGTAGTTCTCGTACTCCTGAAAATGGTAGTTGAACTTGCGAGAGACTTTCTTTTTGTTCTTCTTCTCTGAGTTGTTCTCGTAGGCGCTAATGCTGTCCCACACCCAGGGGGGCTCGTCTTCAATCTCAATAGAATACGACTCGTCGGGATCATTCGGAATGGATGGACAGCAAACTAGCGGCTGTTCGTCGATGTATCCGCAAGAGGCTTTCCGTATGTTCTCGTAGAGGTAGTTTCTATCGGAAGCTAGGAACTTGGTGGCCAATGTGATCATGCTTTGGCAGTCTCTTAGTTTAACGCACTGGCAGGGTTGCTTGAAGTAGTAGTTTACGTCAAGGTTCGATTTGTCCAAATTGGATAAACTCAAATCCGGATAACTCGAGATCACTGAAAGGGAAGATAGGAAATACTGTTATCGTTAGCCTTAGTTAAAATACACGTTAAAGAAGACTTCGTGACTATGCCAGACAAGATTGAAGTCACAATGACTTCATCTATCAACATTTCGATGCGGAGTTTGATGCGGGAGCAAACCCGCCAAATAATGAATCTACATGCACAAGATCGGACAGTGTGCGTTCAGGAAATAGTGAAAAAAAAACTTGTTGTACGATATGTGGCCGCCTTGTTGGAGCTACTTGTTGTGTTCATTCATATCTTAGATTTGAGCGCGGATTACATTTGCTTATATCCATAAGAATTGACGGTGGCATATCAACTTCCGCATTTTCGACGGCGCCACCAGATAAAATTGCACACTTTTCTACTCGTTGTTGCAAGGTCAGAGAATTAATACGAAATTCGTAAATGAGCCAAAGTTGGGTTGTTAAGGAAGAAGAATGCGAGAGGCCTGCACTTTTAAAGTTATTACGTGAAATTCATACCTTGACGGGACATGCATGAAAAATAAAGCTGTTGAATTCAATTATTGGTGACGGAAAGGAACGATACTTTAATTTCTTAGGGAACGATTAGAGACGAGTTTGTTAAATAAGTAGTTATGGTAAAACACAATTCCTTGCATTGATGTATTACTGCAGTAGGCAGTATAATAGCCTTTTTTGAGTGTTATGGCTAAGACTTCGGAGTATAAGCGTTATGCTAGGACAGTGATTCAATAATGATGGGGACCACTGTATACCAATCACATAGACAAAGGACTTAAAATTGTGTAATGAATGACTTAAAGCACTAAAGGAACTAAACTACAACGAGTGATAAATTATCCTCGTCGCTGAAGAAGATATTGTGTGAACATTGATAATCCAAATGTTCAAGCACCCAATCGGTGTACTTCTTTCCAATAACGTTGCCTGAATTAAATTCGTGAGTGCGTTGACTTTCATAAGTGTGTAGATGCACTTTATAAGGGTGGAAGACAAAAAAACTACTCGCAATTAATTGCCAAAGATTGTGAGAATTCAAATACAGTGGACTCTCCCTAAGTCGAACTCTCTCTTACGCGAAACTCTCTCTAACTCAAACTTTTTCGCCATATTTTACATACATTTCCCTCAAATATCCATACAATAACCTCTCTCTAAGTCAAATTCTATCTAACTCGAACAGATTATGATATCCCGTGACAATTCGACTTAGGGGGAGTCCACTGTATTACAATTCCAAGTATGTAAATATGTCCTAATGTGCGTTCAGTCAGTCCCTTTTTTTACTAGAACCGAAAAATAGGAGACCTATTCTCAAAGGAAAGGATCTTCAACCATTCAATGTTATCAATGGTGAAGGATTTATGTGTTTCGTCGAATTCCCGATCTGAAATACGTTATACCAAGCAAATTTTATATTAAAAGAAAGAGGTCTTTATACCAATTCATGCACACACGAATGCTCCAAAAAGTTTTTGATTGCTCCAGTATCTTTGATGGAGTCTGACAGGACTTTCAGTGGAAGTGGTCAAATAGTAACCGAAAGAAGCTCAAGAATCAAATCAAAAAAAACTAAACAGCCTAATTTTTGTGTTTTTTCTATTTTCTTTTCCAGAAAATACGTAATTTTGTTTATGAAAAAACCATCGAAAACTTTCGATAAATATCGAGAGTCTTGCAAAAACGATCGATTATTATCGATGGCAGGGACTATCCTCCAACTCTACAATACCTACACTTATCGTCCTTTGTTCCGATATCCAGGCGGCGATGAAATTGCTGGATACAATTTTAAGATTTGCCGCTATATCTTAACGAAATTATTTTATCCAACTTATGTGGAACTTATGCTCGGACACTTTGACATTTCAAAAAATTGGGAAGTGGAAGAATTTGGAGAGACGAGGAATAGGAGGAAGCTATTGAGCATTTTCTCTGCGATTCCAGCGCCCCTTCAGATCCTGACGCATTGAAATATTATTAGTGTCAAAACAATGAATCTAACTGCCACTTCTTCTTCCCGACAATCAGTCACTTTAACCTAATCTATGCTTTTGGAGAAAGGCTTCCAATAAATCGCATATAGAGGAGTTGTCAAATTTCTGAAGGCAGCACTTAAATCCTAAACCAAAAGAAGGGCATACAACAGATATTTATGGTCGCAGTACTAGTGTCTTGCTATGACACACCACAAGCTCTTCAATTCAATTCTATGACGGCCGTGAAATTGTGTCGGCTTCTACGCACTTGAACCTCGGTGTCTTCCTGGTAGGACAAAAATAATGTGCCTCATCTCTTTCGAGTTACTGACAATGCTTAAATAGAACAACCGTCAACTTTAGAAAAAACTTCTCAAACAAGGCCGTTTGGAGTCGGCGACATAAAACTGTATGCCACCTCGAAAGAAATAATAATATCAACAAATCACGAAACGAATGGGTACTGTAGAAAGTAGAAGGCGCTGGACATCTACGGCCTGTAGCGCCACCCATATTATTATTTTTATTAGGGTTCTTAACCAGTTACACTGTGTTATAGCGCCACCCATATTACTCCATCCGTAATGTCGAAGAGACCAAACAATAACAGATAATCTATGTGCATGTGTTCTGTAATAATAAAAGCCCCAACTTTTCGATACGGAAGCTTCTAAAAATGTTTAATTTGAAATTATTAATACTCAAAAATCACATAATGTCGTCAATTTTTGATTTATTCGAATTTTTGCAAACCCCAGGCTAGATCATTAGTATAACCAAATCACACACGCTCTCTGAAAAGAAAAGTCCACACGCAATCGAACAGCCAAATCTCGTCTGAAGCGTGTCATAATCTCTTGATGTCTAGTCTAGTAAAATAAAAAATATACCAGTTTGTGCATTAATGAGCCGACATAAGAGGTATCGCAGATTCATCACCACAATGCAACAGTGTGGCACTCATAAATATTCAGATAACCTCTAAACGTCGTGACTTAATAGACCGTAGCGGCCATAGACCGGAGTCAGTCAAAACATATGCTCTATACATCTTTTATCAAAATAGGAAAAATAACCATTCGTTTCAAGTGTAAGCAAATCAGCACGACTTCAGAAGTGCTTTGACCTCTTATCGGGCCCATCTACAGTTAAGCCCTGATGTGAAGATATTCATACATATGCATGCAGGCCCTGCACACTGAACGGCTGTGACTCAGATATTCACAGACACTTGGTCAGACCGGTCACGATCAAGGTATTCACATTTCATATCCATTGCAGAGTGGTGGTGCAAAGATACAGATATTTTCAATGTTTTCCTGTGGTTTTGCCAATTCAGATTCTACAATTTTTCTTGTTTATGGTAAAACCAGGTTGAGCATTTATAACTTTTATTGTCTCGCGTCCACGAAACGGAAATGGCTAAGAAATGCCGGTGGCGGACCAATCTAAAGGCGTCCAGCAACGGACAACCTTGGCCTAGAAAGTCCAACACTTAATACATTCTTTCCGGGACCGTAGCGACTCTGATGCAGCACTTACGTCGCGTTTTTACTTTCATTTTTAAGTGTTAATGAAGACTAATAAACACAAGTTGCTGCCCAGGTAGCAACATATTCCCACTAATGGCTCAACAGAACATCAAATGTGATTTATGCCATAAGAAGGCAGTGAGTGGCTTCGGTTCTAGTTTTGTTCTTTTATGCAGGGAACAAACACAATTGTGAGTGGAACGAATGAAGTGGGTGGCGGCAACAATCGAAAGTATTGTTATGAAATTTGTTAGAGTGACCGCATTGAAATATTGACAGGTAACTGACGTTTTATTTTTGCGGTGTGATCGCTTAGGAGACCGCGAGAAGGTGGCATTATATTGCTTAAGGAAGTACGCGATATTCAGACCGTAAGACTAAGCAGAAGTGAGTCAGATCCGTTGATAGAAGGCATAACCAATTTTTTGTACGAATTCGTTTATTTTTGTATAAATCGAATATGTCAGTACTGCGTTCATTCAGCGTCTTAATCCTGGTTTTGACAGTTATTCTGTTGTGGGAGAGAGTGTAGAGGATAATAGAATCACTTCATCAATCAGAATTGACATAACGTTTCATTCATTTTAGGCGTGTTTTAACGTGAATTTCAAAGTTTTTGCTGAAAGTCAGTCATTGTCACCACAAACTCTTGGCCAACATAAAAGTAACTAGAAGTGATCAGGTTGCTTGGACATTAATGCCCTTCATACAAACGGTTTCAGAACCAAGCATAAAGGTGATTAAATTGCGCAGACTGACATTGACCACACGTGTGAAGAAGTGGAATATTTCTAATTTAGTATTTACGAAGTATCATTTATCCTGTATTAGCCAGTTCTGAACAATTGCCCAGAAGATGCTCCAGTGAGCAGTAGTAGTCAAAAAGAAAGTGTCCAGTTATATATAATGCCGATTACACTCTACTCTGGAAGGAGAGAATATATTTAATGGCTGTGATTTATCAATTTGGCAAAATTGTATTTTTTTCAATTAGTCATGTCCAATTATAGAAGAATCCATCAGAATACATCAAGAGTTGTGTGCGCAACCTCTTTGCAATGCGGCAACTACGACTTTTGTTGATTGCAAACGCAACGCATACGACGGATTCTATGGGTTTGGGCCTTAAGTGTGTTGTGGGTAAGTATTTTAATATCTTGAAATGGACGGTGCACGTTTCTCCCCCTGGAGAGTGTTGAGGTGGTACCCTTTCTAGCAAGTTAGTCGGCTTCGCAATCCTCTGGGATATCACAGTGTCCCGGCACCCACATATGGTCTTGAAATACTTACTTATACTTAAGATTAAGGGGCATCTTGGAGCTAAATGTGATCAGGCGTAATGATGTTTCGATATTTGGTTTGAGTTTCTCGAACTGAATCATGTTCTTCACAATGAATTTGAACGGATTGTAAGCCATGCTCCGATATGAGTCAATTCATTATGATTTCCTAAACCAAAGCTCAAGACAACCGAGAACTGTCAACTCATCTATCACAAAAAACAATGTTGCTAAATTAAAACTCTCCGCCAAAAAACAACGCCCTTTAGTTGACATTGATTTCAGTTAAATCTGTGGGCACGAGGAAAAACCGTTATAGTCGACTATAGTCAAAATCGAGTTACTGATATTAGAAGATTCAGGATATCAAAATCTATAAGCACCCATTTATATATGTCACTAGGGTTAAAATAGTAGAAGTTACATATAAGCATTTAAAATAAGTTTAAATCGAAAATTGCATACATTTCTAGACCGATTCAAAACTTTAAACACGTCCCCTGAAAAGTGAGAAAAGCTACTTTTTCCTTGTGACGACAGAAATAGATCAGGGTCTCTAGCTAGTTGTAGGTACTACTAACTTGGTCTACTCGCCAGTTATTTTATACACACAGTGCAAGGATTGAACAAATTTCTAATCGAATATGGTTATTGACTTCTGACAATTTAATATTAGAAAAATCCGGCAACTATTAGAGTTTTTCATGTAAGCGGATGTGGAGTTGAGCCAAAGCAAGAACCTTCTAGTAACGCTGTGATCAGTAGGATTAGTATATCAGCAACACCTTTTAAAAGTCACTGACCTAATATTAACTGCAAACCTCATTAAATATTGCTATCAACAATACGCTAGAAACTGAAAACCCAGACAGGTTGCATCTTATTACCTTGCAATGGTAGACTTATGTATCAAACTCTTGAATATTAAAATTGAAATAGACGATTCCACCATGCACCATGAGCTACTTTGTACAATTAAGAGGTTAATCAAGCCACAAGCTTATGCACAATGGATGCGAGTTAATGGCAATGAAGTCGCATTAAGCATCAAATACGGCCAGCTTAGAAAATTTCTTATTGATTTGTGATTATAGAATAATTGAAGTATTTTGTGATGGGATTATTTTGACAGAAGACAAAGCATTAATATCACCCACTTGAGTGAGTCCGCCTTGAACGTACGACTACGCTCTGAGCAAAAACACACAAAGAAATGACACATCTTCGCTGAAATTATGCACCAAAAAATGTTGAAGGTGAACAATCAATAAAATGTGGGTAGGTGAATATCAAAGCGAAATAATAGCCTCAGATGCACGAGCCATCCCAGATTTAATCAGTAGACAGTTTATAGCTTGTTTTTAGTATTATTTTAATTTGATAATTAATGGATGTCAAATATTAAGATGTGATGTAAAACTATTCGTTCCGACTGTAAACTTCAGAGACAAAGCGAAAAATGCAGATGATCCAGTTCTTGCAACCAACGTGAAATATAAAATTTACAAGTTTTTCTATTACAGCAGTAATTACCCTCGGAGTCGATCAGGTTAAAGTTGAGGTTGGGTATTTTTTCTTGGAAACGATGAGCATGTACACACCGAACCACCGGTCTGTCTCTCCTCCATAAAAAGAAGCACATGAAACAAAAACCGAAATGCATTGAAGCGTTGAAGCAATATCCAATCTCAAGTACATTTTCATTTTTTAATGTTTTTCTTTTGTTTTTGTTTCGTGTTCTTTTCGTTATTTCTTTTCGGTTTCCATTTATAGACAAGACAGTTGGGTTCAATGTCAAAATCATTCATTTGAGTGAACTGTTGATGACTTTTATAATACTCAAGATAATTTTGAAGCAGGAACGCCTGCTATTAATTCAAAATTGAAGGAATTCTACATATATCCCATTTGTCGTTGCAGAGGCCAGAGAAGTCAATAAACTATAGTCCAGAAATAGTAGTGAAAAAAGTAGTCTGGGTACAATACTAAGGGACTGGTGAACACATAAGTAGTTGAATTTAACAGCGAATGAAAAACAGGCGAAACATAAGGATATACATATGATACAAGTGAATACAAGGTTAAGAGGAAATATATGCTGTCGAGCAGTAAACGATCCACCGGACACCACCTAGGGCAAAACATCACAATCGAAAGCAACAGTTTTAAGGTAGTGAACGTAAACTACACGAGTGACATCACTGTGGATATCCGACCAGGGATGAAAATGTTGAGTCCGAAAAGTGAAGCAAATTGCCCAAAAGAAACGGAGTAGATTTGCAAAATGTGGAAAAAACGTATTTTTGGTTGATTCATAAGCCTCTCTTAAAACAAACTTTTCACATCGGTAATCACTTGGTGATAGGTCCGGACTATAAGGACTGCATAAGGATCTCACATTGTAGAGCCTGCCTCACTACCTAAACCTGCCATTATCCTGATAGAACACTATTCTTCTCCAATAGTTCAAAGCTGACCATTTCTGGGCGATTGCTTCCTTCATGTGGTCCAATTGTTTTACAACAGCTATTATTCGATGAGTCAATGCCAACTCTTTCAAACACACAGTGAGCGTCAATCCTGACGTTGTCCTCCTTTTCTTCACCAGTGAACATCCATCAAATGTCACAAATGTCGCGATTTGCAGATGAAAATTTGGTCCATGAAGCTGTTTGTCGTTAACTCGTGTGGACCCATACATCGAGCTTCTTTTTGTATTCAGCCTTATTAAAATCTCAGTCTCAAATGGTTTGTAGTATAATATTAAGCTTCTCGGCTATCGAAATAGTGGTCAGTGGTACTTGATGTTCAGGCTCGACGATTTCCATGATTCTATCGGCATTTTGGACAATTCGCCTTTCGCGTGCTACATCTTTGACATCGAGATTTTTTGAATTGACGGAACTAACACTGCGCATTAACTGTTACAATATCAGGACAATAAACATTATTGACATGCACATTTTATTATAGTATTTCCTCTTTCCGTGGCGCTTAAAGAAAACTGAGTCTTTCACAAACTTCAAAACTTGTTTCACCAATTTGTCCTATTCCATTTCCAAATCGAAAAAAAGCCAGACTTTAAATTTAGCTTGTAAGAAAGTTTGGTGTATTTACGTATGTATGTGTGTGTGATGTGCGTGCGTGAAAAAACACACGGCTATTACAGAGATTGCCGACTTCACAGCTGATTGCCCCTTAGTTCATGTACCTTTTGACAAAAATGAGTACCTTTTTGACAAATGTTCATGAATTTTTGACGGTTATTCACGAAAAAAAAATGAATGCCGTCCTTTGATTGGTCAATTTAGTTTATGAACACGTTATAAAAAACAGTTGTCAAATATTCTAAGGGGAAAGAGAGGTAGAAGTCTGGCATCTCTGCAATACTTCATTTCTGGTCGCAAGTTTTCAAAAAAGCGATTCGAAGTTGCTTTGATTTAAAACAACATTTAAATATTACATGTGTTTTTCCAAAATTATCTGATAGACTTTTTGATTTCATCGTTTGCAATGTAAGGTTACATCATTATTCTTTTTCGGAATGTAAATCAGCTTCGATTGTGCAACGGAACAAGATTAGCAGCCAATAAAGTCATGGATAATCTTATTGAAGCAACGATTTTAAATGAAAAATTTTAAAGGGTAGGTGCATTGATTCCGTGTCTTCCGATGATCCCACCAGCCTTGTCTTTTGATTTTAAACGTTTTCGATTTCTAATTCTCCTTGATTTTGCCATTATTATAAGCAGAGCACAAGGTCAGTCTTAAAAATGTGTGGTATAATTAATAATATCCGGTATTTTCTCATGGTCAAATGTATTTTGGGTGTTTTAGACTAGCGAAACCGGCCGCTTTTTATTTACGTAAAAGTTGGAAAAACCAAAAACGTTTCATTGTGCAAAATAAAGAAATAAAATAACACATAATAGTTTGAATTTCCTCTATGATAAGTAATATTTTTTGGTTTTTCCATGAATAATACGGATCGGCGAACCCCACAGGCCAGTAGGGATGCAGTAAAACTTTGGCCATCCGAGATGTTTTCGATATATTTTATGTTGGTGTTTCATTGATTTATATCTTCAACGGCAGGTTTAGTGAAGAATGCGCATTTCCACCACCCCCTAACAATGTAGGCGCAATACCAGAAGATGCCAGTGCCCGGTGTGAATTCCATTTCCGGATTGGAATTGAAACGATACACTCTACGCAAAAAAACAAGCATGTATCAAGCATTGGTTATGATTTTAGAAATAAATATTTCACTGATATTTAATCCGAGTGATTTTTCGGTATTTCAATCTTAAGTGAAATTCCACCAGATTTCAATGAATTTCATTGTGTAATTATAAGTGTTGTACGTAATATCAAATTTTTTTTTATATATTTATATGTTATATATTTAGATGTAAAATACTTTAAAAACGCTTAGGTCCCATTTAAACGCGCTTAAGTCCCAGTATTTCTCAAGCCTGACGAATTGAAAGAACCTTACGCCGCTTAACTAAACTGCATTTATTTAGTTTTGTTTGACTTCAAGAGTTTGCAATTTCCAATATGTCTTCCGTTTGCTATGACAATAAATAAGGCGCAGGGATAAGCATTGGAAATGTGCGGAATTGACTTTAGCTGTGTTTTTTTGCAAGCGTATATACGCTTAATTTTGAAGTGCACAAAAAAACGATCATCGGCGCTTTATGATTCATCATAAAATCTTGGCATCACCGACGACATTTATGACATTTGCTACGCAGTCAGGGGTGTAGTTGTGGAAGGTGATGGTTGATCTTTGATGGTCACAATCTTCGTTTTGTGACTGTGAAGCGTGACCATCAATTTAAAAGCAATAACACTTAATAATTATAAAATAAAAGCAATTTTAATCAAATAAAAAGAATCGTTTACGAAGTCAAAACAGAATGTATACCAGATACACTCTGATTATACCAAAAATTGCATACTTATGGATGCCAAAAGAATTAAAAGTGATCTAATACATCAACCACACCTGCAGGTGTAAGCCACATACAGCAACCTAAACAATGAATGAATGAATTCAGGAATGAACACACAGAAATTAATGATTGGAAGCATTGTTTTTATCCGCGCTTATTCCTTAAGCGGCGATGGATATGATGAGTAACTTAAGCGGATATAGGACTCGTTGTTAGTGTATTTTACATGCAAATTGAAATTTAGGCGTATATACGCTTGCAAAAAAACGCAGCTTTTAAATGTCTAGTCAGTTCGCACACGGACAATTATGTGTATCATGGTCACGTGTAGTTAAGCTATTAATTCTGTTTATTTATAACAAAAAAAATTTAGCTTACGAAAGGACTCTGCGATAATTTAAGGTAGTGAACGTAAACTACACGAGTGACATCACTGTGGATATCCGACCAGGGATGAAAATGTTGAGTCCGAAAAGTGAAGCAAATTGCCCAAAAGAAACGGAGTAGATTTGCAAAATGTGGAAAAAACGTATTTTTGGTTGATTCATAAGCCTCTCTTAAAACAAACTTTTCACATCGGTAATCACTTGGTGATAGGTCCGGACTATAAGGACTGCATAAGGATCTCACATAGTAGAGCCTGCCTCACTACCTAAACCTGCCATTATCCTGATAGAACACTATTCTTCTCCAATAGTTCAAAGCTGACCATTTCTGGGCGATTGCTTCCTTCATGTGGTCCAATTGTTTTACAACAGCTATTATTCGATGAGTCAATGCCAACTCTTTCAAACACACAGTGAGCGTCAATCCTGACGTTGTCCTCCTTTTCTTCACCAGTGAACATCCATCAAATGTCACAAATGTCGCGATTTGCAGATGAAAATTTGGTCCATGAAGCTGTTTGTCGTTAACTCGTGTGGACCCATACATCGAGCTTCTTTTTGTATTCAGCCTTATTAAAATGGTCTCAAATGGTTTGTAGTATAATATTAAGCTTCTCGGCTATCGAAATAGTGGTCAGTGGTACTTGATGTTCAGGCTCGACGATTTCCATGATTCTATCGGCATTTTGGACAATTCGCCTTTCGCGTGCTACATCTTTGACATCGAGATTTTTTGAATTGACGGAACTAACACTGCGCATTAACTGTTACAATATCAGGACAATAAACATTATTGACATGCACATTTTATTATAGTATTTCCTCTTTCCGTGGCGCTTAAAGAAAACTGAGTCTTTCACAAACTTCAAAACTTGTTTCACCAATTTGTCCTATTCCATTTCCAAATCGAAAAAAAGCCAGACTTTAAATTTAGCTTGTAAGAAAGTTTGGTGTATTTACGTATGTATGTGTGTGTGATGTGCGTGCGTGAAAAAACACACGGCTATTACAGAGATTGCCGACTTCACAGCTGATTGCCCCTTAGTTCATGTACCTTTTGACAAAAATGAGTACCTTTTTGACAAATGTTCATGAATTTTTGACGGTTATTCACGAAAAAAAAATGAATGCCGTCCTTTGATTGGTCAATTTAGTTTATGAACACGTTATAAAAAACAGTTGTCAAATATTCTAAGGGGAAAGAGAGGTAGAAGTCTGGCATCTCTGCAATACTTCATTTCTGGTCGCAAGTTTTCAAAAAAGCGATTCGAAGTTGCTTTGATTTAAAACAACATTTAAATATTACATGTGTTTTTCCAAAATTATCTGATAGACTTTTTGATTTCATCGTTTGCAATGTAAGGTTACATCATTATTCTTTTTCGGAATGTAAATCAGCTTCGATTGTGCAACGGAACAAGATTAGCAGCCAATAAAGTCATGGATAATCTTATTGAAGCAACGATTTTAAATGAAAAATTTTAAAGGGTAGGTGCATTGATTCCGTGTCTTCCGATGATCCCACCAGCCTTGTCTTTTGATTTTAAACGTTTTCGATTTCTAATTCTCCTTGATTTTGCCATTATTATAAGCAGAGCACAAGGTCAGTCTTAAAAATGTGTGGTATAATTAATAATATCCGGTATTTTCTCATGGTCAAATGTATTTTGGGTGTTTTAGACTAGCGAAACCGGCCGCTTTTTATTTACGTAAAAGTTGGAAAAACCAAAAACGTTTCATTGTGCAAAATAAAGAAATAAAATAACACATAATAGTTTGAATTTCCTCTATGATAAGTAATATTTTTTGGTTTTTCCATGAATAATACGGATCGGCGAACCCCACAGGCCAGTAGGGATGCAGTAAAACTTTGGCCATCCGAGATGTTTTCGATATATTTTATGTTGGTGTTTCATTGATTTATATCTTCAACGGCAGGTTTAGTGAAGAATGCGCATTTCCACCACCCCCTAACAATGTAGGCGCAATACCAGAAGATGCCAGTGCCCGGTGTGAATTCCATTTCCGGATTGGAATTGAAACGATACACTCTACGCAAAAAAACAAGCATGTATCAAGCATTGGTTATGATTTTAGAAATAAATATTTCACTGATATTTAATCCGAGTGATTTTTCGGTATTTCAATCTTAAGTGAAATTCCACCAGATTTCAATGAATTTCATTGTGTAATTATAAGTGTTGTACGTAATATCAAATTTTTTTTTATATATTTATATGTTATATATTTAGATGTAAAATACTTTAAAAACGCTTAGGTCCCATTTAAACGCGCTTAAGTCCCAGTATTTCTCAAGCCTGACGAATTGAAAGAACCTTACGCCGCTTAACTAAACTGCATTTATTTAGTTTTGTTTGACTTCAAGAGTTTGCAATTTCCAATATGTCTTCCGTTTGCTATGACAATAAATAAGGCGCAGGGATAAGCATTGGAAATGTGCGGAATTGACTTTAGCTGTGTTTTTTTGCAAGCGTATATACGCTTAATTTTGAAGTGCACAAAAAAACGATCATCGGCGCTTTATGATTCATCATAAAATCTTGGCATCATCGACGACATTTATGACATTTGCTACGCAGTCAGGGGTGTAGTTGTGGAAGGTGATGGTTGATCTTTGATGGTCACAATCTTCGTTTTGTGACTGTGAAGCGTGACCATCAATTTAAAAGCAATAACACTTAATAATTATAAAATAAAAGCAATTTTAATCAAATAAAAAGAATCGTTTACGAAGTCAAAACAGAATGTATACCAGATACACTCTGATTATACCAAAAATTGCATACTTATGGATGCCAAAAGAATTAAAAGTGATCTAATACATCAACCACACCTGCAGGTGTAAGCCACATACAGCAACCTAAACAATGAATGAATGAATTCAGGAATGAACACACAGAAATTAATGATTGGAAGCATTGTTTTTATCCGCGCTTATTCCTTAAGCGGCGATGGATATGATGAGTAACTTAAGCGGATATAGGACTCGTTGTTAGTGTATTTTACATGCAAATTGAAATTTAGGCGTATATACGCTTGCAAAAAAACGCAGCTTTTAAATGTCTAGTCAGTTCGCACACGGACAATTATGTGTATCATGGTCACGTGTAGTTAAGCTATTAATTCTGTTTATTTATAACAAAAAAAATTTAGCTTACGAAAGGACTCTGCGATAATTTAAGTACATAACATAGCATTAAATAAAAAGAAGAAAAACCGACAGAAAACCAGTGTTCTTCATTCTTTCCGCTAGTTGATTAGAAATCAATTTTTGCGATAAAAAGCAAAAAATAATCAATACCATTTTTTTTTAAATTTATGTGAACAGAAGGATATGCTTTTACTCTAAAAGTAGAATTATTATGAACACAACCAAAACAATTTCCTTCATATTTTGCATGTATAAGCATACCCTTTTCGTTATGAATATGGCCCAATACATATTAAATTGCATAAAAATTATTAAATAAAGTAGATGTATAACATATGAAGTAAATTGTCACCCCTTGGCCCTTGGCAACCAATGCGACGACGGTTTGTCACTGGGCTTAAATCCCCTGACTCGAAGGACCAAATTCAAGCTCTACAAAACTCTTATTTTTCCATTCCTACTATATGGAGCCGAAAGCTGGACGATAAGAAAAACTCCGGAGAACATCAAATATCTCGACCAGTCTGTGTCATGTTTGCAATTAAATTCGTTATCCTCTTAAAGTTGGTAGCTTACGCCAACTGCTTATATTCACGTGCTGATTTGCTCATTGCTAATTTCTTCATCCTAATCACTCATAGATTTCAAGCCGATTTGCAATTAAATCCTACTCTCCCAATTATACTCTCTTTTTACTAATGAACCATTTTCGAATCACATTTGGTCAGAGCGTGTATTTTGACAATGTCTTCACTTGGAATGAATAAAGTTTACGTCATTGGCTTCCTTAGGTGCCCAGTATAATCACTATTCAGTATTCCAGTCAATATGCACAATATGACGGACGGTCGAATGTGTTTGCCAGAGGCGATAATAAATATTCAATGGGAACAATCTTTCTCATATTTATCACCCATTTCTCCCAGTTACTTCATTGAATGTAAATCACATCGACCATTCGTCACGAGGTAAGTTCGTTAATCGGTCTTTTAATGGGATTCAACTACAAAAATCTTATCTTTGTAGTCAATGCGTCATTTGCTACGAAAAAGAGCTGAGTTCTAAAATTGTTAAAACAGAGAGAGGAAGAGAATTCCTTGGATGTTGGCTGCGGCAATGAACTATGACGTTGATGCTATGACGTGCACTCGGAAGATTCAAGAGTGAATTCGAGGAGTGTCAGTTGCCTCGAAAATAATGGAAATGCGGACAAAGGATTCTGGATGTTAGTCATTGAGGAAAAGAAAATTTAATCGTTTGATAATATCTTTGGATTTTCAAGGTGATAGGGAATCGGGTTATTTTTAATTTATATGACAGGAATGAAATCTCAGGGTTTATGACGCTGCGACGTGCTTACTGATTGTTGCGAGCATCAATCATCTGCTCTTAATTGTGTAGATAGTGACTAGAGACAACGTTAAGTGGTCTGTATAGTGTTGCAAGGGAATAAAGAACTAAATTCTTTGTATAAATTGTTCTGGCTAAGGCCGCTTTTACACGATCAAATTTTGTCGCATCAAATACCTCCATTTTGCGAAGGTTGTGAAGCCTAAATAATTCGTAAGCGCTGTCTGAACACAATTATTTTCTGATGATACGTAATTTTATTCCTTTTATTCAAAATAGAAAATCCAACCAAGACTGTGCAAGAGAAATCGGGAAAATCTACGCTAAATTTTTGGAAGCGCGATCTAGAGCTATGGTCGAGCCCAAGAATGGGGGTGAACAGTGCGTCTTTCGTCCCGGCAGAGATACAACCGACCAGCTTTTCACTTTAAGAATGGTACTTGAGAAGGCTTTGGAGTATCCCAAACTCATCTACAGCTGTTCTGTAGATTTGGCAAAGACATACGACCGAGTTGATCGAGGTAAACTCTGAAGTGTTCTGCATGAGTATGGGATTGGTGCTCCTCTTTTGAGGGACATTCAGTCTCTATACACAAACTCGTTGGGAGTTGGACTTCGCCAAGGGTGCGTCTTGTCACCTCTCATTTTTCATTGTTTACATGGACTGGATGTTGGAAGTAATGGGACTAGGCGATTAATGTTTCACATTGCGAGAGTTGAGGGTAAGTGATCTTATTTTTGCAGATGATTTAGTTATCCTCACATCTTCCCAAACGGAACTCCAAATCAGAGGTTACGGTAATTTCAGAGCGCCTGTTCAATGCACTCTACATGTAAGTGGAGTCCCATTGAATCAGTTGGAGAAGTTTAAGTATCTTGGGATCTTCTTCACGAGTTATGGGAGGAGTAGAGCTGAGCTTTCCTGTATGATTGGTCAAGTTGAGTGAGTTTTAATACAGATTGGGAGATCTGTTATCAGGAAGGCCGAGCTTGGTGTGAAAGCCAAGTTAGGGGTTTTAAGCTCAATATTTGTTTATACTCTCACCTATGGTCATAAAATTAGGGTAATCTGCTGAGAAGAGATTTATTCGTTCTGTGGAATTACTTGCCGGGTTAGGGTGAGAGACACGGCAGTGCGCGAGGAACTCAACGTTGAGCAGCTGCTTCTTCGAACTAAAAGAGCTATGTTCAGGACACGCATTGGCGTCGTAACCGGACTCTGTATAATTCGCATACACGCCCGTGGGATGACTATGAAGACGAAATAGATATCACAAATAGTATCCTCTGCTCGTATAGCGCTCTGGCAAGTCGTATATACTGAATCTCAGCGAATTAAATAGATTCAGAATTAACCTGGGTCCTAGGAGTAGCCAACCAGCATCGTATCACAATGGGTCTACGTTCGCCTAAGTATGACAGCCTTCTGCAGTCAGCCACTCTAGCCTAACCTAGCCTAGACAGACATGTCTAGGGTCACTAACATAGAACCATACGAACACGGGTGTCTGAGCTGCTTATGATTCTACTCCTTTAAGCTCATGCGGTTTTCGAACTATTTAAGTAATAGAATACAATTGATAACGAGCTAAAGTCGTATATAGCGAGTAATAGAAGCAACTTCTGGCGTGCCCCAAGGTAGTTATCTGGGTCCACTGCTGTTTATTTTTTTTAATTATTTCCGTTAAATATTTAATTATTACAGGGTTTGAAGGATTTTTTTTCATTCAAGGTCGATTTGAAAATACTTGCAATCATCAACAATTTTAATGTCTATTCGTTTTCAACTGGTTATATATTAATTATAAGAATACTGTAAACATAATTAATCGGAGCTTAATATTTCTAAATGTAAAATATTTACAGCGCACCGTATTGCAGAGTCGTTCATATATGATTGTTGTATCAAAGATCGTCTTGATGAAATTAAGGATCTAGCGGTTAGATTCGACATGAAATTAATTTGTTACTACATTATGATCGTGCTATATCCGAATCCATATGATTTCAAATACCAAGAAGTTTATAGCCTTAGGACTATATACTGCTCGCTGGTCAGGCCTCATTTAGAATACTCCTCCATTATTTGAGATTCCCCATATAGTGTTCAGGGAGTTAGATTCGAAGGTATTTCATGAGTTATGTGATCCGTAAGTTGAACATGTTACACGAACTTTCAATGCAAGATCAAGGTTAAGACGAAAGGCTTCTTCAGAATTGGTTTTGCTTCAATGCTTGCGGATCAAGGTTAAGACGAAAGGCTTCTTCAGAATTGGTTTTGCTTATAAATATCTCTTCGGGTTAGAAACATACTTTTCTATAGAAGGCATAGAACAAGTTATGGTTGCAGTGAACCTACTACTAGCTGCGCACGAATATCTAATGAAATTTGCAAGGAAATTGGTTCTAGCTTGTCTCGATTGCTATTTAAACATGGTGTTTTTCACAGATTTTGTTCACAGTCCCACCTCTTTCGAGTCACTGACAATGCTCAAGGTATAAAAACTGTCTAGGAGCTCAAGGTATAGAAACTGTCTAGGAAAAGCTTCTCGAAATTGGCCGTTCTGAGTCGGTATAAGACTGTAGGTCCTTTCCACGCGGGGGAGAACAATAGCACGCACAACACGAGTGGTTGCTAGGCCCTGGCCCTCTACGGGCTGTATTATATTATTATATTATGTTACACTATTGATGTGAGATGTGTAAAGTGATACATACACTAAGAAAAAAATATCAAGTCAAATGATGATATTTCGATGAATTCCTGACACCTTATATTGTAATATCTGCAATATCTCAAACTCAAGAGCCATGGCTTCTATTCAGCACTTTCCATTAATTCGCATATCATAGAGAGCTGACTTGTTCAGTTAAAACACCGTAGATTAGGTCAGTTGAGAAACCTCTTATTTATGTAGCAAACAAGGTAACAAAAGAAAGAAATTAAAAATAAATAAAATGAAGTAATAAATAAATTAGAATTGACAGCAATTGTTTCAGTAAGACGAGACTCGATTCGCATAAACAAATCCTGAAGGCAATCAAAAGTCAAAAAACCACACCATTTCACATTAGCATTTTGCATTGCTCCACACAAATATCAACTTTTCGCGGGAAAAGTTGTTTAACGCAAGAGAAACATTCTTGGCTTATCCACTGGATGGTTTTCGGCATAAAGAAGGTAAATGAATTTAACTTCTGTTGTAGCAGGCCAAAGAGAGGACGTATGCAAAAGAGAGAAACACTCGAAACACAGTCAGTCGAGATCCTGACGCGGACGTGTAAGGTCGTAAAAAGCGTAAGAAGAATAAATAGTAAGAAGCAGTTTGTGTTTTATTTTCCATCGCCCTGTTAAACTGCATTTGATTTTTCTTAAGACCTTTAAAAAATTCACACAATTGACGGAGAGAATTCCAGTCAACTTGCTGGACACGTCCGAAACTATGCTATTGATAACCCTTTAACTGAATTAATAGACGGCTTAAGTGCAACATCATCTTACGTCAATTTCAGATTATAAACAAACACTACTCGATAGCTTGTAAAAAGCACAATGCGACAAGAATCAGTCCAGTAAGTTATGCTTATTTTGTACAATTCATAAAAAACACTGCCACTTATTTCTCGAACCTTTAAAAAATGTCTTTCAACTTAATTTGTATGATCAATAACTTTGCTCCCGCAGAAACGTTTTCCACTTCACACTGACTGTCAAATTTTAATTTATGAATCAATTCAGCATAAAGAATGAATTCGAACAGGAAACACTTTTTTTTCTGCGTTCACAAAAGAATACTCTTTAATTTGACATTGCAAACGGACAAAACGTGTATGCGTTTTCCATAAATACCGATCAGATAAGGCATCACCAATAAGGTCAAAACACAGCCATAACTGTCAATCAATTCGGGTTTTATTAAACATGAACATAATCATAACTCACGTTGCACTGATAAGGTAAATACGATCAAGACAGTGAAGCCCATTTTAATATTCAAATCCATGACGTTTCAGGTTTTTTGAATCGCGATCGCGTATCCGTAATTTCAATTTAAAATATCACAACTTGTTCTCAACGACAACAATCAATGCCGCGGTGCACTGTCAACCAGTCTTCAGCGCGTCCAAGATTCGACTCGGTACACATTGGTTTCGCACGAGCTACTCCACATTAAAGTCCGACGCAGACTGAATCGACAAGCCGATTGCGGATAATAGTCTTAAGCAAAAGTTTCCATCGTACTGCAATCTATAACCTCATTTCCTTTTCATACACTCCATTTCGCAAGATTATGGCAACATTATTCACCACAGCATTCGCGGAGAGTTGTGACGATGACGCATGAGCGCATTGATCAGCGAACAGCAGTGGTCAGGTCAGTTTGCTTGTTGATCTTGAACAGAAGGAGTGGAAGCATCTTCGTGGTAACTGGTATTTTGATGGGATGCTAATGGGAAACAAACATTTAATAAATTCTGACTCATCATTCTGTGATAAGAGTACTTCCCACCAGAGTCTACAGGTTCCGGTGACGGCTGGGATTTATTGCAGTTATTTTTTTTTTTTTGTTTTGTTTTGTTTAGGGGTGCATGAGACAGCTCTTTTGGTGATATGCACATACGATGTGGTCAAAGAGCAACAGCATTTTATAAACCACAACATCATGCAATAATGTAAATTAACTGGACGGTGTGAGGCACTCTGTTCCAATGAAGATGCGTGTCCCAAGGGTTCTTGATAATCTTTATTAATGAAGATATTTCAGAATTCAAATGAAGAAAGAAACATAACGAGAAGACTCGAATGCGTCATAAAACAACTTCCGTAAGGGTACAATAATATCACTTTTAGGAATGGCAATCGCAGCAGTTTCTTAGGTCGTGTGTCAATCGTGTTAAAATTGTATCCTCAAGATAATTGCTGACGTTTCCATATAATAAGGTCTTTGGTTGTATTCCCTGTAAATCCCAATTGACTATAATACAAATGAAGTTCTGTTTAATAACGTGCTAATCTGTAAGTAGATTAATTTTGTACTTACGGCCAAACTCGGGTTCATCAGTCAGTTTACAAAGAGTGGTTCATTCAAGAACACCAAAAGCACTACGAGGGCTGAGGTTTATTGGGTAAAAGTGGCTTTTCTTGACACACTCTGCTGAACAGGAAAAAATCCTCTTGGGTGTGTGGGATCTCCCGTTGGTAGCGGGAGTATGATTTGCCTCCAGACTGTACTCTTAACGACTAATTGTACAGGCTTTACACTGACATGAGCCAACCTAAACGTCTACGAATCTGACGCTTGAGGTGGCTGGACCATGTTGAACACATGGAGACCACAGCTCCAGCCCGAGAACTCTTCGACTCCGAGCCTGAGGGACAACGCAACAGAGAACGCCCGCCTCTAAAGTGGCCCACCTGAAGTATCATTACCATGTGACAAAGGAATAGCTAAGATTTCATTAATTCAAATCATTAAAACAACTCTGGGCTACCTGTTGACAAACAAATTCGCGTAAAGAAGATCTCGTAGGACCTATGATCGGCCACTTGATGACAACAAACCAAATGCATGTAAACCAGCTTGTTTAACCAGCCCAATAAAAAGAGACCAGTCTTTCAACCAAAAAGTCAGTAGTAGTCTAGTACTAGATACACTAAGTTCCAGGGTATATGGAATAGATATTAAAAATTGAAAATAAAAGTTTAAAAATATAAATTTGTAAATAATATTTGTAAATTGTTTTTAATTAATTGAGTAATAAAATGGAAATATGGGAATCTTTGTTTTAATCAAAGAAACTATTGTAAGGTGCTGTCAGGGACTCCGTTTTAGTTTTTTGTTTAAAATATAAACAAAGTTATATCCGTTTTCGTTAATCTTTATTATATCACACGTCCTTCGTTTACAAGATATCATTACAGACTGACTCTCTTTTTCTGACTCCCATTTTCAATTTTACAACTATATAACTCGCGTCGAAGTGTAGAAGAACGTCAACCAACTTGGCGTGCAAAACTAAAGGCAGGTAGCCACAAATCGCGCTAGTGGGAGAGGCTTCTTGGTTGAGGCCCAGTTCCACTGACTGCAGCTCAACTCGGTTTGATAAACCGGATCAACCCGAGTTACATCAAAACCGAATTAAATGTATGTCAAACCGAGTTTGCCGAAACTAAAACGAAACGAACAGATGAACCGCAAAACTGCACACGGTTCCACACGATGTGAAGTAAACTTGCAATCGCTTTCGGTTTGTTAAAACAAAGTGAGCTCATCGTACATTCAATAAATCAATTTCGTTCGAAACTGAGCTACTTAATTCGAGCTATCGAGTCAGTTTACTTCAATTCTAACTCGGGTTAACTCGGTTTAAGAAAACATCGGTTTGATACATCACTCATATTCATTTGTATGAACATTTTTACCAAATGTGTTGAATGAAAGTTGAAATTTCCCATGAAAAGGTAAATTTAACACAAAGTGGCGGCACTGTGTCCAAATAGAGTAATGCTCCGGCAGAAAAAAGCATAAAAGCGCGCTCTCTCATTCTACATTCAGTTTGGATAGCAAGTCCCAACGAGCTCGCGCTATATGCATTCTGCTCAAAGTAATACTAAAATGGTTTATATTTGTAATTATTCCATATTTTACATCGTTAGGTTAGAATTTGTTTTGCTCAGATCGAAGACACTGTCTGTCGAACAACCATTTCCGTCTAGGAAGGACTCAAAACCACACTAGGCAACCTTACGCTGATATATATATTATAACTGATCAGATGGAACCAGATAGCAATAACCTCCCCCTCATAGCCCTCTTGCCACAGCAAAGACTTTCTCACCTTCCGCCAATACCAATATTGATATATTTGTCTAAGGACAGACATGAGTACACCAACCATAGTGGAGAATGCTATTTGGCATATTTATGATGACACTGAACACGATATACTCCAAATGACACTTTGAATTAATTAGAAAGCAATGTTTTGATGCATACATAATATTGCTTCGTCCGCACATACTTAAAACATTTCTTGCGCTGTGTAATTAACAGTCACTCAAATATATACGGAAATGTGCTTGTTCGAAAGACATGTCCCCTGCTTCGCCAGGATTTAAAAGAAACTTTAAGTAACAATAGCGCCACCTATCGGGTCCACAACTAATTTTATGCCCGCCTATAACTATTGTACAATAATTATTTTCATTACAAACAAATAAATTGGTTGAAAATTACGGACGGTAGAGGGAAATATACGCAGTTTGAGACTTATACAGTGGGCTCTCCCTAAGTCGAATTGTCACGGGATACCATTATTCGTTCGAGTTAGAGAAAGTTTGACTTAGAGCGGCGTGTTTGTAAGCAAAATTGATGGAAATGTATGTAAAATGGCGAAAAAGTTCGAGTTAGAGAGAGTTTCGACTTAGGGAGCAAATTTTCTTATTTCGACCAATTACCCTGCATTAACCACCGAATCGTTTCCTTCGTAATTTAAGTTATTACAGGCTGAGACACCAACTGCAAGAATTTAGATACGAGCAAGTCCACGTTTCTCAATTTGATAAAGAGGAAAATACATCTAAGACATCTATGTTTTCATGCTTATTTTTCCCTATTGATTGCAGGCGTATCCTGACAAACAATGCTCAAATCCAAATCAAAGTTTCCGCCTAGATCCTCTTGACTCAATTTCACATTCACTCAATTTCAATTCACAGAGCGGTCATCAAGGCTCTGGACACACCATCAAATAAATCAAAAATGGTAAAACCATGCGAATAGCGGTTATATGCAACCTTATCCTACGCTGAGCCTCTGGGAATAGTTGTATTCCAGGAATCGAAAGAGCGGACGAGTTGGGTGGAACAGGTGACTGACTTTCAAAAGAATAAAAATTATCCAAAAAGAATTAGTACACTCCCAAAATTACATAGAAAGCAAAGGTGCAGTGTAATACGTATTATTACTAGGGCCATAAAAGTAACGACAAATTGAGTACTCGAACATATTCGTCATGTTGAATCTGAATGATCGTTACTTTAGTATCGTTACTAGTTACTTTCCTCAAAACTGATATTATTATTTTAACATTGATACTTCTGATTTTAGGACCTCAAATAGGAACGTTGTATTCAACTGAATAGAGCGTTTAGGTATGCACGAATGATATATCCTTTTTTGTTAATTACATGAAACAAACACTCATAATGGCAGTATGATCATATGAAGGATGACAAAATTCGCAAAAAAATTAACCATAGTTTTTTTAGTAGAACACTTCTCATTATCCCTACCTCCTTAAAAACCACAATGGAATTACTCTGCTAAATCAAAACGAACATCCACAAGATGTTCGCATTTTCTATAGTAGTTACTAATATCGATGCGGTATAGTAACTAACACCGATACGAATAAATAAATTTTACTGTATACCATCTCAAACATCCCTAACCGAGGATACAAGATACATAGCGATACGCTTTTATACCACAAAAAAAATTCTAAATACGTTCTTCACATGCAAGAGAGATATAACATACACACAGCAAAGAAAGTCTATACCATTCAACCATATTGATGTGACGTGGCCAACTAAATACCATTGTACGCATCAGAAACAGTATACTAGAGGAGAAGAGAAGAAAGTGAACGCACCGATGTCGGTTGTCGATAATAAATGTAAATGGCAAAAAAGATACTAACGTTTCTTTATATATTTATATATACACGCCAGAAGATGGGAGCCCTCACAACGATTTCTGGAGGAGCTGTATGGATGAAGAGGAAGAAGAAACTACAATTCATTACCTCGGCACTTGTCCAGCGCTTACAAGGACAAGGAGAAGCACGCTTGGCAACTATTCATTCAATAGCATAGAACAATAATATCAGACATAAACATTTTAGACATAGTTAAATTCACCACGAAAACAAATTGCCTGTAAAGTAGCAAAGGAGTGAATCGAACAAAAAAAAATGGAAAAAGCTCTGGATGAACACGGTGGTTACGATGCACGTAACTACGTACGAGTAACATCTCAGAGGAATCAGGAAATTTACAGGAATGTTCGAAAAGTATAAAAAAGGGCAAATCGGCATCCCTGCCTTCGCAGAATGACGTTCGAGATTGCCCGTTTCTCCGTCAAGGTCTATAAAGATTTTAACGAAACCTTTGATGTCAAAAGAGAATTTGTTCAATGCGACGCACTGCCATCCGATTTCTTTAACATCGTTCTCGAAAAGATCATATGCACGATCTTCCAGAAATCTGTGCAACTGCTGGCATATGCCGATGACATCGGCAGAACACAGGCTCGCAAGACACACTACTCACAAACTATATCACAGAGCTCATCAATGCAGAGCATCGTCTGAAACTTAAGAAGAGAACAAGAAACGTCAGCAGAAATATGTTACTTGTAAGGTGATCATATCAGGCCGATCATAGCCAGGCAGTACTTCAAGCCTAAGTCAGCTTTAGATTCAACTCCACACATGAATGTCATAAAACACTTAACACGCTACAAAGAAAAACAGCTTAAAATGGGTATGAGTAAAAGGACCTACAAACTTCTTCCTGGATATGACAACGTGGACATACAACAAGACTTAAAAAAGCCGTTCAAATAAATGGTGCATCTAAACCTGTAAAATTCAGGAGGGGCAATCTACAAAATTCTGATCGATCTCAAGAGAACCAAGGCGGCCCTAAATCTGTACAAGCCTGTTCTAAGGATACTATGTGGCGCACTTACTGTCACTTCTCATCCAACTTTCACCTGCACAAGATGAGGCACATTAGGTCAGAAAACTGAAAACACTGCGGACAATCAGAGAAAACCATGGAACGCCAAATCGTCGAGTGTCCATATCTGACATTAACCAGATATAAAATAACCAACAGGATCACCATAACATGAACAGACAATCAGGAAGGAAAATTCCAGAGATAGCTCTAAAGTCCTAGGTCAAGAAAGGGGGTCTATTATTGATCGTGGTGTCTCATGTAGAATCGATGTCGGAATCCTTAAATCTCACGCATATGTAAATTCGTGAAATCGATCACCCACAGAGCTTCTACAGCTACCACCGTTCTATTGATTATCCCTTGAGTGGAGCGGACTTGCTGTTGAAATCCGCTTTAATTGTTAGGAAGTCTTTCAATACATTCATGCACTTTGAGCAGTGTCAATGACTCGACAGCAGTGGAACCGTGAATTATGAAAGTTGCTCGTGTCGGGGGAACCCACCTACCCTCGTGGGCCACAAAATCAGGCATTAGTGGTTTTAAAAAAAATACCACAACTGTATCTTAAGTTTTGTTATTTTACGTAAGCCACAGAAATACCACAAAATGTTTTAGATGTGCACCCATATGTATATTTATGCACAGTTGATGGTCGAACTGCATTAATTAAAATTTCAATGGCGCATCATTGTTTTTGTAAGTGGTTCCTTCTTTGTGTATCACACTCTAGCTGGATAGATATAAAAGTAAACAAAAAATACATCAAGCTGTCTGCAGATTAAGCTGACATTTTGAGGACGGTTTGGATAGACGAAAATTTGCATGATAGAAGGTAAGACAAGACTCAATGACGTGCGCTACGATGTCATTGAGCAGCCAGATACACAAATGCATTTGTTTTAGGTTCTGTTTTTGGGAAAGGGAAAACAAGACAAATGATTTAAAGCTTGTTTTTATACCAATTAGTGAGGCTTATGATAAACACGATGGGAGAAGAAAAAACAGGCGAATATGCAAAGAAGCATGACATTTGGTATAATGATAATATGGGTGGCGCTACAGCCTGTAAAGGCCCAGGGCATAGCTTCTACAGCAACCACTTGTGTTGTACGAGCTATTGTTCTGTCACGAGTGCATGGGACCTCCAGTTTTATGCCGACTCCGAACGGTCAGTTTTTGAGAAGCTAGACAGTTGTGCTCATTCAGCATTGTGTGTAACTCCAAATAGGTGGGGCTGTTAACATTATTTTTTTCGTACCAGGCATCGAACCTAGTCTCCGTGGGACAACTGGACTACACTCACTTGTGGTATAGGTTAACTCTCTGCGACTAACGTGTCCTAATTTTCACAATTCCACTGACGTAGTATTACACCAGACTGCATTTTGACAGCCAGTATTTTCAAAATTCGTTCTATATTCCTATTTTTAACCATTATATTTTGAAGTTGAGAGAGTGCATTGTTATATTAAATTACTAATATAAGCAATTAAAGAGTTATACATTTAAACAACATTGTTATTGATATAACATACATCATTTTTCTAAACTTTTATATTTTCCTAAGCCTTTCTTCATTTATTTGTTCATTTATTAAAGTTAACAGTTCATTGGTTCAATTAAAGAATATGTAACCTCAAAATCACAATTTTTCTGGCGGTCTTTACAAAGTTGCTTTGAGCATTGAGGACAAATTGGTTTCAGTCTTTTAGATACCTTCATACTAACGTGGTTGACTCGTAGACACTCTACTTAACACAACAACGCATTCCAACGTCACGACCGCTCTCGTAACTCTAACACATGTTTGAGCATATGCCTAAAAGGTACTGAGAACGCTAGAGTCATCTTTTGAAAAATAACGCTACAAACCACGAGTTTTTCATTTTTGTGCTGTCTACCACGTCAGAGGGATAAGAAAACTTTCAATCTAAAACGGATACACATGCATCTGCGATAAGTTTGGCTTAAGATGAAAACTTAGTAATGAGATTACGTCATGCCTGCATTAATGGTGTTGAGAATATATAGGTCTCTTGGCGCAAAAGTATACCATTTTTATCGTGTCATATTTAACTTAAAACTCACCAAATCATGTTCACAAAGAAATCGTTATGCCTTGTAAATGGGAGCGATCTCGAGACATCACTAAATTTATCCAGGTTGCGAGCTCCAGCTGATAAAATTAACAACAACTTTTTTCTCGTAGTCTTTTTCCACATCTCTCGCTGTCCCCAAGTTTCGATCATTTTTGTTAACTTAAGGGCCAACCATCTTGTACGTACGCTGACTTAAGGACAAACTCATATGGATGAAGGAGTCCTTGGTTTCATCGTACTGTCTTTCGTCCTGTTTGCGTTGACGGCATCTGTATGAGAAGATTCAAGAACCAACTGTACGGGCATATGGACAGTGATGCACCCAAATTGCATCAGGGGCAGCAGGCCAGATATCGCGCTTGTAGCAGAGGCTTGTTGGGTGAAGCCCAAGTCCACTCCCTACAGTAACGCCAGATTCAGAAGAGGAAGAAGTCTTAAGCGGTATGCCAACATTCAAAGTGCATACAATTTTTTCTTGGCAGTTAACCAAAAACCAGCTGCTTATTTACGTATAGAGCCATTCACTTTACTCCCATCTAAGGTTATTCCTTATAAAAAAGTGTAACCAAACTGAAAGAAGCGTTGTAAAACATTATGGTTACAGCCTATTACTTCTGTGTACCCGCTCAATTAACTTGGTCCATTATGGTTAAGCATTTAGAATTTCAACAAAATAGGACTATTATGAAAGTGTGAGAACATACTCTACATCTACGGTTACATCCTAAAGAAAGGGACCATCATCTGACTTTTCTTACTTTTTCGGAGGGATTGGCTTGTATCTGCCCTCGAGTGTTGCTGTTTTCTCACGAGAAGACCAGACGTTTATGCCAATTCCCTCCGCCAAACGTAGAAGACTGACAAAGTTTGCGTGACAGTTATACAAAGCATTGCCAATGACTCTAGAGCTTAGACAGATGGTCATGTGAATCCTTCAGTGCATAAGTCAACGGATATGAAAATATTTTTTTGGCAAATTTAACATTTTAACAATGTGTACTTATGTTGTGTGGCGGCCATGGAGTTGCGGGTATGTGCGTCGACCCCCCCTGTTACTACCCTAACGAGGTCCTGTACAACGAGGCAAACGTGAATAGGGTAGATAATTTTATTATTAAACTAATCAGAAGGCACACTGCACGAGCTATGACCTCTTTCAAAAGTCTGATCTTTGGGGCTTACTACCCCAATAGTATGTACCATGAAAGGGTGCGCCTTAACGGCTTTATTCCTCTATTTAGACACAATTGGCCTTATACAGGATCCACAAGGATGTCCTATCATCTTCCATGTCGTACGCCGAACAGTGGATAGGCGACTTCAATACGAATCGGCTTAAGCTTAGCTTTAAAAGAAAAAAAAATAAAATCCAAAAAAAAAAAAATATAAAACAAAATTAAAATCCAAAAAAATATAAAACAAAAGATCCAAAAAAATTAAGAAAAAAAAACACAAAGAATCAAAAAAAACACAATATATGAAACAAAAACAAAAAAAGGTGCATCACGGCGTATAAATTATATATGTTAGGCATATACACAACATATACGCCCTGGTGCACGTGTCCGTACTGTTACGGACATAGTTAAGATAGTATTATGTTTTATGTTAGGTTAATTTAGAATAAGGTAGTTTAAGTAGTTAAGCTGAGCCAAGTTTTTTATAACTGTTCTTGGCAAATTAATAAAGAAATAAAAGATTGTCTTGATGACTATAAAAAAAAAAAGTACATTAAGCCGAAAGGCACATTTAGAAAGTAGTTCAGATTGGCTTAGAGTACCCGCATAGAGTCAGTAGGTTAGTATTAACATAACAAGAACATCGTAAATTCTTAAGTTAGTTAAGCTAGTTTTAAGTACTTTTGTCTAGCATGTAAGTAAAATTATTCAGAAAAAAATAAAATTACATTAAAAAAAAAAATATGCGTCGACCCTTACGCAACTGAACATCGCTGCCTGGGTTCGATTCCCGGTACGGTCAAAGAGTAATACAATAACTGCTTGGAAAAAGCTTCACAAACTTTTTCGTTCGGAGTCAGCATAAAATTGTAGGTCACTTCCCCTCGTGAAGGAACAATAGCATGCACAACACAAGTGATTGCTGAGAAGCTAGGCCATGACCCTTTACACATCTAGGGGCTATTGCTTACTTATTTTTTAAATTTACAAAATATTTTATACAGTTTGTCATATCACTCTTGAAATTGTCAAATTAAATCAGACTCTTCATCTTTTTTTTTTTCGACGAGGTAATGATCTGAATGAAGGGAGTCATAACCTTCGAACTTTACTTCATCTCTACTGGTCCGCCTGTGGGCTTCACAGATTCGACCTCTAGATATATCGGCAAGCCTCCATGTCTCGCATCACTGAAGCCGTTCAAATGCTGGTGTTTTAGCATTTTGGTGATCCACCAGCTTTTAGGCCAGCCTCTCTTTCGCGCTTGCGTTAAAACTTGATTGGTATTGCCTTTTTCGAAGGATCTCTCCTTTGAACATGACAATACCAACTGAGCTGGTCGTGCTTAAGCTCCAATATATGTCAAGGCCATATTGTCGCGTAACGTCTCTGTCGAAATTACTATTATTTGTCTGACAATCAATAATTAGCTTCCCTTTTTGTTTGTGATCTTCGACGGTGTCGAATATACTAGAAACTAAAGCTGCTGATACCTACTTACACCGGTATCTACCCGAGTATTCCGGTATTCCTCGGGTGCCAAAGTATCGGGTAGCGGTTATTTATACAGGCAATACTGATGGGTACTTGCCAACTTGGGTATTACCCGCATTACGCGTATGAAGGAAAGTAAAGACCATTGTGCAATTGAAGCGATTATTGCTTAGAATTTGTGTTTGGTTATTTCAGCTACATGCCAAAAGACTCCTTTTCACGAGTGGGAAGAGTAATGCTAATCTGTCCTGTAGGATTCGTCGGGGTAGGTAAGTTTTGAAACAGCTTGGGAGATCTGTAATTAGGAAATCAAACAACTTGGTGAGAAACCCGAGTTAATTCAGATTCAATTCAATTTGAATTCCAACTCTCACCTATGAAAATACTTCTTGGTGTTGTGAGACAGTCCTATCGCAGTGATAGAGTGAGAAACACGGCAGTAATCGAGGAACATGTTGAGCAGATGCTTCTTTGAAGAGAAATGACTATACGTCGATGGTTGTGGCGAATGCCCACATCATCACAACATACACAACTTCCGAGGCGCCTTTGAGCCTCCAAGAGCTCGCTTGGTTCGGCTTAGGTATAGCTTCTGATGAGTTAGACAGAATGACGGTGGATAGAGTCACTGAAGTCACAAGGTCACTGAAGATGATAACCAAAAGACAATTTTTAAATTACACAAGATGTCCTCCCGATCTTAGTTGTTAAGGTTTTTAACGCGCCAATTTTGTCTCATGCAATCGTTGTGACAGCTCTCACATTTGGACATAAGAGAGAAACATTGTTGTAATAAAATGGAAATGGTTAAAACAAGTCGAGTCTTAAGGAAATTAAGAATTTAAATTCTCTTCTCCTTCTATGCAAGCATACACACTTTTAACGGCTTAACCAAGAGCAGCTGCAACTTCAAGGTGGTAGCGGGCAGCTTGTCCTCGACAAAATACAAACGTTTAAGTAGAGATATACGTAGATACGTGCTATCTAGATATGCAAAATTGCATACCTACCTTAACACATGTTTTATTGAGTGGACAGAATATACTCAGGGAGTGGCAATCGGAAACCGACTTCGCATTGCTCTGACTTTGAACACATTTCTGGTTCGCAGTTCGGTCAAAGTTATTCAAAAGATGACTTAATTCGAACGTTTGAAAACCATCAGAAATTCCGTCTTCAACATGATCGAAGAAAAGAGTGTGCATTGTTGAAACCCAAGACGAGCCCTGACTGGTCCCAATAAATAGGGCCGTTGGCCTGAAAATTTGCCGTCTAAGCGAGGAATCTAAGCATTTATCTATTTGTACGTGTTTGATGAATATTTGTGCACTTGTTATGCTACGTTCTTGCAGTCAACGCAGCTAGAAGTCAGATAGCGTTTAACTTTCATATGATTCACAAGAAAATAAATCGTATGTCATTTTTCTGGTTTTACTTGTTGCACCGCTATTGGCAAGTCAACTTGAGTTTCCTCTTGGCAATTTAATCACTTAATAGAACATATTATGTATGCACCTCGAATTGGCGAGGTTCGGTTTCGAAACTGAAACAGACCGCATGTTGTCACATGATAAATCTATGTTTGTCTCGAGAACGACATTGACAGAACTGCAATTCTATGCATTGGTGTAGAACAAGCAAACAAAACGAATCAAAAGTTTGCGAAGTACACAAAGAGGCGCATGACCTTTGACGGCGCTGGTATTTGACTACCTCACAGATGAATTGGTTGGGTACTGACACATTGCGGTTGTGAAATCAATTCATGTTTGACCATATAATTTGTTGCATTCGTGGTTTGTTGAACCCGATCTACTGTCTGCGCTCCGCCTGTGGAACCCATAAATGGAGTTATAATTCGACGGGCATTATTCATAAAGTGCTAATTTGAGATTGAAGGGCATTTATTGATAATTGTTTCAAAAGAATCACGTCCCACAACAATGGGACTCGAGCAAAATAATTATGAGACAGACACGAGGAGATTATCGACTTTTTGTTCGACTGAAATAAGTCCCCAATATTGTTGTCGGCATGTGGTTGGAGAGACGGTTTGACCTTTCAGTTAATGCATTCAAATTTACCAAAAGTATGAAAGTAGGTTTTTTACTCAAGTGGCACGCCGCCGCTGGCATTGTTTGATGCGCTTGCGATGCAGTGTGTAGATTATTTCATATTTTCAGGCACAGCAAGTGACTGAAGGCTGAAGAAATTATATTATTATTATTCGGTTTGGTGCTTTACGTAAGTGGGTCAATAACATCTGACGTGTTCGTATGTCAGTATAGACTTTCTTGTTCCAGCAGTTTATTCTAAAACTTCCTCTTCTTCGGTCGACGGATCGAAATTTTTCTTCGCTTCTTCAGGAACTACTCGTGTTATCTGTACAATTGTTCTATCAAGAGGGGAGGCCGTAGGGATCTTCAGTCTTATGTGTAGATTTTCGCTTCACATGGTCGAGCTACCGTGTGAAGCTATGGATGATTGCTTAGCTGGTACAGTTCGTGGTTGAATCTCCTCTTCCAAACAGGAACAGGATACCAAGGACTCCTTCATCCACATTAGAAATTGTTCATCCCTCTGCGCCGTAGAGTAGGACTGGAATGTTGTTTGCAAGCGTTATTCTGCGTAGTGGATTGCTTTCTATATGATAGTATTGATAGAATGGAACGGTGTGGTCAAGTCATAATGAACTCGAGTGTTATATAAAGTAAGGACAATCTTTTTTCTTTTACAGCCGATTTTGATGCGTTTTGAGAAGGAGAGTGTGGGTAGTGGAGTCGTCTCCAAAAAGCATGTATATATGTCAAATTAAAGGACATTCTGCCCTTGGGCGTTCCTGGCTGATATAGAACATATCTGCTTGTGAAATTAAACAAACAGGCAAGCGCATCAAACTCCATGTTTGTATCTAGCTAGCGCTCATTGTCGCCTTGTCCAATCCTAGCTTTTGAATGATGTAAGGCTCGCAGAAAATAGTATTTTCACTAAGTAAACCATCTCATAAATAGTGCCATTGGACAGAGAAGTTTCACCACAGAGAATATTCTGATAACGCGCAGCCTGTTTTCAGGGCAGGAGCCCCTGAAGATCGTTTTCAACATGTTCAAGCATATGACCAGCTTGCGGGAATGTCGTGGTTGGAGGACGCTGTCTACTTGGAGTTGATCGCGCGGAGGCTTGGAAGTCAATACCAGCGGCCCATGGAGTCTACCACAACTATATTCATAGACGAATGTGGCTATGGGTTGTGAGTGGTGTTATGATCCTGTTCAGTGTGAGGAAACAAGTTGTGATCCAACAAAAGACAGTAGATGGGGGACACCCTTTACCAATAAGGTGAGAATTGCTGAATACTTCAACATTAGCCCGTGTTAGGCATCAGGCCATAAATACATTCCAAGATTTTGGCCGAAAATCCTAATCCTGATTTTCGCAGTCTTGTATGTCACTGTGACAAATTTGTATTCTTGTAATCACTTTATGCGACTTTTGTCACCCATACGACGATAATGTGAATTCGCTCATGAAAAACTGAGGTGCAGGTAGGCAGGTATTTCGTCACTTATATTTTTGTGGCTGCCGCTGAACAACGTAGAAAAATTATGAAAGTTTGAACCCAAATTTTGTATTCATAGGAATAAAAGTTATTTAATGTGTTCACATTTAGTGTTAAACTTACAACGAATCAACAATTTGGGTGAGTATAATTTAACGATTGCATTCAGACATGCAATTACCCCATAAATTCATTAAAAACAAAACTCTTGCATTTCCGTTTGTTTATGGTCATTAAAATCGTGAAATCTAGTCCATCCGGGAAAAATTTGTGTTTTTAGAATTTGCAACACTTTGGCTAAAATTTAAAACAAAAAATATAACAGCTACTAACTTTATAATGAGCAAAAGAGAAAATGATTGTTGTATTTGGAGTTATACATAAGCACTGCATAATTCCATCGAACAAATAGCAGAATGCCACCTTCGATAACCTCAAATAGCTTTTAAAGCTCTGGTAGAATTGTAAAATAACCTGTGATCGTTCACAATTGTGGGTTTGCAACTAATGGAGTTCGACCCTCCCACCGTTCACTATGAGCACCTAGAGAATATTTTACCGCTAACTAATTTTAAATTAGAAGACATAAAGCCATGTGTTTTTTTGTCTTCGATTTAGAATTGTTAGCATATCATCTCACAATATCGAAATATATTGATTTAAAGGTTTTCTTTTTTTTCATTTTTTTGACAATTGATAATTTGGCACCTTGTCTAGAGAATAATGGGGACTATGTGAATTTGGTATGCAATGTCCTGCTACATGTAGATAATGAATTAATTAGATCCTCATCAACCCAACTCGCGAAATCTAGATGGGCAGCATTCAACACACGGATCTAAACTAATATAAGCGGCAACTTGGCTGGTCATTAATCGGCAAACATAAAAGACATCTGTGAAAAGGAAAAAAATGTTCACGTGGCAGCGCAATAATACACATTTCTTAGACTAAATGCAACCTCCAATACTTATCTAAGTGGGGTTAGGTTAGGAAGTTAATTTTGTTGATTCCGTGTGGCTAGTTCACACGATTAGGAAAAATAATGCAACAAAGACAGGCACAGATACAGCCGTGGACAAAAAACAATAAAAGTCACACTTATTTTCTGTTGTTAAATGTATATGAAGTTTAATATATTATTAAATATTATTATTTCAACTTTTGTGTGAGAAACCATATGTGTATGTAAAAAAAAGAATTCTTGCTGAAAGCATTATACATTAATATAAATAAATTCAATAAACTTTCTTTGAGCTATCTACTGAAGTCTTATATATTTTCCATTTTTTTTTTCTTTAAAATAATTTTCGATTCGACAATGGTCTAAATTTAAATGTTTCATTTACAATGCATTCACAAGTTTCTAATGAACGTTTTATAAAATAGTTGATTGCGTCAATGAGCATTCGATAGAAAGGAGATTTTTGTTTAAACTAAATAATGAACCTCGAATAAACCCTTAGCCAAATAAACTAGTTGTGCCCTTTTCTGCCATTCAAGATGAACGCAAAATATTACGGGATATGATAAGAGGTGTGCGCTAAGTATACATTAAATATAAAAATATATGCAGATGCAAATTCGAAAGATCTCAAATTCGATGAAGTAAAATGTCATTTAAATAAAATTCAGTCACATAAACTATAAATCCCAGGGAATGTGAGTTTCGTGGATTGTTCTTTTTGTCTATTTGTTGCTGTGCCTCAAGGAATGTTTTGTGTTGTGGAATTCATTTTGGTTAAGGCAAGATATTTTCTTTTTTTAAAGAATTGTTGCTTCTTAAGCAATTGGAGGAACTTCTTCGTTGACAATCACAATCGGGGGCGGTGTTACGAATTCTGGCACTTCTGCTTCAACTTCTAAGACTCCGTCACCGTTTGTGCTGTCAGTATTGCTGCCGCCATTTGTTGCTTCAATGATTTCTTCCGGTGGGGATGATCCATTTGTTGTCACTTCGCTTCCGGTCATGGTCTTTAATTCTTCAACAATTTTAGCAGCGATTTTTGAATCCATTTCCATGATTTTTTCTTTCAGTTTGTTTTTCATCTCCTCTGGCCATTTTGGTGTCCATTCTTTGAACAGTTTTATCTGGAATAGAGATCGATTTTTGATTAGATTCAGAGGCTGAACAGAACAGAGAACAGAGGCTTAAGGCAGTATTTTATTTAAAATATATATATATTGTATCTATATGATGCATGCGGCGTGACTGAAGGCTAAAGGTCAGTATTTATTTCCGTGGTTATATCGTTACACTAATGATACTGATTTGGGGACCCAGAGATCAATGCCATTAAGCTAGCCAAATTTCTTCTCAAAGAAGACGTGATACTCATGACGCATAGGCAAAATAACTTCAAAGTAGTTAAACGTAGTACCAGACTCCCTTTTTAGGAGAACCAGCGGCGATGAATTTGGAATGTTTGATATCATAAAGCAAAGTCTTACATATAAAATGTTTCTAATTGCCATTTTATTCTGTACTAGCGGATTACGATGATGCCAAAACCAGCCATATCTTCTTCAAGGTTCAAAACAGTGGACAAGACGGTAAAACCTCCAGCGGGCAAATTAAAAATTGATTTAGTGGCTAAAAGCAATTTAAACACACTCTTAAGCGCACTCATATAAATGTACGCTTTTTTAACCCGTTTAGAAGCTAAGACTTCCAACTTCAACTCTTTATTGCCTTAGACAAATTTGTACATACTTATCCAAATATGAGCATGTACTTACCCTGCACTGAAACAAACTCATCGGTTTATTCACGACATCGGCATTACCCATGCCGCTTACAATTCCATTAACATACACCCCGGAAGACTCTCGGGTCAGATAATCAACAAGAATTGGCACAAAATCATCACGTTGCAGTTCGCTCCATTCATTGAACCACTGAACAATGTAGCGGAACTCACCGTCCACTGTTAAATTGTTCATTGACATCTCGGAATTCAGTTTTGTTTAGTCACACAAAATTCAATATTCGAAAATTAATTTTGAATACAGTTCTTCGATTGCTACTAAACAAGTTAATAATGCTTGTTGGATTTTTTAATTGCTGTGATGCACTTTATTGTGCATTTCAACAAGAAAATTTTTTTCCTTGCCAAGTGTCAAGTGTCGTATGTGTATTTCAAGAAAAACAAGAATTTTGTTGTCCTCTTGCCTTTCACTCCATTTGTAGACAATCTTTGACATTTACACTATTATCGAATTCGAATTACGAACCAACCAGGGATGTGCTGAGAATTCATAACCGAATGCATCCAGATAAGTGGCGGATTGAAATCCATAACAAGTATTGTAGGCAGAATATAATGTCATGACGGTATCGTATGAGCTCCTGCTGAATAAAATAAACCATAATTGTCCATCGCTGAATTACTGATTCATTTTTTGATTACCACAACCCTTTTGAGAGTCAATGGCTTAATTTTATGGTTAGTTTTAACAATTTATGATGCGTAACATTTTGTAATGCTGTTCACACACAACTATTTCCTTGTCATATCTAATATTTTTACTGCAGTCGAACAAGAGCAATCAGAAAATTTAAGTTCGCAGCTTGCGGCTCATGTGTCACACTCAAGTGTTATCGAAGGCTTGACTTGACACCACAAACCGTTTGTTGGTGGCGTGAAGACTCTTTAGCGGCGTTCACACTCAACAATTTCCAGTGACGATTTGATTGGAAACCGTAATTGACCGGCTAAGTCGTCAATGTGAATGCTCTTTACAACAAAACGGCAAACTTTTTTTGGGGTAGACAAAGATTTTGTCCTTTTTAGCTTCAGCAAATCGTCTCAACAAATTGTCGTGTTTGAACTCCACTATTCATCCTCAGATATGATGAATTTGGAAGCCTTTCTTTTCATTTCAAGTACCGACATTTATTACCCAACGAAAGTCTGATATTTGACAACCAAAAGTATGTGAAATCAAATGTACACACATTTGTGTTTATTTAACTCTATTCGGTTTTTGCGTTATTTTGTGTTTTATATAGAGAAGGCAGAAATGTCTCATTTTTGGAATAACTACATTTTTGTACTTCTTCTACTCATTGTAGTAGTTAATGTTGTATACGTAAGAAAATGGAGCAGAATGTAGAAAAAATGTCATAATGCAGTTGAGATGTCAAATTAACGTCAGTTCAGTTGTTATTGTATGTGCAGATTGTAAAATCATTTTAAAAACACTGCAAATTATTCACGTAGCAAATGTAGATAGTCAATGAAACACATCGGGCGTGTAGTTTATTCGGATAACTACGTTACCTCATGTAGTCTATTCTGCCACATCTGATTATATGTCACGTCTCCACCTTTAAAACATTCAGCATCAAGTATTAATAACCGATGCACAGGCGCCCTAAGAATCGTAAGTTCCTTGTTAAAGCTTTGAGTTCACTCATCCTTAAGTACTGACATTTCGAAATTATATCCATCAGCTGCTACCACCACTCATAAAAGCCGCTGTCACATGTTTACTTCACGCACGTGCCTAAAACACCATCAAATTGCAAGTGTATTGTACCCGCTATCACACCGTCGTGTCACAGTATAGTCACCCCTCGGCGCCGCACATATTCAATCAAAAGAAAGAAGAAAAAAAAAAACGAAAACCATTTTCAAAGTTCGTTTGTCGTTCGGTTTTTTGTTGCACACAGATTTCCTTTCTGCGAAGGCAGTTTTGTTTTATTTTTCTGTTTTTTCAATAACTAAAATCACTCGCACTGTTTTAATTGTTTCCAAACAATAGCTAAGTTTGCTTGATAGCTGAAAGGGATAACGAATTTAGTGTGAACAGCGTACTATTTGCTGTGCAAAAAATGTCCGTCATACAACAGCCACTGCAGCAAATGCAGAATAATAACGAGAATGAAACACTACCGCCCGTTGATGTTGCCGCTGCGGAAAACTATAAAAATCTAGGAAATGATTTATTAAAGTGTAAGTAAACGCGATTGCATCTGGCCATTGCGAAAATTTAACTCACAAAAGGTTCTCTAGCCTACCCTAACCTCAATTTTTTGCTGCTGATATGTTCGATTTCAAGAACAAAAATCTGAAAATATTTAATTTTCTATTGAATAAACATGATTGTGGGTTTTTGATAGTGGGTTTGTACGATTTGCAAGGTGGTCACGAGGACATTTTCAGAAACAAAGGACATGGTTGATGGTTACCCACGCATTTTTTTTTTTCATCGGCGGGGGTTGAGGTTTGTTTTGTTTCAGGTAACTTTTTAACATGTGGGTTTCATATGCACTAGCAAATTTCCCAGTCGTTTATCGGTGCTATCTCGATCATATTTGAGTTGTCTAAAGGCAACATAGGTTAGGTATATTAATATTCACAACAAATGCGAAGGTTTCGCATTAGTGATGTAATCCAAGGGATTGTTGTCACACAGCATTGCTATGACGAAGCTTTGAGGACTAAAATAAACAATTTTCAAAGCAGTCACTATGCGATGGGTTTGATTCTTGCCGCTTAGGCTTGACTTCTTTTAAAAAAATGCACGTATTCCTGTCGGAATTGTATACTATACAAGTACCTACATATGTAACAAAGATAGCTGCACAGTCTCCATGATGCAGATGCAAAGTGAGCTCGGTTGTAAATGCAGAAATATTGCCTGCGACAATTTTAACCACCTGGCAAGTACTAAATGCATAAAAGATTGAGAGATGAACACATGTAATTATCTTCATACATGGTTCGTAGCATGATACTCCATATTTCCATTGATTCTTTGCCACTTTCGTTATTGATAAAGTCCTCGGGTTTCCCCTGTTTGTTATGTGCACATAGTATATACAAAAGCACTTCCACCGCCAATATAATTGAATTTAACATATTTTTAGAATCGGTTCTGTATCCTTTTACTTCATTTCAATTCATTTTCCTCCTATTTTTGGAAACAAAAGACATGACTTTCCGGACAAAGGTGTTCTGGTGTCAATCCATCTCTCTCTTCCTTGCCTTTGTGTTTTCATACCTGTACTTAGATGTACTTGCCACACACAATATATTTCGACTTTGAGAAATTTGTCACGAGTTTTGCTTGAATTGAGAGGCAACCGGCACCCAGACATGCAGTAAAACTGTAACCCTTTAAAAAATTAATCCTCCCCTTTGCTTGATGCAATACATGAGTTCCACGGAGAATTCGCCCTGATCTGGCTATCCTCGACTCAGCAACCGTTATTTGAAACTCAAATTTTAATAAACATACTAGCACGCGTCCAATTCATCCATGGGATGTTACTTTGCGGCCAGTCTTAATGTTGTCGAGAGTGTGTCATCTTTAGTCTTTCTAGTTGATGAGTTTGGAATTCCACATTGATGCATCGTGCCCTTCATTATTCGCTGTTTTCTCAATTGGATTTCTCCACTCGTTCACACTTAAATTAATTTTTTTTTAATTACAGCTAAAGAATTTTCAAAAGCAATCGAGATGTACACCAAAGCCATAGAACTTAATCCAAGCAATGCCATTTATTATGCGAATCGTAGCTTAGCTCATCTGCGTCAAGAGAGTTTTGGCTTTGCTCTGCAAGATGGCATTTCTGCTGTTAAATCTGATCCCGCCTACTTGAAGGGCTACTATAGGCGAGCGGCCGCTCACATGTCATTAGGGAAATTTAAGCAAGCGCTCTCGGATTTCGAATACGTAAGTATATCTGACATTTCTGGTACTCAATTCCTTACATGATTGGTATGTTTTAGGTGTCCAAGTGCAGACCTAACGATAAGGAGGCCAAAATGAAGTTCACCGAATGCAACAAGATCGTTAAAATGCGTGCATTTGAACGCGCCATAGCGGTTGATAAGCCAGAGAAAACTCTTTCGGAAATGGTACAGGATCTGGAAAATATCGGTAAGACCACCAAGTCAAAATCTTCAAATCGACGGAGCATTCACTGTTTTGTCTTGCGTATTTACAGCAATTGAGGAGGACTACGAGGGTCCAGCGCTGGAGGAGGGTAAAGTTACACTCAAATTCATGGAAGATCTTATGGAATATTACAAGAACCAAAAGCGTCTTCACAGAAAGTTTGCTTACAAGGTACTTTCAAATACACTTTCGCTGTGATCTAAGAAACTGTACTAAATTCAACGTTTATATGTCTAGATGCTGTGTGACATTGATGTTTATCTGCGCAGTCAACCGTCTCTGGTGGATATTCGTGTGCCGGATGAGTCTAAATTCACAATCTGTGGCGATATTCACGGTCAGTTTTATGATCTAATGAATATTTTCACAATTAACGGACTACCGTCGCCAACAAATCCGTATTTATTCAATGGAGACTTCGTCGACAGAGGCTCGTTCTCTGTGGAGTGCATTTTTACACTGTTCGGATTTAAGCTATTGTATCCTGATCACTTTTTCCTGTCCAGAGGTAGGTACTGAATCATCTCAAATGCCAATGAAGTCATACGCATATTTGTTTATTTGTGTGCTGTTCAATTATAAGTCAATCAAGAGGTGTCAACTTCATCACAACTGTGATGATGACTCACTAATCGTGATTGAGATAAGACGTGCTTTAATAGTGATTATCGTTTACCGTTGATATGGATAAAAGCAATTTGGCCATTATATGGTTTGATAAGTGCGTGAGATTGGGTCTTATGCCTTTAAGTGCAATCTGAATGCTTTTGTATTTAGTTATTTTATAGTTACTGCCCTATAAATCATTTTTAGGTTCACAAAATAATTGTTCTTGAGAATATATTATTTTAGTTTATCAGCTTGTAACTAGGTAATTGCAAGAAAGTAGATCTTATCTATCAATTCTGTGCAAGGTTTTGTTCTTTTTTATGACGAGCTAAAGAGTTAGTTAGGTTAGATACACATGAATATTAGGTGCAATTTGAGTTCTAAAATACGCGGGATCTTTGACTTTTTTTATTTTGTAATTGTATGGTACTGTCAGTGTCACATTGTAGGTGTCTATCTGTCATTGTTCAATAGTTGCGCATGAGTTTTGTGCACAACGGAAAGTGGATGTAATGATTCCTATAATGTCTTAATGTTTTTACAATAACATTTGCTTGCAGAAAGCTTGAGAACGTTGCCAACGGTGACTGTGTCCCAAGAGAGTGTTTATAAAGGGCATACACAATTCTAAATCGTCCTACACATGAGTCATCCTTCAAGTAACATTAATCGTTTGAGTGCTCTTCAATATTCTGATCCGGTATTCGTCAATTTGCAATTATGATGTGTAGGTGCATCAGTGTTACTTGTCTATGTTTTCATTTGTGAAGTGGTAATCGTAGAGGCAAAATGTGTTTTCTACAACCTGCAGTGCAGCTGTTTCAACCTTTTATTCAAATATTCCCTGTCTGCATCAAAGTCATGCCTTGAAGACGGTTTTATCATCTTTCCTCAGCCGAAATGCATCGTCCTTAATAAATTCGTATGTAATTGTAAAATTTTAGGTGGGGGGATTTAAGGCGATTAAGACGAGTTCATAATAATCTGTATGTTCTATTAGTCATCCATCGAAAATTTGATCATTAGTACCAACTTTGGAGTATATTAATTCGTGTTGGGCACCGGCTGCAAGCAGATACAATTTGTTTTCTGTTACCGTAGACACACGAAGCAACAAAACAGAATTTAGACGCAAACATTGTCATTGTGGTGAAGAAAACTTCAATGTTACTTGCCATAAAAAAAAACGTCAATTCATCTTGTCAAATAACATTGATCGGTAGGGTTAGTTGAAGACAAACAATTAAACAAAACATCAGCAGACGTATAATATAATAGAATAAATCTAATGAAAATAGTTTCCAGACAATCATTTTATTCGCTTTAATATTGCACGCAAGTTTGAAAAGCAAAATTAATAAATGATCATATATTTTATTGCGGAATGAGTTTTGCGCCAATTTTCAGTCAAACAGGTATTGCAGTGTACTCGTAAAAAGCGTATACTACACGTCGAGTACACGATCCATTCGTTTCCTTGCTTTTATGTTTAAATCACGTTTCCTTAAGGGCGAGAAATTACGTCGTAACCAAAGCTAGAAATCAACAGCAATTTGAAATTGCTTCATTTCCTATGAACAGTGTACTCAGTTCACTCAGTGCCTTTCTTACAATGAATATTGCAATTATTCTGTCCCATCCCAAACATGAGAGGAAGAGAAATAGAATAATCCCTCATTTTGTTATCAGGTATATTTGTGTCTCGTGATACCATAATCAATTGAACTGCATACTATGTTGAAAAATGTCAATGATTAGTGCAATAATGTATCACGTAGTGATGGGCGTAATCGAATGATTTTATGAAAAGAGTTATTTTAATAATCGAATGATCACTCGAGATGGAAGCACTCGAATTATGATTCGAGTGATAATCGAATAGTATAGAATATAGAAGACTCGATAAATGTTTTACTTCAACGCGAGAAAAAGTAACAAATAGTTCTCGTCGGGGAATCCTAATGAGGAGGAACATAACCAGAATAAAAGAAAAACGCAAAGGGAAAAACTTAATCATTACTCTTCTCTTTAACTGGAGGCACAGTAGGCTTGTACCCGGTTCGAATCCCAGCAAAGTTAATACGCTTCTATCTAGTCCAGTCAACATTTGTAATTGGGATCAAATTAACAGCACTGTCACTAGAGTGGTCAATCAGTGGCAGTAGTCTGACGGTGGGTATCAAAACGGACCAACATGGTCTAAGTGTGCTGATGAATTCACTCGCCTCCTAACCTACTCTTCTCATTACTTTTCTCGGTTCATTAAAAAAAGAAATAAAAAATTCAAATTCATTCGAAGGATTTTGATGAGAGACATTTATCGAGTTCGCTTGTGTTAGAAATTAGTAATTTGTTAGTAGTCTTCGAATGAATTAGTAGTTCTTGAAATGATTTCGAGAATCGAGATGTTGTATCACTATACTTATCATTCGAATGCGCCCATCACTAGATCCAAGTATAGAAAGAGCAACGACCTTGTTGACATTTTTTCCGTTCAGGCCAGGATGACCGGACAACCTTTTTGCTTTTGTACGAAGACGATGGACTAATTAGGCCCCATTTCGAGACAATTTAACTTTTCGTTCCACAACCGCTGTGTGACTTCAGGCAATTCTCTAAGGTCAAAGGCTGAGGACGCCGTTTCGACACTGACTTTGTCCTTCCGGAAATTCAACAATTGTTTCGAGGCTTGAATAAAGAAACGCATCACTGCGTTTTGGCATTACTGCAAACATTTGACATCAAAGAATAGTTTAATTTCCTTATGCGGTGTTGATAGGAAATGCGGAAATTGCAGAAAGTGTTATAGATATGTAACATTCTAAAATGATTTTGGAAGGCATCATGTGGATATTTTAAAACTCTGATTATATTATCCTGAAGTTATCTCCTTTTAATTGTCATTATTATTGTGGGCATCCGCCTGTAGAAATTTCTTTTAGTTTTATACATGTTTAACAAATCCGGATAATTATAATTTTACTAGAAGAACTTCCAAATTCCAAATTTTGTTTAACTTAAACAAAACAACGAACAGTTCAATCGCATCAGCTTTAAGTATGCATAGCAAAAAAGCAGCGTCACTGCGCAAATATTTAGCTTATGTTTTATGAATTCTACCGAAGTTTGGAAAGTATAATGACATTAATGTTTTAATTTTGAAGGATTTTGAATGGATCGATAAAGTGCAGTCTCTCCTAACGTGTACCCCTCATAAGCGGACACCTGTCATAACCTGATAAAAGAACGACGTTAATTTTTATGATTTTTAATCTAATGTAAATTTTAATGCAATCTGGCTGACTAGACTGATTTAAGAAGAGGCACAATTTGACATTTTATTTTGCAAGATGCTACAAAGTTATTGTCAGTCTGTCTTCTGCTGGGATTAAATCTCTCATTATGGTTTCTTGTTTTGTTATTTTGGCTCTTACCAAGTCCCACATTTTTCAAATAGGGCTCCATCCTGAAAATTTTGTAGTCTAGTTTAAAAGACATTTTTTTGACATTTGACATTTTCCTTTTCATCATTGGTTACATCTCATCTTCCATATTTGCGTACAAAAGTTAGTCAATAGTAATAATTTCAGTGATCTCACCTTTACTTCACTCGTTTCAAAAAATGAATTTTACTTTTCTTCGGCTTATGTCTTTTTTGTACTACAGCAACACGCTCAGTACTGCGTTCCGGTGACAGTTGCCACGTGTGTAGTGAACAAACAAAACACGTCGCGATCGTCCACGATTGTCTCGTGTGTATCTAGCATAATAAGCGAAAAAAAATTCTAGGTACAATCAATGTCCGCTTATGAGAGAGTTCATTCTCTAGACCATGTCTGAAGGCCAATACAGTTAACGAACAAATAACGAAAAGCATTCCATATACATACGTCAAAATTATATCTTCTTATTTTACTTCACAGGCAATCACGAAAGTATGAATATGAATCAAATGTATGGATTTACCGGTGAGGTGACTGCGAAATATACAAATACAATGGCGGATATCTTCACTCAAGTATTCAACTGGCTGCCGTTATGCCATTGTATAAATAATAAAATTCTCGTAATGCATGGAGGACTATTCTCCAGCGATGATGTGACACTCGATCAAATTCGTCAACTTGAACGCAATTGTCAACCGCCAGAGGAGGGTATTATGTGCGAACTGTTATGGTCTGATCCTCAGCCATGGGTTGGGCGTGGTCCATCCAAGCGAGGTGTGGGCATACAGTTTGGTCCAGATGTTACAGAGGAATTCTGTAAACGTAATAAACTGGATTATATTGTGCGAAGTCACGAAGTCAAGGACATGGGTTACGAAGAAACTCATGGCGGAATGTGTATAACAGTTTTTTCGGCTCCGAATTACTGGTAATTAAGATTGTATATTACGTTACCACGGCATTTCATTGACTTCTTTGTTCTCATTTTAGCGACACAATGGGCAATCAGGGAGCGTTTATCACCATCAAGGGCAACGATTTGAAACCAAAATTCACATCATTTGACTGTGTGGTATGTGTTGGAATATTTTATTATGACTGTTTCTATCTCATGGCTAACGGTCGGGCAATACTAAGGCACTCAGAATGGGTTTATTCTTCTCACGATTGATTCGTTTATCCACAGTTGGATATATCCTTCTGTTATCTTGTGCAAGTTAAAGTTTAAAGTTTCCACTTTCTTTTACGCTTAGTAAGCAGTACTTGAACGTATTGGAATAGCCGATGAAGATTTAATCATCAAGAGCTTCGATCACGAATAATGTTGTCGTTATGGCCAAAGATGTAGCCGTTGTGGGTATGTGCGTCGACTCCTATGCTTCCCGACGCGACGAACAACTTTCATAAATCGTTAAAGTGATGGCAAAATATAATTCATGGCTCTCAAGTCACTTACAAAAGTGTCTAGAAAAAGGCTTCTCAATCTTCGCTGTTCAGAGTCGGCACTCAATTGTAGGACCCTTTCCACTAGTGGGGGAAGCTTAGCACGCACAAAACGAGTGGCTGTTGTAGAAGCTAGCCTCCGGTCCACTAAGGGACGTAGCGCCGCCTTTCTTAGGCGACAGTTGATAAAACCTATACTCATCTAAGAGCACCTAACACGATTATAAACTCGAAACTGAGAAAATTCCCCACTCCGTCCCAACCCATCTTTCGTTAAATCAGAAAACCCCGTTATGATTGTAGATCTGTATTAATCTGAGTTTCCTTATCATTTCAGCCTCATCCGAATGTGAAGCCGATGGCGTATGCAAGTACCTTGATGAGTCTACTAGCGTAGTCACATTTATGTTAAAAGTTTACATCAGTCAGTCAATGTAATTAAAAATTCAATCAAAGCAATCAACAAATAGAGTAAAAGCTTGTAAACAAAAGCTATAATAAACCATATTAAAACAAAAAGGTAGATTCTATAAACAAAAATAACTTATGATAAGCGTATCACCATAATCACGCATTAGTTCATCGAATGGGCTTCTGTCCATACACTCTACCAATTGGCATTTTGTTGAAACCCGTTCCCACAACACCCTCTACATCCTTCACCTACATATACACCACACTTTTTACACGCTGGTGTGTACAAAAATGTGTTAGATTTCAGTAATTAAAATGTTAAGTTATGCATAAATCGAAGCAACAACGATAGATACCACACCACCAACAATTGGAATAATAACTGTACAGCATAGTCCCATCAGAGTTTGCTGCAGGAAGCAGGTTTATTTTTGTATACCAACAATATCAGAAGACACTTCCATTGCTTCCACATTCTGCTGTTGCTGCACGGATCACTGGATCGTGAGTTCAAAAAGCCGGTTCGCATATTAGACATACATAAATAAATTGTATCAAAAAAAAATCAAAAGATTATCGTTTTAAAACATGTTATTTAGTTTGTTTTTTTTTTTTTTTTACTTTTTCATTTACATATTTGATTACTTTTTCGGATTTCCTCGGTCCTACTCAGAAGCAAATAAATATTTTAAAATACAGAATGTACTAGCAATAAAAATGCAAACACATAACACGAATGTTGACGCATATAAAAAAACGATATAGTAAGAGGATAGTTTTAATAAAAGCATGAAAGGAGAACATTTAAATATAAAAACGCATTTCTTATTTTTTTTACGAGTCTCATTTGGTCCAGTCGTGATCAAACATTTTTGCAGCGATTTGAAATCAGTGAAAAACGCTCGGATGATACATTTCAAATCACTTTAGCTTATGCCAAGATCCTACACTCAATTGGGACGATGATAGGTAGAGAATTCGGTCCCACCGTCGAAGACGAGGTCAAAATAGCAATAACGAGACTGTAGTCTAAGAAAGCTTCTGGTGCTGACAGGCTGCCCGGTGAAACCTTAACATTTTATTTGGATGGTGCTAAATTAAGTAAAAACGACGCCCGAGGTTAAAGGCAGAGTCAGTACCTCATAAGCGGCAGGAAGGATATTCATGCAGATTATAGAAAACGCCGGATCGACTGCGGAGGGAATGATACGCATCCGCATTTCAACCCTATTATGGAATCCGTCGGATGAACCACGTTATCGGTTCGCAAAACCTCTTTATTGATAGAATAGTTATCTAAACTGCAAAATTAAGTATATTATGGATATTCATTTATTAATTTAGAATGGGATGAAAAAGATCCCAGAGAACTTCACTGGAAAACAAGAAATAGGTCTAAGGATAATCTATCGATACGACAAGATTCTTCGTTCATCACTTTACCCACATCCATTAATGTACACATACAAATATGTGTATCAAAATAATGTCATGCAACATTCCTTTAAAATAAGAGATGCTGGATATTCTTTGTCGCCGTGGCTTATCACATCATTAACAAAAGCTGGCGTTGGTACCTACACGAAGAAGTAGGTCTAACACAGATATATATGGTTACATCAAGTTTGGAAAAATTGGTGCCGGCGTTGCCTCGGATCTAGACAGCTCCATTATTTTGGAGGAGGCTATACAGATTAATAATGTTGCTGTTGCACTGCCTAACATACGCATTTATATAAATAAAATAAGTGAGTCAAATTCGAGAAGAAAATGTTTCAAAATTCTCCGAAAATGGTGAAGTTTTTGTCCTTGTCCGGATTTTTCTTCATCCCACTCCCTACACATTCACTCCTATTCCGCTTGTCGTTTAACCACATGTTACTAAAAGACTGTTTGAGATCGGTATTCCGGTTGTCGTTTAAGTTGCCGTTTTACGTCACTAAGCGAGAATAGTCATTTTAGTTCTGTGGAACTACTTTTCTCATAATTCGGTATTACGGTTGTCAATTAAGTGTCACAAAGCGACTACTTAAACGATAGAATCAGGCGTTGAGGATTTGATCAACGACCACAAGTGAGATACCAGAGAAGAACAGAGGGATAGAGAATTTTTTTGGTGTCATTACACTATTCAACTATTTTACCAATTTTAAAAGAGTGTGGGGGAATAGATGCACCGTTTAAGACAAAATGCCGCCGTGAAATCGACGAAGCGGTGACTAGTATTCTTTCACTGAAGCAATAGACCCCGAAGAAAAAGTATTCGGCTGAAATGAAGATGTACCAGAATGTCAGAACTTCATTCGGTTGCATCAACATCAAGTGCAAATAATGCGCCTATGAAGAGAAGATATGACTTACATAAGCCATTTGGAAAGCGGCGTCTGTTCTTGTGACAAAGCTATATAAATACAAACATTACGGACCCAACAAAAACTAAACACGTATTTATCTAAAATCTGTTGATAAATAAAAGAAAAAACCTAAATGTGAACATTTACATTTTTATTTTAATAAAATCGAAGAAAAATGAAGTCCTTCATCAAAATTTGGTTTCAACAAAAACTATTTTGTGTCGTCGAAGTCTTTGTTAGGCTGTTGTCACAACAAACATTCAATTTTCAATTAGCTTTTGATGTGGAATGTATTCCACACATGAATGTAGGGGAAGTCGAGTAGTTTAAGTTTCGTAATACCGATACTTAAACGATTACAAAATGACATGACTCTCAAAACGCCACCAGTCGAATAAATAAAACGACAAGCGGAATAGGGGTGTTTGCCTCGAACCACATATTGTTCGTTTTTATAAAAATAAAAGTAGTAAAGTAAAAGTTTCTGTTAATTTAAAATAAAAAATGTTAATGTTTCACCAACTCATCTTTTATCCTAGAAATCCGCAACCAATTTAATTCGGATTGAAAACGTCACAAAATGTATGGAGTGCGGATGAGTTGCGTTATCCATAAAAACATTTTTTTAACACTACTCTACCGACATCCGCTTTCTGGATTCCGTTTCCAATGATAGGAAAACAAACGGGTCCTACAAAAGAATAACGAGCATTATAGAAAATATTGAGCCCTCTTTCGGAGGACCAAAAGTTAATATGGTTGTGCAAATTAACAACTTGCAAATTCCTGCAACGAATGTGTATCTGGTCGTAATGCTTTTGCTATATTTCTATACCCCCGCTAGTTGTAAGTGGGTAATAGTTCAAATTTCATCATTTGGTCCTTCGAACCGGAGTTCGCTGCCTTGATTACCTCAAATCGGGTATAGAGATGAGTTGAGGTTATCAGCGTTTAAGTGGTGTAATCCAAAAAATTAAAATTATGCTGATCGTAACTAGAGCTCCGTTAGACTTCAAAAATTGTAATTTTGGGAATTGTCGGGTTTCGTGGGCTAAGCCACGTTTGCGCGGAAAATTGATTATTTCGTGAAGAAAGTTCTTCGCTTCGTATTTGGTCCTGTTTTGGATTGGTGCGATGGCGACAAATGATTCAACATGGCTTAGAGTTTCTACCTAACCTATGTCTACAAATATAACGCCTAAGCTGAATAGAGGATGCATAGCGTTAAGACAATTAGGCAACTGGATAAGGCAAGACCTTTTAAGGGACAGAATTTGGTCTGTGTAACTGGAGATAATTACCCTTTATACGTTGTTAACATTTGACGATATACTGAGATGACATAAGGAAGTACCATTGATTTACAAATATCACCAAGTTCATATTCATATTAAGGACTATAGTAGTGCCTCTTGAGTTGCAATCATACCCACATAGGTTTAGTTTCTCAGAGAACGTCAAGAGCTATTAGGTACACACTTGAATTAGAAATAGGAGCTCTTTCCATCAGGCCGTCTCTGTGTTCAGTGTTAATGATTTTCAGCTTCTTCAGCTGTAAGAAGAGAATATTTTGTTCCACGTATTGAGAAAACAACAATTAGGGGCGTGCATGTGCTACGTGAATATAAATGTCAATTAAGTAGGAACTTGCACTTGGAACTTGAAGCCGTCTGTCTGCTTTTCCGGCAAACTGGAGAATATTCGAATGAATCGAGAGTCTCTATTTCTACTTCATCTTCGCGTTTTCAATCAAGTATTGGGCCGCAAAAAATATTTTTCTTTTCATAACGGATTTACACATATCTCGCTCATTATTCTCAGTCGTCAAATTACCCGTCTCATTTATACACATGCATATATTTTATAAACCACATGTATAAATGCATTTGGATAAATTATTGTGTCTTTACCTGGATTTAGCAAAAAAACAAGCCGTAGCATTACCCGATAATTGTAAGTGCTTGTAAGTGCACCCCAACAGTCAGTGCTGATTTGCCACATTTCCTTTTAGCCCGGACGAGAGCGTGTCAGTGGATTAAGAAGATTGAGTCTCCAGGCTTTGCTGAGGATAAGAAAGCTCAGTTGCACGCAGTCAAATTGCTGTTGCTCGCACTAGAGTGGAGACATTTGGCCGGGCCGTTTGAAGTGGGCCCTGACGAGGGAGAGCATACGGAGTACGACTGGAATTCAATAGATCTTCGGGCATTCGCGAATATGGTACAGAAAAAAGAACAAGACCAGTGCAATCGTGCGAATATTTCTCATGCCATTTCTGGCAATCGCCGTGAATTGGTCACACATCAAGATGATCCTCTGTCTGGTGGCCATTGTTATTATGCTTGCTCAGCAGATCCTGTTGAAGAGTGGGAGAACCTGCACGGCGGTGCGCTGTCTCCGCGGACAGTTGATAGGTTGCGTGAACATGGCGAATGGAATTTACTAAATCAAACAGAGTAAGTTTTTTACTGTTACCTGATTATATATTGCATTGCGCGCATCAAGGGGTCAGTTAATTTTTTGAAGAGAACTTAATTATTTCTGAGGAGTGGTGATGGACTGGTCATTAGCATCAGAGAGTTTGTTATTGAAGCTACATATATAACAGGGTTACAATTTTATCAGATCGATAGCTCGGAACATACACCTGTGTGAATGAACAGAAACCAGGGTATGCCAAGAAATAAAACGTTGAATGTTAAGAACGCGATTCTAAGGCAGACACTATTTTTTTCTTAAAAAAAATCAAATTATGACAATACAGTAGAAGAATTACATTATGGAATATAATATATGAATTAAAAAAAGAGAACCTGCAATCTATAGTTCAGAAGGAACTAGTGGTGAAAGCGGGGAGTCATTTAAAAATTAATAACAAAAATAAATAAAAAGATAGAAAGAAAGATAGTGGTGTCGTAAAATATATTGAGAAAATTACTAGTAAGTTGACAACAACAAAATATAGAAAAAGATTAGTATGTGCGTAGTAAAAATTAAACAACTCAAGGAACTAATATAAATATAATATATGATAAGATATTTCATCACAACTTTTATTTAAGAGCCATAGTTGTATCATCGTAAGAAATACGGATTTAATTCTAACGATTCTAATGTCTATTACCACCACAATGTTTATACCATGTCACATGGTAAATTATTATAGAGTCTGTGAGCAAAAACCGTAAAACAGTTGAAGAAAATTTGCAGATTAAGATGTGGTACAGTAACTAGATTCAAATTGTTGGTTCTTAGGTTGTAGTAATCGGATCTTCTATTCAGTTCATAGCCTGATCTAGAAAAAACATATCTTTAAGACCTTATAACAGTATAGATGTTTTAAGGGAAGAATTTTAAGGCCTCTGAGAAGAAACAGACTAGTAAAACTTCGATTTTTGTTACAAATACGGCGAATAATGTATTGTTGCGAAATTAGAAGTGGGTTCATTTTGTTGAAATGAGTTCCACCCCAGGAAACTAAACCATATTCGAGCCTAATTGACATCTTCGTTTTATCACTAATCACCAGATTATGCTGTTGGAACCAATGACCCAGAACTTCCAGGTCATGATTCATGTCAGCAATTAAGTTTAAAGGAGAGTTACACTGAACAGCACATGCCATGTCATCAGCAAACGCATTTATCTTACTACGGAAGTTCTGAGGAAATAGTTAGTTTATAAATATTAAGAAAATTATCGGTCCTAACGCAGAGCCTTGAGGAACTGCTATGGAGATGTTTCAAAAAGAACTCATTTGCCCATTTATTTTTACCCCCTGTTTCTTGTTAGATAAATACGACCTGAACCAATTATGTTTGCATATTACTCCTAAAATCACAGTTGTATAATTTAATATAAATTATAGTATCAAAAGCTTTCGTAACAATAAAAAGCGACGCAGTCAGATTTTTGCAGTTAAAACTATCATGAACGCAATTTTATTTTCCCGAAAGTTGGTCACCATAAAATACTATGATGACCTGTAGTGTATCTGTTCAGAGTAGACTAACTCAATACCGCATTAAATGGGAATATTCGAAATTAAACAACCGCCGCGCTCTGCTTTGTGGATTATTTTGCGAGGGAGTCTCATGCTCTCTCACTAATCCGCCACCATAAAATCCCAACCATCGGCGGATTACTGAAAACGAAAGATTATAATGTGAAGGACAAATTGAATTAAATTAATACATATGAATAAGAAGGAAGATGGCGGACTATTGAGGTGAATATTTTCAAAGAGCGCGGATTACATAACCATCAAAATAAATTCTGACTCGAAAAACACGGCGGATTAGATTAGTTGTCGGATTATCGTGCCGCAGATTAGCTAGAGAGTACTGCATTATGTGCTGTCGTAAGGTCTGTAAATCGGAGACAATGTCGATTTTGAGCAAGGCTAGGAGCATTCAAAAACTTTGCTTCCTTAGACCCTACAACAATGTCAAGAGTTCCTTAACTTAGTCCCTTAAGTGAGTCACCAAAATTGTTGTCAAGAAACCGAAAAAATGTGGCGTTTATGTCCCGGTAGCGCTTAATTCTGAACATAATCATGATTTAATTTTCATTATGTCGTGAATTCCCTTATGGGTCCTGGGGCATCTACAACGCCTTCGCCCCACCAGGTGCGGTTTCTGGCAATGTGACTCAGTTCTCTCCAACTCTCTCCAGTTGCCATGCTTCCTTAATCCTGTAAGCTGTTCTTCGCCATGTAGCCACCACGACCTTCGCGTATTCTTCCACCCTACTAGCTATCACCTTTTCGGAGATTGTGACCAATCCACTCCACAGTCACTTTCTTCGTTGTTTAATTGCGTCTGTAGGTTCATGGCCAGTTCCAGGCCATATCCTAGCAAGTTCATCTGCCGACTCATTGCCGGCTATGTCCCTATGTCGTGGGACCCAGCATAGTGTTCGCATCCAGTGTTGCGTACTAAAAATCTTAAGCTCTTCGCGGCGGCTTGCGGACTTCATTCCTATTGCCAAAGTTGTCATGTCACCTTGACTCGAAAAACCGGTGGTACTTCCAACAATGATATCATTTTAGCTGCTTCCTTGACTGCCAGAAACTCCGTTTAAAAAACAACTGCTCTGATTAGGAATTCTGTGTACAACAATTCGAGGAAAATGCCCGACCCAGTCTATCCAGATCTATCCTTACAGACGTCGATAGACGGCTTCAATCGATTTTCATCTTTCCCTTGTGGGAACAACAAGGTTATTTTATAACGAATGAATTATTATTAATTTACTTAATAAATTGACACATCAACAACGTAACGTACAAATTGGTTTTAAAATTAATAAATTATAAAATAGTTTGTAAATGTAATAGATTATAAAATTGTTGGTGAATGTTGCAGATAACTACATGCATGTTCACACCTTGTTGGGAAATAACACCTGAAGGGTAATTAGAATTCAATGAATGGGATAAATTAGTCGCTTTCAACTTGTTCAATTTGTTGTCTGCTCAGTGTACTTGCATGTCAAGTGTGGTTTGAGAACAAGTCTTAATTCTAATGACACTCTTTGCAGTTTGAAAAATATAGATTGACGCCCCCTATGTCTCATTTTTTAACCACGTTACACTTAGACTAGTCCTTGGGCTCCAAATACCATTAAATGTTTTTACCTTGTAACCTTGTAACCTTGTGTTTGTAAACCTGTAACCTGTTAGTCGAATAACATGCACAGTCTCCCTAATATAGATCAGTGAACTCGTCGGTTGGCGTGCCGCGGTGTTCGGCAATGACGAGCAAGATGGACACAAATTTTGTTATTCATGATGAGGGGCGATACTCTGGCAGGGATCATACTGTTCCAGATCCCGGAATTCAAAACATAACCGACAGAACAATGTGTGCACAGCCAGGGTCCTCTGGCCAACAGGTGAACTGCAAAACCCAAACCGAGAGGCCACGTAACACATGCAACTTGGATCCAAAGATCATTACTAAATGTAGTCATTATCAGGCACACCCGCAAGATTCGGAGGAAGAGGTCACCAAACTCAGTACGGACCCGAACAATTCGGTCTAGACCCAGCGGAGAAGTTCCGCTCGCCAAGAGGAGTATTCCAAAATCTTGAGTGTAAGTCGATACTGTGTTTTGAACGCTGTGATCCTTGAGTTTTTTATACATAGACGATCAGTATACATCCCCAATGGAGGCTGTGTTGCCGTCACGATTGAGCGAAGAAGTACGTAGCTCGTTTGAAAATGCGATAACTCGTCAACCTCCTAGCAGGGAACGCTATGACGCTTTCAGGCAAAGAATGTGTGCTCGAATAGATAAAATCCGCAGCCGCATGAACCAGTCGCACGAGGTTGAGGTTCAACAAAACGTCGATGTGGAACCGGAGAGCGTCGTCTATGAGAGGATTCGGCTGCATGAGCCTTGTGAAGAATTGGTTCATAGTCAGGGAGGCGAGGACTCAGGGCAGTTGGGGATACTGTCAGCAGAAGAAATGTACGATGAAGACATGTTTGGTGAGGATCGCATTCTGGATCCAGGTACAATATTCAGGAGTGAAGATGAAAACTTGGTTTCTCGAAGTGTGGTTAAAATCGAAACAAATACAAAAATCAGCAAAGATGAACGATCGGTAACCGAAGAGGTTCTTGAACAAGAGGAATTAAATGTCCAGTCAGTGCGTTCGCCGGAAGACGAGGAATTGCTGAATATAAGTGCGCCTTCGTTTCAATCCCCTCCACCGGGCTTTTCACCGCTAAGACGAGAAGAAATCACACCCACACAGCCAGGGCAACACAAAACAGTGCCCCGAAGGCTGCCATTCGACTCATCCGATCTGCGACAGGAAAATTTAGAAGATGTATCCCACCCTTCGTACGTACAAGAGAGTCTAAGGCATCAGCAGAGAGTAAGTCGAGGCGCCTCTCGAAGTTCACGGGAAGTTCAAGGAGCTGGGCGATATAGAGGTTTACCTGAAGTAAGCCACAGGCTGGATGACGTTTCCCAAACATCCTTCCTGCAATGCTCTCCAGGTCCAGAAGTCCCCTCGAGCAATCATGCTCAAGATATGGGGCTTCCGCAAGTCGATGCATTCGAAAGGCTTTACGATGTTTCTGAACCCAGATTGGCCCCGACCTTCGAAGACTCTGGTCGGCGTTCTAGATTCAACACCATCCAACGGAACTTTCCGCAGGTGGATGCTTCTGAAAGGCTGGGTGACGTCTCGCAACCACAGAGTAGACGAACTGCAGAGCTGAAGCCGTTACCTCGAGTGGACGTGTCCGAAAGACTGGCTGATGTCTGTCAGCCTGACTTTCACTCATTTGGAGATTCGATGCCTCGGCAATCAACAACTCAGCAGAGACTGCTGTCACAGGTGGACGATTCCGAGAGGCTAGATAAAGTTTGCCAACCTGACTTCGATTCCTTCTCGGACACGGGAACAAGAAGACAATCTCCTGAACAAAGGTCTATGCCTGAAGTGGATGTGTCTGAGAGACTTGATGATGTTTGCCAGCCAGAGTATTCAACTCCATTTCCGGAATCCCAGTGTCTCCGTAGTCGCAGTGGAAGTTCAGGTTAGTCTATTGGAATTTTTCCATTTACTCCACTTATTCACCACATTTTCATTTTTGTATTCTTTGACTAGGTCGCAACCGAGAACAGCAACTACATGCCGCAACACCCTGCCGACATGACAGGAGGACTGACAGACCTCGCAACATTCTAAATGCAGAGTATGATAGTTTGCCGCGTGAGGCTATAGACGACGTATCTCAGCCTTTGTTCCATCACACAACTCCAAGCACAGGACCCACCACACACAGCCCAAGACAAAGATCATTGCCTTATGTTGATACCAGTGAGAAATTGAATGACGTTGGTCAACCAGCTCTTGCCCCATCTTTCGAATATTCGGATGATGGTCAAGAAATGTTGCATGAAATTTCTCATTCACCACGAGGTAGATGCCCTCATGCGGCTCAAGTGGATCAAGTTGACGTCACAGAGAAGCTCAGTGATGCTTGTCAACCTCACTACGCTTCCCCTCTGGACAATTCGCAAACTTCAAGGGTAATTCCATACGTCGACGTTTCAGAGGTGCTTGACGACGTTGGCCAACCATCCTTCGCCTTGTCCTTTCAGCACTCGCATTGCCCAGCCCAAGGACGAAATCCAGAATCAAGGCCCTGTCCACACGTGGATGTGTCCGAGAGGATAGAAGACGTTGGCCAACCATCCTTCGCATCGTCCCTTCAGCACTCGCAATCCTCAGGACGAAGACGAACTCCAGAACAGAGGGCAATGCCGCAAGTCGACGTTTCAGAAATGCTTGACGACGTTGGCCAACCATCCTTCACCTCGTCCTTTCAGCACTCGCATTGCCCAGCCCAAGGACGAAGTCCAGAATCAAGGCCCTTTCCACACGTGGATGTGTCCGAGAGGATAGAAGACGTTGGCCAACCATCCTTCGCATCGTCCTTTCAGCACTCGCGGTCCTCAGGACGAAGACGAACTCCAGAACAGAGGGCAATGCCGCAAGTCGACGTTTCAGAGATGCTTGACGACGTTGGCCAACCATCCTTCTCCTCGTCCCTTCAGCACTCGCGATCCTCAGGACGAAGACGAACTCCAGAACAGAGGGCAATGCCGCATGTCGACGTTTCAGAGATGCTTGACGACGTTGGCCAACCATCCTTCACCTCGTCCTTTCAGCACTCGCATTGCCCAGCCCAAGGACGAAGTCCAGAATCAAGGCCCTTTCCACACGTGGATGTGTCCGAGAGGATAGAAGACGTTGGCCAACCATCCTTCGCATCGTCCTTTCAGCACTCGCGGTCCTCAGGACGAAGACGAACTCCAGAACAGAGGGCAATGCCGCAAGTCGACGTTTCAGAAATGCTTGACGGCATTGGCCAACCATCCTTCACCTCGTCCTTTCAGCACTCGCATTGCCCAGCCCAAGGACGAAGTCCAGAATCAAGGCCTTTTCCACACGTGGATGTGTCCGAGAGTATAGAAGACGTTGGCCAACCATCCTTCGCATCGTCCCTTCAGCACTCGAGATCCTCAGGACGAAGACGAACTCCAGAACAGAGGGCAATGCCGCAAGTCGACGTTTCAGAAATGCTTGACGACGTTGGCCAACCATCCTTCACCTCGTCCTTTCAGCACTCGCATTGCCCAGCCCAAGGACGAAGTCCAGAATCAAGGCCCTTTCCACACGTGGATGTGTCCGAGAGGATAGAAGACGTTGGCCAACCATCCTTCGCATCGTCCTTTCAGCACTCGCGATCTTCAGGACGAAGGCGAACTCCAGAACAGAGGGCAATGCCGCATGTCGACGTTTCAGAGATGCTTGACGACGTTGGCCAACCATCCTTCACCTCGTCCCTTCAGCACTCGCGATCCTCAGGACGAAGACGAACTCCAGAACAGAGGGCAATGCCGCAAGTCGACGTTTCAGAAATGCTTGACGACGTTGGCCAACCATCCTTCACCTCGTCCCTTCAGCACTCGCGATCCTCAGGACGAAGACGAACACCAGCACCGAAGGCAATGCCATACGTCGACGTTTCAGAGATGCTAGACGACGTAGGCCAACCATCCTTCTCCTCGTCCCTTCAGCACTCGCGATCCTCAGGACGAAGACGAACTCCAGAACAGAGGGCAATGCCGCATGTCGACGTTTCAGAGATGCTTGACGACGTTGGCCAACCATCCTTCACCTCGTCCCTTCAGCACTCGCGATCCTCAGGACGAAGACGAACTCCAGAACAGAGGGCAATGCCGCAAGTCGACGTTTCAGAAATGCTTGACGACGTTGGCCAACCATCCTTCACCTCGTCCCTTCAGCACTCGCGATCCTCAGGACGAAGACGAACTCCAGAACAGAGGGCAATGCCGCATGTCGACGTTTCAGAGATGCTTGACGACGTTGGCCAACCATCCTTCACCTCGTCCCTTCAGCACTCGCGATCCTCAGGACGAAGACGAACTCCAGAACAGAGGGCAATGCCGCAAGTCGACGTTTCAGAAATGCTTGACGACGTTGGCCAACCATCCTTCACCTCGTCCTTTCAGCACTCGCATTGCCCAGCCCAAGGACGAAGGCCAGAATCAAGGCCCTTTCCACACGTGGATGTGTCCGAGAGGATAGAAGACGTTGGCCAACCATCCTTCGCATCGTCCTTTCAGCACTCGCAATCCTCAGGACGAAGACGAACTCCAGAACAGAGGGCAATGCCGCAAGTCGACGTTTCAGAAATGCTTGACGACGTTGGCCAACCATCCTTCACCTCGTCCTTTCAGCACTCGCATTGCCCAGCCCAAGGACGAAGTCCAGAATCAAGGCCCTTTCCACACGTGGATGTGTCCGAGAGGATAGAAGACGTTGGCCAACCATCCTTCGCATCGTCCTTTCAGCACTCGCGATCTTCAGGACGAAGGCGAACTCCAGAACAGAGGGCAATGCCGCATATCGACGTTTCAGAGATGCATGACGACGTTGGCCAACCATCCTTCACCTCGTCCCTTCAGCACTCGCGATCCTCAGGACGAAGACGAACTCCAGAACAGAGGGCAATGCCGCAAGTCGACGTTTCAGAAATGCTTGACGACGTTGGCCAACCATCCTTCACCTCGTCCCTTCAGCACTCGCGATCCTCAGGACGAAGACGAACACCAGAACCGAAGGCAATGCCATACGTCGACGTTTCAGAGATGCTAGACGACGTAGGCCAACCATCCTTCTCCTCGTCCCTTCAGCACTCGCGATCCTCAGGACGAAGACGAACTCCAGAACAGAGAGCAATGCCGCAAGTCGACGTTTCAGAAATGCTTGACGACGTTGGCCAACCATCCTTCACCTCGTCCTTTCAGCACTCGCATTGCCCAGCCCAAGGACGAAGGCCAGAATCAAGGCCCTTTCCACACGTGGATGTGTCCGAGAGGATAGAAGACGTTGGCCAACCATCCTTCGCATCGTCCTTTCAGCACTCGCAATCCTCAGGACGAAGACGAACTCCAGAACAGAGGGCAATGCCGCAAGTCGACGTTTCAGAAATGCTTGACGACGTTGGCCAACCATCCTTCACCTCGTCCTTTCAGCACTCGCATTGCCCAGCCCAAGGACGAAGTCCAGAATCAAGGCCCTTTCCACACGTGGATGTGTCCGAGAGGATAGAAGACGTTGGCCAACCATCCTTCGCATCATCCTTTCAGCACTCGCAATCCTCAGGACGAAGACGAACTGCAGAACAGAGGGCAATGCCGCAAGTCGACGTTTCAGAAATGCTTGACGACGTTGGCCAACCATCCTTCACCTCGTCCCTTCAGCACTCGCGGTCCTCAGGACGAAGACGAACTCCAGAACAGAGGGCAATGCCGCAAGTCGACGTTTCAGAAGTGCTTGACGACGTTGGCCAACCATCCTTCGCTTCGTCCCTTCAGCACTCACAGTCTGCAGCACGAAAACGAACTCCAGAAACGAAGCCGTTGCAGAAGGTTGATATCCGTGAAAGGTTGGATGACATCAGTCAACCGGATTTGTCTTCTACTGTAACCGACTCCAGAGTACGAAAGCAAAGCCCAATGTGTACCTTTGGAATAAGTCCACGCCGACCGCAAACCCTTCCAGACGAAAATTTGGATGAAATCACAGAGCCGCTCATTTACTCTGCTCGTTCGGACTCAAGATCTATTCGCCGCTCTTCCTTACCCACGGAGAAATTGGAAGATGTTTCGTATCCATTTTTCAGTTTAGATCCACGGGATACTAGTGAGTCTTACGGGCCCGAGCGCATACCATGTTTTAAAGCAAATTTGAGGCCTCCAGTTGATAGGTCTGGAGACTACAGAAAGGCATTTGAGTCATTGCCCCATTACGCTCCATTCCCCGAGCAGATCGCACCAGCTCGCAGTCCAGTTCCCCAAAAAACACTTGAATCCAAGATCAGAAGACCTGGAACATTTGGCCATGTTCTTGGTCCCATGGGTTGGCCATCGGCATCATCCACAATTCGTGAACAAATGCCAGCCGAAAAGCAAACACTTCCAATACGAAAAAAGCAGCCTACCCAGCCGCAAATGCGACCACCCAATATCCATGATGGAAGAATATATGCTGGTTCGAAGTTGAAACCTCCTATTCAACGAAGTGAGAAGTATTCCTGTCCTTTCGTGAACCAATGTGACAAAAATTATGTCACCTCTGGTCAGCGTCCGCTTGCTGAGCGTAGTCATTTAAAACCGCATCAAGAAACGAGATCGAACACTCGAATTCCATGCCAAGGCCGCGCAGGCTCATCTGAACGTCTGGTCAAAAAGGCAACGGTTAAATTTCAGTTCACAAAATCCACATTCAGCAAAGATCAACACGGACAATCCAGACCGGGTTGAAGAAAAGCTTGATTCAATAAATTACTTGTTGTTCCACACACATTACATGAGAGCTAAGGAATAATTAAAATTGTAACACATTTCTCCGAAGTTTGGCATCACTTTTGTATAATTGTCTGGTTCCAGCATTCGTTCAGCATTTCGCTAATTCTGGGTCTGAAGTCTTGTGACAACCACTTTAGCTTTCGTCCAAGTTTTGGGTGGGTCTAAAGTCTTGTGACAACCACTTTAGCTTTCGTCCAAGTTTTTGGAATGTAGCTGAATCTCAAACAGTTGTAGATATTAGCCTTCAGCCACAGTGATAGTATGTCTACCTGTGCTGTAGTTTTACCGGCGTATCATCGTCTGGACCAGGGGATTTGAATGGCTTGTAAGTTTAAGGGTCTCCTCAGCGGATTCGGTCCAACCTCCACTAACGTTGCCATGGTCCAGGTTTTGGAAATTAGAATTCTTAACAGACCGTAGTCTTTGTTATATTCTATATTACCACAGAAAGCTTTCCAGGCATCTTTTTGCTCTGTCTTTACCTCTTTTTCTTAGGGCTTGAGACTTTGCTTGTGGAGGTCCCAGTCTGCTATTTCCCTAGAGGATTTTTTCCCGGTTGAAACATAAGCTGCTTTCTTTCCGAAGCGTCTGCGTTCCACAATGGGGGTTTTCTATTTTTTCCTCTGTTTGCTAACAGGGCATGCTGTTGAGAATGAAGAGTAGTATAGCCTTTGTCGTTTTCTTAACCATGCCATCGATATCATGGAGTTTATAAGTCCCTCCAGATTGTTCCAGAATTTGATCAGTTGTGTGTTGTATGTCAATGTTTCTAAATCAATGAAAAGAGTTTCAGCCCTTCTCCTTTCTTGGATGTCTGCCTTCCCATTGCCCCCGTGGTTTTCATATCCTGGCATCCATAAAAAATCATTTTATTAGTAAGGAGAAACATTCCGACTAATTATGACATACAACGTCGTTCAAGTGGCTTCTTCGGCTGGGTTCGCGGTAGCGCATTCTGTCGCCCCAATATTCCAAGGCTTTATTGATGGTTTTGGGCTGTAGCTCACAGATTGCTTAGATGATACTGGCCTTAAGTGCTTGAACCGTTTCCGAATTATTAGCATATTATCGGTCCAAAAGTGGTGAATCGCAGCTCCGAGGCGGTTAACTGACATCGCCAATCGTGTTTTGAAAATTGAGCGTTTTTGTGAATTCCAACTGCTCCATCGCATTTAGACGAGTGCTTTCAACAGCTGGCTTGCCTCTGTACGTGATGTTTGTGCAAAGAAGCCGCTTGGAGTGACAGTTGGTGATGGCAAAATAACTGTTTAAAACACAAAAAGGATTTAGACAAGACGATACACTGTCATGCGATATCTGCGCTACTCAGACGTCAACATCACATGCACTATCTTTCACAACTCTGTACAACTGCTCACATATGCCGATGACATTGACACAATGTGCTGTCAGTGGGACGTTTGTGAGCTTCGAGAAGGAAATATGTATGATAAATAAGCAAAATATATAAATAATAACGATGTATAAATAAATTAATAAATAAACAAATAATAGAAACAATAAGATAAACAAGCAAATAGAAGTTAATTTGTTAGTTCATTTATAAGTCTGCTATCAGCTAGGTTACATTTGTTGAAAAACTCGTTAGTCAGTCTTTGAATTCTATTAGTTATTAATTCAACATTCGCTCTGAACTGAAGATCAGAAGTTGATTAATGCCAACGCTAATTTTAGCATAATTTATAGCAATTTATTTTGCGATACCTGTAATTTTTGGATGTGACACCTTACTGAGTTCCCCCAGATCTGGCAGCCGTAGAGCAAAATAACTTGGAAAATCACCTTATGGATGACGATTTCCAGAAAAATAGGTTAGGGTAGGTTTTCGGTTTATAAAAGAATAAAGTAGCTTCATGGCAATATTAATTTTGCACATTGTCCTTTTTATGTGCTCGCTAAAGGTCCGCCTCGTGTCAAGGTATGTTCTTAAATATTTGACGCAATTATGCCAATTGACCACAATTCCGTTTATTCGTAAGCTGCCAGTCGGTAGACGACATTTTATATTTCGTGTGAAAAAGATTGCTTTTTTTCTCCTCATTAAGGTTTATTTTTCATTTATTACAAAATTCGAGCAATATTGTTATATAATAATATGTGTCTCCACAATTCCCAAAAACAGACTTGCCGACTGGGCAGACTTCTTCTTCTTCTTCAGGTGGCGCTACAGTCCGGGGTGGACCTGGGCCTCAACCAGTAAGCTTCTCCTGCCGGCACGATCTTTTGCCAGCTGTCTCCAACTGCGCACACCAAGTTGGTTGAGGTCCTTCTCCACCTGGGTGCGCCATCGGTTCCGTGGGCGTCCTCTATTGCGTTGTCGAAGGATCTTCGGGGTGGAGCATTGTTGTCCATGCGCCTTACATTGCCCAGCCATCTTAAACGTTAAATCCGTAGACACCTGACTAGGCTCATGTCGCTGTATAGCCTGTACAGTTCATGGTTGAATATTCTTCTCCAATCGACGCACACAGGACCAAAGATTGAACGCAGAACTTTTCTCTCGAAAAGACCAAATGCTTCTTCATCTGCTTTTGAGATTGTCCATGCCTCCGCAACATAGAGCAGGACAGGGATGATCAAGGTGTTACATAATGTTAGCTTGGTCCTTCGAGAGAGGACTCTATTACTCAATTGCCTCTTGATCCCAAAGAAACAGCGATTGGCAAGAGTAATTCTGCGTTTAATCTCGGTACTGGTGTTGTTTGTACTGCTCACTAGCGAGCCGAGGTAGACGAAGTCTTTCACTACCTCGAAGTTATAGCTGCCTATGGTGACGTTTTGGCCAAGTCGTCGATGTTGTGCGTCCTTTCTCGATGACAGCATATACTTCGTTTTTGCTCTCGTTCACCGCTAAACCCATTTTGGCCGCCTCCGCTTCAATACCAGCAAACGCTTCATTGACGGCTTGGTGTGTTCTGCCAATCACGTCAATGACATCAGCGTATGCTAGCAGTTGTACGGACTTCTGGAAGATCGTGCCTCTAGTGTTGGCGTGTGAGTCTTGTACGATCTTCTCCAGGATGATGTTAAAGAAATCAAATGACAGCGCGTTGCCTTGTCTAAATCCTTTTTTGACATTGAAGGTCTCAGTGAGTTCGTAACCGACCTTGATGGAGCAGCGAGAGTTCTCCATCGTCATCCTGCACAACCTAACGAGTTTGGCAGGAATGTCAAAACTAGACATGGCGTTGTATAGCTCGCCCCTATGCACGCTGTCATATGCGGCCTTGAAATCGACGAATAGGTGGTGGGTGTCGATCTGCATTGCTTGGGTTGGATGGTGGACTTCCCCGGCCTGAAACGGCACTGATAAGGACCTATTAGGTTGTTGACGAATGGTTTCAGGCGTTCACACTAAACGGCAGAGAGGATCTTACAGGCGATGTTAAGGAGACTTATCCCTCTATAGTTGGTGCAGTCAAAGGGGTCCCCTTTCTTGTGGATCGCGCAAACGATACTGAGATTCCACTCCTCGGGCATGCTTTCCTCCGACCATATCTTACAGATGAGTTGGTGCATGTACCTTACCAGCTCATCTCCAGCTGCCTTAAACAGTTCCGCAGATAGTCCGTCTGCACCAGTAGCTTTATTCGAATTTAGTCTCGATATGGCTATCTTGACTTCGTCTAGGTCGGGGGGACGGAATTCTCGTCGATCATCGTCAATTGCGTTGAGTGGAACATTCTGCCGGACAGCGGTATTGGAGTTCCGTTTAACAGTCTACAGAAATGATCCTTCCAGATTATCAGTATCGACTGCGAATCTACTACGAGTTGTCCCTCTGCGTCACGACAGGCTTCTGTCCGAATTTTGTATCCATTGGATAGTCGTTTTACCCGTTGGTAGAACTTTCGGACGTCATTTCTGCCGTAACACCTCTCCATATCCTCGATCACGCGCTTTTCATGCTCTTTCTTTTTATTTTTGAGAAGCCGGTGCTCTTCCCTTCTTTTAAGTTCGTAGAGCTCACGAACCGCTCTCGTCCTTCTGTCCAGCGTCGCCTTATATGCTGCTTGCTTCGCTGAATGTGCCTGCCTGGACCTCACATTCCACGTGCAGAACCATGGTCGTCAGCACTAGGGTCATCCGTATCCGAGGCTTCTCGTCGTTTCGGAACTATTCGTTTTTTACACGGTGGCGAAGTTAACCCCACGCGCAACCGCCGAACCTGGTCCTGGCTTAAAAACCTGGACAAGGGGGCCGCTGCATACATTAGTTCACCTCTAAGCGGTTGCCTTGAAGGCTATCCAGAGGGCGCCGCGAGGAGGCTGTATGCTAACTTGACCTGTGCATTTAACAGGGATCGTTGCTGGCATCTCGCCAAGTTGAGAGCAGTCAACAACTCTGCCCTGGATGCACAGACCCATGCCCTCCTCCGACTGGGCAGACTTTAGCTTTTATTTAAAAAAGCTCGTTTTCTAACCTTATCTTCTTCGAAGATAAAGTTGGAGAGCAGCTTTTCAGCTTGAATGCTGCTTAGCAACCGGGCCACGCTTGGGTGCTTGGATATTAAGCTTTAAGTACCGTATGATAGCTCGCTTGGTTTCGAGGTTGGTATTGATTGTTCTGAGGACGCTCAACCTCTTCCTCTTGTACTAGCAGCTGGTAAGGTAAGATGATAAGATTCGCCTGAACCTTACCGTTACTATATAATCATTGCATGTTTGAGATTTGTCTCCATATCGAGAGCGAATTTATGCGATGAGAATATTGCAGTGTCATCGGCGAAAATATCTACAACGCAGTGTTGCAGCTTAGGAAGATCGGAACTTAATAAATTATGTAACTAGGACCCAAAACGGATCCTTGTGGTACACCTGAATGGAATACACTAAATCAGGTCGAATCCAGTTGGTTTCTAGAAAAGGAGGTATCACAGTGACGTTGTCAAGCTCATCAAGGGCACAATACACTTGAGTCGTTGGTCTAAGTGCCATGCGGCTTACACGGTGAGGTCAACATTAAACTTCCTATTAATCGGTCCATCCCTTAGAGGGATGCGGCTAAATAGGGGGCTAGGCCTTAATAAACTTGCTCGTCAATAGAAGCGCGATTGAAGCGCTTCATAAATATAGTAGTTAAAATTTTTTGAGCGATGGACAGAGGCACTTACAAAAAAAATTAAGGGTTTCATTCTTGTTAGCGGAACCTTAAAGTCACATTCCCGTCCCTCCGCTTGTTCGATGAATTCATTATTTCCACACACTTGTATTGTTATCGATGAATTGTATACCCCTTCTTGTCATTGAGGTAATGCACACTCTTAATCAAACCACCTGCATCAGGACGTTCGTAAAAACAGGAACTCCAATGTTTCCTGGAAAATTAAAAATGAGAGATATATCTATAGAAAGGAAATGAAAACAGCCAAAGTAATTAACAGACTCAAGTGTACTCACAGCAGCCGAGAGGAGATCAACCAGTAGAATGCGTGTATTATCCTTTCCAATTCGCGGGAGTGTACAATTTCTTCGAGAAAAAACACATCTATACATAATGTAAATAATTTCCAATTAAAAGGGAATTTATGAAGTCCTGCAATTTATTCGCAATTCAATAATAACTGCTGGAGTCCACTCAGTTACGAGTGGATATGGATATCCTTTTTCAACAGTGTGCTTTGTTTATATCCTCTCCACAATTTAATCGTGTTTATTTACACGTTTTCCTCTTGGATGCCCCATATGGCAGTGCAAACTATGGGAACTTTTGTGCTTCGCTTCTGTTAATTAAAAGAACTCCACATGGCGCAAACATCATTCTTCATTCGCGTATGGGAGACTTTTGTACAGCGCTGAAGTCATAGGCGTCACCTGTGGGTGACAGACGAAAAGAGAATCACACTACAGCACTTTGCGAGCTTAGTAAAATGAATTGAAAGGAACTTTGATCTTCAATTTCTTTTTTCTTGTAAATGAAATCAATTTACAGAGAAATTCAGTGATTTTAACACACGCTGTGGCGGCTTAAATTCAATTAATCCTCATTTAAGCTGCGAAACCTTGAACTGAAGAGTTTTGTGGAAATTAAGGTCAGTCTCAAATCCCTTTCCACATCGGTCAGCACAGGGCAGTCTTAAATGTGGTAAAATTGCTAGAAAATGTAACCATTGGATTGAATTGTTTGCAATACTGTTTCTTAATAATAATAAAGGTGGCGCGACGGTCTGACGCTGAACTGGGCCTAGCTTCTACAGCAACCAATCGTGTTGCGTGCGCTATTATTCCTTCACGAGTGGATGGGACCTACAGTTTTATACCGACTCCAATTTTGAGAAGCTTTTCCTAGGCGGTTTATACTCTATGAGTATTGTCAGTGACTCGAAAGAGGTGGAACCGTGAATTATGGTAGCTGGTAAATACTGGCGTTGAATCTAGTACTCTAAGTGTGGATGTTTGCGGCGTTCTAGATCCTTGAAGGATGCTCGGATTTGGATGAAACCTTGTAGAAAGTAGCACTTCGTGGATTGCTTTTCAAGTTTGACAAGTTGCCAAAGCCGCATTATCATGGTCGAATTACATCAGACTCAGCCGGAATGACAGCGAGATACGCTGTCGATTACAACTGAAAGGCTGACCAAATAAGATCGATACGAACAAGAATTTAAATAAAACAGCAGTGGAGTGAGAGAGATCATTGATTCATTCATGCCATTGTGTATAAATTAATACAAAGTCATTCAAAAGGCTGTCTAAGCTTCCTGGCATGGTTTCAAGCCGTCCGTTCAAATTTTAACGTCCTCATCGCTCATTTTAGCTGTTGGTGGCAGTTTTCGTTATTGCACTGTTACTGTCTCGTTCCACCGCCGCGGATTCGAATACTCTATGGGCCGAAGCAGTTTTGTGCATGCGCTATACATGGGCTACATGGTCGTCTTAAACGTTGGATCCATAAACGCCTGAGACGAGAAACGAGAGACTCATATTTCTGTACGACTCATACAGTTCGTAATCGAAGTTTCTTCTCCAAGTGCCATCAACATAAACATGACCTGTGCATCCACCGGATCATATTTGGTCGTATGCCATATTGCCGTGTAGGAAATGAGCGAGGTGTCTCCCTTTCAAGCCTTGATCACTAGCGTGGGGAGTAGAACTGTTGAGTGCCTGGCTAGCTCGACCACGACACAGTTTTCTGGGATGCCTCTATGTCCTGGCAGTTCTGAACTACTAACCCGTATATTCTTGCACGTTTTTGGAATATGCTGCTATAAGTTAGTTTTCTTCAACTCAGCTGTTGAAGAAGGTTTCTAAACATACGCTTAGGTCGCTTGACTTTTGATGAGAAAGATAATGGTTGGTAGTTTAGACTGGTGTGGCTGTCATGCTTTATTAGGAAGATGCGTCATAAGTCACTGCTCAACGTCTCTCGAGATGCTGATTGAGATCTATAGATTCACAAATGCAGGGCATTATGAACACTGAGGGACACAAAATAGCCAGTCGGCATCCAATTTCATCCATTTTTCGAAGTCTCAAGGACTCTCATGATGGAGAATCTCTAGAAATGGCTCTTAAACCAACACCACTAAGTTCTATAAGAAGGATTATACCAAAAAGCCTTGGCTGCCTCTGGAAATCGGATCAATGGCGAAGGAAAGAGTAAGAAACAATCATCCTCAATGTTCAGTTTTTGACGCAAGGATTTACGCATTTTTAGTAAAAGTCTGAGCATTGGCCCATTGCCAGGCATGAATTGCACTATCGTAGTAGCTTTTGTAGAAATTGCAGACACTAAGACGAAATAAAATCTATTTTAGATATGCTCTGCGAAACACCTGCGCAAACAAGGAAAAGTTTCCAGGTAAATAATCCTTCATAGAGCTCAGAGGAAGATTCAGTTTGAGTCGAATTTTAAGCCTCCAGAGAATATGAACCTGACTGGTCTTAGTAAAAAGGTGGATCTCACGACAGACAAATACAACCAATTAATAGAGTTTGAACTAGGCTTGGGTAGTTCATGAGCGAACCAGTTCAAAAAACAGCTCTAAAAAGTGAACAGTTCACAGTATCATTTTATTTAAGTTCGTTTATTTAAGTAATTCAACAAAAAAAAAATCAGGTATACCTTACTCTGTATACATATGCACATCATTGTTGTTTTTGTTTAACAACCGCAGCACAAGCACATCAAGTATCGTTGCGTTGCCAGTGGGGTGTCTGTCTACACACATTCTAAAAATGTGTGTAAGTGTACGAATTTACGTATGGTTTTCTGGCGTGGTGAATGGATGAAGAATTAAGGAGATAAAAAATAAAGTTTTGCTTATTGTGTATTTGTGTATTTCACTTAGTTCTTGCATATTGGTAATTGGTATGGTAGTGGTGCGAATAGGATTACCAGTGATGCCACTGTTTGCTTGATGCTCTTCTTTTCCTTTCATTGATCTGTGTTTTTTGATAATAAAGATAATATGACAAGACTCAATTTTCTGAGCAGTGAACTACATTGAACTAAAAGAACAAGAAGAACAAACTAGTTAATTAAACAGATTTCAACTAAACTGAGCACCCTATGGACTGAACTAATATGCTTAGATGAAATAGCTGCCTAGATGACAAGCCTAGTATGAATGGCCGCAGTTTACAAATTCAAGTCTAAAAATAAAAAAAGCCGCAATCTGCATCTTAAATCGAACATTTGTGCAGTTTTGTGATTCAATTTAACGAGTTGCCAATTCCATACGGTACGACGACTAGGGTCCGAGTCCGTCGGAACGACTGCAAGGTGTGTAGACAGGAGGAGCGTTTTTCAAGTGTGCAAATTTGGTTGTATGCTACACAGTAGAATTTCGTAATATCCAAAGCAACCGTACTAGGGTTTCACGCGGGAGACAGACGCACTTTTCAATACCCTTTCCAACAAACCTCACAGCCGATGTGACGAATTCTCGCAAAATTTTACTACGTATAAGCGTTGCAGGAAATACGTTGAATAGCGGTAGAAAGACATGGTATTAAAGGAAGGTTTTATGGATATTTTTCTTTTTTTAGAAAAAAAAATATCTATGAGTCCACATTTTTCATAATTACTGCGAATTTTGTAGCACAGAACATTACTCCTTAACTGCGATTATGTCGGCTTGTAAGAAGCTCGATAAACATTTTGAGAGAAACATACGCGTAATGGATACTCCTACGATGCATCGATAATTTTCGAAACAATAAACTGATTTCGGGGGAGAAAGTTACAATCCAAACCAACAATAAAGCAGTTTGTATCAAAAATACGAAATAATTATAACCAAATTAGAGTGTGGCCGTGGAAACAACTTGCAGCATAAAGCTATTGATATACACGCACACCAACTGTGATCGAGAACAGAAACCGAACCATATTCAGCAAGCAAAAAGTTTAACTTACAATACAGAAAATTGTTTCATTATTCTACTCATGAGACCGAGTCCTAGGCAAATAAAAACGTGCCTGCAAAAAACTTTCAACAGTCATGGACATTTTTTTTCAAGCTTCCGTTTGTGAAGGATGCTTGTTTATTGATATTGTTACACATTCTCTCTCTCACCTCTCATTTTAGGTGATGTAGGTGGACCAATGGTTAGAGGAGGTCAGTGGAATTACGGACGTGTTCGATCGCGGATCATTTTAAAAAAACCTCCTTGTATGTTCACAAAGTTGTGTTCCATTTTAATAAAAACAAATACAGACAATTTGAGTGTGTTTTCTTACTTAATTATATAACTATATACTAACAGAGTAGATCATGGGTATATTTTAATTTTACAATATCAATTCAAGAACTTGTTAAAAGCAAAACGAAGAGAGTTAATATGATTCGATTACGAGTTCACTCACTTAACTACACTTTCAAATTCGATGGAAAGTGCGGGGTCCTTAACCCAATTCTTACAGGAGCTTAAGTGAATGTTGAAGTCTCAATAAAGCGGGGATTTGAAAACCGCCAATATAAAGTATCAATTTTAATAACCCAACACGGTTAGCAAAATAAAAATTGCTCTTTTTCACTTTCGAATTAATAACTGTCTAAAGTTAACAGAAATTAATTAAGAGCTCAAGTACGAGTTGCTTATAAGCCTGATTATGTATTTCGTTGAAAGATTAAAGGATGTGAGAGTATCGATAGTTTGTATTCCGCCCCATTTTCATATTTGGCATTTTGATGACTTAATCGACAGAGACCGAGAGTCTTTAAGAAAGGAGAGCTTTTAAACTATGCGAGGTACAGAGGTATACGTCTCCTGAGTATAACATATAACATTTTTTTGTGATGTTCTGTAAGCGCTTGAACCCCAACGTCAAAAGTCTGATTGGTCAGTATCAGTGCGCCAGCGAAATCCAATATTGGGCAAACATTCACAGTGCGGCATATCATGGAAAAGACCTAGGAGTTCCAAGTCGATACTCACCACCCATTTATCGACATTAATGCTGCGTAGGTCAGTATTTCTGGAGACAAGCTATACAGTGCGTTGTTTAGTTTTAGCATCCCTGCAAATTTCGTCGGTCTTTGCATAATGGTGATGCATTCTCGTCTGTTAATCCGTCAAGGTAGGTAAAGATTTCACCAAGACCTGATGTCAAAAAAGGATTTACACAAGGTGACGCACTGTCACGCGATTCCTTTAAGATCATCCTGGAAAAGTTCGTGCGCAACTCAAAGCTCAACACCATAAGCACGATCTTCCACAAATCTATGCCACTGCTCGTATATGCCGTTGGCATCGACATCATTGGAGGGATACCAAGACTGTCAGTGGGGGTGTATGGGAGCAATCAGAAGGAAACGATGAACATTGGTCTTGCGGGTTAATGAGGGTGATACAAAGGACATGCTTTATAAGAAAAAGGTCTACCCACTGTTTTGGGCAAAACTTTACCATAGACAGCTATAACTTTGAAGTAGTGAAAGACTTTCTATGCTCCGTGGTAAGCACAAGCATTGACGCCACCTCGGAGATAAGGCGAAGTATTACTCATGCCAATCGCTGTATTTTTGGGCTATTAAGACAATTAATCAGACAGTTCAATCAGTGGAACTTTCGTAGCTGGCAGCAACTAGCACAAGACCGCATGTTGTCTGAGGACCAGGCCCACCCAGGACTGTACCGCCAGTCAAAGAAGAAGAAGAAGAATCGATGAAGCATCTTATTATTGCAACTACAAGCCCTAGTAATGTATACAATCGAACTCGAACGTCTGTTAATCGAACATTTCTCAAAGTCGAACTTTTATCGTGAACACTGATTTTTCGTTGCATTTTTCATATATTTTTAGCTCCTTAACTCGAATTTCTGAATTTTTAGAACTCGAACTCAGAACTGAAGTATTGCAGAGATGCCCGACTTCTACCTCTCTTGCCCCTTAAAATGTTTTACAACTGTTTTTTATAACGTGTTCATAAACCAAATTGACCAATCAGAGGACGGCATTGAGGTTATTTCGTGATTAACCGTCAAAAATTCATCAATATCTGTCAAAAAAGTAATCAAGTTCGCCGATGGACTAGGGGGTGATCAGCTGTGAAGTCGGCAATCTCTGTAATATCAATTTCTGCTCGAACTTCTCGAAGATATATTTCAATCATAACGCGAATTTTTCGAGGAATTTACTCACTAGACTACGTTTTCTCAGAAGCCTAAAAGACGAAGTCCCTTTTTCACCTTTAACCTTCTAACAGCGGTCTCAGAGACCTCATAGATTTGTCAATTTCAGATATTTTAAAGCGTTGCGTCGTGCGACATTGTGTAAAATTTAAATGTTACTTTAGTATTGAGTATATAGTATATGTATGCATTGGCGTCAAAATGCAGGTACAGTATATATCAGATATAAGAAAGTCCAAAAATGCCAGACATTTCTTTCTTATATCCGTTCTTTCTTATACCCGATGAACGGATATAAGAAAAAAAATGTGCTTATATCCGAAGAACTGATATAAGAAATTAAATGTTCTTATAAAAAAACTTAAGAAAAGTTTTTATAAAGAAAACATTGTATTCTATATGAAAAAACAAGACGCAACAAAAAAGGGTACATGTCTATGTTTGCATTTATAATCCATGTATGGGCATTAGTGGGCCCGTTTTCAACGTGCAAGCGACAATATTTGTTTGCTTATATGGGTTTTTTGTAATGCCAATTATGTACTCTGTTGCGTTAATTTAAACAACTACTTAAGTGGAATTTATCGATAGACCTCCACTTCGAAAACGAAATTTGTATAAATTCGGAGTTTATCCTTAGACCGACACTTAAGCTTATTAATGAACAACATTAAACTATGCGAGGACATTGACATTGCATCAGACATTGCGTAAGCAAATTAGTTACATTTTACGCACCCTAAACAAGGAAGAATAACTCAAAAGGACCAAGAAGTACATTATAAATGGAAATCGCTTGTAGACTTTTGTAACTACTAGGTGTACATTATCAAGTGCATAACACATCTTTACACATAATGAATTAATTACTCTTCTAGTAGTAATCTTGAATTTTTTTGAACAAGTGTTTTATGTCTTTGCTGCTGTCTTCTTTCAACGCATGCAATTCAATGGCCATGCATAAAATACTACGTCGGCTTGCATTGCTAAAATTAAAGGAATGAGAGGATTGTAGTTACGTAAAATATACGCTAAACGTAAAACGATCCCACATTATTATTAGGGTTGAGAAAGCTGAAGCTATTTTGTTGCAGGCATATTTCAGGTTCAGCAATTTACGCATAACATTTTTCTGCCTTACTCATCCGTTGTAGCTCTGAAAAAGTCTTGGTTGTCCTCATCTATAGAGATCTTACTGAAATTTGCATGGGGCTGTTCACAGTGTGATTGTTTGCACTCATGCTTAAACATTTCTTATAAAAGTTTTTTTTTTCTACATCTTAAGATTTTGGTGTATGAAAAAAGTTTCTTTTATCAGCGGTTTTCTTTTACACGTTCTTTTTTCCATGACGTTGCATGAAATGGTGTACGGTGTATTAGCTTGCATTTCTTATAAGCGGTTCTTTCTTATACAGGACTTTCTTACAACCGATACATACTGAATTACTCGCACTTGACTGTAGTTGATGTCTTTTGAAGTGAAGTTCAATATTCAGAATTGCTTATTTCCAAGAATATTCGCAGGCAGGAAACCTTCGAAACGTATCTACAGCCCGCGTTTGACTAGCTCTAATTGCCATAGAATACTATTTGGCAGATGCACCGATAGGGAATGGGCACACCACTTCTAATTAAGTCATACGATCCTCCCCTTCATTGGTAGTCATCCTCTGTCGCTACTAAGTAAGAACAAATTTGAAAACCAATAACCCTCAAGAACCTGGCCCGAGCGACCTTATAAGCTCGACGAACTCCAGAGAGCTTAATTAACAGTGAGTTGATGTTTTAATTATCCGAAAGTCTACCGCATTGTATTCTCTTTTCGTTTCAAGTGTGCACCTGAATCCTTTCTCCTGATCGAAAGTTATGACTGCCATACATTTTGAAATTGCCTGTATTCCACATACATAAATATAGCGCTACAACGAACGGTCCCTTGTATATGTTCTCTGTGCAGGATTGTGAATCAATGGCTAAGAGATGGGGACGGTGAAAGGGAATCTTCTACCCATGCATCGTCACATAAGTGAATGCTTCGATGGATGGTTTTAATGTGTATCGACGAATGTACATCCCACCGCAAGAGGATTACCTGTCTTAGGGGATACCTACGAACTCACGTATCGATTTTAAGTTTCATTCAAAAACGAAATACATAATTATAGGTTTCAACTTTTAAGGCGATTACTCAGCACTTGGGGTTTGAACTGACGACGGTACCTCATTCGACTTGCTTGACACATGACCTGCTTCTATGAAACTTTTAAGTAACAACAAAAAATATTTGATTACACGATACTTAAGGGGGGGGGGGCACTTTAAATTTTGCTACAAATATATGTGAGCACCTTAAAGAATTGAGTTACACGTATGTTTCTGCAAATCCATAAAAAATATAAGTCATTATTAAGTTTATAGAAACTCACATTTGCTATATAGATGAGTGTTTCCGATCTATGGTTGCAGTTCATAGAATATGCGTTTCTCAGAAAATAGTCAAAAGAACTTTTGAAAAAACACAATGAACTTGAACTAACAAGTTACGAGGTATGCCATACGCAAGCAGTGTATTCTGTTACATGAAAAACGCAATTCCTCGGAAGAAATGTTCAGGACTAAGTGATGAAGAGGAAAGACGTTCTGAAGAATGATGGTCTGACGAACAAACAAATGCTGTCATGGCAAATTCTCCGTTTGCTAAAAAAAGGAATGGTTTCTCACTGCGCGATGGCACACCACAGTCAATATTTATGTTTTGTGGAGATGTTGTACAAATCTTGCACAGAATGCTGCAAAATAAAAAATAACTTTAATTTGCCCAATCGTCAAAACCTTCCTAAGTAACAATTTTTTTTAACTTAGTGCATTGGTATTAGTTGGTTTTTGTTATCTCCTTTTCCTTATTTGAGTCCAAGTGCAGTAGAAGTGAGCTGTTTGTTGTGGATAACATCTTGCAAATGAGATGTCATTGATGTGCTGGCCGTAGCGTTGTGGGTATGTGCTTCGACCACAACGCAACTTAACCTCGCTGCCTGGGAAGGATTCCCGGCCGGAACGACAAAAAAAAAATAATTTTCACGGCCCCACCTATTTCGTGATATTATAATTATTATAAAGCTAGGCTTATACGTTCCCACCGAAAGAAACCGCGAGGTTTCATAAATTTTCTCCGCACCTACCAGGTTCCATCATACATTTTCACGGTCTGCAAACCTCCCGGTTTCTGATAAGTCTCGTTGCATCCCCATTGAATTCTTCCGACCATGAGAGGTTGTCAAACCGAACAAGCGTACAGAGTGCACTTCAGTTTATTTTGGTGATCATTTTCTCATTCTATCTCATTCTCTTTCTATTTGCTGGTTTTCTCACACTATTATTTCCTGTCAACAGGCAGTTGTTCTGGCGGCCATTTATTGAGAGCGAGTGACATTTGTTTTGGCGGCCATTTATACATTGAGAGCGAACGACTCGAAAAATTCAACCTCGGTGGAAACGGCCAATTCAGTAAAAGTTTATCCGAACTTCTTTGTGAGTATAATACCACGTTTCCACCGAACCGAAACCGATTGATTTCGATGAATTCTTATTGAATCCTCAATAGTTGTGAAACCACCAAGTCTCTCAAGACTTTGAATGTAATTAGCTCACAATTTTCAATTCATTACTTCTCTCATCATTAATAGGTACCCGTCAAAACAATTGTCGGTAGCTCAAAAGTCTGCTGACAAGTTAGTGTGAGAACCGCAAATTAAGTATTACAGAAATGGCCGACATCACAGCTGATCGCCCCCTAATACATCGACGAATTTGAGTGTCTTGTTGACAGATATTCATGAATTTTTGACGGTTATTCATAAAATAATGTGAATTAATTTCTCTTGGTTCTCTTGATCTCTTGGTCAATTCGGCTTAAGAAAATGATATATAAAAACTTGTCAAACGCCTATAGGGTCGAGGAGGTAGAAGTCGGCGATCTCGGTAATACTTAATTTCTGTTGAGAACATAAAATGAGAGATAAAAAGAGGAAATGAACACCAAAATAAACTGAAGTTCACGGTGTAAGCTTGCTTCACTAGATTTCACTAGATCTGAAGAAAGTTGATGAAATCTCGCGATTTCGTTTTGTAGAAACGTGGTATGAGACACAAACCTCCGGTTTTAACATGAAACTGATCCGAAACATACAGACGAGAGTGTGATGCTCTCATTACTCTCATTACTTATCGTGTATCCAACGAACGTCTTCATTCAGTATCCCAATCAACGAACTCAAACCACATCGGGTATCTTTGGCATTTATTAGAAAAAATTCGAAAACATGAAATGACATCTAGGTATGAAATGACATCTAGGTATTTGATGTTAAAAGCTGAATTTTGGGAGGGATTTTATGATTAGTTTTGAGACGACAACGAGACTCATAAGTACGATGTCAAAAACAGTTTTACGATTTTTTTTTAAAGAAAAGTAAATATGTATATCCAACAAGTTATAATTTTTTCTTAAATTATTTTTCACCAGGAAACGCCGCACAGTGGTCCTGAAGTGGAAATAAATACCCGAAGCGACATATTTTTCATTCTACAAATATGAGAACCTAGAAAGCGAAAATTTTGTTGACTTTGGATCATCCGTTTGGCTGTATCGCTCAAAGTTGGGACTTTGAAAATTAAAAAAATTGACGTATTTTTTAAGCAAATTTGATGTGCCATATTTCCTAAAATTATGAACATTGGAACCTACCTAGTAAACTTTTTTTAAGAAGGCCGTACATCTTATATCATGCTTACCAATTTTTTAAGCCAGGCTTTTAAGTAAAGGCACATTTTGAGAGGGGCATTTCAATGTTTGATGGACTATAACAAAATGCTCCAAGAGTCTCCAACGGGAGACTAACTTTTTCTGAAAGCTAAAAGTATTGTCCATCGATGCTGTCTGCTTATATTGCCGACATATAAGCAGGTCCTGAGGTCTAAAATACAGTGCGTCCCAGAAAACATCCCAATTTCAGAATTTGTTATAGATTACAAATTTGCTTTAAGTCCCAATTTCGAATCATCGACAATAATAAATAATTTTTTTATGCATTTAAACAAAACAAAAGTGTTTTTTTTTATTTCTTTAACTTAAACGTACTCCGTTAGCTAATGAGATACACCAATTTTGAAACATAATAAAATCTTGCTTGCACTTGTAGTACTTGCACTATGTTTCAAATTTCATTAAGATCGGTTCACGGGTTCAAAAGTTACAGATTTATTTCCAACTCTCCCATACAACGGGACCACTGTGCGCCGACTTTTCCCGTCACATCTCTGCATGCACAACATAATTACTGTTATCTCTAAAACCCTTACAGATCGAATCGAGATCGAATTTTTTCTATACCTTATTTTGAATTGAATTTTTTTTTGCAATCGTATCTTGAAGAGATAACGACACATTTCGTTTTTATTACTCCGTGGGTGTAACATGTCCCGGGACTGTTTCTGGCTTTTATATCAAGAACAACCTCTGCTCAGGCTTAATGTGTGCATTGTTGTTTTGTGTTGGGGGATCGAAGCAGAGCGCAAGGAACCAGTGAGGTTTTTTGTAGAAGAAAATTTTATTTATGTATTTTTTTATAATAATAATAATATGGGTGGCGCTACAGCCCGTAGAGGGCCAGGGCCTAGCTTATCAGCCACCACTCGTGTTGTGCGTGCTATTGTTCTCTCACCCGTGGAAGAACCTACAGTTTAATGCCGACTCCGAACGGCAAAGTTGAGAAACTTTTAGACAGGAAATACTCTTTGAGCATTGTCAGTGACTCGAAAGAGGTGGAGCCGTGTAATATGAAAGGTGGTAAATTCGGGTATCGAACCTGGCACCCTCTGCGTAGGAGTCGACGCACTAACCCACTACGCCACGGCGACCGTATTTATTTATACTCTTCAAAAATATTTGGTTTTATATTTAATTTTAGCTTTGTGTAATTACTTAAGTTAATTAGTTACACTTACTTAATAATATAACAGAAGTGAAGTCATTCCCATTCTATGCCTACCGGAAGTGCCAGATCTGCCTCGAGATGTATAGTCAAGTTCTTCCGAATGTATCGTTAAGTTTTACGGTTATCAACATCCAGATGGCGCTGTTGTCGCTGACAGGTTTGATAGTGGTTGCTGGCCGGGATGTTACAACTTCTTTTTTTATAGTACAGTACACAGATTTTTGTTTTTGGAGACATGGCGCTGGCTCTCGAATAATGCAGAAGGAATAGGCTGGGACAAAAAGTGTCCCATAACTAACTGGATCCTCCCGGCTGATGCTTAGCAGGATCGGTGCTACTGTCCGATCGACTGAGAGATATGTATGTTTTATTTGACGGCCTGTTTAGTTTTTGTAATGTTTGTCCAGCAAGTATGGCTTAAATAAAAAATAAATAAAAATTAAAAAATGTCTTGCTGAGGATGATGCCACACCGGCTACAAATATTCAATACATTTTACATCATCTTTAAACATTCATTTGAAATTCGACTCTATGATGAATTAAGTTCATTTTCAGGCCACCTTAAGTTCACTATGGCAAATCGCGTGAGTGCCTGAATATTTCTTAAATGTTTTCAATATTTGAGTTCTAGTAAAAATAGTTACCAAGGAACGCAGCAGTATTTTTTCATTGATATTACCAGTTAGATGAAAATCGTTTGTAGCGTGAAATTATGTAGCGTAAATATTCTTAATTGCTTCCGTATTTCTTTCAAACCGTCAGTATTCAAACATTAGACAATTAGAAAACTGTAAACACCCCATTATTACTCAATGTCACATGTCAAGAGAGTCAAGAGCAGAGGCCTGACTGCCTTGCGGTAGACCCGACTGAACTTCTATGAAAAAATATCAATTTTCACAATTTTGACGAATTGTGGTCTTGAGTTGTAGAATTGGAAAAGATAATTACATCATCGACTCGACAAAAATGTCATCGCATTTCCACGTCGGAGTTAGGTGAAATGCAAGAAACCAGCGACAGTTGAAACAATAAATCGGGTCAAATGAAACACGTTATATTCTTGGGTAGTATATTTGTCGATGTTTGCGAATTGGCATAGTCGCTGCCACAATTCCATGAATATCGTAGATAGTCATTGTTTTGTCTGGATGATTCGTCCAGTCGTCTCACGGATTTTCTGAATAGGCCATTAGGAACGATCAGAATCAGAAGTCTGAAGTTTGTGAAAACAATGGAGTGGAAAAGATAATAGCACAATGCCGTTCTGCTTGCAAAAATCGAGCAAATTGATATGGTTGGTTTGTTGGGTAGCATTTGTATGTTTTTGTTTTTGAGATTATCCAAAAAACGGAGGAACTAATGATCCCACATTCAACGAGAAGGGTTCGCAGCTTCAGCTGATCCCATGGCTTGAAATATTTTGATACCTCCTTTTCTTGGTCTTGGGAAGATACTTTATTATATGCTTTGTATCCCTTGGTGGACTAGTGTTTTCCTTCGGACGTATCTCGCTTGGTTCTTTGTCCCATTTCGCAATGAACTGCAAGCTTTCATTTCCTGATAAGACACTTTGTAGGCTGACAAGTCCACATTTCAACCGTTCTAAGCCACTTTACTAACAAAAACAAAGAAGTCCAAATCTTGACATTATTATATTTTGAACTTCTTTCTGCACACAAAAAATTAACTCTCATTACTCTCACTTGTATACTACTCACAAAACAAAGAAAAATAAATGAAAACAAACACCTACTTTTGCTTGTCAAAAAAGTTAACATCCAAATACATTTAATGGACTGGTTTCTGCTTAATTCTCACTCAGTACTCCTACACATTGCGTGAACGACTTCTGAGATATTTGAGTTGTTTCAACCGTCCTGTGTTTCAACCGTATCGAGCATACCCCCAGCGACCAAACAAATTCAACATGGAACATTAATAGCCCCCTGCACATCCTGCTCATTTCAATCAAGAAAGATGATTGGTTCAATGTAAGGTTTGAAGGGTTGATAGTACAATTTCTACAATGTGACCATACGATGTACCTAATCAACGCCAGTCGACATGGTTGTTGCATTAGACTATGCTCCAGAGTGTTACGATTCCTTGGAAAACGACAAAAATCTTATAAATGTCGCCCATTCCATTGCATACCGTCGCTCTTGCACGGAATTAAAAAAAAATATTTGTGCGTTCATCTCCGTCGCCTTGTGAAAATTTACCAGTTCTCTGTTTATCTGGCAAACTTCTTGCTTGTCGAAGTATATGTACTTCAAATTGATAACGGACACAAAGGTACGGATTGTACTTGTAAACTTATGGAATAAGAAATGTAATCTTAGGTCTTCTGTCTTTACAGCAAAATACCTCTGAATTCGAGTGTAATTGTTTTATTTTCTCCTCATTTCATTTTCTAACCATTATCATAACCTACGCATCCGTAAGCCAACCTGTATCGATTTATACGCCTTAACGGCGGACACTAGCGAACAAAACCTGACCATTAGTCCAAAACCCTTTAAAGTGCTTTTGACAGATATTTCATTGGGTACACAACTACGCCTGCCAAGGGGACAGTGGGGCTATGTGTCGAACAAATAAACATGCAAAGTTTATATTCCACTTTGTCTTCGGTCCTCGTAAACACATCAAATACCCATAACTTCCCATTTAACCCTCAATCCCTTTGTTTCTGCCACTCTTCGTGGATTTAACTCGTCCTCGAAGCTCACACACCGTACACTCAGCCAAAGAAAGAGCTAGGGTTACTTTTACTCGATGGCTCTACTCTGCACTTTAGAATCCAAGGTATACGGAACCCTTCGAGGAAATTCTTAAGAACGCAATCTCACCCTTCTGTGCTCATCCTTAGTGGAACATTAAAATTCTTCGCAGCACTTCGTAGCGGAATTATTGTAAATTTACGATTTAATAAACATGAGAGTAAAATCCTTTTTCTGCGTTGTTTTTGTTGTTGGTGGTCCTCCCTACTCTTCCCCACAGTCTTCGTTTGTTGTGTTGTGTTGCTTCTTGTACCCTTGTATTTCGATGCTGTTAAGGAAACAATAATGTCGAACTCGTGGTAACCAACGATGGAGGAGGGACGATGTAATCTCAAATATGTGAGAAGTTCTCCAGTTTCCTTCATCGGATGCGCGGGTCGGGTGACTTAAGTGGCGGTGATGGTTGCTAGTGTGGGGGAGGGAGGTGTGTAAGCCAATAGGTGAGGGCTTGATGCACATACATTTCAAGAATTTCCACAGGGGTATAAATTAATACAGTTGAGTGCAGAAAATTTCATACCATTTAATTAAAAAATATATATTTTTTGCTAAAATAGGTTATAACATATTAAATGTATTAAGGCCAGTCCATAATGGACGTAAGAAGACTTAAGGCAACCTATGCAATCGAGTGAATGTGCAGACGTCACTGTCATAATAATAACAACTTTGCTCAGTATTATTAAGTTTCGTTGGATTGCGTTAAGTTTCAATGAGTTTCGTTAAGTTTCGTTAAGTTTCGTTGGGTTTCGTTAAGTTTGGAGTTTCGTTCAACTTGGTTCACTTCTCCTCATCTAAGTGTTCGTAAACTACAGTTTTTGTTGAAATTTTGTTTTGGTTTCGAAGAGTTCCGTGCACGGTCAGGGTGATTAGGACAATCAAGGTTGAGCGTTTAGAGATAAACGATTATTTATAGCTTCTTTGCCTCCTCGCTATGTCTAAAAGGCTAGCAGCAGAATATAGATAGTCCGCCTCTGTTCTAGTAAAATGGAAATTCTTCAACGAGGACAGGGGATTTTGTAAAGAAGAGACGACAAGAGGATGGAGAAGTAAAATTATGGAGAGGAGTTTTTGTCTTATTGATTATTTTGAGTTTTTTGTTTGGTTAGTTCTTTCGATTAAAAGGCAAGTTAGCAGAGCAGTTGCTCATAAAGATCATAAAATACTTTGCATTACGAACTCCTGACACTGTTTGGAAAACAATGCCTTACTCATGATTTCATTAAAATGCCTTTGAAACTATGTTTGAATGGCATGCATTCCCACAATCCCTTAACTCATGCCGGATACTTGGTATTCCAACGAGCGTGGAATGCGAATTTAAGTTCTCTTTTATTTTTATCCCTGCAACATTTTCCGATTGGCTGCCAATATCTGATTCACGCTCTCCCCAGCTTAAATTAATCCTTCCGCCGACGTTATACTTCTTCTCATTGATCGCATCAGAAGAATATACCGAGAAGCATCATTCTACCGCAAGGAGTGAAATGAACTTTCAAGGAGACGACAACACAATCCAAATCCCCCGATTGTCGAATGTGGCGGAATAAGATTGATTACACATTAATTAAGATAATCCCCTCATCAGTGTTTCGCATCCTCGTGGGAAATACCGAACATTCAATGCGCACGAATGTTCGTATCTGCGATCCCAAAACGGAGCCAAAGAGGAGAAAAAAAAAAAAAAAAAAAAAAAACGCGCCACAAAAACAAATGATACCGTCATGGTAGATTAATCCTTTTGTCCTCGCTGCTTCATGGGGAAAATCTAAACATCCCCAAAATACCGATTCTTCGACTGAATAGGTGATGACCAATGAGGCGCTCGATCCGAATTCAATTTCTCCCCTTCGCACCCCAATTGAATTTGTCGAAAAAAGGATTAACATAAATATTTCATAGAGAATTTGAGAGGGGGAAAAGGGCATTTCCCACCTAAAAGCAATTTCTCACCCCGTCGAACATCCCACGCACTTGAGACCGAAAGTGTTTCACATGCGAGTATTCAAATGTATTCGTGTTTTTTTTTGTTTCCTGTTTCCTATTTGTGTTTTTGCTTCTTTTATTTCTTTCAATGTTTCCGTCCCCTCACTTTCGAATTAGTGACTGGCGGTTGAGGGTGGCGGGTGTGTATTGGGTGCTCGGGCGACGTGGGATGTGTTAGCATGTGTACTCCGGTGTAATGCGGAAATTCTGACAAAGTGAACAACTTCTTAAATGAGCTTAAAAAAAGAAAACAAAATAAAAAAAGTTTCACCCCACAAGTGCTAATACAAACACATAAAATGCACAGTGGGTGACGGAAATCTTCGGACCGACAGATGAAGTGACTTGATGGTGTGGTCTGGTTTTCTTGCGTTCTATTTCAGGGATATTCTTATGTAGCAAAAGTGGATCTGAATATGTGTAGAGCAAAGCGGGGCTAGTTGTAACAGGGGTAACTGTGTCCCAATGTTCAACAGAATTAAGAAATATGTGATAGAGAAAAATGCTTCTTTTTTCCATGCCTTTCGGGGTATCTGCTTCAATTAATCTAGGTTTAAGGATCTGCGATGAGTTACGAAAAATGGCAGAGTTCTAACTTTTTAATTTTTTTATCCTCTCTCTCTACAAGAAAGACAGACAGTGCTGATTTTGTTTTCTTATCATGCTGTTGTGTTCTAGTTTCAATTGGGTGTAGATCTAATTTTGTGTGAGTTGGGGTTGTTGGTAAATTTTGGTTTTTGTTTTTTCATTTTTTACGCAGGGGTAAGTTGTAACACGCAACAAACTACTCATTTGGTTTTTTAAATGATTGCTATGAACATGTGCTGTGTTTACCATGCCCATCGGGCTACAATCAGTGTTTTTCCATCCTGAGGAAGTAAGGGCTTGTCCGCAGGTGGAACAAACAAAACCGTACTTTATTAGGAAATTGAAAAATCAGCTATATTAACCTATACGCCAGAGAAGGAAGCACTTCTACTTGAGAAAATAAAACAAAAAACACTTATCAGTGAAAAAAAGGTTTAAAACCAGAACGCACATCGCTTGTAGGTAAGGTTTCCTAACTTCATCGACTCTTTCTCCGGCCAGCGTCGGATTTTCAAGGTCTGGTGGGATTCTATCAAATATCCTAGCTTTGTTCACATATCTTTGCGTTTGGGAAGAAATGGCCAGAGTGGATGTTTCCTCCTCGGAAGGTCAGAAAATAAAAAAGAACTAATATCCAGTGTTGATCGCAATGTGATCTTGTGATGACCTGATGATGATCTTGTCGACGATTAAATGATAACGGGTCCGCGAAGTCCCTCTATGTGGGAAAGTCCACTATCTTGAGGAACGACGGGGTAGCGCAGTGGGTGCCTGCCCTTGTTTAGTAGGTTCCCCGGTTCGAATCCCAGTAAGGTTAATGCGCTTTTATCTGGTTTTCAAATCTGGTCTAGACACCATTTGCTGTTGGGATGAAATTAACGGGATAATCACTAGAACGGCCAGTGGTCAATGGTTGTAATCTATCTGTGGGTATCACAATCGACCAATATGGTCTAAATGTGCTGGTGAATTTACAAGCAGCCCCCTACTTTCATCATTCATCAGGCCTCCTTTGTTCAGCATAGCGCTTAAATTCGCATGGCAGATTTTGTTGTCGATGATAGGGCATGAAATATTTGTCCAAAACCACATTCACAATTGCACAGTTGCAAAAATGCTTATATAGATCTGAACGTGCGCAAATCTGCTGGTCCAGATTGTATTCTCCCAATACTTGTGAGGATGTGTTGATCGGTTCGCTTGCGGAGATTCAGCCCATCCCTGACTCATGGCTTCAGCTTAAGGTCTTCCAAATGCTGATGAATCAGTTTATGAAATATTTCAGAACGGGTGGTTTGATGTAATAGGTCACCGAAAAATGAGAACAACAAATGCTGAGGCATTTGACAGATTTCAGCGCGTTCCGGTGGTACTAATGATTCTTGAATAGGTTGGTTGGTTGCTATATCCGTTCTGTCTCCGACACTTTATCTCATTTGTAGCCACCTTTTAATCGAATTCGGCCTCAGCTTTTCACATTCGTTCCGAAAATACCAGCATGTGTTGAGCACAACGCACTTCGATGTCGACCAGCATTAAAATTCAAGGCTTCTAAAACTCCTTGCTGTCTGCTGCCACTCAAGCAAACCTTTCATAATCAGACATTATGCATGAATTACGTTTTTGTCGATGAAATTGAAAAACGTTCTTCACTTGAAATGTGTGTCGACACAACTCGTGGGCGTCAATAATGCTGCTACAATGCCTCATGCGATGCAAGAAACATTTCACACGCTCTCATTTGGTTTCAATTTATGAGACCTACATCCCTCCTAGACTTGAGTACGTCATGCCTTGTCTGGTGCTTCCAAGACCTCTCTGCCTCTGCACCTACTGGATAGAATCCAAAAGCTTATGATTAAACTGCAGAATCCCTGGAACACCGACGCACTCTCTTTGTTCTCTTCTTTGTTTTATCACCGTTTTAACCAACGATGCTTAAGTGAGGCTGGCCAAGTGCATTCCTCTCCACCATGATTTCAACCGCAATACTCGTCTCCTCACACAGAATTAGGAAAATCCTGTTAAAAGCCTCTCCAGTTCCTGGATACCTAAGTAAAGCTGAATGATTTGCTGAAACTCCACTTTGACGCCCACTTTTCTACGAATATAAACGAACAGAAATAGCAGGAAAGTTAGAAGACTTATGTTGCAATGTCACCAGACAACAACTTCGGTCGTTTGTCGAACACAGATTTCATCTTTCTAAATCACCTAAGCTGGTCGTCATGGACCCAATAAATATGCGTCTCTATAGCAATTTGGTACTGAGATTGTTAACTCTTTCACCTCTTTTTTGGGTTTTTGGTACGTTCCGAAATGGAGAGAGGTAATAGTGGTTGTTGTACCAACCCGTAGAGTGCCGAAGGATTACTGACCAATCAGCCTACCTTCCTTCCTATGGAAGGTTGATCGATGATGGATATGTACTTCAGAGCGAGAGTAAAACTCAGCGCTTTATCATCAGCACACCAGGCCTAACGTAAAAGCAAATTCCTTCATTTCCTTGAATTCTGAGCTGATTGAACTCATGCAGAGTTTGGATGCAGCGCCAGGAAATGCAGAGGTGGGATCAGTACACCTCAGAGAGGGATTCTTTCGCTACAGCGTACACTTACAGTTGTGGATGTAAGCTCATCGTCTACACGGATGACATAGCTATAGCAGTTGGTTAGAGTCAATCCGGCTATGATCAAATTAGTCCTTTTTCCGAGAAAATTCTACTAATCACCACACCAGACTCCATGGAAACCCGCTTAGGTTTTCAGATAGAAAGCTTAACTGGAAAGAAATAATAAAGCAACAATAGCGTTATTAGTCTTTAAAAATGCATTGGGTTGAAGATGAGAAACTTGACCTTAGGTAATAGACTAGCACGTGAAGTTTAGGGCAGATTCTATTACGGGCCATGATTGTATGATGGCCTAGATAAAACAACTTGAGTCGAACGATGGCTTTAGGGTAATTTTTTTCACCAAAAGTAAAAAACATAACTTTGGGATTTTTCTCTTGAATTTCCGGATTTGTTTTCATTCACTCAAAGTTTATGGTTTAAACTTTCAAATTACAACCCATGAGTTTATTAACTCGTCCTTTTCTCAATATATGGAAATAGCAGAAGTTAAGGGATGAAATCGGGGATTTTGCTCTCTCTCTCTTTTCTTCTATTTTCGTAATTGCCTGCTCACGTATGTATACGGTCATGGGATTATTGTGTGTGTCTTTTATCGTTTTCGTCTCTCATAGCGGACAAATATATTGGTGATCGAACTAACACAGGATTCGTTGCTGTGAAAAAAGAGAAGTTACTACGGCCCTAACGATTTCATTTGAATTAACGAAGTATTTGAAAGATTCTTTGCATTTGTTAAGAGACAGAGAAATATAATTCGCACGGATCAATTCAGCTTGTGCTTGTGCTGTTCTCCATAACATGCCGACGGCAACTGAAAACCAGAGATAATGGAGGATAGGGATCTGCAGGCATTATTTATTATTTCTGCTGAAAACGTTCGCTCTCAAAAAACAGCACACAATGTAAATTCAAACTAGAAAATGGCATTATATGTACGAATTGTCAACAAAATCCGGGGGAAATTTAAAAAGAAAAATTAGGATAACTTCTGGGTTTCAAATTTCAGACTGTGAGTTGAAACAGTGAATAAAATCAATTTTCAACTCGTCGATTAAATTATGAGATGAGACCAATCTGGAAGTTGATCAACTTCCAGTCTTGCGGTAAGTTGTGAACAAAACGCGTTGGTATACACATACATAATTACTGCCTAAGGTTCATCAAGCTATAGCATCTGCATTTCAAGAGCGGACTGTGATATCCTTCCGACCTTCCTACCTTACCTTATGACCAAAGTTCGCAACTATACATCCTCACCTCTTTTACATCTACATTGACCCTCGGACCAAGCTATGTCTTGACATTATAAGCTTGTTTGCGCTAACAAATTTAAAAAATAAGGTTATTGTGGCGTATGTGAAACATTTTTTGTTTGTAAAACTAAGATCGCGAATACAAGCGGAGATAAGAGCTAAGCACTAAGAAAGTGCTGTTATGGGAGTTACTCGCTGGAATAGGATGTGAAACACGGCAGTTCGCGAGAAACTCAATGTTCAGCACCTGCTTCTCCGAAAGAAAAGAACTACGCTTCTTTCGATGATTTGGTTACGTGGCACGAATTTCCACATAATCACCGATTTCATCAGGTAGGCGACCCCTTGGTAGCTCCAGGACGAATTGGTTTGACCGGACCTGTTCAAAAACTCGCCTTGTTCCGTTTGGGCATAACTTCTGATGAATTAGACCCGATGGTGGAGGATCGAGTGCCCAGGAGATCTCACAACCGTGCTTTGCTTCCGCGACCCTTTTAGTGGACCATGCAGGCCAGAATATGATGATGTCTGTTCGACTGTCTGTTCGAATGTCCTGCATATCTACCATAGTAGATTAAGCGTAACAGTGCCATCGTTAACTTCCAATAATAAACGTACTACTTTCAAGCAGGGAATCTCGTGAAGTGTAACGAAGACTTCGTGTGTTGATTAGCAGTTTTTTTCGATAAAATCCATGGAATGATTTTCGACGCACGAAGAATTTAAGTATCTTAGCCACGAACTACTACTCCATCTGCCGGCGCTTTCCTTTGAAGGCCTTGAGAAACACTATCATTTGGAACACATGCATCTATCGAGCTAAGAGACTATGCTGCTAAATAAAAAATAGAATAAAAGTAATATGTTTATTTCCAATTACAAACATAATACAAGATGTTTGGTATAATACAAGATGACAGAATGACAGAAAAATAAATTTAAATAAATTTATTTACTTATTCTTCCGTCTTTCAAGTACAAAGCTTTTTAAGGCTACTGATAACAGTAATAACATTTCATTTCTTATTAATAATAATGCCTAGTATAAGCAGAAATTAACATACAATTATAATGTAACTTAGAGTAAATTGCTACTCAAAAAAGTTAAGATTTCATTTTTACATTTATCTCTACTCATATTAAAGTCTATAACATGCAACTAAGTTGAATTTTATGCAAGCATTAGTTATAGGATCATTTTGCCCATAGTTTGTACTATGCCTCGAAACATAAAAGAAATCACTAGGCCTCAGATAACTAGACGGGGTAAACACTAAACATGGACCGGACAATCAATGTGCGCAGTAATGACGTCATGAGCGAAAAGAACTGAATAATAAGTCCTTCTTAAATGCAGTTGCTTTAGATCGATAAGCTGATATCTAGCATTATAATATGGCATATTTGAATTCCACGACATCTTTCGAAGAGCAAACCTAGTAAATCTTTTTTGTATTCTCTCAATACGAATAGCGCTATTTTTATATAAAGGATTCCATTTTAAACACCAGTATTCTAATATAGAGCGAATTAACGAAACATACACAGACTTAAGAGTGTAAGAGTCTTGAAAATCTTTTGAATTTCGAAATAAGAATCCTAGCATGGAGTTGGCCTTTGAAATAATATAGTCTATGTGCATAGAAAAAGTCAGTTGAACGTCGAATATAACCCCTAGATCTTTATGCGAACATACTTTTGTTAAGATTGTATTATCAATCTAATATTTATAGATTATAGGAGATAAAATTTAAAAAATGTCATAACTGAGCATTTACTAATATTGAAATGTAGTCTATTCAAATCGCACCAATTCTGTACAGATGAGATATCATTTTGCAACTCCATTGCATCGGCCAATGATCGCACTGATTTAAAAATTTTTTAAATCGTCAGCTTATAAAAGGCAGTTAAGTAGAAACAGAAGAGGGCTGGGGTACCTTGAGGTACCCCAGAGAAATTGAAAATTACCCGTGACAGATCACTTCCTATTTTTACAAACTGTCTGCGATTTGTAAGGTAGCTAGTTATCCATTTCTAGATTTTAGAATGAAAACCAATCATCTCTAGATTTTTTATGAGCACATTATGTTGAACACGGTCAAATGCCTTCGAGAAGTCAGTGTATATGGAGTAAACTTGAAGTCTCGCTTCCATGGAACTTAGGCAAAAGTTTGTAAATATAACCAAATTGATCGAAGTTGATCTTCCACTCACAAAGCCATGTTGAAATTGTGATATTTGGTTTCGAACTTCAGCATATTTTTTTCTTAACAACAGCCTCGAATAATTCCGGTATTAATTGGAGTTTAGCTATTGGTCTGTAGTTGACAATAGAACTTTTAGGTCCAGATTTATGAATTGGGCTGATGTGAGAATCCTTCCAGCAATCCAAAAATTCGCCGCGAGCCAGTGACATATTAAAAAAGATAGTCAGGGGCTTGACTAATCCGTCCTTACACATTTTTAAAAAAAGCGGGGGAAGATTATCAGGCTCTAGGCTTGCACTAGAATCCAGTGAGGACAGCTCAGAAAGGATATCATCATTCGTCAATTCTAATCGCCCCATGTCTGTGATTGTATTTGCTCGAAGTTCTGACAGGTTGTAGCAGGTTTGAACGAAGATAGAGGAAGCCACTTTGGTCGGCTAACAATCTCGAGTTCCACAGCGACGTTGGGATTGTTGTTGGTTCCAACGATGGGTTGCCCTTGTTGGTACGAGTATGAGCAACTGTTTGCCATATGGAAGCATCGGGCACTAGGGGTTCATCGACCTGTGTATCGATTTCATCTACAGGTTCCACAGCTGACGCACTTGTGTTTGTTGCACTTTGTACAGCTGATACAACAAGAGCAGATTTCTTATTCGGAGCGGCCTGCTCTATGGATGAACAATTTGGTTTTTTGTTATTAGCAATTGCAGCACTAGGAGGTGTAGGACTTGTAGGTTATTCTGCTAGCAGAATTCAAACGTTGGGCACTGGCTTTAGCAATGGAAGGGGAAGCGCGGGGCGCAGTTCGTTTATTCATCGCTTGAGAGCGAGTAATAACTTGCGATTTAGCACTGACATTCACTGAAGATCCCGATATTAAGTTCTTAATTTCAGTTAATTCAGACTGGAGCTTATCAATCTTAGCCATAACGAGGTCGGTATCAATAATTTGACTGCCGCACTTAGTACAGTTCAAAGAAACCATTGTAGGCAAGTTAATTAAACACTCTAGTGGAAAACACGTCTGACAAGTATGCGGTCAGAACGAGCGAAATTAACAACAGTGTGAGACATAAAATAAATGTTGGCGTTTTTTTCAAGCTATATACATGCCCATGGTTGATCTAAAATAAAAATTTGCTACAAAAAAATTTACCAAACGAACTAAAAAATTACCGAAAAATTCGAATGCTGGAAGCTTCAACATTAGCATCCAGGAACGTGTCAAAAAGTCCTGCATGGCTTTATATTACTGTAAAAAAACCTATAGGGTGTAAATGGGGTCTATGGGGTCGCCTGTGGTTCACTGCCTATTTGTATCAGTAGTCAACAGGCAGGCCGCACGGCGATCAGACTGAAATCGCTGCTTATGTGGAAGAAACTTAATAAATTCCGATCCTTATCAGGAAGCAACGACCTCACGATACCTCAAATCATCTTCAAGAATTATTTCTCAACCAGCATAATCGCCGGATCCTACTGGCCGGTCCTCTGCGAATCTTTGCATATTAATCGAAGATGGACGAAGGAGTGTGTTACTCTAAGGACCCGAATTTCCAACTACAGTCAAAAAATGGAATGTGGCGAAAATGAGACAAGAAGTTAAACTCCTCCAAAATAGTAAAAAAAAACGTGTCTTGCACTGGTAAACAGACCAAAACTAATTTTTTAATTCATATTAAAAATAAAAAAATTAACATATTACTTGTATTTAAAAAATTGAGACATTTTTGATTGTGTCTTTTTAGACTCTGAATTCTTTTCCACAGCTGACTCTCGTAAGTTTTGCAGAGCTGTAATATTATTCAGTGAAACATCATTTTCTTCAGCACATTGAAGGAAAATGTTTAGTGCTTGGATTTCAGCCCCTGCTTTGATTTTTGGCAGTGGGGATTCTTTAACTGCATTTTCGTCATCACTTTCAATTTCTTCGTCTCCCAAGTTGCTGCAAGTCGGTTCCAGATTGGTTTCATTTTCGGCAATCCAATCATTTATAGTCAGTAGGGGATAGCTCTTGAAGCAAATCATTTATCGATGATATTATTTCGCGGTCTTTTAGGATTTGCTCCCTTATGACACTCAAAGGTTACAAATCATCTTCATTATAATCATTGCTTGAGTTTATCAAAGGGTTCCAGCACTTTTGTATTGCCGTAGACTGAACCTTGTCCCATGCATTAGCCAAGAGACATACGGCGTGTCTCAAATTAAATGCTTTTATTTTAGTCTGCAAATCTGACCCTTGACTAGCGACCAAATGTGCCAATAGACTCTTTTTGTAATTCAGTTTAGTCAAGTTGATCACATTTTGATCCATTGGTTGGAGAATAGCGGTGCAATTTGCTGGTAAGCACATGGTGACTATCATTCCATCATTACTTTTCAGCTCGCCGTCTATCTTCAGAAGAGGGCTCTGCTACTGTTGGACAACGCAACTTGTCATCCAAATACAAGTTGCGTTGTCCAACAGTAGCAGAGCCCTCTTCTGAAGATTTCTAGACCCAAGAAACTGTCTTACCTAAATGAAGAAACAAATATGTAAATTAAAAAGAAATCGTTATAAAAGTCGATCAACTTTATTAAACATGTTACCTCTGGTACAAACGTTGAGTGAAACCATTCTTCAAACAACGAGAAAGTCATCCACACATTTTTATTGCCCTTATAAATGACGGGTTTATTTTCAAAATTTTTAAACGCTCTAGGATTTAGAGCTTTCCCGATGACGAATAATTTTATATTGTGAATCCCAGATGCGTTCGTGCAAGCAAGAAACGTTATTCTCTCTTTCCGACCTGGAGCGGTTGCTTCTTTAAAGCTTACAAGGGTTTTTTTTTTGGCATAAGCTTAAAAAATAAACCGGACTCGTCCGGCGTTGTAAATTTGATTTGGTGACAGACCGAGCTCTTGAATTGTATTTTTGAACTTAACCAAAAACGGTTCAACGAGTTTCGGCTTCCCCAAATTTTAAGGTTGCGGATTCCATGCCTTTTTTTAAAATTTGACATTTATACAAGGCTTTCCCCATACGTGGGAACTCACACGCTCTTAAAGTTACTCGTTTTCCCGGTCCACATTCTGAATTAACAACAAATTTTGTTAGCGCTCCTTGTCTCCTCTTAATTCTACTTATGTTAGAACTGTTTCGTTTATATTTCTCAGAAAGCGATTTAGCAGTTACACCCTTGTTAATTTGATCTAGAATTTCACTTTTTTGCTTTATAGAAAGCTTAGGAACACTTTTTACAATAGCCATAACTAATAGTACACAGTAATTCGACTAACGACACTAACGACTACAGAGTAAAAGGCACGAAAAACTACGCCTGTCATACAAAACGCAAACATCGTCTAAGAAACATCTGCATAAAAAGTACAACGAATAGCTGTAAAATAACTGCCCAGACATAGCAAAAATAAACAAGAAGGAAAATATACAAATAGCGAACGAAAAAAGGGTTTATGAAATGTATGTATAGTTGCTTTTATCGAGTCACTTCTTTTTCGAGGAGTTGCAATTACTGAGTCAACAATGGTAAGACTTAAGGTGTTGCTTTTATCGAGGAGTTGCACGTATGCACGTAGGCACGAGGGTTGCTTTTATTGAGGTCGCACTGTATACCAAACTACTGTAGCGTCTTTCAGGAAAAAAAACTAAGATCTGTCCTGACCAGAAATTAAGAATTACAGAGATAGCCGACTTCACAGCTGATTGCCCCCTTGTCCATCGACAAATTTGAGTGATTTTTTTTTACTGATATTCATGATTTATTTACGGTTATTCACGAAGTAACGTAAATGCCGTCCTCTGATTGGTCAATTTGGTTTATGAACACGTTATAAAAAACGGTTGTCAAAAATCTTAAGGGGAAAGAGTGGTAAAAGTCGGTCATCTCTGTAATACTTCATTTCTGGTCCTGACTAAAAAACAATGAAATATTAGGCTCAGAAGATGTGACACTGTAATATTTGAGAAAATTGTGAAGCAGACGAACTCGCTAGAAACTGTACTACATCAACACTCTTTCCGGGTGGAAGACACCTGCCGTAAATGCATATCACTAATACGAATACTTTCACGCACATTTATATTATATGATGTTCGTATTCAATAACTTCGGTAGGCAAATGAATGAAAGAAATTTAACTAAATTTTGGACTAATTAGTTCGTTTTTGAATTACTAAAAATTCTACCACTTAGAACTTTTGTGAAATCAATGGCCTAATGCAGCCTCACATTAGGTGACAATCAAACAGGCTTGGATCGAATAAATATTTATAGTGTGATCAACATTTTATTGTGCTGGTATTTATTTACAAATTATGCTTACTTGCTATTTACAAAAATTACATAAATTATACATAAAAACATTGCTAACCTACGGCGAAACTTTAACGTATCACAAATACGAATATGGGCGGACAAAACATTTGTCCTTACGCATTTTTAGGGGTGTTTGCATCCTTGAAGACGTTCATGCCTTTTGTTGATACAATCAACATACAAGATACAATCAGCAGCTGAGCTAAAAATGGCCCCATTCGAGAAGATGATTTTTTAGCCAATATTCGGATATCCAAGCAACATTTACAGCGAAAATTAGCAAACTTACTGCATTGTCTTTGGTTGCCCGGGATCGTGTTCTCAACGGCGTTGAAACGACTTTTCTTCTTTGTCACTGGCGGCTATGTTTTCTTCATTTCGTACCAATCACTGTATGGTTGGTGGCTTTTGGCCCGCTGAAACTTCTCCACGACGAGACAAATGTGCAAGCCACTGGAGTCAAGATGACGGCTGACCTCATGATGATATTCACTTTTCTTATTTAAATTTAGATCTTTTTAGGATCCAGAATTTCGATTATTTTATTTTAATAATTTCTTCCCCTTGAGCAAGTTCTTAAGGCTCATTCACAATGAAAAAGCAAAAATTATTGAATATTTTGACAGCTGTCATTTTTAATTTTGACAGCTGCTGAAACATAACAATTGGATTAACTTTCATTGCTGGTCACCCATAAATAATTCGCAGACGTGAGAGTAAGACGCTCAACGTGTCGTTTGCTATTTAAGAATCTTCGGCTTAAAAATTAAGTTGGTTTGTTTGTTGACGTCTTTCTTCCCGAAGGTTTTTGACGATTTAAGAAAAGAGAACAAGCAACTCCGAAGCTAATGTGCAGCTGTGACAAGAGGTTCGTTAGACAACATGTCTTAATTATTGCATATTTTCCTTGTCAGTATTGACAGCTCTAAATCGGCTTGAATTTCGCCACAACTGAACCTTAAATGCTGTCCGGCGATAATCGGATTGGCAATTAAATTTAATGAATTCAACAGTCTAGTTGCAACACACATTTGAATATTCAGGTAGACACGAACCTCTGTTAACATCATCTCCGGTCACAGCTGTGCCGGAGACAACATTATGAAACTTGCTGGAGGGCCGAGTAAAAATCTGAAACCACTGGCGAGGCAGAGCGAGGCAGCGCGGAACATTAACATCCCACACATAGAAGACCTTCAAGTGTACACAATTCCCATCCACCTTTTGTGCCCGCTGGCATTGCTTCGAAAACTGCCTCGACATTTGGTGTGGAATAGAGAGGCTGCCTTAATTAAATCTACGAACGCCTCGAACCGAGAAAGGACATGATAGGGATTGTGAAATTGAAATTGTTTTGGGGTCGGTAATAAATCACCGGTGTCGTCCGAGTCTGAGTTCAAGTCCGTGGTTGTTAGTGTCCCCTCCCCCGGATTCCGGCACTGGACGATGGAAAACTACTCACAAGAGAAGGAAGCCAGCGCCAGTGTCCTGGAACCGTTTGGACTATGCTTAAGTGAACAACGAAATGGCCGGTGGAATTGCACGTGCCTGCATGGGGCAAGCGAACATCAGCAACACCACTACCGCCATCAACAGCAACAGCTACAAATACAAAAACAAAAGCATGCAAGAAAAAAAAGCAATGTTTTTGGTAACAATACCGGAAGGACGGCCGAAAACAAGAAAAAAAAATCATTGACACGGCCAACGAACGAAAGCAGTCACAGCGAAAATAGATAATTAAGTTCTGCTTGTTGGATGCAAATTGTTGTTGGGCCTTATAATCCGAGAAGAATGGCAGATTCCGAGGGCGGGAAACAAGAAATACGAGGGATTGAAAAAAAAAAATGCCAAAAGTGCTAAAATGGCGAATTAAATGCTTAATCCATGACTTAAGGGGACTGTCGGCTTTAAAATTGCTTTCCGATGATTGTGCTAGAGCTTGCTGGTATTCTCGAGTGAGCTGGCGCGTTCGTTTCAGAGGGGATACTGTGCGTGTGACAGCAATTTAGTGAAGTGATCGTGTAAATGGGGGTATGGAAGATGTGTCCTCAGAAGACAAGGCGCTGTGTAAGGAATGAGATGAAAATGGTTTCAGAAAGCTTAAAGGTTAGAATATGATGGATGTACCCTCGTTAATACGTCTCTTTAAAACCACGATTAAGATACTGCCAGGCTCGCATACGATTGCATTTTGCGATTGGTTAACGATCTTAGCTAGGCTCTCGCTTTCCATCGCAATCTACTACAATTCATCAGGAGACTACTATTCATCGCATTTATAGTATATCATGCCTCGGAAGTCGTGATGACGGGGCCACATAACCCATTGTATTTGAAAAAGTATCTCCTCAACATTAACCACATAAATGTCTGGTAAAAATATGCTGTAATATACAATAGTAAGGGTCTGGATAAAAATATTGTTCTTTCAGATGTGCGAGGCACCAGGTCATCGATGACGAGAGGGGTGTCATAATAGACCCCAAAAAACATGCACCAACTACACTGAGATTCTAGTTAGTGTGCTATGTACAGAAAACCACCAGGCCCTCTCACTAAGTGGTACACCACAAGGTGGAGTATTTCCATCCATGTTTTGCATTCTTACTCTGTACAACTCTTCATACTTTCGTCAAGATGGGTGTCAAAGACCCCGTTTATGCGGTACTGTTAAAAGAAAATAATCTTCCCAGGCATGAAATGAACAGTCAAAGTTGGGTTAGGTTAACGCGACTGTCACATCTGAATCCTCTTTGACCAATATACAGTGGCGAACAAAACTGGATACATCATTTCATTACATTTCTTCCCTGCGACGGGTTTGGAAATTCGGAAATTCAGCACTAATACACATTTTCAGCATACAAATTTTCTTCCGACTTCACTTCTCGAGTTAATAGTGCAACAATTCCAGGCACTTTACGAGACAGTTTTGATTCCTCTATAACGAAATGTATAACTTTTGTCATTTGCTGTACGTGTAAGTGCACGGAAAAGTGTAAAAATTCCCTAAATTGTTTCATTCAATACTTAAACAATACTCATTCAAACAAAAGTCTTTCGAAATTCAGCTTTTTCAGATTTCATTTTCAAAAAATTGTCTTGGTCTTTTCGTACTATATTTTTTTTCTATAGCAGACGCCAGCTTAATTCTACCCAGTGTCCTTTTAAAAGTCCTCTCGCGTAATGTTCGTATATTCTTCTGGCGTTTCGGCATCAGTTTTAACGATGGCGTTTTGGGCACCCGCTTTTATTATGCAGGTCCCAATTTTTGTTTCTTTCCGTGGTGGAGCGTCGGTGCAATGGTATAGACCGAGCTTCTGTGCTATGTCCTATGATTAGAGACCTTTTTAAGATTGGAAAACAATCTTGTTCTCAATATATTTTTTATATTTATATTACTTTATTAAAATTATTAAAATTTAAATATAAAAACTTATAATTATGGCCAATTTGTTTTCCTGATGAATTATTCTATATCTATAATCATGATATCTGACATTACTTCTAGGCTACTGCATGAATAGTTTTCTAGCATGCCTTTGCTTGCTTTTTTCACGGGCTGGACAGGTTCCAAGGTTGTGTAGCGTAGTTTCTTCCTCTGCCTCCTCCATGTAACTCCTCCAGAAGTCGTTGATGGGGGCACCCATCCTTCTAGCATGGAGGCCAAGAAGGAAATGCCCAGTTATAATGCATACGGCATTACTGATTTTCCTTTCTAGTTTTAGGAGTTTAAATGTTGTTTTTTCCTATCGTTTTGTTGAAGACCATATCGAACTCGAGGTCCTGCATGCGTCTAGTTTCTTCCATGTCCGATTGGTGATATTGGTGGCTTCTGTTAGTTATATTTTATAACTTGATGTGCAATAAGTATTTATTACTTGATGTGAGGATTTGACCATGGCAGTCTCCCCACACGTTCTAGCTAGGTAAGGTTAGTTGGTTTGTGACGAAACGGTTTAGCTAGCCAAAGCTGATTCTATTTAGCTCGTTGATGTTATTGAAGAAACACCTAGCGACTCTATCGGCCTTGCAATTGCTCGGAAGTCACAATGTCCCGGCACCTACCAGAGTTGTAAGTTAAAGTGCTCAGACATCTCGGAGACAGCCACAATTAAGGAATGTTTTTGAATTGAACATGACATTGTCCAAGGACATGACTGTCCGAACGAATGGTGATATTTTTGGAACTCAAAAAAAAGAAAAAAGGAATTACAAAGTTAAGGCCCAAGACCATAGAATCCGTCGCGTGCTTTGCGTCATGTCAACAAATTGGCAACTCATAAGGCCTTATGAGGGAGAGAAATTCTCGACGACGGATGGAATTGGAGAACTTTTAACCGCGACTTTAGGTAGCCCCAAAGAATAGGATGGTAAAATCTGGCGATCTTGTTGGCCATCTCAAATCGCCAAAACGGGAGATAACGCTATCAGGGATCGCTACTTTCACAATATCGACACAATTATTTCACGCACTTGCGGAGTATAGCGCGCCATTGATTGTCTGTTTGTATACTCCAGCTGTCCACATATGTCACATAAGATATGACGTAGGAAGCTATTTGCCAAAATTATAACATCTACCGATAGATTGTTCTTGAGCCACGACATTGCCTCTTTTATCCCTGTTCTAGCTAATTCGTCGGCCTGGAATACCACTATGCCCAGGGATCGAGCATGGTGTGGGGTTGTAACTGATCGCTATCTCCCTAAGAGATAATAGAGTAAAGAATTAGAGAGACTGCGAAGTTTTGCTCTTATTCTTTGCTTTAATTGATGGTGTATCCAGAGGTTTGATGTCCGCCGGACTGTCTGTGTAAATAGCGATAGATAACGCATCTATTGGGTTCACAGAACCTCCGGTGTAAAGTCAAATTCATCGCGAACGCAAGGCAGCTTGGTCTTGATGACTGGAAGCAGCGTGCCTAGGACCGTCAACGACGGAAGGCAGCTTTAGCTCGGGCTCTGATCCTCCAAGGGTCGTTGGCCTGTTAAATAAGTAAGTACTGGAATACACTACAATGGCTAGAAATTGAGTCAGTCCCCATTTGCGACTGAGGGTCCTCCTACAATTGTAAACAGCTACCGCAGACTTCCTAATCCAGTCTTAAATATTTGGTTTCCAGCTTGGATAACTGTCTATTATTGAGCCTAGCTATTTGGCTTAACTAGGTAAACTTAGTTCAAGTTAGAACACAAATTGCCTGCGAGCTCAAGAGCCAGTGACCAGATAAGTTAATAAAATAAATTCCTGCGAACTTTTGAAGCGATCAATTGAACCGATGCTTCGTCGCCGCAACTACTAATCGTCCAAAATTTCATCCTAAATTCAATTGATGTTAAATGGCACCACGAAAACCTCGCTCGCAAGGTAAAGCAAGAGCGCATTACGATACAGGAGAGCAAAAGGTACAAGTCAAACTGAATCCGTATTTAAACGAAACTTTTCCAATATGTACCGGGCCACGTTGGGGGCGCCGGCAACTTATCATACCCCTAGATAGTAATAAATTCACCAAAATACATTTTACACAGCCGCAATTTGCCAGAGGGTCGAATGAGAGAAGGTAGGTCACCGTGGCCCGGCTCGGCTTGAGGAGGATGAACTTTTGCATAGAATAATCAGGATGATGTCATAAGAAGCATAAAGTTTCGCAATATTAGTGCATTGGACTTTGAGCGGAGTGGTTGCCATGGCTGCACTTGGTGAGCTATTTATTGGGTGGGGGTTAGGAACGATTTAAATTCTTGCTGTACGAGTATGTGTAGTCCTTTTGTAACCAATGGCTGCTGGCAAATTTGCGTACAGGTACCGATAAGTACTTAAGCATATGTTTTAACAGGCCAGCCCACAGTGTGGATGGTGCATTTGAGAGCTTTTTGTGGCAGTTTTCGGGTCAAGGACCAATGGGGTGGAAACCCTCATGGGCTTGGATTTGTGTTTATCGTTGAGCGAGAGGTAGACAGGATATCTTAATTGGTAGTGAAGAAATGCATCTTTCATGTATGCAATATATAAATATGTAATCCACAAATTTGGTGAAAGACTGACAAATACTTGTGACAAAAATGTTCTCGAAGTCGAGTGATAACGGATCACGTTACACCAGATTTGTGATGGACATGTAACTTACAACTGTTTGCTCACAGGTTCGATGAAAATTAAGTCGATAAACAAAATAAAATGTTTCTTGGATCTCTAATTCGCGGCAAAGATGACATTTCTTTCGGGAAATTATCGAATGGTAGGTAGTCAGTGGAGAAACATCTTCCTTCACATCTGAATGCTTTCTGTACTGGAAATAGATTCTAAACGTTGCGTTCCTTCATATTCTCAGACATTTATTGATAATTCGTGTAAGACTCGTTCTGTAGTTGGTTCAGTTGTAGAAGTATGTGAAGTGTTAGTCCCACTCATCGAGATTCAATCAAACGCAAATGCACTTTTGTCAGAAAATATATGTTGGTATTTTAAAGGATTAGGACAACTACGACTTGCCATAGAACGCATGACTTGGTCTGAACAGTGGAGAAACGTGATTTTTTTGGACGAAAAAAAGTTCAATCTTGATGGGCCAGACTGTTTCAATAAATATTGACATGATGTAAAAAGTACTGAGAGGTTCTTCACAAAGTTTTGAATGTTGATCTTTGACGGTCTGGACAGATTTTTGATGTCATAGCATGATTCCAATATGCAACATTTCTGGCCGAATGAACTCGGAAGATTATGTTACTCTGTTGGAAGAAGTTTTGGTTGATTTTTTTGTAACATCAATTTGATTTAAATTGTTTTTCCAACAAGATAATCCTGCAATTCATGGGTCGCTGGCAAATCGTGAGTGGTTCTCTGATAAAGAAGACACGTTCACCTTAAACCCGATCGAAAACATATGATACATAAACATATGACAGATATGAAATCGGTGGAGGACTCCCAAAAGGCTGTTACAATGGAGTGGACTCTAATTTCAGCCGAGGAGTTCCAAAAAGTGGTTGATTCGATGCCAAGTCGGTTTTTCGAAGTTATTCGAAGTATAAAAGTTTCATTAATTAATACTTTTATTCTAATTTTTATACAGATTTTCCTTTTATCTTGAATTTCGCAGTACAAATTGAGTGGTTTATTGTTTAATTAAATAAAAATGTATTTAATTTTTTTAATCACTTCTGTTCTCTGTCTAAGTAAATTATTTAGTTACATTCAACAAGCGTTACCTCGCCTCTTCGCTAGACGTTTAATTTATTTGCTTACCAAATTGGAAAACATTTATTATTTTTTTTCTCTGAAATGAATTTATTGCATGCCTCTGTGATAACAAATATTTTTGGTTTTTCCATCACGTGCGAACACAATCAAATTAGAAGGTTTCCCTATTACGTGAACGTACATCTGAGAAAGAATTATTTTCCAAATTCAAACCAAACGATTGGAAAAGCCTTTTTTCTATAAAACTGAAACGGCAACATAAGAAAAGTCGTGGATTATTTTAAAAGTGCAAAGGACCTAACTCCTGTTTTCAGTTGAAGTAGATTGTAAACACAAATGAGTGGTGGAGTGAATTAGACAATATTGCAAAATGCGAATCTACTCCTTTTGGACTAAAGTCCTAGATACCTTCTTCAAAGTATTAGAGCTGTTCAACCGCACCACCATAGATTGATCGCACTTCAGGTGAAAAGACCTGTATAAATCTATTCAATTCATATAAGTATGTTCTACGATTCAATTTCGTCGAAATCGATTTCATTTTTTTTCGAAGTTGAATCGATGTGAAATTTCGTGTTCCACATTTCGATTTCATTGATTTTCGCGTGCTTTAAATTCGAACCAATCTAGTTATGTGAATTGTGAAATTTTGAAAAGAAGCTTACAGCTGACGCGATGTAGTTGTGTAAGTGATTGATGAATGCGATATACATACATATATGTAAATGTACAATTTAAATATTTTATTTAAATAGGGGAAAACTTAAGAATATTGATCAAGATGCAATATATATTTGTTTTATATATCGCAAGAGGTTTGACAAAAGGATATCGCGTAACTGATGTTTCCTTTTCCAAAGGTTTGGAAAGGTCACCACGGCCTACTGTTAAATTTATATTCAATAAAGTTGAAATAGTGGTTTTCTGAACTTTTATGGCGTGACCAAGCGAAATAGCGATTCATTTTTATATATGCAGATAAGTTTTTAAATAGCTCTGCACAGTAATAAACTTTGTTTTGAATTGAATATCAGTTGCATTCTTAATTGCTTCTGGCTTAGAACCGCTGTAATTAACTAATCTAATAGTGGATATTCAAAATTGCATGAGGATTGAGCAAATTTTTCAAGTTTACATAAGGTGATTTCTTCGCAACGGCCTTGAATCGTTTAAACGTCTGGGTCAATTCAAGTATGCATTGTAGAAGTTATAGTCAGGTCCATATAGATGGCTTTCCATGCCCCTCCACATATGAAGATTCAAGTTCGGTGGGACCATCTATGTTTATTAAAGTATCGTTCATACACACATGATATTTGTGATGCCAAAGGAAGATGCATGCGCGTATTTTCAAAAATCTACCAAACAAATTTATTGGCATATGTATATTCATATTCGCATATTCATTATGAGAACGCACAATTTTTTCCAAAAGCATTTTAAAAAATCGTGCACATCATTCTGTGCACTTCAGTTATTCTACAAAATACCCTTTTTGTAGATTACAAATACAAATTTGTAATACCCAGAATTTGGTGAAACGAGAAAAATTCCTAATTTAGTTAAAAAACACCTGAAAATACAAATTTTTAAATTTGTGAAGTGAATGTGAAATCATCTTAATATTTTTGATGCACTGGTACTTCGACAGATTTCGTTAGCGCATCAATTTCATCTGATGTTATGAATTCAATATCTTGAATCTTGTTCTTCCAGTTCCTGAATATTGTTCAGTAATATGGTGTCCGTTACATATGAACAGTGTAGTAAGTCTAGAAAAAGTTCAGAAGTCCTTTACTAGATTTCATATAAAACGAATGGAGTGTAATCTTGATACCATGCCCCATATCTAACAAGATTTACTTTAATATGTTTTGATACATAAGAACAGAGACGAAGTGTTCATCGCATAATGTTCATAAATGATATTTTGTCGTACCGTGTAAATTTGATTTGAGATCCTTGAAAATGTTAAGTTTTATTCACCTGAAGGAATTCTTCGAACTCGAAAATTCCTATTAAAACCAAGCCGCTTTTATAATTGTGGCTTTAATGAACCCCTAACTAAATGTATTAGTCAAATTAACTCTGTTCGTGTAGAAATAGACCTATGTGATGAGAGACAAAAGTTTAAACATTCTTTTTTAAATCTCTGACAATTTCTCTGAATTAATTTAATTTACTATCTAAGATCTATTTATTCAATTTAAATTACTGTTTGTATAATTTTTTATTACTAAATCTGGGTCGCCGTGGCGTAGTGGGTAAGTGCATCGACTCCTACGCAGAGGGTGTCAAGTTCGATACCCGAATTTACCACCTTTCATATTTTACGGCACCACCTCTTTCGAGTCACTGACAATGCTCAAAGAGTATTCCTGTCTAGAAAAAGCTTCTCAACTTCGCCGTTAGGAGTCGGCATTAAATTGTAGGTCCCTTCCACTCGTGCAAGAACAATAGGACGCACAACACGAGTGGTTGCTGAGAAGCTAGGCCCAGGTTCGACTCGGACTGTAGCGCCACCCATATTATTATTATTAAATCTATTTATTCATATATTTAAGTAGTACTTTGTTGTCCTATATTTATTTACTCATGGTTATCAAAATGTCTACCTTGTACTTAGAATATAAGAATATTATTATATGTTTCCGAAATTTGAGAGAGTTAAACTAGGTAGATGGAATAAATAAATAATTTAAGTAAATAGCCGTGTTTTTTGTTAATCGCTATCGAGCGCTAGTGAAGTGATTCGCAGTGGCTGGCTTTGATTTTTATCTGTCAAAATATATGAAAAAGAAATTTATTTATTCGAAATTGATGTCAAAATGTATGAAAAAAAATACAAAGTCGAATTTTTATCGGCAGCCACTTTTCACTGCCGATATTATAGGCAGTTATAGACAGTAGGTTGTTATATGTGCTTTATGTGCCAAATCCTTCTTCACTATTTATATATTTTTGAAAAAACACGGCTAATGTCAAAATATCAGTCTTTCCATCTGATTCCTCCTCTTTGACAAAATGGAAGCTAATGTCAAGGTGTATTATTTTCAATGGCATATCATTGCATTCGCAATTGTTTGAGCATTACGGTTGTTCGTCAATATTGTAACTGGAAGTTGTAGCTCTTCGAAAAGGAATCTAAAAAATATGTCCCCTTTTGCATCACGTATTCAGCATCCATCTTCTCCACTACAAATGAAAGCATATCCATCTTGTGATTTCCGATCGTTATAATCGTTGACCCAACTTGCATCAGCTCACACATAGAGTCTTGCAGATTTTTCTTGTATACCATACCCACATTCCAGGAGTCCTTAAGGTAGCGCAAAATATGCATCACCTACTTCTAATGTGATGGAGTACTAATCACTTATGACAAACTAGACGTTGAAAGATACCGCAAACTTCCTATCAAGCCTTGAGAACGTTTATTCAGTCTAATAGTAATTTTCAAAGACTCTTCTTCTTCTTCTAATGCTACAGTCCGGGGTGGACCTCGGCCTCAACCAACAAGCCTCTCCAGCTTGCACGATCTTTAGTCAGTTGCCTCCAATTTCGCACGCCAAGTTGGTCTTCTCCACTTGTGTGGGCGTCATCCAACTCCATTTCATCGCTTTTTTGTCGCTTCTCGGTTTCATTTCTTTTGAAATTTGAAGCTTATTGAATTTGTCTGTAGTTCACAATGACATGCGATGGCACAAATATGGTAACCCCGGGCTTGCAAATGTTGAAGAAAACGTGGGCTTTCGACAAGCTGCCTACGCTTGGACAAAAGACAAAAGATTTCAATGTCGAATTGACACTGAGGGTGCTACTCATGCCGTCTAAAGTACCCTCCTTAGAATTTTTTGTCAAGTTGAATGTACTACCCCACAAGGCGAATGTCCCTGACCGTAAGTTCAACAAATTGCTAACTTCTCCTATGTGTGCTCAAGAAAAATCCGCATAATCAATCAGTGCCCCGAGAAAAACCGAAGCTGATGTAAGGATATTCACCCGCATATCGTCCCACAGTCATTAGGCAGACAAGATTTACCTGGCATCGGTTACCGCCCCCCATTTGCTCGTATTTCAATCGACTGGAAGAGACGAACATTTCAATTGAACCGATAAACTTAAGAAAAATTGTTGTACGCACATCTGTGCGCTCGCCTTTGTTTGTCTAGAGAGTAAATTTACTGGAACTCGTAGGAGGCTCCCCTTCCACACGCCACAGGAGTTTGTGCAAATGTGCAACATTCCTAAGAAATGTTGGAAGTACACAACAAGAGCAGCTTACTTCAAGGTGGGTGGGTGGGGGCGGAGGAAGAATATACTTTGAATCAGACTTTCAATCAGGTTGCCTAACCGGGCTCCTACGCTTCTGGCACGGGAACTTGAACTTGTCTAAGAAGAATGGAAAGAAAAAGTCTCAAGAGAATTACATATAATATATGATCCTGGAATTGTCTTAAGTTAACAAGAATTGATGGGATACAAGGCAAGAGGACACTCGGATGTTTGATCTGGGTCAGGGATGGCGGTCCGGATTACTGTCGATTTGGGGGTACACACCCTGGGGCGGAATGCCAAAATGTACACACGGTAGTGGTGGTGACATTGGCAGTGCAACTCATAAACATTCCATAAACAATTGACTTTCTTTGTAGAACGCATTGCTACACTTTGAATTTAAGCAATTCCAGAGGAGTTATGAAAATGCTATGAAAAACGTCGTATCTTAGACGATTTAACGCAGAATTCCAAATCAGTTTGAGGACTAGGTATACAGAAATGATTCTGCCAGATTCTCAGTGTATTTCATTGTGGGATGGAGATGCAGATGGCCTCGCAGTGGGCGACATTGTTCTACATTCTGGCACACTGAAAAAGGATTCGTGAACAAATATGTAGCAATTGTTAGTCTGATGGGATTATGGTCTGGTGATTTTCATTTCATGGTTTTGACTTCAATTCTGTGATTTTTTCTGCAGGTCTGGGTCGGTGATCAATAAGTGGTGACAAACGTTGATGTTTAACTTGTCGGTTGGGTAGGTTACGGCGAAAGTGGATTGCGGAATGATTAAATTGAGCTCGACGGCATTTTTTCGTTTATTTTTCAAATCAATTCTTTGTTGAAGCATGTTTTATAAAACAAAAAAAAATACATGCAGCCGACTATATAAATTATGCATGGGCGATCGATACGAAAAACCTTAATTTATGTCCCTTATTCATGAATAAAAATGATGTGGAATTTATTGCATAACAAGTCAATTTGCATGCTTAATCGAGGCACTGCCTATATGTCTTATTTTTCGCATCAATTCTCAAACCTAACTACAGGCTCATCCATTATACAGTTCCAAAAGTAAATTTAACTGGAATCTGCTTGGAGTAAATTTTTGTTAACATTTTTACTTGGTGATTGTGTTACTGTTTGGTTTGTCAGTGTTCTATTTTTGACAGATCACGGGTGATTTGTGACACATGTCAAAGGCTGGTTCATGGAAAGACTTACACCGGCAATTCCAAATGATTTGTTTTCGGACATTTTCGGATAAGAAAATGATGTGCAAATTAAACTTTCACTTTATTTTTAAATTTGTATGTCCTATTATGCTCTTATGTGTTATTGAATTGTTTTTGGGTGATTAGGAGAGCCTTTTATTTTGTATTTTTTCTTATTTTTTTAAATTTTTATTTTATTTTTTATTTATTAACTTTTTAAAACTGTATGAAAAATATCTGAAAATTGTTTTTTAATTACAATAATAATCATTTCCACCAAAAATAAATTGTTTTACCTTAAAAAAAACTATTTTGCCCAGGTTTTCGTTACAAATACAGTCGAACTTCGATAGGTCGAATAATGTAATAGTTCGAATGAAATTGGTTGGCAATAGCTCCAAGACTGAAATTGACATGTAATTTGACTTCGATATGTCGAACTTCAGTTACTCGAATGTCTTGATAACTCGAACAAATTATTTGACGTCACCTTCGACAAGTCGCATTCAGAAGAGAAATTCCCAAATTCTGCGTATTCTACAAGTTCGTTTTATTAGGAATCGCTTTCCGCGCACTGCGTTTGTATGCTCCTTTGACCTTGTATAAACAAAACCGTGGTTTTGCTGAATATTCCAAACGGGACGGAAGAGGATGAAATTCCTTTGGTTTTCAGAACTGAGGGAGGAACTCAACTTAAGATGGAATTTGAAGCTTGAACAAAATTACATATGATGATTTTTTGCAGGTGAATGTCGGTATTGTTACTTAGGAGTTTCCCGCAGATGAAGATATTGTCGACATATTTCGATGTGAATCCGAATCTCCTCAGTAACGACAATAACGATGACAGCGCCAATGATTACGGTCAGTCTTTAAATACAATAATATTTCCCTATTAATATTATTATATTTATAGACTCATGAAACAAGCGATTCTGTGTACGTACAATGGATTACATTCCAATGAAGATTTTTTTAAAAACAAAATGAAAAAAATCCACTCTTCAGTCATTCCATCATATTTTAAATAAAAAGTCGCAGATAAATAAACAATTTTGCATCTTACTTGATGACTCGAATTTTTTTTTGTGGCAAGTGGTGGTTCGAGTTTTCGAAGTTCGACTGTACTATGTGCCTAACTGAGCCACGGGCATAATACCGTCAGGGCACTCATTTACTTACTTACCAGTTCAACCACCAATCTCAATCAATCTGTGGCCAGAAGTCTTCAATTCTTGAGAGAGTGGAACATATGAATGAACAATACACCATGTTCTTCATAATTTTCTATTGCGGCAACCACTGTGACGACTGTATGGCGCTGTTTGTTAGCGGGGTCCTCGGTTCGAATCCCACTGAAAGTAAAGTTAATACGCATATATCTAGTTTTCAAATCTGTTCCAGTCACCATTTGCCGTTGGGATCAAATTAACAGCACTATAACTGGAGTGGTCGAGCAGTGGTAGTAGTCTGACTGTGGGTATCACAATGGACCAACATGGTCTAAGTGTCCTGGTGAATTTACTAGCAGACGCTCTACCTAACATAGCTAACGGGAACCACTTTTTCTGAAATTCGATACTCGGGACAGGGATAATTTTAAAAACGGATGATGGTCTCTTTGAAGGAAAAGTTCTGTTTGCGTCCTTTCGTCCAGTTTGTGGAGAATAAGACTCAACCACGAACTCTACGGGCTGTACAGCGACATGCGACTTAAGGTGGCGCACACAAGTGGAGAATTACCACAATGACGTGAGTAATTGGGGGATCCGGCCAGAAATCGCATTAGTTGGTTGAAGCCCAGGCCCACTGTAGACTGTAGTGCTACACAGAAATGAACAAGACTGTATAAATTAAATGAACACACGCGTTACCATTTTCCAAATTATTCGTATTGCTCTGGATTTACCATAGCTCCAAAAAGAACTGAACTTATACCTAACAACATTAAATACCTAAAAAACCTATCAGAGGAGTTGAGTCGTTCGTCGGTTCTTTTATCGCGCGTGGAAGGTAGACTGCTGCGTCGAGGAAACTACTGTTGCGCGTGGATGGAAAACTAATGCGCCGGCGAAACTGCTACTGCGCGTCGATGGTGACTACTACTGCGAGGGAATGGCAAATTGATATTGGTATGTTACCAGAACTTAAACATTGTTTGTTTTAAAGAAAATGTTTTTTTAATAGGGGAATCAGTTTCAATCCAAATGCTTCCGAAACTGACTCAGTACCTCCAGTTGAATGCTTGCAGGCATGAAGGCGAATGTAAGGTGTCCAAGCAGGAGCGTATTTAATAGTGTCAGTTTTTTTTATTTTATTTTGTGACTACACACCGCTTCTGTTGGATGTGCTGTCCACAAGGCTGACGCTTACTGTGTGTAAATGGTTTTGAAAAATTTGAATTTTATTTGTGAACGCACTCTATCACTAATGCAAACTCTCATTGTCAATTTATTCAGTAAAGTCAACATTTTCATCATGGTAAAGTACACGAACGAGCAATGTCTGCAAATTATACAAATTTTCTAACGAAATTCGGAGTCGCAGCACCGCAACTTTAAAAGTGTTTTTTTAAGAAGAAGCTCATCTTGTGGCTCAATAGGTTCCTCAATAAGCAAAATATGCATCATTGGTCGGGTGGAAATCCACATGTGCTTCATGAATCACCACTTCATCCACAAAAAATAACTGTTTGGTGCTGTTTGCATGCCGGCGCCGTTATTTTGTCGACGACAACGATGGTCACGTTACTGTGAATGGTCAGCGTTATCGCGGCGTGATTACCGATTATTTTTGGCCCGAATTGAAAGTTATGGTCTTGGACGACATGTGGTTTCAACAGGATCATGCCACAAGCCACACAACACACGTTACAATCGATTTATTGAAGAGTAAGTATGGTGAGCGTGAGTCGCCGTGGTGTAGTAGGCTAGTGCGTCGACTCCTACGAAGAGGGTGCCAGGTTCGATACCCGAATTTACCACCTTTCATTTTTCACGGCTCCACATCTTTCGAGTCATTGACAATGCTCAAAGAGTATTTCCTGTTTAGAAAAAAGCTTCTCAAATTCGTGTTCGGAGTCGGCATTAAATTGTAGGTCCCTTCCACTAGTGAGAGAACTATAGCACGCACAACACGAGTGGTTTCTGAGAAGCTAGGCCCTGGGTCTCTACGGGCTGTAGTGCCATCCATATTATAAGTATGGTGAGCGTGTTATCTCAAGAAATATGCCAGTCGATTGGCCACCTCGTTCGTGCGATTTAACGCCGCTAAACTATTTTCTGTGGACAACAATGCTCCAGATAAGAGGGTCGTCGAATCCGAACCTTCTGGTTCGAGAAGGACAGGAAGACCGAATTTCCAGTTTAAGTATCAAGTAATCGTGGATGCAAGACAGCTTGGTCTTGATGACTGGAAGCAGCGTGCCCAGGACTGTCAGGAATGGAAAGCAGCTATCGCTCTGGCTCGGACCTTGCATGGGTCGTCAACCAGATAAATAAGTAAGACTATTTTCTCTGGGGCTACCTTGTGTCATTGGTTTATGCCAACAAGCCGCCGACGTTGGAAGTACTCAAAGTCAACATTGAAGGCGGCCGTTTCGGGCGAAATGTGCAGCCGAGTCGTTGAAAATTGGGTCCAACGAAACGCCCTCTGCAAACGTGCCCGCGGTGGCCACATGAACGAAGTCGAATTCCAATCATACATGTTTTGATTGTACTTCAAGCCGATAGTAAAATTTTTGAAATATCTCAAATGGTTTACTTTGGTTGTCAAAGTGTCCTTATTCTCCCCTTTAGTTGCAGTGAATATGCTGTCGAGTTTCTCATAAACGATGACAAGTCTCTTCGATGGGGGTGTCCTCTTGCCACTTACGAAGTCGATTACCCTGGCAAAGTAGACTACGACTTAACTCACCCTACGGGTCACTGATGATTAGCAGATCAGTATAATTATGTGAATAAGAGAAGAGAAGAGAAGACAGATTCAATACCCCACGGCAACTCTTGCTCTCACTCTTTTAAGGCCCCTGCAAATTTTTCTCCAATTATATTTGAAGTCAGACTCCCTTTGGCTTAAGCCGATTTTCCCATCTCGCTCAGTCAAGCATTCCGGCAAAGCAGTGCATAAGTTTCGGCACGAAACACCCTTTGAGCCCGAATTTAATTATTGAAACAATGTCATAATTTAATATGCACCCCAGCCCCAAGGCGTCAACTAGTCGCACTTCTTCCAACAGAACCAACGGCAACCACTCGCACTTCATCATCCACAAGATTTACTAACACTCTGTGAGACGGTTGTCTTCTTGGATATTCCCATTGGGGTTTCCGCTTCTCGTAACCTGATTTATCACCACAAACACTCTTAATGGGATTTGCGGGGCACATTCGGGGAACTCAAAAGGCTCCCAGGACCGGCTTCATGTTTGACGAACGAGAGCATTTGTTCTTTTCTAAATGAAAATCTGCTTTAATTTTGTTGGAAAATTGCTTTTCTCCGCCGTCCCAAACCGCCGCGCCACCATGTAGAATGTAAAGCAGATGGCGCGTTATTGGAAGTCTGTCACATTACCCAACTCATGGCTCAGACACACCAACGCCAAAGTTCTGTGTGAGAGACTTGTGACACATAGTCAAGGAGAAAGTCAAGTCGTCAAGCTATGGCACACCACACCGTCGGCAACAGTGTGGGCGCAACTCCTCCATCCATATCGGCTTCAAGTGAATTAATTTCTAATGAAATGATATTTCAGGGATATTTACATGCCATTAATTGAAAGAGTCTGGTTAAGTGGAATGGGTTGACTTGACGTACAGTGAGTAGTGAAATGAACAATAAACATCGGTTCGCGAGTGTCGCTCAGTGGGTGCGGACACAGACGTGTGCCAGAGATAATGAGACATTTGACGGTGTTTAATGCCACTACGTTTGTGGTGCGACTTCTATTATGCAGTTACACTTGGGGACAACGAAAAGGATTGTGAGGGAATGAAAGAACGTGCGACCACGAATGGAGGATTCACGTAATCAGTTAGCGTTAGCGGGTTGATTTCCCTTGTACATGGGAGAAGGGTGGTACATTTTCTGTCGGATGCGGAAGAATGGATTGCGGTTAGGTGATGATAGGGACAGCTTTGTTTTGCGATACTAAGCAGAAAACAAGGGAGAAGCGACAGCTCAGTCACGAACGAATTTCTTTCTCTATTGAGGTTTACTATGTTTTAACGAGAAAAGCTTTTCTTTTTCAGAGTAAGCGTGGCGTGGTGGTTAGGCGCGTCGACTCTAGGTTCAATTCTTGACACGAACAAGGTTCATAGTTGACGGTCCACTTCTTTCGAGTGGCGAACGATGCTGGGGAAGTTTACATGTCTAGAAAGAGATTCAACCTGCGGCATTACACTGCCAGACCCTGAGGGTTGTGACTTTACTGCTATTGCAGTAGATCAACTGCATTTTTTTGAAAAATAAATCTACTGCCTTTAAATAAAATCGACTGTCTTTAAATAAAATCGACTGCACTTTTGGTCCTACGAAAAAAGTCATTCAATATGTAAATGTTATCCACAAAATATGTTTTCAATTCTATCACTGAATTTAGTCAGTTTAATAATAATAATTTATACTGGGTGCACATTTCATTCTTTTCATTTACGTGCATGCCATATTTTATGCCGACTTTTATCGAATAAATAATAAGGAAGTCCCACACGTATCGGTGAATACAATGAATTTCAACAAAATATTTCGATATTTAATACAAATGTAGTCTTAATGTTTCAAATACTCGATGGGTATCGATGGGAATTGTTGCTGATCGACTAATAGAGCAATGGACTCGGATTACTTTAACCACATAAATTTTTAAAAGCCTGATTCTGCAGTTTGAAATTGTTTAACTGATTCTAAAATAAACGTTTTATTTTTCTTTCCTTTTTTTCGCAGCATTTTGGGATCGAGTTCCAGAGATTTTGAAGAAAGCAAAATTTATGAATTAAAATAATATTTAGTCCAATGCAATTTTTTTTTGGTGAGTCGCCATGGCGTAGTGGATTGCCTGGTTTGAATCACCAATCTACCAACTTTCACAATTCACGGCTTCCGCTTCTTTCGAGTCACTGACAATGCTCAAAGAGTATTCCTGTCTAGAAAAAGCTTCTCAACTTCGCCGTTCGGAGTCGGCATAAAACTGTAGGTCCCTTCCATTCGTGAAATAACAATAGCACGCACAACACGAGGGGTAGCTGAGAAGCTAGGTCCAGGTCCGCCTCGGACTGTCGCGCCACCCATATTATTATATAATGCAATTTATAAGTTTGTAGTCAAATAAAAAAGCGTTTCCGTTTTAAGTTAGTTCTTAGAAGATAATGCCACATATGTAAAGCTTAAATGGAAGAAGCACGTCAAAAAGAAACATGAGGAGCTCCAATTAAGATACACACACATGTACTGGCTTATTGGTAAATACTCCAAGCTAAGTACTGACAATAAATTGCGTATATGCAAGCAAGTGCTAAAACCCGTCTGGACGTATGGTATACAACTATGAGGTTGTACCCAAGAAAGAAATACTACAAACTTTAAAAAATAAAGTGCTAAGGGCCATTATCAACGGACCCTGGTTCATACGAAACAACGATATCCACAGAGATCTTGGAATTTCATCAGTCTAAGATGAAGTAACGAATTTTGCTCGTAAGCATAAGCGTCGCCTGGAAGAGTACATAAACCCTGCTGTCCTTCCAATTCTCGACGAAAGAAACTCTTTTCGTCGTCTTCAAAGGTCTAAAAACCCTGACCTAGCACGGTGAATTTAACCCGCGCTTAACTGCGGTGTTGGCAAGAACTCTGAATGGAGTATCTCTTGCCAAATGCGACTAAATCAAGAAAGAAAAACTGCTGGATAAGTGTAAAATTTAGTTGTAGTGGAAATATATTTTATTTGAAGGGAGGTGTTTTTACTGGGAAAAAATCCCTTTCGCTATGTGGGAACGGTCCTCATAATGTCTTTTGAAGTTTTTCACCTACCCTCGCAAAAAAAAAGGAAAAAACATAGTAGTGTCGCGGCAGAATGAAAATTTTCGACAGAAGGTTTAGGGTAAATCTCGAAGCAAATTAAATACAACCAGTTTACAAAAGGTTATCCTTTGTAAGGAAAGTAAATGGGCGACGTTAATAAGGGTTCTTGGGAACTTTCAGATTCCGTGTTTGTGTGTGATTAAAAGCCTTTCATTTGACTACATGCAATTAAAAAAAAAAAAAAAAACGATATTTTCTCGCAGTGACTATGCATTACAGCAGTCGGTGACTGGATTCATAAAAGCAATGTATCAGTCAAACTGCGATCTGGTTGGGAGTGATTTTTGTTTTTCCCAGGATTGCGGCGAGTTCGAAAGGTGGACTTTTTCATGCAAAAATTGTTCCTAAGAACATCAGACTGATACTCTCTCATCACCTTAAAGGAATTTCGGTTCTTTGAAATATGTCGTGACTTCCAATCTTTTTATTTAAAAGTATGACCCCTTTTCATCGTATTTTGCTCCTGATTCTTTCTTAAATATTTTTAGAAGTTGGTTATTTTATTATATCAAACATTAAATAGATCAATGAAACATTTATCATTAAATAGAAAAACAATTAATGTCTAGCTAGCAATTGATACGCTTTTTTTTTTGTTTTCTTATTTTGAACAAATTTTTTGTCTTATGTCAATATATTATATATTATATGTACAGTGGATTCTCCCTAATTCTTATTTCTCTCTAACCTTTAACTTGATTTTTTAGCCATTTTTTACATATGTAAATACATTTCCCTCAATTTTCCATACAAAAATATTCTCTCTAAGTCAAACTCCCTCTAACTCGAACATATCATGGCATCCCGTGAAAATTCGATTTCGTCCACTGCATTTCTTCTTGTTCTTTTTTAAATTATTTTTGTGTATTTAAGTGATATTTTAAAAAAAAATAAAAACCTACTGCCAAACGATATAATCTACTGCGTTTTTTTAAATCCACTTGGGACATGTTTTCAAAAAGTCCCATCTCTGCCTCCCCACAAGAGAGAGAATTATAGTAGGTACGACAACTTGATCTGAGTAATTTTTTGATTTCTAGTGATTTGTAGTGTTTTTTTTTTTTAAGTGAATTTTGTTTATTTAAACCATTTTAACTTACATGCTATACGAAAGTACTTAAAACTAGCTTAACTAACTTAAGAATTTACAAATGTTCTTAATACTAACCCACTGACCCTATGCGGGTACTCTAAGCTAATCGGATATACTTTCTAAATGTGCCTTTCAGCTTAATCTACGTTTTTTTAGTCATTAAGACAATCTTTTATTTCTTTATTCATTTGCCAAGAAAACTTGTAAAAAACTTGGCTTAACTTAACTACTAAAATTACCTTATACTAACTTAACCTAACATAAAACTTAATACTATCTTAACTTTATCCGTAACAGTACGGACACGTGCACCAGGGCGTATCTGTTGTGTAGGCTACAGAGATAATGGATGATAGAGATATCCAACTTCAGTCATTTTTACCCCTAGCCCACAACGAAGATGTAGTGGCAATCCCTTGCATTTCACTTATACTTTCACAACGCTCATCAGTTCACCACAATATGGCGGCCGATTCGTGAATTTTGTGGGAAAAAACGGCAGATTCATGAATTTAGTGGGATAATGGCAGCGGATTCGTGAATCTTGCCCACAATCCATGTACTTTCCATGTAACATACCTGGGTATGTTGTTCGGAGGGTGTTCAAAAGTTGACTAGTATTTTTAAGAGAATTTTCTTACAATGTTATATGGACTTTCGTGAATAAAAATGTATTGGAATGCCCATTTAACTAGAAGTGTTTGACCTAAAATGAATTCTTAAGTATTACATTATTATTAAGCCATACCTGACAAATTAACTCAAAAAATGAAGTTCGCTTTATACGCTTAACTTGATTTCGTACCCGGCCTTGCCCGGGTTTGTTTCTTCAACCGGTACTTTACCTGTACATCAATGACTTTTCTTTTGTCATTGATGCCTATCCCAATCTCTCGTTCACATCCCTACTCATAATGAGTACAATTCGTTGACTGTGTGCATACATGTTGAAGTTTGAATTATCAATGTGTGCTGAAGCAAACCGGACGGAACGTGGAGGGATATCAAGCGATTTATAAAAAAAAAGTTCTTGGAAATCCCATCTATGTACCTGCGCGCGATCACTTGTTGTGCAAATTGAAGTCAAACTTCATGAACCATGAACAAAATTAGCCTATCTTGTAACACATTATGTAAATAGTCTAGCTCTGAAATTTTATCAAAATCGGCTTATCCGTTCAGAAGTTCAATATTCACAATTTCAGCAACATTGAATGATTTGTGTGAGCTGTGTATATGTACATGCATAGATAGTTTGGTTATGACTGAAGAATAAGAAAAGTGCGAAAATGTTTATTGTTTCTTTTTCGTTTGGTGACCCAGGCAGTCGTTCGTATATGTTCGATTGAGACGTAGAAAAAAATGAATGGTCGCACCAGAGCAAAATATGAGTGTGTGTATATATGGAAGTTACAACACACTGGGGAATGGTTGATATCCATGACTAGGCAACTTGAAATGGTTTCATACCGGATTGATGCAACCACCCTTATTTTGAGAATTTTATTCCCGTTTAAAGAGTGCTCGTAACTTCCAAACCGTATGTCGTACCGACTTAAAAATTGTCACATTCAGCATCTAAATTTTAGAATGATTTTTGTTGAAAATTTCAGAGCTCTGCGACGTGTAGTTTCGGAGCCTTTGTCGGTCAGACACACAAACTTTTTGGTTTATAGTTAAGATTCATGAATTCTGAAAAACTCATGATTTCAATTTAAACAATTTGGTAAGAACAATGGCAAGATATTGCAACTATTACTAATACATAAAAATGGTTGTCAAAACTTCGTATTTGTAATTCCCGCTTTAATAATATTTTTATTAATAGTTACCCAAACGCGTGAATGTATTATTCATTTTTATTCATATGCAAAAATACAAAATATGTTGTTCATTCATTAATTATGTCCTAGTTTATCAGATTGTAAATTGGTCAAAGTATTAATAAATCGACTTCATGAACATAAGCTTTGTTCGTTAGTTTACCTCTCCATACTGTGTTGAAAATTTAACACCGAATTTTGAAAAAAAAAAACGTTCAAATAACGAGCGAATTTTCAAATAAGAACTCTAATTAACCCCATTACTAAGGTGGGGAAGAGTATCAGCCGTTCTCAAGAGTTCACACGTATTCACAGACACGGGACAAAAAGCGTATAAAAAACGCTGTCAGATGAAATCAAGGGGCAAGGGAGGTAGAAGTTGGATATCTCTATTAAAGGTTATCTCTGTATGCCTAACATATATAATCAATACGCCGTGATGCACCTTTTTTGTTTTTGGTTCATATATATAATTTTTTTTTTTGATTTTTTTGTTCTTAAAACTATGTAAGCTGGCCACTATGGTCAGCTACTCTTTCATGGTACATACTATTGGTGTAGTAAGCCCCAAAGATCAGACTGTTGGCAGAGGGCATAGCTCGTGCAGTGTGCCTTCTGATCAGTTTAATAATAAAATTATCTACCCTATTCACGTTTGCCTCGTTGTATAGGTCCTCGTTAGGATAGTACTTCTTGTACTCAGACTCGAGACAGCTCCTAAGACACTGCCTCTCGAACGCCCTCATCTTTTCCATCTGGGAAGGACTCACGTTGAACCACAATGGACAACCGTACACCATTGTGGTCAATTCTTTCAAATTTTGTCTAAGCAGTTCGGAACTTAAAAGAAGTCTATTCACAAGGTCAGTGATTAGTGGTCTGGATTATAGACCCAACACAATTTTCTTATGTGATTCAGTCCGTAGTTTTTGATGTCCTTATTTCTGGGCTTTGCGGCTTCCTCGCTCAACTCGACTAAAGAAATAAGTTCATGATGAAGATGTCCTTAGTCTCATCGAGACAGCCGTTCTTTAAGAGAGTTTTAATTCGACAGTCACTACACGCCAAAATCCATTTTCTGTCCCAGTGGCAGTTTGATGGTCAATTAAATTGAACGATGGCCTTGTCCATATACGGGCGTGCGTTGCATGGCTTTGTGTGCGACCTATGAATATTGCATAACGCAACTAACGGCGGGCTCTACAAAGTAAGATTATTCGGCAAAGTGAGCATTCCCTTAATCCATTCGTAAATCATAAGCGAACAAGGAAATAAACGAAACCCTAGAGGTTAGGGCGTCGCACGTTTAGCTTGCCTTACCGCAGCCCATCCTTCGCCTTGAGCCCTCCGTCAGAGTCGTCTTCTATCGTGGCTATTGTCTTTGAAAATTCCAAACGAAGAGGGAATGGATGAATTTTAATAGTGTTACGGCCAACTGGGCAAGTTGTTTCCACATTTTTTACGTTCGTTATATCCGGAACTGAAAGTGAAGTGCTTTGCATATATATTAAGTCATACTAATAGATGGGGAGTCTATGCAAATGAGATGAGTGACACAAGTAGACCTGCCATAGTCCTCACGATGTGACTTCAAACATGATAAAGTTTTGAATGTCAAAGACGGCTTGTTTAACAATGAGCGACAAGCTCATCCAGGGATCTGGAAACTCATCTCGACTGAATACAGCGCTTTACTCAATTATGCTGTATATGCATCCAACATCTCACACTCACTTCTGCACTCATAGACACTTCCTTTCCTGTAATAACCATTTATCATTTGTTGCCTGCAGCAAAGGAACAATAATTGTCCTTGCGCAAAATCGATATGTTTCCTCATTTTTGTTCTCTGATTCACATGAAAGGAATTCCAGATTCTGGGGACCCGGCCAGGGAGGAATGGCAGTGCCGTAAAACAATGCACCTAAAAGGACGAACTTGCCTGCTGCTGTATTTCACACACAAAAGCACATCGCACTCGTAAATCTTCGTTCGATTCTTGAAACTTGGATAGGATCAAGGTTTTCATTCCTTTTATTACTTCTTTTTGTCTCAATTCTATTCTTCGGCAATTGTGAATCTGTTAGGGGTCTGTATTGGTTTCACTAAAAACTTGTGTTCAATGAATAATGGTGTACATAAATTTATGTCTACTTAACACAAAAGTTGTTCTTGATTTTTGAGACTCGTCATTGGCATGTTTTGAATGTGACAGCCATGGGATAGAATTCGCAAAAATGTTGCATTCAAATGTTTTTTATTGCCGTTAAATGGCTGCTTAAAGAAAATCAATAAGTATTATTAAGAAAATTAAGGACAACTTTAATTTTTCTTCCTCGTCCCTGAAATTACTGCAAATGTATCTGTTAAACCGTGTTCAAACTGTGGTTACTGAAAAACGTGGTGGTGAGCCTTATACCACTAATATCGGTGTCCCACAAGGTTCTGTGTTGGGACCTCTTTTATTCTCACTCTTCAACAATGATCTCCCACAGGTAATTCAGAGGCGCAAAGTTCACATGTACCCAGACGACGTTCTGATTTATTTCACACGCCCCATAAGACTAAGTGAGGACTGCATAGCACGAGTTAATGAGGATCTAAATAAGATTGCAAATTGGTCAATCGTCAATAAACTGATACTTAATCCGTTGAAATCTATGTCTTATATGCTCAGGTCGCACATTCGTTTTATGTGACGATAGTCGGATAGTTCTGAATGGTGATATAATCCCTGTTGAAAAAAGTGTGAAATATCTCGGATTTCGTATTAACTCTTCCCTTACCTGCTGTAATGCAATTAATTCTACAATTAAAAATATATATACTGGTTTGCGTTACTTGCGACTTTCAGCTTACGTAGCGGAACATTGAAAATACGTCTTGTCAAAAGTTTACTGTTGCCATTATTTACTTATAACTGCTCTGTGTATCCATATGTGGACTTTGAATGCAAAAAAGGGTTAAAAGTAGCTTCTAATGACTATAATCGGTTTGTTTACAATATTCCTAGACATTGCAGTGTATTTCATTTAAAAACTAAGGTTCTGGGTTTTAGCTTGGACGGTTTCTTGAATTATCGTAATATCCTTAAATTGTACAAAATTACCTACCATAAATGTTCTGATTATTTGCACGATGAGCTCACATTTGCACATTCAACACGTGGTCTGAAACAATTAGTTTTAGAATTACTACCCCGCTTCACTCATTGCGTTGGAGAACACTCCTTTTTTGTGTGTGCAATTCGCCCGTGGAATCGTCTTCCTCACGAATTGCAGACGATAAACTCACCAGCCGAATTCCAAAGAAACCTTTTTGCCAATATTTCTGATAACAGCAGCACAGCACAATAAAAACCACTTTTACTTAAAAAAAATCATTGAAGTATTATTTCAGACGCCAGTTGCTATTTTAATTGTCAAATAGCATTGCTTATATGTTATTTATTATAGATGTTTTTAAAAGATTGAATTATCTTGTAGCATTGTGTGAACTTTAACTCTTAATAAAAATAAATAAATAAATAAATTCCAAAAGTGTATGTACATATATAATTAACACTATTGCGTATTTTCAGGCGCTATTGAGCGAATCTTATTCTAAAATCTGCAAGGTTTTTCTTTTATTTTATTGATCATGGTAACCGACAAAACCTTAAAAGTGAGTGCCAATTTGATTGTAAAGAGCTGCGTGTCGCAACTGTCAAATAGTAGCGAGCAGAAAGTTGAGACCTTTTTCTCTACACGTACGTACTTTTTTAAACTCACGTGCAAGCAGACAGAAGTTCTGTTGACTATCAGAAATGAAGTATTACAGAGATATTACAGAGCCGACTTCACAGCTCATTGCCCCCTAGTTCATCGACGAATTTGAGTGCCTTTTTGACAGATATTCTTGAATTTTTTACGGTTATTCACGAAATAACGTAAATGCCGTCTTCTGATTGTTCAATTTGATCTATGAACACGTTATAAAAAACAGTTGTCAAAAATCTCAAGGGGCAAGAGAGGTAGAAGTCGGGCATATCTGTAATACTTCATTTCTGGTTGACTATATCGCAGAATTCAAACTCGTTCGTAGTTTGAGTATAGCCGATGAGAGTCAACTTGACAAAGTAGTCTGCTTGACAAAGTAGTCTGCTTGTCATGCCACTTGAGAAAAAAAAACTTGTTAATAAGCAAGTTAGGAAAAGGTACTGAGAAGAAAAGGAATATTGCTGCACGATTTGGTATTCCCAAGAAAACCTTATGAATAATTTTAAAAAACAAGCGTGCTCTACTTAGAGGGACTGAAGGACCATGGTGCTGGCAGTAAAATAATAAGGCTTAAAGTATGCCGATATTGTTGTAGCTATGATCAAATGGGTAATCATAGTTCGTAATTAAAAAGTACCGCTTTCAGGAATCATAATAAGATAAATGGCTTGGTACCTGATGTGTTTTTTTTATCTAGTGTGTGTTGGTTAGATGGTTTAGAAAAAGACAAGAAAACGATTTGTGGTGAAGGGGTGCAGCGGACTTGGTATCTGGCGATCATTATCGTAAAAATATTTTCTGTTAGTACATTTAGCCCTTGAAATTCAATTTAGGGGAGTTCGACTGTGTATTCAACAAAAAATCGAATTAAAAAGAAAAGTATTTTCCTTTAAAAGGATACGAACTTTTTTGCTCAACAGTTGCATGTGTATTTGTTAATGCTAGCAAAAAGCAAAATAATACAGTGAAACTTCTCTGTAGCGGATACCTACGGGACCATCATGATTGTCTGTTGTATAGACGTGTCCGTTCTAGGGAGGTAACCTTAAGTGCAAACTGAAAAGCAAAAATTCAGTTCCACATTTTGTTAAGAAGTATATCGGATTTTTGCGCTTTTTGAATTTTGAACTTGAAATATATAATAAACATTAGCAATCTCAATTACATGAATAAGCAGAAAAGCATAACACGCAATTAGTACCAATTAAGTTTCAAAACGCGTTCAAGTATATTCTCACTCACAGTTTCTAATGGTTTAGGAAGAGAATCGTCCGTCCCAACACAGCCTGGGTGTTCTTACATGCGTAAATGTAAGCATAAGGGTACATGTACCTTTATGTATACATACAATATTTCTCCTTCCTTTCCCTGTTCGTTTTTGCTCCATGTGTCCGTTAATAAGGCTACAACTGGTCAATTCATGTCCGTGTCCGGTATAGAGAGGGTCCGTTTTGAATGGAGTGAAATACACAAATAGCCACATCTTCAGACCGGTACCATAGGGAATGAGAGGTGTCCCTTATAGAGGGGTGTCCATAAAGAGAAGTTTCGCTGTAGGTAAAATTCACAGAGTTAGAAGAGTGTTCTCAAAAAAAAAAAATGCTGATTTAGAGTAAAATGGCAAACAAGTTTTGTTCAGACGGACTGCTTCCTGAGAGTTATTCTCGAGAGTTAACTAGTGAAAGTACTCTCAAACGCATACAATTTTGCTTGCATAATATATAACATACTTAAATTAGGTCTTTTGATCGACAAATAAATTTGAATGGTCTATTTCTTGCCGTTATATTTGTGATTGCCTCCTGAGGGGAGGAACGTACTATGAGAAAAGGACGAGTCCGGCTGATGCAATACAACGGTCTATGTATGTCGGAATATCCTGTCGATTATAAAAGCCTTACAGGGTAGAATATAATAGACAGCAGAACAAGCACTATTGTTTCCATGTAGGATTTTTCTGCTGAAACCCATCGAATTTAAAATTTCTTGTACGAAGAATGGAATATTACAAGACATTTTCTAGTGAACATTAGGTGAAAGCAATATGTCATAGAGATTGTTCACATGTCATAGATGTCATGATACACTCTTCTGGGAATAGTTTCAGTGTCACGCACAGCAAATTATAAATTCTTAAGAATTGCACAAGAACAAATTTCATTTGAGCCCTCTTTATTAGACACTACCTGCGACAGCCGAATGTATTCGCAATTACCTGCACCGTCTAAGGACACTTAATCTGAAGTCATTCACATTTCTTGAGTGCATCGATCTCTCTTCTGCACACAAAGTAAGTAGAACAACTTGAAAGGTGTGGAAAAATATTTTCATCGCCATAAATCTTAATTCACGAACTCTGTGGCTGGACGAAATTGAAGTTATCACGAGGACATTTTGGCACCATCACATGGACACACTCTGTGAATCGCAGATAAAATGGACAATAGACAGAGTACGTGTTACTCTGAAGTGTAATATGGAATCATTGACTTTAATATATTGCATCTCAGTGTCTCCCTCTGGAATCGGTGAGGCATTTTGTTTGATAAATGTGTCTGGTTTTAAACAGAGCAAATTCAATTTGGATGAAAACTCTTCGCTTAAGATTTGGCAATGAAAGAGGAAACTTTTTATTCGCTTTGTTTGTGGGTTCGTTATTTTTCTTTTACTTGTTTTTTGGTTCAAAATTACCACCTGTTTGTTGAACAATTCGGCAGAAGGCGTCTACCCAGGGAACTATTGGACTAGAATGGGCATTGCTCCCAGAATTATACCCACGCTTGACTATTGGCTAAAACAATATCAAGTAAAACAGAATAGCGAGAAGAACCCCATTAAAATGTGTATCGTTAGATGATTCAGGGGACCTTCCTTTATGTGTTGTTAAGTATTAAGAACTCAGTGCTTGTATACAAGTCACTGCCCATTCACGCGTATCCGATTCTAGATTGTAGTGGGATGATGATCAATACTAACCGTGTTTATTAAAGCCCAATGGTGGTTAAGTATCCCGACTCGTTGGCCAAAGGTCTGGGAATAAACCTGGGACTTCCACTTTGTGGTTATGAAAATAAATTTAAATAAGTCACTTAAATTTTCATCAAATTTGTATTTCAGTATATTGTACGGAACTTCGTCCATTGTGAATGGATTATAAGATCCATTGTGAATCTGCTTCCCCGTTGATAAAGTGTAAATTGTTTGCTGAAACTTTCTCCAACAATTTTTACTGTCAACCCCTCAGCCGTATGGACACTCAAGTTCAACTCATAACGCTCTACATGAAATCGAAAGAAGCACAGATCGTGTACCTATTAGGTGTTTCATAAATTCCGACGATGTTCAATTTTATCTGAAGCATCTGCGAAATCGAAACTCCAAAGGTTTGGATAGTGTCAGGAAGATAGATCTTATCCAACTTTCGTCATAAGGTATTGATTTCCTGTGGTTTATAATCATTTCTTGCTTCAAATTGAAGTATTTTCCAATCAAATAGCCAAGGACAAGTCTGGAAAACCTCTAAATGATGCTTATAGCTATCGCCCATAATGGACTATAATGGACTTATCAAAGTTAATAAGGTTTGTGAGAAAATTATAAAAAAAGTTACTAAATTTTGTTGCACGTCCTGATATATAAACCCAATCAGCAATTTGGCTTTCGTCAAGAAACGTATGATATAGAACATCACATCAAAGCAAAAGCTTGTCAACAAGCAATCTACAGGCTTGATGAAGGCTTGAAAAAAGCGTTCGACTCAATATGGCACAATGGACTTCTATATATGTAAGCTCCAGCTCCAATTTCGTTCCTATGTATCTAAATCAATTACTTAAAAGCTTTCTTTACTAACTTATCAGGCTGGCGATCCATGCAGAGTCCGAGCCTGAGCGATAGCTGCTTTCCATTCCTGATGGTCCTGGGCACTCTGCTTCCAGCCATCAAGACCAAGCTGGCTTGCATCCGCGATTACTTGGTCTTTACACCGGAGATTCAGTCTTCCTCTCCTTCTCGAACCAGGAGGCTCGGATCCGAAGACCCTCTTACCTAGAGCATTGTTGTCCATGCGCTCGATGTGGCCGAGCCAGTGCAGTCGACGGATCTTTGCCTTCCGGACTACATCCCTGGTACAGCTCGTAGAGTTCGCGGTTGTGTCTTCTGCTCCATTGGCCTTCCTCGCAGACGGGACCATATATCCGACGTAGAATTTTTCTTTCGAAAGCACCAAGTATCAGCTCCGCAGTTTTGCTCGTCGGCCAACTTTCGGCTCCATATAGCAGGACTGGCAAAATAAGGGTTTTGTAGAGCATGACCTTAGTCCTTCGAGACAGGAGATTTGACGCCAGTTGTTTTGACAAACCGAAGGAACACCGGTTGCCAAAGGCGGTTCTACGTCGGATCTACACAGTGATGCCATTGGTGGAGTTTACGTTTCCCCCGAGGTAGACAAACTCCTTTACTGCCTCAAAAATGTAGTTGTCGATTGGAATATTTTGTCTTAGGTGGTATGTGACGGATCGTTTTTTGGTCGACAGCATATACTTAGTTTGATCCTCATTCACCTTAAGACCAGCTCACTAAGACTCTTTTTCAATCGCCGTAAATGCTTCCACTACGGCATGTTGGGAACGCGCGACGATGTCGATGTCATATGCATATCACAGCAGTTGGACTGACTTGTAGAAGATAGTACCTTCTGTGTTTACAGCTGCCCGCCGCACTATCTTCTCCATTTCCAAACTGAAGAAATCACACGACAGCGCATCTCCTTGAAGAAATCCGGTGCAGGTTTCAAACGGCTCGGAAGTCCTCGAGCCGAAGTGCACGGTGCATTGCGTGTTTGTTAGCGTAGTGCGACACAACCGGACCAGTTTTTTTTTTCCCGGGATCCCGAATTCGGCCATTGCACCAAATAACTCCTTGCGATGAATGCTGTTGTATGCGGCTTTCGATAAAGAGGTGGAGCGTATCGATTTGAAACTCGTTGGTCTTTTCCAGGATTTGCCTTAGTGTGAAGATTTGGTCTATTGTCGATTTGCCGGGGAGGCCGCACTGGTACGTTCCGATTAGTGCGGTGTAAAACGGCTTTAGAGGATCACACAGTAAGCTGGACAGGATCTTGAAGGCGACGTTGAACAGGGATATACCTCTATATTCGTTGCAAGAGGTAGGATCGCCTTTTTAGTGGATGGGCATATGGCGCTGATATTCCAGTCGTCAGGCATGCTTTCGCCTGCGGCTTTGTTGTTCTTCAGCCTTTTGATGGCTGTGCCGACTTCTTCAAAGCTAGGTGGGAGGACTACTTCATCGACTGGAGTTGGGATTTCTTGATTCCCTATCACTCTCTCCTGGTCAGGACCGTTAAGCAGCTATTGGAAGTTCTTTTTAAACACATCCACTATTCCCTGCGGGTCAGTAACCAGGTTACCCTCACAGTTTAGAAGAGCATGGGTGCCTTTCCTAAAGCCAGCGGCTAGGCTTTTGGCTTTTTTGTAGAAGGCCCGTATTTTGTGCTTTTCCCTAGACTCTTCGATATCATTGACCTGGGAGGTTGCGAGAGACCTTTTCTTCAGGCGTAGAAGCTTTTCCTCCTCCCTTCTTCTAGCCCGGTACTCGTCCTATACTGCCCTAGTTTTTCTTGGCAGCACCTTTTGGTATGCCTCGTCAGTTGCAACTTTCTTCTGGCGGTTCGACCGTCCGGAGATCGCCAGGTTACTGTGTGGATTCTTTTGCGAGGGAACCTAGTGCTGATTATGTCTGTGAGTCGGAAGCCATTATCTGCTGTCGTGTTGTGGAGTCTGTGCTTTCCGATCACTCCTCCAAAGATGTTTTTCCTTACCGATCTTGGCATTCAAGTCTCCGAGCATGATCTTTACATCGTACTCCGGACAGGCTCCGTAGGCACCGTCCAAGAGGTCATAATGTTCCTCTTCAATATGTTGTGAAATCTGCCTTGGATGCGGATCACAACCAGGCGGCTGCCTCGGCTTAAAGTCGAGGACCTTCGACCTTAACCGTTTTCCCACATCTAGTGGAAGCATTAAATTCCCCTTTATTCGGCCGCAGTCACAATTTTAATCCGCACATTAAGCATCCGAAAAGAATTTTCATAAAACCCGTCCAGTGAAAGTGTTTCAATAAAAAATGCTGTCAAATGAAAAAAAAAAACAATTGAAAGGCGCAATACAAAATTTGACTTGATTTGCTTCTCAAATGTCGACACTGATTTTTTATTAAAAGTGATTTATAAAATTAATGCTACTTTTAAAGTCTGTTTCATAACAAATCACGTTGAACTGGACGCGTGTCTTCACTCCAAGTTCGAAACTCGACCCAGGGCTCAGGACGTACCGGTGGCGAGAATGTTGTTCCTAGTTGCATGTGGTGTTTAATGTCCAAATATAAGAGTGCAATCCATGCAAGGGTATTCCTGAAGCTCGTTTAATTACACAAATATTCCGAGAATACTGACACAATGTTATAGAAGATGAATAACGCAAGCCGTTATTGGTTTCAAAACCTTGCCTTGGCATCCGCTAATCCAATCCATTGGCCAACGTAAATCTCTACTAAGGCACGTCGTCCTTCCGGATATCCACTTGCCCCTCGCATAGAATAAAATCATAAAAATGATTTGCTGTTGCACTTTATCAACATTCTCAAAGGAGTCTCCGCCGCACTCGCCGAGCAAGGCAATCTTATCTCGGTCGGCATTATGTTTCCAAGTGTCCTTTTGACACTGTGTCATTCCTGAAATTTATAGTGCACTTCCCTTCTTATCTCGACTTCTCGACTGTGAGACAAATTTTCACAAAACCTTAGCCATTAATTTCGACCAAACCAAGCCCCCCACAAAATATAATTAGTCCCAAGCATTATTCCCACGCACAACTTATGATCAATGTTGGCCTGCCAAACATCCTGACCCTTGCCTAATAAATAATAACAAAAGGAGAATGCATAATTAGTTCATAAATTTAAAGACGAACAATCCTAGTCTGCCGAGGGAATAGGTTTACACAGCACACCCCGACTAAAGTAACTGATTTTAAGGGACCCCATTGTATCGTTGAGGACATTCTCGAGTCGAGCGACTTCCTCAAGGTCCTTTGGCTCCACCCCCATTGAACTTGTCGTTTTCTTTTCGGGCACTTGTGCAGCTGGTCCCTGTCGCTCTGCCTGATTAATTAAACGAAGTGTTGTATTTCAAAGAAAATTCTTAGACCTGGTATCCTTTTTTAACATTTTTTTTTGCTTCTCTCTTGATTTTCTCATCCTAATGCCCTGCATCACACACCAAAGGCGAGAGGTATTCACGGGAACCTCACTCCAGCTTTGTTGTGGATAATTTTACGGTCATATCAAAATTCAAAGGACACAAATGATAATGGCATCACTCTGTGGAGACTGCAAAAAGGTTGCCAGAGGAACCCCCAGCAACTAATTACGTTCGAAATCAATTAACATAAATTTTGTCCCAAGCGTCGGGGTCGGATTGGTGTTCTCACTCTCTCTCTCTCCGTCTCTCTCTATCCCCATTTGTGTGTTGTTTGTGTTGTTGTGCTCGGAGCGCCTCCCAGTCTCCTCTCCACACTCTCCTTGGAGAGTTGTCGAAGTGAAAATCTTTTGATGGGGTTCGCCGCTGTTACACGTCTGGGGGAAATTGGCGTTCGTCGATTCAACTAATTTAATTGAAAGTGTCTGCCCCACATCCTATTGGGGGAAGCGGGTGTGGATAAATCCCTTTCAATCTGATTTGGCTGGGTTTCAGGACGTACATGTACGAGCAGGTGGGATAAGCGCCTTGTTCCCCAAGAGAGTGTTATTAATCCGTGCATGGAATATCCACGAGTGCTAGTCCCCTCAAGGAGTCTGCCTTCACCTGGGGAAACGACGACGCAGGCGAAGCCGAAGCCACCCATTTGATGCCCACAATTGTTAATGCGACAGCATGCTGCAGCACATCAACAAGATGGCCCTTGAGGGCGAAAATTCATGTGGTGTCGTCGCCGATGGAATTCCTTTTTCAAATTGTATGAATTTAAAGGACTGTTCATGTGGAACGGCATACAGCCGTGCCAACAATAGACGGTAACTCTGCCGCCTCTTGTTGTACTTCATTAACACACCCAAGTTCCGAGGTGTGTCTGGCGCACATAGAGAAAGCGCATTCATTGCAGGATAATGGCTGAAGGGAAGCATCTTTGAGCAGGTAATTACTCTTACGCTGCGCCAAGGAGTGACGGCCAAGATAAACGATCTCAACCGGGAGTGAAGCTTTTCAAAACAGCCAGCGCGTCGTAATGTGATATTTTTCGTCAAGTGGTCCAACTCTGTGGCCATCTGCTATGGTTTGGCTATGAATTATGTGAGCTCGCCGGATATAAATTGCCAAGAATGGTATTGTGAAGTGATTCTGGAATGCTTTGTGTTCGTGTTTGGTCACAGAATAGGGCAACGTATTTCTAGCGCCCGTTTGTATGTGGTTCCATTGTGCTCCAGTCGTTGCATTGCATGTTCTCTTGTGAAGAAGGAGTACCTCTAAGACAAGTGTTTAGTGAGATGACCTGCTTTAGTTGAGAACATTGCGCGTTCATGAAAATACTCTTTGTGCAACCATCACACGTCGTCGTTTTATTTACGGGCCCGTCATTGCTGTCACTAGTCGAAAGGTCTCTAGGAAAATATTCTCAGATTACACGGTACAATTTTTGTTGATAAAATCTAATTTTTAAAAACGTGTCGCTTTATGGGTTGGTTGAGAGAAGCACTTGAAGGCTAACAGAAATTTGTTGAAACCTGCTGCATAGTTCGACCTATAGTAACTGTGCGGGGAAGCCATGTTTTGTTCGGGTTCTTCTTACTTAGCTTAAGTAAATTTGTTCGAAGCTTTATTCAACAAAAATGTATCTTAACTACAATATCTGAAAACCAGGCCTTCTAGAAGTCAATGTAAATATATAATAAAATAAAAGCAGTGAGATGTGATTTTGATCTTAGCTTTGATATACAGTGGAAGTCGCTTACAGCGCCCGAGCTTATAACGACCCCGCGGTTATAGCAACCGTTTTTCTTTTATTTGGTTGGATTCTTTATATTTAAAGCTATTCTTCCATCGAATGTAACAACATCGCTTATAACGTTGTTTCGATATAACGACCAATTTTCGAAAATAAATCAATCACTTTCGTCGAATGAGATAAACGTTGCCTTCATTTTTATTTTTTATTTATTTTTAATGTAATTTTATTTTATTTTGAATAATTTTACTTACATGATATACAAATGTACTTAAAACTAGATTAACTAACTTGAGAATTTACAAATGTTCTTAATATTAACCTACTGACCCTATGCGGGTACTCTAAGTTAATCGGATCTGCTTTCTAAATGTGCCTTTCGGCTTAATCTACGTTTTCTTTAGTCATTGAGACAATCTTTTATTTCTTTATTCATTTGCCAAGAAAACTTGTACAAAACTTGGCTTAACTTAACTACTTAAATTACCTTATACTAACTTAACCTAATATAAAACTTAATACTATCTTAACTTTATCCGTAACAGTACGGACACGTGCACCAGGGCGTATCTGTTGTGTATATGCCTACAGAGATAATGGATGATAGAGATATCCAACTTCGGTCATTTTTACCCCTAGCCCACAACGAAGATGTATTGGTAATCCCTTGATTTTACTTATACTTTCACAACGCTCATCATTTCACCACAATATGGCGGCCGATTCTTGAATTTTTTGGGAAATAGCGTCAGATTCATGAATTTAGTGGGATAATGGCAGCTGATTCGTGAACTTTCCATGTGACATGACTGGGTATGTTGTTCGGAGGGTGTTCAAAAGTTGACTAGTATTTTTAAGAGAATTTTCTTATATTGTTATATGGACTTTCGTGAATAAAAATGTATTGCAATGCCCATTTAACTAGATGTGTTTGACCTAAAATGAATTCTTAAGTATTACAGCCTATTCATAAGCCATACCTGACAAATTAACTCAAAAAATGAAGTTCGCTTTATACGCTTAACTAGATTTCGTACCCGGCTTTGCCCGGGGTTGTTTCTTAAACCGGTACTTTACCTGTACATCAATGACTTTTCTTTTCTTTTCCTACTCATAATGAGTACAATTCGTTGACTGTGTGCATATTTGTTGAAATTTGACATAACAGTTTTTTCTCAACCATTTACACACAACGTGGAGGGATATCAAGCGATTCATAATAAAAAAAGTTCTTGGAAATCCCATCTATGTACCTGCGCGCAATTGTTCACTTGTTGTGCAAATTGAAGTCAAACTTCATGAACGAAATTAGCCTATCTTGTAACACATTATGTAATTAGTCTAGCTCTGAAATTTTATCTAAATCGGCTAATCCGTTCCGAAGTGCAATATTCACAATTTCAGCAAAATTGCATGATTTGTGTGTAGCTGTGTATATGTACATGCATAGATAGTTTGGGTATGACAAAATAAGAAAAGTGCGAAAATGTTTATTGTTTGGTGACTCAGGCAGTCGTTCGATGAAAGATGTTTTTCCTTACCGATCTTGGCATTCAAGTCTCCGAGCATGATCTTTACATCGTACTCCGGACAGGCTCCGTAGGCACCGTCCAAGAGGTCATAATGTTCCTCTTCAATATGTTGTGAAATCTGCCTTGGATGCGGATCACAACCAGGCGGCTGCCTCGGCTTAAAGTCGAGGACCTTCGACCTTAACCGTTTTCCCACATCTAGTGGAAGCATTAAATTCCCCTTTATTCGGCCGCAGTCACAATTTTAATCCGCACATTAAGCATCCGAAAAGAATTTTCATAAAACCCGTCCAGTGAAAGTGTTTCAATAAAAAATGCTGTCAAATGAAAAAAAAAAACAATTGAAAGGCGCAATACAAAATTTGACTTGATTTGCTTCTCAAATGTCGACACTGATTTTTTATTAAAAGTGATTTATAAAATTAATGCTACTTTTAAAGTCTGTTTCATAACAAATCACGTTGAACTGGACGCGTGTCTTCACTCCAAGTTCGAAACTCGACCCAGGGCTCAGGACGTACCGGTGGCGAGAATGTTGTTCCTAGTTGCATGTGGTGTTTAATGTCCAAATATAAGAGTGCAATCCATGCAAGGGTATTCCTGAAGCTCGTTTAATTACACAAATATTCCGAGAATACTGACACAATGTTATAGAAGATGAATAACGCAAGCCGTTATTGGTTTCAAAACCTTGCCTTGGCATCCGCTAATCCAATCCATTGGCCAACGTAAATCTCTACTAAGGCACGTCGTCCTTCCGGATATCCACTTGCCCCTCGCATAGAATAAAATCATAAAAATGATTTGCTGTTGCACTTTATCAACATTCTCAAAGGAGTCTCCGCCGCACTCGCCGAGCAAGGCAATCTTATCTCGGTCGGCATTATGTTTCCAAGTGTCCTTTTGACACTGTGTCATTCCTGAAATTTATAGTGCACTTCCCTTCTTATCTCGACTTCTCGACTGTGAGACAAATTTTCACAAAACCTTAGCCATTAATTTCGACCAAACCAAGCCCCCCACAAAATATAATTAGTCCCAAGCATTATTCCCACGCACAACTTATGATCAATGTTGGCCTGCCAAACATCCTGACCCTTGCCTAATAAATAATAACAAAAGGAGAATGCATAATTAGTTCATAAATTTAAAGACGAACAATCCTAGTCTGCCGAGGGAATAGGTTTACACAGCACACCCCGACTAAAGTAACTGATTTTAAGGGACCCCATTGTATCGTTGAGGACATTCTCGAGTCGAGCGACTTCCTCAAGGTCCTTTGGCTCCACCCCCATTGAACTTGTCGTTTTCTTTTCGGGCACTTGTGCAGCTGGTCCCTGTCGCTCTGCCTGATTAATTAAACGAAGTGTTGTATTTCAAAGAAAATTCTTAGACCTGGTATCCTTTTTTAACATTTTTTTTTGCTTCTCTCTTGATTTTCTCATCCTAATGCCCTGCATCACACACCAAAGGCGAGAGGTATTCACGGGAACCTCACTCCAGCTTTGTTGTGGATAATTTTACGGTCATATCAAAATTCAAAGGACACAAATGATAATGGCATCACTCTGTGGAGACTGCAAAAAGGTTGCCAGAGGAACCCCCAGCAACTAATTACGTTCGAAATCAATTAACATAAATTTTGTCCCAAGCGTCGGGGTCGGATTGGTGTTCTCACTCTCTCTCTCTCCGTCTCTCTCTATCCCCATTTGTGTGTTGTTTGTGTTGTTGTGCTCGGAGCGCCTCCCAGTCTCCTCTCCACACTCTCCTTGGAGAGTTGTCGAAGTGAAAATCTTTTGATGGGGTTCGCCGCTGTTACACGTCTGGGGGAAATTGGCGTTCGTCGATTCAACTAATTTAATTGAAAGTGTCTGCCCCACATCCTATTGGGGGAAGCGGGTGTGGATAAATCCCTTTCAATCTGATTTGGCTGGGTTTCAGGACGTACATGTACGAGCAGGTGGGATAAGCGCCTTGTTCCCCAAGAGAGTGTTATTAATCCGTGCATGGAATATCCACGAGTGCTAGTCCCCTCAAGGAGTCTGCCTTCACCTGGGGAAACGACGACGCAGGCGAAGCCGAAGCCACCCATTTGATGCCCACAATTGTTAATGCGACAGCATGCTGCAGCACATCAACAAGATGGCCCTTGAGGGCGAAAATTCATGTGGTGTCGTCGCCGATGGAATTCCTTTTTCAAATTGTATGAATTTAAAGGACTGTTCATGTGGAACGGCATACAGCCGTGCCAACAATAGACGGTAACTCTGCCGCCTCTTGTTGTACTTCATTAACACACCCAAGTTCCGAGGTGTGTCTGGCGCACATAGAGAAAGCGCATTCATTGCAGGATAATGGCTGAAGGGAAGCATCTTTGAGCAGGTAATTACTCTTACGCTGCGCCAAGGAGTGACGGCCAAGATAAACGATCTCAACCGGGAGTGAAGCTTTTCAAAACAGCCAGCGCGTCGTAATGTGATATTTTTCGTCAAGTGGTCCAACTCTGTGGCCATCTGCTATGGTTTGGCTATGAATTATGTGAGCTCGCCGGATATAAATTGCCAAGAATGGTATTGTGAAGTGATTCTGGAATGCTTTGTGTTCGTGTTTGGTCACAGAATAGGGCAACGTATTTCTAGCGCCCGTTTGTATGTGGTTCCATTGTGCTCCAGTCGTTGCATTGCATGTTCTCTTGTGAAGAAGGAGTACCTCTAAGACAAGTGTTTAGTGAGATGACCTGCTTTAGTTGAGAACATTGCGCGTTCATGAAAATACTCTTTGTGCAACCATCACACGTCGTCGTTTTATTTACGGGCCCGTCATTGCTGTCACTAGTCGAAAGGTCTCTAGGAAAATATTCTCAGATTACACGGTACAATTTTTGTTGATAAAATCTAATTTTTAAAAACGTGTCGCTTTATGGGTTGGTTGAGAGAAGCACTTGAAGGCTAACAGAAATTTGTTGAAACCTGCTGCATAGTTCGACCTATAGTAACTGTGCGGGGAAGCCATGTTTTGTTCGGGTTCTTCTTACTTAGCTTAAGTAAATTTGTTCGAAGCTTTATTCAACAAAAATGTATCTTAACTACAATATCTGAAAACCAGGCCTTCTAGAAGTCAATGTAAATATATAATAAAATAAAAGCAGTGAGATGTGATTTTGATCTTAGCTTTGATATACAGTGGAAGTCGCTTACAGCGCCCGAGCTTATAACGACCCCGCGGTTATAGCAACCGTTTTTCTTTTATTTGGTTGGATTCTTTATATTTAAAGCTATTCTTCCATCGAATGTAACAACATCGCTTATAACGTTGTTTCGATATAACGACCAATTTTCGAAAATAAATCAATCACTTTCGTCGAATGAGATAAACGTTGCCTTCATTTTTATTTTTTATTTATTTTTAATGTAATTTTATTTTATTTTGAATAATTTTACTTACATGATATACAAATGTACTTAAAACTAGATTAACTAACTTGAGAATTTACAAATGTTCTTAATATTAACCTACTGACCCTATGCGGGTACTCTAAGTTAATCGGATCTGCTTTCTAAATGTGCCTTTCGGCTTAATCTACGTTTTCTTTAGTCATTGAGACAATCTTTTATTTCTTTATTCATTTGCCAAGAAAACTTGTACAAAACTTGGCTTAACTTAACTACTTAAATTACCTTATACTAACTTAACCTAATATAAAACTTAATACTATCTTAACTTTATCCGTAACAGTACGGACACGTGCACCAGGGCGTATCTGTTGTGTATATGCCTACAGAGATAATGGATGATAGAGATATCCAACTTCGGTCATTTTTACCCCTAGCCCACAACGAAGATGTATTGGTAATCCCTTGATTTTACTTATACTTTCACAACGCTCATCATTTCACCACAATATGGCGGCCGATTCTTGAATTTTTTGGGAAATAGCGTCAGATTCATGAATTTAGTGGGATAATGGCAGCTGATTCGTGAACTTTCCATGTGACATGACTGGGTATGTTGTTCGGAGGGTGTTCAAAAGTTGACTAGTATTTTTAAGAGAATTTTCTTATATTGTTATATGGACTTTCGTGAATAAAAATGTATTGCAATGCCCATTTAACTAGATGTGTTTGACCTAAAATGAATTCTTAAGTATTACAGCCTATTCATAAGCCATACCTGACAAATTAACTCAAAAAATGAAGTTCGCTTTATACGCTTAACTAGATTTCGTACCCGGCTTTGCCCGGGGTTGTTTCTTAAACCGGTACTTTACCTGTACATCAATGACTTTTCTTTTCTTTTCCTACTCATAATGAGTACAATTCGTTGACTGTGTGCATATTTGTTGAAATTTGACATAACAGTTTTTTCTCAACCATTTACACACAACGTGGAGGGATATCAAGCGATTCATAATAAAAAAAGTTCTTGGAAATCCCATCTATGTACCTGCGCGCAATTGTTCACTTGTTGTGCAAATTGAAGTCAAACTTCATGAACGAAATTAGCCTATCTTGTAACACATTATGTAATTAGTCTAGCTCTGAAATTTTATCTAAATCGGCTAATCCGTTCCGAAGTGCAATATTCACAATTTCAGCAAAATTGCATGATTTGTGTGTAGCTGTGTATATGTACATGCATAGATAGTTTGGGTATGACAAAATAAGAAAAGTGCGAAAATGTTTATTGTTTGGTGACTCAGGCAGTCGTTCGTATATGTTCGATTGAGACGTAGAAAAAAATGAATGGTTCCAGCAAAGCAAAATATGAGTGTGTGTATATATGGAAGTTACAACAAACTGGGGGATGGTTGATATCCATGACTACGCAACTTGAAATGGTTTCATACCGGATTGATGCAACCACCCTTATTTTGAGAATTTTATTCCAGTTTAAAGAGTGCTCGTAACTTCCAAACCGCATGTCGTACCGACTTAAAAATCATGTCAGATTCGGCATCTAAATTTTAGAATGATTTTTGTTGAAAATTTCAGAGCTCTGCGACGTGTAGTTTCGGACCATTGTCGGCCAGACACAAAAACTTTCTGCTTTATAGTAAAGATTCATAAATTCTGAAAAACTCATGATTTCAATTTAAACAATTCGGTAAGAACAATGGCAAGATATTGCAACTATTACTAATACATAAAAATGGTTGTCAAAAATTCGTATTTGTGATTCACGCTTCAATAATATTTTTATTAATAGTTACCTAAACGCGTGAATGTATTATTCTTTTTTATTCATATGCAAAAATACAAAATATGTTTTACATTCATTAATTATGTCCTAGTTTATCAGATTGTAAATTGCTCAAAGTATTAATGAATCGACTTCATGAACATAAGCCTTCCGTACTTCGCGTACTTGACTCAATAGCAAAGATCAGAGAAAAAACGGAGAGTTATGTCAGTCAAATTATTTTCTTAGTCTAATGGACTATTAACTATAACTATTAATCCTAACTTAAAATACTTAATCATGTGAGTTATGTTTCTTTTGATCTTCTTGCATGTTGGTATATATGATATGTGAGTCTGTGAGTACAGGGTATCACTACAAGGGGAGAAAATGTACTAAGTCCATTGAAGGCCGAGAGACCTTAAGATTAACGCCGAAATTCTCGCACGAACGATGACAAGTCTAATAAATGTCTTTAGCGCTCAAAATGTCTATAGTAAGGCAACTATAAAAGAGTGGTAGAAAGAAGTCGCAAAAAACGGACCTATCTCAATATTAGTTTACCTCTCAATACTGTGTTAAAAATTTAACACCGAAATTTGAAGAAACGTGCAAATAACGAGCGAATTTTCAAATAAGAACTCTAATTAACCCCATTACTAAGGTGGGGAAGAGTATCAGCTATTCTCAAGAGTTCACACGTATTCACAGACACGGGACAAAAAGCGTATAAAAAACGCTGTCAGATGAAATAAAGGGGCAAGGTAGGTAGAAGTTCTATATATATCTCTATTAAAGGTTATCTCTGTATGCCTAACATATGTAATTAATACGCCGTGATGCACCTTTTTTGTTTTTGTTTCATATATATAATTTTTTTTTTTGGAATTTTTTTTTGATTTTTTTTCCTTAAAAGTATGTAAGCTGGCCACTACGGTCAGCTACCGGATCCTGTGGAAAAACTAGCGGTGACGGAGGCTGTAAGTAGGAGGCTAAAAGCAGTAAAAATGTCGTTCTTTGGCAGACTCTTTCCTATCTCGAGCGGAGATTGCTCTACTGAACCGGAGGAGATCCTCGTGGGTGCGAACGACATCCGGTTCGTATTGGAGTCGCCTATCCACTGTACGGCGTACGACATGGAAGATGAAAGGACATCCTTGTGGATCCTGTATAAGGCCAATTGTGTCTAGATAGAGGAATGCTTCGGGAGGAATACAGCCGTTAAGGCGCACTCTTTCATGGTACATACTATTCGGGTAGTAAGCCCCAAAGATCAGACTGTTAGAAGAGGTCATAAGTCGTTCAGTGTGCCTTCTGATCAGTTTAATAATAAAATCATCTACCCTATTCACGTTTGCCTCGTTGTATAGGACCTCGTTAGGATAGTACTTCTTGTACTCAGACTAGAGACAGCTCCTAAGACACTGCCTCTCGAACGCCCTCATCTTTTCCATCTGGGAAGAACTCACGTTGAATCACAATGGACAACCGTACACAATAATTGGCCGTACAAGGGCCATGTAGCAGATTACCTTCACCTTCCACCTTCACCACGTTGCCTCCATTTTCGCATATACGTGCACGGATACACCTTGTTCAATGTTGTGACTTTAGCTTCGATTTTGTATTACATTACCGACGCGACTTTTTTTCATGGATGCATGCAGCGTCGTTACTCTTGAATACCTATTTGTGAATGTTTTGGGATTAAGGCATTGTTGAAGAAAAGGTTTGAGTTTTACATACTGACTGCAGTTGAATATTCGTTTATTTTTTTTTATTTACTTATCCAGTAATGAATTCTGTCTTGTCTGTGGAACAGCTATTGTCTTCTGCTTGGAGTCAGTTGCAAGTAGTCTAAGTCTAATAGCACAAGAGCTTGGCGTTTCACATTCAACAGTATCAGTACTTGCGAAAACAATCAGAAATGGAGTGGTAGATCACAATCGGGGCAATACGTGAATATTGACGATCATGTTCTAACACCCCCCATGAAATCTGACGACGATATTCCACAGGAGGCAAATTTAAACCAAGAAGAAGATGAAAATGAAGAAGATGGTGATGAACCCAAAGAAATCCTTTCTCTTCCTACAGCCTTGACAGCAGTCAAATCTGTTGAGTTGTTGCGGACTTCGTCTGTTTCAGCTTTTAAATCTGCTTATTTAAATTCCTTGCAGAAGAGTATCCTAATTAACTTAACTACCAATATTGCTCTTAATACTTTTGAATAGGAGTGGCTTTGAAGGGGAGTTTGATATAACGACCACATTTGCTCTGTCCCTCCAACATCGTTATAAGCGACTTCCACTGTAGTTTGTTCGCAGTCTCCTAGCAGCTGGTTGATACTTTTATTTTTGGGGAAACCAAATTGATGTTTGTCCTATTTTTCGACACAATCCTAGAACATCTTTGCCTGTAGTTCTTCCATAATTTTGTTGACAGTAAATAATATTGAGATAGGTCCGTTTTTTGTGACTTCTTTCTACCACTCTTGTACTCTGTAGCAAGGCTAGCTGCCTTACTATAGACATTTTGAGCGCTAAAGACATTTATTAGACTTGTTATCGTTCGTGCGAGAATTTCGGCATTAATTTTAAGGTCTCTCAGACTTCAATGGACTTAGTACATTTTTTTCCCCTTGTAGTGATACCCAGTACTCACAGATTCACATATCATATATACCAACATGCAAGAAGATCAAAAGAAACATAACTCACATGATTAAGTATTTTAAGTTAGGATTAATAGTTAATAGTTAATAGTCCATTAGACTAAGAAAATAATTTGACTGAGTTAACTCTCCGTTTTTTCTCTGATCTTTGCTATTGAGTCAAGTACGCGGTGCATAGCATACATGCCATAGCAGCATGCTCTTGTGCAACATGTAGATGCTGCTCTGGCCAGGGCCCGAGGCGCTTTTGCCCTTACAAAGAGACTGTTTTACAACAGCCAACTCGATGCGAGGGTGAAGGGCATCTGCTACATGGCGCTCATCCGGCCAATGCTCACCTATGGCTGTTCCGTGTGGTTCAACGTGAGTGTAAGCTTGATGGAAAAGATTCGGTTGTTCGAGAGGGCTTGTCTTAGGGCTTGCCTTCGCCTTTATAGAACTCCAGAGTCCCAGTACATAAAATTCTATTCCAATGAAGTCTTATGCAACAGGGCAAACCTGATAAGAGTGGATAATTTCCTGGTGAAGTTGACTCGAGGTCATACTGCGAGAGCGATGAACTCGGTCAATAATCTGATCTCTGGAGCTTACTACCCCAATCCCCAATTCCACGAAAGGGTACGGTACAATGGCTTTGTCCCCCCAGAATCATTCCTCTATTTTGACATGAACGGTCTGATACAAGACATAAATGCGGTACCGCTCCTCTTTCATACCGCTCGTTCAACTGTGGATGGGCGACTCAACCACGACCGCTCCGTCACACAACGAGCTGAGGAAGGCCTCCTCCGGTTCAGTATGGCGGTCTTAAGGCGGGATATACGGGATGTTGCAACGCAGCTTCGAAAATTCTGGTGACTGGGGAGCGAAGGAACTCCCTCGTCGAACCCTTTAGACCCTGGGTAGAAAGGGTATTGCGGATCTCCGTGTGGGAGCAGTCGGTCACTGTCTTGCAGCGAATTAGATGCAGATCTAGTAGCAGCAATCTACGGCCAACCTACATAGTCTAGTGTAGTGTAAGGTAGATTTTAAGATAAAATATAAAAAAAAAAAAAAAAATACACATGCGTATACGAGTGTGTACCCATGTGTATACAATGTACATATTTTAGTATATGGGTATGCATTTGTATATATCTTCATATATATACATATGCATATGTATGTAGTTTAGCTTAAGTTAGTGTAAGTTATTTTTAAGGTAGTATGTAAGTTAGTATATAAATTTTTTAATAAAACAGTTCATTTATTAAGTTTTTTTTGCCATTTTTTCTTAATATAAAGTTGTACATTTAAATTGATTTTCATTTCGTTAAACAAGCAGTTAGGTTAAGTCGAAAGACATAGTATAATATTAAGTTTAGCTTAGAGAGCCCGCCGAGGGCCAGTAAGTTAAAAAAGATTCTTAGTTAGTCAAACTAGTTTAAGCATTTTTGTCTAGTATGTAAGAATATACGTTATGAATTGAGAAATAAAAATGAATTTAAAAAAAAAAAAAAAAAACATGCTCTTGTGCTGATAACTCCAATTGCACACATTGAATTTTGTTTGCTGTTTGAGTGACCAATAAAAGTTGTTTTTGTTGCATTCATGCTCAATATTAATTATTTCAGATGTGGTTGCGAGTCTTTCTGCAAGCTCTTTAAAGTCTGTTGCTTTTCCAACATTTTTTCATCCAGATTTCATTCACTTTCTCCAATAACCTCAACTGGAGTTACTTTGCGCCAGCAGGTGTGCCATAAACAGTTTAATATTTATTTCATGTTTACACGTTGAGTATTGCATGCAGACCAAACTGCAAAATAACACAATGTGTACTTAAATAATGTGCAGCTGCATGTCTATGTTTATGCTACAGCGAGCCGTGGTGTTTTGAAAATTTGAGGTGTCGAGCTGTGTGTTTCGAAGTATACAAAGTAATTGCTTAAATACAGGTAAAGATATCACTTTCTCTTGAAATTTAAGAAAGGTTTTTCGAATAAGGACTTGACAACTTTTTTTTACATAAAACGCAAACCATTTGGGATATTTCAAAAACTTTATTATTGGCTTGAAGTACAATCAAAACATTTATGAATGGAACTCGACTCGTTCATGTGGACACCACGGGCACGTTTGCAGCGGTCGTTTCGTTGTACCCAATTCATCGACTCGGCCACACATTTCGGCCGTTGTTCGCGAATGTTGACTCTGAATTCTTCAATCCATTGAGCCAAAAATGAGCTTCGTCGAAAATTAGAGTTAACGCTCTTAAAGTTGCTGTCACCAACTCCGAATTTCGGTAGAAAATTTTTATAATTTGCAGACGTTGCTCGTTCGTGAACTTTACAATGACGAAAATGTTGAGTTTACTGAATAAATTGACAGTGACAGTTTGATGATTAGTGAAAGAGTGCGTTCGCAAATTAAATTCAAAGTTGTCAAGTCCCCATTGGAAAAAAAACCTTTATAAAGCTAACCTTCTTAAAGTATATTTATAATTTTTTTTTTGTGAAGCCATTAAATTGTTCCTTATTTTGGGGCAACTTTGCACTGGAGCAAAGTGATTTAAGTGATTTGTGCTGGCACCGGAACCGCAGCCTTACTGTTTCAATAACCTCACCTAAGTGAATTGTGACTAGTCAATAAAAGCCAGCTAATAAGTTTGTCAGATTGGGCCGCCTACATTTGCCTAACCTTACTTTACTTAAACTCACCTCAGCTAACCTAATGTAAGGTTTGGTGCGGCTCATTTAGCCGCCTATATTCGAGGGAAGTCTCAGAGCGCCTCGGTGGTCATCTGCATTTGGTAGCAATCGTATGGAATTAAAGAAGATCGTGCATCTACCATTGGTGCGTGTATTTCTGGGGTTTGTCAAAATCAAATGTCGCCTAGCCTTAAACCACATTCAAAGTCTCAGGAAGTTCGTTACCAACCTCGGTGAAGCAACAAGGGGCCTGACAACATTGGCAAGATTGTCAAAATTGGAGTAATGAAGAGGCGCTGTCATAAACACGCCTTGAAATCGCTAAATGGAGTCTCTAATCTGACAGAGAACTCAAAGTCCACAGAACAAGAATCGAAAAGCTTACATCCAAAGCAAAAGACATGTCTCAGTGAAAGTGATCATAGGACAAAGCATCCATCAGCGATAAACGCAACGCTACCAATCGATGCGTACCAGGAGTGAAATGATGCTTGGTCCTTCGCCCCAACAACCCGAAACTCCTACACACACCGCAGACATGATTTGCCAGTGAGTCACGAATCGCAACAAAGGCACACAGCCTTCTTCCATCTTTGTCAATTTGCAACCGAAAAGCAAGCAAAAAAAAAAGAAATAAATAAAAGAAAAGGAGACGACTCCGATTAGACTACCAAATAATTCAATTCCCACCCTCCGAGCAACTCAAACAGAGAAAAAATAATAGAGGATAATGATAATAAGACAATTTTTACATGAGCACGTATCCTCGTATCCTTGCATAGATGGATGCTTTCAGTTCTTGTGTGTGGTGCTTATGGCATTTTTTGTGCTGTGCTTCCTTTTATGCTTTGGTAAACCTGCCGTTAGCCCCCTTGACGTCGACGACTTCCGCCGTTCTGATGGCATTCCGGCAGCATTCTGGTAGCATTCCGGCGCGGCAGTGGCGACGGCGGCGGCGGCAACGTTTCGAAATTTCATTGTGTTTGTGCTCTCATGGTACGGTACATCGATTTATGTATTCATTGCTAAAGAAGTAAATATCCCCTGGCATGGGAAATGTATTAGATATACTTGCAGGCAGGCATCGGCAATCCTAGGCGATGGGACACGCTTTATCTGGGACGGGTGGGGCTCTCCGCTCGGATTGAAGCAGCAACAGACTACTCAGTCCTCATGCTCGTAACGAGGACAATAACAGAAGAGAGTTGCTTCGATTTTGTCTACCATTTCACGTGGCTGCTGTCATTGGGGTGAAGATGGTCGCGCTGAGCTGTGTTTCGTTCACGTAGCAACTCGCATTCGGATGAGGGAGTAAAAATAATAAAAAACTCATTATCCTTGTTAGCGGCAAAATGTTGTGTTCATGTGTTCATGTGTGCAAGTGTTTCTCTTTCACGTGCGATTCTGTTGTGTTTTTGTTTTGTCTTCTCTTGCTGCTGCTAGTCCTGCAGCTCCTACTGCTGCTTAATAAAACAGCGAGTAACGTCGATGCCAGGAGATGGAAGGATAATTCATGGTAGGTACGTGATTAGGCTTTGCCTGGCACACACATCTATCGCAATGGATAAATCGCATAATTGAGTTCATTGAACGCAGTTTTTTTTCTTCTTCACATTTGGGCCTGAGTTGGAGATGTGCTTTCGACGTCGATAATAGGGACATTGCCGATGTCCTGAGCGCAGATAGCTTTTCAGTCGGCATTTTCACTTGAGGCATGTCACGCTGTAGGGTGGAGGGGATTATTTTGGAAAATTCTATTCATTCCAGAGTGGGTGATTGAATTGTAATAGAAGTCTACGGCTTGGAACAGATGGGGAATTTTATTATCTCGTCGACTGGAGACGTGCTTGTGGTTGCTCCTCGTTTTATTTGAAATTATTGTCATTTACTGGAGTGAGAAAATGTCTATGTTGGCCCGTTGCGTGACAATGCAGACACCTTTATTTGGCATTGTAGGTGCAAACGGTTGAAGTTGCGTGGATGCATACCTACGACCGTGGGTAGACGAAATGCTTAAGCGCACTTCGAATGGGGCCAGTCAGGGGTGGTAGAAAGAGATTATGTGCAGGAGGGCACTGTTGGCATTATTATGTATCCACCACGGCACTAATGGTCGCATTTTTCGAATGTGACGGCGCCGATAAATATATATTTAATAATATTAGGTGATTACTTCAGCTGATAGATACTCATCAGTCAGGGTTCCAGTTGCGAAAGTGCAAGAAAGCAGCGATTGCTTATTTCTTATTACTGGTGCGTGTTTATAAAATTGTGAGTTTTTGCTGTAATTTGTTTGAAAAATAACACTTAATTGATTGAGTGAAGTTATTCAAAACATAAGCTATATGTATTAAGTGGTCAAAAGTTGAAAAAAATCTCCATATCAGTGAAAGTAATGACGGCCGACTACTAGCGTTGATGGCCAAGCACTAAAGAAATACACTTTAGTTTAAATTTATCTATTGACGTAAAATATTGATAGTTTATTTATGTACTTCTTTGATTTCACCGTTAACCAAACAAATTTTTGAGAAATTCTAGTGTTCGGCCATGTGCTAAAGTTGCACGCGCACTGCCGGCCGAATACTGAATTTACGAATCTAGTGCTCGGCCGCTGAATACTATTTGTATTGATATAGCGCTATTTGTCTCATCTAATGTACTGCAATTTAAATTACCTTTAAAAATACAAAAATGGAAAGTGATCAAACGGAGGAAAGAATCCTAGATCGAAAATCTCTGGAATCAAAAGCGACAAGATCAAATAAGAATCCTGATAAAGACAAAATGGCCCTGGCTCCTCTTGACATAAGAAATTACACTTTCAGCATTAGAAAAGCCGCCGCAACCTACATAATCCCTAGATCCAATAAAAGCCCATCTATTATATCCTAAACCAGTTGGCTTTGAAAGCAAACGGAAAACCAAAAACTCTACAAGGTCTCCAAGTGCTGTATCTTCACAAGGTTGGCGCGACATTTTTTTGAATAAAGAGCGGAAAGAGCAAATGGAACAAGAAGCCATATTACAGCGGACTCAAAACTTAACCCTCCAGCAGACTATCGGAATTTGAGGATGGACGCGGAAGCTTAAAATGAAAATTGAATTGTAATGAATGAAGGAACGTACCCAGACAAACTTCAACAACAGGCTCGAAAGATAGACAAATTTGCAACAATTATTTTGATGAACTCATAAGTCATGTTGAGGATAATGATTTAAAAAATATAGGATGTGACTCGTGTACTTACTTGAAAGAGCTGAGTTATGCAGATGCATCAAACTCAGATTTTGTCTGCCAGTTTTGCGCTTGTTTATGCACTTTGTATTTAATATGTAGCTATTAATACTTTTTTTTGTTTAAATATGAATATGTTCTTGTTTTGTTTTTAAACATTGTTAATCTTTCTTAATCTCGTAAGTATTCATGGGTATTTGAACGAACTGTTGCCAACTTAGTGTCTTTTTCATTACTTACTTTTTACTTTCTTTTCAAAAATAAATAAGTATTGAGTATTTCATATTTTACTTCTAAATAAATTCTTAAATTCTATCATAGAATGTCTTTTATTTATTGATTGCATTCACCTGGCCGAGCACTAGAACTTTTGATTCCGACCACTAAAATTGCGCAATAAGACTTTTTCCATTATGTTGGTAGTTTCTAAAAACCAGTAAGTGTTGAATTGAAAAGAAAAGATTTTGTCCCTGCATTCAATGACAATTTTTAAACTTTTTTTCATAAATTTTTGCTTACTAACTGGGCAAGAGCAAAGTAAAAAAATAAGATAGGTGGTCGACCACTAATGCCTTTACCCTAGATAGTCCCAACAAAGGTTTTTCAATCAACGCGTTCATGAGTTGCACTTTTTGCCGCATCAACCATCTGAATCGGACCATTAGCGTGTGATCTCTACTAGGAGCCTGCACTAATGGCATTTGTTTCTCTAAACTTGTACATGTACTTTAGTGTACTCTATTCATGACACATGAGTAAATATAACGCAAGGTGTCCTATCTCCAAATATTCAATCACTGGCGGTACACCATTCGCTCACATGATATCAAAATGTATACACTGTTTGGTTTCATTCAATTAAGTGGGTTCTTGATTCAAACAAAACACGTACCATTGTAAATTTTAAAACTACACAGAGCAGACTGAGTACAATGCATGCATTCAATTAGAATGAGTGGAGTGGGTAATTGGATTCTAGATTTGATCAAGAAAAGACAACAGATATTATTATTAAATTGCGTATTTTTTTGGTTATATTAAATAAATTGTATATTATCTTTCACAAAATAGACCTTTTCTGTAACCTATCGAAAATAGGCTGACTCTTTTTAACGAAGTTGAACATAAATTCTAATTAAATTCTCTTATAGAATTGAAAAGGGAAACTAATCTTAGATCGACTTGCTCGTTGTACTTCTGTGCATCGATTGGTTTCGCGTGCCGATTGAGCGGGGTGTTTATATGCGAGTGGTATATTCCTCTGGGAGTGGGGACTATTGCGTTTGGTGCTGATGATGGGTGCTGTGATCTTGGTACAATTCCCATGCATCGTATTGCATTCCAATACTCAAATTTCGGGTGATAAATGTATGGTTTCACTGCGTCCAGATGTTGCGGTTGTCTTATGGATCCGTTTGAAGTCACGTACTCTTTTGCTGGTCATCTTAGGCAGGCATTTATAGATAAAATACAATCTTATGCGAATGAAATCTCGGTACACAAAGATCAAAAATGACTGTTAAATTAAGAACTGAATAGCCTTATTTTACGTCGCCCGAAATACTTGTTTATGGCCCGAACTACGAAAAGGTTATAAAGAATTTTGCCCGAACAAAATTCCTCTTCGAATCAGCTGTGACATTAGCCGTGTTGTCAGAAATGAAGTATTACCGACTTCACAGCTGATTGCCTCCTAGTCCATCGCTGAATTTGAGTTCGTTTTTGACAGATATTCATGCATTTTTGACGGTTATTCACGAAATAACTTAAAAAACGAAAAAACTTATAAACGACATAAAAAACAGGTGTCAAAAATGTTAAGTTGTAAGAGAGGTAGAAGCCGGGCATCTCTGTAATAGTTCATTTTTGGCTTTTTTCATCGTTTTCGATAGCGAAGTGAAGTAAGATTCAGAAAAACGATTCGCAACGGCTTTTGATTTTTATTTGTCAAAATATATTAAAATGAAATTTATTTGTTCGAAATTGATGGCAAAATGTATGAAAAAAATTCGAAGTCGAATCGCCAGTCACTTTTCAATGCCGATATTATAGGCAGTAGGCTGTTGTATATGCTCAACGTGCAAAATCCCACTTCACTATTTATAGATTTGTGAAAAAACACGGCTAATGATATGCAATGAGTTGTTGTATGTTCTTAAGGTGTAAGATCCTACTTCACTATCTTAAAAAAAAAGCGGCTATTGTGATCAATTATCATTTTGACAAGTAGTGGGAACACATGATGTAAGGATAATAAGGTGTGCTCGACAGGTCTATTGAAGCCCTGCGTGACGTCATCCCGAGAATTGGTGTGCCAACAGAAACTTAAGAGTTGGAAACTAATTAAAATTTTTCACAAACTTAAGGACAAAACCGGATTTCTTTTCAAAATGTTCCTACTCATTACAGCTTCTGCAATAATTCAATACATACATTGGTAGTTTTCAATATAACACTATTAATAAACAAATTAAATTCTTTAGAATTCAATTCGTCTTTTTAATACATAATTTTGTTCTGTATGAAATCGAATTTTGTTGTAAGCTCAAGCAACACATCTGTCTAATGTCAAAAACGGACCTTGAGCGACGTCACAAAAAAAAAATGGCGGTTTTGACAAGCTGTCCAGCACACCTTATTATCAAGTTGTTAACACAAGTTGCAAAATAACTGAACAAAATTTGTATCTTAGTAGCAAACAGTTTTTGTAAGCTTATATTTAAGTTAGCTGGATATACGGAAAAAATAAAATTGCGATTTTAACAATAGTGAAACTCCCCGCTTCCTTTTTCCTTTTTTTTTTTGCAGAAGGTGGACACCAGAAAGGAGTAGGAAAGGATCACGACGTTGGTCTGGCACAATCCTTTCAATGTTATACTTACCGAAGTATTTGACAATTTGGAAGAACAAACTTTGTCCACAATGGATATCCTGACCAACGCCAGACGAATAATGAAAAACTGCTCAAGACCTTTATTCCAGATATAAAATGCCTGCTGTTATAGGCTGTACTGATGGCGCATATGTCAACATTATATCGCCATCTTCAAATTAACACCTTTTCCATAAAAAAAAAAAAAAATGTAGCATGAATGTTTAACTTGTAAGCTGAATATTTCCATAAACAACGGTTAGAGGGAGTTTTCGGAATCTCCGGAGTTTTACTTATCAGAAGCGAATGAAATCCGAGAAGATCTGTTTTAAAATTCACTGAACAAATTCAGGGTATTTCTTGGTGAAGATTTTTTCATGGCACTACTCAACGCCTTTGTGAAGCTTTCTTGATGCACTACTCAATGCCTCGAACTGCGACCGTGTCGTTTGTTTTCTTCCTAGAAATTCGCTACGTTGTTTCGGATTGAAGACTTTATAAATTTCATACGAATCACTTAGGATCTTATTGCGACAACGATTTTTTAATCGAAATGACTGAAATCGGAAGAGTGTGGTACTCTTGGCAGTACCTACGTATGATTCATTTTAACTCGCGACAATCTCTTCGCCAGAAAAAATGGGACAAATTGCAGACTTTTAATCGTTGCGATTGTAAGGTGTCATCTGAGTGCGTTCACATTAAAATTTACGTGTTCTAATTTTTGGGATGGAAAATGTTTGTGCGCTCAAGCCAAAGAATAGCTTCGTTAAGAAGAATGGACAAGTATCATTTCGTCAGTCCTTGTCCCGTACTATGTAGGCGGTGTTTGATGGGAACGAATACACAATTCTTTTGTTAAGAGACTGAAAATGCGAGTTAAAATGAATTTTGCTCTTAGTATTCAGGCACTGAATATTGGGTCGAAAGATTCATTTGAAAGTTTATAAAATTTTAAAGAAAATAGGACATTTCTATTCGATTACTTACTTGTTTCAAACGTTAAAAAAGCAATTTCTATTTTTTTTTAAACAAAACGTCAAAATTTGCGCCCATTCAGACCTTAGAGCAAAAATTCTCAACCAATGGTCCACGGACCCCTCATCTAAATACGTCTTTATCATTCCGCTACACTACCACTTTACTTCTTCATTTCCACTACACTGTTATTCAAACTGCATCTGCCTGATTCTTTGCCAGTAAATTATATTGCTAATTCTGTTTTTTTTCGGACAAAATATCAGCAACGGTATGGGTCTGTCTATGATGATGAAATTGTTTCCTATTTTGTTTACATTGTAAAAATTGTGGTAATATTCTGCACCCATTGAAGTAAGAAACTGAAAAGTGGTGATGATCGATCGAGATGAGGGATCGAAAGGATAATTACGCATTTTTTTCCATGGTCAATTTTTCAATTCTGTCTTTATTGAATTAAATTAGCTTACTTAATATAATATAATATTGGTGGCGCGACAGTCCGAGACGGGCCTGGGCCAGCTTCTCAGCAACCACCAACTCGTGTTGTTCTTTCACGAGTGGAAGGGACCTAACGTTTTATGCCGACTCCGAGCGGCAAACTTTGAGAAGCTTTTTTTAGACAAGAATACTCTTTCAGCATTGTCAGTGACTCGATAGAGGTGGAAGCCGTGAATTATGAAAGTTGGTAGATTGGGGATTCGAACCTGGCACCCTCTGCCTAGGAGTCGACGCACTAACCCACTACGCCACGGCGACTCTACTTGCTAGACAAAATGTACTTAAAGCTAGCTTAAATATCTTAAATAACTTATTGTATTTTATCCTAACTTACTGACCCTATATGAACAATGTTCTAAAAATTTGAAAAAAACCTGTACGCATTTTCACTTATGTTGGAAGAGCAATGTGGTCTACGCGCTACGTGGCAACACTACTGCATACATCCCGATCCATTGGTAGCAAAATAAAATACCAGCAAAAAAACGCAGAAGTTGTAAATTTTATAAAATCATGTCTGATAAATCACAGAATAATAAAATATGTAATTATATGGGTGGCATCCACAGTCAGCTTTTAGTCCATACTGAGGTTCGTTGGTTATCTCGAGGGAAAATTCTTAAACGCTTTTTCGAGCTACGCGTTTTTCCTTAATGGGAATAATTTGTCTTTTGAATTGCGCCACCTTTTTAATGATTCTTAGTGGTGCGCACAAGTTGCATATTTTTGTGATGTTTTTGGACTTCTAAATGAGTTAAAGTGAGAGTTAGTGGGTCGCCGTGGCGTAGTGGGTAAGTGCGTCGACTCCTACGCAGAGGGTGCCAGGTTCGATACCCGAATTTACAACCTTTGATAATTCACGGCTCCACCTCTTTCGAGTCACTGACAATGCTCGAAGAGTATTCCTGGCTAGAAAAAGCTTCTCAACTTCGCCGTTCGGAGTCGGCATTAAACTGTTCCCTTCCACTCGTGAAAGAACAATAGTACGCACAACACACGTGGTTGCTGAGAAGCTAGGCCCAGGTCCGCCTCGGACTATCGCGCCACCCTTATTATTATTATTATTATTAAATGAGTTAAACTGGACTTATTTTTAAAATAGTATCAACATTTAAAAGAATTGGCATGTGACAAAAACAATTTGAAAAGAAGGGTTTTTCAGAATTTTCAACACTAACTGAATTCTTAGCAATTACCAACGATATTTGACCGGATTCAGTTTTTCATAGTTTTGACAAATATTTCACTTCGCTGAACTAAAATAGAGTTTTCGATAATACCTTTAAATTCTTGATAACAGCAGATTATGGATTAAAAATCAATTTTCAACTGACATTAGTGAAATAAGCAGCTTATCAACTGTAGAAGAAAACCAGCTTATTGATATTTTTTGTGATTCAGAGTTCCAAGTTGTATTTGAAAACACTAATCATTGTGAGTTCTGGTTAAGTGCTAAAAAGCTATTGTATCGGAAAGGCCTATAAAAGTATTAATTCCTTTTTTCTGCGTCATATTTATGTGAAAAAGCTTTTCCAACTCTTGTTTATACGAAAAATAAATCTAGAAATAAATAAATTAGATGTAGAACCTGATTTAAGAATTCAGTAATGTTCAATTATTATCCAAATAAATATATAGGCTGAATCCATAAACAACAAACATTTACGCGGTGCAGCATCTCTGCTTTTTTGCGATGCTGATTGAACTGTTCGCTGACGTTTCACAACGCATTTTTTATCTTAAACATTTTGTCAATGTGAGAGTTAGTTCAGTAAAATTATTAATTGAGAATAATAATCCAACATAAGTTGTTAAACATGTTGCAAATTTAATGATGCTCAAATTTTCGAGGAATGCCCGAGATGATGCTTAAATGAACGTTTGACGTTTGCGTGATGCCCAAATTTACGTTTATGAACGTGATGCAAAGGTGGCAGTGATACGTTTTCATATCACCCATATTTTATTTCTTTACTTATAAATAACTTGGTAGCAAAAAAACAACCCCAGCCATAACATTAATTATTTACAATGCAATTTCAATAACATTTTAATAAAATATATTTTTATAAGAATAATATTGTTTTTTTTCATAAATGTAACATTTTTACCTGTATCTGGGAGTTACGTTGTTTATTTAAAGTTGTATGTTGGGAGAGATCCGCGGAGAGATAAATTAATTGCTGTGGGCCACACAGTTTCAAATGTAGATAAACTATCCCTTAGAATGGACGGACGCATTTATTTCATTTCTTATGAATACGATTGGTTTACTTCTTACTTGGTCTGAACTTGTGAAATACATAAATGTTTGTATTCTTGTAGTTATTTAAGGATATTCCGGATACTCGTACCACTATTTGAATGTCAGACAATGTTTCTCTTTTCTCTCTCTCTTGAAATTGAAAACACTCGCATTATCTGAGCCTTAATTTCAGCTCAATCCTATGCCAAGGTTGCCTTGCATTCTCGTGTTTATTCGCAAAGTTTCTTCGGAATTCTTATTTGTTATCAAATCATTCCCCAGCGACTGTGTTGCTCTAGACATTGACTTTGTAATTAGTTAAAAAAAAAAAACTCAAATGCGAGTAAACAAACACACCCAGATGTCACCCACCGACTTCGACTGGTGGCGTTGGGATGTTTTAAGCAGACTCCTACATTCAATCCCGACATTCCATTTTACGCTTTGTGTCTACATAGAGCAGAGTAAGTGTATGTATAACCGTATTCCGAGCTGAATAATTTTTACATTTTACCCATCCAACAGAGAGTAGCATTCTGTCAGGAGACGGTTCATGTCTGAGACTTGTCTCCTCGTCTCCTTACAAGGAGTTCTAGCATTTAAATATTCCAATTAAAATTGTTTAAAGAGGAAAAAAACAATAAATGTCATCTGAAGATCCTGTGTATCCTGATGTGTTGTTAAATCCTCCATGCAACAGCCAACGATACATACAGTAAAGGCCCCGAAAAAGTACTCAATCATTTTATTGGGAGACTGACTAAAAATTTTTTAATTAGTGCGAACCACATCTTCTACTACAAAGCTGTTTGACGGTGTTCATTTGTGTTTTGGAATACTTAGAGCTTCTTTGTGGAATTTGGTGGTTCAGTGATTGTTCAAAACAGGATTAATTGCTCGCGAACTGTGCATCGCGTCCTCGACTGTAAAATCATACAAATATGGATGTGTATGTTTTCAGGGAAGGGGTTGGTTCTTGGGAACGTGACTTTTTACCATGTTGGTGTGTCACTTAATTTCGCTTCCGTCACGTTTTGTCTAGATTACAAGTGGCGGCAGTACTGCTGACTGGCTGTCGATGAACGAGTTCCTTTCATGTATGTTCTGTGTTGCTTGTGTTAGTTTTAGTGGCAACAGTATGTGCGAAGCATTGCATCAAGCTGCCACGTTCGCTCTTATCTAGACAGAAGAGCTTTATATGTAAATTTTAATAATGGAAACATCGTGAGATTAGAAAGAACAAGTATTCAACACTGACAACAAGTGGGAATTGATTCATACACTCAATGTAAAAAAAAATTCATAGAAACTACTGGTCGATTGTCAATGTCACTCAAAAAGAAGTCGCTGAATAAAGACAGCTATGCTGTGGCTTGATGCTGAACCACAGGGTAGTCAACTGAACCGTGGGAAAATTAGGGAGAACCTCGTTCAATATCAATAATATTGCTGGCAAAATTGGGGCTGTCTGGAGAAATGCATTTTCACAACTTCGAGGACTCGGTGGAGGTGGAAGAACATTAGGACTGCTTTTGAGAGATTTTGAATCGCTTCGATGGCTGACAAAGCATAATGTTTTCGTCCTTTCCAAAGAGATTACTCCCTTTAAGCCCATCCGGCTAAGGGATGTAAATAAAATTCAAAGCCACCCCTCTCCACCAAATCTCCCTCGAAACGTGTGTAAAAATACTCAAGCAATTCGTCTTCGGATCCGGCCGTCAAACGAAATGAAGAAAAAAAAAAAAAAGCCAACAAAAAGATACTAAGCGGTAATAAAAGAAGGGCAAGAGATCGAATATGTCACATTATCCTTGATTTGAATATCAACCCCGCAATGGAACAGAACACGTTTCCGCCATAAATGTAATCTCCGGCAACCCGGATCTGGTGAAATTGTTGCGCATCATTGTGGCATTTATCATCCTTATTGGTTATAAACTTTACGATTGTTTATTGATGTTTTTATTGACTGTCCTTGCGAGGGAGCATAAAAACTCCGCCCGAATAGGAGCGCACACAAACATTCTACAAACAGTTCATGGGTTACGCATGCATAAAAAAGCAAATGGGCTGACTGCCGACAGAGAGCCACACCGACAACCGCCTGAATTTTAAAATATATTTGATGTGATGGCCGGAGGCATGACTTCACTTACATTTGGGAAATCAAAATTGAAAGGATTTCCTAAATTACACTCAATATGTTTCAAGGCGGCATAACAGCCAATATGGATTCAAGTATGAATTGTTTTTTTTTTTTCTTTAAGGAACTTGAACACAGCCGAGCGATGAACTGGACAGTGGATGGATTCTAACCTTTTGGCCGACGGTTACAGAAAGGGGATGGGCCTCCCGATTGCCGTTTCACCACTTAGTAATATCAACGTAATCCAGGCAAAAAGAGTATGCGACAGGATTCGAATTTGTTGTTTAAGGCATGCTTAGGCAAAAACTCTTAAGCTCTGATTGTAAAAGGGAACAATATCAGTCAATTTTGGAGTGGTTACATGCACATGCACTTAACTAAGAGGCTCATCTGTCAAGCATCATATTCCCCGTAGAACAGCGTAGGATTAATTTGTTGCCACAAGCGGTGAGAATTAAGGCGCGGCGCTATTAGGCTTGGGAGATTAACTGCCGCCACTAGACTTGAAAGATTTCCTAAGATTTCCGCCCGAAGATGTACTGTACTGTTTGGTACCATCTTGTGAGGTGCTTGAGGTTAATGCACGTTCTTGCAGCATTATAATTATTGTTATTGAGGATATATTGCACCGCTACTAAATCTTTTGTATCCCCTTTTCATACCTTTGTTTCCCCTCACATGCTGTTATTTTCAGAGTTGGATTGAGGGTCATGAACTTTGCACGAAGGTGGAAGATATTTTTTTAGAGTATTATCTCTAAGCTCTCTGAGAATCGGAGTGGTTCTAGAGACTTACATTTGTTCTCTGATATTAGGTCCTGGCCCAGATATCTTTGTCTTTTGTGGCATACCGCCTCACGAAATCCCAATTCATTTTCTGGAATTTCATTAGATCATACACAGAATCTGCAGAGACATTTTCTTCTGATATTCCTAGTTGCCTTAGGTGCTCCTTGAGTCTGAAAAGCCCTGTTTAGAAGCCTATGAGGATACGGAGAGGTTGTTCTTACTCATCTTGATCTCGGTTATATTGAGCCAAAAGTTTCTTGGCTTCCTTCACGCCATGAGCGTTGTTCTAGGTTTCCGACCGGAGATAGAGGTGCCGTGACAGTGTGATTCTCTAAGGAATTGTGAAGCCGATGAATTCTAAGGACCAAGTGGAGAACTAACATTCATGCATTTTGCTACACCCCGAACGACCAAATTTGATAAGCTTTTTCTAGACAGTTATGAGTATTGTCAGTGACTCGAAAGAGGCTGAACCGTGAAAACAATTGTTGGTCGTATCGGCTGGGAATCGAACCCAGGCAGCGAAGATAATTTGCGCAGGTTTCGTCGCATATACCCACAACACCACGCCCACTTATCGCTACAGCAAGACACCTTTTAATGCTTGACACGATTAATTCAACTAATCTTAGATGGTCTGAACGCATAGCTGTCACAGATTTGTTGAAGATATCTGACGACACACGATTTATGAAGATTTAAGAACATTACTAGTCTTACTTGTCTTTTTGGAAGATGTCGACCCATCAATTCTTTGTCACAGCCTCTCCCATTTCAACTTTTGTAATCCCATTAATAAATTATTCTTCTCGTAACTTTACCATGTCCAAGCTGGTTGCTGAAACACAAAACGAGTTTCTTTTGTGACCTTTGCAATAGGGTACCCCAAGGCTCTATTCTTAGTCCATTACTGCTTTAGTGTCAATAATCCTTACACAGTGTTGTCGAATCGTAAAATGGATGTCTATCCAGACGCAATGGTGTTCAAATGTACATATGTACATAGATTTAATTGAAGATTCAATTGCTAAAATAAACGAGGACTGCATTACCAAGTGGGTTAAAAATGCTTTCATGCCTCATTCTAAACAGAAGCCCCTCCTGTCTAATGTTCCGAAAATCGAACCGACTGCGATTATCTTTGTTCTCAAGACATTTGGACCATGTCTCAGAACATCGTCGCAACCTCCTTAGATGTAATTAGGAAGCATTTTCAAAGTACAGATCACAACCTAATTACAGTGAAATCTCCCACTGCGGACACCTCCCTTGGACGGACACCTCCCTTAGGCAGACATATCTTTTTTGAACGGCAATTGCTCCATGACATTCCCTTGAAGGGACACGGACAGCAATTACACGAGTATACAGTAAAATCTTTTTTCTTAGCGGACACCAAAGCAAGATTAAACAGGTTAGCAGACGGATATTCTGGTAACTGTATTTTTTTTTACTTGCAAATACATAGGTACATAGCATATTCTTGTACTTTATAGAAAAAAAAAACATGCAGATAGCCCAGATGTGTAGGAATGTATCTGTTAGATCTGCTTGCATTTATTTTTCTGTCATTCGTGTGGTGGAAGCACTTCCTGTAGAAATTATGGAAACTGAAAGTGATTCAGAGAATAATGATCAGAGCCAGGTAGAGACTTCAATGAACTCTTACCAAGAAGCTAACGCTTCTATTGAAAGCTTTTCAAATATTTGTGGCCAAGAAACTTGACGGTGGAGCTATTCGACTTCTGTTTGATCTACAGAGATTCAAAACAAATTCGCTTTTTCTAAAAATAAACATATGTAAAAAGTCATGCGTTTTTTCTGTGTTCGATTCAGAATTGGTTTAAGTATTAACCAAAAAAAGCCGATTTACCATATCATCCCACAATTTTGAAAAATATCGATTCAAAAGTTTTCTTGCTTTAATTTGTTCCCAACAATTTGAGTTCGAATGCGAATAGTTCAAAAATTACCATATTCACACGAATAATTTGATGTACATTTTATATTAAAACAAATCTCTTACTTCAAATTTGATATAGTACCTTATTGTAAGTGTTGCCATTGCTTTTTTTAAATATTTTTTTCCATTTTATGTCATTTTAACCTTAATTTGGCCCTAACTGCTCAACGGGGTTAAATGACTCCACCCTTCCCCACGGTAGTAAAAAATGCTAGTTTGTATCCCCTTTACAAAATACCGTTATCATTTCTTGGCGACAGAGTTATCGTCCTCGTGCCACTGGCGTATTTTTTTAAAATACTTGAATACAAAATATCTATTCATTTTTGTATGGTGTAACATACATGCGCGTAATTCACCACTTAATAAATCAACCATTTCAAGAAAGTTATGTGACAAAAGCAACTTCTGAATTCTTTTTGCCTTTTTTTGATTTTCTTTTAATAAGTGTATAGGCTAGAGGCACCAGTGGTCGGCCATCTAACTGTTTTTTTCACTTTGCTCTTGTCCAGTTACTAAAGTATTTTATGAAAAGACGTTTAAAAAATGTTATTGAATGCAAAAAGAAAATCTTAATAGATAATTAATAAAATTTTCAATTCAGCATGTACTGGTTTTTATAAACTACCAAAATAATAGAAAAGGTCATATTGCTCTGGTGGTCGGCCACAAATGCTTAGTGGTCGGCATCAAAAGCTCTAGTGGTCGGCCAGGTCGAATCAATCAATAAATAATACACATTCAATGATAAAAATTAAGAGTATATTTATAAGCAAAACATTAAATAATCAATACTTATTTATTTTTGATAACAAAGTAAAAAATAAAATAATGAAAAAGACACTGAGTTGGCATAGGCAGAAGGTAAATAGTCAAATTGAGAAAAAAAATTAAAAAAAAAAAATGTTTCACAAATGTCAAAAAGCCCGAGTGACTAGATAGTAGCTCCACCTAGAAATTTATGATCGCTTTTATGATTCAAAGCGCGACTGCCCCATTTCTACTTTAACATATGATTTACTTGTATCCTACTGAAAATGTCACAGCCCGAACGCCTGAATGCGCCGTTGCGATATCGGTATAATAATATAAATAATAAGATAATATAATAGTAAATAATTGTCATTGACGTTGAAGCATCAATATTAATAGCTTAAGAGTGTAATAATGTTTTAACACAAAAGAACAACAATTTCATACCTACTTAAACAAACAAAAAGCTTTAAGAAAGGCATTTACAGCTAAATTTTCAATGTAGAATAATCTCAATTGCACAAAATTGGCAGACAAAAACTGAGTTTGATGCATCTGCATAACAATTTTTCCAAGAGGGTGTATTTGAGGAGGAAACACGGAGTACAAGAATCACATCCTATATTTTTTAGGACATCATGACATATAAGTTCATCAAAATAGTGCTCTGCCATTAAGTGCCGACGACTGCAATTCGCAATAAATTGGGTGCTAGTCGGCCACCCATTACTTCCGCTCATATTAACATTTTTTCTTTGCACCAATTAATACAAATAGCTTATGCTTTTATTCACTATGTCCAATCATTGAAGTTTTATTTTTGAAACAAATTATAGAAAAAACTTACATTTCTGTAAGCACGCACCACTAATCAGAAAATAGCAAATTGCCACTTTCTCGCACTTTCGCAAATTTACCTTGACTGATGTGTAACTAGCAGCTGAAGTAATTATGTAATATTATTAAATTTTTTATTTTTATTTTTGTGTAGAACATGTCCCTGCTTGTATCGGCGCCGTCACATTCGAAAAATGTTTAACGGTTTTTATATTACAGGACGAAAAGGGATGAACACTATAGAGGGTCCGACCACTAGTTTTAGTAGTTTCCCTATCCTCTATGTATGTAAATATATATGTTTCGAAAAAAAAACGTTTTTATTTGATTGCTTTTAAGCGGACAATTGTGCACCATTGCTGTCCGTTCAAGGGAGATTTCTGTGTATATTTGTTTAACATTACACAGGCATTTCTTCATTACTTCACAGATTAAATAAATAAATACAGTAAATAAATAACCGTCGATTTTTCTGACAATCTCAGAACGGTTAGTCTTTGAATGGAGTGATTTCTGCCGTCTCAGCCACACTCAGTCTTCTTCCACGTGCCAGTTTTAGATTGTTAATGAAAGACTAAGACAACTATTTGACGTCATTATAAAACTTTTCCCCGAAACGCTGCAGGCTTTAAGTTCCATATATGTTATCTTAACTATTTCCAGCAATCCAAATTGTTAACATTGCTTGAAATGCCATCATTAAATTGTTAGCAAAATGACAAGCGAGCAAAACACGCACACCCCACCCGCTTGTCTTGTGTTCGTGGTACAGACAAACAACGATACTGCAACTTGTCTACGGTGAAGTACTCGTTGCAGCAATACCAAGAAATGGATTTTCGATGTGCTGAAAACACAAACAAGCTGCAGCGAGTGGCATATCTCATGGAAATTCGTATCGCATTACGCCAGGTTTGACACATCTCTGAATGTCCTTGTTACATTAATAAGGATTCCAGGAAACTTTTCCTACCTATGAAGGGTAGCGACTGATGGAATGAATTTAATACAAGTGTTGTTGTTGTTACTGGGAATGTACTAACGTATTCCAAAGACTGATACTTCACGAGTAAATTACGTTTACATAAGGTGTTGAGCAGTTGTTGATGCAGAGCTTTTGAATTGCCTTGATGTGGGCATATGGGATAATCGGATCAACATCTTATGATTTCCGATTAGTAAGCCCGGGATAGTTTAAGTTGGGCACTGTGGGTTAAATTTTCAAGAACATGGTCTTTTAGACTTCACGGCCAATGCTCACAGGGCCTTGCCTGTTTAGAGTACGTTTTCAAAAAACTTCTCCGTTTCGGTGTCGGTATAAATCAGAAGATCCGCTCCACTCGTGGGAGAATAATAACACGCATAATACGAGTGGTTAAGCCGTTAAACCGAACATTGCAGCTACAGTTTGCGTATAGAGACGGAAAAGATACTCCCAAGCCTTCTCAAGTACCAGTACATAGAGTGAAAAGATGGTCGGCTGTACTTCTGCCGAGACGAAAGGTGCACTATTCATCCACAATCCTGGGGTCGAGCATAACTCTAGTACCTTCATGTAGACTTTCCCAAGGATACTTGAAAGAGGTATGACCATATAGCTGGAGCAATTCCTTTTTCCCCCTTCTTTGAAAAAAGGAACAATCACCCCAGTTTGCCAATCACCATGTGTCTCAACGAGTTTCAAAGCCACCTTAGTGAAACGAGAGAGCCATAAAACTTCCTCATTGCACATTGCATTAAGCACTTCTCCCCGGATTTTGTTCACTCCGGCGGTTTGCCAACTTAAGCAATTCAATCGCCAAATGACTTCCCGCCGTTGTCTCAAGACTACGGGGCTTCCATCCTCAGAGCAGCTCCGATAAGTTCTCGCGCCATCTGCTCAAGGTTTGGATTTGATTCCGTCTCTCCCCTCTGGGTACTGAATCCAGTCAGTAGGTATTCTTTTTCTCTCTCATGGCTTCTTACACTCCGGGTGTTTTAAACCACGCAAACCACGCAGTGGTTTCATCACCAGCCGCCACTCTTAGCCGCTTCACTTCACAAACAACCCGTGCATGAAATTTATGAAAATATAATTCCATTTTTAACTCTACTTGACTTCTGTAAAGCATTAAACAATTGTCTGTACTTTTTAAGTAGATTAGATTCTTGTTATAATTTAATATATTCACATCTTAGCAATCTAATGCAAATTGATTTTTATAATGATTAGTTGTATTCTTTTTCTGATGTTGTAACTGGTGACTCCCAGGGTTCTATACCTGGTCCTTTTTTGTTTTCGATGTTTATTAATGATCTGTCCACTGTAATATCTTAACGTTGTAAATAATGATTTCAAATCAACGTCAGTTGGTCCAGACTTAATGGACTCTTCCTAAATCCCACAAAAACCACAAAACTATTCATATAGCTAAACAAGCTGTTAACCACATGAATGAATAAGTCTACTTAAAATTAATCAAATTGTCGACAAACAAAGGGTTCGATGACTGGATTGTGACGAATGAAACACAAAATTTACTTACAAACACCTTAAAGATCACAATTACTTTACACAAATCTTACAAAATTTCCTTTGCTGGCTTTCAGCCTGAATCGATTTACACTCTACATAAGTTTCCCAAATTGAATTGCACTGAACTGTGCTTTACTGTTTCGCTTCGGCTGCCGTCCTGGAATATTATTCTGGAAGATACTGGCGCCAGTTGGCTATGGAATTTCCCCGCTCTCGATTATGTTAACAATCCTTTTTATTCCATCTGTGTATATAGGCGGCGGGATTTACATAAATGTGTACAACAACCATTTCGGGAATACTCTTCGTAATGGTTTTCGGACTTACGATCGATTCCTCCCCTTGTGTATAATTGGCGGTCTGTGGTGTGGACTGATTTGTGAACTGGCACGGTTGGTGTCCAGGTTGTTGGTGCTTAGTATCCGCACGTCATACTATTAACGCCACAATATCTTAAGTAGCGATCTTGTGTTCTTATTTTCAAATTGATACATATAAGTCCACCTGAATACACGTTTAACAAATTGTCTTTATTGTCAATATAAGCGTTAGATTTTGTTAAAACCCTGCATTCACACTTGTGGAATCCTTTCCGCAACATTCTTAAAAGCCGGGTCCACAGAAACCTTATTATGTTTATATGCCTATTTTTCTACATTAAATTGATAAACATTAATTGATAAAATAATTGACTTACTTTTTTGTTTATCTCTTTCCTTTATTTTCTCTATTTACATTTTAATTGTAATAATAATAATAATATGGGTGGCCCTACAGTCCGAGGGGGACCTGGGCCTAGCTTCTCAGCAACCACTCGTGTTGTGCGTGCTATTGTTCTCTCACGCGTGGAAGGGACCTACAGTTTAATGCCGACTCCGAACTGCCAAGTTTGAGAAGCTTTTTCTAGACAGGAATACTCTTTGAGCATTGTCGGTGACTCGAAAGAGGTGGAAGTCGTGAATTATGAAAGTTGGTAGATTGGGGATTTGAACCTGGCACCCTCTGCGTAGGAGTCGACGCACTAACCTACTACGCCACGGCGACAGACACATTTTAATTGTAATTATGGATTTAAACATTTTTATATTATACTAGCTCACCCGGCGACCTTCGGACCGCCATATTTCTATTTTTGGGAATATATTCGAATTCTAATAATTACATATATTGCAATACACAGGATGGAGTAAAACCGGTCAAAGAAACGTTCGCTTATTAAACCAAGAATAAATTAGCAATGACATAAAAAATGTCATCAGGATTTGCGTAAGCTTTTTAGAGTGTTTAAAATATCTGTTCGTTTATTGCAATAAGTAATGTTTTCATTAAATACAATAATCGAAATTACACTGTAATACTCACTATTAAATGAATATTTTCTAACATGACAGTATGACGTTATATTTCAGATTTGAAATGCAAATCAGTGGCGAAGTGATGAAATAATCGGCGACATTTAAAAAAGTTGTTAATCCTGGTTTGGACAAAACTAGAAACGATATGCGACTTTTTAAAAAAAAAATTGTTTACAAAAAACCTGCCCTTAAACAATAACGAACACAAAATAAAAATAACTATCCAATTTGGTGCAGTCATTCGGAAGTTAAGGAGCTACATACATTTATGCGATAATTTTTTTAAATTATATATTGATTTCTATATTTTTCTATTGGAATATTATTTCTCTTTTAAATTTAAACTTACTCAATCTAAAGAAAATTTCTTGAATGTACTGAAACACTCAATAAATAGAAATGCAAGCCAATCCCTTAAAATTTACATTTCATTTCGATTTACTTCTTAATGTAATGAACGACAATTTGACAGCAGAAGTAATTTGGAATATTCAATGTAACCCACTACTTTCACACCACGCGTGTTCTTCAAATCGCCTTTCCGTTTGGCTCAACTGCAGCCAGCACGGCAATACTGGCTGGCAAATAAAGTTCATCAAGTGAATAGGTGCAATACTTTACTTGTACTAGCCGTAAACACCCATGTTGCCAGTCCAAAGGAATCTCTCCCTAAGTGCACCCTCCTGTTTGTCACTTGTAATACGTTGTGTCGAGGAGAAGTTTTTGACAGAAATTTCAGCAAAACGGTTTCATTACAATTAATCTCTTGGTTGTTTACTAAACGGATGGCGCACGGGATACCCAGCATGTCACGTGGTTGTTCCTTGCACTCACTCGCTGTACAGTGAAACATAACATACACGAAGGCTGAAATAGTTTTAGAAAGCTGTTGCCAGCGCCGTTGTTTTCGTCGACTCCCACATACACACATTATAGATATAGCGGCAGTGAAAAACTTGATTATTTAAGCTTTATATGCACATGACAAGTTGGGAATTGAAATGAGAATTACTTGAGGAATTGTAAGCACATCATCCGCAGCTCGCTGTCTGGACTTAGTTTTTGTTTTATTTTTGTTTGTTGGTTCATGAGGACATGCCATTAAGGCGTCTGACTGCGTTTTGCTTGTACTTTTCCTTATTTTACGAGCATTATTTTACGAAAATACGGTTGCGTGGACGCCTCCTTTTTAAAGAGTGTCATGTGAGAGTTGTTTTTGTTCATTCGCTTCATGAATTGTAAGTACTTTCAGAAAAGTTACTCAGTGGATATAAAGGATGTTTTTGTCAATCAATGACAGATGAGAATAACCGCATTTATATTGAGAACTTAAGGATATGCAATCTTACCTTCTTACAGTTTAATTTGGTCTTAACAACATCTTTTGTGTACATAGGCTGATGTAATGCACATGTCTATTGTACTGTCACTCGGATGACATGAGGTTAGTTTATCAATCACTGGTGGTAAACCAATAAATGTAGCTGCTGTAGAAGGGACGACGCATAATCTTCTGACGTGATCACCTAAGGCGCAGTGTCCTATAATGACAACAACCATGCTACTTATATGAAATCCATTCAACAAAAGAAAAGGTTGCCAATAGCGATCGGTACCCACTATGGATAGCATCTTCTTGTATACTTGCCATGTAATGTTTGAAAGCCATCAAGTTCGCTCGGTCACTGTTCTGCCGCGCACCAATAGTTTGCTGGCTAAGGGGCACTGGGCTTATTCCTTATAATGTTCCTAGGTTCTCCTCTGCACAGTTGCGTGGAATGATGTGAGCTGACAAACCAGAAAGGTAGGTATCAAGGAGGTACTCATCGCTTCTATAGATGAACGGTAATCTGATACTAGTTTTGAGCTCAGAGACACTGATTCGAATGCATTCTTGTTATATATAATAAAGTAAACAATTAAGATTAATTACATATTTACTGAGAAGTAACTTTTTAAAACCCTTTTTATACTTAATTTAATTTTCCTTTATAATACGCGATACGAAGCATTAACGCTCGGATGTTAAAAATGAGCAGCGAAGGGTTATCAGTGGACGCGATCTAATTTAGGCAGCGATTGTACATTTTTCGAAACAATAAGTTGCTTACCAGTATGTCAGATAGCAGGATGAGACATCGAAAATCAATATAGTTATCAAGAGACATGTCTAAGAGGCGTGTAGAAAAAAAAAATCATTTACTCGATCGACCCTTCGTTGCCCGAAAACATGTCGTACCGCACTATTGCAAGCAATATTGAGTTTTCGTTTGCTTATATAATTACACTTTCAGTAAATTTTGCAGCCATGTAACAAAATAGGAATTACCAATGTTTTCGCAAGAACGTGTTTTTACTGGTGTAAAAAATTGAGTTGCCCATAAAGCACGCAAAACACTGTATACCTTGCTTACAGTTATGTTAATGTGGTTATCCCAAGTCAGAAACCGAATAAAGGCCACTCCAAGGTTTTTTGCGGTATTGACGTATTCGATGGGAGCCTTGTTTAGTATGATCGGAAGAAAATATGATAGATCCAGAATTTTTCTCGAGATTGCAATACATTTGGATTTACACGCAAAGAAATCGACTCCTCACAAATAGTTAATTTGTTCTACTTAAAAATAAAAATATTTCTTTTAAGTGTGTACTATATTGTGTAAAATGTTGTTGTGCGGCTTGTACTTTGAAAATTGATATACATGATCTAAAATACAGTGTGCTATGTGTAAAGAATTCGCACATGTGCAAAGAAAATAGAAATAGAGTTCTTTGAAAAAAAAGGATCAAGGTTTTAAATGTAGTAGTTGTGTTACTCAACGAAGAAAATCCATATTGGTCGACATTCCGCTCCTTTCCACTAATCTCTCTTCTTCAAAAAAACACGAAGAAAACTACTGCTAGCACCTCTAAAGTATCTTCCCCCCTAAAGCTCACCTTCCATGATGACAAAAATACGGGTCAGCCAGCCAAAACTCTGAAGATTTCCCACAGTATTACCACAGCTCAAGTTGCTTACGCTTTTGTCTAACTGACCCATTTACTAATGGAGCTTAAACTTTGAACGATAGTGTAGTTTGTAGTAATGAGTGTTTAAGAATTGAAAGCGTAGATGGGTTTCAATATTTAGGCATAATATTCTACAATAAGTTCAATTAGAACAATCACCCTGTCCACACTCGTTTGTAGGACTTCAACGAAAATTAAAAAAATAAAACAACTAAATTTCTGTCCACTATTTTGTGTTGCGATCTTTATTGGGCTGCGGTCAAATTCAAAAAGGCCGAATGAAGTTATTTTACATTAAGTAGTAGCGTTAAATTTTCAATATAGGGAAATTGTTTGATATTGGAAAAACAAAGGGAAATGCATTCCATTAATGGTTTTCACATTGGTTAATTCACGATGGTTAATTCAAACAATTCATAATCATACTACTTCGGAGTAATCAATATAATAATAATAATTCAGATTTAACGAACTGGTTAGAAGCGTATTAACACACCCTGTATTCCTTAGGCAAAATTTTAATAGAATTGTTATACTTTCACTTGAGACACTACTGTAATAATCTGATTTTACAAATGGTAGACATCGGTTTGTTAAAATAAAAATTGCAGTATGGTATTTCGTGCTGGGGTGGTATGTTCTTTAACAAGATAGAGCCTTTGATTACTTAACAAGAGCATGTAATAAAGGTCATGACTAAGGTAAATCGGAGAACTCTTTGTTTAAAATTCTTTAAATCCTTGAGAATTCTTCCATTGAGGCATCTGTATTATTATAAAGTGTTAAAAATATTTTTTGATAAATCGGGATTTTATGATGTCAGACACCATGAAAATTATAAACTCGAGATACTCCGCATGTACTCCAACTATTTATAAAACACACTTTTCTCGGTTATATTACGTTACTGCTCCACGACTATTTAATGTGTTGCCTGTAATCCATAGGTGTGGGAGAACGAAAACTGTATTTTTAAATAATATTAAAAAAATGGTTTTTCTCTTTTGACCATATTTCAATAGATTCACCTTTCGTTCCTTTTTTTATAACTTAGTGTTTATTTTTTCATTTAGATTCCCCATCAATATTTGTTTATAAATTCTTATTGTTCAAATATTATTAAGTATTGATAAGTACTTTCGCCACTTGCCATATGACAAAAGATTGTACTCAGCTGTTTCTCTGTTGCATTCTCTTGAGCATTGCTCAGCTTCAGGACTTGACCAATCAAAATCGGTTCATTGGTTTGGACGTGAAAGGGTAACAGACTGAGTTACTTTCGCATTTATAATATGAGTAAGGATAAATGTATAATATTGGACATCACCAGCATACAAGTTAACACCAGAAACATTTCATCATGCGAACAATGCATGATACAGTTCCCACGAGCAACAACATCAGCTCCGTTCGTGATGGAATGCAGCGAATCATATTTCCACCGGACACACGAGGCATCGACAACGAACGGGCACCTGAGCCACCAACGTATATGCTGACCTGTCGTCTGGCTGCATGGGAAATGCACTTAGTTTTAAGATATGAAACATTTTGTCAGTTAGTTGTAAGTCAGCCGCGAAGGCAAACAGATGAAAAATAAAATTATTTTTTTGAGAAAAGTTAACGTGAAATAGTTTAATTTACATATGAGTGGAGAAAAGAGGGAAGTTTATCGACATAAATTGAGAATAAAAGAGGACCAAGAATTGAGCCCTGAGGGACACAGTGGCATTCGGGAAAAAGTCACACAAGTTATTCCCGACTTGCACTGACTGTTTCCTTTCGGTCAGGTAGGAGTGAATAAGCTTTGCCGAAAAATAATGGTTTTGCATAAGTTGCTTACATAAAAGTACATGATTAACTGTACCGAAGGCTTTTGAGAAATCAATTATAACCAAAAAAGTTACATCATCCTTATGAAGCTTTTGCCTTATATCCTCCGTAACGTTTAGGAGTGTTATGATACACCTGTGCTGCTTACGAAAACTAGATTGTTTCGGGGTAAGCATAGAGTTCGCCGAGAGATAAGCCTGGTTCTGCTTAAGTAAGATCTTTTCGAAGGCTTTGGATAAAAAAAAGTAACAAGCTTTGGATAAGGTATGACAGTGCTTTTTTGAATCGCCATCTTTCGAAAAAGTGGGAATAGTTTTTCAGTTGAAGATCATGGACTGGACGAAGGTTAATTTGTTTACACAAAAAATACGTCAAACAATTTCAAATGCTGTCCTTCTTTTCGAATTATTGCCTTGATTTTCGAACGATTCTGAGTCAAATTTTTCTTATTAGTTGGTATATATATATATCTCGTTATAAGCACGTGGAATCTTATGCCATCCAAAGCTCCACTTGACGCTGGTATAGACGGCTGATGAATGTAGACATGTATACCCAAGAAAATTGTCTAAAAGAGCCAAATCGCACGAATTCGAACGAAAATTTCAACTTTTTCTAAGAGTACAATCATTGAATGGTGCCTTTGACAATAAATTTGTTCTTACGTGTGTTCTCACGGTCATACGATTCGATGCCAGTTCAGTACTGATATGAGTACTAATTGCAGTACTTACAACAAGGTATCAATACCAAGGGAGTATCGAATAAAAAGTATCGATACTTACTCGTGTCGGAACAAATGAGTACTTACTTTTTTGGTGGGATTGAAAGAGATAAAGTGTGAACTGGATCTGAGGATTCAGATAAGGATTCAGTTGTATATATTGGTGTATTATTTTGATTTTCTATCAATGAGAAGACAAGCTACAAATGCACACAGAAACGTTGTGTATCGTGTACACTATAGTAATACAGATAAAGGGAAAGCGTATTTTCGCAGAAAGAATAATAATACGTAATATTTCTGCTTAATTTAATTCGATACGATACGAGTGCTTCCATCCCATACTTACTGTAATCGAATCCGAAAGATATCGTTACTAAATTGTACTTGTATCGAATTAAAAGTATTGTACATGTACTCCTATTTACTTGGATCGAATTTACCTTAGTCATCTACAACATATTCAAAACGATACCATTCAATAACTTTTCCGAAATTGAAATTGTTTGTTTCCATAAAACATGATCTGAAGAGTAAGTTCCAAATTAACTATTCAATCTGATAGCTCTTAAATACCCTCAGCCAAGGTAGGTAAGTAGGTGGGAAGGCGGGGTTCCTAGGGAATTCACCAGTACACTTAGACCATATTGGTCCATTGTGATACCCACAGTCTACTACCACTAATTGACCACCCCAGTGATAGTGCCGTTAATTTGATCTCAACAGAAAATGGCGAATGAACTAGATTTGAAAACTTGATACAAGCATAATAACTTTTCTGTCACTGGTATTCGAACCGGAGACTCCGCTAACCAGCAACAGGCACTTAACCTACTGCGCCATCCAGCCATCCAGTCATCCAGCCATCCAGCCATCAGCCAAAGTCATATCCCAAAACTCGTCACGAATAGAAAGTATGCCTCAACGGTATGATATTATAAGTGTCCAGCAAAGCTTCACAACATATTCTCCACAAGAGTTATGGTGACATTGCATGTTTGGTAGCATTCAGTGATTCGCCAATTACATGCTCGTACCCCCTGTCATCGGCTTGAGAAATTTATTGCAAATGCTATCCAAGCCTAGGAGATAAATTCAACTGAGACAAATTAGCGAGAGGAAAAAAAAACGCATACATTATCGATCGGCCTGCAGCAGCTATCCAATCGAATCGAACACGGCAATTAATTTACGCTTGTCATCGTGTTTACACGGTCTCTGCAACTGCCGTGATCTCTCTTATCGTGAAAGTGTTACACATAACAGCTGGTGGAAAGCATTTGTACAGGCACTCACATATCGTGTGACACGATATCTCTGTTTGAAAATACTCAAAACGGCAACCAGTGTGAGGAGTATTTCACGTTGGGAACATTAAAAAAATAGTTAATTACCACGCTGAACGTGAATAAGTATTCACTGCAAGCATAGGATAGTAATGAGCTCACAAACTGGGACGGAGACTGAGTGGGACTCTGTGATGAGATGAGTTTCTCATCGGTAAAAAGTTCGCTTGAATAGTCAAAGTGCCGTGTAACTTGGTTATAACGACTGACGAATTTGATCATTATAGCCAATGGGTCGTTGTAACGATATGAAGGCATGTAAATTAGTCTGTTTTCAGTTAGAGATCCTTTTTCATTTTGTTCTTCGTATCAAGATCAATTGTACGAAATAGTTTTTTTTTAGTTTAATTGACTTTTATTTCAGTATTAGTTAGTAGTTTTTGACATATTTAGATAGTTATAAAATGCACTCATCAATGTATTTAAAATAAGAATTTTAACTGGTCACTTTGCTTCCTCGATAGTGACGTGGATGCCGCTGCTGATATGATCACAAATATTCTCCTGCTGGGCATGAGAACCTTCATTCCTCACAGAGTGAAGAGTATCAAGCCCAAAGCAAACGCATGGTATGACTCGAGCTGTAAAGAGGCTATTAGGATGGGAGAGTTGAATTTCCGGACATACAAAGCCAACCCTACTGAGGAAATCGGGAAGAAGTTTAAACGGGCCAGAAATGACTGCAATGCAACTATCAGACGTGTGAAATTCTCTTATGAGCAAAAGTTGAGGCAAAAAGTGCTACAATGTCCCAAGGGTAGCAAAAACTTTTGGTCATTTGTAAAAAAACGTAAAGAATTCCGCCTCGTCTTCAATTCCCACGCTCATTTTCAATGACATTCCAGCTGTCAGCTCTTTAGACAAAGCTAATCTGCTTGCGGCTCATTTTGCAGCTAGCTCAACACTGCCAGATTCCAATTTGTCTCCACCTGTACTTGAGAGCGTTGATTTCACCATGGGACAAATCCACTTCCGCACTCGTACAGTTGCAAGAGTACTGAAAGATCTCGACGTGCATAAATCCGCTGGCCCGGATGGTATTCCCCCTATACTTCTGAAGAGGTGTTCTTCTGTGCTGGCAAAACCACTGCGTAAGCTTTTTCATCTATCCTACTCTTAAGGTCTCTTTCCGAGCAGATGGAAAACAGCATTTGTCCAGCCAGTCCCTAAAAAGGGCGAATCTTCGTCACCCACCTCGTACCGACCCATAGCACTTACGGAAACGCTGATAATCGTCAGCTTATGAAATATCTTGAATCGCGGAAGCTTCTTAATGACCGACAATATGGTTTACGCAGCGTCAGGTCCACTGGTGATCTGATAGCTTATCTCACCGAAAAGTGGAACCAGTCTTTGCACAATGCAGGAGAAAGCAAGATCGTTGCGCTTGATATTTCTAAAGCATTTGACAGAGTTTGGCATCAAGCTCTCTTGTCGAAAATGCGTGCTTTTGATGCGTGCAATTGAACGGTTCGAAAGGTAATTTCTAATCCATAGAAGAAGAGATTCATCAACACCATAGGATGAATCTCTTCTTCTATGGATTAGAAATTACCTTTCGAACCGTTCAATTCAAGTTGTTTTTTCCATGGCTCATTTCTGTCTCCGACACTCTTTCTCATTTTTATAAATGATCTCTTGTCTGCTACTTCTAATCCAATCCATTCCTTCGCTGATGACAGCACCCTTAGCTTTTCATATTCGTTCCAAGACTCACGACCCCGCCCTTCGGCCGTAGAATTGGAACGGCAGCGTATGTTAAGCACGTTGAATTCCGATCTTGACAGCATAATTAACTGGGGAAAAAACAATAGAGTGGAATTCAATGCTTCAAAAACTCACTGCTGTCTGCTGTCACTCAAGCGAACCCTTGATAATCAGCCATTATCCATGAATGGCGCTGTGTCGAGGAAACCGGAAAACTTTCCATTCTTGGTATGTGTATCAACACAACACTTAGTTGGTGCGATCACATATTTGAGGTCGCCAAAAATGCTGCGAAATGCTTAGGTTTTCTTAATCGATGCAAGAAATATTTCACCCCTTCTGATTTGGCTTTAATTTATAAGGCATTTTAAGGTACATCCGCCCCAAGCTTGGGTATAACGCTCATATCTGGTCTGGTGCCCCCAAGACCACACTGCACCTACTTGATAGAATCCAAAAGCGAGCGATAAAGCTTATAGAAGACAACAATATCGCAGAGTCATTAGACTCGCTCGAACATCGACGTACCGTCTCTTCTTTGTCCGTGTTTTATCGTTATTTCAACAAACGATGTGAGCTAGTGAATTCACCCGCAATACTCGTCTCGCCAGGAATGCCCATCAGTATACCCTTAAGCCCACTTTCCGACGCACAGTTAAATTCAGAGACTCGTTCTTCAGCCGCACTGCACGAATATGGAATGCTCTTCCCAAACTAATAAATATAATATATATATCCCACAGACTACAACCCGCAGATATTTAAGACCAATGTGCACAGGTACCTCCTCTCCCTTTCTCCCTCTATACCTTCGGCCCGTTCTGTGTCTTGACTCCGGACACATAAGGGTATTAGCAATCCCTTGAGCACGCGCAAATTATAAAAAAAAAAAAAAGTGCCTCAGTTGAGCGTCTACCATCATCGTGACAACATTAATAATTGGAGAAATAAACAACGAATCATTTTGTAAATCAGGCTTTTATTTACAATATTTTCAACACTTATTACAAATGGAATTGGAAATTAAAGATTTTGAATTAGAAATCTCCTTCTATAATGCGCATTCTATACCGAAGTGCTGCTGTTGAGTAATTATGTAAGGTATCCCTGCCTTTTCCTCCACTTAGGACACTTATTGTTTCATCTTATTTTAAGACATGTTGTTCAAATATTGACAGTTGGAATTCTTTAAGAATAGGTATCTCCTCTCTGTTTGCACAGGCAACAAAGAGTTGCTGGATCTAGACGATGTGGTACAAAGTTTAGTTGCACAAGCTCACCTCTCATTTTATATATATTACTTATTTTTACAACTGAGTTTAGGAAATACGATTTTTGACTTAAAAAGTGATTAAGTTTTCTATAGAAGTTCCTATATAGAGATGATTGGGCTTCTTCAAGATCATAGGTGTGCTTACTCAAGTTCTCCAAAATCAAGTTGAATTTTTGATGAGGTTGTTCGTTCGCCTGAACAGTCAGATTTATTCCGCTTTCAGCTGCCATGCTTCGCATATATGTCCATTCGTTCTTATTACACTTTTAATACAATGTTTGATATTGTGGATTCATTCATCCCTAGTACTTTTAATACATAGTTGAAGTGTATTTTAATATAATAATATATAATAATATGATATGGGTGGCGCTACAGCCCGTAGAGGGCCAGGGCCTAGCTTCTCAGCAACCACTCATGTTGTGCCTACTATTGTTCTCTCACTTGTGAAAGGGACCGACAGCTTAATGCCGACTCCCAACGGTGAAGTTGAGAAGCTTTTTCTAGACAGGAAATACTCTTTGAGCATTGTCAGTGACTCGAAAGAGGTGGAGCCGTGAAATATGAAAGGTGGTAAATTCGGGTATCGAACCTAGCACCCTCTGAGCCCACTACGCCACGGCGACCCACTGAAGTGTATTTTGAGAGTGTATAAGAACAAAGGGGGTTTTCCAGTTTCAATGTATAGCATATAGTTAGGAGCATGTTTCGGTAACCGGAATATCCTCTTCAAGAAGCACCGAAGCGGATGCTTATTCTGGTACCCTTCAGCTTGAACGCATTCTTCAGAACGTTCTAGGCAGACTCCTTGAATCGCATTTTAAGGATTATCGTTGATTTGTTGACCGCACGGTATACAGACTCAACGACTTGGTTGGGGGTGGAGTCAACTAGAACAACACACTCATGTCCATTTGATCTTCAGCGTGTAGATGAACTACAAGATTTGCTTCGGTACTCTTCTGTAGAAGTCAGTCAAGCTGGCTCTCGAGACGCTTGTTATCTTCTTCTAAGAAGATAACTTTTTATTCGAGTTCTTCTTGTCTCACCGTCAAGGCAAACATTTGGTTGAAGAAAATCTGCAGGTCTGCCCTTGAAGGTAGCTGTTCCACGATTTTTTTTTTGATATTTTCAATAAGGATTTCTTGTATTTTCTCAACACTCAGACCAGAAGAAGAGTCCATGGTGAATTTTGTTTCGATTGTGCACAGGCTTTGGTGGCGTTTTTCAATTCTTCGTTGCTCTGGAGAGGTGTGGGCTATTCATCTTTTAACCATTTATAGGTTAGCTTTCCAATGTAAGTTTCTCTTAACTTGGCAAAGAACTTGAATTTTATTTTATTAATAAAGAGGTTTGCTTGGTACACAAGATGAATGTGTTTTTTTATTTTTATTTTATTTTGCACTTTGAACTCTTTATTTTGCCTTTTTAATATAGAGAAAAAAATACGCGATCGAAATTTGACATCCCTAATTTATATATTTTGTACAAAAATATATGTAATTTATAAAAACCCCAAAGAGAATAATTTAAAAAAAATGTGTGCATAGGAGGCAAAAGACACATGACGGCCCATATGGTTCGGGCAGGGCCCATAAATAAATATATTTTCACAAAAAATAGTCTTTTCGGCAGCTACATATGTACATATGTCGATCAAAAATATAATGATAAAAAATACAACAAATTTCACAGTCCATTCAAAATAATAAGAGCGCGCCATCAACTTCAAAAAGTAACCGGAACCTAAATTACGCATTTAAATCACCTAATTTGCAAAAAGAAGCAAAAACACAGTCTGGAGACGAACCGAGTTTCACTCTTCAAATGATTTACCACAAGCTCGAAAAATTGGAGGAAATGAGTAATCAATTCCTATCATCATTCACTGGGCTTGGAACAGAAAATGCTGAGCTGAAGGCGAAGGTAAATATTCTGTAGAGTAAACTGCACTGGCTGGTGGGTCGCCGTGGCGTAGTGGGTAAGTGCGTCGACTCTTAAGCAGAGGGTGCCAGGTTCGATAACCGAATTTACCACCTTTCATATTTCACGGCTCCACCTCTTTCGAGTCACTGACAATGCTCAAAGAGTATTTCCTGTCTAGAAAAAGCTTCTCAACTTCGCCGTTCGGAGTCGGCATTAAAAACTGTAGGTCCCTTCCACTCGTGGAAGAACAATAACACGCACGACCCGAGTGGTTGCTGAGAAGCCAGGCCCAGGTCCGCCTCGGACTGTCGCGCCGCCAATATTATTATTATATTAAAAACTGCACTGGCAACAACAGAAATTGTTGGTGTTCCCATATTGTTCCATATCTAAATCAATTCAATTTTTTCTGTAAAGTTTAAGGGTAAGTGTGTCTATGGCTCCAGAACCTATTTGGATCTCAAGTCCGATTTAAAGTGGGATCTTAGCCTTTTTAGATTGTGATTTGCTAAGCATGGCCTGGCCTATACATTAGTCCTGAGACTAAAGCAATGTTTTTTCGCCTTATAAATCAATACCAAATGAGTACTCAGATTAACTATCATGCAGCAGAAATTCAAAAGTACAAAGACGTTAGCTGCGATTGATCCTAGCTCATCATCTACTACTTTTAACAGTAGTCTCAACTGCAGCGACAATTCATTGATTGAGGAGGTAAATGAATTGAAGTATTTGCGGCTTATAATTGACTAGAAGATGACTTTTTCTAGTCAAACTGAGCAATTAAGTAAATAATTTCGGTGTACTCTTCGAAGTTTCTATTACCTCAGGAAGATATGCACAAATGAGCTTCATAAAATAATATACTTTGAAATATTCCACCCAAGACATCAATATGATATAACATGTTGGGGAGGAGCTTTTGTGAATAAAATAAAGCCTTTATTAATTTTGCAAAAAGGATATGGAGAAAAATTTAATAAGCATTATCGCCGTACCTGTCTACCATTGTTTCGAGATGCGCAAATTCTTGCAGTTAGACATTTGTATTGTATTAAGGTACTAACTGGTCATCGACTAATTTCTAAACACAGTCTACGCATTAACTTTTCATTTGTTGTTTCGGTACCAAAATTTCGTACCTCTGCATTTCGCAGTTCTTATATTGTAATTCCATTCTGTGGGTTGCCGTGGCGCAGTGCGTCGACTCCTACGCAGAGGGTGCCGGGTTCGAATCCCCAATCTACCAACTTTCATAATTCACGGCTTCCATCTCTTCTTCCCTCTATCAGATCAATAACGTTTTTTAGAAGATTCGAAAAGCTTGTCAAATTGTGGATTCTTAATTTTGATTAATCCTACCTAGAAACCACCTTCTCTGATGTTCTGGTGTAAGTTACATATCTCATATAAAAATCACATATAGTAACAATAAAATTAAGATTTATGTTTTTGTATTTCTTGAATTCTATTTCATCATCTTGAATTTTTGTTCTTAAAAATATTTGTTTTTCTTTATATCTTCTTCTTTATTTGGCGCTACAGTCCAGGGTAGACCTGGTCCTCAACCAACAAGCCTCTCAAACTAGTGCGGTCTTTTGGTCGGTTTGGCAAGTTGCCTCCAGTGTCGCACGCCAAATTGGTTAAAGTCCTTCTCCACCTGGGTGCTCCAAATTAAACTCCGGACGTCCTCTGTTATTCCAGGGGTTCGGAGTCGAGGACTCTTTGGGCCGGAGCTGAGTTGTCTATATACTCTACATGGCCTAGCCATCTTAGGCGTTAGATCCGTAGACGCCTTGACTAGGCTCAGGCCCGTCAACACAAACACGACTAAAGATCGCGATCACAACTTTTCTCTCGAAGGGACCACGGACTTCCTCATCTACTTTTGAGATTGTCCATACTCCTGCGCCGGACAGCAGGACTGGGATGATCAAGGTCTTGTATAAAGTCTGCTTGGTCTTTGGGGAGAGATGGCTCTAAAACTCAATTGCCTCTTGAGCTGATTGAAACAGCGGTTGGCAAGAGTTACTATGCGTTTCATCTCGGTATTGATGTTATTTGTACTATTTACTGCGGAGCCGAGGAAGACGAAGTCATTGACTACCTCGAAGTTATAGCTGCCCATTGTGACGCTCTGTCCAAGACGTTGATGTTGTGCGTCTTTTCTTAATGACAGTATATACTTCGTTTTGCCCTCATTCACCGCTAGAGCCATTTTAGCTGCTTCCGCCTCAATGCCAGCAAACGCCTCATTGACGGCTCGCCGTGTTCTGCCAATCACTGCAATTTCATCCGCGTATGCTAACAGTTGTACGGACTTCTGGAAGATTATGCCTCTAGTGTTGGCATGTGAGTCTTGCACGATCTTCTAAAGGATGATGTTAAAGAAGTCGCATGACAACACGTTACCTTGTGTAAGACTTTTTTTTTACATTGAAGGCCTTGGTGAGTGCGTTACCGACCTTGATGGAGCAGCGAGAATTCTCCATCGTCATCCTGCACAGCTTGACGAGTTTGGTAGGAATTTTATTCTTTACATCAATGCATGTTAATATAAGGGTCACCCCACCCACATTAGTTTTTTTTAGTAGTGACGCCCGACGAGGTGGCATTTGACACAATTTTGTATACTTTAAGTAAGAAAATATAAAATGTCACAAACATTACACCATTTTATTTTTCAATTGTTTTACCTGTGTTCAAACCTTAACTGCACATGAATACTTTGTATATATAATGTAATAAGCCTAACCTAAAAATTTGAAAATTGGTCGTTATGTGCTACAAAATTAATCAATTTAATATCTCAAGCCATTGTTGTTCCATTTGAATTTTGTTCGTGTTGTAATTTTTGGTCACCTCGTTCATACTCTGGAGAGTGGGAAAGTTTCAAAATGCACCGCTACCGCAAACTACTCCAGTTTTTAAAATAGTGACGTATGTACGTACATGTAAATTCAAACATCCAATGCCGCCCACTTTGCAAGTGTAGGAGTTTGGCGAGTTTGTGACGTGTCGACGGACATTTGAATTCCGAAGCTAAGTGAAAACATACTGTTTCCGGTGCAGTGGTTCAATTCTGTTACACCGCAAATCACATTTCACAGAATTTATCAGAAGTTGCAGACAATTTTGATATTTCCTAGAATGAGGAAGTCCGCTCCACGTTCAATATGTTCTTATGGCTTGAATGGAATTCCCTCTAAGCAGAGGATGGAGGGAAATTTACTTGAAAATCAGCATCCCATTATCCGGTGGTGTCAAAACAACAGAAATATATTTTTTTCGACTTAGTTAAAATATATCCCGTGTCCTTTGAAGACACTCGCAACAGCAACAGCAGAAGAGAAAATCTTTTCCAAAGAACTAGAACCGCTCATAAATCGTTATTCTCGGACGGAAGGATGTGAGCTCCCCATTCCGGTATTTTGTGTGGCCATCAAGACCACACGTTTTTTTTTTTCTTGCAGTTCCCAAAACCGCACGATCGCAATTTTTTGCCATTGTCTCTACATTCCTTGTTTAAAAGGACTTCTCACGGTTAGCTGAACACAATAAGGGCAATAAATTTGAATTACATTCCAATTCAATAGGAAATCAACAAGCATGAAGGAATGTAAGGCCACCAACGTACCCACAGATGTACGTACGTATACGATTGTGTGAAGCGTTAACTGCTTGCTGTGGTGGCATAATCTGTTTTGATGGAGACCAATCATATGCCAAGTGCTCTTTTGTGCTGTGATCCAACAACGATTTGTTGTCATACAACAAAAGATGTCCAGGCAGCAGAAACTCTCCGTCGATTATGAACATGCGGTCATTAACGTTGTGGGAAAAAAACACTCTGGAAAGGAGGCATGGAGTATAATTGACATTTTTGGTATAACACGGATAAATGCGCCAACTGGCCTTTTCGGCTGTGCATGTCTTTAATTATAGGTGAATTTCAATTTGGTCTGCAGATAATTACAGCCCCTCTGTGGTGTAGAAAATTGGCAGGTATGCGGCGACGACGACGGTGTGGAATCTAGGGTGCATACGGCCTGGGTTCTGGCTGGTCCTAATGGCTTTTCATTTTGGCAATTCAGTAAAAGTAGTAGAGCACGCCCTTTCGAATCCCTAATTACAGTGGCGAGAAGTGAACAATCATAAGGGAAAATATTAAATCAAATGAGAGTGATTTGCAGACGGTAGCTGATGGTGATTTCATTCAATTTAGAACTGTTTTTCACAAGTCGCGTAATTTTTTCAATTCAATTCTGCAATTTGTCGCTGATACACACTGAATCATTTACAAGACGAATTAGATAAGAATCTCTATCTCGATACTTATGGACAATTCTGTATTTGCACCATCATAGTCATAGGAACAATTCACTGATTTTGTTGCATCGAAATCCGTGGTATTACGAACGCAAAGACACGGCTCATATGAAGGCTGTCACAAAAATTAGATATTTAATCACCGCCATTTTGCTTGTCGCTTAACGACATCTCACTAAACGAGTCTGCGAGATCGGAATTCCGGTTGTCGTTTAAGTAGTCGTTTTAAATAAATACATAAGCGACAATAGTCATTTTAGTTCTAATTTTGTAAGATTGTGAGTGAATAGGAGGAAACTGTACTCCGAATATTCCGTGGTGAAGTCGACGAAGCGTGACTGTGCCTAAAGTCGACCTCAGTTCTAACCGGCTCTAAATAAAAAAGTCGACTTGAACTTTTCGTTATTCATAGACAAGCGTTATTGTATAGGGATATTATTGAACAAACCCAAATGACATTCCCAGTCTTACCAATCTGGTACTTTTAAGTGATTATGATTGAATTTTCAAAGAAAAAGTAATCAAAATATTGGAAAAATTCAATTGAAGGTATTACAGGTTTTTTATGTATGATTAATTGAGGCTATCGGAGGAAGAGTGCCCTAACGCAGAATAATTGAATTTATGCTTATTGTCACTATAGAGCTCTGAGGGATTCAAAAATTGTTTCAAATCAATTGTCCATGCTTCAGATGGGAAGCAAGCATTTCTATAACATTGTTGCTTTCTTTCGTCTAACTATGTCGCTGTGAACGGAAATTTAATCAAAATAGGGTGTAGTAATGCGATCCGTTTTGATACTTTTTCTTTACTGCAAGTACAAACCCGCAGTTGTACTTGTCAATAAAAAAAAACCAGTTCACTTGTTAGCAAGTTTTAGCAACATCAAATGGGTGTTTCTTAAAAAAAAAAATGCAAACCAACCAGCAATTGTAGATTTGTTGGAAGTGCAGTGCACGATTAGTTTGTGGTTCTTCCACAGCCGGCACTTCAATTAAAAATGCTACCGCCATTTCATCGAACCTGTACCGCGAATAAAATTCTTCCTCCTCTAACTCTCGAATAGATTCGATCGCGGCTTGTATTTTTTGGCCGTGAAATCCATTCAAATTCTCAATAAAATTTCTCAAAAGTGTGTTATCATCATAGCTTACAGATACCATCTATCATCATTGTTGCTTTACATACAAAACCATTGTATTCTCAGTAGTAAGGTTTTACATAACCATATCGCAAATTAACCATTATTGTTAAAACACTGTTATACTATGCAAGATATATAAATAAATCTAAATTTCTCAAAATCTTGATCCACTGGACACACTTTCAAAAAAAAAGGAAACAACTTTAAGAAATCTAATCTGACAATATGTAAACTTTACATATTAAAAATTACGTTCTGTTTATTTTAAATTCAAAGTCGACTTTAACCTTTGAGTGTACTTTAAGAAGACTATGAATAGTAAAAAGTCTACTTTTATTTAAGTAGGTGAATAAATTCTCTTAAAGTCGAATATAAATGACTACGAATTTGCGCCAATGCGTTTAACATTCCCTATTTTGTATCACCAAATTCGTTGTGAGTCGTTTTAACAAAATCGGAAAGGATACATTAAATTTTCAATTCGCTTTTGGTGCGGAATGTATTCCATACATTAAAGTTAGGGAAATCGAGTCTTTTAAGCTTCGTAATACCGTGAATTCACTAGCAGCTCCGCTTACCTACTTAATAGGGGTGAATATTTAAAACCCCAGTTTCGTAAAGTTTCGTACAGTTTTCGTTTACTCAAGCATCAGAGTGTAAAGAAGGTGACCCAAATAAGGCCCACCTTACAAATTTTCATCAATAACTTGCAATCGCCTAAAATAAAATTACTCAATTGACATTATTATAGGCCTTAGGTCCGTTATCTGGTGGTCGTCGGGTAAGTGCGTCGACTCCTACGCAGAGGGTGCCAGGTTCGATACCCGAATTTACCACCTATCATAATTCACGGCTTCCACCTCTTTCGAGTCACTGACAATGCTCAAAGAGTACTCCTGTCTAGAAAAAGCTTTTCAACTTCGCCGTTCGGAGTTGGCATTAAACTGTAGGTACATTGCACTCGTGAAAGAACAATAGCACGCAAGTTAAAGTGAGCATTTACTTCACTTATCTTCTCTCATTTTATGGTCCAAATTTAAATAGCCTTTGGTATTATATTTCGATCCTTCGTAGAGACGAAATATGGATACAAATTTTAATGTTCATCCATGATCTACGTCATTCTATTTTTAGATATAACTTTTCATCCCCTTGAAGTGGTCACCAACGTTCTTAGTAGATAAGATAGTGACGATCGATGACAGTATTGCGACGTTTCATCCTTAGGTTAAGTGCTTGAAAATAATTTTATGTGTAGGGAGTTCGAAAATAAAGTTGAAGGAGAGCGGATATGTTCCGTTACTCACAACCCAGCGAACTCAACTGTGTTTTAATTCGCACAACACACATGGTTGCTGAGAAGCTAGGCCCAGGTCCACCTCGGACTGTCGCGCCACCCATATTATATTATTATAGTTCCGTTAAAAACTGCATTGGATCTTATTACGAACACCTGTTCCGAATAAGGCCCGTACATCATTTTGTTCAGTTACTCTGATTATCATGTTAAAATATTATGTACTTTGTCAGGAAACAAATAAAACAACTTAGTTTGTTATTTATGTTCATTTTACAAAACAAAAATACACAGTCTACTCGACAAGAAAGAAATTTAATATTAAGAAAAAAAATTAATATATTTTACTTCAATAAATTAATTTAAAGTTGGATTAAGGTTAAACTTTTGCTTGGGTACATCCGACTCAAAGTGCATGGTATCACATACCACATTTCTGACACTATCTCATATCATGTCTCATGTTGGTTAGATTTCAAAGCCCTTTCCATATTATCTGACGACCATTTGCCTGTTTTCTGTTCCCTAATTTTTTTTCTGTAACATTTTGTCTAAAAACATCACAAAGAAACAAATTTAATTTTCCTCATTCCTAATAAGGCTCGTTTATTTAATCGGTGGGCTTTTATAGAAACATGAACAATCTTTCTTTATATCAATTTTACAAAAAAAACTATCCAATGGATTAAAATAATGCTTCAACCGTATTAAATCTTAGTTTAACATGTAATATATTTAGTGCTTTTAAAAAAGCACGTGGGTGTACATGCACTAACTTGTATCGACTGTAAAAAAAAAAACAATTACGCCAAATGGGTATTCTCATCAATTGTAAACTTTAGTGGCCACGACCATCCGTCTGATAGGTCACAGTTCTAGATCGCCTTTGCTTCGTCGAATACCCACGATATCCAAACGATACTTGGGGCCTATTTCATACACAATTGTCATACATCATACAACTTTCTGTTTCTCAGATGCCACTGGAAGTATTGTTTGAATTCTTCTTTGTTCTATGATGTGTATTATTTTGACCTTTAATATTGAAAGACAAATTTCATTGAACACAAAATAGTGTCATGAATTAAACCCAGACGCCATATATGTAAGTGGATATATGTAAGTGGAAACCAAACAAAGTAGTTCTGTGTTTCCAAATAGTACATGATTGTTAATAAAAATGTCTTCAAGAAATAGCATTCGTCACTGAGAAACAGAAATCATGCAAGAGAAGTGTCAGAATCATACAATGTATGCGATGTATGTTCTGTGAAATAGGCCCCAGAAGTGTTGCACTAATTATAGTAATGTCTCAGAAGTCCACAAACATGCATTGCTCAGTTTTCTTAAGAATGGATCACTTCTGTTCTTTACTAACCATGTCTATATGCCTAACATACACCCCCTGGTGCACATATCCGTACTGTTAAGGGTATAGTTAAGATTTAACGTTTTTATGCTAGTTTAAGCTAGGTTGAATTAGTTAGAGTCAACCAAGTTTTTCATAGTTTCCTTGGGCAAACAAAATACTTAATATAGTCCACAAAACACACATTACAAAAAAGATGATCTCAGCCGAAAGGCTCAATATGTTATCAAGATTGGACTAGCTGAGGTTACCCGTAGATTAGAGGTTAAAACTTTTTTTAAGTTAGTTAAGCTAGTTGTAAGTATTTTTGTCTAGCATTTAAGGAACAATAATTTAAGTAAAACAAAATTCGAAAAAAGAACAATTGCTGTGAGTGGTTTGTGTGGTACTCGTTAACGATCTCATTGTGTTGTGATCACAACAGATGATATATGACGCCAACTCATATTTCACACAGCACTCAACACACAGCACACAACACACAGCACACAACTGCACATATTCAACTCATATTTCCACTATTACTCTAGTGCACATTTTTCGTTCACCTGTACTCACCTCTTTCGCTTCTTATTTCTTCCTATCAAAAAATGTACATATCTTGTAACATAAGAAAAAATGAAAATGTAGAATAAGCACATTTATACTATATAAGTAATGATATGCACAAATAAAGTTCGGTTCCATACAAAATCCTGTGTAGTAAGTTGACATCCCCCCACCAGCGGTAAGGGGTCAAAAAATTATTATTCAGGTATTAAGATACACATTGGTGCTTTAAGCATTCATTGGTCCTTCGAGCAAAGAACGGCAACCTAAACAGCGTATCCAGGGCTCACACTGGAAGTGATAGCGTAACCAGGGCTATTAAACACTGGTAGTGAATCAATCATAAATACATATCTTCGAGTACAACATCATTAACAATAAAAAAATTAAGTATGAAAGAATACGAAATAGCAGAAATTGTCGCAAGACAAAAGGAATTAGCATTGGAATTCGAAAAAACAAAAATCAATTTGGGTAAAGATAGTGCTTCAAGGAAAACCCAACGCTACAAGGAAGAGCGTTTAAAAAAAATTGAAGAAGTTTAGACAGAGTTTCAGGAAAATCATGAAAAAATTATTGCGGTGGTGAAAGATGAGACGCCCTACGTACAAGGAAATACGTACCAACTAGTGAAAACGCTGTTCGAAAATTTAAAACGTGATTTGGAAAACAATAAACCTATAGAAACTGAACCTACAATTAGTGGTAAACTTGCCGCCACACCTACGGAAAACAGTGATCAAATTCAACATTTGAAAAAATTAGACATCAAGATTGGCGCCATTATGAGAAGTATTGACGCTTTCGAGCAAACATTCGAAAAATACTCTACAGAGGTTCACGAATACCAACAACGGATCTTACTAGATCAATGGAGAAACCTCACGGAACTACACGAGGAATTCACAGGGGTTCGGCTTCGACAATTAAAGATTCCTGTCTTTAAAGGAAATTACTTAGAATGGCAATCGTTTTGTGATATATTCACAACGATTATTCACAACAAGGCAACATTAGGTGTCACCGAAAAAATGGAATACCTAAAAACACATTTGGAAGGTGAACCAATGCAATTAATACAGCACTTAACAATCTCAAGTGCAAACTATAACTGCGCCTGGGAGGCCTTAAAGGCTAGATACAATAACGAAAGAAAAATCTTTGGAATGCACATGGAAAAAATGCTGAAGGCCGGACATCAGGGAAATCAATCAACGGCAAATTCAGTAAAGTCACTACTGGATGCAACAAAGGAAGAACTATCGGCAATAAAAAACATGGGTTTTGACACATCGTCGTGGGGCCCACTCATTGTCTATTTAGTTACAAAGGCATTAGATCAAGAGAGCAGGAACCTTTTCGAGCAAGGATTAGAACAGCCAAACAAGATGCCCTCCCTTTCAAAGTTATACGATTTTCTACAGAAGAGATATCTAGCCTTGGAAGTACTAGGTTCATCGCGCCAGAAGCATTACAAAGAAGAACCAAAGGTTACGGTACGCAATTATCATTTAGCAACCCGAGCTAAGTGTATATTTTGCAAAAATGACCATAACATTTATTCATGTAATAAGTTCATGAACTGGACTCCTAAAGAACGTTGTGAGCAAGTAAAACAAGCAAAGCTTTGCATGAACTGTCTAAGGCATGATAAAAAGAGTACTTGCACTAGTTTGCGAACATGCAAGCAGTGTAATAGAAAACATCATACTCTACTTCACCAAGATATCTACATGGCAAGGAGGCAACCCGATCAATTTCAATTACAAGGAATACAATCAAATTATGGGTATCAAAACCAAGGTGTACTCCTCGCCACAGCAATGGTCATGGCGACCAACATGGATGGTCATCGCAGAATGTTAAGAGCTTTAATTGACCCAGGATCCCAGGCTACCCTTATAACTGAAGAAGCAGCCCAATCACTGCGTCTACCGAAGGAAAAAATACGCACCGAGATCAGCGGGTTAGGAGCTACTAATGCTGGTACGGCACGCAGCAAGGTTGAACTAATACTAGAACCAAGATTCGAGTCAGACTTCAAATTGCTGGTTCCCGCACTTGTGTTACCAACTCTCACCAGATTGACATCGGGCAAGAATGACTTCAGTGGAGTTCCTAGTGAGATGGAACAACTTTTGCTGGCCGATCCAACCTTTTACACACCCGGTTCTATTGACACATTGAATGTGCCCTCTTATGTTATATGGATTGTCATGACGCAGGCAGCTACTAGTGGAACGTCATCCCATCTCGCAACAAGCGTTTTATTCTTTTTTAATATTATTGTGTATGTTTTTCTTGCTATTGGCAAGGCAGATCGTTTGATGTTTCTTTTTTTCTAATTTTTCAGCAGTTTTTGGATGACTCAGAAATGTCGTACTTACTTGCAGGCTGACGACCCATGCAGGTAGCTGTTTTCCATTGTTGATGGTCCTGGGCACGCTGCTTCCAGTCATCAAGACCAAGCTGGCTTGCATCCGCGATTACTTGGTCTTTACACCGGAGATTCAGTCTTCCTCTCCTTCTCGAACCAGGAGGCTCGGATCCGAAGACCATCTTACCTGGAGCATTATTGTCCATGCGCTCGATGTGGCCGAGTCAGTGCAGTCGACGGATCTTTGCCTTCTTGATTGAATGTTGCTAAGAAATTCTATGCACACTAATGTGGGTAACTACATTGCATTGCCCGATAAAGGACGCATTATCACCGACGCTTATATGCCCCGCATTACCGTTACCTTTCTCCATAGTACTCGCCTCCCTGTAGGCCGTAACCCGCATATCGAAGCAGTCCTTAAATTTGTTATCCAGGGATACAATGATAGCGGTATCCAAAAAAAATGAGGGAAATTGTTTTTTATTTCGGGTCAAAATCTTACGATTTGCACAAATTTGCGCAAAAAATAGTTGTACATATTCTTAAATAGGAAAGATAACTCTAATTTATTGCATTTAAATTAATTATATACGTGGGATCTTATGGGAAGTTGATGTTTCGGCTCATCAGAAACAAACTATGCACCATTTTCAATAAGGGTCAAAATGATAAAAAGGTTTTGTTATAAAGAAAATTATTTAAAAGCTATCCTTAAACATTATTTTACTTTTATTATTCATATAACCTTTATTAGAAACAGACAAAAAATGGTTTCACTTCAAAAATTCATTCGACGTTCCATTTTGAGAATGATTCTGAAGGGTCTTAACACTTTTGAATTTGTTTAAAATCGTTTCAACATCTCCTTTTAACCATGTTTCCAATTTCACGTATCGGTCCTTCATGCTTATGTCTTAAGATGAACGAAAAAAAGGAATCTCGTTCAAAACAAAAACATATTTTAAAAAATATTTGCAAAAACGTACGAATCATTGAACTAAGGTATTACACAAGTATTGTGTCAGTCGATAGATAGTTCTATTGCTGTGAATGAAAAAGTTCATATTGTTAATATTTTACAATTTGACAGCTAAAACTCCACTTGTTTGCACAATTTTCAAAGGATATTCTTTGGTTTGTATGAATATTAATTATTAAATTTGAATAAAATATTGAATAGTGTGGAGTAATAAAACAAAACATTTAATGGCATCAGTTGTGTTGATAATCGGACGAAGAAATTCCAAGCGATTTCCTTGAAATTGCACGTAAAAGGAGCCGGCTAAAGGGTACTTCTATCCTTTGGAAATATCTGACAAACTGTAAGTACGTTAATATACAATAATAAGTTTTTTTTTTAATTTTCATATTTTTGTTTATTTTTATTTATATTTAAGTTTTATTAATTAACTACTTTTTGTAAGGCGAAAAAGATAAAAATATTTTTAAGCTGTGAGTTTATGCTCAATTTTGTGAGGTACTGTATCATAATATAATTCAGTTTATTTACTTATTATATATTCGTTACAGCTTTCTGAATTACTGTCTAAACAGGCATTCAAAGACCTTCTCGATGAAAAAGAACATATGATGAAATACATGCAAATCAACACATATGTACCTAATATCATCAAACTTGCGAAAACTCTGTGATTATGTGCTCAAAATTACTACCGAAAAAGTGTCGGCAATGAATTTCGCTTTAGTTTAGTGCAAGCAACTGTATTTTCTGTATTAAAAGAAAATCCTGAACAAAAAGAGAATAAATCGTTTCTGAAAACGTTCTTTGTTATCTGGAAACCAAAAAAAGTGAGATACGTTGTTTACATTCTAGAAGACACCGATGTCTGGATTTCTCTTCTAAAATGTGTGGATTGTCGACTAAAATCTTCAATTGTTTCTTATTTGTTACTTGCAGTGACATAAGACCGCTTCACATTACAAAAACCCAAACGATTTGCCGGAATATACTTCCATTTTCAGTCTAAAATTCTTAGTCGACAACCAGCGACCACGAATTTCCAATCGCTAAAAAACGGCTATCAAGTCGACAAATATCGACTGCGAACGACATTCGCAATACCAAACTTCAGAATCCATAGTCGACAGTCGGCAACGAGCGATTATCAGTTGATAGTCGACACTCGCAATAGTGTCCTAAGTGTTCCTAAGTGTTCCAACAGCATTGTTCGACAGGTGATTACAACTCTGTCGCTGAAAAGAAAGAAAGAAAAGCGCCATATCATTAAACAACTGATAAAGAGCTGTCTGTGTATACTTATATCATATTTATTAATCTTAATTACTTATATGTGCGGATCTTATGTTGGATTTCTCCAAGAAAGTCATCTCGTACCACATGACATGTCGTTGTTTTCTCTCACAAAATTAGACTTTTACAAGTCTGAGTTTGAACTTTTATTTGGTTCTGAAGTCTTCTCCCTGGATGCTGAAGCACCTCAAGAAACATTTTCCAGAATACAGTCAGTATATGCTGAAACTTTAGTATATACAGTCGGGAGTCCTTCCATTCCGCAGGGTATTGGTCCAAATCAAAAATTTCACAGCAACAAGATATATATGTGCACGGCTTGTTGTTAATCGAATCGACTGCCATTAGGGGTCCCCCAGAGTAATCCTGGTCTTTCTTACCGCCCACGCACATTTGCGAAGGCATCAGGGGTGACTTGTTCCACCCCCACGTCAATGTGAGGTTCAGCACAGTACTTCTTATTCTTGTACTTCTTAAGAAGTCTCACAAGTATCAACCATCAACCCGTCATATCTTTGGTGAATGGGCAATGCTGGGAACTGGGCATAATGTCGCCCTGTATGAAAACCCCGAAGATGGAATGGTTTTGAGAGGTGCACAGGAGCTACTTATTAATATCGACATATTCAGGATACAAGGCAAACGAAGTCTAGCAAAGAACACATACAAACTTCATCACACCCATCTTGGAAAAAAAACGAGTTTCATGAGGGGCACGGCTTGGATTTAATTTCAACAATATTCAGGAGAAATGTTGTGCACTTGTGGCGCTTAGAACTGATTGAAGTGACTATTGTACTCTCTAGACGTCCTCTATTTTCTATACTCTTCGTCCTCCTGTCCTACAAACTATACTGAAACCTGTCGAATCACGCCGGCCAAATATTATAAATGAAGTCTTTTAATTTAATTTTGTCAATCATATTAAATGAATCTATTTGAATGCTAAATTCTCTTTTTCGGCTGAAGGCAAGTGCCAATGCTAGTTTGTTAAGTGTGTAAAAAATGAATTGTTTTTTCCATCAATACAATTCATTCTTACTGCTACTACTACTACTCCATATGTGCAGATTTTCTCTATTTTTAGGATTGCAAGCTGGCTATAAAAAATGTGAATTGGATATCAGAGCGCATTCAGATATCAGAGCTTCATAAAACGAAACTAGCCTTAAAGGGCCGATTTTTCTATGTCTAGTAAAACAAAGCGTGTTGTCTCTTTCAATCTGAGCTTATCACGTACATGATTTTTGATTTTCGCTATTTGATGGCAAGTGTTATGCCCTTTTTGAACCCAAACTGAAAGTTTGGTATGATGTTTTTCTCCATTATATTTTCTTCAAGAACTTCTTCAAATAATCTACTAGTAGCGCTATCGGATTAATTAAATGGACAAAAGAACTCATAAAGATGCGACACAGTTTTTGTAATTATTAATTTTAATCATTTGAGTGAGCGGAACTCATCTCGCATTTCTTGGGATTTCCCCAAGAAAGTTATCTCGGTTCACACGAAGCTGTTTACAGTTCGCGGCCTTATGTGTCGTCATATTGATTTCAGCAGATTTATTTGTGACTGAATGCTGCTTGCTTGAAAAACACTTCAAGCAGTCAAATTTTTTCAGAATCCAATTTGTAAAATCGGAAACTTTAATTTTCAAGGTGTTGGTCCAAAGGAGACCACACCAGCAATATATGTGAACGGCCTGTTGTTAATCAAATCGACTGCCATTAGGGGTCCTCCAGAGTCACCACTACATGAATCTTCGCCTCTCTTACCGCCCGCGCAAATTTGCGAAGTAGTCAATCTCACTTTATTACCGTAGATACGTTGGCAGTCTGCGTTTGAGACTGTAGCTATTTCTAGTTTCAATTTCCTCGCACTGTTTGTATTATTTTCAGTTCTCCCCCAACCGGTTACACACATCCTGAGGTTAGATCCACCATCACGATCGATTGCAGCTTCAGGTGGCATGCAGATCGGTTGAATGAAGAATGTATAATCGACCTTACGCTCCAGTCGAATCAGAGCTATGTCGAAGTGCTGATTCCTCGACCATTTCGAATACTTGGGGTGGATAATGACTTGTTCCACCCCCACGTCAATGTGGGGATCAGCACAGTCCTTCTTATTCCTTCCGTCGGTCACACAATCTGGATCAGTCGTTGTATCCCATTCACCCAGCCGAACACTGAACGGTCTATTTGATGTCATACAGTGGGCTGCGGTAACGATGTACCGCTCATTGATGAGACTGCCGCCACACTTGAAGCCAACAGATACTCCACCTTAATAAAATAATAATGATTCATCAATTGATTAAAATACTCGAAAGTTATTACCTTTTTTGTACTCCAGCAAAGCAGTCCATGGAAATTCATCGAATTTCGTATCCGTCCGTCAACTATACGGTCACTAAGTACACGGCCGCATTCACGTTGAGCAGTTGATGGCATTTTGACGATATTTGTTTCGCTTTCGCTTTCATCGCAGTAGACCTAGGTACATTCGTTTTGTTATGAAAATTGCATCAATAATACGACTTGTTCTCTTACCAAACTTTGCCTGTTCATAGTTCGTTTGACCGGCTTTTTAAACAAAGCTTAGATTTCGGGGCATTCTTCAACTAGTATGCATCGCCCTGTTTTGCCTTTGGGAGTCGTGCATTCATCATAATTCTTGGGGGATTCTAAAGGAAATCAGAATAAAAGTTTGATTACTCGTACGTATTCGTTACTTTGTATCTGAATAAATGTTACTAGTTACTATCATAACATTCATTAAAATTGACGTTTGTTTGATGAATTTGAAACTTATGATTCTAGGACCTCAAATAGGAAGGTTGTATTCAACTGAATAAAGTATTTAGATAGTCATGAAGGATATCTACCTTTTTTGGTAATTACAAGAAACAAACACTCACAATGGCAGTATGATCATATGAAAGTTCACAAAATTCACACAAAAATTAACCATACAAATAACGATAGTTTTTCATTTATATCAAAATACTCGCAATTTCAAAAGTAGCGTATACCAAACAAATGTATAGAAACCTTACCTATCTACCGATACGAATTAATAAATCTTACTGTATGCCATTCCAACATACCTAACCGAGGATACTACGTACTACTAGGGTAAACTACCCAGTAGCGGGTCCTCTTAAGGAAAGTTTTGACTTCGTTGCTCTCACAAAATTAATGACTTAGATATATGAAAACAATTTTATCATTTAATATCTTGTGAGTATACGACTCAAATTTAATAAATTTAACTAAAGCAGAAAATGAGACTTAAGCCCTTATCGTTCCAGTAACGAGCCCCCCATATAAATCATAGCATACAAATGAAATCATCGTTATTTTATAGTTCATTTATTTAAAAGGCAAAAAGGAAAACATTATTAAATTAATTCATGACAAAAAGTAGTCAAAAACATAAAAAATGAACAAATATAAATAATGTTGTATATTTGCGACCATTATTTTTCTTATTGATATATCAATGGGTTTTAAATGAATAACCAACGGATGGAAGGAACAAATCTTAGCTCCAAAACATAACTTTACTTGAAATGTTAAGTATGAAAATATTTTTACATACGTTTTTACACGTTAAAAAAGTATAACATAAAACATAATTATAAAGTATCCAAAAAAAATTGGTAGCTTGGCCTATACGATGCTGTACGAAACAACAACAAATAGGACAATTATTATTCAGAAACATAAAGGTTTTCATATGTAAACATTAGAAGCTTGTGTGCCCGTTTACTGGTTTTTATGAATATCTAATCTGATCTTGGATCTAAGAAGATCAAGTTAGGACGGTCGGATAAAACTTGCATTGTCGTGGTTGTGAAAACATACCTAATCGGACTTTTGCAGTTCAAATGGCTTTATTTCTATATGTAATAATTTTTATAGTAAAGCTTGGAATTAATATACTTAAATACTTATCACATATTGTATTAAAATGTAAATAAGAAATGCAATTAGTAAAAAGTCTATCTACATAAAAGCCTTATTTTAATTTTTGGTCGAAAATTGACCAGGCTTGTTACTGGAACTTTATTATTTTTTGTTAGCCCAAAAACTACAGAAGTCTATCCCTGTATGCTAAAAATATGGGTTTATGTCAAACGAGCGCTCTCTCTAGAGAGTAACAAATGTCCCCACCCATTTTAACACAAGAAATTTCTGTGGGTAGTTTGTTATTCTTCTGTAAGATCAATTAATGTGTCAAATACTCGAATAGTTTACTGTGCATTTGATTTTGTTTTGTATGTATGTATGTATGTGACATTGCAGATTTGACATTTCATACATGACATAACTTACGCAATTCGTAAAACTGCGATCCCGTACGTTATTGAGATTTGTACTCCCACTTAAAAATGGACAGATTTCACAACGGGAACAGACCTATTGTATACTAGAGAGAGAAAAGCGGAAAGTGAACGCACCAATGTCGATTGTCGATAGTATACAGTCATTTTCATTTACCGGAACATACATATGTGTGTATGCATTTTTCAAATTTTAACTTACGTCCACTTACTAGGAGTCCCAACTAAGAGCAAAAAATTCCACGTTCATCGTCCCAATTCCTTAACATTTTACTACATATACAAATGACGTATATATACCAGATATTTCTCGAGAGATACTGGAAAGCTGAAGAATTTCGCTACTCCGCGACGAATTTTGTTGGGCCAGACACTGCGGGATACTGATTGGACATCTCTCTATTCATACAACTAAATAAACACGCTTTATCTGGGCAATTCTGATTATTTCTTTTTTTTCCTTTATTTGTTGTTCTTATTTTGTAGTTTGATTTTTTTTCATTTCTCGTATATTTAGTGATCTCTTCTCTGATTGTTGAGCAATTTATCAGAGCTTGAAAATCAGATTCGGCACCATCCATTAGGCTGCCTTTTAAGTTTTTTTAAGATTTTAATTCAAGCAGTGTTTGTGGAGCTAAACCTTCAGAGAAGAATTACGCTTACACTGCCCTCTACTGTTTTTAGTTGTACTTTGGTCTTTAACATCTTCCATTTCATAAAAGTAGTAAAAAATAATTTTCTTTTCCGAACGTTACATAATGTGAGACACTCACTTATAACATTGGCACATTTATAGACGGTCTATCAATTGGAATTAAGGTATCTTCAATAGACCCAGCTGGTGTTGAGCAAAAAATCATTAACTCTACCTTTTTGACAGTGATTGAAAAATCGCAATCGCAGCTTGTGATCGATAGTGATTAAGACTAAACTTGGAATCATATCCTTCTGAGACCCAAGACCAAGTTATGTACTTTTCATTAACAAGACCTTTTTTACCCCACCCCGTTGGTGATAGGGGGTGTTATTTTGTGTTTTGATATTGCTTCAAAAGCTTCAAAATGACTTTTTTTCATTATATTTTTTTTATTTCATCCACCGAGCTTGACTCCGAGTAAGTATATTAATAAGTGGGTTAGTGCGTCGACTCCTACACAGAGGGTGCCAGGTTCGATACCCGAATTTACCACCTATCATAATTCACGGCTTCTACCTCTTTCGAGTCACCGACAATGCTCAAAGTGTATTCCTGTCTAGAAAAAACCTCTAATATTCGCCGTTCGGAGTCGGCATTAAACTGTAGGTCCCTTCCACGCGTGAAAGAACAATAGCACGCACAACACACTTGGTTGCTGGAAGCTAGGCCCAGGTCCACCTCGGACTGTCGCGCCACCCATATTATTATTATAATAAGTATAATAAGTATTTTAATAATAGTAAATCAACATAATATATATATAAATAATAAATAATAAATACAATTAATAATAATAAGTAATAATAAATAATCGTCACCCAACAAAATATTAAATAGACAACAGTGTGACTTAAACATATGACACTCAGGTACGAAATGAATTTTAATCAGAGATTTATAATTGATTTTTTATGATTTCAATGCAGGCAGAATTAAAATTTAGAATGCATTTTGCAAGCGGCTCATTAAAACCATAATTTTAAAAGTGTCTTGGTTGGGAAAATAGGTTTCTTGATCGAAGATTTCTTTCTGGGGCATACAGTTTAACACATTGAAGTATATCAGGACAGTTTATACGGTACGAGAATATATCATAAATAAACATTATAGATTGAACACTTCGTCTTTTTGCTAGTGCATCTAATCCTTTTAAGGCACATCTTTTTTGATAAGAAGGCACAGATTCAAGGTTCCAATTCATTCGTTTTATAACGTCTCGTGAAGGACTTTTGAACCCTTTCCAGACGTAACACGTGCTTTACAGACAATGGAGACCATATGACAGAACAATATTCCAGATACGGACGTACAAGAGACATGTAGACTGCCTTAAAGGCATCTGGACAAAAACGTTTAAGAAACCCAAGCATTGATTTTGCTTTAGCAAGTGCGTAGTCAATATGAAATGAGAACTTTAATTTCGTATCAAAAATTACACCAAGATCTTTAATTTTATTTTTTCTCAATAGAGTCATCGCACATATAGTATATTCAATGAGAATTGGCAACAAAATATGGAAAACAGAAAACGAATGACATTTATTTACATTTAACTTCAGATGGTTGCTATCACACCATTAAACTAATGCGACTAAATCTTTTTGAATCTTTATACAGTCTTGGACGCTTGTAATACGCAGAAAAATCTTTAAATCGTCAGCATATATCAAACAATTAACATATTTAAAAATTGACGGAATATCATTAACAAATAATATAAATAGTAATGGCCCTAAGTGACTCCCTTGGGGAACACCAACTCCTTGATAATTCTAGACTGACAAGTACAAATTTTTACGGCTTGAGTCCTATTTGATAGGTTAAAACCAACACACTAGCTACTAGCTTTTTATTGTATAACAGTGATAAAAGCATGAATTTCTTTCATATAATTGAGGTAGGTCTGTAAATCAGCACGTCGTAGGTCAGCAATCAACGAAAAATTGCTGGTCGGAGAAGTGGAAGTATTGATATTTGATGCACTGTATACTATGACTATGTATATTCATACAATTCAGAATGATTGAATGATGATTGATAAAAAGTGTGAATTTCCAACTTCAAATCGCGGTTTAAAATCACTGTGATTAGAAAATTGCAATCAGAGGTATAGCAACTTAGCCCAACTATAGCCCCAGTAATACACGGTATTTCCGGTATTTCAGCTCTACGGAAAAACTGATGGACTACGACGTTTCCATTTACTGGCCATTTCACTTTCTCACGTTTAAGGAACTTATAGCTCGTATAATAATTTTTCTGAAATAACTAGACACATCCTTGGCAATCTGAATTTTTCCACAAAATATTGATCTTCGATAGGTATTGAAATTCACTCGGTCTCGGAGTCTTGTGACAGTTAAATTAATTTCAAGCACTTCGAAAAGTTATGAACATGCTTACAAACAAATAACCGTCACAGACAGACTGGCGGTTAGCGAAATATAAAAATTGCCAGGACACTCACCGACGTTATAACCAGAAACCGCTCAAATGGTACATTGATTGCATTGTGGGCCAACTCCGACTGACTGATTTGATGTGCTTGTAATTTTTTTGCTGTTTATTTTTTTTAATGAAAGTATAAATTATTATATTTCTTTCACGCTAAGTGTGTAGATTGAAGTCGTTTAAATAACCCTTGTGGCATCGAATAGCTCGTCGATTCGGCTTGCGATTCTGCGAGAAAATGTCGATGACCGCGTAATTTCAAAAAATGCTGATAGCTCGTTCTCCTACGTTAATATAATAATAATAATATGGGTGGCGCGACAGTCCGAGGCAGGCCAGGGCCTAGCTTCTCAGCAACCACTTGTGCTGTGCGTGCTATTGTTCTTTCACGCGTGGAAGGGACCTAGAGTATAATGCCGACTCCGAACGGCGAAGTTGAGAAGCTTTTTCTAGACAGGAATTTTGTCAGTGACTCGAAAGAGGCGGAGCTGTGAATCATCAAAGGTGGTAAATTCGGGTATCGAACCTGGCACCCTCTGCGTAGGAGTCGACGCAATTACTCACTACGCCACAACGACCCTGGGTCGCTGTTATCCAACGTTAACAAACCCCAAAACCTTCAGGAACTAAGGCAGAACATTCGCGTATAAATCACAAGATTGAAGCCAGAAATGTTGCTCAGAAATCCATTCACGGCCAACAGGAAAATTGAGGTTATAAAATAATAAATAAATAAAAATCTTAAAAATAAAGAAAAAAATATAAGCATTTCAAATTAGTCAGTCCCACTCTGTTGATACCTTTTGATACCTGATCTATTCATGTAGAGTCCCGGCTAGACATAGGTTCTCACACCTAGGAGCTTGCTATTTGAACAATCTGAGCGAACTAATTAGCATCAGTAAAACCCAGCTAAACTGAGAGACGAAATGGTTCCAAGTTAAAGAGTAGTCATTCCGCGTGGTATCACAATCCGCCTACTTTCACCTGATCATCCCAGTCCTGCTGATTGGCCTGGAAACATTGACAATCTCAAAAGTAGATGAAGAAGTCATTGGTCTTTGGAGAAGATTCAACCACGAACTGTACGTGCTGTCTAGCGCCATGAGTCTAGTCAGCCGTCTACGGATCCAACGTCTAAGATGGCTGGGCCATGTAGAGCGTATGGACAACTCAGCTCCGGCCCGACCGAACCCGTGGGAAAACTCAACAGAGAAAGACCACATTTAAACTGGCGCACCCAGGCAGTTAAGGACCTCAACCAATTTGGCGTGCGACACAGCCTCCTAGCCAGAGATATTGCTAGTTGAGGCCCAGGTCCACCCCGGAGCCAGAATAAAGAAGAAGGAAGAATATCGCGTATTCTGTGACCTCTTCGTTCAAATTGTATTGAGTCCACTCGACACTGAGTGTTTCAACAATACTTAAGTACTTCCGCACCAACGACCACATTCTGCAGATCCCTCGTTGCGTTATGTTTGCGTCAAGAGCACGCACCTCTCAAAATCACGTAACTTGATTTCTTTTTTTTTTCATTTAACATGCAAACATTCTGGGGTAGGAAAGTGTGTTGATGGAAAGATAAATATCTTAAGGATATGCAAAAGGAAATCGATCGATTTCGATTTCTATGGCAAATATTTATTGTTGTTCTGTTAATGGACTTCCGACGAACGTCGGTTAGCATGAGTTGGCACACAGTTGGCAGAGACTACGGGACATCCGACGGTAATTTCACGTTGGGATCCAAACAATCATTCAACGTGGGCTGAATCCACGAGTTTGCATTCAGGAATTGCAAGTTAATGTGTTTTGTTCGCTTTGTTTTTCTTTCACATCCGAGTAGATCTTTGAGACATGTGTGCTAAAGACAGCACGCTTAATGAAATGGAAGTTTACAACTCTGCCCTTGCTGCATAGAGAATGAGTCATCAATGCAACAATGAATCATCGTAAAGTCTACAGCGAATGACAATGACACAAGTAAGTGTCACAATGATGAGCAGCTATCTCCGATGGGTCGAATCCTAAGAGTTACGATTACGACAGAAACGTGTCGTCTTTCGATACGATGTGTAGGTAAAATTTAAAATCACATCATGGATATGTGTGAATTATTCGACGGGTTAATGATTTTACATTTAATCTTTAACGGCAATAAGTTATCTCTGCGTTTTAATTTTTTGAATCTAAAAAGCTGAAAAGGAATCTTAAAGTGACTAAACTTTGCTCTTTTAACTAAAAACAAACATCTTAGGACACAAGAACAGGAAGACAGTGACGAAACTGGAGACAGCTGGCCAAAGACCGCGTTAGTTGTAGAGGCTTGGTGGTTGGTATAAATATTACTATTCCTCACATCTACATCCTCCCTAAGTCTAGCTACCAACTAGCCCCTTCCAACTTCAATCTAACTTTACCCTGAACCATCACAACACTGGCCACCACATATTCGCACAATTAAGACGTAGTTTTAGTCATAAGAAGAGCAACTTCGCATATTGTTAATTATTGATTTATCACGTCTTCAATCATGCAACGAATGAGCCTTCTTGGATTGCTGCGAATTGCATGAGCCAAGTCAGTCTTATGCGATCGCGCCGAACTCACCGATCTCACCGACATCGCCAAACTCAGCTGCGCTTAGTGCTGCGGCAGGGATCTGGATTATCGCATAGCAGTGAGGGGACCCAGCATGACACTCGACTAACAAGTACTTATGAGGTCTTGAGTTTGATTAACGATGGCCAGCAGATGTAGACGAATGCAAATGCGATGCCCATCCAGCCACACGGGAAGGTGACACGCGAGTCTGTGAGATCGACTGTCTGGTCTGCGACTCTTCACGAATATTGGTTTTGCTTACTGCCATTTGTGTGGACTTATTTGTTCCGTTGTCCCGAAGTCGACTGGCCTCATTGAACCGCATTCTTCTCGTCCTACGGGGTCGACTTCATGAGAAGTCCATAATGGCCCTGTCGGTTGTGAGATATATGCTGACTCCCTTGCTTTCTCAACGCGAATCCACTGTGTGTGGCGAAGACTACACTATTTCTCCTCGAACGATTTACAGACTATTTAAGGTAACGTCGGGAATATGCGGTATTTCCCTCTTTCATTTTCACCTTGTCAATGAAGGTACACATTAACCTACACGATTGTTAAGCAAATTTCCGAGCCCTTTTACTTGCAGATAAGCACGAGTATCGGTCCACTTACTTAGCGTCCCCGCAATCTTCAAGATCCCAAATTATTTGTTCCGTGTTTTTTAAAGTCTTAGCAGTGAATGTGATTTATACAATCGATAAATGGAATTTTCCGATCGAATCTTCCTTCACCTCTCACAATGTCCTATGCCGCCGACGTCAAGGGCTGAAGTCCAGTGAAAGTATTCCCGAGAATCATCAGGAAAGCCGCAACAGATGTGCTAGATTTCACACCGCCATCAAGAAGCAACTGCTCGTTCGATGCTGGTACCTTTGAAATACAGGTATCATACAAAGCGGCGCTGCAAGGAAGGACAAGGACATGAGTACAGTGATCAGATAAAAAGGGAAGAACGCCAGCTACTCTGGAAGAAAAACATGCATGAACATGCATTAAGCATGAGTAGTGCGCGATATAGGTGATCGATTGATTTTACGGGCTTAATGATACACACAAACTCTAGGATGGGAACCTTGTAGCATAATTACAGTCAGTGCTGGTAATATGGAAAGATGACTTTGTATAGAAGGCGAAGATGACCAAAATACCGTCAGGCAGAATAATCCATCCAATATAGGCGATGATGGGCAATAATTCCGCCCTCCCGACGGTAGGAAAGTTACTGCAGCGGTTGTCAAGCGAAAGTCCAGCAAGGCCAAATGTTTCAAAGCAGCTGGCGATGTTTTGTTAAGGTGCATACACCAATCCAAGTATAAAATCTGGTCGAATGAAAGTATGCCCGAAGGAGTGAATCTCAGCATAGTTGGCCCGGTCGTAAAGAAAGCAGACCCTATAAACTACAGAGGTATAAGTCTCCCGAATACCGCATACAAGATCTTCTCTACCATCTTGTGTAAGCGCCTGAAACCGTTCGTCAACAGCCTGATTCGTCATTATCAGCGCGGGTTTAGGCCAGCGAAACCTACCATCGCCCAAATATAGGATGATCATGGAACAGAGCCAGGAACCCTGCATCTATTCATCGACTTTTAAGCCGCGTATTCTAGTTTTGACATCCCTGCAAATGTCGTCCGTCTTTGAAGAATGGGGATGCTCCGTCAATGTCAGTGTGTAAGGATTTCATAGAGACCTTTGGTGTCAAAAACGGATTGAAACAGAGTGTCGTACTGCCATGCGATTTCTGTGACATCATTCACGAGAAAATCATGCGTCACTCAAACGAGGCAACAAAAAACCCCAGACGCACGATCTTCCACAAATCTGTGCAACTGCTCGCTAATGCCGATAACATTGACATCATCCGAATGCCCCACCGTTCTGTCAGTGGGGCGATGGTGAGCATGGAGAGAAGGAGGCGGATAAGATGGGTCTTGCGGTCAAAGAGGGTAAGATAAAGTATTTGTTGTGTTGTCGTGCTCAAATGAGTTCGAGTCTTTCGTCGCAGATGACTAGGTAGCTGGCTACAGCTAATCAAAGCTTCAGCCCGGAAAGTCTTCGAAAAAAACCCCGAGGGACAACGCGGTAAAGGAAGACCAAGCCTCCGGTGAAATACGCAGCTTGAAAGGGACCTCATTCAGCTGAACCTTCGTAGCTGGAAGCAACTAACCTTTGCTAACTGGAGGGGCATGTTAGCAAAAGAACTGTAGCGCCACGGAAGAAGAAAAACAGAGAATGTGAAGGCCCAAGTCATAGCCATCCTCAACTGTGATTAATTGTCGTCAATACCTTCTGCTCCTGATACTCCCAAGCTCACTCGTAAATTAAGATTGAGGACTGCCGTTTTAAAGCAAAGGCACCTCGAAAGTACTTAATCAGAATGTCAAAAAGCGAAAAGAGCCGACCCTACGTGGTCACAGCAGTGTTTGTAGGATCAGTCCAGGGCCGAGTATTCTGAATATCAAATGGATTAGAGTCACTCAGAATTCGGAGCGGACAATGGCCAATGACCACATTGGGCAACTCTTTCGCAACATTGGTCTCGCCAAAACGACGATTTCAGCTCATTGTTCAAAGCTTCCAGCGAACAGCATGCGAGCAGTGATTGAAATGCAACGAAATGAGTTGTTCCCTGCAACGCATCAAGTCATAAACTGTCTGCGGCCCCATCAATCTCGCATGCCCCGAGTGTGGAATTATTTAAGAACTATTGCAACAGTCATCTGAATGTTGTTGAAGTGCGCATTTTTACGATTTTTCTCCAAATAAACTTCGTCCGAGTTGCAATCGACGAATGAGTATTGGAATTCGATAAATAGATTGTTTTTCTTTCAGTGGGGCATCCGCAATAAAAGTGTCAGTCCATCAGACCAAGTGGTAGGTAGCATCCCGACGGTCGTAAAAAGAAGTTTTGAAAATAAATTGTTGTGTTTATTCAACTGGAAGTGATTCGATCTAGCAATGACTCGACTGGACGATAATGTTTGCTTCAAAAGCTATTTCACAGATTAATTACAATCCAACCTCCAACCCCCAGGGAGTTGGCGGTGGTGCGCCGGTTCCAGAATACGTGTGTTGCCTTAGCAACCTTTATGATTAAATTGACTTGTTTCAATTAATCTGCCTCGATGGGGAACATCCGAAATAGGTCAAATTCCTTATATTTTTGTTGATCTGGTTGCATTTCTAGATAAGGCGCATGAATACAAGAGTTGGGAAAGGGATTTCAAAGGTATAGCCGTTCTCTATTTTGAGCGATCAATTAAAAAGCCAAGAAGTGGGCCTATTGCTTAATGAACCATTAAAGTTATCTGACGTCATTAGCAGCTTTACGTTTCCCTCCTGTTAATTTCCGACCAGATTTTTTTCTACCGGTTGCTGACATGGTTTTCACTCACCCGAAGCAAAAGCAACATCAGGCAAACACCTTAAGTTCCTTCCACGAGATGTGTGTGGGAAGGATTTGAAAATAAATACACGTCAACCACATCGACTGGTAGTCAATTCACTTACGTGGAAACCATACCGCTTCCGAAGTGACTGCTGCCCACATGCAGATACTTTATTAATAACTTTCCGCTTTCAGTTGAAAAACCAATATTCCACTCCCTGTACACGGGCACAAGGGCTGCGTGCTCTATTGGTGCCGCGACGACATAGGGTGGGGCCAGCCAACCAACCAACCGAGCAAACAAGCAACCGGCCACCCAACCAGCACCCGAAGAAAGGAACAAAGCGAGCAAAGTTCATGCAAACAACTTCCGTACGATCCGGAGAATTACATAAACTCAATTAAACTTCATCCTGCAATTATTGATGATTTATTATCGGCCACTTATTTATGAATGCAAATGCGATTTTCTCATGAAACATGGCGATCGCATGTGTGGCCCGATGTGCGGCCGCACATGCATTCCGGCTCCCTTGACTCCCCTCCGCAACGCCCATGTGATTTGGTGGCCCACTTGCTCATCCGTCCCGCAGATGGCTTGAATCGCAGCTAAATTTTGATTTAACCCGCTTGGAAATAGCTTTCGTTGCAGTTGGTGCTAGTGTCATGGCTCCCTCCCGGACGCGGGTTCGACATCTAGACATGCAAACAAATCGCAGAACATTTTTAGTTCAAATGCTTAACTAACAAAATTAATAACCCAAAGAGGGAAAAAGTGGGGCGATGGGATGAAAGATGAACCTCTCATACAATTTGCTAGTCCCCCCCTCCACAAGCATCGCCTTTGATCTGGCCCTCGAACCCTGTTCCGCGCAACAATATCTAATATCTGGTGGCAATTATGAGCAATATTTCTGTAACTGCTCGGGTGGGCTCTGACTGCTGGGCGTTAACCGGCTACAGTCGGAGGCGAAGGAGCGAAAAGTTTTGGATTATCGAATGATGGAGCTCGGGGGGATGAGTTAAAGGCAAAATGTTTGCAATGCGATTGTATTTATTGGTATTTGAAATTCACCCATAAATCAGTACGCGACTTGTGGGGTTGTTTGGGCATCCCGATGCGAGTTGTTTACGAGGGCCTTATGATTTCCATAAATGTACAAACAGTTGTATCCTGTGGTAGCTGGCCTCTTTCAGATAGAATGCCGAAAGGATGTTTGTCGCTGAAAAGGGGCTTAATTATGGATGATCATAAACACTACTGGCTTTCATCGATTGCCAAAGGGGAGGTTGTTATTCAGTTTCACTCTGGAGTGAGAGGAAGTTTTGCATAAGTTAACGGCTTGAATTTTGCAAATAAAACACGATACAGGCTATACTACTTATCCTGGGAAACAAGGATGGAAGACTTTGTTCAAACGGGTAGCCGGTAGGGTGCTGTTAAGTGTGTTGTGCTTTCATCATTTTGAAGATTAACTTAATTAATTATCAGAACAGAGTTATTTTTACCGTAGCCATCTCAATTGTGGCAAGAGGTTGAATCATATCATCGAACTGTTCACGTTCGAATAATGCTATCAACGCGTTTACGTCATCGTGGTTTTTCTATTTTTTGGCTGTTGTCTAATATTCTCTTTGGTTTTGATTAGAAATGGAAAAGCTTTGAATATCTCAGAGTTGAAGGGAGAAGTTCAACTCACACTCAAGAGCTGCGCATCTGCTGTAACTGCAACTGTCATATTTATCGGATGAGTACCTATCTTAGTTTTTAGTTAACTTAATTTCTGTTTAATAAATTGCTGCGTTTAGCCTTCCAGTAGTAGAAGACGCTCTTATCGTGTGTAAAAAAAAACAAGAATTACCCCAGCCTTCAACTGTAATCATCTTCTTGCGACCCGAGATGATTTCTTTGGGAAATACCAGATGAGTTCCACTCACCCAACTGATTAAAATAAATACTTACAATCACACACTGACAATTCTTTATCAGTTCCTTTCCCATTTAATTGAACCGCACTGAGAATGGTACCACATGATTGTCTGAGAGACGAATATATTCACTACGCATGCATTTGTGTGTACTCTTATCAAATTCAAAGATTAATAAGAACGCTTCTATATAACTGATTTGACAGTTTTTAGTTTCCCCCAAAATTTCAACCCAGAACATCATTCGCACTATCTACTCGGCCAATTCGCCGGTACAAGACCAAAGAAAAATTGAAGCATATGTCGGCCAGGCTCATCTCGTGCTATGTATTTTGAAAAAAAAAAAATAATTACATGGAAATTGCTTTTAACGACAGCGTTCATCATTGTCCGTAAAGCTGTTCTCACAGTGATCACAGTGAACTTTTTCTGACCCTGAATTTTTTGAGGCTGCTCATTGGACCTTATTTTGTTTATTAAGACACGCATTCAATTAGAAATGAGCTTCGTCGCTGTAAACATTTTTCACATAGCACTCATTTTGCAAACAGAGTTAAATAATCTGTAAGCCTTGTCCGGATGGTGTAATAACCAATGTGAAATGGATATCCTATTTGACCATGTTTGACTATGAGAAATGTCACAATAAGAAACTTCTTCAACTGAAGCATTCTTTAATTCATGAATAAAATGGATTAAGTTAGGTTTGGCAGGGGGCTGCTAGTGCATCACATTTGTGTTATACTCCAGTGTTAGTGCCGTTGATTTGATCCCAACGGCAAATGGTGACTGGACCAGATTTGAAAACCAGATAAAAGCGTATTAACTTTGATTTCACTAGGATTTAACCGGGGGTTAACCAGGGTTAACCAGGGGCAGGCACTCTACCAACTGCGCCATCCAGACGTCTAATAAAGTGGATTAGTATATGTATGTCTAGGGCAGTTGGAGAAACATGATTTGATCAAATATCAAAAATACTCCGGTATCCGGATAAGTTTTTGGAAATCCATTTAATCCATGAATTCGTTAAAATGGTCTTAGTAAACACCCTATCTAACACAAAAAGAATTTTTCAAATCGGGCTGGTAGTTTCTGAGAAAAAGGGAAACAAACAAACAAAGATATTAGTATAGATACATATATATATATATATATTAGTATAGATAGTCCATTAAGTCTCCGTACTTGATGCCTTCATACTCCGTTGGCCGTACCGTACAAAATATGCCCTCTCTCTCTAAGAAGAAGAACGAATATGATTCTTCTCACCACCTGCAAACTCTTACTGCAGGAGACAATAACCCGAAACAACATTCGATTTTCGGAGGAAACAAAATGCCTTCACACAGTAAACAAATTGGCAAACGCCATAATTCGCGATGAGGTGTCTGTCCGTTGCTCTGTGTGAATGAGAAAACTCCATAAGAGTTAAGTGTCAAGTTGGACTATAAATTAAATCCTAGACGCTTCAATAAGCTTCTTTCCCTAAACTGACTAAATATACAGTGGCGAGCAAAAGTGTATACATAACTTCAGTTTTTCGGGTTTTTCATCAACAAAATTGTTTCATTAAGACGGATTCGATTGAAATGTTCAGTTTCCGTCTGACTCGAACCTGTTGATTTTTTTTATGTTCTTTGCAGAAATTTTGTACGGTCTATATTTTTTTCCTATGTTTTCATATTTTTTCGGAAAGTGTTGATTTTGTGGAGTGCCGAGTTAAAAATCCTCTCGCGTAAAGTACGGAGTTGCTTTTGTTTTTTTCAGGTCATCAGGTCTTGCTATACCAATCTCAATAACGTGATGATCAACAGTTTCGTGCATCCACATTTAATATGTACGTTCTCAATACGTTTTCCCCTTTCGTACCAATACGTTTTCCCCTTTCGTACCTTATGTACTGTGCGATGCTAAAGACCGAATTTCTTTGCTACGTCCCATAATAAAAGAAGTTCTTGAGACAGCAAATCGCTGTTGTTCTCTGTAACAACTGTAAAATTTATTAAAAGATAAAATAAAAAGTTGGTTTATCCACTAGAATGTCGCTGCTATCGCTCAGTATGATACTAAAATCAGAATGAAGAATAATATCAAAAAGTATGGTACGCCAAATTTACACCCAACGATAAATGCACAAGAAAAATAAAAAATAAAAAAAAATAATTAAGACGCGCAAAATTGCTTACATGTGATCCGCTTGGTTTTTGTTTCATTTCAGCCGTTGTATTTGGACGATTGCATTGACTGGTGCCTCATCTCTTAGTAAATAAACAACTATCAAAATTTCAATCAAATCCATTTATATTCATCCATTTTATTAATGAAAAACCACAAAAACTAAAATGATGTTCTTAGTTTTGCTCTACGCTGTAAGTACACTTTTTTCTGTTTTAACACCACTGATAAGTTCCAGAAAAAAAAACCGTTTAAAAAAGTATAAGGTACATAGAAAAAGGGGAATAGGTTCTATACCCTTCAAGCCTGTGAAAATACCCCGGCATGATTTTTCTTGACATTTTACTTACATGTCGTTCAAGTCGACTTGACTTTGTCCATATTTCTTCTTCTCGTGGACGAAAATAATGCGAAAACATAAAGACAACAATTTTTGTTGAAATTACCGAGCCAAAGCTCATACAAGAAATGAAAAAAAAGTACATAATATACAATACATCAAGGCGTCAAATAACAATAACAATTAAACGAACCAAATGAAATAATCACAATTGCTTTGATAAAGTGTATTTTGCTTAATTTTAAATACAGAGAGATTTCCAATCAGTCTTCTGTAGTGTCTTGTCTCATGTTCATCGTGGGTCGGAGGAAGTATTCCATTTACGAGTGTATCTTGACAGACGCCAGTTATATTTGAGTACGTTTGAATTGCTCAGTAAAATCTCAAGGAACCAGGACGATGTACGTGCAATTTAGGCTCTTTGCTGGACTGTGCATCGCTATAATTTTTTCGGTGGTCAGTGCACGTGAGTTAAAATTTGAAAAAAAAACTTATGTTTCGGAAATCAAATTTGCTTTTTATTCACTTTCAATTTGTCGTCTTAATTATTCATTGAGGCTTTTGGAAGCCCATGGTTTGCTTGTGCATTTTAAAGTAATATGTTGCCGTTGTCGTTGCTAGGCAACAACCAACGAGTGTAGTCAATCTCGCTTTCTGCCTCTTTGTTCGTTTCGTTGCCGCAACTGTCGCCTGATCGTGCAAATCATTAAATTCTGTTCCGATTTAATTTAGAATCCCCCAACAGTTATAGCGAATGCAGGACTCCCAAAGGCAAAACAGGGCGGTGCATACCTCTTACAGAATGCCCCGAAATCTTCGCTTTGTTTAAAAAGCCGGGCAAACGAAGTGAAGATATTCGGTACCTCAGGTCAACTCAGTGCCGATCTGTGAACAGGCAAATTTTCGTAAGAGTACAAGTCGTATTATTGATGCAATTTTGATAACAAAATGAACGTATGTAGGTCTGTTGCGATGAAAGCGAAAGCGAAACAAATATGGTCAAAATGCCATCAACTGCTAACCGTGAATGCGGCCATGTACTTGATGATCGTATAGTTGGCGGAACGGATACGAAATTCGATGAATATCCATGGACTGCTTTGCTGGAGTACAAAAAAGGTAATAACTTTCGAGTATTTTAATCAATTGATGAATCATTATTATTTTATTAAGGTGGAGTATCTGTTGGCTTCAAGTGTGGCGGCAGTCTCATCAATGAGCGGTACATCGTTACCGCAGCCCACTGTATGACATCAAATAGACCGTTCAGTGTTCGGCTGGGTGAATGGGATACAACGACTGATCCAGATTGTGTGACCGACGGAAGGAATAAGAAGGACTGTGCTGATCCCCACATTGACGTGGGGGTGGAACAAGTCATTATCCACCCCAAGTATTCGAAATGGTCGAGGAATCAGCACTTCGACATAGCTCTGATTCGACTGGAGCGTAAGGTCGATTATACATTCTTCATTCAACCGATCTGCATGCCACCTGAAGCTGCAATCGATCGTGATGGTGGATCTAACCTCAGGATGTGTGTAACCGGTTGGGGGAGAACTGAAAATAATACAAACAGTGCGAGGAAATTGAAACTAGAAATAGCTACAGTCTCAAACGCAGACTGCCAACGTATCTACGGTAATAAAGTGAGATTGACTACTTCGCAAATTTGCGCGGGCGGTAAGAGAGGCGAGGATTCATGTAGTGGTGACTCTGGAGGACCCCTAATGGCAGTCGATTTGATTAACAACAGGCCGTTCACATATCTTGCTGGTGTGGTCTCCTTTGGACCAACACCATGTGGAATGGAAAATTGGCCGGGCGTTTATACTAAGGTTTCCGATTTTACAAATTGGATTCTGGAAAATATGACTCCTTGAAGTGTTTGTAAGTGAACTGCAGTCATTTAAATATAATAAAGCTGACTCACAGTTGTCATTTTATGTTGTCTATTTTTTTAAGTCAAAACATCAATGTATAATATACAACTGGTATGACTTTCTTGAGGAAATCACAAATTTCATAATAGTGTGATCTTTATATCAACCATATACGATTACTGATTAAAGTAAAAAAATACAAAAAAAGGAACTGGCAATTCCATTTAATTGAAAAGCACTGAGAATGAGTGCCGCATTGTTTTCTTCTCAGTGAGTGTACAACTAATGTATACTCTTATCATATGCAGAGATTAATAAGAAGGCTTCGACAAGAGTTTCAATTTTTTCCTTAAAAGACATGTGTTCTCATTATTTCGCAGACCCGCAAACAATTAATTGCTTTTTTGATGTGTTATCCGTCTCATTTTGAGTCAAATACAATCGAACCCGGATAATAGCACAACCCGCTTAATATCAAATAAAAATATGGCAAAGAGATCACGTACAATCTTGCCCGCTTATTATCACATCCTACACAAGTCCTTAATTAAAATGACTTCCGAGAAAAAGACGTTTTTTTTTTCTCTGAAATTGAATTAATACGTGTGGGTTATACTTTAGACTGCATTTGAGTCCCTACTAATCCTGGAAGTGTCCCACCATTTTTTTTTTATTTTCGTGTACATATATGCGAGCTTGCTGGAATTTGGGAAACCAACTTCTGTATTGTATTTTTCGCATTTTTAAACTGTTTGTACATATGTAAGATCGGCTAAATGCAGAACCCGCTTAATGGCCAACATTTCGTTGCACGGTTGATGTGTTATTATCCGGGTTCGACCGTACACCTATATACAGTGGTGAACAAGACTAGGCTCTCTTCGTGTACATTTTCATACGAATGTCTTCTTGTCGATTTAATTCCGCGATATCGTCGATTATTTGCTTCATGTAAGACTACCACTATCGTCTATTGTCTCGCCTGTCGTTTACTTTTTTTTTATACAGTTTGAGTGCACTGATTCACTATCACGCAGTGATGGAAATCGACTTCTTTCGATTGTACTGAACGCTGTAACAAAAATGTACTGAAAAATACCAAATTGTACTGGGCTACTTTAAATGGATGCAAACACAAAAACAACATTTATTTATTGACAAAGAAAAAAAAACATAAACAATTCATTTGTTGTCAATATTAAATTAACACAACCAAAATAAATATTAAGGGAACATAAATACGAATAAACTTCACTATTAAGCTAAAGAAATCACGGACGGACTGCCAACTATTATGGCTAATTAACATTAATTGAGATTCTCTTTATAAGTTATTATTTTTGAAGAGGATTGCTTGTCACAGTTTTGTTCTTCTTCTTCATTTGGCGCTACAGCCCGGGGTGGACCTGGGCCTCAACAAACAAGCCTCTCCAGCTAGCACGGTCTCTGGCTAGCTGTCTCCAGTGTCGCACGCCAAGTTGGTTGAGGTCCTTCTCCACCTGGGTGCGCCACCTTAAGCGCGGGCGTCCTCTGTTGCGTTGTCCCACGGGTTCGGAGTCGAAGACTCTCCGGGCCGGAGCTGAGTTGTCCATACGCTCTACATGGCCTAGCCATCTTAGGCGTTGGATCCGAAGACGCCTGACTAGACTCATATCGCTGTACAGCCCGTACAGTTCGTGGTTGAATCTTCTCCTCCAAAAACCGTCAACGCAAACAGGACCAAAGATCGCACGCAGAGCTTTTCTCTCGAAAATACCAAGGACTTCCTCATCCGCTTTTGAGATTGGCCACGCCTCCGCGCCGTACAGCAGGACTGAGATCATCAAGGTCTTGTATAAAGTCAGCTTGGTCCTTCGAGAGATGGCTCTAAAATTCAATTGCGTCTTGAGCTGATTGAAACAGCGGTTGGCAAGAGTTACTCTGCGTTTGATCTCGGTACTGATGTTATTTGTACTGCGGCGCCGAGGTAGTCCTAGACTACCTCGAAATTATAGCTGCCCATTGTGACGTTCTGTCCAAGACGTCAATGTTGTGTGTCCTTTCTTGATGACAGCATATACTTCGTGTTGCCCTCATTCACCGCTAGACCCATTTTAGCCGCCTCCTCCTCAATGCCAGCAAACGCCATTGACGGCTCGCTGTGTTCTGAAAAATCTGAAATCGACACGAAGGTGGTGGGTGTCGATCTGCATCTCTTGGGTCTTTTCCAGAATCTCAAAGCGTTGGTATAGTGTCTCATGCAGGCACAAGCGTCTGCACTTAACCTCTATTAGCGAACTCCTACTCTCACCTCCACGTGGTGAAATCTGGGAGCTGAGCACCTTCGATAGAAGATGGGGTAACCAATCCTCGTGGGATGTCGTTGGCGGCTGCAGACGAGAGAGGGGGGAGAGTGTGCCTGTACCAGGGCCCATCTCTCTTTATGGATGGCGGCGGAGGAGCTGCAAAACTGTCTGGCCAACGGCGGCATCCGAAACTCCAGTCAGAAAGAGTTACCTGGTGCGCAGTCCTTCTAGAGCTACTTCGACATTTTCGGAGCACAGGTCTAGAAGGTTCTTTCAAAGCCAGGTCGGGGCCTTGGAATGGAGATGGCGGCGCTTCCGCCCTGTAGTTTTTGGGACAACGGCTGCGCTCACACCCTCAGCGAGGTTACCGACACCGGATAAAACAGCAATTTCTACTTTCTCGCTTCAATATTAGGCACTTCTCGAAACTTTATTTCACCAATTTTTTTAATTGCAAAACCCCACACTTAAAAGTTAAATAATAAAAATATAACTCCATATAACATAACAATACCAACAACAATGAAACAAAATGTAAAAAGGTTCCACAATTTAACTGTCAAGAAAGTCTTCCTGTCTAACTGCCAAGTACACTATCTACTGCCTGGGTCACAAAGTGAAAACGAAACAATAAAACTGTTTGCATGTTCTTACTTTTTCATACCCAATCTATCTATGGATGTACACACACACACAGTTAAAGATGTGTGTCCATATTTACCCAAAAGCAGACACAATATTGAGCTTCTGTACTTCTCTGCTTCCGAAGGATTTTCAACAAAGTCATTTAACTTTGCTTATGAACGGTTTGGCAGGTTTAGATAAAATTTGAGAGCTAGACTAATCACATAATGTGTTACAACATAGGCTAATATCAAAATCATTTCACTTGGCAGAGGTAGCAACATAATTCACATTCTTATGAAATCCTAGTAGCTTAATACTATATTTTTTACAATTATAAGTTAAGATTCAAAAATTAGTTCATTGGTAAACTTATGGATTGTTTCTTTGTTTTAGAAAAATCTGTCTATGAATTGGACATTGTTATTGCTGAGTGTTTCGCTTAGTATTTGTATGATAAAATTATTTAATGGTTTAAGTTCATCTCTGTGTTGGATATGTTGGTTGTATAAATATTAAGTTTCGTAAACTTTTACGATGTAATGGTCTACCACAACTACTTACAAGTTATTTTCAGCAGGCATGGTTTAAGGTCTACCATTGAATTGTATGTGGTATTGCTGTTCCAAATCGAAACTTTTACAAACCGAGTTAACTCGGGTTAGAATAGAAGCAGAAGAAGCTTCTAACCCGAGTTAACGAACTCGGTTTGATGATGAACTGAAAGCAAACAATATGGATTGTAGGTTGGGACATATCGAGTCGTATTGTCAAATTCCATTCTGTTTCGGGTTGGTTTCAGTTCGGCATTATATGCTCACACTGAGTTGAACCGTCTGTAGATTTTTTTATGTATTTGGTTCTTTTCATCGGGTTTGCTAATTGGGTTTGAAATAAATGTAACTCGGGTTAACTCGGTTTTCTAGCTCGGGTTAAGAGACTATTAGTATTGAGTAAGTATTAATTTGTTTTTTGTTTTGTATCTTAAAAGTCCTACCTTGATGTTCTTAAGCTTGTAAAAATCTAATTCTGTTTGCTTAAGGGAATATTATCTATTATTTGATTAAAATTTTCTTCTAATGCTCGCAACTTAAGTACTTGCTCATTTTCAATTGTTGCAGCATAAGTTGTTCTTGATTTTCAGCTAGTTTTCTATATACCTGTCTTATTTTATTTCTATCTAGTAACTCTAAATTGTACCTGATACCAGTTAGTGTCTCATTAAAGTATAAATTTATTTCGATTATTTACGTTGTTAATCGCGTTGGCATTGTTCTCTGTATTTCCGTTCATTTGGTCTACTATTTCTTGTCGTCTGTCGTTGGCATCCATGGTATAAAATAACCATTTTTCCGCTGACCTTATAAAATCGATTTTGTGTCTTACCTAGTATTGGGTAGGACACATATTTGTAATGAGTTTGTAAGAGGTACTCATTTCAGAGAGGGAAGTGGTACAATGTCCCACATCACAAGAGGTGTAAAAGTTGTCACATAAGCATGACTTTCATGCGTCATTACTCGGTTGGCGTTGCAAGTGTTGTCACAAATGTGAATGAATGATTGGAAAACTTAAATAATTTGGGATTTTATTATTAACAATCACTATTACGTTAGATTGCCAGTTAAATGTGCAATGAATTAAAAAAATAAAAAATGTACAATAAAAAATAATATAATATAATAATATATAATAATATGGGTGGCGCGACAGTTCGAGGTGGACCTGGGCCTAGCTTCTCAGCAACCACTTGTGTTGTGCGTGCTATTGTTCTTTAACGAGTGGAAGGGACCTACAGTTTAATGGCGACTCCGAACGGCGAATTTGAGAAGCTTTTTCAAGACAGGAGTACTCTTTGAGCATTGTCAGTGTCTCGAAAGAGGTGAAGCCGTGAATTATGATAGGTGGTAAATTCGGGTATGGAACACCCTCTGCGTGCCGAGTCGTCGCAGACGAAAAAATAATTGTATTGTCCTGCTTCTATATGTCCTAGCCTCCAATAAATGACAACAGAAACAAAAATGTTCCAACTAAAAACCAATATGACAGTTGTATTGTGGTCAAGAGAAATGAAGTATTAAAGAGAAGCCCGACTTCTACCTCTCTTGCCCCTTAAATTTTTTGACAACTGTTTCTTATAACGTTTTCTTAAACCAAATTTACCATCAGAGTACGGCATTTACGTTATTTCGTGAATAACCGTCAAGAATTCATGAATATCTGTCAAAATAGTACTCAAATCCGTCGATTTACTAGGCGGCAATGAGCTGTGTCGGCCATCTCTGTAATACTTAATTTCTGGTACTCATTTGGAATGATTCAGCGCATACCTTGATTTTTGCTGATACTTCGTCTCATGAAAGGGACAAAGTATCCTGAATATGACAAAAATGGAAATGTTACAAATATTTTTTTAAGTGTAGACATTTCTGTAGTGATGTATGTGGCATTTTTTTGTGCATCTTATTTGCGGAACACAACACTACTATGTGCTTATGGATGTCCATCACACGATGGCTCGTGTATGAATGTTTTCAATCAACATCGCTTTTTAGTCGATCATCTGTGAGTGGCTGTTTTCAGGAAGTGCGCCAAAAAGTATGCAAAGCTTCAAACGTTGCATCATCTTAGGGAGCATTCTTTTACGCCTGGTTCAGGAAATCGCTTACAGATTGAGAGGCAACGTTGCATGGAATAATTTTTACATGAAACAAAGCCAACCGCCCGGACACCCATCAAATTCCATTGTCAGCATGAAGTCGTCGTTGTAAAGCAACAGACACGTACAACTCTTCCATGAAAACTGAAGAAAAAAAAACAAAAGCATGGATATACATCATAACCACGCCTTCATGCTGTTCAACTCGAGCTGCTTACATGCAACCTGGCGTAACCCCCACAACCCGCAGTGTTGGCTGACCATTGCCAACTAATAATACAAGATTCCCCCTCAAGGCATACAAGCATCCAAGGCAATTGGTTACACGAAGTCGAAACCCACGGCAAGCGCTTTCCAGCAGCATTTGTACCTTCCTTGAGCGTCACGATACACCCCAGACCACTGTTGTGTTGTGGTCGCGTTTGCGTTCATGTCAGCCACCATTGGGAGTGCAACAAGTCATGCTCTTCGATGGTAATTTATTCCGATCGAAAGCCGGACCGAGGAGGTCTGTGAATCCACAATAATTCCTGTGATCCATCCCAGCGACGCACCACAGCTGGAATGTCCTGGAGTGTGCGCTAGTTAATGCAGTAGTAGCTACAAATCTTTCTTGAGTGGACCGACTTGGTCAAGATTGTGGGTGAAGTGGTGTGGAAGTGAAGGGCGGAAAAACGACCAAAATTCGATTTAATCACAGCCACTACAGGCTTAGCTCATAGGGAGTAGGAGGCCCCTGAAGTGGCTTATAAATTGACTTCAATTGCCATTTGAGTGGTGACTATTAGTGGAGATTTTAACGAGCTCCATCATGGAACGTGGTATGCGGCAAGTAGGCTTCGCAACTCCATTGTCATTGCAGAGCTCTTGAGAGTGCTTTTATCCGTGGACACTAAGGAGAATGGGAATACGAAGGGAAGGGATTTTTCTGCACCTTCTATTGGCCCATGCACTTTCCTTGAGGATGCCCGAATCAAACCAGTAACTGGTTTAGTATACCAGCTTCCGACTTCAACGTTAAGTAAAACTGAAATGATCAACATAATTTACAAGCCATGTGTGCATTACCGAAGAAGATAAAAGAACTGGCACCATGCTGCCAACTCTTCGGGGGTAGGATGGCAATTAATCAGTTTCTGAATCAGATGCATACAGTGTTGAGAATTGCTTCTGAAGCAAACAGTATCATCATTACTAGATTGAATCACTTCCAGTTGAATAAACAAAACAATTTATTTTCAAAACTTCTTTTTACGACCGTCGGGATGCTACCTACCACTTGGGCTGATGGACTGACACTTTTATTGCGGATGCCCCACTGAAAGAAAAACAATCTATTTATCGAATTCCAATACTCATTCGTCGATTGCAACTCGGACGAAGTTTATTTGGAGAAAAATCGTAAAAATGCGCACTTCAACAACATTCAGATGACTGTTGCAATAGTTCTTAAATAATTCCACACTCGAGGCATGCGAGATTGATGGGGCCGCAGACAGTTTATGACTTGATGCGTTGCAGGGAACAACTCATTTCGTTGCATTTCAATCACTGCTCGCATGCTGTTCACTGGATCTTTGAATAATGAGCTGAAATCGTCGTTTTGGCGAGACCAATGTTGCGACAGAGTTGCCCAATGTCCGCTCTGAATTCTGAGTGACTCTAATCCATTTGATATTCAGAATACTCGGCCCTGAACTGATCCTACAAACACTGCTGTGACCACGTAGGGTCGGCTCTTTTCGCTTTTTGACATTCTGATTAAGTACTTTCGAGGTGCCTTTGCTTTAAAACGCCAGTCCTTAATCTTAATTTACGAGTGAGTTTGGGAGTATGAGGAGCAGAAGGTATCGACCACTATTAATAACAGTTGAGGATGGCTATGAGTTCCGTCTTCACATTGTCTGCTTCTTCTTTAGCTGGCGCTACAGTCCAGGTAGAAAAGGCCCTCATTAACATGCCCCTCCAGCTAGCAAAGGTTAGTTGCTTCCAGCTACGAAGGTTCAGCTGAATGAGGTCCCTTTCAAGCTGCTTATTCCACCGAAGGCTTGGTCTTCCTTCACCGCGTTGTCCCTTTCGAAGACTTTCCGGGCTGAAGCTTTGATTAGCCGTAGTCATCTGCGACGAGAGACTCGAACTCATTTGACCTCATCGATGTCAATGTGCAACAGCAGGACTCGGTGCAAGTCGGTGTTGGTGGACCTTTTTCGTAGAAAACATATACTTTGTCTTACCCTCTTTGACCGCAAGACCCATCTTAGCCGCCTCCTTCTCCATGCTCACCATCGCCCCACTGACAGAACGTTGGGGCATTCGGATGATGTCAATGCTATCGGCATTTGCGAGCAATTGCACAGTTTTGTGGAAGATCGTGCGTCTGGGGTTTTTTGTTGCCTCGTTTGAGTGACGCATGATTTTCTCGTGAATGATGTCACAGAAATCGCATGGCAGTACGACACTCTGTTTCAATCCGTTTTTGACACCAAAGGTCTCTATGAAATCCTTACACACTGACATTGACGGAGCATCCCCATTCTTCAAAGACGGACGACATTTGCAGGGATGTAAAAACTAGAATACGCGGCTTAAAAGTCGATGAATAGATGCAGGGTTCCTGGCTCTGTTCCATGATCATCCTATATTTGGGCGATGGTAGGTTTCGCTGGCCTAAACCCGCGCTGATAATGACGAATCAGGCTGTTGACGAACGGTTTCAGGCGCTTACATCTTGTATGCGATATTCGGGAGACCAATACCTCTGTAGTTTATAGGGTCTGCTTTCTTTACGACCGGGCCAACTATGCTGAGATTCACTCCTTCGGGCATACTTTCATTCGACCAGATTTTATACTTGGATTGGTGTATGCACCTTAACAAATCATCGCCAGCTGCTTTGAAACGTTTGGCCTCGCTGGACTTTAGCTTGACAATCGCTGCAGTAACTTTCGTACCGTCGGGAGGGCGGAATTATTGCCCATCATCGCCTATATTGGATGGATTATTCTGCCTGACGGTATTTTGGTCATCTTCGCCTTCTATACAAAGTCATCTTTCCATATTACCAGCACTGACTGTAATTATGCTACAAGGTTCCCATCCTAGAGTTTGTGTGTATCATTAAGCCCGTAAAATCAATCGATCAACTATATCGCGCACTACTCATGCTTAATGCATGTTCATGCATGTTTTTCTTCCAGAGTAGCTGGCGTTCTTCCCTTTTTATCTGATCGTAGCGCAGCGCCGCTTTGTATGATACCTGTATTTCAAAGGTACCAGCATCGAACGAGCATTTGCTTCTTGATGGCGGTGTGAAATCTAGCACATCTGTTGCGGCTTTCCTGATGATTCTCGGGAATACTTTCACTGGACTTCAGCCATTGACGTCGGCGGCATAGGACATTGTGAGAGGTGAAGGAAGATTCGATCGGAAAATTCTATTTATCGATTGTATAAATCACATTCACTGCTAAGACCTTAAAAAACACGGAACAAATAATTTGGGATCTTGAAGATTGCGGGGACGCTAAGTAAGTGGACCGATACACGTGCTTATCTGCAAGTAAAAGGTCTCGGAAATTTGCTTAACAATCGTGTAGGTTAATGTGTGCCTTCATTGACAAGGTATTCCCGACGTTACATTAAACAGTCTGTCCAATCGTTCGAGGAAAAATAGTCAAATACGGGTGTAGTATTCGCCACACACAGTGCCAACTTTAATGGAGCACATTTACCACACTCGCGTTGAGAAAGCGAGGGAGACAGCATATATCTCACAACCGACAGGGCCATTATGAAGTTCTCATGAAGTCGACCCCGTAGGACGAGAAGAATGCGGTTCAATGAGGCCAGTCGACCTCGGGACAACGGAACAAATAAATCCACACAAATGGCAGTAAGCAAAACCAATATTCGTGAAGAGTCGCAGACCAGACAGTCGATCTCACAGACTCGCGTGTCACCTTCCCGTGTGGCTGGATGGTCATCGCATTTGCATTCGTCTACATCTGCTGGCCATCGTTAATCAAACTCAAGACCTCATAAATACTTGTTAGTCGAGTGTCATGCTGGGTCCCCTCACTGCCATGCGATAATCCAGATCCCTGCCGCAGCACTAAGCTCAGCTGAGTTTGGCGATGTCGGTGAGTTCGGCGCGATCGCATAAGACTGACTTGGCTCATGCAATTCGCGGGAATCCTAGATGGCTCATTCGTTGCATGATTGAAGACGTGATAAATCAATAATTAACAATATGCGACGTTGCTGTTCGTATGAGTGGAACTGCAGTCTGTCTGAGCGAGTGTGTCAAGCCGGTCAATATTTTGATCGCGGTGCGATTTGGTGTAAATTGCCTTGAACAGCGCTGGCTATGCATCCAGCTAAGAGTATTGATTTACGTGTGCTTGTAATGTCAGGCAGATGGAACTTTTTTATTTCCAGTGTATGGAAAAGTGTAGTCAGATAAATGATGGTGATATTCTTTGTCTGCATGTAATCACTCACTGCATGTGAAACACTCTGCATCGGATTTTTGGAATGTAAGGCATTAACAAGTTAAGTTAGAATTTAATAACTTTCTACACAGAAACATTTCGCAGCACGACCTCGTTGACACAACCACGGACAGTGGAATTATTCTTGCTTTCTGGATTGTGATGTTTAAACTTCTAACAGCCTCTTGTGTGCTGAGTTCATTTTTGAATCAGAGAATAATTCTAAGCAATCTGAAGATATGATAGTCTAATTCAGCGGTTCTTAAGCTTATTAAGCTGTGGAGCCCTAAACAAGGCCCGAATATATTTCGGAACACCAACTCTTAACGATATAAAAAATTTAAAACAATTTATTTACTTAAGATATTTTTTCAAGGTTAGTGTGAAGATTGAAACTGTTTCATTGTTTGATTTATAATAAGATTTGTAACAATAAAAAGCAGCGTTCAATCTCGATTGCATTTAATCTTTGCATAAGTATGCGCTGAAAAGCCTAAAAGGGTGCAAATTTAATATAACCTGTATGGCAAGTTAGAGGTATTCACTCCTAATACCAATCCAAGATTTGTTCAAGGATACTTTTTTTTTTAAATGTTACATATGTTATTCATTTACAATGGTTTACCTGCAAAGCTAAATCTTTATCTGCAGGTGGTTGTAAATACACAAATTGTGACAGGTTTTCAAGTGACTTTAAATTCTTAAGTTTTAAGTTTACATTAATTCAAGTGGTTGGTTAAATTTCAAGCTAATTTCAGTGAGATTAATATTTACGAATTAAAAACTCTAAGATACTAAGATGAGTTCCCGTGGCGTAGTGGGTTAGTGCGTCGATACCTACGCAGAAGGTGCCAGGTTCGAATCCCCAATCTACCAACTTTCATAATTCACGACTTCCACCTCTTTCGAGTCACCGACAATGCTCAAAGAGTATTTCCTGTCTAGATAAAGCTTCTCAATTTTGCCGTTCGGAGTCGGCATAAAACTGTAGGTCCCTTCCACTCGTGAAAGAACAATAGCACGTACATCACGAGTGGTTGCTGAGAAGCTAGGCCCAGGTCCGGTCCTCGGACTGTCGCGCCACCAATATTATTATTATTATTATTATTAAGATACGGAATGAGATTGTAATAAATATCTTTTGAACTCTTTTTCTCTTTCTTTTTTAAATTTGGAATGCCTTTTAAAAACTCCGGCAGCGAATTCATTAGTTTGGGGCAGTGCATCGTAGTTTCCGGTCTCCATACAAATTGAAAGCTCCCGGAACTTCAAGCATCCCTTGGGCTCGTCTTCTTTTGTTTAGCGTGTGACTTAAGAGTTGCTGAAATCGTGGGTCACTCATGTAGTGTAGCAGTTTTGTCATCTGGAAGACTGCTTTGACATCTAGAAATTGAAGATTTGAGTTAAAAGGTCTAACAATTTTTACAAGACGACGTTGTAGGTTAGATATTTTATCCATATTTTGCTAAGTTTCTGCCAACGAGTAATACACCTGCCTTAGCACTTCTATGCTTGTGTAACGCTTAAGGTAAGTCATAGCAAAGATGGTGCTGTTGAGTTGAAGGCGCAGGACATTGATGTGCTCACGCCAAAGAAAATTCTCGTCTAGAATAAAATGCGTGATTTGATGAAGAGACTCGTTTTTCTGAATGCTGTGTCTCGTAGGATGAGTTTCCATTAGAAATAAATTTTGTACTCAATCGATGTCAGTTTTCGTATCTGGAATGTAATTTAATACAAATCTGTATAGGCTTGCAAAATGCTCTAAGCTCTAGGATTTTGCCTTGCAAGGATTCACGTAAAACTACAAATCTGTCAACAGTGTTGTTCTGCAAAAAAAAAAAAAAATAAAGCAAGAATAAACGCTTCCTCTTACAGCTGCCAGTTTGTCTGTAGCAAAGAAACACTGTTACGGCTTTTCACTGCAAAGCAGTAGCAGTTACGTTGAACTTTACAAGGATGTCTGTACGACAAGCAAATTTTGTTATCCATTACGCTATCTTGCAATTCTTCAAAAAGGTTTGCAGATGAAGACATATTTTTATCAAGTTGGATAACTTTTTAATCACCACGAAGTTGAAATGTCATGTTCGGAGCAAAAGTGGCTTAACCAAGAAACACCAAAACATTCTGGAAAATGCACAGAGCACTCTAGTTATTCCATATGATATATAATCTTTTGAGTGTAGACATCTTTTCCTCAGGAATCCTCAGTCATCTTATGTCGGTGTGGAGAAGAAATGATTCGTACTGTCTTGCCATATCTTTGCACACTATTTTGAACCTGGATTGGAGAGGACGACTTCTGGCGAAACTTACACTTAGAGTTTCATCAACACTGAACCAAAAAGGTACGTTTATACAACGAATATTTTGACATACAATACATTGAGCCAACGAAAAGTTTATTAATTCTTGTCCGATGAACTTGTTCATTTAGCAAACGAATGTCTGTTCGTTAATTCAATGTACATAGCACATCAATCCAACGAACATAGTGCATTCCTTCAACGAATGACTTCATTAAAAAATAATAGCCACTTTACCCCTTTTTCATTTGGAATTGAAGTTTTATTTGGAACCACATGAAAAATACAATATAATTTAAAAAAAAATTGGTTTTTTCCGGTTCACGTCATTCGAATAACTTTTCTTGTAAACAGGTAGCCATGTAACCACAAAATAGCTGCGTCTCCCGAATCTGTTTTTAACTCATTATTAGATATATATTTTGAATGGAATTTATTATTAAATTTGTGTATTATTAAAATAGTAGATATTGTAACAACGAACACTTTTATTGACGCAACGTACGATTTCGATGGGAAATGCACGAATTTTAAATTTTAATGAACGCTAGTTCATTGAGTCAACGAATCGTACATTAAACTACTTTCATCTATTTGTAAATTCATTCGCAATATTAACGACATAGTTCGTTGAGGCACTGAAAATGACTAACGAAGGCTGTTCTTTAAAATTAAGAACAATTTTTGGTTCAGTGAAGATGGCATTCTTAGCTGCGTTTTTTTGCAAGCGTATATACGCCTAAATTTCAATTTGCATGTAATATATCCGCTTAAGTACTCATCATATCTATCGCCGCTTAAGAAATAAGCGCGGATAAAAACAATGCTTCCAATCATTATTTTCTGTGAGTTCATTCCTGAATTCATTCATTCATTGTTTAGGTTGCTGTATGTGGGTAACATTTGTAGGTTTGGTTGATGTATTAGATCATTTTTAATTTTGTTGGCATCCATGAGTATGCAATTTTTGGTAAACGCAGAGTGTCTCTGCTATACATTCCGTTTAGGTTTTGCTAAACGGTTCTTTTCATTTGATAAACACTGTTTTATTTTATAATTATTAAGTGTTTTTGCTTTTAAAGTGATGGTCACGCTACACAATCGCAAACCGAAGATTGTGCCTATTAACGATCAACTATCACCTTCCACGAATACACCCCTGACTGCTTAGCAAATGTCATAAATGTCGTCGGTGCTGCCAAGATTTTATGATGAATCATTAAGCGTCGATGATTTTTTTTTGTGCCCTTCAAAATTAAGCGTATATACGCTTGCAAAAAAATACAGCTCTTATTACTAAAAATGCTTAACGATGCCAAAGTAGAATGACTGCTGTTACTTCCTGGCTAAATGTTTTTAATTTTTCACACGACCTCTTAACATTTCTTACCATAGCTGCGACTCCATCGCTACATACAGTAGAGTCTCGATTATTTAAACTAATTAATGGCACGTCAATTCATATAATCGAAAAGTTCACATATCCAAATAATCAACTTTTTTCTTCAATTTATAGATAGGTACATTATTTAGGCTGCAAAGAGATTAAGCTATGGTAGATTATAATTGTTTGCTAATACAAAAGAAGACAGACTCTTTTCTTACGCCAAAATTATTTGCCTTTTTGCTCAATACTCATGCACTTAAGAATTCTTCGTTACATTTTAACATACGATCTTACTCGCCTAAAAATTCCGTAGGAAGACCAAAGCAAGCAGTTACGTTTTTCGTTCCTCCTTGAAAAAGATAGCATTGTAGTTTAATTATATGACCTCGTAGTGCAAATGTAAGAGCACGAGTTCATATAAAGAAATTTCATTACATAAATTTAGCAGTTCATATATTCGTGTTATTCATACAATCACGGGTTCATATTATCGTGACTCTACTGTATACATATTCAATACATATTTCCATAAAACAATTTATGGCCTTGAATATTTCTTCACCAGTTGTTTTGGTTTCCAAAGGTGTGCAGAAGAGCAAATATTCTCGAATAGAAGTGTTGAAGCAATGCCTCACGAATTCAAGAAGTATTAAAAGGCCGGCAACAGCCGTGCCTTCATCGTGTGGCATTGCAAACATATCACAAGTATTCAATAATTCGCAAACTCACAGGAATATTTTTTTCTTTTACTATTCTTAATTTAAGAAAGTCGCGGAGCCCTGAAAACTCTTCCTCGTAAGCTTAAGAACCGAGGGTGTATCGCACTGACATCCTTGTGAATATTGTTGAATGTATGAGTTATGTGTAATGTATGAGTTAGATGCTGCTCTGGCCAAGGCCCGAGGCGCTTTTGCTCTCACAAAGAGACTGTTTTACAACAGCTAACTCGATGCGAGGGTGAAGGTTATCTGCTACATGGCCCTCATCCTGCCAATGCTTACCTATGGCTGTCCCGTGTGGTTCAACGTGAGTGCAAGCTTGATGGAAAAGATTCGGTTTTTTGAGAGGGCTTGTTTTAGGGCTTGCCTTCGTCTTTATCGAATCCCAGAGTCCCAGTACATAAAATTCTATTCCAATGAGGTTTTATACAACAGGGCAAACCTGATAAGAGTGGACAATTTCCTGTTGAAGTTGATTCGAGGTCATACTGCTAGAGCGATGAACTCGTCTAATAACTTGATCTCAGGGGCTTACTACGCCAATCCAGAATACCACGAAAGGGTACGACACAATGGCTTCGTCCCCCCAGAAGCCTTTCTCCATTTAGATAAGAACGGACTGTTATAGAATATAAATGCGGTACCGCTCATCTTCCACATAGCCCGTTCAACTGTGGATGGGCGACTCAAACACGACCATTCCGTTGCACAACGAGCTGAGGAGGGTCTCCGCCGGTTCAGTACGGCGGTATCAAGGAGAGATGTTCGGGATGTTGCAATGCAACATCGAAAATTCTGGTGGCTGGGGAGAGAGGGAACTCCCTCGTCGAACCCTTTAGACCCGGGGTAGAAAGGGTATTACATATCCCGGAATGGGGGACCAGTCGCTCACTGTCTGGCAGCAATTAGATGCAAATCTATAAGCTGCAACCTATGGCCGACCTTTGTATGCGTATACATTGTATATACTAACTACATCTATATACATGTGTCTCTATATTCATATATACATATTTTTAAGGTAGTGTGTAAGTTAGTATATAAGTTTTAAGTAAATCCTGTTCAGTTATTAAGTTTTTTGTTAAAATTTTTCTTAATATAAGGTTGTACAGACAAAGCAGTTATTCTTTAAATGCATGGGCTTAAATAATTTTTAGTTTAAGTCAAAAGACATCGGATAAGATTAAGTTTTTTCTAGTACGTAAGTATGTCATGAGTTTTAAAATAAAAATGAATTGAAAAAAAAAAATATAGTTCGGGAGCGAAAACGTACATTATAATTATATAAAACACAAGAAAATTTAACAAAAAGAACAAATTTATTTCATATTAAATAATAAGTACCGTAGTGTCTACGCACTCTGGACATAAACTACTACTCTACTCCACTACAGCTACTAACCTTGAACGCAAATAAATATGGGGTTGGAGGGACTACAAAAAAAGACGATAAGTGCGTAGAGACATTGTTGCTAAGTACAAATGTTCCTGAAGCTGGGACATAACTAACATAGCTAACCAACGTAACTCACGCGCAATAACGAAACGCATATGGAGAATTCTTTGTAGTGCAAGGTTGATGATTTAAGTAATCGCTGACTTGATTAAACTAATTGAATTAATAAATTTCATGCATCTGGGTCGGAACATCGACTATTGCTTGAAAAAGCTCCATCGTAGTTCTCATCCCACTCGGACTTTCCATTAAGATTCTTTTCGCCTTTATCTCGAAGAACTCAAATCTCCCTATCTAAAGTGAAGTCGACGTGCATTTAGCCTGAAAATTTATTACCAACTATCTAAAATCAGAAGTCAATACCAGACAAAACAATTAGCCCCAGCCGGTGCCCGATAACGGATGAACATTTTTTAATTCAAACATTGTCAACGAATGCATAGTCTCCACCCAGTAAAACGATTAAGAATCTGATTCAGCCGATACCGGCGAAAGATTTCATCTCAGTCGCCGCAGATTGTCTAGAATAATAATGAGCGAATCCCATCCCTTTTTAGTGTGTCCGTCGAATGCGGTGCGGCTTAGAAAACCACAGCCTAATGAATTGCTCAATCCGTCACCCAGCTTGTTGTCCCGCTAAGCAGTTGCAATGGAAAGAAAGTCCATTAATTCCAAACGTCACCACTTAATTTATCTCAGCAACCGCCTGCCGCCTCCCCCCACGGAGCGGGAGAACCAGAATGCGGACTGGGGCAATGGCAGCCTTATTTCAATAATTTTCCACTTGAAATGTCAATCAAGTTAAGGTTATCTAATGAAGTCATAATGAAGGGGCCCCACCATCCCCCAAGCACTGGCGTTAGCCGGTGCTCAGGTGCAGCCTGGAACGCTGAATAATTTAATTGAAAGCAATTAGTCACAACACGCATAGCTACCAGCATTTCCGAAACGTTTGACTGTAACGAATGCATGTGAGGTGAGTGAGAGTGAGAGGGGGAGATATGGAGACAGGGAGAGATTTAGAGTATGTGGCTTGGGTCAGGGGGCATTTTTCTGGATCTCCAACTGGGCCGATAGTTATCGGTGATGAAACAATGGTTTCTTAATCTTCTCCTGTCGTCTGGCCGCGTGAAATCCGCCAAGCGACGGGCGCCTAATTAAGTTGATGACGGTAGATTTTGAATGGGTGGATAAATGGAATTGTGCCCGATTGTGGTCTCACATTCCGGCTACTGGTCTCTGTATCGACAGCCAAGAGCAGCTGCATTGACTTGACGCAGGCCATTCAGTGGTCGATTGTAAGGGCATTCAAATGCCAGTAATCAGTGTCAGTGTTAATTAATTCATTGTCCGTGATGCATTTCAATAGGTTGTGGCTGGAAAATGCCTTCGAATATACTCGTACCGCGGAGATGTTCTCTTGCGGTTTGCCTTAGAGCAGAAGGCATACGCATGTGGTCCACCTTGAATGGGGATTGATGAATCAGGTAAATATCCTTGATTGGATATGGTTAACCAATGAATTGAACATTTGTTTTTAAAAAAAAACGTCTCGTGTCTTGCGACCTAACGATTTAAGCGCTCTAAACGGAGGGAGCAGACAAAGACTAAGAAGATGTAACCGAAGATGAGAACTTTACCAGCATATATGCTGCATCATCTCTCTAAAGGCAGTGGCAATGGGTGGAAATTATAACCGCCGCCATGCAGAATTCTTAAAATCAGTTGTTTGGAGCCGAAATTACCGCTGGACTGTACCGCCAACAGAAGAAGAAGAATAGTAGGCCATGATTCCGTTTGACATCGAGCTGTCCAGTTTCGTGAGTCCTTTGATAGAAGTTATACAGTTCATTGGTTGATGACATTGGGAATGAATTGTTGTTCGGAATCCGTACTGCAAAAGTATCTAACAGCCATTTAAGAAATCATAAACTAAAGGGTGGTCCAACCAAAACGAACAATGATAATCAACTATAGTAAAGCGCTATGTATGTAAGTATGTCACAGCTATACCGAATGTGGTCGAAGAAAAAACCCTGAAACTAAATCGGTTCGTTGGCGGAGTGGGTTGGTGCGTTGCCAGCGATTATGCAGATTGTGCGTTCGAATCCGAGTGGAAGCAATTTATTTTTTTCTTTTTTATATGCAATACAACTTTTTTTTGCCTTGTTTTGTTTGAATAAACATTTCATATTCTGTTCAATTTGGTTCAACGTGAGTTTCTTTCCTTTGAAACTCATTTCAGGATTACAGCTACATTATTATTGTTCCTCTCTTTTGAGAGCGTGAGGAACAATAAATACAAATCAATACAATTGATGTTCGATAATGGAATCCATCGCTTCCTCATTTTTCCTTCCATTTACATCTTTTGTATTTTATTTGTCCCTTTTTATGCATAGCGACTAGGTAGTTTCTTACTTCCATTATTTATTTTTTTTTTTTTGGCTTTCACACTTTTATTTGCCATTCACTGGTCGGACTCAGGGATGTGATTTTGTATGTGTGTTTTCCTTGTTTGTTATCTATATCCGTTTCACTATAATACCACGAGAGCGCTACAAAGCTTCCAAAGGACTGAACTAAAAACATTTTAAAACTTCAATAATCCAAAAAAAATTGCAGCAAGTACACGAATCAGTTGGAAGGGTTGGCATTTTTTGTTCGATCGCATTAGACAAACAAAGTTCAACTGAACGGAAGTTCAAATTTCTTTTTCAGATTAAGCTTGCACTGTGCACACATACATAAGTATGTTTTTCGAATGTGACCAAAAAAATCCTTGATGTCCGTTTTCACAGTGCAAGCTTATCTGTCGGTCGAGAACGACTGGATGGCGCACTTGGTAGAGTGCCCCCGGTTAGAGGAGTCCTGATTCGAACCCCAGTGAAAGCAAAGTTAATACGCTTTTATCGGGTTTTCAAATCTGGTCCAGTTACCATTTGCCGTTGGGATCAAACTACCGCCACTATCACTAGAGTGGTCAAACAGTGGTAGCAGTCTGACTATGGGTATCACAATGGACCAACATGGTCTAAGTGTGGTGGTGAATTCACTAGCAGCCCTCCTACCTAACATAACTTTATCTGCCGGTATAGCTTAGTGTATGATCGAACATAAAGCATGGATTGGCTGGCATTGTGATCTATTGAATTCGAAGAAAAGACTCTGAAATTAATAGCCGTGTTTTTTTGCAAGCGTGTATACGCTTAATTTTCAATTTGCATGTAAAATAAAGGAGTGCGGAATTGATTCTGATTACGATTCTTATTCATCGTCGTCCTCATTGCTGTTGCTTGAATTTGAAGCTGTTAACCGCAGACTTCGAATTACCGTGAGGAAAATAGCTACTCACTCCGAATTACAGCGTGTTTGCTGCCAACCCGTTTGAGAAATTACTTCGAACTAACGAGCGTACCAAAACACCTAGTTCTAACATTCAGTTCGAATTATCGAGTTTCTAATAAACGAGAGTCGAGTGCATTGTTGAAAAAAAAAAACAACGTGTGGTAGATTCCGTGGTAGTGGTAGATTTGAAAAAAGCGTGGTCGATCTCAGAGACCTAGACAATTTCTAAGAAAATGCACACATTTCATTACGCTGTCGTAAATTAAATTAAGGAGCTTCTTACTTTCTGATGTGTTCAGATTTTTGAATACAGTCGTTACTAATAACACATCTTTGAAATTGTTTGCACATATTTTCTTTTGAAATTGTGTCTAGAGAAGGATTTCAGAAACGAAAAAAAAAACAGTAAATGCCATAAAAAGGAAGAATTGCAAAGTGTGGTCGATTTCGCACTTTTAGTAGTAGATGTGGTAGATTTGGAAATTTTACAAGATAGTTGTGATCTACCACAATCGTGGTAAAGGTGCCAACACTGGTCGACTGTATATGCAGTGAATAATAATAGGTGTGTTTTTTGCAAGCGTATATACGCTTAAATTTCAATTTACATGTAAAATACACTAGCAACAAGTCCTATATCCGCTTAAGTTAATCATCATATCTATCGCCGCTTAGGAAAAAAAGTGCGGATAAAAACAATGCTTCCAATCATTATTTTCTGTGAGTTCATTCCTGAATTTATTCATTCATTGTTTAGGTTGCTGTATGTGGCTTACATTTGCAGGTGTGGCTTTTGCTTTTAAAGTGATGGTCACGCTACACAGTCACAAAACGAACATTGTGACCATCAAAGATCAACCATCACCGTCCACGACTACACCCCTGACTGCTAAGAAAATGACATAAATGTTGTCGGTGCTGCCAAGCTTTTATGATGAATCATTAAACGCCGATGATCGTTTCTTTGTGCACTTTTAAATTAAGCGTATATACGCTTGCAAAAAAACACTGCTAATGTGTTTCGTTGGATGAGTTGGTTGGTACTTTGGTCGAGTTCTATATAAAACAAAAAGTTTTCAGAGAATTATCCTAATATTTTCTATTATGATAAAACGATTTATGACAATTATATGTGAAACAAAATATCGGTTAAATGCTTACCATGGCACTGTGTGGCGTACCTCTTTCCGATGGTCCATATTTTCAACGACTTTGAGACATAATTGAGGTTCAATGACGTTATTGTGCCGAATTATCTCATCCTTTAGCTCTTGAATTGTACTTGGCTTATTGATATACACTTATTCTTTTAAATTTCTATAATATAAAAAAGTCCAACGGTGTCAAATCACATGATCCTGGCGGTCACTTGACATCGCTACGACGTGAGAAAACACGGCCATTGAATTTGGCTGGCAGGTGGCACCATCCTGTTGGAGGCACATGTCGTTCTTAAACCTTGTAGGCTTGTAAATTCAAATCTTTATTCAAAGTTCACATCAGTGATGTTCTTGAGATGTGCAATTGTTGGGCACGACGACCAGTCGAGGTTGTCAGCTCTTCTGCCACACTATCACGAACAACAGCAATGTTTTTCCGCAGAACGACCTGGGCGAGCATGCACAGGTGTTTTCACATTTCCTCCACACCCGATTTGCTGAATCTTGCGCACAATTCTACCGACAGTGGACACATTTGGTCGATTATGCTGTCCAAAAAAATCGCGAATTGCACGAAATGCATTTTGATTTGAAAGCCCATTTTGTTAAAAGGCTCAACAATCTTAACGCGCAGCTCAATTGTCTCCTCCTCTCCATGGTTGAATTTGTCAAACACTGAAACAAAAAAAGTTAGGCAAGAAAACTTGACGTTGGAAGGTGTGACTCACAATTAACATAGTGCATTATGGTTGGACCCTCCTTTAGTTGGCTGCCGATGTCGAGCAATTGCCTCTGGATTAGTTTCACCATGTATTACTGTAGGGGAATGATGAGGGCTTTTCGTAAAGTCTCCTGTTGCTTTGGTATCTCTAACGGTTTTTGTTAAGGGCGAGACGGTTGCATATTCGGAGTTTGCTCTTTTCTAAGATCGGAATTGGCTTATAGAGTAGCAACTACGTCTTCTGTCTTAATCCATTTTGTTTTCGCATGCGAGGACAGATGCGATGGGATCCAAAGCTAGCCTTTTAAACAGCTTTTTAAGGTGGCTTTTGTACTTCTTCGACCGCAACGACTTCCGATAAAATTGATGTGGCGCGCAAAATGTTCACAATATGTTGTACGCTACGAAGGGCAATTTGAAGTGCAGCTGATTTCAACCTATTGTTATACTTCATAGGCTATTGTGGCAAAAGTGGCAAAATGAAAATGATTTTTTTTTTCATCATGATTGGAGGATTACAGACGCCTCCAGCTTCAGAAAACCTAATTAGCCCGTTGGAGTCTCTTGGAAACTATTGCCTATATCAAACAAACATTAACAAACAAACATTTGTAGTGCAAACACAAAGTGCGTGACGCTTTTCTTAATGGACAGCACCAGTATGAGCCAGATTAGAAGCTTCAATCCTTTCTTTTGAAAACTATCCCAAAAGAGGATTTTGAAGACGATGATGAAATACCTCTCAGTAGTACAGTGGGCTCCTGCTAAGTCGAATTGTCATGGGATACCATAATTTGTTCGAGTTAGAGAGAGTTCGACTTAGGGAGAGTCTACTGTATTTAGCGTCAATGCTATCACAGTGGCAACGGAAGAATTGTTTAATCTTCCAAGCCATATAACAGAACTAGCACAAACTGCAGCTAATTGGAAATATTGTAACCAAGATTAGGTATCTTCGGATATAGAGGAAGACGAAACTGAAGGGGCAAATGAACTAGAACAAGATGTAGATCATTCAATTTGCGTGTTTATTAGTTTAGTGTATTCTTCTTATTCAATTATTTGAGAATAAGCAACTAGAAATAATGTAGATTACACATATGTTTTGGTATTTAAAAGGTCACAAGAAAAGCCGATATGAACTGCCACAAGTTCAAAGCAAAAACGATGAAGATGAGTAATAACTTCGGCACAGCTTAAGTGTGTTTGTATTTATGTTTTTTAATTACAAAGAATGTATTATTTTTGTTGCGTTTTGAGGTCTTTTTTAGCAATGGCTTGTTTCTTTGCTTGTTTTTTTAGTAATTGTAGAAAATTGTAATTAAATTTAATTTTTGACCAATTGTGCGTCAAAGAATACACATTTTAATGAAATTTGCTTCAAGAATTCCACGCTCGTTACAGTGAACAATCTCGTTTCAGTGAACTTCTTCTTCATTTGGCGCTACAGTCCGGGGTGGACCTGGACCTCAGCCAACAAGCCTCTCCAGCTAGCACGGTCTCTGGCTAGCTGTCTCCAGTGTCGCACGCCAAGTTGGTTGAGGTCCTTCTCCACCTGGGTGCGCCACCTTAAACGCGGGCGTCCTCTGTTGCGTTGTCCCACGGGTTCGGAGTCGAAGACTCTCCGGGCCGGAGCTGAGTTGTCCATACGCTCTACATGGCCTAGCCATCTTAGGCGTTGGATCCGAAGACGCCTGACTAGACTCATGTCGCTGTACAACCCGTACAGTTCGTGGTTGAATCTTCTCCTCCAAAAACCGTCAACGCAAACAGGACCAAAGATCGCACGTTTCAGTGAACAGCACCGGTTTTTATTACAGTATTTTTTCCTTTATGGAATCACTGTGAGGCATATGTCAGTGAGTCGCATGCGGATAAACAGCATTTGACCGCGTCAACAAAAGGTGGGTCGTCTGCCATGCAAATTATGTGTATTGTTGGTCCCATCCTTGAGCAGCTCTTACTCACTCCCTTTAGATATGAGAAACGAAATGTCCATGTTGATTAAGTGGCCGAAATGTCCTTGCCTGACCGCGGTTTTATCTGTTAATTTTACAGCTGTCTACTAGTTCTTCCAACTTTCTTTAACATTTTTTTTGTTTAACGCAACTCCGACCAACGACATGAGTCGTCGTTCAACCATCTGTCTCACACTGAGCAGCGCTTTGGCCAGAAATGAATCCATTTAAAAATATGAAAGTTGACGAATGCCAAACACACACAAACCCATGCAGATGTCAACCCTAGGGAGCATCACAGACCTCCCACGCACATGTATACCCGTAGGGCATTGTCCGTGCCAAATAACGTGGCACGTGCACCCACACACATACCGGTTCAATCATCATTTGTATCTTTTTCACGAAATTGCCTGCCAAAGTATCAATTCACAGCGGACAAGATGGGCTGCAACTCCTCGGGCTTTGTTCAATCGATTAATGACTTAATTTTGTGTCATCACATACCGTTGGGTGTTTGATTTACACTATCGCTTTATGCATCACTGCCTAACAACGACGGAAATCATAACTCACCAAACGAAAAGTGATTACTCGTTGTTATGCGTGAAAGGGCACACAGCTGCCTTTTGACCACTGATTGGGCAAACTTAGCTGTCGCATGCGTGGGGACGCCATACGATGCGGACAACAAAAAGTCAGTTGGTCGTGTGTCAAAACGAGTTCCAGTGATGCTTTCGAAAAGATACTTGTAATTAATTTCCATCTGAAGCATCAATCGGGGACAAATTAATATGGCCTTTGTAATTAAGACAGACAGGCAGACACACAAGGCAGACGGCAATTCCGGATACCGCCGCCGTCGCCTGTGGATATGTTCGATGTGGTGGCTGGCCGAAGATGCAAATGACATGTAGGCGTTTTGGATGATTAATTAGAGATCTGTGATTGATTATACGAAATGCATGAAAGGTATGTCAGTGCACCTGTAAAACCCGGACTCCAGTGATGCAAGCTCGCTTCTGTGTCGTGGATGGTGGCTTTTGATGAATTATGTTATCTGATTTGCATATCGCCGCCAGGGTACAATCTTTGACAAATGAACAGATGAGCTGTAATCGTGTCATGTTTGTCAAAATATTTTGGTTGCTGCTTGAACCCAGCATTACCAGCTCAGCATGACTGTGGATATGTGGGGATCGCGTCTCTTTCCAGTTTAAATTTTGGAATTAAAGTAGAGTGGAGAATCTATGTTAGTGGTAGTCACGCTGGCTGCGCTGGCAGGAAATACCGGACTAAAGCTAATTTCGGTTCAAGGCTGACATACAAGCCAGGTCTGGTGTTCAGATTGCCTTCAGTTGGCCCTCCCCCTATATGGATACATACAGACACTAACCAACATCATAGATTACTAAGCAAATGAACCAGTTTGGGACCACCCGGAGGGTATTAAGCACTTAAGGACGTTCTCGGGGACAATCCCAAACGTAAGAAACTTAATAAAGCTGACCTAAGAGTGCTATGTGGAGCACTAACAGGCCAGTACACAATTCTGTAGCTACTGTCGCCAGACCAAAAAAACTCTGGTACACTAAACTAAGTGAAGTTATTCAGCGCACTTATTTTTAAAAAGTTCACTGTGTGAGTAAACTCTAAAAGCTGGTTTTATTAAAAATCCCTGTACTGTAGACCTTCTTCCACATTGCAACAGCTTTCAAATCAAAGAGAACGCTGACTGCCGTCGGGGCAAACTGTGTGGAGCTGTAGCTGATAGATACCATTATATAAAGATAGATCCATTGCTAGATGATAGGTTAGGTTAGGAATGGAGCTGCTATTGTCCAGCACACTTAGATCATGTAGGGCCATTGTGATATCCACAGACAGACTGCTACTACTGATTGACTATTCCTAGATAGATGATAAGAATATCGTATTTATATTTTAATATTTTAGATTTATTCGAGCAGCCGAGTGAGTCGGTTCAGTAAGTCTCCGCGCACATAGGGCCTAAAATATTATAATTTTTTTACTGGTGAGCCCGTTGGCCAGCACAGCAATGTCAACTTTTTAATAATTTACTTTCATACAAGCTTTCCGAGCTGCCTGCAACTCCATTGCCCGCAACTCAATTAAATTTCTGAATCTACGGAAAGTAATGTATGATTGGGACGGCAAATTTACGTCGTAGGCTTTTGAAACGCAAATGGGAATCAAGAATTTTTACTGAGTACTTTGCTCTTTATTTTGTTGTGTAAATGAAATTTTGGAGGGGGAATCGAGTTCGGAAGCTTGCGGATACTATGCCTCATTTTTGCGGATGACATCGATTTTCTAGCGGACTCAGTGAACGCTACTGACTGTGAATCTTGGAAAATCAAAAATGATGATCTTCATGGAAATTGTGCGAGTATAAGTACCTCGGTGTAGCCGTCTGTCCTAACTTCAACTTTTAAGAGAATTCTATGACGAAATTAGCTGAGTCGAAAAGAGCTATTTCTTCAGTCTGGGTACGTTGCGAGGAGAGTAGGCTTGTGGACCATAGCGCAAAGACCAAGACACAAGGACCAAGCAATAGTTCGTCCCACTGCTGCCTCCAGTATGTCGTATGGTGCTCAAGTATGGAATCACTGGCAGTTCGATGTTTTGGAGCAGTTTTAGCAAATTTTTCGGTTGCCGATACGTACTCCGCATAACATGTTCATCTGGAAAACTTTTATGCCACCGTTTTACTTAGATACATTGAAGATCAACTTCCAATATATATTTAAACTGCCAAAGATGGATGAAGGAATACTACCCGACTTGAGGACTAGTCGATGATCACTTTAAGACTCGTTAAAAAGTGGGAAGAAACGGCGGTTGAGTCTGGAGAAAGTGTACAGATACAACCATACATCAGTCACAATGTTCTAAGAAACGTGTTTGAAAAAACATTGGATATCATAAGTCATTCAATTTACTTTGCCTATGTCACGAAAGCACAATCTTCCCAGTATAGGTCGACTACAACTTGCAATAGAGGTCTTACTTCTTGAATCGACTTTCACTTTTAAGGGTAATTTTTTTTTTTTTTTTAAAAAGAGACGAAATGATCAACCTCCACTGCATTCCACATCGCTCTGACCTATCTTTCTTATGTGATATTCGCAACCTCTAGAAAAAAGAAGATGCTTACTACTTTATTGCCAGATGCCGAATACTAAGGAAAATCCATTTCTAATAAAAATTCGCCCTACGACTCATTCAGGAAAACAAGTCTCTTATAGATCCGCAGAGTTCTTCTTCATAAAAACAAGCATTTGATTCTGTATCGTTGAACGAATCTTGGGTCGGTATTAGGAGTGAATACCTTTAACTTTCCAAATAGGCTGTATTAAATTTGCTCCCTCTCATTAACCTTGAAAAAATATCTTAAGTAAATAAATGGTTTTTGAATTGTGTTGTTTTTCATTTTTTATATCGTTAAGAGTTGGTTTCGATATATATTTGGGCCTTGTCTAAGGTACCACAGCATAATAAGTTCGAGAACCGCTGCGATACACTAACAAAAGTAGGAATCGATTGACTTGTACGAAGATGGATTGGCAAACTGCTACGCTGTCACGCTATAATTTTTCACCCCTTTTGGGTATTCTAACTCTGGCTCACTTTCTCTATAACCTCATCAATCAGGGCGTTCGTTAGTTCCTCTTGCTGATGTTGATTTTTTTTTTTCATTTTAATTAATTTTTATGACCAAAAATTCATAGCAATCTTACATACTAGACAAAAATGCGTAAATCTAGATGGACTTATAGGCCGGCGTGGCACGGGGTCGTCACTCTCAAACTTATACCATGTCCTTCTTAACTTAAACTAAAAATGCGTGCGTTTCAACAAAAACGGTATCAAGACTGTACAACTGAATATTACGAAAAATTCTACAAACAAACTTAATGTCTTAACATTTTTCTCAAAACTTATATAACTTGCAAGCTAAATTAAAATTAACATATAAACTAACTAAAGTGGATGCGGACGCTATTGTTCCACTTTTATTAGGAAAATGTCTTGACACAATGAGCAGTGCTTTCTGTCACAAGATGTATTCAGTATCTTTCAAACTGAACTCAGTGAAATAAAAAAACAAAATATGGTTAACATCCACAGGTTCTGAAAAGCCGTATTTACGAATGAGTTGTTATATTAGCTTAGCCGTAACAACACAGCTGCCTTGCACTAGGTATCCCTGCGCAGAAAGATGGGACAGGACTTCTTACCAAGCCAACTGTTGGCATAAAAAGGCAAAAGGTCGCAGACAAGACTTCGGTTTGTCAAATCAACTTTGCTCAAATCTCTGACCTATTTTGCAAGTGGTACTAAATGAAGCTGAAAGCTGGACGATAAATAAAACTGCGGAGCTGATTCTTATTTACTTACTTCTCAGGCTGACGACCCGTGCAGGGTCCAGCTTTCCATACCTGACGGTCCTGGGCACGCTGCTTTAAGTCATCAGGACCAAGCTCTCTTGCATCCGCGATAACTTGGTCTTTATACCGGAGATTCGGTCTTCCTCTCCTTTTCGAACCAGGAGGCTCGGATTCAAAGACCCTCTTAGCTGGCTAATTGCTGTCCAAGCGCTCGATGTGGCCGAGCCAATGCAGTCGACGGATCTTTGCCTTCCGGACTACATCCACATCCTGGTACAGCTTGTAGAGTTCGCGTTTGTGTCTTCTGCTCCATTGGCCTTCCTCGCAGACGGGACCAAGTCCGACGTAGAATTTTTCGTTCGATTGCACCAAGTTTCAGCTCCGCAGTTTTGCTTATCGTCCAGCTTTAGGCTCCATATAGCAGGACTGGCAAAAAAGGGTTTTGTAGAGCATGACAAGTCCTTCGAGTCAGGAGTTTTGTGGCGTTTAAGTTTGCCCCGAGGTAGACAAACTCCTTTATTACCTCGAAATTGTAGCTGTCGATTGTAATATTTTGTCCTAGGTGGCGTGTGACGGATCGTCTTTTGGTCGACAGCAAAAGAGTGCCTCCCGTGCCAAAATGAAGAAATCACACGGCAGCGCATCTCCCTGGCGAAATCCGGTGCAGGTTTCAAACGGCTTGGAAGTCCTCGAGACGAACTGCACGGTGCATCGGGTGTTTGTTAGCGTAGACACAACCGGATACCGAGATCCCGAATTCGGCCATCGCACCAAATAACTCCTTGCGATGAATGCTGTCATATGCGGCTTTGAAATCGATAAAAAGGTGGTGCGTATCGATTTGAAACTCGTTGGTCTTTTCCAGGATTTGTCTTAGTGTGTAGATTTGGTCTATTGTCGATTTGCCGGGCCGGAAGCTGCACTGGTATGTGCCCATTAGTGCGGTGCAACAGGATCTTGTAGGCGACGATGAGCAGGGATGTACCCCTATAGTTGCTGCAAGAGGTAGAATCGCCTTTTTTGAGGATGGGGCATATGGAGGTTATATTCCAGTCGTCGGACAAATTCTACAGATGATCCGGTGCATGCTCCTTACCAGAACATTGCCACCGGCCTTGAAGAGCTCTGATGGTAAGCCATATGAACCAGTGGCTTGGTGGGTGGACTACTTCATCGACTGGAGTTGGGATTTCTTGATTCCCTATCACTCTCTGCTGGTGAGGTCCGTTAAGCAGCTGTTGGAAGTGCTGCTTAAACACATCCACTATTCCCTGCGGGTCAGTAACCAGATTACCCTCACAGTTTCGAAGAGCCTGGGTGCCTTTCCTAAAGCTAGCGGCAAGGCTTTTGAAGCTGATTATACGTCGGATATAAAAGTAAAGCCTGCGATGAAGGTGAATGGTGGGCAGACATAACCGGGGATGTGGATGTAATCCGAAAGGCAAAAATCCGTCGACTCCACTGAGTCGCCCACATCGAGCGCATGGACACCAACACTCCAGCTAAAAGGGTTCTCGAATTCGGACCGCTTGGTTCGAGAAGGAGAGAGAGACCGAACCTCCGGTATAAAGACCAAGTCATGGCGGATGGAAGACAGCTTAGTCTTGATGCTCTGACCCTCCAAGAAATCCTTGCAACCGATCGAGTGATGTCGGGTATATTGAATATCTCTCAATTTTTTTTGTCGAAAAGGATATTAACTATCAATTTCCATTCAATACTTATTTAGAATAGCCAGGTCTATCAGGACAACGATGCAACAAATATTTCGCTTACAAGCTTATAATACAATAATATGGTTGATAATGCAGTCCGTAGTTTATGTGGGTCTAGCTTCTAAAGCCACGACTCTTTTTGTGCATCATGCCATTGGACAGATAGTTAAACCCAGACGATTGGTTTTTAATTGTACCACACGCTTAGTGAAAGTGCATCCCGTACCACTATTCCCAAATTGCTGCCTAACCAACTCTTAAAGATAATGCGTACTTCCATCCAATGACATAGCACGTCTTACAGCGGAAGTGACCCGTGCCACTGATCTGATTCATTGTCATTTAAGCGTCAATAACTTCACCAAAAGCCAAACTAGGTCATCTGACGTCATACTCACTGTGCCTTTTTTTTCTGTTCAGAAACGGCTTCAAGTGCGTTTGTTTTGAAAAAAGTCTTCAGTTGAATAAGCAAACGCGTGTTGACGTAAATTATTCGACACCTTGTACGATGCGCGATACTCAGTCAAAATCAATATTTTTTCTTCCAACGAACGACACTTGAGAAATGCCTCTATTATGTGGATGGAACATTGCTGACGAACCAGACATCCGAATTTCATTAACATCTCACGGATGCATTAATTACCGCTACCCATTCGCTTTGGATCAATAGCCGAGGTCTCTTCACTTGGCCACTCCATCTCGGAGATTTGATGACATTAAAGCGTCCCCATGCAATTATGCTCGGGCGACTACTTGGAAGAGTTTCACTTCGACATCGCTGAGCTGTGGTCGTTTGAACTTTTTCCCTGAAAATCTATGTCAACGGCAAGCCAATGTACACAGTCTCTTCGGATCAGTTCGGAGGTTCACTGCGGCACGCATGCAGCACTCTAACGATTCGAAGACGGTTGGCGGGTGCTACTTCACTCGTGAACGAATGGCGCTTCAGACTGCTTGAGTGTCATCATTCGGAAGGCTTTTCTTCTGGCGGCTCACATCAAAGGCGTAATGCTATGAGTTGTGTCTAATTGCTGTCAACAGAGAATGCAAATAAAAATTTTTTTATGAAGTCAGCCAGCTGGGCGCTACTCACTTCAAAAGGTATGGTCCCCTGTCCACAGCCTCCCACGTCCAATCACTAATTGTTGGAGATTCATAGATACTTATGTCGGATCGATGTTGGTGTTTATTCGTCGGAAGCATTGGATTGGCTTATTGGCCAGATTATTAACTTGATCAGGTGTGTGCTGGATGGTGGATAGCGTATGAGATTAATAGCCTACGCTGTGGTTTAAATATTGAATTATACCCGAACTGAGGGTCATACAAGGAACAGCAATAGCTCACAGAAATAACTAGACAAGAGATAAAGCGAACCACGGAACATTTGACACTCGTCTCCAAAGTATCCTGAATCACCTCAGAAATGTGAAATCGAATTCTCCATTTACAGCTTCCGAAGCTACCTTCCATCCCGATCCAAGCCCTCCTTGCCTTGCCGGAGATACTGTTTTTTTTTGTACAAAAAGTAATCACATACACGAATCAGCAGCACATCCTACCACGCATTTCACGAGCCTTGATTCAGGAATTTCAATCTTAATGTCATGCAAACACAAAAAAGGAGAACAGTACCAGATACTTTCAGTTGATTAGCATACCTACGCGAAGAATCCTCCATAATCCGGTCATGGTACGCGGCACGGTTGACGCGTGGTTGGCGTTCCTGAAATGACCACAAAAACCGCAAGTGCTGAGCAAAAAGTAAGGACTCCATTTAAGGGCATTACTGGCACTTTCCTTATCGCCTTTGTCGTCAAATGGATCCCGTACCACAGATGCTAATTACTTGGGAGTCTTCGCCACAAGCCACCGACACACAGGCACAAGGCCAAAGCATTCACAAAAGCCGAGAGTGGACCTGAAGTGGATTAGTTAATCAAATAAGAACGTTGGCGGCGGTGCTTATGTACCTCTTCTGTTGCGCACGGACATTAAAAGAGCATTATCTGTGCGTTCGTTTTATAATTGCATGCGACGGAGACACCAGGCAGACATAAGAGTTTACTTGTTGCGCTGGTCTGGCTTGTTCTTCAAGATAGAAGTCGGTTGCCAGAGCTGCCGGCTCCATCCCAGTGCCACTGCTGCAGACGTTCATCCGAAACCGTGTCGGCTGGCGGAGAGACGGACAAAGTGGGAGAAGAGTGCACGCATTTCAGATCGCCATATCGCGTGCAAAATTCAATTTTTCACAGAGGTGATGGGATCGATGTTGGTCTTGCTAATTTCGAACAAAACAAAGCACCAGCTCATCATGCTGATGTCCTGGGTGGCCAGTGTGTCAGGAGGTGTAATTGCTTGGTAAAAGTGCGAGATAATGATGTCTGTTATGGATGAGTTGCATGGCAAATTGTGATGTTGATTTGTTGCGCAGGCAATACACCCGCGACGGGATTTAGTAATACGATCGTTTTAATATTAAGATATTGTTTCTGGAAGTGATGGAGCGAAAGTGATGGAGGTCTGTTTTTTCAATTTCCGTCAGACCGCCTAAACTCTAAAGAAAGATGATTTACTACCCAACGGACTTTTTTAATTCACTGGATTACCACCTCATAATCTGCAATTCAAGGGACGGGATCGGTAATTAGTGAAAAACGTTATCGAAGTCACAATTTTTAAATGAAAGTACAAAGACGAAGATGATGAACGGCATGCCATTAAATTTTACACGGTTCGAATCTCCAGTGTGGCTTGCATAAATAAGACAACAACAAACCTCCAAACACATATCAAGATACATACTTTTAATAATTAATGCTTACTCATGAATAATTATTTTCAATCTTGACAGTATCACGTTCTGTTTCAATTTTGAAATACATATACACATCAATGGCGAAAAGATGAAGTAATCGTCAGCATTTCAAAAAAAATTGTATTCTCTTTTAGACAATACACGAATGGTACGCGATTTTTTTTTCTAAATGTTCTTCTTTATAAACCTAGTCCTAATAACAACGAACACAAAACAAAAAGAGTTATCCGATTTGCTGCATTCGTTCGGAAGTTATAGAGCTACATACATTTCGGCTATTCATTTTTATATATGTACAAGCTGACAGCAAACGTTGTTTTGCCATATAAATTGTTTCTAGTGGAAATTTTGATAGTCAATTGAAAAAGAACTAAATCATTGTGTAATTGAGTAAGCGGGGAAGTGTATATGATTGAGACACTACAGCGAATAGTAGACAAATTTGTATTGTTGTACAGTTCAATGCTGCTTCAGTAAGCATACAGTCCCACGTTTCATGCATTATGAAATATTCCTTCATTCTGATTTTGTCACATTCTAGTTGAGAAATCAGATTTTTATTTCTAAATTTTTAAAACTAAAATTAAAAAGAAAATGTATATAAAATCTTAACTATAAAGCAGAAAGTTTGTGTGTCTGACCGACAAAAGCTCCGAAACTACACGTCGCAGAGCTCTGAAATTTCCAACAAAAATCATTCTAAAATTTAGATGCTGAATGTGACAAGTCGGTACGACATACGGTTCGGAAGTTACGAGCACTTTTTAAACGGGAATAAAATTCTCAAAATAAGGGTGGTTGCATCAATCCGGTATAAAACCATTTCAAGTTGCGTTGTCATGGATATCAACCATCCCCCAGTGTTGTAACTTCCATATGTACACACACTCATATTTTGCTTTGTTGCAACCATTCATTTCTTTCTACGTCTTAATCGAACATATACGAACGACTGCATGAGTCACCAAACGAGAAGGAAACAATAAACATTTTCGCACTTTTCTTATTTTGTCATACCCAACTATCTATGCATGTACATGTACACAGCTACACACAAATCATTAAATTTTGCTGAAATTGTGAATATTGAACTTCTGAACGGATTTGCCGATTTAGATAAAATTTCAGAGCTAGACTAATTACATAGGCTAATTTTGTTCATGGTTCATGAAGTTTGACTTCAATTTGCACAACAAGTGAACATCGCGCGAGTTAAGTATTGGTCGTAATTCTTAAAAATAAAAATATACAATGTGTCACCATACTTGCTTGTGTTTGCATTCTTCAATTGCACACCATAAATTCTTATCGTCATCACTTTTATGTGACCCATAAAAGTAACGATGACCGAAAGAGTAAACAAGGAAAGTGAACCAATGCATTCGGTTAACCTATTGAGAAATAGGGAGAATAAAACCAATGCATTCGGCTGACCTCTTGAAGAATGTAAGCCCAATCAAGTCAATTGGGGGACCGTGTTGAAATATTAAAAATAACAAAACCTTCTTCGGGCATTCGATTCGATCTGAGTAGTAGTTCATAGTAAACTCTCATCCGGATAGTACGGTGCAGCCCTGCTTAAGACAGCGGCCGTATTATTAATAGTAAATAAAGAACTAAAACCGTAATTATAATAGAATATATATAATAAAGAGAATATATTAAAAAAAAATTACGAAGTTCAGTTATTTATTTGGCGCAGTCGGTAGGATCAGGTACAACTATCCTGATCCACATTGAGAAAGTTCAATTCGCATTTCCTTAACCGCAATTTTCGACGAACGAAAAAAAAAAAAAAAAACACGGGAAAAGATTGTGTATAGTGAAACCCTTCTAAAACCGTAGTGGAAGTTGTTGGCATATAGTAATAGTGAAACGGGAAATATGGCAGAAAATCCAAACGTCATCCCTGAGGTATCCAACCGGGATATCCTAAATAGTATAATGGCTATAGTGGCGAGAATACCACAGCCGAGTCATGGGAGCAACGTGTTACGGGAAATTCAATACTTACCCGAATTCGATGGGGATAGCGAATCCCTAATGCACTTCATCGTAATGATAGAGAACCACCTTCGGAATACTATTGGAGATTACCAAGCCACCTGGAACATCATACAACAAGTGAAAATCAAAGGTCGAGCTATGGACCTACTGATCATCAATGGAGTCACTTCGTGGGAACAGGCGAAGGAGTTATTTAAACAACACTATCGACCGGTCATCAGCAGCAGCGATCTTACGAAGGAAATCAGCAATATGAAAGTGAGTTCAATATATGATTTGACCAATAAATTAGAATACCTTTTAAGCAAAGTAAATACATATGTAGTATTCTGTGACAATCAGGAACAAGAAAAACTATTGTACTATAATATTATAATAAACAAAATACGAGAATTAACAATAGGGAATTTAGCCAGAGAAATTAGGAATCTGTATGATTTACATGAAATAAAGAGTATTTTATTCTCCTACATAGGATACGATAATGGAAATTTAAGGAATAGTGAAATAGTTAGAACCACGGCAAATTACAATAACCAAAACAAAAATCATAGGTTTAGTCTCCCCGACAAGGAACGACGACCCAGTTACAATAATGGTCACAATAATAATTTTGGTGGACAAAATCATTCGGGAAGGTTTAGACAAAATGAGTATCGTTACCAAAATCACACTACTTCACAGAGACCTTTCCAGAACCACTCCATACAGAATAGACAGAATAGACTAGAACCAATGGATACCAATAATATCCAAACAAGTCAGGAACCGATCCGTCAGGACATTAACTCAGTAGAACCGCCGGTTTTTCTGAACTGAGCCTCGGACAATTAATGACAGTCGCCACTGAAATTCAGAACCAACGACACTATATTTTAGTAGACACTGGCAGTGCTATGACTATCATAAATACTAGTAAACTCGACATGACACCGTATAAAATTCTAGACACCCGACAGCTAGAGATAAAGACCATTAATAGTAGCGTAATCAGGAATACTGCAATAATTCAGTTTCCAATACCAAAAGAATTCGGTTACAGCGATAATACTTTTATTAAAGCTTACGCTCAGGCTTTAGAAAATAAAAACTATACGATACTCCTAGGAATGGATGTCCTTAAAAATATCATTGAAACCATTGATTTTGAGAAAGGAACTATAACTTTAAAAAATCAGACCATTCTAAAGATAGAACGAGGACACGAGTTGGCATGCAACTACCTAGAGGAAGGCAATCCTGACTTCGGCAGCCTTAATCGCGAAGAAACGACAGCATTGACCTCACTGCTAGACGAATTTAGAAACATCCAATATAAGGAAGGCGACATGTTAACTCATACCTCGGAAATAAAACATGAAATTCACCTTAAAGAAGACAAACCACTACATGCAAAAAGTTACCGATTACCAAAGAAACACGAAGAAGAAGTAGCTAAGCAAATCAAAGAGATGGAAAAACAAGGTATCATAAGAAGAAGCATGAGTAGACATGCTTCTCCGATCGTTGTAGTTGCTAAAAAGCCAGACAAAGATGGTCAAGTACAGTACCGCATTTGTGTTGACTATAGGGCTTTAAATGAAATTACTGAAGATGACAGATTTCCTCTGCCAAATATAGAAAACCTCTTCGATAAGTTAGGAAAAGCGGTCTATTTCTCGACGCTTGACTTAGCAAAAGGTTACCATCAAATTTTGATGCACCCAGCTGACATAGCGAAAACTGCGTTTATTACTCCACAAGGATTATACGAGTATGTCCGTATGCCTTTTGGACTTAAAAATGCACCAGCCACTTTTCAGCGACTAATGAACCACATACTAAGAGAATATATAAACAAAATTTGTGTCGTTTATTTAGATGACATTTTGATATTCTCCACGTCCCTAAAAGAACATATGAAAAACCTCAGAGACATCCTTCGAGTTTTGCAGAAACATAATTTAAAACTACAAATTAGCAAATGTTCATTCCTCAAGAAGGAAACCGAATTCCTAGGTCACATATTAACACCAAAGGGAATAATGCCTAATGGTAATAAGATCAGTATAATCAGAAACCTCCCACTACCCCACACAGAAAAACAACTTAGAAGTTTTTTAGGAGCCTCTGGCTACTACAGGAAATTCATTCAGGATTATGCAAAAATTGCATATCCAATGACTAGGTATCTCAAAAAGGACACCAAAATAAATATTAGTGATCCTGAATACGTGAATGCGTTTGAAACACTCCGAAACAAATTGATAACACAACCAATCCTAAAATTTCCAGAATTCGAAAAACCATTTCATTTATACACCGATGCCAGTAACTTTGCCATCGGATCTGTCCTAACACAGGACAAACAACCGGTTTGCTATATCTCTAGGACTCTGAACGAGCATGAAAGAAATTATTCCGTAACCGATAAAGAATTTCTAGCCATTGTCTGGAGTGTATCCAAACTAAGACCCTATCTGTGGGGAAATAAATTCAAGATCACAACTGATCATCTCCCCATAAAATATTTGAATAAAAAATATAATGGTGCAGAGTTCTCACAACGCAACCAACGATGGTTACTTAAATTACAAGAATTTGATTACGATATTGAATATCTCAAAGGTCAAGAAAATCGAGTGGCCGACTTTTTAAGTAGAATTGAGAAAGAAAACAATGAAGTGAATCAAATTTCTGATAGCAGAACGGGTCAATCGACAGCGGAAGGACAATCTGATCACATACCTATTAAAGAAGGTATTGTCAATATATATAAACAACAAATTATTGTGAGTTATGACAAAGAACCAAAAGTGGAAACACTAAATGGTAAAAGAATTTTATATATCAGAGCCTCGGACCCTATTGAGACGATAACAGAACAACTCAAAGAAATTGCCCCAGGAGTTAGCGGTATTTATTCTGAAGTACAAGAATCTGACTTTAACAAAATTCAACGGTTACTCATGAACTTGCAGTCAGGAAATAGAAAGGTTAAATTGATTAAACTAACACGGAGAGTTAGAGACTTAAGGACGGAGGAGGAAGTTAGGAAACAGGTCTCCATATACCATATCAGGGAAAGTCAACACTCAGGAATCATAGAGACCTACAATACGTTAAAACAACAGATTTACTACCCTAAACTTACAAGGATAATTACACAAATTATAAACAATTGCGACGTATGTCAAAAGGCTAAATACGAGAGGAAACCTATTCAAGGGAAATTCAAAGTAACAGAAACACCTAGTAAACCTAACGAAATAGTTCACATAGATATCTACCATTTTCATAAACACATTTTTTTGACAATGATTGACAAGCTGACAAAGAAAGGGTATGTATACAGACTTGAAAGTAAAAATCACATTCACAAAACAGACGCTATCACAGAACATTTAACTAGAGAAGGTCCACCCTATAAAATAATTACGGATAACGAGTTTAATACAACATACATCAGAGAATTTCTTAGGGAACGAAATATCGAAGTGCATTTCACTAAACCGAACTCACATACAGGCAATGCAGACGTTGAACGCTTACATAGTACTATAGCTGAGATACTACTTAGCATGAACCAGGCAGAATCAGTAAATACCAAAATGTTTAGAGCTTTTCAAATCTATAACAAAAGGTATCATTTTTTTTTTTTTTTTTTTTTTTTTAATTCATTTTTATTTTTTAATTCATTAAATACTTATATACTAGACAAAAATGCTTAAAACTAGTTAGACGAACATGATGCTAAATATAACTTAATGGCCCTCGGCGGGCACTCTAAGCTAAGCTTAAACTTATATGCTATGTCTTTCGACCTAAAGTGACAACCTGTCTACTTACGCTAAACATAGATATTGACAATATGAAATTAAGAAAATTTATGCAAAAACTTAATAACAGAACAGTTTTCCTTAAAACTTATATACTAACTTACAAGCTACCTTAAAATAACTTAAACTGCCTTATGCTAAAATTGCATATATATATATATGTGTATATGATGACATATACAGGTATATACATATATGCACTTAATATATGTACATATGCATACACATAGATACATGCAAGTGTACACATGTGTATACCAAAAATTTTTTTTTTTTTTTTATATTTTTTTTTTTTTTTTTTTTTTTTTTTTTTTTTTTTATTTATTTTTTTTTTTTTTTTTTTTTTTTGTATGTACAACTTACGACTACCTTAAAACTACCCTACTATGTACAAGTCAGCCATAGGATGCAGTAGATAGACCTTAGACCTACTTCCAATCCACTGCACGACAGAGACCGACTATTCTCCCATTCGGAGAAACGTACTACCCTTTTTACCCCGGGTCTAAAGGGTTCGACGCTGGAGTTCCCTCTCTCCCCAGCCACCAGAACTTTCGATGTTGCATAGCAACATCCTTAACATCTCGTCTTGAGACCGCCGTACTGAACCGGAGGAGACCCTCCTCAGCTCGTTGTGCGACGGAACGGTCGTGGTTGAGTCGCCCATCCACAGTTGATCTGGCGATGTGGTAGATGAGCGGTACCGCATTTATATCTTGTAGCAATCCGTTTTTGTCTAGGTGCAGGAAAGCTTCTGGGGGGACGAAGCCATTGTGACGTACCCTTTCATGGTATTGAGAATTGGGGTAGTAAGCCCCAGAGATCAAGTTATTGACTGAGTTCATCGCTCTGGCAGTATGACCTCGAATCAACTTCAACAGGAAATTGTCCACTCTTATCAGGTTTGCCCTGTTGTATAAGACCTCATTGGAATAGTATTTTATGTACTGGGACTCTGGAGTTCGATAAAGACGAAGGCAAGCCCTAAGACAAGCCCTCTCGAACAACCGAATCTTTTCCATTAAGCTTGCACTCACGTTGAACCACACGGGACAGCCATAGGTGAGCATTGGCCGGATGAGGGCCATGTAGCAGATAACCTTCACCCTCGCATCGAGTTGGCTGTTGTAAAACAGTCTCTTTGTAAGGGCAAAAGCGCCTCGGGCCCTGGCCAGAGCAGCATCTACATGTTTATTAAAATATAGATACTGGTCTAGCCAGATCCCGAGGTATCTGACTACAGTCCTTTGCGCCAGTGGTTCCCCGTGTCGTCCGACGATTGAGAACTTTCGCCAATTCTTTTTCGTGTCCGCCGAGGCCTTATACAACGGTGTCCTGAACAGAATGGTTTCCGACTTCCGGAAGTTGATACTCAACTTCCAGTCATCGCAACTTCTCATGAATGAATCGAAGTCACCCTGCGTGAGGGTAGTGATTTCCTCGATCTTTTTGCCTGATCTGTACACGATCAAGTCATCGGCATACGCAATTGCATGAGGAAGAGAACTTAACAGATCGCTCAAGTAAATGTTGAACAGGATCGGCGAATTAACGGCACCCTGTTGGAGACCATTTTTTACCTCAAATATACCTGTGGAGGTCACGTTGCCATTCTTGACTACGAACCGTCTACCGGTAAGCATGTTACACAGTAGGTACAGCAGTGGTTTGCTTATGCCTAGCCGATTGAGCTTGTAAAAAAGACCTTCTAACCATACGGTGTCAAAGGCCTTCTCCAGGTCAATCAAGCAGGCACCCGTACATTGCTTCTGGCTCTTGTTCCATTGGATATCCGACACCAGTTTCGACGCAGCATGAATAGTGTCATGCCCCGCTTTGAAACCGAATTGGTTATCCGGAATTATATTTTTGTCCTTAGTCCAGCTGATCAGAGTTCTATTGATCACCTTCTCGAATACCTTGCTGATGTTCGGAAGGAGACTAATTGACCGGAGGTTGCATGGATTCGAAGAATCTTTTCCTCTCTTGGATATGGGTTGTACAATCGCAGTTTTCCAATGCTCCGGATAATGTGCATTATTCAGAGCATTGTTAAACAGGATTGTGTACATATTAACCACTTCTAGAGGGAGGTGCCTTAACACAATGTTCGAGATCCCGTCGACACCCACTGACTTTTTCTTCTTTAATGATTCGAAGACCGCTTGGAGCTCTGTCTTCGATATGAACGGGGGTTGAACCCCTTCGACGGCGATGGCATTGTCTGCCATGTTATCATCATTGAACACGACAAAGCCAGTGTTCTCAGATCGCCATTGCTGCATGTCTTCACGAAGTTGAGAGTTGCTAACCAGTACGCGGTTATCCAAGTCGTGGTTCGGGCGAACGCTCTCATTCACCTTGTACACTTCTTGGAAGACCGCGCCTAGTACTTCCATTTTTTCTTGCGGATCTTCGACCACAAAGAAGTTATCGTCGAGTACGGCGTTATTTGGATCAATACCTGCTGTAGTCAGTATTTGTTCGTTGTCCGTCGTTCTGGGAAACTTAAGACACGGAAGATCGCTATTTTTACTTCGAAAGAATTTATTAATTTGCGGGAACATGCTCGGATTGTTGGATCTGACAGACCGAATCTTATCGTTCCAGTACGAATTGACAGAAAGTCTGTAATTCTGCACAATTAATGTTTGAATATTTTTGATGAGCGATTTCAGTGTCCTAACTTCCTCGTCTCGTCTGTCAGTATACCGCCTGTACAAGGTTTTTAATCTTGACAGGAGTCTACTTTTTCGTTGGTGGAGTGCGTCGATTGTCGCATTGCGGTACAAATTTTCGTTGTTTGTGTGTGTATACCGAGGTATAGTAATGTCCATGGTTCGTTTAATTGTCTCGTCCAATTTAATTAGATACATGTCAATCTCTTCGTTTGACAAGTTTCTATTGGACGGTATGTGGAGCGTGTTCGAAGAGAGTGCTCTCGTCATTTGTCTGGAGAAGCGTGTCCATCGAGCCCTACTGTAATTGTAGGGGTACGTTTGAACATACTCTCCTAATTCCGCAATATCGTTAGGGATCTTGATTTCGGCACTGAGTCCGCAATGGTCACTGAGATACACAAATGTGTTCAAACAGTTTACCGTTTGTGCGTCTGTGTCTGTCAGCTGCAGTCTTGCGTCTAACAGCAGGAGATCCAGATAAGAGCCGCTCCTTGGGAACGACGAGATCTCTGTTGCCTTCAAATCGAGTCTATACTCGACACTGTGCAAGCAAAACCAGCTGTAAAGCTGGTCCCCTCTGGTATTGGAAACCATGTTCCCCCAATATCCATGTCGGGCATTTAAGTCCCCGGCCAAAATAAAATAGTTCTCCTCCGAGTCCAGCCTTAGGCATCGGAAGAGTGAATCGAGCTCTGATATAGTCGTTCTGGAACTAGGGTCGCCAGAGGAGTAGACCGACACCGCGTACAACCTCCTTCCACTGCGGAGCGAAATGCACACGATGCAGGCCTCCAACTCCTGAAACCTTCGTACTTCACCACTATACACTATTTTATGTTTTATGTTATTTTTAATGAAGATCACAACACCGCCTCCACCACTGGAATTGGGTCGGTCTCTTCTAATAACATTATAATTGCTGTGCTCCAGTATGCCACTCCGAGTTAGCTTGGTTTCGCTAATCAGCATCAGCTCTGGGCTTTGATCGTCCAACAATCTATAGAGCTCGTTTTTTCGTGGGATCCCTATCAATGAATTTGCATTCACTGCAAGGATCTTGTAAGTTAACTCGTTCGTCTGCGCAGCCATTAAAACGGTTGACGTGGCTGGCTCTGCAGGAGCGCCAAGATTTGGTCTACCCGCTCCTCTAACCGATCCATACGCCTTTCAATGGAGGATTTCCAATCCGGCGTTGGATCGTGTGCTCTTGGCACTGAAGGTTGCGGCACTACCTTCGGTAGTTGCTGCTTTTCCGCAATCCCCTGACCGGACACCATTTGGGCGAACGTCATTTGAGGCGTTACGGGTATGGCTGCCCCGAGTGGATTTTTCACTGGGGGCTGCTTCTGCAGAGCCGCTTTTGCTTTGCGTTCCTGGAACTTAGGGCAACCCCGATAGTTAGCGGTGTGCCCCGCGTTCCCGCAGAGTACGCACTTAAGCTGACTCTTGTCAGCTGCTCCCTCTTGCCCCAGAGAACAATTTTCCGCATTGTGGTCCTCACCGCACTTAACGCATCGAGGCTGCATTTGGCAGTTCGATGCGGCGTGCCCGAACCTTTGGCAGCGAAAGCATTGTGCAATACCATCGCGCCTTCGAATGCTGTCCCATTTGCATTTCCAGCCATCTAAGAGAATTGTTTTCTTTAGATTAACTAGTTTGCTGTTGGGTGTGAATTGCACGATATAAAGGGGTAGTTGTCGCCCCTCTCTCCTTGCCTTTACTGTGGAGAAGGGCTTGACCCCGACGATCTCAATTCCGTCCCACACTTGCTCACTGAGCATTTGGAAGACCTTCTCCGCTTCAAGCGGGAAGGTGGTCCTCAGCAGACGGGTCTGGCGTTTTTCCCCTTTTGGGGTAAAGGAGAAAAACTCCAGCTTTGAAATAATTAAATATTCTTTTAGAATGTTATAATCATCCACTGTGTTGCAGTGGATTGCATATTTGTCAGCACCTTTATTCTTACTAATATAGAAATTACCTGCACCTATGGCCTCCTTGCACACATTTGCGGTTCGTTGAATGTGTGCCGTGTACACATTGATCGGTGGCACCTTTTCACTTTTCTGCTTCTGCTGTTGGTTTGCTGTCTGCTGCCGCTCTTGTGTTGCTGGACGCTGTTGAGTTGCTGGTCGCTGTAGTGTTGCTGGTCGCTGCTGATGTTGTGTTACAGGCAGTTGTTTTGCCTGTTTTGTTGGCATTTTCTGGCTTACTGGCTGTTTTTGGTGTTGCGCAGCTGATCGATGCTGATGCTGCTGTGTTTGATCAGCTGTTGATGGCTGCTCTGCTGGATGTTGCAGTTGTTGCTGACCGCTTGACTGAAGCTTTTGTTTTTGGTGCTGCTTCTTTGGCACTTGTTGTTGCTGTAACTGCTGCTGTTGGACCTTTGACTGTTGGTCCAACCTTCTCTTCTCAAGAGTGCAAGCTTTCAGCTCTCTAATTTCAAGCAGGAGGCGCTGAATTTTCTCCTGCATATCATCAACTTGCGTTTCTTTCAGACGAAGCACGCGCTCTACTTCGTCTTCTGTATCGGTGTCCAGGGAGTCAAAGCTGTTGCTGCTTACAGCGAACAAACCTTCCCCTCCGTCGGACACGTACTGCACTGTCTCCTCGTCAGACTCGGTGGCTGTACCAGACGACGCCGCTCCACTCCGCTCTGCCCCCTGCCGCTCAGCCGGCGACGCATTTGTGTTGCGGCGTTTCCCGCTTTTGGGAGTCGTCTTCTTCCTCCTCCTCTTGGCTGTGCCTTCTGTAGGCACTGTTGGCTGGTGGCCTGATTCTGCCACCGGTTCATTGTCCGCTTCTAAGAGCGCGGACCGCTCGTTGTTTTCCATTCTTCTGCACTCACTTATCTTAGCGATTTTTCTTGCATTAGATGAAAAAAAAATTTTTTTTTTTTTTGGGTTGTCCCCTGTAGGGATCGAACCGGGCACCTGTAGAGCCGAAAGCACTGACACTATCTATTCGGCTACTGGTTTGTTGATGAAACTCGTGCCAACTGTAGTACTAGACCACTGTAAAGTGTCGTTTTTTATTTTTTTAGTTTTTGAAAATCGAAACACTCGCGAACTGCACTGCACCGAGGTATGTGAACGACTGGCAAAAGGTATCATACTACGATAGGTATGTCACCAGAACAGGCTCAACATACAAATATAGAAGCATTAGTAACCAAGCTAAAAATGAAAAAAACCAAGGTTATAAACAAAAGGAACCAAGATAGGGAAGATTATATAGAAAGAAGATCATTTGGTTATATAAAGAATTATAAACATGTGAGACACAAAAATGAACCCAATTTTCGATTTAAAAACCTAGATAGAGTACATACATCAAATATTAAACGACCAAGACAATTTGTAGGTACTCACACTGATGCTGCTACTCCTGATGACACCAATGAACCTAGTACAAGCAGCACTTGTAATAACACCAATCGAAAGTGACAACGGATTCACAACGATAAGCATGGGTGAAGGAGAAATCATCAACCAAACCCAAACCATCATCCACATAGTAAAAATAAAAATGTTGATAGACACCTTACAGGAAATAAAAAAATTTGAAATTGTAGGACAAGACTCAGAAATAAGAAAGGAATGTAATACAATTTTTACAAAAATACATAGTATCATGCCTCATAAGACAAGATCTAAAAGAGGTCTCGTAAATATAGTAGGAACGGCTCAGAAATGGTTGTTCGGTACTATGGACAACTCAGATAGGGAAGAAATAGAAGAACACATAAAAGCTACTGACACTAACAATCAGAATGCAATTCAGGAACTAAACAAGCAAATCAAAATTAATACTCAATTAAACGGAAACATAAAAAACATAAGAGACTTAGTTTTGAGAGATAGGGAAGAAATAGAACGCTATCAGAATGAAAACCAACAGTTACAAAATACGATACTTAAACGCCTACAACGAACCGAAATACTAACTAGATTACAGATGTTAGAAAGAGTAATTGATAATTTGTTAGACACGATAGCTGCAGCGAAAATGGGAATAACCCACCCTAGCTTACTCACTAAGGACGAACTAATCATGACAGATATGAATTGGAGCAAATTAAGAAATATTAAGTCAGGGGTAATGAAATATACAGATGATGCCATTATTATAGCTTTGAAAATACCAGAAGAGATTATAACACGTCCAATTAAAATAATCGTACCAATACCAAATCGAGAAAAACAAGAAGTTGACTTAGAACCCTTTGTTGTAATTGTAAACGAAGGAAAAGAGTATAAATATAACGAGGAGAAAATTAATGTTAACGAATTAAAAGAGAGAAATGATTGTATTAGTAAGCAAAATTGTTTAATGAGGATCAATAATAATTTTGAAATTATTAATCTGAACGAAAGAACTTATATTATTAAAAACGCTAAAAATGTAACCGTACAAAATAATTGTGACTCTAGAAATTTAACTTTTGCTGGAAATCTTATTGTTAATATTCAGAATTGTAATATTAAAATCAATGACGCTATAATTAAGAACAAAGAAACTAATTATACATTTCAATTCTATTATGAAGAAATAATGAAAGAAAATGCCACCATCAATACGGTGTTTACAAAATTTAAGGAACTACAAGAAATTGAAAATAGACATAACCTAGAATTAGTTCAATACCACAAAGTAAAAACCTATTTAATCTCTGGTACATCCATGTTAATAATTATTATTGGTATAAGTATCATTGGAATCGTAATGTACAAGAATGTCAGAAGTACCGGTAAAATTAAAATTAAAATTGATAGCTTAACAGAAGAGCAAGGAAAAAAACAAACGAAACCCTCAAATCAAAATTTCCAGGAGAAAACTTTCTCTAAGGAAGGAGGAGTTAAGTATTGGTCGTAATTCTTAAAAATAAAAATATACAATGTGTCACCATACTTGCTTGTGTTTGCATTCTTCAATTGCACACCATAAATTCTTATCGTCATCACTTTTATGTGACCCATAAAAGTAACGATGACCGAAAGAGTAGTAGTTCATAGTAAACTCTCATCCGGATAGTACGGTGCAGCCCTGCTTAAGACAGCGGCCGTATTATTAATAGTAAATAAAGAACTAAAACCGTAATTATAATAGAATATATATAATAAAGAGAATATATTAAAAAAAATTACGAAGTTCAGTTATTTATTTCGCGCAGGTACATAGATGGGATTTCCAAGAACTTTTTTTATGAATCGCTTGAAATCCCTCCACGTTGTGTGTAAATGGTTGAAAAAAAAAACCGTAATTTCCGTCCGTTTTGCTGCAGCACACATTGATAATTCAAACTTCAACATGTATGCACACATTCAACGAATTGTACTCATTATGAGTAGGGATGAATGGGAGATATGGATAGGCATCAATGACAAAAGAAAAGTCATCGATCAGTCTACTTCCCTGCATAAGCAAGGTTTTTGAAAAGATAGTCATTCGAGTTCTGAAGCAATGGGCTGATGAAAAGAAAATCATACCGGACAACCAGTTCGGATTCCGATCGGGGCATGATACCATTAATGCCGCGTCAAAACTGGTGTCCAACATACAATGGAATAAAAACAAAAATCAGTGCCTTATTGACTTGGAGAAGGCGTTCGACACCGTTTGGTTAGAGGGCCTCTTCCTCAAGCTGGTCAGGCTTGGCATAAGTAAACCAATGCTATACATGGTCTATGACATGATAACAGGTAGAAAGTTCGTTGTGAAAAATGGTGACGTAACTTCCACTACGGTCTTTAACATTAAAAACGGTCTGCAACAGGGGGCCATCGGTTCCCCGATCTTGTTTTCTATATTCACTGCAGATCTTATAGGTTCCATGCCGCACTTAATTGCGTACGCCGACGACCTAGTTGCGTACAGATCAGGTCCGAAGGTCGAGGTAAGACTGGCAGCTGTTTATCAACTTCCAGAAGTGCGAAACTAGTCTTTTCCGGACCCCGTTGGACAAGGCAACGCGGGATACGCGCCAAAACTGGCGTAAGTTCGGCATAGTTGACCCGCATGGTCGGCCATTAGCTGTAAAAAGTGTAGTTAGATATCTAGGCATTTGGCTGGATCAATATCTGTATTTTGACAAACATAAAGATATTGCTCTGACGAAAGCCAGAAAAGCCTTTGCTGCGGCAAGAAGGTTGTTTTTCAGCAGCCAACTTGATACCAGAGTGAAGGTAATCTGCTACTTGGCCCTAGTACGGCCCATTATGGTGTACGGTTGTCCATTGTGGTTCAACGTGAGTCCTTCCCAGATGGAAAAGATGAGGGTGTTCGAGAGGCAGTGTCTTGTGAGCTGTCTCGAGTCTGAGTACAAGAAGTACTACCCTGACGAGGTCTTGTACAACGAGGCAAACGTGAATAGGGTAGATAATTTTATTATTAAACTAATCAGAAGGCACACTGCACGAGCTATGACCTCGTCCAACAGTCTGATCTTTAGGGCTCACTACCCCAATAGTATGTACCATGAAAGGGTGCGCCTTAACGGCTTTATTCCTCCCGAAGCATTCCTCTATCTAGACACAATTGGCCTTATACAGGATCCACAAGGATGTCCTATCATCTTCCATGTCGTACGCCGAACAGTGGATAGGCGACTTCAATACGAACCGGACGTCGTTCGCACCCATGAGGATCTCCTCCGGTTCAGTAGAGCGATCCCCGCTCGAGATAGGTTACACCAAAACCAGCCTCCGCCACCGCTAGCTTTTCAAGAAGATCAGATAGCTGACTATAGTGGCCAGCTTAAATACTTTCTAAGGTAGATATTAAGAGAAAAAAAAAAATAAAATATCCAAAAAAAGTAAAAACAAACAAAAAATCCAAAAAAAAATTAATAAAACAACAAAACAAAAAAAAAAAAACAATATATGATTCAAAAACAAAAAAAAGGTGCATCACGGCGTATAAATTATATATGTTAGGCATATACGCCTTGGTGCACGTGTCCGTACTGTTACGGACATAGTTAAGATAGTATTAAGTTTTATCCTAGGGTAAGTTAGTATTAGGTAGTGTAAGTAGTTAAGTTTAGCCAAGTTTTGAAAAGTTTTCTTGGCAAAGAAAAATGTAATAACAGATTGTCATAAAGACTAAAAAAAACGCAGGTTAAGCCGAAAGGCACAGTTTTAACAGATAAGATTAGCTTAGAGTACCCGCATACGGTCAGTAGGTTAGTATTAAGAACATTGTAAATTCTTAAGTTAGGTAAGCTAGACTTAAGTAATTTTGTCCAGCATGTAATTAAAATATTTCAGAATAAATAAAATTACATGAAAAAAAAAATAGACATCAATGAAAAAAGAAAATTCAAATTGTTCTCTGAGTTCTGGTTCGAGCAGTCTTATTATTGTTTTAAATTAAAAAGTGCGGAGTAAACATTTATTCAAAATCGTATTCAGTGCATCTACAACGAAACACTTTTCTCCACATTTTTCTTAATAATCACATTATCGCAAAAATGCCGAGGAAAATATCCCAAAAATTCCTCTTATTCCAACTGAGGTCCCGTTTTCTTTCAAACGTTTACAGTTTCCTGTTTGCTTGGCGTTCGCCATAACCATTAATAAGTCACAAGGACTGTCGCTAATGGTAACTGGACTGGACTTGACAAATGCATGCTTCTCACACGGCCAATTGTACGTTGCAATGTCGAGGGCAAAGGATCCAGGGCAGTTATACATTGTCGCTGATGATGTTTCTGAAACAAAAAATGTAGTCTACAAACAAGTTTTAAGTTAAATTTTCTTGGCGTTTTACTATTTTAAATACATTTCTTAAAAATATTTGGAAAAAAAAACATATTTTCACTACAGGGTACGATATCTAGTTATATAAAAAACTACTCATAACAACATGGTTTAACCATCTCAAAAAGTCTTTCATCATGCCAAATAGCACAGAAATGCGGTCCATGCCACCGCAAAGTACTTATGATACAAAAAGGTGAAAACAATTGAGATCGTGCATAATAAAGGTGAGTCTGTAGAACTGTTTATCCTCACCTTATTGAGAGCGGTATGACAAAAGAGGATTCCACAACACCAAAATCTATTGCGAGGGAACTTTTGCAAGGACCCTGGGTAGAAATGGGCTCGTGTCGACTATTAAAAAAACAGCAATGTACGAAACAAAAATAAAAACATAGAAAACAAAAATATAGGCCTGATCAAATTTCTACAAAGAAACTAAAAACTGAATTGCAAAAGACTATAAACGAGTCCAAATCAACGAGTTCCAGTCCGACGGAAACTGAACATTTCAATCAAATCCGTCGGAAAGAAACTATTTTATAGATGAAAAACCACAAAAACTAAAATTATGTAACCAGTTTTGCTCGCTCCTGTACATATACAATGAAACTTCTTTATAGCGGACAGTAGTGGGACCAATAATATTCTCTCTTATTTAGAGGTGTCCGTTTTGAAGGGGTTGGAATTCATAAATCTCCATCAATAATTCGGGTAGCCCCCCTGGAATTAAGTCCCTTGACAGGGACAATCATGGTGCTCCCGCGACTGTCCGCTATAGAGAAGTTTCAGTGTAATAATGGGTGGGTAGTGCGACAGTTAGAGATGGACCAGGGCCTAGCCTCCACACCAACCACTCGTATCCTGTGTGCTATTGTTCCATCACGAGTGGATGGGACTTAGCCTATAAAGCCGTCTCCAGATGGCGAAGTTGAGATAATTTCTATATAGGAGTACTCGAGAAAATTCGTTTTGTCGTACCGGAAATGGAATACAGGCAGCGAGGTTCAGTTGCGTAGGAGTCAACGGGCAGACCAACAACGGCTACCACATAGTTGTCTAGAGCGAGAATAAAATAAAGGGTCAGCAGTGTATAGTAAACTGGTTGTCATGGATGTGAATACGCATCGACACAGCAGATCTCTCAAGCACACCAACCACTTCACGCGGCGATAAGAGTAGGCAGTAACAACCTCGCAAATTTATGAAATTATGAGCAATTAATCACATTTAGAGAAGTTGCATCGAAAGAAATCCATGAGACAGTGCCGAAAAATGCACGAATTCCGAGGTAGAATATATTTCCAATTAAAAGTCCATTTAGACATATTCCACACTACCCCAACAGTTCATAATCTTTTTGATTTATTTAGAACAGAAATGATTCCAGAAAAGATACGGTTGTCTATATTCAATCGGCTAAGAAGAAGCGACTTCCACAATCAACGACCATAAAGAGCGAAACTTCTGAGACAGTGCTTAATCGGGAACGTTTCTAGTGAACGAAAGTAGCATTATTCATTGCGTTGCCAGAAAAGACCTTTTTAAGTTAAATCAAATATTTCGATCCCAGTGGATCGACTGCCTTGTAGAGGGAGCATGATGGCGTGACAGCGTCATGCCATTGTACGCCATGTCATACAAGTCGTTTTTAAAATGGGTCTACACATATGTGACGTGATTTCGTCGCGGCTTTTTTTTAATTATTTTTGTTAAGTTATTATTTGTTAAATTCTAAGACAAACTCGAGATTTAAAGATTTCGAGATTTTAATAAGCAAGATCTTAAATTCTCGAGGTAGTAATTTTTCGAGATTTTGGGCATCGGGATTTCATGACCAACCCGTTTTTGAGGTGACTTGTTGGCAAATCATTGTAAATTTTTGCAGTTAGGACGACCTACTTGCAAACAACAAAGAATGCGTACAGCACAAAAGAGTCCATGCGCAAGGAGGCGCGTACAAGTAGAATAGAACATTAACTAACATATCGAATGTGTCCATAGACTGCAGTGACTGAGGTCCACTTCCACCCGAGACCACCTATAATGTTAGACCACTTAAAAGAAGGAAATACTATACAATACAGACACGTTTAATGGATTGTGTGGAGATTGACTTTTAAGTTGAACAGAAGACTTAGGCTCAGCTCTATAAGATATACAACAGATATGAGATAAACAACGAACTAAAAATCTTTGAAGGCCTAACAGACAGGGCTCTCATCGCGTAACTTTTCAGACGACTATCGTCCCTTTGATTCACTTCAATGATATCGTCGATGATTTGCTTCATGTAACACACTCACTATCGTCTCGTCTATCGTTACAGTTTGAGTGCTCTGAAAATATTAACTCTCACGTAAAAATGACATCTGTACTCTCATTCCTCTCAAATGTGACCTATCATTCTTAAAATGTGTCAAAAGCGTAGAACAAGATATGTCTACAAAATGTGTTCTCATTTAATAGGAGACGATACCGAAATAGGTATCGCCAAAAATCAGTCATCCAGACGATTGTTAATGACATTTTCCAGTTCACGCGAAGCAGGCAAAATGATATCTCTCAGAAGCTCGTTTTCTTATGCTTATATGATGCGAAACTATCGTCGAAATGCTTGCGCGAGACGATTGTCGCTTTACGCGATTAGAGCCCAGGCCCTCAATTTAAATGAATGCCTTCGATGGGTCTACTCCGGACACCGGCTGGATGTCCAAGTCAAATTATATTTCCATGTGAAACGTCCAAGGCATCTCTGAAGCAGTATAAGCACTCATAACTCTCTCACGTGACATTCGTTTTACAACACCAAACCAAAGCCGCAGTACCGTGACCTTCAGACAGCATCACCAATTCAACCAGATTCTAAAACCCATATCAATGACTGGAGAAGCGTGCGAAAAGTAAGAAGAACAAAACAAAACAAACACACATCTCGCTGACAGCTTGCTCAAAAATAAAACTACACTAATTGAACTTTAAAACGGAAGAACGCTCCTCTGACGTTTTGGATCATATTTAATTCATTACAATGCCCTCAGAGGGATACAGGCATGCTGGTGTGTATGGGACTTATGTGAATGCGGTTTCACTCCTGAAGTAGCTGTGATCGTTGTCCTGGGACAACCCAACAGTGGACGCAATCGTCTAATGTGGCGGACGCAAATGGAGATGGACTGCAACGAACTTAGCGCGCTTAACTAAAGGCAAGCTAGCCAGAGATCGCACTAACTGGAGCGACTTGTTGATCAAGGCCCAAGTCCACCTCGGACCGTAGCGCCACACATAGAAGAAGAAATCTGATTGCCGCTTACATGTACTGAAATCTCGAAGATTGAAGCCCTTGTTCTATGGCCCAGAAGTTTGCCATTTCTTGTTCGACTCTGAGGTGACCAAGGATGAAAGCCAGTTTCCAAAGGAGGCGTGCTTCTGCCAGCTTATTTCATTTTAAAAGATTTCTAAGCAGTCCTACTGTTACACCACAAGTAATATATTTATGTTTATAGCTCTGTTCAAATACATTGTTAGCAAATGGAAATCAGAATCTGTTTGCTTTTAGCGGTCGCAATTTGCCCGCCCACACCGACTAGTTCAAGAATGTGCGGCTGAACTGGTTGCCAGTAGCAAAAATGTCAACAACAATACATGTAATTGTATCATTTCCCTAGCGATGATTTATGGTCACCACGAAAGGATTCTAACCTTAAATCCAATTTAGCACACGATACACATAGCCGAAGAAGGGTTTCCCTGTGAAGAAGGTCGCCTCGTCGTGCGGCGGCGACCGACGTCAAGCGACAGAAGAGAAAAGCGAAAAACACAATGTATCCCAAGCACCGCCACCGTAAAATCGTATCCAATAAATTTTAAAGTTAAAACCAATTCGATCGCAACCAACGGAAGGAGTCGAAAGGAGAGGCAAAGTATCCCGAACCATTTTCATAAGCATAAGAATATAAGAATTTTTTATTGTGTGTTCGAGTCGTAAACGATGTAGGACCTGCATTTTGTTCTTTTCCTTTTCGGTTACTTTCAGTCAAGGGGTTAGGGTTATCTCTGGGGAAGGACTAACCTCCTCCGTCCAACCGCTTGCGTTCCACCGATGAATAGAAGAACTTTACACAATCGAATGTTTGGAAGTCCTAAAATTACATTACGACTACAGAGGAGGAGTCCTTAAAATTTATGATCGCAAGGGTGGCCACCACCGCCACCCCCACCACCGGCCGGAGATGCCAGCACCTTTAGCGGCGGACTGAGTTTCCTGCATTTGAATAGGAATTCATACAAGTGAGCAATCACTTGATTTATGAATTTCTAAAACCAATTTCATGGCTGTAGTCGACTCTCTGCTGTAGTCGATGCGATGCGATGCGATGTATGAAAACTAGATCGGCGCGTCGTACAGCACGTTGTGAGGTTTCGGTGAAGACAAATGTGGTGTCATCGAACGTCATTCGAATACCTTTGGAACGTATTCGACACATTAGCCGGGCATTTTAATTACACCGCATCGCCGACAGGCACTCCGAAGTGCGTCAGTCACGGCTACAAAAGTCATAACCGAAGTGAGTGAGCCGAGTGCACATTAAACTATCCGCTCTCAAAGTACCGCGAACGAATGCGGCACGTGAATGCAAGGTGACACATAAGTATCATCTCGTAAAACTTGCGATCATAAAAAAATTTAAATGGGAAATCGTCAGTTGTTTCGGAATGGGATTTGTTTGATTAGTGTTTTATGAGTTTTTATTGCGGTCGGCCCTATGGAACGCGTTCGGTACACACACTCCGTGCGTGTGTCCCGTCCCGGGCCTGGAGCCCCGGTCCCCGAGTTGGGGACAACAAAGCGCCGGTTGTCATGCATGTCAAAATATTTACGTTTTATTGTTCATCGGCATAATGAGAGGGTATTGTCAGTGGAAATCGGAATTCTCGATGGCTGTGAACCCTTCACATCTAAGCCGGGTAAAATCGATGTGCCAGAGGAAATGCCGTCGAAGGATGGAATGCGAGTGTGTTTTGTCTGTCTTTTCACACTTGGACCGTTGTAATGATCAAAATATGATTTTATGGAGCTGCAGGGATGCGTTTGGGAATTGAATGCGGTTAGCACATTCTATGAGTTGATTGTCGTAAAATTGACAAAAACACTCTAAATGGCGTCACGCAGGCACACACAAGGGTGTTGGCGCTGAAATATTGTACATTGATGGGAATCAAGCATCGGATATTCATCAGTTTTTTTGTTGTCGGAATTGTTTAAAATCCATTGCCATCAAAAGGTGTGTACTATGTGGTTAAAGGTGTGATCGCACGGATGCCACGAACACGGACTACGTCAACTGTGTACCTAACAATCGGGTTGGTTTGGTTTGAATATGGGACCATACTGCTGTAGAGTATGTTGTTTGCGTTCCGTATCAGAATGATCAGAATGAGACGCCCTGCCACTGCCAAAACAAAGCGCCTAGGTCTCCTCATCATTTTCTTCATCGACTTCGGTAAGTCGAATCGGACATTTCCAGCTTGCTTGCTTATGCTGTGGGATATTTTTGCATCAGCCTGTTGTCGGGCTATCAACTCATCAAGAATTGCAACCACTTGTTGATCGACAGTTGCCATCGCGGCGTAGTGAATAAAGATGGCAAAAGGTCTTGTTTGTAATATTCACTAGCGATTATATAAGTTAGACTTTTTGGTATTAGTCTATTTTTTGGGAGGGTGAACTTCTTTATTGGACTGATACCACGTTTCCACCGAACGAAACCCAGAGGTTTCATCAATTTTCTCCATACATTTACAATGACTGCAAGTCTCGCGGTTTCTGAAAAAAAAATAACCTGGTTGCAGCCCCGTTGAATTCATCCGTGCATGAGAGGTTCTCAAACCGAACAACCCTACAGAGTGAACTTCAGTTTATTCTGGTGATGATTTTCTCATTCTATATCTTTCTATCTGTTGGTGTTCTCATTATGTTATTTCCTGTCAACTGTACCTGTTCTGGTGGCCATTTAACAATTGAGAGTGAATGACATTTGTTTTGGCAGGCATACATTGAGAGCGAAACCATTTCAACCTCTGTGGAAACGGCCTATTGAGGTTTTAGTAAAAGTTCATCTGAACCTAAGACCAAATTGTACAATTTTCTTAATCTAAATGGAAAAGTCAACCTGTGGCAGTATGGGATTGGAAAAAATGTGCAGATGATCAGGTGCAGACGCCAGGTGCAGCGATGCGCCTAGCTGTGTGACTGGAGGTAGATCAGTTGCCGTAGGAAAGATGCCGCTTCAGCGTATTGTTCAGGGCGTGCATTTCATGTGGTTGACATGCGTGTGAATGAAAATGTTGGGTTTTAACCCCAGAATAATTCTTGGCAGGCTGGATCATATACAGCACATGGACAGCTTAACCCAGCGCCTTTAATTCACGGACCCATGCCACTGGGAAAACGCAACAGTGCCCTAGTCTAATGTGCCGGATACAAATTCACTTCAATCAATTAGAGTGCGTATCTGGAGGCAGCTAGCTAGCGATCGCACTAGCTGGATAGCATGTTAGGCAAGAACTCGCAAGTTGATATGATACTACCATAGCGAGCCTCTGTTTTAAAAAATGTTTCATTTTCGAAGCGAAAATGTTTCATTACATGTAGGCGGAAGCTCATGCACATAGCATCTGTCTTCGAACTCCTACTCTCACTTCCACGTGGTGAAATCCGGAGCATAGAACCCTCCAAAGACGGCTGGATAGCGTAGTGTGCCTATCACTAAGTGTTCTAGTTAGAATTCACTAGCAGCCCGCCTACCTACCTCCACAGATGATGGGGTAACTCACCACCGGGAGATGTCCTTGCCGAAAGCAAGCGAGAGAGAGAAGGAAAGTTTTTAGGTGTGTTTTTTTGCAAGCGTATATACGCTTAATTTGTGAGTGCACAAAAAACATCATCGGTGCTTAATGATTCATCATAAAATCTTGGCAGCACCGACGACATTTATGACATTTGCTAAGCAGTCAGGGGTGTAGTCGTGGAAGGTGGTGGTTGATCTTTGATGGTCACAATCTTCGTTTTGTGACTGTGTAGCGTGACCATCACTTTAAAAGAAAAAAAATTTATAAATTAAAAAATAAAAAAAAGGTTTTTCAAATGAAAAGAATCGTTTACGAAACCTAAACGGAATGTATAGCAGAGACACTCTGCGTTTACCAAAAATTGCATACTTATGGATGCCAGCAAAATTAAAAATGATCTAATACATCAACCAAACCTACAAATGTTACCCACATACAGCAACCTAAGCAATGAATGAATAAATTCAGGTGTGAACACACAGAAAATAATGTTTGGAAGCATTGTTTTTATCCGCGCTTATTTCTTAAGCGGCGATAGATATGATGAGTAACTTAAGCGGATATAGGACTCGTTGTTAGTGTATTTTACATGCAAATTGAAAGTTAAGCGTATACACGCTTGCAAAAAAACACACCTGTTGTTTGAGACGGGTGACGATGACGAAAGACGATGACAAAATTGCAATACAAACTGTATACATACGTTGATAGGGAATCATTTCATTCTTACTTAATTCAACGAAAGTGCACGAACAGCGAAACTTGACGAAGCGGTTATTACAAGTTCCTCATACTGAAAATTAAAATTTACGAGCATGATAAAACCAGTTACGTTAACCAGTTAGTACACGGTACTCTGTATGAAGAATATTTTTCTTCTGGACATCAGGTCAAGAGTTGTGCCAGAACTGAGATCAAGACCTTTTTTTTTTGAGAGACGTGTTATCGGGTTGGCTCGATCCATCATAAGTAAATCATTTCTATCCTCGATCTACAACATGATCACAGCTGGAAAATTTATTCACTTCAGCATTAAAAGTGGTCCTCTACAGGCAGGAGGCTTGCTGATCTTATGCGCAGGGTTTGATTGGAGGTCTATGCCCTCTGTTTCATGTCCCTTGTCCTAATAGCGTACACTGAACATTTATTTGCTTCAACAGCTGCGACTCGTGTTTCTCGAGGGACCTACATATTTATGCGAACTCAGAGGGGCGAAGTTTTTCTTTTCTGACAAGACATCTTGTCTAGGGCTTTGATGGACCTATGCTCTACTCCAAGACGGAAACGCTTACAACGCTTTTAACAGATCATTTTTCTGAAGACTTTTTGATATCTGCAATCTTAAACATGACTGCTGCTCTTACGTATGATCTAACAAGGTAAGTAGGCAGAAATGACTAGAAATGACTTAGAAATTAGAGGAAGTCATGTGATGCCTAAGGACCTGAACAGGCTCTTCGAATGCGTTCAACGTTCGGTCAAATAGTCTCCTTCCGAACATCAAGCAAGGTATTCGAGAAGGTGATAAGCAAGAGGACAAGAATTTTACTCCGGATAATCAATCTGTATAAACCGGGACATTACAACATTCACTCCGCGTCGAAACCAATGGATCAATACCAAGAAAAAATCAAATCAAATCAAATCATGTTTATTTCGTTCATAAGTTTACAAAGCGAGCCACCGCACAATTTACAATTCAGAGATTTGATATACAGTAATGTCATATTATATCTTTCTACTGTAATACATCTAAAAAACAAAACAAGTGTCATTTTACATAATTATTTTAAGCAAAGGGAAAGAACAACAAAAAACCTTTATTTAAGGAAGAAAAAAAAAAAAAAAAGAAAAAATAAATAAATAAATAAATAAATAAATAAATAAGTACTTAAGATGTTTATGAAAAAGAAACATCAGTCTTGTCGGTTATAGTTATTATTAAGCTTACTAACTAGTGGGGCCAAGAAAAAATATACGGGTGCCAGCCTGCTTGAATTGAAGTGGGCTTAAGACACCGTGTGGTTAGAAAAACTGTTTCACAACCTCAATCGGCTAGGCATTAGAAAGCCATTGATGTACCTACTCTGGAACATATTCACCAGCAGATGATTCGTCATCAAAATATGCAACATTAATTTCTAAAAGCAATGAAAGGAAGGGTATCCAGCAGAGTGATGTTAATCCTGTTCAACATATACTTAAAAATACTAATAAGTTATCTTCCTCTTTGTTTCTTTCTCATGTAATTGCTTACGCTGAAGTCCTTATCGTGTAAAGATCAGATTGAGAGATCGAGAGCATTAACACTCTCGTGAAGGCAGGGGCTTGTTGATCTTATTCGCAGTGTTTGATTGAAGATCTATGCCCGCTGTTCCATGTCCCAAGCCTTAATAGCGTACACTGAATATTTATTTGCTTCAACAGCTGCGACTCGTGTTTCCGATTCGTTCATGCGAAATTACGACGACTCGAAGTGGAATATCAACTGCGGGAAATCGGAAACCATGCTGTCCAGGAATCAGGAAGCCATTGTATAGGGCATCGGCGGCGTATACGAAAAAGAACTGGCGAAAGTTCTCAGTTGTTAGACGACACGGGCACCAAAAAACTGTAGTTAGATACCTGGGGATATGGCTAGACCAATATCCATACTCGTTAATTTTGGAAAACCTGAAGATTCTGCTCTCCCTGTACCCAGATTAGCGTTATGATCTTCTAGGACGATCTTGATGTCGTATCTGGGGAACTAGTCGCCTGTTCTCTCTAGGAGATCATAGAAGCCATCTTTGCTATCTTCATCCTGCGCAGATGGGCTGATGTTCCGAATTTCCGAAATTCAGCTTGGATACGGATTAATATGATGTGCTCGCTTAAGTACTGACAGCTTAATACATTTTGCTTAAGTCTGTCCCGATTAACAAATCCACATCATCCAAACAACCGCTGCCTTGCCCTGCCGTAGTAGCTGTCATGTAGCATCTTCTATTTGTCCAGCAAATCCCACCACTCTTGCTGGATTGCGAGACCGTCTGTTTAGGGCTTCAGCGAGTTCATCGGCTCTGTTGAGGGACCTCACATTCCACGTGCAGAACCGAAAGTCATTGTCCTATTTCCATTTGCTGCGGTCGTTAACAGTGAGCGAATGATCGTTGAGCCGTTGGCCTATCAGTTGATCAGCTCCTCCGCTGCTATCCTAAGAGGAGATGGTAGATTGAGCCCTGGTAGACTGACTCTCCATCTGTTTCTCTTTTTCAGCCGCCAAAGGCATTTCACAGGGGTTGGTTACCCTTTCTTATTTTCAAATTCACAACCTTTGATCACAAAGGTATGTCCCAACTTTCGTCGTATTCCACTTTCCCAACATACCAATAGACAAGTGCGAGTATCTCTTCAGATTTAACATTGTTGCAATCAATATCTTTGAGGAAAAGAATACTTTGGGTTTGCCTGTGGCATTCTAAAGTTTTTAAATTTATTAGCGCGCATCTTGAAGAATAACTAAGCTTTCATCGGACCATCTTATATTTCTTACAGAAAACCGTATGAACCCCTTTTTTAATCCTTAAATGTTTTTGCTGGCATTTTCATATAATGGGGACCAGACAACACAGCAATATTGTATACTAATGTTTCCAGTACCAATGACATGAAATTTGCTTTTATTGTGTGTCTTGTTGAAACATGTTGCTTTGATGAAATTGATTGTTTCACAGAAAAGTATAGCCTCCGAGTAACAAGCTTTTAGAAGAACTTTGGTATTACAGAAAGTTTGGAAATGGGGATCTGGATTTTTACTTGATGCTTAAGAACACTTTTGTGGATTAATGAAGGGTATTTTCCATTCGTCGATAATCTTATCGTTCACTTATAATAGATTCATTAAACATTTTTTTTAATGCATTACAGATTGATAAGGCACATTTGGACAATAAAAGGGGTAGAATCGAATCCACCCCCGATTTCTTCGTTACGTCGAGTTCGATTAACGCGTTAAGAATGTCTGTGTCAGAGAAACAGTTTAATTTGAAATCCGTAACAGGAGTTATGTGAGAAAAGAACTCATTAAGATTGGAGATAGTGTCAGTGTTGTAATTCATTTGAAAATGTTTTGGTATAGATTGCAAGTAGATTGTATTTCATTGGACTTTTCATGATCCAGTTCCATTGCTGTTGGAAGATTGGATTTGCTGTTTTTCTTGATGTTTCTTTAAGCTGAACATATATATATAGATGAAATAGGAATCTATTTAAAAAGTGGAACTCTATTCGAAGTTGAAGAAAATGAGAACGGTTCTCAGGATTGCCTGGTTTTCTTGAACGCTTCAACGCCTTAATCTTAACTTTTTCTAAAGTTTTTAATCTCTTATTCTTTTGTATCTTCTGGGTACTAGGATCCCGGATGGTGGAAGTAAGAGTTGGAGTTCAAAGTACATGCGCTTGTGCCTGCATGGCTCCCATGTAGACATTGAAAATAAAATTATCATTTCCTTAAAATAGGGGCTTGCTATGTGATGGGAAGAAATATCACAACAAACTCTTTCGTCAAAGATGCATAACTGAACCTTTTGGCGATTGTGTTTCAACACGTCTACAATATAGAAGTTTAAAGTTAACTTCCACCATTCCACAGATAAAAGTCAAAAGCTTCATATTAATCGTTAAAATACAAACAATAAATTAGGAGATTATTTCTCTTTAATATTTCTGCAAATCCCATGTCGATTAATCATCCTGAGGGCTTATTTGGACTAATCTGCCAAACGAAACCGCCGTATCGACGACATGCCAATCAGACCGCCAATCGATGAATTCAGTAATCGCGTTTAATTGCTTTGAATCTGTTTCGATAAAAAGGCATAATATATCCAATTAAGAATACTGTATCAAATGCTTACTTCAGACTCTTGAATCAAAGACGATTAAATGAAGTAGGTTGTTTTTTTTTTCTCAGAATTTTGTGCGTCTCATTTTCTGAATTTAGAGTATGAGTGGGGAAATTGCTGATTCAGAAGAAAAGAAATGATACGACAGTGGAAATAAAGCATTCAATGTGACATCGCGTTACCAGTTTGGCCAATTTCACAGTATAAGTACCTTCAGTTGTACGATATATTCGGTTACGCATTTAAGTTTAAGCCATTTAAATGGACTTTTTCCCTAAGTGTGTCGTCGTAAGGTAGTGTGTGTAAAATAAAGATAAGTGTGCAGTTGTATCGTCTTAAGGTAGGTGCAAGCTATTTGTTTTGATTTGGTCTCAAATTTAAATTATTTACACCAAATGTTTATCAAAACGAAGAACATGTATTTCAGAAAGATTATTCATATCGAAATAAAAAAAAATTCGTGGAGCACAATTAATTTGCGCGGTGTCCAAAAAAATGTGTTGTGGATTTTTGGGATGTACGGAGGAATTTAAAAAATGTAGATTTTCTTACGTAGGTACGTAGGTAGGTAAATGTTACTGACAAATATCCTCCGGGGAATTTGCCTCAATTGCCAGACCTTTAAGGTCCATTTTGCTGCCACTACATCGGCATTTGCCGCCACTTGACACAGTAGACTTGTTCTCACTTACCCTGTGTCGGTGTACGTATTAATACTTATAACCAGTTGGTTGCTTTTAGAATCTTAAAGATGTCCTTTATGTTTATATTATATATTGTATATATATTTCCCTTGTCTATCCGGAAGAGAATTTAATATAGAAGAAGTGATACAAATTTCAACCTAATCGGTAACGGCGTTCTTAACTTACAGTCATCAACAAATTCGAAAATATGGTTTTCTGACGTATTTAAAGTTTAGAGCATTCACCTACGTGAATGGTGGTCAACTTAAATTTATTTATATCCATAAATGATAGTCCGACCTGGCTAAAACCTTCAGAGAAAGCTTTAGAAATAGTCTACTGTTTTATTTAAATTGTTGCATTTTCTCAAAATGGAACTACCCCCTTAAACAGTTTGGTCGATCTGGATAGACTCTGTCGGTGTAGTTTCTCGTAAAGTCATACATTTCAGAGATGAGAGGCCTATTTAGAGTTTTTCAGTGAATGTTAAACATATCTTCCAACATTTACATGGAGTCAAAACCCCCAATGGTGGATCAGATCTTGAAGTCTTTTTGTGCCTTTCGGCTTAAGCAACGTGTATGTCCTTAGAGACAATGAGTGGTGTGAATAAAAACTGAAAAAACACTCCGAGTAAGAACACATGATTCGAGTATTTTCGTTAAAGGAAATACTCAATTGGGTGTGAATAAAAAATTGTCTCAAAGTAGTTACCCTCCCTTCAGTTAACGTTTGAAAACTAGAGTTCATGGGGTTTAAGGGTGAGTTCAAAGTCGGCTAAAAGTGAGTGTAAATGCAATAATGTTTTTAAACAGAGAAACAGAGAATTATTACTCTTGTTCTTTCGGGGACGCAGGGGATAATTTCAAGAACTTATGTATGGTTAAATACGCGTTTCCTTTTCGATATTCATGAAGAAACCAGTGGTGGTGCCATGGATTTGATTGTTTTTGGTCTTTTAATGTAATGGGAAGACTGCCCGTCTTTTTCTTATCGCCTTTTGATTTGACGCCTTCATGCTATCATTTTTTTCTTTCTTTGTGAGATGTTCAACATGCCACATGTTCAAGCCATGGATTTTTTATTTCAACGCAGATTGCTTTTTATTTTTCCAGCAAGCACGGATGAAATTGCAAACACTTGATGAAATCGGCATCGTCCCTTTCAGATTTTCCTTTTCTTTTTGAGGATTTAGGTTTAATTCGTCAAAGTTTTCCTCTCCCGATGCAGTATGTTCCATTATTTTAAATTAATTTCACTTGTTTCTCTCGTGAGTCACCTCCTATCGACACTCAACTTCTACAAGCGATATCTGAACACATTCCATCTTTATTCTCACTTAAAGAAAGCATTTAATCCAAAATGCTAAGGAAATGCTCATACTCAGTTTTTGTTCACACCACCCAATGATCTACGATGTTTCGAAAAACTTGGCTTCATCAAACGGACCCATCCTGTACGCCCCTTACCACTGTTCTTTAGTGTCCCGGCACGCAACGAAAACATCAATCGCTATAGTTTCTACCTGAGAGACGCTACAGTGATTCGGTAAAAGAAAAGTAAGCTGGATGTGTAGATCTTTAGAGTAGACACCCGCACCCATGCCTTCATCCATCTTCCCAGCCAGATTCCCAGATGATTAGGGATGCTGGTAGAGAAATACTTCGAAGAGGATGAGGTCGGTGTCTATGGCTATAGATCTATACCTGTCTAGGATAGTGGAGTGTCCAAAACGAAGTTCGTTCCACATATATTCTGTCTGTCTGTCAACTAAGTATTGGTGAGAGATTGACGAGTATGCTCAGAGTTGCGAAAGAGGTTGTCCTTAGAGCTCCGCAGATACATAGTCATGTCACTAACTGCACTCAACCTAGCGGCTTGCAGTTGATGTTATTTTCAAGCGCAGCTCACCAAATCGCGCATCCATACAGCAGCATGGGTTTTAGTGCTGATATGAATAACCAGTAGACTTCTCGGGGATGTAGGCTCCACTCTCCAGTTGCACCCTATCGCCATTTTACAGAAGTCGAGGAGGCCTTCTTGACAAGTTCCTGGATATTGAGCTTTCAGCCAAACATATAGACATAGCCATTCAGCTTTAAAGGGCTCCCACAAATTGAGGGAGGGTCAATGTCAAACATTTATATGTTCTAGTCAAGAGAACCAGATCCATTTTCTGTGAATTCAACCGGCATTCAGAAGTCCATTTTTCTAGCTTCAAGAAGGCCGAATGCATAGTATCAATAATCGTGGATATAGCATGCGTGTAAGTAGCAAAATCCATCCGCCACCCTGTAAATTTCGACATGAAGACCAATGCCATTTGGATTGCTATCCATCCTCGCTGACTGCGAGGAAACAAAGAAAACAAATGCATCCAGTGAGAATCGATCAGTTATCTACTAAATAATTTCCGATAACTTCATTAGCCAGACATTAGCATGAGGCCCGCTTTCATGGTCGTCCCCGGAAAAGCGAACGCTATTTCCGACTAGCCCCACAGAGTCCAAATCATTCCGCACAAGATTACACAACTTTCACGTAGAACATGTGTCAAACATGTCACATCCGGACGCGGTAAAAGCATCGGTCTGGTCGTCGGTCGTCGTGTCGGCATGCCGGCCGACGCGGTCGCCTTCGGTTCCAACTAAAACTAATTAGTGAAGATTTTAATTCCTTATTAATTAAATCTGTCACATGAACCGAGAGAACAGCTCTTGTACACACCGCCGGTTTGAAAGCCAATACTGTCATTAAGCATCTACCCAGGAGTGCCCGATTGTCCCACAGTACACTCAACGGCACTTGAGTGGTGAAAATTTAATTAGTTCAAATCAATCGGCTCGGATATTAAGTGAATCGGTTTTGCGGTATCGAATGAAATGGCAAGCCGTCTCATTTGAATAAATCGATGAAATAATTTTGCTTCAAGTCGATGGCTTAAGGACCTTTGCTTGGCGGGAATGTGTGCGTGGGCCGTGGGGGCGTTGTTCCGCTTTTGTTACGCCGCTTACCGACTGAAGTTACTCCCTCAAAGGAAAATCGATTGATGTCACGGAGATGTGACCACTTAAGATGCTCGTAACGAGCTTGAGATATGAGACTGGTGACATGGGCCTTAATGTAAATTCCCCTAATAGCTTCATCGTTTTCATATTTATTTAGCTTAGCCCATGGGACCGATATGGATTGTAGTCAAGGTCGACGATTGTGCGACACTCGGCATATAAATCATTTTGTTATCGTCGAATTCGAATGGTGAACATTTGTCACCTAATATCGATTTCAGGCCGACGACGACGATGACAATGGCATCGGCAGTGACAGTGACAGCGTACGATACGATTTGCTGTCCCCCTTTGAGCCTGCTCAGTGGCTGCAGGAAGTGGGCGGAAGACTGATTCATTAGATTGATCGTAAACAAAATCAATCTTTGTTCGGGGTTGTCGTTGTTGCGGATGCAGCTCTGCACCAGACGTGTGTACAAAGGGCAAACACACAGTCTAGTTAGATGGACCGTAAACAGGTAAATTGACGTTTGAGATACATCTCGATTGCTGGGCGCAATGAAGAGACAATGCACAGTGGATTGGTGGATTTGGTGCGTGTGTGCACGGGACATCTTTCTTCGCTTGCCGGAGTTTATGCATTCAACCCGCTTGCTTACCTTGTGCATGAAATGTTTCACTAAATGCCTGCGCGGCATGGCAGAATGCAATGACCTACAATGGAGAAGGTGGAGCGAGTCAATCGAGTCGTCAAGGGGAATGAGACGATGGACGGCGTATAATTGTTGCCCAAAGGATATCCTGTTTATCGCCAGCGAATGACTTGATGTGGTCCATATCCCAGAAAATACGTCCAAGTGAACGAAATCCAAATAACAGATGAAAAAGTAATTGTTTCATCCGGCACAGCGACTCTTTCGAAACCATTTTCCAACGGTACAACGGAAACGGCAAAATGCGAGAGCGGTCATAGAATGGGATGTACATAAGTTGGTTGGCTTAAAGAAAACCAATGGAAATTAAAGTTAGTTGCAAACTTTTGTGTAAGTCAATGCCTTTTGCGGCGAAAGGGAAATCGAGATGAATATGAACTCTTTGCAACGCAGCGAAAGGAGCAAGTTTCAAAAAGATACGAGTCAAGTGCTTCAGGGGAAATTGCTAATTAACTTGTGAAGACACAATCCACAAGAGAGTGATGGGCACATAAAAGAACACCGGGCATAACTCCGGCAGGTGAAACATGCCCACTTCCAGGAAAGACGAAAATAACACTCTTTGGATATAAGTAAAAAGGGTGGATGGATGGAGATGCGCACACAATCACGAAATATGTACCGTCAGAGATATTGTTGATTGGACGTTGTCTTGCTCTGTGCCCCATCTCTCGAAATTGACACAGACGGGGCCAAGGCGAATGCAGAAACTGGCATTGGAATGCGAATTCACCAAATGTACTGTAAATGGTTTCGATAGACGTTTAATCTTATATTCCATTCAGACGGCCATAGGCGACACTAATCAGGCATTAAGGAAATCGAAAACGGACGCATTCTCACCATATGGTGGGTTCCGGGACATAGAGATGTTGCAGGAAAACGAATTGGCAGGACAAGTGCTGGCTCGCCATTAACATTGAATAACGAGATCCACAGATACCAATGGTAGGTGGAACGATATGGAGGGCTAGGCTAGTGTGGAGTTCACTAGGTTAGGTTAGGTTAGTGTGCCGGCCAAAGTCTCACAGCGGGCGTCCATACTGTCATCATTAACTCTCTTAAGACATAACAACATCCCAAGTTGTTTGATTGGCTATCTTGTTCGAATTTTGACTTGTAGTACTTCGACTAATGTAGCTAAACGTAGATTTGCAAGAATATCCACAAGTGCTTCGATATTTTCCAATGATCGGCGGTGCCTACTTGTGATAAGCTAGACCACGCTTGTGATGGCAAAAAATAAATTATGCTAAACACAACAAGTTTTCAATTGGAAACTAGAAAAATAATTGGTTGGTACAAAACGACATTAGTCTCCACAAATTTTGAAACTCTTTCAACTCACAGAAAATACGCTCCGTATTGGCAAGTTTCAAAGGACCCACACACGCCATTAGGCTTGGTTTCAGATTCACCTCACAAACTCACAGGTACCTGGTCTTTATTTTATACAGAAGAACGTGTTCTCCTCAGTTGGTCTTCCTACTTTCCCTGAATCGACGTGTATGACTTCTGGTTTTAATCGCTGTCTTTGAGAGGGATCAAATTTCAGTGCAGAGGAAACATCATGCTGAGTTCGCGACCTGCCTAGAATGCCATCGATGTCTGTACCCCCGACAGTTCACACAGCGTAGGCACAGAAGAAGGGAGCCAAATTTGTGGAACATTAGAGGAAGATTGGTATGTTTGATTAACGATGTGAATAAGTCTACGAATTCGGGTACACGTCGGTGGGGGTCAAGAGTCATAAAAATAACTTGGTACATGTGCGTTTATTGAGTTCACAAGTTGTGAGGTTTCTAGTGTCAAAATGGTAATGTCGATTGAGCAGGTGAACAAGAGAAGCAAGATGCTCGCTAGTAAAACTATGATGATTTCTATAATTAATATGGACGGCAACTATGTAGTGTCTGATCGCCGTTGTTGGAAAGTGTAGATGCCCAGACAATATTACTCGACCCTCGTACTTTTACTATTACTACTATTACTTCTTGTGCACCTTCTTCTAGAGCAAATACAATCGGACTTCGATAACTCTAATATTTGATAATTCGAATGAAATTGGTTGGCAGTAGCTACAAGACTGAAATTTACATCTAATTTGAGTTGGATAACTCGAACCTCGATTACTCGAATGTCTTTATAAATCGAACAGATTAATTTGCTACACCTTGGTAAGTCGCAAGTCTGAAGAGAAGTTTCCGAATTGAGCGCATTCCACAAGTTCGTTTTTATAATGAATCGCTTTCGGTGCACTGCGTCTGTATGTTCATTTGACCTGGTATAACCGACATCGTGCTTTTGGTGAATATTCTGAGCGAGGGGAAGAGGATGGAACTCCCATGATTTTCAGAATGGAACTACTAAATCAAAGAAATGAGGGAGAAATTGAACTGCAGATGTTTTTGGAGCTTGAAAAAAATACCAGAAATAAGTATACAAGGTGTTACGTATGATGACTTTCTGGAGGTGGATGGCGATATTGTTACTCAGAAGTTGTCCACAGATGAAGATAGCGTCGAGTTGTGGTGGTTGAATCAAATCATCCTCAATTATCATCATATCATCAAATCATCAAATATCTCGAGATATTTAGATATGAACCCAAATCTTCTAAGCTCGACAATAACGACGATAGCGGTAATGATGGAAAGAGTATGCGATAATTGATGATGATTTGATTCAACCAGATTCAAAGGAGTTGTACTCATTTTGCGTTCTCATTATATTTAAAAGACTAATGAAACAACAAATGATTCTGTCTTCCTATGGTTTAAGTCCAGTGATGTGTAACAGACTATTTTAAATAATAACTATGCTCCTCTACGTTTTGTTACGTATTATATGGTAAATAGATACATGAATGTTTATATCAATTTTGTACTCGAATTCTTGATAACTCGATTTTTTTTTTGTGGTAACTGGTGGTTCGCGTTGTCGAAGTTCTTCTGTATATGAAATGGTTCCTTGGATATTCGTTTTCAAAAGCGTTCCTTCAAAGTAATGGATGTGTTTATAGCAGAAATAATATCTAATATATAAAATTATCGTGTCACAGTGATTGTAACAAAAGTCCTCCGAAACGGCTGGACTGATTCTTATGTAATTTTATGTGTATATTCAATAGGTCTGAGAATAAGACCTTAACTATATTTCATACCACTAAGTGATAAGGGCGGTCCACCCCAAATATTTTTTTTGATATTTTTTTTGCTTGAACAAAATATTTTGTTTTATTTTTTAGAGAGAGAGATAGATAGATATTTATTTGGTCATAAAATATTTACATTGATTTTAGTTATCGCACAGTATCTATTACAGAGATTTGATACATCATATATCTTACTACTGGAAAATGGGTTTAACTTATAGTGAATCTAAATAAAATTAATAAGAATTAAAACAAACAAACTGAAGGAAAGACGACAAAACCTCCAATAAAAAAAAAAAAATATATATATAAATATATTTCAGTATATGTATGTGTACATAAGAAAATTGTTGTTTCGTATCAGTAAATTAATATCACAAAGGAGCCGTTAAAAGTAGATAAATAAATCAATAAATAAATAAATAAATAAATAAATAAATAAATAAATAAATGAATAAATAAATAAATAAGTAAATAAATAAATAAGTAAATATATAAATAAATAAATAAATAAATCAGTAAATAAGTAAATAAATAAATATATGAATTTTTAAGTATATTAACAATTAATAAATAAAATAATAACATATACTGAACCTTATTCATTTAGGGAATTACAATTTGTTAACTCATTGACTAGCGGATTGTCAGCAAAAGCACATGAGTAATTAAACTTATGTGTCAGTTTCAATATTCTTTTATAAACCAGTTCAACACCCGCTCTTTTGTGAAGTCTTAAGGTTTGTTTTATTTTTTTTTATGATTCGGCATTACAAACTACATACAACCTTAAGTTTTCACTTTTCTGTCACCAACCCTTATGATTAAATAGGGAATATTCAAAATAATCCAGACGCAGTGCGCAACAAAAAAAAAACAATCTTCCATCGCCACAGTGCTAAAACAGTGTATAGTTATCATCTGGGATGAATGTACTATGGCGGACGAACATTCGCTTGGGGTTTTGAACAAGACAAACTATTTTGCGGCACTCTGTATTCTTTGAGGAGATTTCAGAAAACACTTCCCGCCATTCAACGTTTAATGTACGCTGCTGAGGTCAACGCTGGCTTGAAATAATCGTCACTGTGCCGTAATGTTGAAAAAGTAAAAATTCGCGTTCAAGTACTTCGAAATCCATCCGCTGAAATAATCTCAAGACAACTGTTACATATACAGTAAGGTGTTCCTTTAAGTTTCCATTTATATTTACTCCGTTAGGTTAGGTCGAAAGACATAGATTAAGATTAAGTTTAGCTTAGAGTGCCCGCCTAGGGCCAGTAAGTTAGAAATAGAAACATTGTTCGTCTAACTAGTTTTAAGCATTTTTGTCTAGTATGTAAGTTTATTAAGAATTGAAAAATAAAAATGAATTAAAAAAAAAAACTGTTAGATATAGGCGATGGAAAAGTAGGTGTACATAAAAATACTGGATGTATAAAATTGCCGACGGAATTCTGCACAATCATTAAAAAAAATCTTAATTCGTAAAATGCTCTAATTGCTATATTTCTCGATATACACGCACACAATACTTGAATCATGAGTCTCTGACAGGAATTGCAATTTTGGCAGCAAGAGATGTGGACGTCAACGATTTGAGTTTCAAGATACAACAGCTGTTACCAGGCGACTTGGTGGTATAGAAATCTGCCGATACAGTTTGCGATACCAACGAAACTGTAAATTATCCCTCAGAGTTTTTGAACTCATTGGATTTTTAGGGCATTCGCAATGACACTCAATAGGTCTCAAGGCTTTGGGCACACTTTATTTTTCACACGGACACTCAAAAATTTCATGTCTAGTATGTTGTTATTTTTTTAGGCCGTCAACGTTTCCAGCGCTCTATTTCCCTTTCAGTCACATACACACGTCTCCACACACTTATAATAAGTTAGCTAATTTTTAAATAATTTATATGGCAAAACAACGTTTTCCGGGTCAGCTAGTAATATTATATTACATTTTAAACATTTGTGTTTGTTGCTCCTCGCTTTATGGTTTCTTAGAAAGCAAATGATAAAATGCCTTTGGAGACTGAACATTAAAGTGGCAGCTTTGTTTTCAATTAAAGTCTATTCATTTTGACACTTGACAAGCAAAACACGGTTGTTTTTTTCCCGTGATCTATGTCTGAAACACAATAGTGCGTTTGCGCTGGCGTGGCTTGCAACACACATACTTCAAAGGCCAAGCACAAAATATAGCGTCGAGCTGCGTCAGTGGATAATGAGAGAGATTGAGAGGATCGTAATAAAATGTAAGACGTAGTCCATCGCAAGTCATTATTCAACATGTTGGATATTTTTTGACAGAGGGGTGCGCTGTGAGAGAGATTTTCTCCCAGATTGAGAGTATTTTGTATCAACTGTCATTTAAGAAACGAAAACAGCTGATTAAAAATACTGTAATGCCCAGGTAATGACCAAAGTCATTTCAAATGAGTGTATGCAGAAAGGCGGCAATATTTTTCATTTGGTAGATGAGAGAGAGAACAGCTGATAAATTGAGTATTTATTTCAGCGCAGTGCGTCATCGCAACATGAAGTCGGCTGACGCAGCGCACTATTGTGTTTCAGGCATTAATCATATGAGGGACAATATCTCTATTATTTATTTGAAGCTTAAGGCGCTGAAATATTTTAAGCTTAAGGCGCTGATTTTGTCTTCCATTTTCTTCGCCATATCTTTTGAAGAGTTAAAAGGATCAATTTTATACATTTGAACGATTCGTCGATCAGTTCTTTGGCACGTTTTTCATTTTTCGCCTGGCTTTTCAGAAGGTAACTGTGAAATTTCAAATTCTGTTTTATTTTGACGTTTTAATTGCAAAATAATTCTTCATTCTTCCTTGGAGCGATGTCATCCACGACCGATTTATGGAAACTCTACTTTCTCTTATTAAATGGTGCATGAGTGACTCACTGAATTTAAAAGCGGTCGTACCAGAGCACAAGATGTTGAGCGACCAAGACGTCCAAATGATGTGACCATGGGTGAAGTGCTCAACAAAATTCACTGCTGGGCGTTCAAGGTTCATAAGACGGCTTAGATTACTGCAATTTCAAATGATACCATCCTCGACGCCTGTTGGACGATTTGGGTGCGAAAAAAAAAATTGGAAACGTGGGTGCGTTTACCTCCCTTCTGCTAAGAACAGATTCTAGTGAAGATTACAGAAAAAAAGGACACGTAAAGTTAACAACTACTGAAGAATAAATTAAATTTTAGGAAAAAAATAAGTATTTAATTGATTTGTCATTGACTTATGCTATGGAACAGCTCCCTATGTTCCCTGGTCATGGCCCTGTGTGTCGTGCATCATCATCATCTGACCCGCATAACCTATTAAAGGGGTCGTGGGGGTAAAGCACGCACGGGAGATCTCCAGGCAACTCGATCCTACGCCATCGACTCTTAAGGGGTTATGCCCAAGCGTATCCCAAGCGATTTTTGTGGACTTGGTCCAACCAACTCATCCTGGGTCTGCCAAGTGCGACATGCCTCGGAAGTCGTGATGGTGGGGACATTCGTGCTACGTGACCAAATCAACGTAGCATTGGTCTTTCCGTTCAAAGAAGCAACTGCTCAACGTTGTGTTCCTCGCGTACTGCCGTGTTCCTCACCCTATCCCGGCGACTATTCCCACAACAGCACGAAGAAATCTCATCTCAGCAGCTTGTATTCGCAACCTTATACATTCGGTTACTACCCAAATTGCATGACCATAGGCGAGCGTTGGAATACTGAGTTGAAAACCGCTAACTTGGCTTTCACACCGAGCTCGGTCTTCCTAATTACAGATCTCCTTAGTTGTGTGAGAGCTAACCCAGCTTGGCAAATCCTACAGGAAAGCTCAGTGACTCGTGAAGAAGACCCCAGATACTTAAATTTCTCCACCTACATAAATGGAACTCCACTAGCATGTAGAGTGCATTGACAGGCTTTCTGGAAATAACCATAACCTCTGATTTGTCTACGTTAACCTTCATCCCAGCAACGGCACATACGGCCTAAACCGATCGAGTGCGCACTGGGGTTCCATCTGGGAAGATGTGAGAATAACCAAGTCATCTGCAAAAAGAAGATAACTTCCCCTCAACTCTCCCAATGTTAAACATTCCTCACATCGGCTGCACTGCAACATCCAGTCCATATACATGTATAATAAAAAAGAGAGGTGACAAGACGTGTCCCTGGCGAAGTCCAAGGCCCGCCACGGTGAAAGGTGTTGAAATAGCACCGTTAACCCGAACACAGCTGCTTCAGTTTGTGTATAGAGACTGTGTTGTGCAATAATTTAATTTACATATATAATTAAAATAACATACTAACAACCCCTTAAAGTTAATTTGACAAAGGCCTGAATGTTGTTTACTGCAACAACGCAGCGAAACTAAAAACGTTGTAACTACTATCCGCATTAATGATTTATTTCGCGGTGCTTGCAAGTAACACAAAAAGGACTCAAACACTTCCTCGCCCCGGCATGAGGGCGAAAAAGCAAGTAGCTGTTTCTTTCGGTGTGTACATCGTTTATCACCGCACTCAAAGTTCCAGCTCTGCAAGCTTATAAAACTCTTTGATTTCCAGTCACGGACAACCGTCTGCCCAGCGAATGCAACGAACAGAATTCAAGAGTCACTGACTTTCAACAAGCTCATCAAATCATTTCTTACGAGTGCATTATAAATTATGTATCCTCCTCTATTCGCATTCAAGCCGGTTTAGAAATGTCCTTTTCTTCTAAGCGAACTTAAATCAAAGTAAAGTCCTCTTCAAAGTGTACAGCTAACATCATAAATCGTCACCAAATCATGCTATTTTGCCACAGCTGCCGGGTGCTCTCGCCTTTTGCTCGACACCACAGCGCCCAGGCAGTGTCGTACATCCCCGTACTCCGTACCCTCTCTGTCACCGTGGTGTCGTGTCGCTCGCAACTTTTTACAATTTTCTCACCTGTCAGCGAAATAATTCGTCATAATTCCAGCGCAACACAGAGTCACACCCTCCAGCCATTACAGGCGACAACAGCATGACACTACTGCCATCCACACCTCCGGCATGGAGACGCCAGTCGCCCCGTAATTACAATAAGTAGGTTCTCAGTGAATTCATCTTCGTTCAGTTCACGCAGCTGCTTGGACCGGACGATGAGCGGTGATGTGGATGTCTCATGGCCACGACACCTTCAGTCCCCTTCGCCCCAACCCCCACCACAACCTGCACACCAACGCGCCGCGCCGGTTAGCAGACGGCTTTCGCAACTCTTGCTTTGTCCACATTAATTCCATGCCGCAGGAACAACATGTTAACCGAAATAAAGTCCCTCGAGAGGTGTTAACAAGATTTCGCTGTATGATAACTCGGAGTGCCCCAACTGAGTGGGCACTTGGCCGGGAATTAGTGCACGGACGGCGCGTGAAATTCCTCGGGGAGCGGTTGCGAAAGGCAGAGAAGCAGAGCCAGCCTTGCACGCGCATTTTATCGGACGGGGGTAAACTGCAACATTTACACAGTCCGGCATCGCGCATCACATCTCGCTGCCCGGGAACTCAGTGCCGACCTTTAATTTTGCCCACACTTTGATTGAGCATGATTAAAGGAGTGCTCCTTATGCGGAGGTGATTATGTGGTCGGGTATCGGTGGACGGGATGTTGTTAAACGCCTGTTCCAAGTAAATTGTGGCGATTGTGTGTGTGTTTCTGTGTGCGCATCAGAGTCCAATTGATGATACTTGACTCAGGTGTGGTTTAATTACTATCCCACTCCGCGCGGATGGTCAGAGTACATACATTCACGGATACACACCCCAACACCTTAGGTGTTAATTTATTCGTTTCGCAAGGCGGTTGGGGGAAATCGGATACGCTGCTCTTGGCACAGACTCTTGTGCTCATTTTGATTAATTTGCCGCAATCAAGATGTGTGGTGAGTTAGCAAGCGATGAGCAAAAGCGAGCCGGAGTCCTTTTTTGGTGAAACGGGATGTGCTCCATGGACTGCATTCCGCACAGCTCGGCATCAAGATCAAAGGCACAACACACTCGTCGTCTCTCGCGCGAGGCGTGGGTTTAATGAACACTCGTTACGAGCTTCAAGGATCCGCAGCTCAATTAATGGTCTTGCACCGCCACGCCATGATACCGTGACGAGGTGGAGCGACGCTCTATGAGGTGTTAACTCAATAAGACTAATTTTATGGATCTGTTCGCACGTCATTCCGCGTCTGCGGGAGGATGAGTTGATGGCTTAATTGCTATTCGCGTACATGAGGGTTGGAGAGTGTTAAGCCAGATTGAGAGCGCAGATATTTCTATTTCAGTGTGAAACTGATACTCTTTGGCGCCAAAGAGGAGGATAAATTATGACGTTGTAATGAAGTGAAATTAATCTCGTCAGCAACATAATTTTTGTGCTGTCAAACCAATTGCAGTCCGATTGAAGTATCTGCATGAAATGAGCTCTCCGAATTGGCCATGAATTCAATTCTACAAGCGGCTACGCAGTCATTATTGATTTATTGAAATTAAAACAGATCACCGATCACTGATCACATTGAGTGACTTCGATTGCGGACTTAATCGATTAGCTAATCAATCGATTTTCCAGATGTTGATCTGACGGTTAGCGTGTATTTTCAAATTCGATCAATCATTTCAGATCGCTCGATCGACCGATATAAATTATAATCTCTGCGATCGATCAATTGCATCGAGCGTAGAACAATTGGCTGATTAATCAGAGAAGGCGCTAGTTTCCGGATTGCACGATGAGTTGGTAATTGCTGCAGTTGCAGTCGATGAAGATGGATGAATCCGGTTGAAGGTTGTCCAAAAATATGTAGTCAATGAGGGTCAGCCTTGAACCGTGGTGTAGCGTTGTTTATCAAATCTTCTATCAGCGCGAAAACTACTGTTTCGGCGTTCTTATCTGCGATAGAAATCATATCGTTCTCTTTCTATTGAGATACGTTGTAAAATGATAGACAGACTGAGGTTCGCCTGAGTGTCACCGTCGAGGACATGGGGGGAAAGAGGAAGAGACTGTGAGTGTTTGGAGGATTGGTTGTGCGTTACACAAGAAAAGGAAATATATGTTTGCAAGAAACTTAAGGCTGTATTTACCATAGTAAGAGTGGTGCGATTTCGGTCAAGTATGCGCCGTTTTGTCGATTTTCTTTTGATATCGCTTTTGAGGTAATGACATTATCCCTCTCTCCTTAAAGCCCACGTCCCCATTGGCGAAAAGCTGAGACAGTTTGGTTTCAAACCTCTCTCGAGGCTTTACACGAACAAAATCGCTGGCCATAGACAGGAACAGGTGGTAATCTCCTGGTACTAGGTCCGGATCTACCAACCAAGCTTTCGGAGCTACTGGGAAGCTGCTGCCGATGTGATGGATCACAATTCCTCTCCTATGGTGCACAGATGGCCTCTTCTGAGCGATTGCTTCCTCCAGGCTGTACAATTGCTGACAACAAAGGTCCGAATTAAGAGTTGTATAGTAGCAGATTAGCTTCGAGCAGATGATTCTCTGCGAATCCCACCAAACCACAGTAAGACTCTGCTGGTCTGGCCATCAATCCTGGCTTGGCCATCGTTTGCGCCGACTCGACAACGACCATTTTCGATTGACGCTTTTGCGATTCAGCAGTGATTCGCGGGTAGGAATTCGGTCCATGAATTTCCTTGGGGTTAATTTTTGTGGTACCCACATATGGAGACTCGACGATTTTGATGATTTTATCGACATTTTCGACAATTGGTCTTCCAGAGCGCTGTACATCTTTGACATCGAAATTACCAGAACGGAATCATAATACTATTGAATTCCGTATTCATCAGCATTTATTACGTACGAGGTGCGTGGATATTATTGATTAAAGCCCGTGTGGTGCAGTTCGATGGCAGAGCCATTGTTCCGTAAAGCCCGTATGACACTACCTTGCACGTTTTTAATTCAGCTTGGCGGAAAAGAGGCACCATTTATTCACTTTATGAGTACACGGTACATGCATATGTGTATTGTCTGTACCTCGGTCTGTATGTTTTTGCTTTTAAAAAAGAGAAATCAGAAGAAATGCCAAAAAACAAGCTCCTAGTGGCTGAGAAATGTAGGACGGGTTACATTTTCAATCAATTTGAAATCTGACGTTGACAGTGTGTCTGATTATTTACAAGGAAAAGAGAAGAGTCAGAGAATTTTGGCTTTACCGCTTTTATTGACTGTACTGAACTGAAGAGGAGTACTCACAACACAATGTCTTTTATATGTTTAACCCATTCGAATATCACCGTTTCGAATAGATCATACGATCGGATGGTAACAGGATGTTATGTACATAATGTAAATTGGTGTTCACACTTGTGTTTAAAAGTCAACAAACATTTTTTTTATAATTGTCCAAAAGTGTTTGTAACAAAACTCTTTCGAAACGTGTTTGTGTGTTTTCAGTAGTTGCGAGAATAGGACGTAAGCTAATTTTCATCCCCCTAACTGATAAGGGTGGTCCACCACAAACATTTTTTTTTATTTTTAAGACATTATTTTTATTTTTAAGGTAACATTTTTTTGTTTATTTTTAAGACAGTCTTTTTTGTTTTAATTTGCTTATGATTCGTCAAACGAAAACATTGTTGAACCCAGCATTTTGAATGGGAAGTTCCGAGGAGAAGATGTATTACTACCGCAAATCCCTATTATTCCCACAGATGTTCGGGTTCAATTTCTATTAGATTGACATTCGCAATGACAATCAATAAGTCTCAAGACTAAATTATGTCTGTTTGTGGCTAAGATTTGCGCACTCTGGCAGATGCCTAAAGATGGGCTCTTTAAAAATATCTTACACTCCATTACTCTAAGAGACTGATCATTTTTTTTTAAATTGTCATAATTGAAGGCGATGTAATTTTAAATTTGATAGTTAAACTAATAACAGTACAATGAACTGACAAAATTAAAGTTTGTTGTTTTGTTATTTTCACAGCACTCCATTCATCTCTTAGTCATATACACATCCCCACACACTTACAATCCGTTTGTTATTTTTTTTAACTGACTATCAAAATATTCACTACAATTAATTTATTTAAAAAAACAAAGTTTGTCGGCTAGTTTCAATATAATATTTTTCGTACGGCTCTAATTTCTTTGAGTTAAAAAAAAAAAAATGCCGTCAAAAATTTAGTGTCATACGATCTTAACCGCGAAGAACTTGGTTTCAGTAAATCGATGGCCCAGCGCCAAAAATTGCCTTCCTAACTTAATTGTAAGCTTAAGTTTCAAAAAGAAAAATTAAATTACAAGTTGTATGCAGTATTTGACAATATTTCACAAGAAAGAGTTATGTATTATTTCTGGTGCGTTGCAGCCCGTAGAGGGTTAAGGGCGGGCCTAGCTCCTACAGCAACCATTCGTGTTGTGCGTGCTATTGTTTACCTACAAGTGCAACGAGCCTACAGTCTTATGCACAAATTTGAGAAGCTTTTTCTAGACAGTTATTACTATTAGCATTGTCAGTCAGTCGAAAGATGAGGGACCGTGAAAATTATTTTCGCTCGCAGCGGACGGGAATTGGACCAGGGCAGCGAGGTTAAGTTGAATACGCTCGACACGCATGCCATGGCAACCACAGTTGCTTCAAGGCAGACGGAAATTCCTACATAACTTGAAAAAACTTTGCATAAACACTAAAGCCACATAAGTCCACGTTGGCGGTGGAATAGAGGAAGGTGTGCACGGGATTGCTGATGTGCACGGAATTTTAAAACCAACAGCTTGCACATTGTTTACAAAGTTTAAACCTTTTAGTGTAGTGTACACGATTCAAGGCAGTTACAAGCAACCTATTATAAATTTGAACATTTTGCTCAATCCCCGAGTAATTTTGAATAGCCATAGGGGCCAAAATCAACTTAAAAAATATTAGAAAGCGATGTTGGAATGCTAAAAGTGGCAAGCCAAAAGCACTTACGATTGCATCCAAAAAAAGCAAAAGATGTCACAAAACTTGTATCCAGACTAAAATTCCACCTCAATCCTTCTTCTTTGGAGGTGTCTATGACTGAACCAACTGCAGAATCAGCCATTCTCGAATTATCAATAAACGTAATATTTTAATTTGACTACATGCATGTGTTGGAAAATATAAAAGCACTTACCACAGCTTCGCTGCTTTAAATTTTGCTATGCAATGCCTCGAATGTATTTGCAGTCCCAGTTAACACACTACTTTCTGCTTAATCAGCACACGCGCCGCGTACATGCAACATTGCAACATTCATACGTCTGCTCGTATTTCTTAGAATGTGCATTTGCACCGGATCAGGTATAATATTCCCGTCTGGAATATTTTCCCATGATATTGAATTTGCTATCGGTGCACTTTTAGGCTATAAGTACTTGTGTATTATGAAATGTAATTTAGAGTTAAGTGTGAATCGAATAAAGAGACATCAGTCTCCCTAAAAGAATATTTTTTTCATATTCTAACCACGATAATTCGTAACTGGCGCCCGAGCAGGGACCTGATAAGTGCTAAACAGTGAAAATATTTAACACTTCCCATTAGAACAGTGATAATACACGAGTTTTTGATCCATAGAAATACAGTGAAAATTGTGAAAGTTCAGAAATTCAGCACTTCCCGTTGGAACAGTGATAATACACAAGTTCCATAAGTATCTTGAATGTTGTGAAAAAACACTTATCGTCAGATCAGTGAGGAAAAAAGTGAAGCATAGTGATCGAGCAGTTGTACCGCAGTAAGCCGCTTGCAACCTTCAACGCAGACAGCCAAAAAGGAGTAATACACCTCGTCCAAGAGCAACACCACAACATCAGTTCCAGGTTCCAGACACGCAATGAAGAGAATAATAATTTCATTGTAAGTCACAATTCAAATTCTACTTAACTCTCAACAATTTTTTATAAAAATCTATTGTCCATTACTATATATACATTAAGCAAAACAAATATTTAAGTCACCTCTCTAAGAAATTCATAAGAGAAAAAATAAATATAATAATTAAAGAAGAAAATTTGTAAATCTCATTTAGTGAAGCAAATAACCAATAGTCTAGGTATTAAAATTAACACACATTGTAATACACCATAGACACTAGGTTAGCTAATCCAATCAATATAAGAACAATAATTCATTATACATATAAATAAATAAATAAAAACAAGGTAAAATGGAAGCGATTCAACAAGCCATTGTACAGCTTACAGGAGCAGTAAATGCTCAGATTGAATCTATAAAAAATATTGAAAGGAGACTTGAAGCCTTGGAAACAAGGACACAAGAGATATCCACAACACAACTAACACTTCAATCTCCTAGAAACGAACAGGAATTGAAGGAGATAAGCAAATTGCCAGACAGCGTAAAAGAATTACAAACATTCGATGGAAATCCCATCCAGTACATATCCTGGATCCACAACGTGGAAAATATATTAAAGGATTATGAAATTGTGAAAGACAAGCCCATCTATCGAGCAATACTACAAAGCATTAGACAAAAGATTAGAGGTGGAGCAGAATCTGCACTTATTTCATATAATATATTCGACGAAGATTGGTCGGCGATAAAAAAATGCTTATCCCTCCATTATGCCGACAAGAGGGATATAAGAACTTTAGAACACCAATTAAATACGCTAACTCAAGGAAATTCAAGCATAGACGAATTCTACGCAAACGTGAATCATCAATTTTCCTTAATAATCAATAAGATAAAAACGGAAGACTACAGCACGGAAACCATTAACGCGCTTATTGAGAATTACAGAAACCGTTCACTTGATGTCTTCATTAGAGGATTAAATGGGGATCTCTCAAAGATTTTGGTTATCCAAAAACCACAGACGCTACCAGAGGCATATACCTCTTGTTTGGAGATCCAAAACCTCAATTATCGGAACATGGCGATACATCAGAAAAATGCGTACAATACAATAACCGCTCCAGTCAATCAGATATTCGCAACACCACCAAGACAAAGTCAATCAAGGCTAGTACCTACGCCACCTCCACAGAAACCGTTAACACTACAACAAAGGAACATGGCGTACAACATCCAACATAGCCAAAACAATCGATATCAGCGAAATCAGAATGTTCTTCCACCACCAAGGCCAACTCAGCCGAAACCGGCAGTTCCAATGGAACTTGACCAGTCCGTACAAACAAAACAGATCAACTATATGAATAGGCCAGCGTATAATCAACGTAACCATAACCAACCCAGTTATAATCAACATTTCAGAAACGATTCCGTTAATGTGCCACAGAAACGACAACGATTGTACAATATCGAAACCCAAGAAGAGTCACAGTATCTTGATGAATATGAACAAGAGTACGAGGAGGAGAACATGCATGAATGTGAGACAGAGCAGGCAGAAGAAGAACCATCGGAAGTAAATTTTATGATAGGAGCCTGTCTAGCATACCATACATAAATTACGAGACTAGCAATGGCAAAATACTCAAATTCCTCATCGATACGGGAGCAAATAAAAACTTTGTACGACCCGAGTTAGCCACCAATGCAAAACCAGCCCAAAAGCCTTTCAAAATAAAATCGGCCGGAGGAGAAATCCAAATTGACAAAAAAATAACTGGTAAATTCTTTGAAAGCATTGGAAATAACACTATAATAGAATTTTTTGTTTTACCTGGTCTAACTTCATTTGATGGTATCATCGGAGATGATACGCTCAAAGAACTAAAGGCAATAATAGACCGAAAAAACAATATACTGAAAATAAAACCTAACATTAAAATACCACTACAAGAAAAAGAATCAAAACAAGTAAACAATTTAGAAATTAGAGACAGCCATTTAAATAATAGGGTAAAAGAACAGATTAGAGCCATAGTAAATAAACACAGGAAAATTTTCGGAGCAGTTAATGATAAAGAAACTATCGATACAGGAATCAAAGCAGAGATAAAAACATTCACAGATGAGGCCATTTATACAAAGTCCTACCCATATCCCATTAACATGAGGGAAGAAGTGAATAAGCAAATTAAACAACTCTTAGAGGACGGTATCATAAGACATTCGAAAAGTCCATATAACTCACCAATGTGGGTTGTACCGAAAAAAATGGACGCATCAGGAACGCGCAAATACAGGATGGTAATAGATTTTAGAAAGATCAACGCTGTAACTATACCAGACACATATCCCATACCAGACATATCCAACACTATCGCAAGTTTAGGGAAATCAAAGTATTTCACGACTATCGATCTAACATCGGGATTTCATCAGATCAGGATGAAAGAGTGCGATATACAAAAAACAGCATTTTCCACTATGAACGGAAAATATGAATACACTCGTCTACCATTTGGGCTGAAGAACGCCCCAGCAATCTTCCAACGAATGATAGATGATGTTTTGAAAGAGTACATAGGAAAGATTTGCTTTGTATATATTGACGACATAATAGTGTTTGGAAAAACGGAAGAGGAACACCTAAGGAATGTAGATACAATATTCGAAAGATTAAACCAGGCCAACCTAAAAGTAAATCTGGATAAAACTGAATTCTTAAAGGAAGAAACAGAGTTCCTAGGATATCTCATAACAAGCAAAGGCGTAAGACCAGATCCGAAGAAGATCACTGCTATACAAAGGATAAAACCCCCAGAAAATCTAAAGGAACTGAAAGGTTTCCTTGGATTGGCATCCTACTACAGACGATTCGTAAGAGACTTTGCCAAGATTGCAAAACCCTTAACGAATTTAACGAGGGGGGAAAAGGCCCAAATAAGAGCCAATCAATCACGGAAAATCAGAATTGAACTGAAAGCCGAAGAATTGAAAGCATTTAAAAACCTGAAAGAACTCCTAATATCATCAGAAATCCTCATTTTCCCAGATTTTGAGAAGCCTTTCGTACTCACGACAGACGCTTCGAACACAGCCATTGGAGCAGTACTTTCGCAGGGAGAAATTGGAAAGGATCGACCTATTGCATATATTTCTAGATCATTGAACAAAACCGAGGAGAACTATGCTGTCAACGAGAAGGAGATGTTAGCGATAGTTTGGGCCCTCGACAATCTACGGAACTATTTATATGGCGCAAAGAAGATAAGAATATTAACTGACCACCAACCGCTTACCTTCGCATTAAGCAATAGGAATACAAACGCGAAGCTAAAGCGATGGAAGGCTAGGATAGAAGAATATAATTACGAGCTTGTTTATAAACCAGGGAAGTCAAACAAAGTAGCCGATGCACTATCGAGACTAAAACTTGAAGTCAACAATCTAAACTCATCCAGTTCGCAAACAATGCACAGCGCAGAGGAGGATAGCTCGGATCTCATCCCACATTGCGAAGCTCCATTGAATGTATTCCGAAACCAACTTGTCTTTAGAGAAGGCAGCGATATATGCGCATATGAAGAACCCCATCCAAATTATCATCGACACTATATTGGACTTCAGGAAATCACAAGAGAGAAATTAACCCAAACATTAAAGGAAAAACTTAACCCAAACACTCTAAATGGCATAAAAATCCCGGAACATCATATACAACTTTTACAGGAAATCTACAGAGAAAACTTCAGTAAATATAGAATCAGAATAACCCAAAGAATAGTCCAAGACTTAACTAATCCAGACAACAAACTACGAGTCATTCAGCAGGAACACAGCAGAGCTCACAGAAATTACAAAGAGAATAAGGACCAGATTCTGGAGAAATACTATTTTCCAGGAATGGCCAACATGGCAAAGAAGTACGTCCGGAATTGCGAAATATGTAATTCCAGCAAGTATGATAGACACCCATCAAAACCAGAAATGCAAGAAACCCCCTTACCTACATACCCATCAGAAATATTACACATGGATATTTTTGAAATAGATCACAAAAAATTCATAACCTGCGTAGATAAATTTTCGAAGTTCACAAAATTCTTCCACATAAAAGAGAAATCTGCCATTTATCTTAGGAGTAAAATAATAAAAGCCCTACATTTCTTTACAGTACCAAAGGTTTTGGTAACAGACAACGAAAGCAGCTTCATCAGCCCAATAATCTCAAATTATATAAGAACATTAGGTATTGAACTCTATCTTACCCCACCACAAAAAAGCGAAGTGAATGGAAGTATAGAAAGAGTACACTCAACAATAATAGAATTAACTAGATGTCTCAAGAAGGAATACCCAGATCTGACTATGAAGGAAATAGTTAACATAGCAGTCGACCGTTACAACAATTCAATCCATTCGGTAACCAAGAAAAAGCCAAGCGACGTTTTCTTAGGAAGGATTCAGAGGATAAACTATCAAAATCTTATCGACTTCCAAGCTAGAGTGAATGAGGACCTAACAGAACTTATAAAAAAGAACCAAAGAAACAAGATCAGCAGGGAAAATATAAGCAGAACTAAGCCAAAGAAATATCAAATTGGAGAAATAGTGTTTGCAGCAGTAAAACGCAGAGATGGAAAACAAAAGCCCCTATACACGAAGGAAAAAGTGGCAAAAGACAACCGTGTCACAATCCTTACCGAAACCGGAAAAAGAGTTCACAAGTCTCAAATAAAAAACATCCCTAATTAAAAATACATTTCTCTTTATATTTTAGGTCAATCCTAAGTTGGGCATTTGGCATGATCAATATATATGAGTACAACACACCCATCGTAACATTGAAACAAGGAACCGGCAAAATCATTAACGGAAATTTTAGGATGGTACACATCATTAACCTAACGGTCTATGAAGATATAGTAAACAACATTATACCTACAGTTAAAAACCATATCGATAAAACCAGCATCCTTCGTCCACAACTTCTCTACCAAACTCAGCAAGTGGAAAGCTTATTAAAGAAACTGCAGCGAAAAAACTCAAGAAAAGCCAGATCAATAAATTGGATCGGATCCGCTTGGAAGTGGATAGCTGGAAACCCAGACGCAACAGACTGGGACACCTTATTGAAAACCCAGAATACTGTCATAGAAAACAACAATAATCAGTACAAAATAAATGAACGCCTAACCGCAGTGACAAAAGGAATAATGGAAAACTTCAATAAAATTATCCAGAGAGTAGATGGCACAAGCATCGATAAATACGAACAAATGATGTACAACAAGATCACAATACTCAAAGAAGAAGTTAATGAAATTGCATTAGCCGCTCAATTAGCTAAGAAAGGAATTGTGAACACCAATCTTCTAGACAAAACAGAAATTCAGGAAGTACTGTCGCAAATAGAGACTCTTCCGTACAACAACGAAGTGGAAGCCGTCGAGTATGCTGAACCAATTATGCTTCAGAAGGGATCACTGTTACTCTATATTATATCCCTACCGAAAACAGAAGCTAAGGAATACAATCACCTTTTAATCAGGTCTACAGTCAAAAACAACAAACGAATCCATTTTGAAACCAACGAACTGCTTACAACCCATGATGAACAGTACGGCATTATAGAAACGTGCACGAAAATGCGAGACATAATGATCTGTAACGAAAACCAACTTCGGAAATTATCATCAGATCATTGCATTACTCAGTTATTGAAGGGAAAGAATGCCGGATGTGATCATCAGTTTTATAGGAAACCAATCATCGAACTTCTTACTGATAACACAGTTTTCTTGACGAATTTCAATGGAACCCTGAACCATGAGAATGAAACCAAAACACTTGATGGAACTTTCCTGATACAGTTCGATAACGACACCATAGCAATCGACGATAGAACCTTTACCAATAAAGAAGTTAAAGCTTTCCAAATTTTACCACCTATAATCCAAACTAACTTAACAATTAAAGATATGAAATTAGATTTAGAATATTTACATGATTTACATTTAGAAAATATAAGAAAAATACAGAAATTTTCTATAATAAATAACATGTCATTTATTTCCGATTTAATTACATACTTATTAATCATTAGCATTGTACTAGTTATAATATATAGACTTAAAAATAAGAAGGAAAAAGAACCAAAGCACATTCAATTACCATTCGTAATACCCCAGGTAAATGACCCCTATCCGCGTCCTATCAAATTAAATTTTTGACCTACGAGTCGTAGATCTTTAAGCAGGGAGGAGTTAACACACTACTTTCTGCTTAATCAGCACACGCGCCGCGTACATGCAACATTGCAACATTCATACGTCTGCTCGTATTTCTTAGAATGTGCATTTGCACCGGATCAGGTATAATATTCCCGTCTGGAATATTTTCCCATGATATTGAATTTGCTATCGGTGCACTTTTAGGCTATAAGTACTTGTGTATTATGAAATGTAATTTAGAGTTAAGTGTGAATCGAATAAAGAGACATCAGTCTCCCTAAAAGAATATTTTTTTCATATTCTAACCACGATAATTCGTAACTTCCCTGTTGCATATTTCATTCACATTTATTCATATCATCATCACGACCAAATTTCCTGAACCCGCGAACTAGAGATCCAAGAAATATTTTATTAATATATTATGTAAACAATTTATTTTGTTTATTAATTTCTTTCAACAAACTTGTGTGAAAACAGTTGTAAGCTACATGTCCATCGCAAATCCTATGCGGCGTATTTTTTTAACACTTGTGGTTAACAAGTTTTTTCTGTCTAGCATTCTTAACACAAATTTGTCTGTAACGTGTTTTTGATTTACGAAACAAGTACAAATTTGTGTGTATAATTTGTAGTTTGGTGAATGGGGCACAGAAGCGGCTACTTAACTTGCTTGGGTCGGCGCTAGCTGGTTTTAATAATAGCTAGTGATAAAGGATTGACGCAATCCGATCTTTGTTCAGCGATCAGACTTATGGATCGCCATCTTGAGCTCGCTGGTACTGAGAGACATGCCGAGTTGCATTGCACCGAAACGATGTTCGACGCAAGTATACCTTCAATTAGACTTCCAATGTCAAGACTCGTCTTTGCTGGCTGGTGCAGCTTTATGACTCTGATTCTTGGTGCGGAGAGGACAGAGTCTGCATTCACCCTGTGTGTCAACCAGGACATTTGAAGCATGTCTTGTGTCAAGAACACAAAGATTTGGTTGGCAGTTTGAGCGTTCGAAAATCATTAGGGTGCTGTATGAATTCTTTTGCGAAGGTATCTCCAAAAGCTTTATTCAGTCTGTGAGTCGCAAGTCGCTATCTGTAAGCGTATCTTGGAGGCTGTGCATTCCATTTACTCCCCAAAGACATTTTCCTTGCTCATTTTGGTATTGATTCGATTTTAGTCGGCTCCATAGTACATCCATGAGTTCATATTGATCCTGTTTGAAAGAATCTTCAGCTTAGTCGGTAGTAGGGGAGTATACACATATAAGGTTGATTTTGTCGAATCTACCTTGGATGTGGATTGTTGTCAGGTGAATTATTATCGGCTTAGTGTCGATGACTAGGATTCAGAAAGTTCGTCTTATGCTTGCCATGAATGTTAAGACTGCGAGATAATTGTCTAAAATGTTGTAAAGTTTTCCCTGGAAAGTCCAGTCCATTTTTTATTTCAAGACTTTGTGCAAAATTTTGTCAGAGGCTTGGGCGCTTTCAACACAAGTTGCTGCCAAAATTACAAGTTTATTCAAGCTCATGAATGACTAGTTAAATGAAACGGATTTTCGACGAATGTTCGACGAATCTTTTATCCCTACACCTCCGGAAATAAGAAGGTGTAGGGATAGAAGAATTTCTTACATTTCGTCACAGGCAAATATTTTCGCTCGGGTGCAGAGAGGGAGGTGATCTAGATCTCAGATCTTCCTTAACCACATTCCTTATGGCTATATGACACTATGTTCTTTTCCTATTATTCATGAGATAAACAAGAAATATTGAAATAAGCCACTAAGTTAAAGTGTGTACGCAGTAGGCTCATAAATTGGAAAAGAGACACACAATTGATTAAAAATTGTAACCTATCCATATTGTTGAGCCGCAGGCAGCTTGTGTTGGGCGTTTCATCCCTTTTCTCAGGGTCTTCTCTGTTTGAAAACCAAATACATACCATGGTACAGACAATACGCATCTACAAGTACCTTGAACACAGACTGTGTATAGTCCTTCGCAATAGAATTATTGCCTCTTTCCAAGAAAGACTTGTTGTCTCTTCTAAAAATATGCAATATATTAAAAAAACGTAGTCGCTTACGGGCATCAATAATAATATTAATATAATAAAAATATAGTGGTTTTGTTGAGGAAGTCTCAACTACCAATCAGACAAGCTCAGGACGAATATGCTGCAAATTAAGCGCTCGATACATATCGCATCTTCAGTGCCATAGAGCGATAAGTCTAAAAATAGTACCTTAGAGTTAAGGATATGGAATTTTAGAGATTAAATTTCGAATTATCGAGATTGGAATGTAACTATATAAAGAGGCGAGCAAAACTGTATACATCATTTTATCTTTCGCGGTTTTTCAGCAATCAAATTGGTTCCTTACGACGAATTTGATTGAAATTTCAGAGCTGATATTTTATGTAATAAGCAAAACATAGAGGGATCAGTGAAAGCAATCGTGCAATAATAACGGCAGAAATAAAATAAAAGCCGAGCTGATCTCAGTATAGTTAAAAAATTATCGAGTAATACGCTTTTTGTATAAAAAAATGTCCCAGACATCGTTATCCTCATCTTTAATGTATTTATTATTATATTATTTATTTATTGATTCCATCTAATGGCTTATGGTTGGTTTTTGGCTAAATGATTCTTAATAGTTGAAATTCATCAGCCATCTGTAGCACTCAACAGGAAATACAAAGAGCGATAGTTTTAAATGTTTCTACCATTTTTTACCAAACTGAGCAACCATGTTGTGCTGCCATCGTCAGCCCAAGACCGAATGCATTCAAATGTGAGAAATTTCGCACAAAACTTTAAAAAAGAACACCTCCCTCACCGTCGTCTTTCGCCTTCCCGTCCTGCATTTGCAGAAAGAAAAAGAAAAGCACAGCAGCAAGACAGAGGTGAACAAGATACAAAAAAGAACGTTGAAAGGAAACCCGACTAAAGAAATCGAAACTGGGACAGACACTCGCAGATGATTGATTTACTATTGGAAAAAAAACTTTACCATTTTTCCCTATATTAATAAAAGTTTTGCAGTCGAACGCAAAAGTGGAGGCAACCATCCAAAAAAAATAGAAAAAAAACGACACCAAGCGTTAAAAGAATGGCAAAGAAAACTTGAAAACTTCACGGTTCCTCGTGAAACTTTAGATAGCCATCCATCAATCAAACTTTCTGCGAGTGCTGATACACTGAATGAACCGCACTTGGGCCCATGAATGTAGTTTAAACTCGCAGCCAGACATACACGTCCCCAAACAAAACTTAACCTTCCACAAATGACATACGAATGTGTGTCAATGATAGAGATGTTGTCAAAAGCGTGTGCACTGTGTAGGCCTGAGTTCCACTGTTAAACGTGGGGAACAACACTGCCGCTGACCGTTGTGCCCAATTAACACAATGTTGGCTGTTGCTTCAGTGTGACAGTGCAGAGGTTCCACAAAATGTTGCTGCTTTTGTTGGCCATGTTCGAGGCATGCTATTTATGTCTGTTAAAGGAAACACATTCATGTTGCAGCAACATCTTGTTCAATCTGTTAAAGTTTACAGAGTTCATTCCCGGTGTTCACTCTCTCTCTCTTTCTCTCCGTCTCCATCACTCGCTCTATCGCTGTGAATATTTCTCTCGTTGTGGGGATACACCTGTTCATCGGGGCTGGCGCTCACGTAGACTGCGTGCTTCGATTGCGGTAGGTCTCCTCGACGTTCGAGTTCGAAACAATGACACTACACACACCCACACAGACGCACACCTCAAACAACATTACTTAGTAGACGAACACGCTTCTCCCTCAGAAGTTGTGATAGTTACTGCGAGCTAAGTCGATTCAACGACTGGAAAATCGATAAGTTACTTATGATTTGTTTGAGGTTAAGTTTTAATGATTCGGACTCATCAGCAGGTAGTTCGCCGTCACGCGATTTAGTTCGCTGAAGTCGACAGTTTTCGCTGGCCATGCTCCACTCGAGTTTTTACTTTCAACGGGCAAATTCTGATTTTGTCATCTGGTATGCCTACATATATTTCTTTAGAGACTTCAGGGGTGGGTTGCGGATTGGCTTCATATTCTTCTTTTTGGGGTTGGATCTCATGTACATGGCGGCACATTTGTAGTTCTTCTTCAAAGAGAGTTGGTCCTGCACTAAGTACACGTGCAATGGTCATCGCTTTGGGCAGCTACTTGAAATTTCGATTCTTGACTAAACGTGTCCTTCTTTTTTTTTAAAGCAATTGTGTCTTAGTTGTCATTTATTCGAGTTCATAAATTAAAGTTTGCCATTAACAACAAGTTAACTTAAATATCATTAGTTCATGTCCAAGCGTATATTTTATATTTATTTTATATTCTAGAAGGAAAAATTCTGATCGACTTTTGTTGTTCGACTTTTCATATAACTCACCTGGGTATGTGACTTACCTTCCATCGCTGACGGTCTGCCACTCCCGAATACTGACGGCAGTCCTGCGTAGGCGATGACATGGGCTCTCTACCGGCGATTCAATCTTCCTTTCCTTCCCGTAACAGGACGCTTTGATTCGAAGAACCTCTTGCTGTAGCATTGTTTTTCATCCTGAGCCAAGCAAGTGTAGTCGACGGATGTTTGGCTTCCCGGCTACACTTGTGTTCTCCTCCATTCACCTCCATTGCAGACAAGACCGTATACCCACTGAAAAATTGAACTATGGCATCGACTCTTAATAACAAGAACTGGCATAATAATGGTTTTCTAGAGAAGCGTTTCTCAAATGGTGTTCCGTGGATTCCTGCGGTTGCGTACCAATTGTCAAGGCTTAAACAAGTGTGTGCAGAAGACCCGGCTTTCCTGGAAAATTCCGGTTTCTCGACATAAATTCAACTATCCCGCCGGACATCTTAATTCCCAAGCGTATATTTTATATTTATTTTATATTCTAGAAGGAAAAATTCTGATCGACTTTTGTTGTTCGACTTTTCATATAACTCACCTGGGTATGTGACGGGTGACTTCAAGTAGCCCAATTGGGGCGCTGGTCATTACCGCGAAAAAAAAATTTAAATAGATGAATTGTATGCACAAATGTTTTTTATTTAAAATAAACTAATAACGTTGTAAAAAAATGATTTAAAAAGATTAAATTTAAATCAAAAAGCAAAGGTGGCGCTATCTGAGGTTGTTTAAAACGACTGGATGGCGTAGTTCGTTGAGTGTCTGCCCCTGGTCTGCAGGGTCCCCGGTTCGAATCCCAGTGAAAGTTAATACGCTTTTATCTTATTTTCAAATCTGGTCCAGTCACCATTTGCCGTTGGGATCCAATGAATGGCACTATCACTGCAGTGAGTGGCCAATCAAAGGTAGTAGTCTGACTGTGGGTATCACAATGGATCAGCATGGACTCAGTGTGTGTTTGGTGAAGAAACTAGCAGCCCCCCTACCTAACCTAAACTAAGGTTGAGTGAAATTCCATAAAACAATTCTTTGGTGAGGCATGGATGAACTTGACATTCCTGGCAAACAAATCGAGTTTCTGAGTCGCATACAGGTTTTTTTGAATACATGTCGAGTTGTATGGTGTTCCACAAGTGGCCGATTCTGTTCAGTCGTACATCCTTTGGGTGCAGAGTAGAAACAGTCATTCGATGACCGATTTCCAATTCAAAATTCGATGTGCGACCAGGCTTTCGTGACAACGGTATGCCGGATTTTGTAAGACAAGTGGCCACTTCATGATGAACTCGTACAATTTTAGTGGCTTAGTAGTTTGTAATGTACAATCGAAGAGGTGTCGATATAAAATCCTACCGATGATGATGGGCAAATCGCTCATGTGGTAGAAAAGGCGTTTTGTCCATTTGCGTGATTTGAGGCGGATGATCAACGCCGCCCATGTATTTGTTGTATTCATGGAAGACGGTGGTGCACTCAACTGATTCCACCGATTTTTGTTGAAACGCTGAACAGTTGTAGCTGTTGTCGCTGCCGTTTCATTAAAAAATGTAATGTAAACTCTTTTGTTTTCTTGAAAACATCTCTGTCTTTATCCACACTTGCGGTTTCAAACATTGTCACATATTGGGCCCAACAATCAACAGTTCATCATCAACTAAACATGATGGAATTTCAACCGAGTCATTATTTATAGTGGCACTTTTTTCAGCTGTCACTCGAACATCTGCATTGTCAGTGGAAGTTGCAAGATTTCGAGTCCTTTTAGGTGAGGGTACACCAAAGTTGTCATCGCGATTCATTCGTAGAGCAGCTTCAATGTCAAATTTCGGATCTAGGTCACAATAGCCGGCTTCACTATCGGACCATGCTTGTTGATTCACGTAAGGTGCCAAGTAAGTTTTTGTTATTTAGGATGCCTCACAAGATCGATTTTCTCAACGAAGACTCTTCTTACATACACACTTTCAAATTATATAAGTATATTTAATTGGATGTAGAAAAACCAAAGGAGAGAAGTTTAGTAAAAGAACACACTTGCAACACTATCTAAAACATTTATTTTAAAAAGGAAAGAATCTTAAACACTAGCTGGGAGTCTCTCGTCGAACTGGAGACTGTCACGATTGTTCTCTCAATGCCCATTGCATCCCTTTCATGATCGATCGTCATCGCAGTGTGAGCTCAAGTGGTTAGTCCCTTTTACTATCGCATACTATCCCATACGAATCCAAGTGAATTTATTATTTAATTAACGATCGTTTTATTTCGCGATTGTATGACTGCATCGTCATTTGGGACTATGGCATCCTTCTCTGTCGTGGTAGGAGTATGAATAACCCCTGGACCTGTCACATCCAAGTTGAATGACGTTGACATGTGTATAACTCGCACGGTATTATTTTAAAAGCTCAATTTATTTTAAAATATCTTATATTTATCATCGGCGCACAGTGGTCCCGTTGTATGGGAGAGTTGGAAATAAATCTGTAACTTTTGAACCCGTGAACCGATCTTAATGAAATTTCAAGCATAGTGCAAGTACTACGAGATCGTATTATGTTTTAAAAATGGTTGATGCATCTCATAAGCTAACAGAGTAATCTTAAGTTAAAAAGTAAAAAAAAAAAAAAACAATTTTTTTTGTTTAAATACATAAAATAATTATTTATTATTGCCGCGGCGACGGACAACTTCAAACTTGTTTCATAACCCTTTTCTGGCTTACAGATAACCTACGTCGCATCTTTGTGATGAGTACAGCGTTGCAAATAATTGCGATGCCTTCGCCCAATGCTTCCGGTCCCGATTCCGAGCATCGACGTTTTATTGGTCAGTGATGATCTGACGGATTACTTATTTTATGGCATAAGCACCCAGCGTGCCATTTCGAGAGGGGTCTAAATTCCAAAAATATGATGCATTCTTTTATTATGAACACGTGCATCACTTTCTAGACACAATAATGAACTTCCAATCTTTCAGCGGCTTACTGATTAGCTTGTATGGAAAGTAATAAAATGATTCGCACTTAATATGGAATATTTGTGTTGAACAAACTCTTTGTTGAAAGAGTGTGCGCCCAAAATGGACCTGTCGGCTTGCTTTGGTCTTGTTTCCTTAAACGAGTCCTCAGTAGCTTTGTCCCACAGACTCGAATTTGAAGACTATACTGGTAAGGGACAAGTTATTCAAGCATTGCATAGTCACGATAGAGATTCTAAATATATGTTGCCGACTGGTTCGATTCGTGTCATTCGTATTTATTATTCCATGGATTATATGAGTTTACCTTCCATCGCTGACGGTCTGCCACTAATCCCGAGTACTGACGCCAGTCCTGCGTAGGCAATGACATGGGCTCTCTACCGGCGATTCAATCTTCCTTTCCTTCCCGTAACAGGACGCTTTGATTCGAAGAACCTCTTAGCTGTAGCATTGTTTTTCATCCTAAACCAAGCGAGTGAAGTCGACGGATGTTTGGCTTCCCGACTACACTTGTGTTCTCCTCCATTCACCTCCATTGCAGACAAGACCGTATACCCACTGAAAAATTGAACTATGGCATCGACTCTTAATAACAGGCTCAGGATATTCTTCGTCGGACACCCATTTTTGCACTCAACGGTTGTTCAACTTTAGTACGATGAGCAATGGTTGGTGAAATTGGCTTAATTGGCCGATATATTCGATTACCCATTGAATTTTCCAGTCCTTACAGGAAAGAACCACAACAAAATTTACAGTTAAGAATAAAATATCTTCACTTAAAACCAAACTTGGTATCTGGATAGAATATTTTAACAAAAAAATAAACTATTTTGAGCAGATTTTTTGAAGAAGCGAAGTGGCAGGTTGCTTCTGATGATGAAAGAAGCATACATCAAAATTTGGTTGCCCTTAACAAATCTTTGTAAGAGTATTAACCAAAGAAAATGGACGACATCTTCTGGGTACAGTATCCGTTTGCCTAACCTTCGATGTTAACTGTTGAAATATGTTTGAATATGTTTTGAGTTGGACTGCAAACGAATAGCCTCGTCGCAGAGGCAGAGAAAGCTATTATGTTTTAAGGAGGGTGGGTTTTCGCCTTACACTTGCACTGGACTGGACGCAGTTCCAGACCTTCGCATTCAGTAAGTAAGTAAATATGTGAAACATTTTATTTTTGTTTACATACTTTTTATTTAGAAATACTTTTTACTTTGTATTTTATTATCAACAAACAAACCATAAACTACAATTAGAGGGTCGCCCTGGCGTAGTGGGTTAGTGCGTCGACTCCTACGCAGAGGGTGCCAGGTTCGATACCCGAACTTACCACCTTTGATAATTCACGGCTCCACCTCTTTCGAGTCACTGACAATGCTCAAAGAGTATTTCCTGTCTAGAAAAAGCTTCTTAAACTTGGCCGTTCGGAGTCGGCATAAAACTGTAGGTCCCTTCCACTCGTGCAAGAACAATAGCACGCACAACACAAGTGGTTGCTGAGAAGCTAGGCCCAGGTCCGCCTCGGACTGTAGCGCCACCCATATTATTATTATTATAAACTACAATTATTAGAACCCGACCACAATTGTCGGCAATTCAAAAATATACAACAATTGGCATCCTTGAATTTAAATAAAACAATTTCTTCTCTCCAGCGATATATCTGCTACGCTGTTTTCGGCATTTTTTCAAACGCTTAAAAATAACGATTTAATTCCATAATTATTGTCAGTTCTAAAAGTATGTTTACTGGCCGTGCCAATAGTTGAAGTTCCATAGAACAATTTTTGGCACCCGGGTGCCACTAATACAACACCTACTTTTATTAGAACCATCTATTGGCACCCATTTGTTTTTAGTTATCGATTATTCTAACAAAAAAAAAATTAAAAACTAATAATTTAGTATATTCTCTTATCAGAAAAAACATAAATTGTTAATAAAACAATCAGATTTAGCTAATTGTTTAAGTTAACGTGTTAACAAATTAATTACCATTCACTGGATAAAGAGGTAACATTCTTCAAAACAAAGATGAACAATTGTGAGGAATAAGTCTTAATATTTGAAAAAAATTAAATTGGTTTACTTGTATAAATAGAATTTGAAGAAATCGCTTAAGAATGAAATGACGCCATCATTTGTTCTTTCTATTCTTTTTCAAATGTAAAAATATTCAAACCGCACTTCAAGGAACGATGTTTTCTGTTAATATCAATACGGGAGTCCGCCAGAAAAATATTTATATATTCATTTAGGGTTCCGTGGCCGAAAAGAATCGTGAACTTCTGTTCTAGAGCATGATTTTGGTCCCTCGAGTAAAGATTTTTGAACCAAGCTGTTTGGACAAACCAAATCAACAGCGGTTGCCGGGGGTGATTCTACATCGGGCCTCTACCCAGTCATCACTTCTGTAGTTCATGTTTCCCTTTAAGTAAAAAAACTTCTTCCCCAAAATTTGATTGGGGATCGAGATTTTTGACCTAGGTCGTGAGCTACGGATACTGAGTTTGTATGAGGTACTCGTTTCAGAATGTGAAGTCAAAGAAGGTCATTTGAGATGTAAAATTTGTCACTAAAAATCATGATTTCCGGACGTAAATATTTGGATGGCGTTGCAAGTGTTGTCACAAATGTGAATTAATAATTATATTTATATATATGGGTGGCGCGACAGTCCGAGGTGGCCTGGGCCTAGCTTCACAGCAACCACTTGTGTGGTGCGTGCTATTGTTCTCTCACGCGAGGAAGGGACCTACAGTTTAATGCCGACTCCGAACGGCCAAGTTTAAGAAGCTTTTTCTAGACAGGGAATACTCTTTGAGCATTGTCAGTGACTCGAAAGAGGTGGAGCCGTGAATTATGATAGGTGGTAAATTCGGGTATCGAACCTGGCACCCTCTGCGTACGAGTCGACGCACTTACCCACTACGCCACGGCGACCCACTTTAATGTGGGTGATGATTGGAAAATTAAAATAATTTTGGATTATTTTATGTGTATTGGCCTACCGACGTCCCATAAATGGTAACAGGTAAAAGCAGTCAATAGCTGAGTTTTTTTGCAAGCGTATATACGCTTAAGTTTTAAGTGCACAAAAAAAAAACGATCATCGGCGCTTAATAATTTATCATGAAATCTTGGCGGCACCGACGATATTTATGGCAATTGTGACAGTCAGGGTGTGGAATCGTGTAAGGTGATAGTTGATCGTTAATGGGCACAATCTTCGGTTTGCGATTGTGTAGCGTGACCACCACTTAATAATTATAAAATTAAAACAATTCTCATCAAACGAAAAATATCGATTACGAATGTAGCAGAGACACTCTGGGTATACCAAACATTGTATACTTATGGATGCCAAGGCAATTAAAAATGATCTAATACATGAACCACACCTGCAAATGTAAGCCACATACAGCAACCTAAATAATGAATAAATAAATTCAGGAATGATTACACAGAAAATAACGCTTGGAAGCACTGTTTTTATCCGCGCTTATTTCTTAAGCGGCGTTAGATATGATGAGTAACTTAAACGGATAAAGGATTTGTTGTTAGTGTATTTTACATGCAAATTGAAATTTAAGCGTATATACGCTTGCAAAAAACACAGCTAAAAGCATTTTTTACTATGGAAGGAGGGTTTAGGAGTTAGAGGCAATTTTAGAAAAAAAATATTTAAAGTTGATATTATAATTAAAAAACAACGTGTGAGGATTACGTCTGCCGAGACTTGGCAGCACTGAGTAGAGGACCCTTTTTCAATATGTCGTTGATGAAGGCATGAGGACGGCATTCGTTGTCGATCGTTTGAACGGGTAGTATTGAAATACAGAGACAATAAACTTAAATCTAAATAAACGTGGAGTTTTTCTTGTGGTGAATTGTTGTATCGTTAAAAACGGTTTTCTGTTTTGTAATAATATGAACAGAATAAACTATAACGCAGGTGCCACTGGAGGAAATATTTACTTTGTATTGTTTTTGTAATTATGTAACAAGTAGTTATAATAAAAAGATTCATGGTTTTTATCTTTGTGTTGCATACCTCCTTGCTAAGATTACAGCGATCAGTACGGGATACTGGCAGATAGGGGAACATGCTGTTAGACTGTGGATTCTTCACAACACACATTGGCGTAGTTGTAATAATACAGCCGCACCAGAATCCTTGAATCACTTCCTCTTCTCTTCTCCGGCGCTTGAAGGAGCATGAAAATGGGTTCTAGGCAAACCCTTCCTTAAATCTCGCGGTGACATATATGCCTCTAATTAAAGTGGATACATTTATTTTTCTTTGTTTCTTACTTTTTATACTATTCTTCATAAAACAAATTGAATTACTACCAAAAGAAAAAATTGGCAATATAAAATTATTTGACTCGTTTCCATACTTTTACTGACTCGCCACATTGTGCGTCGGAGTCTCCATCCGTTCGTCTGACTTATTGTATATTACTAAATCATAGCTGTAAAGGATGTGTCCTAAGCCTCTAAAGTCTTAATCTAAAATTGTAAAAATTCCATCCGTTCGTCTGTTATCGACATGCAGCAAGTTTTAGACTAGATATAGTGGGCCAACCTTTGTGTTTATTAATCGAAAGCTATTTCCCGAAGTGAGATTTTTAATTTGCAATATTTTAGTTTAGTCCCGATTCAGAGAAGTTCAGCTTTAAGTTGGGTAAATCTCAATGCCATCCACGCAGAGTTTGAAAGTCAGAAAACGCAGTTTCGTTTGCAGTAGGGGGTGAAGTTCACAGTAAATTCGCAAGTTCAGTTGAATTCGTTGTTAAATTCCCAGCAGTTGTGCTTGCAGGAATTATTTAGGGAAATCCTACTGGACCGGTTTTATAAATTTCCTCAGATGTAATGCTAAGGTACGCGGAAATTTCGAGGCACTGGGCGAATAATTCGTCGGAAAATGAAACCGTTTTGACCATATTTTCGCAAACTAAGGTTCTGGTTAGTTTATATTTCTTGTGTCGTCTCTACGAGCGACTTATGAAAACAAAAACGTCGCGATGGTTCTCGGTTGGGTTATTCTTATGAAACAAGTTATACTAGTTGCTGGAAGTTTATTGAGTGGTTGCATTGGCTGCGCTCGCACGTTGGATGGTACATGGTGTCTAGACGGCTGCAGTTGATGAGTGTTTGTACAAAATCGTGATATGCATGGGACCTGGTAAGCAAGGTCACACAACGCTTATTTCGTTTTCAAATTTTATATTACAATCTTCCAGGACTGATTAGGTTCAATTTAGTTTCTTAAAAGTGAGCTCAAATGATTATCACCCCCGACTTCTTTACCTTACGCATTCGTAACACGAATTTGATCCTTTTCCTTCTAAAAGCAATGGGCGGTATCAGCCATTGTGTGCTATCGATGAAGAAAGGCGCAGCCTTTATTTATGTTGACATTACGTCGCATTGACATTTGATCCTATTAATTTGCTGAGCATATTTTAACGTTTTTGTAATCAGACTACTAAGTTTGATGCTGCTGACGCTATTGGCTTCACGTGTCAGTTACGACATGCGAATGTCAATTTTTGTTCTACGTTTACACGATGTGACAATTGCGTCTCGATAATGGAAATCTGCTAGCAAGGAATGTAATGATATCCCTCATTTTCTATCCTTATCTGTTATCCCTACTTCTTCCGAAAACTTTCGAAATTTTCTCACTTTATTGCAATCTCTGTTTCCAAACCGCACGATCTTTAGCCAGCTGTCTCCAACTGCGCACACCAAGTTGATTGAGGTCCTTCTCCCCCTGGGTGCGCCATCGGTTCCGTGGGCGTCCTCTATTGCGTTGTTCCACTGCTTCGGAGTCGAAGACTCTTCGGGCAGTGTTGTCCATGCGCTCTACATGGCCAAGCCATCTTAGACGTTAAAACCGTAGACGCCTAGGTTCATGCCGGTGTACAGCTCGTACAGTTTGTGGTTGAATCTTCTTCTCCAATAACCATCAACGCAGACAGCACAAAAGATTGAACGCAGAACTTTTCTCTCGAAAAGACCATGTCCTTCTTCATCCGGTTTTGAGATTGTCCATGCCTCCGCGCCGTACAGCAGGACTGGGATGATCAAGGTCTTGTATTAAGTCAGCTTGGTACTTCGAGAGAGCACTCTACTATTCAATTGCGTCTTGAGCCCAAAGAAACAGCGATTGGCAAGAGCAAATCTGCGTTTAATCTCGGTCCTGTTGTTGTTCGTACTGTTCACTTGCGAGCCGAGGTAGACCAAGTCCTTCATTACCTCGAAGTTATAGCTGCCTATGGTGACGTTTTGGCCAAGTCGTCGATGTTGTGCGTCCTTTCTCGATGACGCTAAACCCATTTTGGCCGCCTCCGCTTCAATACCAGCAAACGCTTCATTGACGACTCGCTGTGTTCTGCTAATCACGTCAATGTCATCCGCGTATGCTAGCAGTTGTACGGACTTCTGGAAGATCGTGCCTCTAGTGTTGGCGTGTGAGTCTTGCACGATCTTTTCCAGGATGATTTTAAAGAAATCATATGACAGCGCGTCGCCTTGTCTTAAACATTTTTTGACATTGTACCTATTATATGCCCCATACATAAGAAGGGAGATGTCACAACATGCAGTAATTATAGAGGTATAACGTTTTTGAGTGCCGCCTATAAGATACTCTCCTCCATCCTGCAAGAACGGATAGCCCCCATACGCTAGAACTATGATTGGAAATTACCAGCGTGGTTTCATGACAGGAAAATCAACAACTGATCAGATTTTCACTCTTAGGCAGGTGATGGATAAGAGTACCGTCTATTGATAGACGTTAAATCCGCCTACGATAGCATAGCCAGGGTTGAACTGTACAAAGCCATGAGAGAATTCGGCATCCCGAATAAATTGACACAATTATGTAGGGTGACCATGACCAATGTAAAAAGCCAAGTCAAAATAGCCGAATTGCTATCCAGGGCAATCAACATCTATAATAGACTCCCACAGGGGGATGGTCTGGCCTGCCTCCACTTGAACCTAGAATTTAAGAAAGTAATCCGTGACTCTGGCAAGCCAACTAGAGGGACCATCGACACCAGGTCCAGAGAGATATTGGTTTACGCAGACGACACGACACTGTACGCGAATCCTTCACCCTGATCGAGCGAGCGAAATCTGGAGCTGCACATTAGTGAAGGAAAGATAATGTATATGCTGGCGTCGACGGCGAGAAGACGAGCAGTTGGTCAAACGATCAGGGTAATGGAGCACGAATTCAAAGTAGTGCGATCCTTCCAGTATCTTGGGTCAATACAACTTCTGGATTGTAAATTTCAGACTGTGAGTTGAAATAGTGATCAAAATTCATTTTCAACTCGCCGATTAAATAACGAGTTGAGAACGTTTACCCTCCCCTTTAGAATTCTACAAAAGGCAAAAAAAACATCATGGAAACCACACTATAATCCTACATGCGTAGAAATAGGTTATGTCGAAACGAAACGAAATCGCAGGGTTTCATCCAATTTCTGCAAACCTGCAAGGTTTCGCCATTCATTTTCGTGGTCACGCGATTTCGGTGAGCTAGTTGAAACCGCCTTAAATTAACTCATCCGTGAGAGGTTGTCAAACCGAACAAGCGCAAAGCGTGAACTTTGGTTTATAGTAGTTTGGCCATTTTTGTGGTCATTTTCCCTCTCTCTCTCTCTTTTCCGGTGTTCTCAACATTAGTATTTCCTGTCAATAAACAACTGTTTGTCGGTCACATCAAAAGTTGACAGGTAATGGCATTTGAAAAAAACTTTAAACTGGGTGGGAACGGCCTATTGAAGTTTCAGTAAAAATTCATCAAAACTACACGATTTTGGTTCGGTGGGAACATAGTTACAGCGTGCTAGGCCTACTGCAAATCCATTTCCTTCTTCGCCGCGATATAACGTACCAACATGACTTAAACAGCCGCAATAAGAGTTGAAGAGGTTACAGCCCATAAATATTTCTTGCTGTATATCGATAACAGTAGCATCACAGGTAAACCACAATAAATACCCCGACTGAAAAGTAAATGAAAGCTCCCGACATTCTCAGTCTGTAGCCCTTGCGCAAATACAAGACAAGAAAAAAAATACAAAACAAACCCTTGACATCGTTCATCATTGTCTCCTCGCAGCAGCTAGCTGATGGGGGTCATGTTTGCTGACATTTGTTGTAATTTTACCTGAAACATCTCAGCACACGAAGCAACCCCGTCCTCATTTTGTCATCATAACCTCAAACCCTTTCAACTTTTCCTGACACAAATGATAAATGGTATCAACCAAAAAATGGAACCACAAAACGTGGTCAACCCACCAAGACCCAATTCGTGCCCCTTCTAAATCTATTTGTACATAAATATTTCATGTGGAGTCCTTGAGCAAGGACAGTGCAGTGCGCTGAGAACACACACATACACCAACACACACACACGGGTGCTCTATCGAATTGGAAACGTTCGATGGCGGAGATTTTGATTTTTCAGAAGCTTGCTTAGCATCGTATTTGAACGTCAGTCGGCAGCTGTTTATAGATACGTCTGTCAGGGCTTTGATTCGTTCAGTGGCAGATGGATGATTTGACTTTTTGAACATTCACTACAGCTATTTCGGTTCCATTGTGTGTTCGAGTTTGTGTGTGTATCGTGCTCCAGAAAGGTATACTCATCCTGTGTGGTAGTGATTTGATGCATGAAAGCTGGAGTTATGTAGGTCGGTATGGCATTCCGATGAATAATTGATGTTCCACGGGTGCATTTGCAGTTTCAGCGAGACATCAAATATACGAGACACGAGTTTGCTATGAATACGAGATTATTTTTCATGTTTTTCGTTTTTAAGGTACCTACTCCAACTGGGTGAAGAAATTTAATTCGTATGAACTTTCCGTTTCGTCAGACTTAGGGAATGTCATTGATTGTCGGAAGTCCATTCCTCAAAGGCACGACCCGAAGCTAAGATGTAACCATCCCCCGCAAAGGCATCACACTACTTTAATTTAACCTTTCAGCTTTCGTTGCTTTAAGCTGCCTCTCTTCAAGTTCTTGCTCAGTGTGCTATACGACCTGTGTCAAGTATCAGCCCGCCTGGGAGTACACTAAATAATAGCCCTGTCCCAGGAGTTTTGGGAAGTATGGCCATCTTCACGACTAATTAGACTTCAAGATTAATAATAATAAGTGTGGGTAGCGCGATAGTGCGAGGTTGATCTGCCTATGGTAGGCCTATGTAGCCTCTACAGTGGACTCTCCCTAAGTCGAACTCTCCGTAAGTCGAAACTCTCTTTAACTCGAACTTTTTCGCCATATTTAACATACATTTCCCTCAACTTTCCATACAAAAACCCCTCTCTAACTCGAACAAATTTCGGTATCCCGTGACAATTCGACTTAGGGGGAGTCCACTGTATATCAACCGACAGTGTTGTGTGCGCCATTGTCCTCTTACGAGTGAAGGAGGCCTACCAACATCATACGGTGCTGTTTGAGAAGCTTTGTCTAGAGTTTAAGCTACTCTCTGATCGTTGTGAGAGACTCGGGAGAGGTGAGAGCGCAAATTATGAAAGTTTCCTCGTGTCGGGAATCACACTTAGACATCATTTCAGTTGTTCTGGTTTTTCATCAGCAAAATTACTCCCTTATGACGGATTGTATTGAGATTTTCAGTCACCGTCGGACTGGAGTTTGTTGATTCTGACTCGGTTATAGTCTTCCGAAGTTTTTCTTTTATGTTCTTTGCACACATTTTGTCGGGCCAATGCTATCTTCCTATATTTTTATATCTTTTTCGGACAACGTTGATTTTTTTTTTTTCAATTTTTTTTTATAGCAGTCACTAAACAATTCTACCCAGTGTCCCTTTAAAAGTCCTCTCGGGTAATGTACGCAGTTGTTTTAAGTTTGGTATCAGTTTATTCCACACCGATCTCACCCACGTCTCACCCACCCTTTTGTACTATGTTTTCGGTGCGATGGCATAGACCAAATTTCTGTGCTATGTCCCATGATTAAAGACCGTTTTAAACAGCAAAACGAAGTAGTTCTGAATATTTTCTATATTTTTCTTATTATTTTTAAAAATGTAAAAGTTAAAAGTTTAAAAAATAAAAATTCGATTTTTAAACTAGAATGATTAAGAGTAAATTTCAGTCGTTTTTTTTTTGGATCGTAAGGATCCATCATAAGGAAACAAGCAATCTTATTGATGAAAAATCACAGAAACTAAAATGATGTATCCAGTTTTGCTCGCTATTGTATCTGAAAACAAGGGTCGGCCCAGGACAAATGTGGCCCCTGTGCAAAGTGCTACGTTTGGAGCCCCCTTCAGAATTTTTTGTAACACACGTCGTTTCCAGATTACTCAAGAGGTAGAAATTTAGTGCGTTTTATATTATAGAGGTATCCCGGTAGGCGCAATCCTCAGTTAATATAATATAATAATATGGGTGGCGCGACAGTCCGAGATAAACCTGGGCGTAGCTTCTCAGCAACCACTTGTGTGGTGCGTGCTATTGTTCTCTCACGAGTGGAAGGGACTTACAGTTTAGTAGTAGTAGTAGTATTATCTTTATTTAGCAACAATGTACAGTCTTTAAATACAATTGAAAACTTACATAGATATGGTAGCCATCTACCTTACTGATGATGAGGCTATAATGCAAACACAAATAAATGGAAAAAAGGCTATATTCGAAGGAAAAGCTAAAAAAAAAACCTTCGTTCGTATGTATCACAGTATGTATGTTTGAGCTTCATGTTTGTGAAGTATTGTAATATTAGTTCTATGTTCGTTGCGAATTAACAAGTATGTGATTAAACAAAATAAATAGGAATAGTTAACCATCAAGGTTAAATATGCAAATTAATAAACAAATAAATAAGTTGATTAATTAATTAATAAACAAATATATAAATATATAAATAAATAAATAGATAAATAAATAGATAAATGAATAAATAAATAAATAAATTAATAAATAAATAAATAAATGAATAAATAACTTCAATCTCCATTTCGATTACTATTTATTTTGTTCTATACTTTTTTGTTTATCTCTTTCCTTTATTTTCTCTATTTACATTTTAATTGTAATAATAATAATATGGGTGGCCCTACAGTCCGAGGTGGATCTGGGACTAGATTCTCAGGAACCACTCGTGTTCTGTGTGCTATTGTTCTCTCACTAGTGGAAGGGACCTACAGTTTAATGCCAACTCCGAAAGGCGTATTTGAGAAGCTTTTTCTAGACAGGAGTACTCTTTGAGCATTGTCAGTGACTCGAAAGAGGTGGAGCCGTGAATTATGATAGATGGTAAATTCAGGTATCGAACCTGGCACCCTCTGCGTAGGAGTAGACGCACTTACCCACTACGCCACGGCAATCCTCAGTTACAAACATGTATTATTTATATATACAAATGAATATAAATATTTGTTAAAAAAAATACTTCAAGGAACTCAAGCTATTTTTTTAAGGTGAAAAAACGCAAAACTGATAGTAAACTTAATAAGTATGATAAATTTAAATAAAATAAATATTGAAGCTATGTGCGTCGACCCCACGCAATTTATCCTCGGTGCCTTGGTTCAGTTCCCGGCCGGTACGACCAAAAAAATAATTTTCACTGTTCCACCTCTTTCGAGTCCCTGCAATGCTCAAAGAGTAACAGCTGTCTAGAAAAAGCTTCTCAAACTTGGCCTTCGGAATCGGCGTAAAACTGTAGCAAAACACGAGTGGTTGCTTTGAAGCAAAGCCCTGGCCCTTTATGGGCTGTAGCGCCCACCATAAATATTATTTTCTATGGTGGTCGCAAGAAATTATCCTGCACTAGCTTGGGGGATTTTGTATGTGAATGGTTTCTTATGTGAACAGAGGAAATGATGCAAACTTTTATTTATTTATGCTTCAGAATGCGCCCCAGCTTGGTCCCTGTGCATTTGCACATCCTGCACAGATGGTAGTCCGACCGAGCTGAAAACCAAGCATTTATAAAGGATTATAATAGTAATATGGGCGGGGCTACAGCGGGTAGAGCTAATACAGCAGCCACTCGTGTCGTGCATGCTATGCTTTTCTAATGAGTGGGGTGACCGACAGTCTTATGCCGACTCCGAACGGCCAAACTCGAAAAAGTCAGAGCCGTGAAAATACTCTTGGACGTAACGGGAATCGAGCCCAGTTAGTTAAGTTCAATTGCGTAGGAGTCGACAGACCCACAACGCCACGCGCGAATTACGGCTGAAAAAAAAAACACAAATTTTATAGTACGTTATAAAATTTATTTTGTACGACCCGATCTGTTCAACTGGTTGTCGAGAACTAATTTTATTTTACAAATTCTGAGTTATTCCTCAGGTCAATTTTGCTGAGGTGACTTTTATTGCCTTGCATTGAAGTGATCAAAACGATTCGGACGGAAACGCTCCAGACGCAAGCTTGCAGAAAAAATCATCTGGACATTACAAAGTTGGGAAATATTTCGGCGGAAGGCCTTACAAATATTGCAAGTTAATCAAAATGCAAGTCGAAATGTGTTCGGCGGAAGGCCGTTGACCGAGCTATCGGACACGTGCGTTGGGCGGATGGCCGTGCCTGACCTGCTGGTTGCCCGTGGCGGTGTTAGGTATCGTAACTCGCGCCACAGTACATAAAGTCCAGTACATGACCTCATCAAACTGCCCGCAATCTTGCTTGATGCGACACTCACTCACTTATCGAACAAATAACTGAAAACCTAACGAATTGATTGACATTACTTTATATATCAAGTCAAATTGAATATGGATTACCTTTCCGATACATTTACGATTTTGTTTCGCGATTGGTGGTGGTTCATGGGAAAGTGAACGAAGATCAATTGTGAAAGAGATTGGGTCGAATTCGATCCATAACATTAAGCAGCTTGCAAATTGAGAGAGAATTGAGAGAAGCTATAGCTTGGTCAACGGCAGTATATGATGACAGTGATGTGAGGCATCAACAAAAGCAACCATGTGGGGCTTAAGTAATAGGATATTTAATTTTAAAAATAATGGAAATACAGTGGACTATCCCTAAGTCGAACTCTCTATAGTTCGAATTTCTCTCTAACTCGAATTTTTTTTGCCATATTTTACATACATTTCCTCTCAAATTTGCATACAAGATCGTCTCTGTGTCGAACTCCCTAACTCTAGCAAATGTCTAAAATGGACTTAGTGGACTCCACACAATACCAAGTATCAAAATATAAGAAGCAAGGAGTCACTACTACAGAGGCCGAAAGAATGTGCTTTTTTAGGATTTTTGTTTTTCAGAAATACTACAAAATCAATCAAGATTCAAATGAAGAGTATCTATTATACACACCAGTAACTGCACACAAACAAATTGATTACAAAATGGTGGCTGTGCCGCGTGTTTCCGATGACGACTAATTTGGTACAGGGTCTACGGCCGGACTAACAGTTTCTTTAATTTTTGAATTCTTGGGAGTTAGGCAAAAAGGTCTTAAGTCAAGAAATTGAGTTTGGATTTTTGATCGGTTTGAACACAATTTACTCTCTCAAAAATAGTTTTTTTTGCTACTGTACTGCTGTCTATCGTAATAATTGAGACTTTAGGATAAGTCAGAAAAATGCATATGTGGTTTGGTTTTAACGTCTTAAGTTTCTGCCTTTCTGTGTTTCTGTTTTTGACTTAAACCTGACTTAAACACCTAACGTCAAAGAATTATAATAAGCCAAATCTTTTTTTTAGATTTTATGTAACAACTGCTATATAAGTACGTATTTTTCAATATTTCTATTCAATATTCACCAATTCTTTTTTATACGATATTTTTATACAAGGTTTTGATTTAACACGGTCTATACAAATACAGTCGAATTCGCTTATATGCACTTCACTTAAACGAAACTTTCGGTTATATATAAATTTGCATATATCTGAATATCGCTTATTATACCGCTTAATTGCAACACATTTTCTGCATTTTTTGTGTTGCAAGTAAGCGGAGTCGACTGTAGTTTGATTCCGTTTCTACACGATTTCGTTTGATTTAGAACGACTACAAAAAGCAATTTCATTAAAATGTTAAAGAAAATTAATTACACTTAATATTGTAGAAATATAGTTACGGAATTTTTTTTACAGCCGCTTAGGTATGCACAGGAACTAATCCTCTTTTTTCCCATGTACTTCATGTCATTTCTGGCACGTTTTTAGCTGGGACGTATCCACCGTGTAAAAACATAACTAAGTGTATTTCTCTTTTGGCCAAATGGCTCTGTTCCAATGGTGGAATGTGAAAAATGTTCCTAAAAATCTTCAGATTATTCGTAATAACAAAATAACTTTGAAATATATAAAAAAAGATCCTATGCGCTTCCATAGACAATGTATTTTTCAAGACATTTTTAATATTTCAAATAAATCTATTTAAAATTGTCTGAGTTATGTTTCCGGCCAACTGAGAAACTCAGTTTTGTCATTTTGAATATTTCAAATAAATCTGATGAAAATGGTCTGAGATATGTTTCCGGCCAACTGAAAAACTCAGTTTTGAGATGCATGCGAATTAAAACACAGTTGAGTTCGCTGGGTTGTGAGTGACGGAACACGTCCGCTCTCGTTCAACTTTATTTTCGAACTAGCTATATACAAAATTATTTCTAAACACTTAACCTAAGGATGAGGCGTCGATGCAACACATGTCATCGATCGTCATTATCTTATCTACTAGGAATGTTGGTAACCACTTGAAAGGGATCAAAAGACATATCTTAAAATAGAATGACGTAGGTCATGGATGAACATTAAAATTCGGAATCGATCCTTCGTCTCTACGAAGGATCGAAATATAATACCGAAGTCTATTAATATTTGGACTATAAAACGAGAGAAGATAAGTGTAGTAAATGCTCACTTTAACTTAAACAACTTTGAAATTCTGAGTTCATTCTGAAATACTTAAAGGTTTTTTCCCAACCATAATCTAGAAGTGCCTAACCTTTAAAAGTACCTTTTTTCCATTTCAAAATACTCTTATGTAATAAATAACTTTAAGCTTGCCCCGTCAGAGAGTATTTTGGCATTTTAAATGTTGCCGAGTTTCCTGCGAGCCAAGTTGAAGTTGAGTAACAACTCATATAAAGGTAACATGACTTGCAGCAAAACCAATATAAAATATTCATTTCTTGGAAAAAGTTATCCATCCATCAAGTTTCAACCAAATCCTTGCAGTCGCTTGTGAGACAGGACCTTACCGTCACACAAACATTCCGAATTCCTAACTCTTAATATTCTGAGAATATGAAATAGAATTAAAAAAAAGTTAACTCTCAGCAGAATGCACTTATGTTTTATGGTTTTCTTGTTTTTTTTTTTTGTACATATGCATGTGCATTCGCATAAACTGTGCAGACGTATGAGACTTTCGTTAAGAGTGACATTTTTGCCTGTGCGACAGCCAGACTTCAATTAATTTTGAAATTCAGTTACTTACTTCCTATGATACGCAAGTAAACTTTATGTATGTGCGGTGTCTATGTGCACCATGTGAAAAGTTGCCAAGTGAAATTGTGTCCGCAATTAGTAACTGCTTGAACGAACAACAACCCGTACGACGACCACAAGCATTCGCAAGTGTACATACTTTTGTATTCTCTGGCCAAATATAGCTTCAAGACATAATTCCTCGTTGCCTGATAAAAGGATTGTTCACTTCGCCATACGTGGAGCTCAGCTATACAATTCTCCTTTCAGGCCGTGCGCCGTCGTCGTTGCCCATATAAATAGTATGTAGTATATCCTTGCTGCTGAAGTGCTGCAACACCACAGACGAGCATATGCCTGCGCCTTCCAGCGGCACATTCTCTCGTAGACCGCCAACATTTATGATTATTGTTATTATCATTATTGTTGTGCAGTTGTGTTATTATCCTTGCCATGATTACTTCCTTATGAATCGCGAAGAAAAGGAACTGCGACACTTAACATCGTGATAGTGTGTACTGTGGTGTCTCCTTTCACTAGGAATAAGGTATACACACATGTATGCTTTATGCCACACGCTAGGATATGTAATCCTGGCATGGGATGATAGTGGCACGATGTTGCTCTTCTATCCTTGAGAGATGTGTAGTTGAGTTCAGACGGGACAAAGTTACACAAAATCAACCATATAGCTTTGTGGGTGGATCTTATGGGATAGTTCAGTTACTGCGTATAAGTCTTAGGTATTTGATGATGATTTTGAATGGCTATTGGATCCTTTGTAGAGCTTGGGCAATGGCCCTGCAATGAAACTTAGATTTCCGGAAAAGGCTTTAGGAGAAAAATGTGATCTGAAAAGTTATTTGCGGTTTTCACGAGCACAATGCATTTACTAATAGTAATATGGGCGGCGGCACGGCCCATAGAGGGCAAGGACCTAACTTAGCATACATGGTTAAATTTCCAGCGAAAATAGATTCTACGAGTTTCAAGAAGAGACGTACGTTCACCTCACCTTTTTTTACTGAAATAACACTCGAGCGTAACTGTTGTTGAAAGCTAGTTAGGGTCACATCACAGAGCTTTTGTCGGAATTGTGCTCTTGGCTGATCCGATAAGACAGACTACTTCTTGTACCATTGCCTGGTTGCCGACAACGCAAAATACACACAAAGTAGAAAAAAAAACTAACATTACATCCACAGTAGAGTCTGCAGACAGTCTTCCCGATTTCAGAATTGCAAAAGTCCTTTTTTAAAGCCCACCTTTAATTTATAAAGAGTTAAAATTATGAAAATTCAACATCGCCAACAACCTTGAGAACACATCATCCACGGCATTATATCACTGCGCCAAATTCGACACTAACAGAACATTTCATATTCATGTACAAAGGACACGCTCTCAGCGAGATATGTATCTGTCGTATCCGGTTACCTTCGTACATGGAAATTCACTTCAGCACTTGACTTATATCGACTCGTGTCAACGGCAGCGACAGCACCATCGACGAAAAGGCGAAACACTTTATTCAATACACCTCATCGATTGTCAGACATCTATGTCGTTAATTTATAATTCATTTGCTGGTGTTTCTACAAGGTGCTAATACAGTTTTAATAATGCTCGAAGCAATTAGACACCCGGTGGCCGATTTTCAGGGCGTGACTGTGCACTCTGTGTGTTTGGAATACTGAAGTGGATTGTGCTGCTGAATGCATAGGCATTTAGTTTAATTTTGGGGAGCATTTTGTCAGGCACGTGTGAGTTGTCAGCACTTGGTCAGGGAATTGTTTTTTTTTTCTTTGTTTGGCTGTTGTGAGAGTCATTCTTAAACAATACAATTTAATGAAAATCTGTCGAACTGTTCTAGAAGCTCATGGGTACTGAACTGAAGTTTAAGTTAAATTTTTTGGAATGCACGAAATGTTGCCTTAAAAGGCAATCATGTCTGATTCCTGAAAAAGTAATTTCAAAAATGATCAAACAGAACTGGGTTCGGAAAAAGTTTGAAGGCCAATTTGTGTGTCTAAATATATCACGATTCCCTGTAGATCATGATTACCGGAAATCAAATGTTGTTGCAAGGAGCGGCATGTATTCAAAATACAGGTGCTGATGGACTGCTTGATAGGGACAACTTTATTGTGAGGCACAAGCTTAAGAGCTTTTCGTTTTCCATATTGACGGTGAATTCAGTTTCTTGGTAGGTAAAACCAACTTAATTTGCGGAATCGTCTTTCGCAAGGGAGAATTATTGGAATGCAGCATTACTTCTCTGCCGTTTTGTGTACTCGCCTGAAGCCGTTTATAAATAACCTGATAGGTCCTTATCAGTGCGGATTCAGGCCAGGGAAGTCCACCATCGACCAGATTTTCACACTACGGCAGATCCTGGAAAAGACCCAAGAAATGCAAATCGACACCCACCACCTTTTTGTCGATTTCAAGGCCGCATATGACAGCGTGCATAGGGACGAGCTATACAACGCCATGTCTAGTTTTGACATTCCTGCCAAACTCGTCAGGTTGTGCAGGATGACGATGGAGAATTCTCGCTGCTCCATCAAGGTCGGTAACGAACTCACCGAGACCTTCAATGTCAAAAAAGGATTTAGACAAGGTGACGCGCTGTCATGTGATTTCTTTCACATCATCCTGGAAAAGATCGTGCAAGACTCACACGCCAACACTAGAGGCACGATCTTCCAGAAGTCCGTACAACTGCTAGCATACGCGGATGACATTGACGTGATTGGCAGAACACAGCGAGCTGTCAATGAGGAGTTGCTGGCATTGAGGCGGAGGCGGCTAAAATGGTTCTAGCGGTGAATGAGGGCAAAACGAAGTATATGCTGTCATCAAGAAGGACACACAACATCGACGTTTGGACAGAGCGTCACAATGGGCAGCTATAACTTCGAGGTAGTCAAGGACTTCGTCTACCTCGGCTCCGCAGTAAACAGTACAAACAAAATCAGTACCGAGATCAAACGCAGAGTAACCCTTGCCAACCACTGTGTCTATGGGCTCAAGAGGTAATTGAGTAGTAGAGCCATCTCTCGAAGGACCAAGCTGACTTTATACAAGACCTTGATCATCCCAGTCCTGCTGTACGGCGCGGAGGCATGGACAATCTCAAAAGCGGATGAGGAAGTCCTTGGTATTTTCGAGAGAAAAGTTCTGCGTGCGATCTTTGGTCCTGTTTGCGTTGACGGTTTCTGGAGGAGAAGATTCAACCACGAACTATACGGGATGTACAGCGACATGAGTCTAGTCAAGCGTCTTCGGATCCATCGCCTAAGATGGCTAGGCCATCTAGAGCGTATGGACAACTCAGCTCCGGCCCGGAGAGTCTTCGACTCCGAACCCGTGGGACAACGCAACAGAGGACGCCCGCGTTTAAGGTGGCGCACCCAGGTGGAGAAGGACCTCAACCAATTCGGCGTGCGACACTGGAGACAGCTAGCCAGAGACCGTGCTAGCTGGAGAGGCTTGTTGGTTGAGGCCCAGGTCCACCCCGGACTGTAGCGCCAAATGAAGAAGAAGCATTACTTGATCCACTGCTACGAGTATATACAAAGGGGAGGAAAACTGGATAAGAGAGAGGGAAGAAAAGTGACATTTCTTACTAGAACCCACCATTCAGCGAAGCCCTGTCCTGGCTGAGGTTGAACGTGATATCCAGCCTTGATATTTGTATCTTTACGGATGGCCAAGTAGCCAGGTGCCAGATTATGGAACCTTCTGTGACATGTACCTATGGATATGAGAAAGTTGAAAAATGTCAACAAATTCTTTCGTACATCCGTTTTTTCTTATACAAAATAACGAATATAAGAACCAAATGCGCTTATATCCGAAGAACTGATATAATAAACAAAATTTTTTATAAAGTAAGCTCAACTGCTGGCTTAGTTATGTGTAGGATCGAACAGAAACTTCACTCAAGAAGATTTCCTTTTCACATGCAAAGTTTAAATGTGGTTTAATAAGCCAAGGATTGAGTGGGATTGTGAACCATTTATGAAAAATAGTGATTGTGAATGAACTTGAAGTGTCTGTATTCGAATAGGTGTTCAATAAAAACTGGGAATGTTTTTGGAATCCCACAAATATTTGGGCGAATTACCTCCAATACACGAAAGGTTAATTCGGAAGCATTGTCGGAGAATAATTTTGATACAGTACTCTCCGGATATAAGCAACCCCTTTAATATTAGAACCTTTTTAATAGCAACAAATTATATTCTGCTGAGACTTACCAACGCCATCATAAGCCTACCTAAGGTCCCCGCTTAATGGGAGTTTCATTGAAAACCCGCTTATAAGCAACACAATTCTATGCCCATGCGTATGTGCTATTATCGGGGAAGTACTGTATACTAATAGCAATAATGTACTCTGTGGACACATAAGCAATGGGAATCAGTGGCTTAAGTTAAAAACAAAAAGAAATCAGAGGATCGATATAACGTAAAATATACGTAAAACGTAAAACGAACGCACGCCATTATAAGGGATGAGAAAGCTGAGTCCAGTTAGTGGAGGTATTGCGTTTCAGGCATATTTCTTATTTGGCGATTTGCCCATAGTAGCTTTTGCCTTCCTCGTTTAGTTCTGAAAAGGTCTTCGTTGCATTCCTCATCCATATGAGATCTTAATGACATTTCCATGGAGCTGTTTACAATGTTCATGCTTAAACATTTTTTTTGTAAGATTTGAGTGTATTGGAAAAGTTTCTTTTATCAGTTTTTGTCTTAAGAACGGTTTTCTTATACACGTTCTTTGTTGTATTAAGCAGTGTGCGGTGTATTAGCTCGCATTTATTATGACCGATACTTTTTTATATACAATTTTCTTATAACCGATACATACTGCACTACTCTAGCCACCTTCAAGTTACAACTCAACACTCAGTGTAAGCTAAAAGTCAATGCCAGATGGAATACAGGCAACACTTGCCAATTCACCAAGCAAATCCAGCCCAGTCTCTACTCAAACAGATCTAAATAAATTTGGGAGATCAACCCTAAAAAGATCGAAAATCATCACCGCAGGAATTATCACGGGACACTGCCTGTTAGGTCTACACGCGAAAAGACTAGGCCTATTCTATCTATCTGGGTAGGTGATGAAAAGGAGGAAAGTGTGCAACACCTTCTCTGTAGCTGCTCTGTATTCTGCACTCGCATCGACTAGGAATGGCACACTGGGCTCCTACTTCTTTGATAACGACCTTAGTAAAACCCCAGGTAAATCGATACTGAATTTCACTGAAAAATCTGGGTGCCTGTCGTTGTAATCACGCCGCAGAGTGGTCGATTTAGTACAACGTAGCTGGACATAAGTAAAAAAAAATTATCTCTATTAGAAAAATTACCGCTAGGCTAGAAGTCAACTACCTAAAACAAAAAACAAACATTTTTAAATTTCCTTACCCTAGCAATGCGAAACATTTCAATTCAAGGCATAAATCTTTTCTTACTTTTGAGTTTGCCTTTCGCGGATAAAGAGTTTTTCTTAAAGTGAGTGTAATAAAAGGGATGATATATATTTAAAGCAAATATGCTCAATATCCTACTATTTACTACTTTTAACTTGAGCGTATTTATATTAATATAGTTATTAAGTCTTAGTCGCTATGAACTGAATGCTATGATGTATTTTTTATTGGAGGCTAAATAACCTTTTTTACTAACCTGTTGGAGACAGCTGGCTAAAGATGGTGCCAGCTGGTTGAGGCCCAGGTCCACCTCGGACTGTAGAGCCACCAGAAGAAGAAGAAACTAACCCTTTTCCATTTGATGATGATGTCCATAAAATAAAAGTGCAACCGAGTACAACCCTAAGACTGGCAATTTGAAGATTGGATTATTAACTTTAAATGATGTAAAGCTTAAGTGCCGACGCAGCGCAGCGCAACTTTCTTTTTTCTTCTCTTAAAGGTATCAATCCGCCTTTTCAGGGCAACTCCTTCCTTGACGTGAAGGCAATATTTTTATTCATACAAGGTGAAAATCTTTTAAATCATCCGTTGTGCGACGGCGGTTTCGCAATCCTTGATATCCAAAAAGTCAATAACCCTTCTGGATAAAGTTGATCATAAGAAAAGCCTAGAGTGTAGTAAAACGTGTATATCCAAATTTTACAAAAGGTACAAAAAAAAGTCACTAGAACAAAAATGATTTTAAAACGCATTTCTAATCGAATAAAATAAAAAACTAAAATCTGAATTAAGTCCTGCTAATGACCCTAAATCGACCATTGTGGACCGCCCCAGCCACCTTTTTGCTAACCAACGTGACAGTAAAATGGGCCTAATTCAGCCTAAGCCACTTATAACCTACCCACAACCGACTAAGACCAATGCTGCTCCTACAAATTCAGCCAAACCCTTTTACAATGAAAAACGCATGTTTCAACTACAAATTTATCACAAAAGATCACGCTCAAGTTTTAACATAGACCGGGGTACGTTGTAAAAACCCCGGTGGGTTATTGGAGTGCAAGGACGCTGTGACATTCCAGAGAAATGCGAAGCGGACGAACTCGCTAGAAAGGGCACAAGCCCCGTGCTCTTTCCGGGTGGAGACCCACCCTCCATGCCTATGGCTACTATTAAACATCTGATAAAGCTTGAAACACTTACTCAAACAAACCGCGGATGGACATCTGCCACAGGATGCCTCTTTACCAAACAACTATGGCCTATGAGCTTAATTAGATTAAGCTGGCCAAACCTCAGATCTCTTATTGGCGTTTTAACAGGCCATTGTGCCATCGGAAATCAGGCCTCTAGACTAGGCCTTCCCTATAATGATTTCTGTAGAAGCTGCATGGAAGAAACCATCGAACACTTGCTTTGTAACTGCTGTGTTCTCTCATCCCGTAGATTCAGGCTTGTGGGGGCCCATTTCTTTGTTAATCTGGCTGAACTGAGCAGCATCAGAATCAGCCCTCTTCTTCGCTTTGTCAAAAGCACAAATTAATTTGCGGAATAGGTAGCCTAAGATCCGCGTGGTAACACAATGGGCCTATGCTTGTCCTAAGTGTGGCTGCTGTCCGTATAAGCGGCAGTAAGCCAAGAACATTAATGCAAATATAAATTTAATTTTTTTTTAGAAAACGTATTAGTTGAAGTATAGCAAATTTAAATTAAGAGTCATCATCCGAGTTCTTCCTACTTCAGACATATGTATAAGCATGTGGATCCTTTTGTGCGGTGTGTGCCTATTTGCATGATGAAAACAGCACTCATTTCTAACAGATGGGGCATAGTGATTGCTCATCTTCGTCCTATGATGAGTAATCCAAAACTTTTTCTCAATGATTATGAACATTTTGGACATTCGCGTAGGGGCACTCGCTTCTGGTACGTGCTCTCAGAATCTGATGCTCCACTTCGGACTACTTATGCCCTTTAAACAGATCCGCAAGAAATTTCTTACAAATTTGACACTCAACATTTTCCGACACCCACCTCAAGTTAATATCCATTTCAGAGTACCAGCGCGAATTATCCCTTCGATCTCATTTAAATCCAAAAATTAACAACACTGGCATAGAGCAGGGAAAAGGGGTCTGGCTTGTTTGGATTTTATCGAATCCATTTCAATATCACTTAGCTTGCACAACAACAACAAATGGATGTGGTGATTTGAGTCGATGCCCTAAGGACAGTGCTTTGTTTCCGTGTTGGTGTGCAAAAGCTTCTGCCCTTATCGAGAAAATAAGCAATTTTTATAGAAACTTTAATTTTAATCCGAATGGCCCTTTAGAGGCTAGAGCTTCACAATCTTTCAAACAACCAACCACCCAAAGTTTTTAATTGATGAAATTGATTGTGTATCTGAAAGAAAGATTAACCATTGAGTAGCACCATCTCTTGAGAGACGTAGTCACTTTCGTGATGTGACATTGAAGTTTTAACAATGATTGACCATACGTAACCCCTTAGATTCTCAGCCCCAGGTTGTTGCTTAGCATCAGAGATTTGAAATGCCCCATGTTCTCTCTGAAGTATACGGCCATGACAACCGAGTTCACTTCCCGACACAAGAATGAGAATTCCCAAAGAATCCCCATCACCAATGGGACTTGTTTCCCTTGCAGACAATTCATCATCTCTTGTTGCACGAACGAAGCAGATTACAGAGCTCGGATGCTTTGCTATCCATTGTTGGGCTATTAAGTAACATACCATAAACTTTTTCAATAAGTCATGCAATCAACTCAAAAACTTTTAGTCCATTGCTCCTGCAGCCCTGTGATTCGAAGAACTTCCACAACAAACGGATCCACATCATTCACTCAATCGAATGTATGGTAGCCGACTGGTGGAAGTAGAAGCGAACCAGAAGCCGGTCTTATTTAATTATGGTTACAAACGAAACGCTGTAAACAGATGCTCCAATGAGCACTTTCAATTATCATTTTGTCTCGATTATATCCTCTCTTCGGTGCCCCCTCTTGGGTTGCTTCTGCATGGGGATGCGGTGTTGGGAGCATTTAAATCTAACGGCTTCCAGGGATTGGATATTCAAAGTTTAAATTTGGGCGAGTCGATGTTTTCTACGCCCACCCCTAGTCGGCACTGGAAAAACAGGCACGACCTTGTTGCACAGTCAGGGGATGCCTGTAATTAACTTACATTAGGAAAGTTTGGATATAAATTGTGTAGCCGCAGCGAAAAAGTTGTAAAATCAATTGAAGAGGAAAAGTCAGTTGGAATGCGGCCGGGTGAATGGTCATGGGCTCACCAAATATGGTGCTTTGTTCTTATGGGCCTATAAAGCGGGCGGAATTTAATTGGCACCCCCCATCTGCCCCAGCGGATTGGTGATTTTATTTATGCACAGACTAAATGTGGTGATGTTCACGCTACTGCCGCTTATGAAGAATTCACGAATTTACAGAGGTCTTCCATATGCTGTGCTGCGCTGCCTGGTTGTGCTGGTGAAGGGCAACCGATGGCATTTCAAAGGACCTGCAATATGTTTTAATTGCCGTGAGTGTGTGGAAATGCTGCCAGCAAACTTTTGTTTCACGAAAATTGTTCACGTCTCCGTTGCTGGGTTCAGTAAGTTTTCCTCGGGTAACTGCTCCACTCCTTGAATACATGTATGTTGCGGTTAAGCAATGAATGGATGAGTAGGGCTTCCCATATGCGACCCTTCAAAGTGATGTGCTTTCTCCGGGATATGTACGGAAAGATGATGTGGTACTGATGAGGTTCACAATTGGGCAAATAGTGTGTCTACTTGCAGGACGCAAGCTATCTCCATCTCACATGTGGTTGTCGTAGGCATGCAGACGTTAAATGGCATCGGACAACTTATTCAAAATGTCGGCGCGGAACACAGACGATCGGCGCTGAGCTCCAATGGATATTCATTTGCATATCATCAGTGCTCTGCGTCAACGAGACCCTCAAGTTAAAATTGATTGGATTCGCAGCGCAGCGTTAAATCGATGAAACCAATAATGCCCATCTCAGGATTATATTGGAGGCAGCCTAACCGAATGCCTCACTCCGTCGCAAACAGTAGCTTTTATTAATGCCAACAGCATGACAAATGTGACCGTACACTCTGATCGCCGCCCACAAATTAAAGAGATCCCTCCCTGGGATTGCGAAGCGAATTTTCACAAAATTTATTTCAGCCGTCAAATGCCGCAATTAAATGTTACTTAAGCTCACGAGTCTCATCTCAACGTCTGAACGGCGCGGCTAAAAGCCACCGCACCAATTGAACGGAATAACCATTTGCCAAACCTTCATCAAAAGTCTGGAATTACGATTATTTTCTTGTCGTAGCGCCGGAGACAATCTATCCTTACGAGAAATTTATTTCTTGCATGCTCTGGTCTAAACAGTGTGCGTTCGTGTGCCTCCTCGTCCGGGACAAACTTAATTTATTGTGCGGATTGTATCGTAGGTTAGCGAAAGCGTTAACCCATCACCACGAGATAGGCGATGGAGGGGGGAGAGGAGAAAAAAAGCTGACCCCTCGAAGCGAATATTACTGCCCATCCCTCCGCAGAAGGTGTCATTCATGCATACCAAGCTACCACAGCTCGCGATACTTCGACTGTGGCAGAGCGGCTGAAGAGTCACCCTTAAAATTAATTTCCTGTGAAATTTCATTGAAACGAAGTGAAATGAAATGGACTTGATGTCCTCGCAAGTACAACGCTGCTCACCGAAAAGATCCGGGATTGGGCGCCTTCGAGTTAATGCTCCGCTCCAGCAACGGTGCCAGCAGTTCTGCCCCTAAATCAGTCCAGCTGAGTTTCCCGTATTTCACGCACATAATGATGGCACCGACTAACGGTGGAGATCTGTCGCCAAACAATTTATGGCGCTCTGTGGTTCGGTCCTCTGTCGTAAAATTCTATCTAATGGAAATGCTGGTGCCTTCGTGCATTTCTGGTGGATGGAGAATGATTGGAGCCGGGGGGCTGTTGGATTGGTCGGATGGTGGGGTGATGGGGTGGTGGGGTGGTGGAGAAACGGCCACCAGAAATTGCTGAAGGACAGCAAATTTGCCTCAAATCAATGAGCTGCTAAAATTGAAAACAGTTTCTGTTGCTTTTTCACGGGAGAACCCTGCCTGAAGTACAACCAACAGATAACGCGTTTTGCCCGGGAAGAGTGCTCGGAGTCTGAATGGACCTGCTGTTGTTTGTCGCAATGATAATAAAGTAAAATCAAAACAAGGATGTCGCCCACGGATAAGTTGATGAACGGAAGTAAGTTACTGATACCCTGAATAATTCGGGGGCGACGCGACTGCGGATAATTCCACAGGGTGGGCCAAAAGTTTGATTGATAAAAGTTCCATGGAAATGATTTTTGCTATCATTGTCATCGAAATCGAATGGATAGCTCACGGAAATCAAATTATTTCGTTTGCGCATCGGTTAAGGGATTAAGTGCGTTGGCAAAGAAAACGTTTTGCTTTGATTCCACTGATTTTGCAACTATTTTAGTTGCATTTCAGTTTTTACCAGATCAAGATGAATGACACTTTTGAGGCGATATCCTTAACTACAGGACCAGCTATTATGGACGTAAGGTATCTTAAGTCGTCTTGAGCATCGAGCGAATATACAGAAATCATAATAACAACTTCGCTCAGTTTCGTTAAGTTTCGTTAAGTTTCGTTAAGTTTTTTTTTCACTTTCGTTAAATTTTTCGTAAGTAAAAAGGAGGAAAAGCAAACATACAGATGTAAATGACCGTTGGTCTTGACAGTCTCCATTGGTTTCCCTATGCAATTGCGAACACTTTGAAATTTGACGACAATTCCTGCTGACTTTGCTCCCAACCCCCAACATAGCAACTTCATCCTAGTTGCCTGGCAAAGTCTCGATGGCTTGAAAATTGATACTCGTCAAGTTATGACCGATTTATTGCTCGATATGTAGGGAAAAGTTATCGCAAGCTAACTTACTTTCAGCAGGAACTTCCGTCGATGATGTTTGAACGAAGTTGTATTCCATTCAAAATGGCAATTTGACCGAAATCTTCTTCATGAATATCTCTTATTTATATTTACTTTTGAAACCACAAAAAGATGAGACAAGGTATATGCCCATCGTGAAAATTCGAGTGTGGTTCTTTAGAAAACACCACACCCTGTGTTTGTGCTCGCTTTTCCAATGAATTGCCTGATAAGTACGAAGACAGATACGAGTATTCAATTTGCATTTAATGCAAAAAAAAAACGAAGAAAAGATAAAAGCTTCAAATCCACTCCGTGGATTTTATAGATACTTTCCGCTTGGGCATTAGGCACGGCATTCATTGCGGGGTGGGATGACACTTCTCTTGGCTGAGTTTCAAATTCATCTTCGTTCAATTCAATTCGAGCACGAGATGACACGACGAGACGACTAATTTGAATTTTTGAATATAAAACACCACCAAGTTTCGCCGTCTTTTGTGGTCAGAATGAGAGGCCTGGAATTTTGATTATCTGCATTACGAAATAGAAAATGCGGAACCGTCCACGACTCTGTCATTGCGGTACATAATGAAATTCAAAACTAAATTAATCCCTGAAATACCGGACTTATTACGACACGCTTCGTAGCCGCGGGGTGGGGGCAGATAACTTCCCGCCCACTCTTGTTGAAGGGCGTCATACAAAGCGAAGTAATTGTAATGTGAAACGGTGATGTTGAACAAGTGGGCAATCCTGTGTATAGACGTCGATCGAAGTCACGGTTAAGAAGGTGCACCTAAGGAAAACCAAGGCAATTGGACGGCATTAATTACATTTGTAATTCAAAACTACGGGAGTAATCAATCGTCGAAAGGTTAAATTAGCCCTCACACACGAAAGCATCCGCAGGGCACAAAATCTAATTAAGGACGAGATAGTCAAACTAATGTAATTTATTTTTATCCGTATCCTCGGTTATTTGTTGTATGCTCAACTGTGGTCATCAGCGAGTAAAATGTAATTAATTTGTGGAGCAAAGCGTTGTCCTACACTAATGACATGGTTGGTCTCAGTTGGGTGGGAAAAAGGAAGACGAATAAGATAAAGGAGAACAAAAAAAAAGGTGGTAGATCTCACACCCAGCCATTGTTATCACGGCTTGACACACAAATGGGCTTTAATCAATTGCGGGTGATAAATGAGATTAACCTGTGATGTCCCGCTCCAGGAGATACTGAATTTTGTCAGGCCTGAACGTGAGGATTAATTAATACAAGAGGCATTGGTGAAAGCCACGATAAGGCCTGTCACCGCTTGTCTTTTTCTGACTCGTGTCGTAGAAATGAAAGGTCTCCTAAAGCACCTGCAAATAAGAGTTTCCTTGGAGATGAGTTTATGATTCCCAGTCTTTATGTAAAACTTCCGTTGGTCATGGATTCGCAATGTTGACGCAATGAAATGCAATGTTCTCTTTCATCATTGTTCTACAATTGCAGCCTTATGTGAAGATAGAAAGAGAGCTTTATTTGCTAAAACCAAGCACACTTTTCTGATAACTTTTGTAGAAACTTCGATCGGCCATTGAGACGAGAGCTAGAACATTACTCTCAACCGTTTCAAATTACACTCTGTAGGACGGATTTTGAAATAGTTTCAATTAGGAACTGATTTCCTTCATTCTATCCTTTTGTAGTTGGTAGGCAGATTGCTGCTAATGCGGCGATAAGACTGAGATCACTGCACAGCTGAACAGAACTTCGGTCTGGACACTCAGCAATCCTCAGCCTCAGCTGGCTTTGGATCGAAGATGGATGCAGGTCGTCTACCAATTCACTGTAGCGTCTTTCAGACTCAAACTAACGCAATTAAGGAAGCTCTGACCTGGCAAGAAAACAATGTAATATCTCGAACAGACATCATCATCTTTTCCGATAGCCGGGCAGCGATCAAATCTCTGAATTCAGTCACTTTTAACTCCAAGACTTACCTTATTTGTCGCCTATTTCTCAACGAGATGGCCAAGTATTTTAGCATCTATCTTATTTGGGTGCCGAGACACTGTGTCATTCCAGAGAATGGCGAAGTGAACGAACTCGCTAGAAATTGTATAAGCTCTGTGCTCATTCTGGTGGCGATTCACCCTCCATGCCTATCGCTATTATAAAACATCTACACCAGCTAGAAACGCTTACTCAAATGAATCGAATTTCTTACACGAAGAAAACAACAAAAGTGTTTTAAGTCGAAATACAACACTTAAATTTATGAAGTCACTAAAATGACACAAAAACGCCTTACAACCAGAAATTAATTAATGGGTAGTCGAAAAAGTCTTTTCGTAATTCTGATCAAACTTTTTTCACAAACAATTCATGTGGTACCCAAAAATCGAGCTTCTTTTTGTAGCCAGCCTTTTGATGATGAATGCTTAGTTCCTTGGCGATGTCATGGCTGCTTATGTGACGGTCCTGGTCAATCTTCTCCATAATTTCATCGACTTTTTCAACGATAGGACGACCAGAGCGAGGAGCATCTTGCACATCGAAATTTCTAGAACGGAAGCGAGCGAACAATTTTTGTGCTACACGAACTGATTCAGCATCGTCTCCGTAAACTTCTCAAATTTCATTGGTGGCTTGGGTGGCATTATTCCTTATTTTTATACAAAAATTACAAAATATAGCGAATTTCTTGATTATTTTCACTCATTTTTGAACAGCTGTAACATTTTTTCAACTTCTCCGAATTTAATTTTTTTTTTTGTTAAATGAAGCTTAAAATGTCACCTTTCCAACACCATATGGTATGACACAATGTGATTGGCAGCACTGGAGATAGACGACCAACGACATATATTGACAAATACGAAAATACTTTTTCCACTACCCATTATTATAGAGATGCCCAATTTCAACCACTCTTGCCCCTTAAAAGTTTTGCCAACTGTTTTATATATCGTTTCTCATACGGAATTAACCAATCAGAGAACGGCATTCTCGTTATTCCGTGCATAACCATCAAAAATGCATGAATATCTTTCAAAAAAGCACTCAAATTCGTCGATGGACTAGGGCGCAATCAGCTGTGAAGCCGGCTATCTCTGTAAAAGTTAATTTCTGCTTACAACTGACAATGTGTCACTTTGGTCAATCCAAGTCCAACCAGTTAATTCAAAACATTCAAATTGACACGTCTCCTTCTGGACAAAGAAGTATTCCACTTAAGTCAATGCCAACTTGATGGATATGCTTGGAATAATTTAATTATTTTGTATGGCCTAAGCTCAAAAAGTGTGTTTCTTGAGTTGTGTCACTTTTGTACATGTGCGTTATATCATTTAGTATCCAAATGAGTTTGTGTTTCCATAGATTGTGGTGTAGTCTTAAAGACTTAAATAAAAAATATAAGTCTCGAAAACATCTCTTGAATAGACATTTTGGTCTTAGGTAAATATGACTTCATGAATGAGCGCATATACATCATTCCAAAGACGTTCATACAATTGACTTCAATTTAAGATGGCTTAGAAAAGTCTATTGCCACCCATAGACTTCAGAATGAATGAAGAGTCCATTTAGTTGAGTCAATTGAATGAAATATTATGTTTAGCACGTGAAATTAAATTTTCATTCAATTTGTGATAAGAAGCTTTCGGGTAAATATCTTTAAATCGAATATTTCTTTTTTTGTAAGACAGAATGATGAGTGGTCTCTTACTCCTGAAACATAAATTTGCGTTGTCTTTCAACACAAGCAATACGAAGCCAATGCAAAATGATAAGACTTCTTGCAATTAGACTCAAAAACGCAAGACGAAAGTAGACATTTTCAAACACGTCGGAACAAATTTGAGAAACGGCTGCTTTCAGTCAGCATTTCACACTTCTTTTACAAACTAGAACGTTTTTTTCCAAATTCAGAGCATTTTTAAGCGGCCTATACACGGTCAATATTAATAATAATAATAATAATATTGGTGGCCTGACAGTCCGAGACGGACCTGGGCCTCAGATTCTCAGCAACCGCTCGTGTTGTGCGTGTAATTGTTCTTTCAAAAGTGGAAGGGACCTACAGTTTTATGCCGACTGCGAACGGCTAAGTTGAGAAGCTTTTTTAGACAGGAATACACTTTGAACATTGTCGGTGACTCGAAAGAGGTGGAAGCCGTGAATTAGGAAGGTTGGGGCTTAGAAGCTGGCACCCTCTGCGTATGAGTCGATGAACTAACCCACTACGTCACGGGGACTCATCGGTTAATATTGTAGTGTTCTAATTATTTTTATTATTTCATTTTGTTCTCTGCTGCACACTCTCACTCGACGAAGTGAGCATGCCCATATGCCATAAATAGTGTGCAATACAGAGTTTCTTGTGTCAATTAGGAAGAGGGCTTGAGAAATAAAGAGAGGTTGATGTGACTGACAAAATTCCTCTCGGAAGTTTACTCACTTAACCCTTTTAGGTCCATTGTACTGTCACTTCATCGGCTTTTCGCCGACACTTCGTTGACCTACTAAAAACTTGATTTGCACTTACCCTCTATTGGTGTAAAACGAGTGTTCTGTTGAAAGGCATACATAATTCGACACACACAGTGCATCTAAAAGTGAAGTGCCTGAAAAAGACATTTCATTTGGTACAACCTAATACTTGTTGTGACTTTACGGAATGCAAGACAAGGAGATTTCATTATTTCACATCTCAAATTGGGAGTTATTTTCGAGCGCTCTTTTTCGTACTATAGGAAGTAATTTATTGCAATTTACATATGAACAAATGTATACCACAACGGTTAGAGATAAATGCACAATCCGAGAGATTCGATACAAATTTTCCACCCTCAACGATTTTATCAAAGGACCCATTTTGAAGCCCGTATTTCAAAATGAAATATTTAATACGTACATACCACATGTATGGGTGGAGTCCTCTAAGTATGAATATCCTAAAACCGAGTCATTTTTTTTCGAAACAGATTCGTAGCATTTTTCTCTTCGACATTCCTAAAAATAATGTCGTTTTCATTGTATATTGGGCTTCCGAAATCCATCGGAATGGGATTTATTTGGCAAGAGCGAGATTTGCTTCATAAATGTCATTGGAGAGTGCGAAGATCAAAGAATTTGAGAAGCAGAAAAAAAAAGCTTCAAAAGAATCGCGTAACATGACATTCCTTATGGCAACCGTCATTTTAAAGGGATGCCACATGCCTCGGTTTGGAAAAGTAAAATCAAACAAAAAAAAATTTACAAAAATACACGTACGTATACACTCAAGAGAAATTCATGTGCGATGCGATGACATGTTGAAGTGATTTTTGAACGACAGACTTTCATTACATCGATGAACTTATGTAATTTCTTTTCTTCCTTTTCCGACCTGACGTCTGTTTGTAAAGCAGTGCTTTGCAATTTGTAACAGAGAACGTGTTAGGATGTGAATTGACTTTAAGCACATATTTTGTAGAAAAAATTATACATACTTGTGATGTAATTGATGAATTTAAGTTTAAGTATGTGTTGGAGAGCCTAATTTTCAGTAATTTTGACATGTTTAAGGAGCAATAGAGGTCTCTGTAATATTTGACTTTTATTCTGATGACCATTGCCAATGGAGCTAGAGCTAGACCGGCGAAAGTCAATTTACATTTTTTTCGTGAACAGGAAACTAGGAATCACCCTCAACAAGTCCAAACAATTTGTTTGTTCACACGTCAATTTTATTTAGCAATGATGAAACCCGATGCGAGGGACATTATGCCGAATACGGATATTGAAAATACAATTTGATGAATCCGCACTGGCTAATTTCACATATGCAGCTTCGAAAAATGTTCGACATCCTCCATAGATTTTACCTAAGAGAAATGCATGCTGGCCTAGATAAATGTTCGGTTTTGGATGAATCTTAAGCAATTAGTCTGACTTGTGTTCTGGATTAGAACATGCTATAATACATTTTTCGTTAAAAAGTTTAATTTCAATGGGAAAACTGCAACTCTCAAATTCAACTCCTGTTCTCTTGCGAGTGGATGGCAGACCTTGAGTCGATGCTCTAGACAATAGACGACGTAGATCAAGCATATCTCCGACTGTAAGGCCACCCACACTATTTTTCAATCAAGATGAGATTAGCCTGATCCAGAAGAAAGAAAACTTAAACTCTTATTGTACGAACTATGAGAATGTAAGTGTCCTCAATATAACATTTGCCGATTTATGTGCTGATTGCAGAAGTTTAAGGACAAGCTGTTTGGTCGTAACAGGGTGGCTTCGGGGCTGGAAAGTCCTCAAGACCTTCAACGTTAAAAAATTACAGAAGAAAACTCACACGGCAAGAAGTGCGTTCAACTGTTAGAATCTGCGGATGTCATTGAAGTGATTGGCAGAACTCAGCAACCTGCTCTCAAGAACACCCAAGAGGTTTGTTCTCCATGGCTACCACAAACGTGAGAAATCCGGACCTGTACATTCGCCTATAGTTCCTGAAACTATAACCACTTTCAGAACTAGTTCCGCATATTTCACTTAAGTATGTCCTCTAGTTCCGTAATGTGTTCACATGCCAAGTACCCGAATTTCGCACACACAGTTCACGTACGCATGTATATGTGTAGTTTCATTGATTAACGATCTTTGTCATTTTTCGTGTGGTTCGTAATTCTCTCACTAATAAATTCGTATGAGAGGATTATTCAGGTATACTCCATACATACAAATGAAACTTTCCTGCATACCAAACATGTCAATGGAACTACATAGATCAGATCATCTATAAGAAGTGACTCTTTTCTTCATTCGGAACATGACCTACATAGCTCTGTGGATATGCATGATTCCTTCAATTCCAACATCTCACTAGATCTACAAAGTTCCGCGGACATGCATTGATGTCTTTCAATTCGAACTCCAGACATATCTGTGGCAATACATAGTTAGTCGGAACTAGTTAATTCCAATAATCGAACCGTTCCCTGTTCGTTCCAACAATGGAGTTATTCAGCAGAACTCTGAGATGTGACTCGGGATCAAGGGATCGTCCAGTCTTTCTTTATATCGTTAAGTTCATCGGTTATCAACAGGCAGGTGGCGCGTTAAGTTCATCGGTTATCAACAGGCAGGTGGCGCTGGTGTCACTGACGTGGTTGTTAGTTAATCTGTCGGTGTTGACAGGGGTGTTACAACTTTATTTTCTTTTTAAACTATACCAAGCTAAAAAGATGGTTTCGCAGATATTCATCGAGGCACCAAATGGATTTATAGTTTGATTCAGAAAACAAGATGAATGATTGCGGAGTGAGCTATACTCATTCATAAAGTGGAACTAACGATGCAAACCTTTTTGCAGGTGTATTTTATACATTGGCTTAGATCTGTGTTTTTCAAACATAATCGTTTTTAAATTGAACTCCATTCGCAGCATGTCATATGCAGCAAAATCTATACGATCTTCGTTCATCTTTACCGATGGTAGTTCGGCGAGTTCGACTGACATATTCGAAATATGATTTAATATACATCTTTGACCATGTTCACCAGTTCTACCAGTCTACTCTCTAAATAATTCAAACTCTGTACCATGAGATGAATGTGAAGACTTTCTGATGTCTATTCATCGCATGAAATTTCTTCCAGGATTTTTTGAACAAATGAAAAAAAAAAGTTTTGTTTGTAAAGACTCTGACCACCAACAATGTTTTGCGAGAAATCCTCTGATTTTGTCTTTTAAAGATATAATGGTAATGCAAGATTTGTTAGTTGTCACAAAGATCAGAGACAGGTGATAATTTTAAAACCCAGGTCGAATTAGAAAAATGTTTCGAATTTCCAGATTTTGAATTTTGTAAGAACATCAATAATTCAGCTTCTAATTTCAAAACTTGTCTCAATACCTATCTTTTCAGATTCATCTGACCTCTGTGATAAAGGAGATTTAATGGAGTGCACCCATTTCATCACATCTGATCCTAAACTACCGACTTTGCAAGGCGTTCCTCTTAATAGAGTTCACAACTCTAATCACATCTTTAAGCACTTCATTTAGTTGAGAAGGTAATATCTTGGGTGCCAAAACATATCGATGCAGAAGGCAGTGTGCCCATGAAACGTTTATCATTTAAGATTACCATCAAACCTTTAACACCATCTCTACAAATATTAAAATATTTTCTCCAATCAATCTCGCAGTCGGCAGTTTAAACATAACAAACTAAAAACATGTCGTACAACCACTAATATTTGGAAAATAAAATTTCTTCTTAAATTTTTTCCTCTGTTTCATAACGAACAAATTCCACAAGCTGAGGACAGTCTGAAATGCGGGCTCATCTTTAATTTGTCGATGAATTGTTCTCGAATTTGAACGGCCATGTCACTTATTCTCCGCTGAATTCTATTGTTAGAAAGTGGTGTATTTTTACACCGAGCTTAGAAGTCGTTCAGTGTATGTAGCTTTTGAAATAACTGACGCATTATAATGGGGTGTTTACCAAAACGTCGAGTACTCAAAAAGTTTGAAAAACACTGTAAGATGAAAAAAGGTTAATAACTGTAATGTATGAGTTACTATTCAAGTTATAACAAAAATTGCAACATAAGCGAATTAAATTAAGACCCACGCTGCTCACAGATAATAAACAACCTTCGAGCTCTGAATTCGTTGAATGGAAAATCGAAGCCAATTGGAGTTCATAACCAACTCTTCATCAGCCATCCAATACCAAGAACAACTTTGACAGTTGTGTATTATGTCGAAACATAATTAGATGTCATACTATCGCAAGATTCATTTTGGTCATTTATTGGCCAGTTGCTTTTGGGTAGATGATTATCTCGGATGCCATAAATATTATCGAAAGAAACATAAATACTTGTTAGTGTCGCTTGTCTGCGCTGTCCCCGTCGAAATATTATGTATATTGGATTGAATATTATTAATGCCAGGTATTTCATACAAACCGTCGCCTTTAACTGGTCATTAAAACGTGACTCCGACTTCAGAAATTCTGGGGTGTATTCGCTAACTCAAATGAGGAACCATCGCCCGACAGTCGACCCGGAATGACTGTACGAGTGTCTCCTGCATCAGTTTATGTGATTACATCAAAGGATTCCACAGATGGCCCTTAAATTTCACCCAATTAGGTGAATACATTTCAAAATTCCGTGTATACATTCCACAGTGGGTGTATCCGATGGATTAACACCACGGGGGAGAATGAAATGACAGAAGAAATTCATGCCAACGCACGCAGGTGACTCGACATCTAAATGGATTTATCTTGTATCAGGCCCAATCCAAAGTACAGACCGCAAAAAGCTGGCAATAAATGTTGAACAATAACTGCCTCCTCGATGCTTGAGGCCATCGTAAAACTCCGGTCACAGGCACTCCAATTACTGTCTTTCAAATGTGAAACAGGCTCATGTTTAGACAGTCCTCATCGATGGCAAGCGCACCATTACGAGTCTTAATCTGTGATTTAAATATTTTCAGTGACACAATAGATAAACCACTCCACCCGAGTCAGTCGGTGGCAGTTAAGGCGTGCGATAAAACAATGCAACCGATTAAGAATTAGTTCTTATCACGTCTACAAACTGACCTCAAGGTGACATTCTTCCTCCGAGATATGAAAATCAAGCTACCCACTCGGTGACGTGTATCTGTTTATAAGTTTCCGCAATAAATCACAGTCGGGATCGTCTGTCTGGATGGTCGAGAAAATATTTGTCGATCAGACAACGGCCATTTACTGGAGGCTGTGGATGTCGCACACTCGACAGACGCCGTCTTTAGTGTATTTTAATTGGCTCATCTTCGATCATAAAATGCAGTTGGTCGCCGTGCCAGAGTCGTATCTTGTTTACGATTCTCGCATTTATTTCGGTTCAAATTTAGTGCGCTATCTTTGGATAGTCATTATGTGATAGGCATCTACCATACAGTCATCGTCACACACAGAATCTTAATTTCATTGATTTTTACGGCCTCTTGGGAACATGATTTACATTCCTTGTGAGTTGCAATACCCGTGTTTGGTTATGAGCTCTTACTTTTGACGCATCAATACTGATTGATCATTACGACCGATGGTGAGTTTTGAAAATTTACATGAAATCAAAATTTACTCATGTTCTTTGGTGTTAACGATCTTGTGCAGTTTATCGATGCTTTCACTTGATATCTGTTTTCACTGTTACGCTCAACGTTGGGGAAAGATGCGATGTCTTACTCAACATCCGTTGATGGTGTTTTGTACAAATGTGGTGACCACCTTTGAGGAGATGAACAGATCGGTGATTGTAGCCATCCAATGTGGGTATCAATGCGTGATCTTCATCTTGAAAGGAAATTGATTGTTTCCTCTGATATCTGATGGACTTTTGTTTTGTGGACAGATGGTACAGGCTATCAGAATGCAGGTATGATTGAGAGAATTGTGGGTGAGTGCGGCTTATTCTCAAGATAAGCTTATAATATTAATGTATTCGCAATCGTTTGGTTTTAAAGTTATCTTATCATCATCATCATCCTCTGACCCGCGTGATCCACTAAAGGGGGCGTGGAGGTTAACCATGCACGAGAGATCTTCAGACAGCTCGATCCTGCCCGATCGACTCTAACTCATCAGGGGTTATGCCCAAGCGTAACCAGGCGAGTTTGTGGACTTGGTCCAACCACCTCATCCTGGGTCTGCCAAGTGGTAGCCTACTTGATGGAATCGTATTCAAGGCCCACCTCGGAAGTTATCTTTGTTTTGGAATTTAACTGACATTTGACTGTTGTGTCAAACTGTTTGTCAGTTCACCAAAATTGTTTTCTCCACAGACAAGTTGTATTTTATCAGCGAGTCTAAAATTCTGCGTGCTCAGCGTGGCTACATCTGTAGTGCCCTGATTCAGCTATTGAGACGGACGTATTCGTCTATGGTCAAAAAAGTTTAATTCTGGCCATGTATCCTATAGTCTGAAACAAATGCGCACCGATGGAAATTTTATTGCAGTCCAGGTTTAATATACAATTGGCTAGAGCACTGGTTCCCAACCTTGTCAACAGCATGCCTCCCCGTTTATGCATCGGTGTTACGAACCTATATCCACTCGAGCTTATGTTCCACATCCATTCCAAAGCTGACTGTCACTTTGCAAGTTCAACTTCTTATTCGGGGTAGTTTTCATAATTTCTGTCGGAATAAATATTTTCAAATTTTTGTTTCTAGTTATATTTGCGTTTTTTTTTTTTTATAAAATGACTAATTGGAATATACTTAGTCAGTAACACAGCGTTTCTTTGTGAGAGATATCTCTTCCAACCAGTTTCGGTTGCATATGTTCGCAGCAGAACTCTTTTGAAATTCCTTGCTAAATTCATGTTTTTCTCCCATCAGTTCAGCCAGTCGCTTTATTTGTTTTTGGCTTCAAATTTTAATCCTTAATATATAAATAATAAATACAAAACACATTCTTAGCTCATTCCAGTTAAAACAAAACTCCTGTTTTCACTTATTTTTCCATGTCCATTCTACACAAAAAATATGTTCCTCATGAGCTTAAAAAAAAACATGTCGTTTTATGATGCAAACTGACTACTTTATCGACAATCGTAATACCGATATGCCAGTCCAAGTGTAAATTTCACTCCTTAAGACGATAAGATCTATCAGACAGGTACGCCAAGGCCAGTAGATTCGCATTACATTAGAATAAAGCAATGTTTGAATGTTTTTTGTCCACAAATCGTAATAAAATCACTCAGGTCAAACAATCTTTTACCCTTCGAAAGCCACCTTACTTCAGTGTATCTAGTATAGCAGTTCTTCGTGTTCGGAGGTCATTGCTTTGCAAAGTAGCGAATCCGGAATCACGTCCAAATCATAGTCGGCACACCATCTGTAAATAGCCCCGTAGACTTTGTCTATAGGATTTCATGCTTCACAAAGTAGTCCCCAATCATTTTCATTGAAAATCTTCATTCAATTGCAACTCTTCCTTTATTACGTTTTCTTCAGCATGTATAAACAGGACACGAAAAGCTGTGCACATTTTGTCTCATCGCATTGCAATGAAAATAATGGTTATTTTTTTGTTATAACGAGAAGCTGAAGCCATTTCATCAACTGGACGTTTAACGTTATTTTCAGATAATAGTATTTCCTTGAACATGTTCGTAGCTTTGACTCCTAAGACAATTTCAGCTCCATTTAGTAAACACGGTTTGACGAGTGTTCCTGCGGATGCATGAGATCGTTTTTGATTTTGCAATTTGTAGAGGAAGCTCATAGGACGCAGTTGCTTTTTCGGCAACTGCGTCCCATCTCATCTCAGTCTACTTGTTCCCATCTTTATCTTTTGAGGAGACTTAAACTCGACTCATCGGTCCCCGTTTAGGGGTTAGGAGCAATTTTAGAAAAAACAAAATATTTAAAATTTAAAAAATATTTTTGATAACAATGGCAACACTTACAACCCCTCTACCAAAATAACGGTAACTTTTATTGGCGCCAAAGATATCGTACTCGTGCCACCATGAAAACTTCACTGATTGTCGCGGTTTGTGCTCCGACAGTATACCTAATTGTCCCATAATTTTTCAATGAATCCCGTGAGAACAACGTCAACCACAAAGATTTGTTTGGCTGAATTATACAAACTGAAAATGGTGGACAGCTGCAACACGCAATTCGATGGAACGATTGAGTTGATGAGTTCGGTGAGCAATTTATTCGATGTTCGGTGATTTGCCTCTAGACTATTGTTTACCGATAACCCATCTTCAATTGCACACGTACACGAAATGCTTTACCTGCTAATCTGCCTTGATTTGGAGTTCTCTCGTTACGATAGTAAATTTAAGACATCTCAGTCCACCTCACCTCAAACACCTTCATTGTTTAAGACAAAGTTCAGTTCAGTTTATTGTTTCCAAGACGCTGATAGATGACGCCCCAGGGTTCAGAATTTCACAATCGCACGTTTTTCAACGAGTGCACATTTAACTCACCGCCGGAACAGAGTGAATAAATTCCATAGAATGTGTACATTCATTCTCGCCTTTGTGCAATCGAAGTAATGCAATATTAACATTGCACCTTTTTTTTACACAGCAGAGCTCGCGTTTGCAGAATACAGTCTCATCATTCAGAGAGACTAACTCTTGCCAATTTTTAGGCTCTAGGAGGATTTGAACCTTATGCCTGGGAAAGAAATGCGCTTCGGAAGGTATTATTTCTTAGCGAGGAACGGAAGGAATTTCCTTTCTCTGCCTTGGATAGCGGCTTGGTTGCTGCCACACTCGAGTTCCAATTTTTTCATAAAATTTCATGCCTACCGAAATATTTAAGTAATACTTAAGAACTATTTCAATTTATACAAATTTATTAAAGAAATTTTGCAGCGATAACGAATGCATTAAAATTGTATCTAAGGCGGTGTTAGTTAACAAGTTAGAAATTTCTAAGAAGTTTTTTTATTTACGTATGACATAACCTTCAATTCAAGAGAAAATTGGGGTTTGTCCTTCGAATTCCCTTAACTCCTCTTGCAAGTGATATTCTCGAGGGACTCATTTGCTTGGGTCCCATGCAAATATTCGAGTCAAAATTGCCATGTTCACACTACTCGCAATCAACAAAGATTTAAGGCGATTTAAAAAATTTTATTGAACAGAAAAATTAGCCAAGGCTTACAGCTAATGGTTAGAGAGTTGGATCAACAATAGGGGACCACACTGGCGTTTTGGCACATTTGGTATTTTTAGATAGATAGATTTTTATTCAGATTTTTTTACAAGTTTACATGGTCTGAGTTACCGCACATTGTCTTACACAGAGATTTGATACCTAATTGCATCTTTCAAAAATTAATAAATTAAAAAAATGTTCGTTAAATTAATAAATTAATAAATTAATAAATTAATAAATAAATTTAGCTTATTGTTTATTTTTTATGTCCTACAATGTGTCCATGGTGGTCCTTTTAGGATGGGGTGGTGGGTGGTAGCTGGTTTAGCCTCGATGGTGATTGCTATCGCTGCTCTGGCAGAATCCATGCAGTTCGTTGTTCGACGTCGTTGGAAAGTTCTCCCGCTCGTCTAGCGGATTAAGCGCGTTGAGAAAGCATTGTCCGGGGATTGTATTTCTCAAGTTCCTGATTTCCTCATTAGGATGGCTGTTGTTGTCTAGTAGCTGGTTTCTGAACAGTGTCACCATGTACTGTTGCAGGGGGATGATGCGTGCTTGGTCGTTAAACGTTTTGTTGCTGTGGTGCCCTTAACGGTCCCTGTCGAAGGTCAGTCCGGTACATATTTGCAGTATTTTCCTTTCGAAAATTGCGAGCTTCTTCATGCTTGTCTTAGAGGGTGTGACATATTGGGAAGCCGTATGTTAGGATCGGACGTATTAGCTGCTTGTAGAGCAGTCAGTGGTCCTCTGGCTTAATCCATTTTTCTTGGCATCAAGGGATAGATGCGATGGAAGCCTAGGTTGGCTTCTTAAGGCTCCGTTTCGAATTACTGTTGAACTTCAATCTTTCCGTGAAGTTAACGCCAATATACTTGACTTTTTGGTGCGTTGATATCTCAGTATCGTTATTGAGTACTAAATTTGTGCTCCGACATTTGGCTGCTGATCCACATCCACCTCGGGAAAGTCTTCTTAATCACATGAGTACCGATTTCCTAGCATTGATACGAATATCCCATTTGGTATAGCAGTCAAATTTGTTCGCTGCTTGGATTTCGACCCTTCGCTCGGCTCTCTGTGGTGACGTCGAGCTGACATAAGTTAGCGAGTCATCTGCAAATAGACAGCAGTTCACTGTGTCGGTTGGGTGTGGTTGATCTGGCGTGTAGATTTTGAAAAGCCACGGTCCCAGTTTTGATCCTTGTGCAATTCCCGCCGTTGTGCTTCGCTCTGTTGATTTGCTGAGTAGAATCTGGCTAAAAATTATTCTGATGAGGTTGGAGGCGAATCCTATCTGGTTCAGCTTATAGATGTGTTCGTCTCGCAATCAACAAAGCTTGAGCTGAGTGTTTTTATTAAAATAACTTATTCTCACTTAACATTTCCAATGTCACATTTTCCAAGATGACGTTTGTATGCTAGACATGTTTAGCTCGCTATCAACTCACAAAAAAGAAGTTTTATATCTGCTGGGATAACTTGACATATTGATTCAAGTTGCAGCCAAAGTATCTTGAACATGAACTTGCCAAGCGCATCAACCTGCTGAGCTGCATTCACTCCTGCACGTCGAAATAAGCATTTACAAATTTATCACTGCCTTCTCTTTAGCATCTTCAAGGCAATTTCCAAGTCGTTCCACATTCGATAATCAGACCTGTGTATCATCCAGAACTCCGCAGAAATCATTCAAATACGACCGAACTTTCCAACCATTCACAGATAGTTTTGCTATAAAATTCCATGTCCAGTGTACTGATTTATGATTTCATCGCCGAACGTGCCTCGGTCTTGGGACATTCGATTCTCAAACTTTACCCAAAGCATATGCCCACACTCAAGTCGCAGCCAACTCGCATTAAGCCATTACACGTTTCATATCTTGGGGGAAAATTCAACTTTAATGGGTGGACTTTTCCCTCTTTTTGTCCATTAATTTTCCTCCTCTTGCTCTGGGGTTATGTCTCGGAGTGGTACGATTCTCTTTTTTTTTCTTGTCTGTTTGCCGCCTTTCCTGCTTCACAGGTTATTTATTTTTTTTTTCTAACTTCCCCTGGCTACCACTGTAATCATTTAGAAAACATTCCCCACCACGCGCAAGACAATAGAATGTCAACCGCAAGACAGTCTGTCTTCTGTGTCGTTTTTCTTTCGAACATGAGGACAGCTCGGCATCCTTTGGAGATGTCTTTTGTACGTTCTTTCGCCATCTCTCCGTTTTTTTTTCTTTTTTTTTCTGTTCTTTGTGTCTCCTAATTTTAGGACTTTCCGCAGTGTAGCACGTTTTATAATAATATCGTCTTGCTCCACCGTTCGTTCACGTTGCTCCACCTTGGTGTGTACCTGGAATTCCTTTATCTTTATTTCGCATAATTGATTCTATGCGACGACCTCGCGATTTCCCAAGATGATTTTCGCAGCGAAAAAATTTAGTACCGCCAGGAATAACCGCACACAGAATGAGCGAATGAAAAAGCGAACTCGACCAGAAATTAAAATGAAACGTGAATCAACGTTGGATGTGGCGCATTTGAAGTTTTTAATTTAAATAATGTGACTTTCTATTTATCTCCCTGTTCCCTCGGTAACATTGGGGAGACACTGTCGGCGAGCGTTTCGTGTGATCCTGGAAAGGAATTTATAACCGCTTCGCACGTTGTCAGTCGGTTAAATATGGCGAAATGAAGGGCGTTCAGTTGGAATGAAATTATAGGAAAAATGGTGTGCACAGTGTCCTTGGGAGCTGGGGACTGTAAAAACAATTTGGAACTCATTCACGTTTGATTGAGTTCTGTGCAACACGGGGCTCACTGCTACGCGTGGATGGTTGACGTTTGGTGCTCTGCGGACAAATAATACCCCACACTGCAGAGGTAATGGCTACTGCTTGAAGGGCTTTATCAACTGCAGTTTGGAACAGCACAAATTTAAGTTGGACCCAGGTGGCTTTGCAGTTTGTAACTACACACATGATTGCTTATTCATCTTATATAATCTTATATATTATTCAGCAGAAAAAAAGGATCACACGCTGAATTGATAATTAACGCATAATTTGTTTAATAAATCTTCTCATTTTTGGGAGCCTTTAACAAATGGTTTAACTACTTCAAACAAAATAGCGCTAACATTTACCGACGTTACTTTTGTCAATCATCCGTGATCTCCGTGTAATCCATATTTTGACAACTTGATTTGTCTGTCACTACTGGCGGCCGTGAAAGAAAGAAAACGCTGCACAACCTTGGCCGTTCGTCTTCATAAGAAAATAGGTCCCTTCCACTCATGAGCGAACAATAGCACGCACATCACGAGTGGTTGTGCCCTGACCCTCTACGAGCTGTAGCACCCATATTATTATTATTCATTTTTCAGAGAAGGCAGCTTGTGAACTATCTAACCCAAATTCTGGTAGAAGACTAAAAGTGCTGGTCTGTCACCTCTTCTTTTCATGGATGGCGCAGCTGGTTTAGTGCCTGTCCTTGGTTAGTGGCATCCCCGGCTCGAATCCCAGTAAAGAAAGTCAGTACGCTTATATTTAGTTTTTAAATCTTGTTGGGATCAAATTAACGACAATATCACCCGTCAGTGGTAGTAGACTGACTGTGCGTATCACAATGGACCAACATGGTCTAAGTGTGTTCTCCCCCATCCCTCCCCTTTAATAAAAAAAAACATTCCAACCACTCTCATAATTGCATCTACAAAGGCGTCTCTTTAAACCCACACCGCGTTGAATTCCTTCATTATTTCGGTTCCCAGGTATGGCGGGATTTCAAAAAGAGTATTTCAATACTTAACGTGTTTTCACGGGGGCCGCCCCGCGGAGTTGAACAATCCCCTGAATAAGTCTCCCTTCCCATTGCGAAAACAAAAGTTCACTCCCTCTGTGGCAGTGGCGGTAGAAGTGGCTCTATTTCAGTTCCTTCTTGCATTGAACTACAACCGCATTGTTGTCAGTTTCAGCTGGCAGACAGTTCGTTTTAATTAACGCTACCGCCCACCGACGCCCAGTCCGCCACATTGTGCCTTGAAAACTATTTAAACACACAGCACCTGCAAACTGGAATATAAAATGTCATCACTAATTACTTCTAAACAAAATCCACAACACAACTGCCGTCGATGCCACTGCCACTGCTGCACACGACCGACTAGTTAAGGACCATAGCGCCGCGCCGTCCAAAACAGCCGTACATGTATTTGGAAAACAGCTTACATCTTAATGCAGCCTGGATTAAAAGAGCTTTAAATGAATATTACCGCCCACTTGATGTTACATCGTTAGGACATTAAGTGCAACCTCAATAACCGTCCGTCCGGGTGGACATGCTAAGCCCACAACTGAACGCACCCGGCTTGCCGATGCATTCCTAACTCTGCCCTAACCAATGCAATGCGGCGTACGGGCCGCGCCATAAATGAAGGATTTTGCGATTGGCACGACGGCAGGTCTGCAGGTGACGCTTAAATCCTAAACATACGTTAATGGATATTAAAACCGCATGCATAATTGTATCCTGGTGGATCTGTATTAATTATTCACACCATATACGTGCATACTGTCGTATGTACTACCGCACACACTGCTGTATTTAAGTCCAGCCAGAAGGGGATGTGTACGGCTTTAGATGAAACAGATGCGCGGAATGTAATTTCAGAGGTTTTACAATATTGTATGCATGGTTAAACTCTTTGGGTAATATTTTTAAGCCTAATCCACTTTTTGGTAATTTTGTTTGACGCCCCCCGGCTGGTTTTGGTCAATTCAGTAAAATTGGATTCATCTACTTCTACTACGGAATTTTGACAAATTTTGTATTTGTCAAGGCAGAAGTTTCAATGCCGAATGACAATTAAGTCACGCATGGCCAAGTGCCAAAGGGAATTTACCGGATTCGTTGTTAAATTGAGGCGATGTTATGACTTGCCTAGGTGTTGAATTTATAGCGCATCATTTGCAGTTGATGAGGAGAGTTGCGTATCAATGTTTTCTTGCTCGTGAAGCAGCTTAAGGTCTCTCACAACTTCTGTGCGCCACCTTAGTCCCCGAAAACCGTTTTGTTTTAATCGAAAGCGCTAAATAACATGAGTCCGTAGATGGCTGCTTGAAATTATGGGCTTATTTTCTTCATAAAATATTTGGCAAAAGTCCCTGACAGCAAATGAGACAGCGATTGGTGCCTTCATGGATGTAGAGGTTGCTTTCGATAATATTAACCATTTATCACTCACAAGGGCACTTTATAGAAAAAAGGTTGACCATACAATTGAGTCCTTTATTTTCTAAACGTGACAGTTCCATATGTTTTCCAAAAATCGTTATATTTTTTTTTCCTGCAAAGCAGAGAGAGATTGGCGGGCCTTGAATGCGATTCCATCAGGTAGTGGTTTCCACCACTTGGCAGACCCAGGATGAGATGGTTGGACCAAGTCCATAAGCTCGCCTGGTTACGCTTGGCCATAACCCCTGATGAGTTATAGTCGTTGACGGAGGATCGAGTTGCCTGGAGATCTCTCGTGCGCGGTTTACCCCCGCGAACCTTTTAGTGGATCATGCGGGTCTGAAGATGATGATGAAGCAGAGAAATCTCTATTGCCGTGTGAAATGTGATAAGTCTAACTGCAATTACGACCCAAAATAAACAATACAAAACAGTACAAGACAACAAAAATCTACGAAAGTCTGTTCCCGTACGCCAAAACTTTGGGTTTTATGTCAAATGACCGCTCTCCCGAGAGAGTAAACAATTTTTTCAGATAAAGATCTTTTAATACGGAAATATGTTATGAATTCCTTTTCAGAGTGGAGCAGTCGTTTCTAAATAATCCTTCACACACGTTCTTTTTGACACAACCGCTAGCAACAATTCTTTTTCAATGTCCGGTTCATTAATAATTAGTTCCATCACGTCGTCGTCGTCAGTTATCATGTCCAAGAATAACATTTTAGCAGAATTTTTTAAAGTTTCCATTTTTTACACAGCACTTAGAAATCACAAATGTAATTTACACCAATATTCTGGTTATGATGTGGTCACAACGCACGAATGTCAGTGAGGGGAAAATTATGATGCCTACCTTGTGAGGTTTCAGCTATTTGGTATTCTGGCGAAAACCTCACAAGAAAAGACACAATAATAGTCACCATGAATCATGTGAATTCGTTGCCATGTCAAAAATTGTGGTATTTTTTGACAATTATTATATTCGCGCTTTTTTTTCTTACTGACCGGTCTACTGATACTTGATTTTGGAAAAGTAATATCTACAAAATAATGGCAGAATGTAGCGAACAAGGTAATATTGTGTATATTAATGAAATATGTATAAGTATTTATTAATAATTAATATATTGCAGGAACAAGAAAATATCAGCGTACATCCCAGGAGCAGTTGGACCATTATACGAATTTCTTACAAATGAATCCCGATTTTCTTCTGGGCAAAAATGATCCAACTGACCCGAAAGGAATAGGAATCTGTTTATTTTCCTTGTGAGCATCACAAGAACCGTCAAAATTGTGATGTTCTCATGAGCACATCACAAGGAAAAAAAGCAACAAAAGAACAGTCACACACAAGGAAAATAATGCTCATGAGAACATCACAATTTTGACGGTTCTTGTGATGCTCACAAGCTGTGAGGTTTTGCGCAGAATACGATAACCTCACAATTTGTGACTCACCATGCTCTTGTGAGGTAGTTGTGACGATTTAAATCACGAAGGAAAAAGGTGGCTTTCATATCCTAACTTTTTTTTGTTTGTCCTTTATAGAACCATAAAAGGTACGAAATGTGACGAGCACTGATGTCTATGGCAACTATGTATGCTCAGAATTCTGTGAAAAAGTTTTGGTACCAAATTGTATTCCTTTTTTTCATGTAAAACTTTATAAAAAGTCAGAATTATTTTGATCAGCCACATAATTGATGAGTCACAATCCAAAAAGCGTACCAACGAGCTCCGGGTACAGATAATAATAAATAAAAACCAAATTAATAATAAAACGAATACATTTAAACAAAACTTGGAATTTTAAGCTTTATAATTATGGTTTTAAATATGTAAATATTTGCCAATGTAGTAGATCGCTCTGTAGTGTTAGGTTAGGTTGAAGTGGCTGACTGCTTTACGGAAGGACAGCAGCATGTATTTACTGATATCAACGAGAAATAAATATGAATGAATGAATGAGGCCACACTTGGGCCAGCAAAGGCCCATTGTGCTACCACGCGGATCAATGAGTACCTATTCCGCAAACCAATTAGTGCTTTTAATAAAGCGTAAATGATGGCTGAAGCTGCTTACTTCAGCCAGGCTACTAAAATAGTAGCCTCCCAGATATTTAAATCTGCGGGATGAGAGAGCTGTGCAGTTGCATAGCAAGTGTACAATGGTATCTTCCTCATCCTCGTCTGTGGGTATGGGAGGCCAAGTCTGAAGACGTGAGTTCCTAGGACTCAGCGCCCTGTTATAACGCCGATGAGAGTTCTGAGATTCGATCTCCTCAAACTAATCAGACTAAGCGATCGCTTAGGGTCGATCGTGATTTGATCGAGCGTTTCTCTCTTTAGTAGACATTTTATGGTAGCGATAGGCATGCGGGGTGGATCACCACCCGGAAAGAGTTTGTACCCTTTCTAGGAATTCGTCCACTTCGTAATTCTCTGGAATACCACAGTGTCCCGACACCCACATAAGATGAATGCTAAAGTACCTGACCATCTCGTTAAGAGATAGACGGCAATTAAGTGAAGTTTTGGAGTTAAACGTTACTGAATTCAGACTACTTTACAATTTCCAAGCAATTGGAGTCAAATCTCCCGACTCGTACGATGGAAAGCATGGTAAATAGAACCCAAATGCTGTCGGCGGAACGAAAACCATAATTCTTGGTGCCCTTCCAAGAAAAATGCGTCGAATAGTGGTCCTGTCAGCGAGGAAGTGGAATGGACGACCATACACAACCGCGAACTCTGCGAGTTGAACAGGGAAGTGGTGAATATAGTCTGATAAGCAAAAAACCGTCCATAGTACTGGCCCTGCCACATTGAGTGCATGAAAAGCAATGCTAAGAAGGTCCTCGAATCCACCGACAGCTTGGTCTTGATGACCGGAGTGTAGTAGTGCTCCCGGGACAATCATGTACATCATGGTTCAGGCCCTCTATGGGTCGACATAAGCCGTAGTGAGAAGTGAGTGACTAAATCAACGAATAAAGCGCTTAAATGAACACAGTTGTATTCACCACTCAATTAAATTTCCCTCGTCATAATCCCCACTTAACCACGCATTCAGAAAATCAATGAAAAATAAAAAAAATAAAAACAACACAGAAACTTTGTTCTCTGTTAACCTTATTTTCGTTTACAGCTGACTTTTCTAAAATAAACTCAAAAACGCAACCAAGCTGACTCCTTTGTCGATAAACGCGATTTGATACCAGACCAGACTTGCTACCGCGTTGCTGGCACACAACTCCTGATATCATCATAATTGAACACGAACAACACGGAAAATTGATGTCAATGTTAGTGTGGCAGAAGCCCCAACCATGCAACCGTTCCACCTCCCTGCTGAGGGTCATGCAATGCAAGGCGTTGACTTATGTCAATGTGAGTCAGTCCTGTAACTCAATCTGCCGGGATGTGCGTGCCAAGGGGTTATCATGTCAAAGTTTATGCTCGGTGTTATCATTTATGAAATTGAGTAATTTGATTGCGCGGTGCTTTGCTACCCTTTAATGTAGGGCGAAAAACCATTTGCACCGTTGCAACAAAGCGACAAAATGAATAATACTCTTTTTTGGTTTCTGACAAACTTTCGTTAGTTACGAATATGTAGCTCGAAATAAAGCCATGAATGAATACTACCACAAATAGGGAATAAAGAAGGTATGGAAAATGGTCACATAAGTTTATGAATGGAAATAGTTAGATAAAACTGTTTAGAACCATATCAGGGACAATTAATTTTTCGAGATATGAATTTCTCGTACCATTGAGTTATTGAGTACATCCTATGTAACTACTATGCATCGTAGTTATTCCTTTTTCAGTCTCAGAGTGCCTTCACGAGAAAATTTGTATTTCGCGACTTTTTTGTTTACATGTACAGGGTGGTACAAAACCACACCAAAATCATTCCGCACCACAATTCACGCACATTTTGTTTCGATGCTTTTATAAATCAGATATAAAATAATATAAATTGGCATCACCAATCCAAGCAATTGATTTAAATATTGCAGTGGTATCAATGTTCCACTCAGAAAAAAAGTTTTAAACACAAAAATAACGGTACAAGATCTAACTGAAACTAAATGAAAAATCTCATTCCACACAGCATGAAAGTGCTACACATTTCCACAGCAAATCAGTCTGGGTAGAAAGATGTATTGGACACTGGTCAGACGATGAAACTGTCTTAAAATAACACACCCAGAAAACATACCGATTATTCCAACGAACAACGCTAAGCATATAGGAATTTTGTTCAACATCCTGAAACGGCCAGCTTTTGCCCAAAATTTGGTACATCCATTGCTCCGGAGAAGGACTTATCTTAGCTAGAGGACTAAAGTGCATATTTACAAGCAATTTATCAGACCAAGCCTCACAGCAATGGAGAGAACCTGTCTGTCCGATATAAAGACATTAAAAATGTGCACCGCTCTCCACTGAAACCATTCGAAGTTTGAAGTTTATCCCGACCAAGAGGATCTACGATGACACAAGACACTTGCCAATACAAAAATAAATCCTCCAAGTATCCAGGAATTTACTTCTAATTTTAACAGCCCTCCGAATTAGAACATACAAGAGCTCCAACTTCACACCGCAGTAATCATACACAGCCTGTATTTGATGATCTATTCACTGCCGACTCCACGCAGTTCTACAAAAATAATAACACGGGACACTACAGGAGCTAATTCCCTCTCAAAGTTGTTTTATATTTACATATTTTTATTTTCTTAACCCTTTTCATAAAACACCAAAAGATATAATTGTGTAATTCACTCATAAAATTTAGCATATCAAAATTATTCAAAAATGATACAATGTTAGTAATTTCAAGTGAAATACGTCGGGCACCTATTGTTGAGCGGTCATTCCTGCCTTCGTTATAAGTCTACTTGTAGGTTAGGTTAGGCCATTTGTGTTACCACAAAGATTTAATAGATCCTAATCCTCGTGGGTCGCCGTGGCGTGGTGGGTTAGTGCGTCGACTCCTACGCAGAGGGTGCCAGGTTCGATACCCGAATTTACCACCTTTCATATTTCACGGCTCCACCTCCTTCGAGTCACTGACAATGCTCAAAGAGTATTTCCTGTCTAGAAAAAGCTTCTCAACTACGCCGTTCGGAGTCGGCATTAAACTGTAGGTCCCTTCCACGCGTGAGAGAACAATAGCACGCACAACACGAGTGGTTACTGAGAAGCTAGGCCCTGGCCCTCTGCGGGCTGTAGCGCCACCCATATTATTATTATAATCCTCGAAGAAATGTGGAGACTTTAATAAAAACATGAATTTGAATGAAGCCAATACTACTTAGTTCTGTCAAGTTGTTGTTATAATAGGCGTCCAAGTGACTATATCTGCGAGATGAGAGGGCACTGCTGTTGCAGGAAGGTTTGAAATAGTTTTAAGTCTAGTTGTAAGTAAATATTAAAAGAGGAAAAATAAAGCTAAATCTAAAAAATCGAATAGAATATCACTCATTTGCGATTGTGATTTATTTAGAGATAAAGCTCTTCTTTTAGTGTCCAGGAAAACTGCATAGAAAGTCACTGGTCTCACTAATGCACCTAATGGAAAAATACTATATTCATTAGTGCTTCGGTTTTCCACTGCACACATTCGAAATGGTATTGCTTGTGCATTGGATTGCTTACTAACTTAATATACACACACACTTAATATACATCTGTTAATCCTACATTTTCGTCTAACCGCATACTTACGGGATACTGCAGATTATTCACTGGGTCTCTTAAATATTTTCGAGCCGCTTAAGGAACTTTCTTGATTTCTTTCATTCAATATTTGAATTGTTAATAATCTATAATCCGTTCTTTAACTTGTTCCTAATTTTTTTTCTTTTGTTACGTTACGTATTTCTTGTTCCTTTTATTTTATTAATAGTTTATGTATGTATGTATTTTTTTATTAGCAACAATTTACATTTTTGCAATTGAGAAGTACATAGATATGGTTATATCTTACCTTACTTATGAAAAATTTAAATACCAGCACAAAATCAATTTTACCAAAGAAAGAAACTGAAGGAAGAGCTAATTAAAAACCTTCATGCAAAGTATCACAGTTTTGTAGATTGGTGTATCCTTAGTGGACACATGAAGTATTAATAGAATTTTATAAGTAAATGCAATAACTTTATACATTGATTAATAAATAAAACATATAATATCAAAGAACATTTGCAAGATTAGAAACGAGAGGTTTATCTGATATGTTACATGAAAATACAAATTTTTCACAAAGTCGGACTATTCGTTCTTTTACTGTTTCAATTTTGGCTAATTCGTGAAGTTCTGAAGTTGAAAAATACCATGGTAGTTTTAGGATCAATTTTAATACCTTATTTTGAAGAACTTGCAAGTTTTTAATGTGACAGTTTGCGCAGTTCCTCAATACAGGAGATGCGTAGAACAAAATGGCTTGGAAGATAGATTTGTATATTATGAGCTTGTTTTCTTTGCTTAGTTCAGACTTGCGACAAATGAATGGGTATAGTCCTTTAATGGTTTTGTTGACTTTACTAACGACATTACTTGTATGTTGGCCAAAAGTCAGTCTTTCATCCATAATGACTCCGATATTTAACAAATGGTGCCCAGTCAATCTGATTTCCGCAAACTATTTAATTTCCTGCAGGCAAAAAACAAGATTGAGAAAGAAAAGATTGCTTGTGTGTTTTGAGGATTCATTTTAATTTTCTAATCCGAAAGATATTTAAGCATTTTTTTTTTTAATTCATTTTATTTTCGGAATTCATGAAGACTTGCATACTAGACAAGAATGCTTAAAACTAGTTGGACGAACATTTTTACTATTTCTAACTTACTGGCCCTCGGCACGCACTCTAAGCTGAACTTAATCTTATTCTATGTCTTTCGACTTAAACTAAGGATCTATGCATTTAAAGAAAACTTGCTTTAACTGTACAACTTAATATTAAGAAAAATTTGGAAAAAACTTAATAACAGAACTGGCTATACTTAAAACTTATATACTAACTTACACACTACCTTAAAATTAACTTAAACTAACTTAAGCTAAACTACATGATATATATGTATATATGAATATATAGACATATGCATATGTATATGTATTGATATATACAATGTATACACATAGGAACACAGTGGTGTACGTATGTGAATACTCACTTTTTTTAAGATATTTAAGCATTATTAATAGATTGTGTCCATTTATCATTGCTTGTCCACTTGCCTGTTCGCCGTTAACAATCGGACTTCGCACCGCATAAGCTAGGGATGGGCATAATCAAATGATTTTAAGAATCGAGACTTTAGTAATCGAAATATTTTAATAATCGAACGATCATTCGAGATGGGTACATTAGAATGACTATTTGAGCTCTAATCGATTAGTAGGGGAGAGGGGGCACATTTGAACAGCAGTAAAAAATTTTATGCACTGCTCAAAGGTACCCGACGTTCACGTTTGCCCCCATCTCCCCTACAACACGTCGAGTTTCAAAATCATTCGAATGACTATTAACTAATTACTAACTACTAACACAAGATAACTCAATAAATGTCTCACTTCAGCGCGAAAACTTCTCGAAGAAGAATAACAATCATAAACATAAACATAATGAAAGAAAAACGCAAAGGTAATTGTTTCAAGTATTACTAAAATTCTCGGTTAATTAATAAAAAAATAAATTCATTCGAATGATTTGATAAGAGGCCTTATTCAGTTCTCTTGTGCTAGTAGTTGTCATTCGAATGATTTTGAGAATCGAGAGGTTTTCGAGATGTTGTATAAATCGATTATCAGTCCAATTATCATTCGAATACGCGCATCACTACTCTCATATACGCATTGAGAGGTCCACACTCCTATAATTGTCTTTTTCCTCTATATAACTGAGTTCTTGAAAGTTTACGACCCATAGAGCGCGCAAGAACTCGTTACATACATATATTGCTTTTCTTCACTCATGCTATCGCTCAATTGTGACCCCGCAGCGAAATTTCAAGTAATGAAGTATTTTAATTCAAGATAAATGCTGTGCAAGTGCTCGAGCAAAATTAAGGCCATTTTCTGATCAGATTTTTCACACATACTGCATAAAATGGGCCATAAACTATTTGTAATGTATAAAACATAACAATTGAAGCATATGATTATTACACTAGTTTAACGTGTTTGGAGTTCTTCTTTGGAGCAAATTATAGTCGACATAATCATCCATCTGAGCGTATTATAAAAAAGCCGTATAAACAAAACTGCTTCCACACGGTGATTTCCAGTACTTTTTCATCATCAAAATTCACGATCTACAGAAAATTTGTTTGCAGTTAGTGAATGCGTTGGATAAGACACAAACCTATTGTGACATATAGCACACATATATCGTGGGCAACAACCACCACTTCAGTGCACATAGCGACGACATCGGATCCATGGTGAAGAATCGATCATAACTCCGAAGAGTATTCCCGATATTCCCAAAGTGGTTCTTGTACAAGCTGCTAGACGGTCACCACCAACATGTATGGAATATATTCCCAACATTTAGTGGTGGTTGTTCTTGTATGTTATATTAGCTGCGTTTTTTGCAAGCGTATAAACGCCTAAATTTCAATTTGCATGTAAAATACACTAACAACGAATCCTATATCCGCTTAAGTTACTCATCATATCTATCGCCGCTTAAGGAATAAGTGCGGATAAGAACAATGCTTCCAATCATTAATTTCGGTATGTTCATTCCTGAATACATTCATTCATTGTTTAGGTTGCTGTGTGTGGCTTACATTTGCAGGTGTGGATCGTGTATGAGATCATTTTTAATTGTTTTGGCGTCCATAAGTTTGCAATTTTTGGTAAACGCAGAGTGTCTCTGCCGTCTCTCCGTTTAGGTTTCGTAAACGACTCTTTTCATTTGATGAACATTTTTTATTTTATAATTATTAAGTGTTTTTGCTTTTAAAGTGATTGTCACGCTACACAGTCACAAACCGAAGATTGTGACCATCAAAGATCAACCATCACGTTCCACGACTACCCCTGACTGCTTAGCAAATGTCATAAATGTCGTCGGTGGTGCCAAGATTTTATGATGAATCATTAAGCGCCGATGATCGTTTTTTTGTGCACTTCAAAATTAAGCGTATATACGCTTGCAAAAAAACACATCTATTGAAGTCGCCACCATAAACATGTGTAATACAAGGAATTATATACTTAAGTGCCTGCAGGAAAATTCCACAGGCAACTGGCAGCAGTGTGTTCCACAAGAATATAGCGAGGTATAGATATTGGAACGTCGACCAAAGCAAGACAGTTCAATTTGGAAATTTTATATAGTGTACGTTGAATCGAATCAGCTTGAAAGGCAGCAAAGAATCGTGTAGTAAAGTAATAGTGGTATTCAAAGCGTAGTAAAGCTTATGAAGTGGTGGATCAAGTGGTTGAAAATTAATTCGTGTATTGGAATAGTGAACTTGTGTTTCATTCGTCACAATCCAGTGATCTAACCCTTTTGTGGACAAATTGACTAATTTTAAATAGACTCATTTCTGGAAAAATTAACACTATCAATTTCAAAGTGAACAAAGCATTTGGATTTGTATTTCGATATATTATTATGGTGAATTCTGCAGTTTATATTTTATATGTATTTATTTATTTGAATCGTGTAAAGTTGGTGGCGTTACACTCTATGATGTGTTACCTGCCATGCAAATGCTTTCCAGGTGGTTAATTAAGTACATTAACAGTTATGAAAGTATACATTCCGATTGTGCGTGAATAATTTGGATTTTATTTTCGTTTTTAAATTGCAACTTTAAAATTTTTAAACGTTGACTGACACACTTTTTAGCATCTCGGATTTTTGTTATAATTTAATTTATTCATATCTTAGCTATAGTGTGCAAGCTGTATCTTTTTATGATAAATTGTATTGTTTTTGTGATGTTGTAACTGGTGTGCCCCAGGGTTCTATACTTGGTCCTTTATTGTTTTCAATGTTTATTAATGATCTGCCCACTGTAATATCTTACTGTTCTTACCACATTTATGCTATATTATTTATTATTATAATGCTAAAGTGAGACTTGTGAAATCCCTTATGTTACCAATTATTACTTATGGATGTGAGAAATTTGCTGATTCCGATTTTCAGTCGTTTTATAAACTGCAAGTTGTTTTTAATTCTGTTGCGAGATATGTTTTTAGTATACCCAGACATGAGCACATTTCATCACATTCGCGTAAAATCTTAGGTTGTAATTTAAAAGCGTATATTAATTATGGATCTTGTGTCTTTCTTTTCAAGTTAATACATAAAAGTCAACCTGAATACTTGTTTAACAAATTGTGTTTGTGTCAATCTAATCGTTACATATTGTTAAAACCTTCCATTCACACATGTCTTACATCGCGCAGTCATTTATGATACTAACTTGTGGAATCGTCTCCCTAACAACGTTAAAAGCCGGGTCGAACATACAAACTTTATTCTATCATGTTTTTCCTATTTTTCTACTTGAAATTGAGAATGCTCTTTAGTTATTTTTGCCTTTTTTTTCTATCTCCATTTCTTTCTTTTCTTTATCTTTTTTTTCTCTTTCTTTCTTTATTTTCTCTATTTACATTTTAATAGTCTTTATTGATTCATACATTTTTATATCTTTTATCTTTTAAATCTGAACTATACTGTACTCTGTCGGTACAGAAACACCCAATAAATACAAATACAAATACAAATACAAAAACAAATACAAAATACAAAACCAAAATTACAATGTGTCTCGTATCGTTTCAAATTAATCATTACCCGTGTTCAATAAAATTTTGAAAAAAAAAAAACATTCAGTGAATTAGATCATATGGCGCTGCTGATATAAATGAGAATGAGTTGCCGACATTCAAGATCCTTTTGAAGACTACACAGAAAGGAAATTCTTCATCGTAAATCTCAAGACTACTGCACTAGACAACAAAAAGACTTAAAGTTCATATCTCAGAATAGCACATTGCACAAATCACCAAAATGCGTTAACTCATCGCTCTTCTTGGAGGTAGCCAGGCCGGAAGGATTCGAAAAGGCGAGAAAAACCAAATTCATTGCAATAAATCTAAATGTCTCCCTTCCCACCATCTCCTCAACCACTAAGAGGACTGCAGCACAAAATGAAACTATGAAATAATTTCGTAGCATTTTCAGTCGAAATGGAGGACGCATATCCCATTCACGGAGGCAGTCAGTGGAGACGTCTGCATGTAGGACAGAGGATTTCTTTGCTCTTGATATATTATACAATGGGAATATCTGCTGTGCACAGTGTGAGGGGATAACAACTGCTTGCAAGACGTATGTGAGAGGCGCAGCAGCGGAGGGAAGCCGGGATAACTGCAACAGAATGTGTTATAAAATATCACCCGGATTCTGGAGTGGCTGACAGTAATCGATATCCATTGGCTGGCAAGTTACCTGAAATAAACTAGTGATTTCGAATGGGAGACCATTGCTTTGCGAGTTTATTTGTCGCACCTAGACAATGGCACAAACATTAACTTATGACTATGACATCATATGTTAGATTAAGTGTGTCGAATGCATTTCGGACTTCATAAACACATTCTTATACGACATACATGTATAATGCCTGTGAATCAGGGCATAAGCTGTGAAGGGAGGACTTTTCAATTCTCATTCTATGAGTGGTTTACTCGAAGATTTTTAGTCATGATGGCATGAATGGCATAACGGCGTGACAGCGTGATGCCGTTTGCCGTCACGGCATACGAGTCGATTCTATTGTCTAGGCTCGCCAATAGATATTTCACCTTGGTAAGAGATCAATTCAACCTCATTGCACTCATCAACGTGGACGGCGGTCCTATCAGAGGGCGCCACTAAATTCATATCATTTTATGTTAGTACCAACCTACAAAAGATGCGTGTAAAAAGTTGTTTGGTGCGATATAGAACTATAAGTGAAGCACCCTTTTTTGAAAAAAAAAAATGGATAACAAGGAATTCCGTGTGTTAATGAAAGAATGGCTTTTTTACGCTGCTGCTGATACCAAAAAGTGTCTTGATGTGTGTTATCCGGACTTTGCGGCAGGCGAAGCAACAGTTCGTAAGTGGTTTGCTAATTTGCGTAAAGGCCATGTGAGTACCAAGGGCGATGAACGCAGTGCACGTCCAAAAGGGGCTGTTACGGACGAACAAAACAAAAACTCAATATGCTGCGGGATGACCGTGAAGTGAAGTTTATGGAGGTAGTTAGCCCCTAAGGGCAGTTTTGTTCACAATTGCTCAACTTCCTGAAAAACTGAGAGTTGATCAACCTCCACGTTTGTCTCAACTCGTTACTTAACCGGAGAGTTGAAAATTGATTTTGTTCACTATTTCAATTCACAGTCTGGAATTTAAAATCCAGAAGTTGTCCAACTTTCAGTTTTTAGCTTCCGCTGGGATATTTTTGACAATCCACACATACAATGTCATTTTCTACTTTGAACTTACGGTTTGTGCTGTTCGTGTGCACTATGAGAAGGAGAATTGAGAACGAACGCTTTCAGCAGAGATAATGGATGGATATCTCTATCCTCCATTATCTCTGGTTTTCAGTTGCTAACGGCTATGTTATGGAAAAACAGCACAAGCCACTATTCACATTTGTAATGCTTACACTTATAAAATCGAGGGAAATATATTGACGATTGGTGAGTGTGTAATTGCCCGTAATTCACGGTGTCTGTTAACAAATGAAAAATAATCTATCAAACACTTCATTATTTCAAATCAAAGGGCCAGTATTTTCTCGCGTTTCAAATCAATGAATCCTGTATTAGTTCGAGCACCATTATTTGAGAGACGAAAACGATAAATGACACACATAATCATCCCATCTTGTGTACACACGTGAACAGGCAACTACAAAAATGAAAGAAAAGAGAGAGAGAGAGAGAGAGCAAAATCCGCGATTTCATTCCTTAACGTCTGCTATTTCCGCGAGTTGAACTCATGAGTTGTAATTTGCGAGTTGAAACCATAAAATTTTGAGTGTATGAAAGCAAATAAAGCAATGAAAAAAATCCAAAAGTTGTGTATAACTTCTAGAACAAAATTACCCTAAGGTTATCAGATTCACATCTTGGACGAATATTTGGGTATGCGAAAACTCTGTGAAATGCGAGCTCATAATCAAGGCAATGCACCATGTAATGGCAAAATGTCATGAATTTGGGTCGATTTTGCTTCCGCATCCACCGTATTCTCCACATCGGATCCCCAGTACCATGGGGGTAGGTAACTAAGATGAGGAATAACATCGAATTACTAAAAAGTGATATTTTTTAAAAATGCAAACTTTTCAGCCGGCCCTTTTATATCCTAATACAGAACAGAAACAATGTGCAATGCTTTGTCTAAATCCCAAAACCGGTTTAGAAGCAAGAGTACAAACAACCAAACTTTCATATCGAAATGTTCATCGTTTTGCTTCTGTTGAAAAGCTGCGACGGGAATTAATTCATTTAAGGCAAATGAAAACTAACCGTGTGATACTTTATGCTCCAAGCAGCTATGCGTGCTTTTATTTCTACAAGGCTGGTAGGGACTTATGTACCTTTTTATTCTGACTGCAAACAAAACGGTGATTGAGATACAAATTTCAAATAACTCAAACTCGCTAAGCAGTGGTTTGAGAAAGGCTGAGCCCTGAATGAAAATTATTCATCATGAAGCACGCACTGACGGTCACAATGATAAGGATGTATAGAACGCGACAGAACAGTCAGGGACAGCAAATGGTCATCGGCTGTGTAGTCCGCTGTTCGATACATGGAGTAGTTGGTCCCAACGACGCAAAGACATGTTGGATGTGAATGAAGAAGCTCGTAGTCCTTTGGATCGAATGATTGGCCCTGATTGTGTTAACGCCGATTGGAAGAGAAGGAAATGTACTGGGAAAACCGTGCACTGCTTTGTGGTTTATTAATGTAATCGTTGCTGAAAGGAATGTACATTAACTTGGTAACAATTTATACGACAGTTGCAAGCAGGAGCATGTAGGACGTCAGTTAAGAGTGTCAAGGCGTGATTGGAATAAACGACTAGGCAGAGCCGGTGTTCAAGAGAATATTAAGAAAACATGCACTCTGCGTACTTGCTTGCGTCTTGGCTGACGTCTTACATTTTATCACTTACAGCTTCAGTTTCCATATTTAGGGAGTGGTTTACTGAGTTCTGCGATGGTCGCACCAGCAGAAGTGACGCCAAACATTCAGGTTGCTAAAAAGAGGTCGTCACGCCAGAAATCTTTGATGGATTCCATGAAGTGATGTTAGACGATGATGAAGATGGAGAAAGAGCGTGAGCTGGCTGAGGCTGTAAGCATCTCAATTGAACGATTGTTCACTGTCTGTGTGTAGTAGTGCCAGTGACTCCATAGCGGCGGAGCTGTGAATTATGAGAGTTGGTTCGATGTTAAGCGTCTTTACAAAGAGGCTGCCATGGCTATCAAACATGAAAGGCACATTTAATTTTTTTCGAATTCCGGTATGTTGCCTGACACCCCACGATTGTATGAATGTTTGTTGAACGACAGGCACAGCACTATCTACTCATGTGGTGTCATTGCTACCATTTTTGACAGGGGGAATCCTGGACGTCGAGGATGCGTTCTAATTATTATTAACTAGCTGCTCCGGGCGCGCGTTTCTACGCATATTTAAACAAAAATCAAATTTACAAAAGTTTTGCATGAAAAAAAACAATATATATCAGTGGACTCCACCTAAGTCGAATTGTCACGGGATTCCATAATCTGTTCGATGTAGAGGGAATTTCGAGAGTCCACTGTATTTAAAAAATAAAAATAAAAAAAGGGTACCAAAACCTCTTGCACTGAATTCTGAACAAAATTGCCAAGTACAGTGGTCCATACCTTAACATTTAATAGAAAAGACAAACAAAAACTTTTTTTATATGTAGATACATGTCAATTTTTTGTAGTTTTTTGTGATCAAATGTCTAATTAACTAAATTTTTGCGTTGGCACCCCATGAAATTTTCTTAATTTTGGCTTGGCTTGGGTTAAAATGACTGCTGCCTCATCATGCATTATATCCAGAATTTGCATCCGGCGACTATTTAACAACTCCAAACCTGACGAAAGGAATTTAAAGAGAGGTCTTTCTCCAGCAGCTACTGCTTGGAGGGAATAAAAGAATTGAAAAAAACTGACTTTATGTGTCGAACTTAAATATTGAAAAGCTTACCACTTGTTTGTCGAATAAAATCTTTTGTATTTAAAAAGTCAGTGATTTATCAAACGACCTGCAATGCTATCTTTTATTCATCTTTTGACGGTATTTTTAGCATTTTGTAACCATATTCAAAGACGTTTGATCAATCAACTGTAAGATTGGTGGCTCAGGCCATTAAGTCCGAAAAGCACCACAAACTTAGGCGCAGACTCTAACATATCACTGACTGTACAAACTGAAAATTTCTGGAACCCGCATGAGTACATTTGTCTCATCTAAATGGGCAAAAAGTTATTCAAATGCATCTCAATTCCCATACAAACCACGCACGTTCAAGTGAATTAAGTGATAAATCTCTCATGAAGCGACACTGTAAACTTTTATGAGCGCAGTATTATTCGCTTCGCTCCTTAATTGAAATTCACAGAAGCAACCACATTAAGAATTCAATAAAAAATAATGCATAAGTCCCAATAAATCATTTGTTGAAGTTTTTCAATTTTCACATTTAAACACTGGCTCATTACAGCCGCCGTCTTTTATGCCGTCAAGGTCCTTTAACGGTAATCACGTCCTTCGCCGAGAGTCGTAAATCCCAAAAATTGCTATTTTCCCATCAAAATTATAGACACAAGACCTTCATAGAGCAATAACCGCCACGCCAGCACTGTTCAAGGATACGGATGTGCTTTCGTTTGTCAGCTCCACTCCGCAGGCATTTCATTTAAAGTATACGAGGCGAAATCGAATGAAAGCGAAATAACTCCATTTGGCCATTTCCCCGTTTAAACAATAAACAGAAATACTTCCGGCAACGAAAACCTCTTCTCAATGAGTCGCCTAGAACACAGCCACAATCAGCAGCCATTCCTGTGTAAGATTCCCCTCTAGCCCCGTTTGGCATGGCATGTCAAAAGACTAGTATGTATGCACCAGGGCTGCTATTTACTTTTATTGAACTTTTATGGCCTCTTTAAATCGTCGCTTAGCGCACACCCTAGCAATGTTTATCTTGAAGCGTACTCAATAAGGAGCTATTAACATCAGAAGACAAAAACGAAAAGTCATTGTATTCAATGGATAAAGGACCGAGACTCTGGCGTCCTTCTGTGTGGAGTAGCTGGCGCTCTCTGCTGCAGACGATGGCTGCAAAGATAAAACTAAATTATGGATGCAATAAATTTTCTCACAACAAATTCGATTTGAAGAAGTCCCAAAGTCCCCCTTCAGCCAGGACCAATGTCACCTGGTCCTCGGTGAAGAGGTAGACTGTTGACGGCAACGAGGACAGGAGGGGGCTACTTGCTTTGTTTTCTTCCATTCAGGAGGGCTCTGCTAGGTGATTGACGATATTGACTTAAGTCAGTTATTTTAGTTGGGATTTGCAGTTTCGATTGCAATGCGGGAAAGTGGATGTTGGTTATCTTAATGAAGACCGACCGACCGACCGAGACGGGCTATCTAAATGGGGGGTGATTTAGTGTGTCTCAATTTTCGGGGGTGCCGGATCGGAGATTCTGTGGACACGTTCCTTGGAGATTGATGGCAATACAAGGTGGTTGGCCGGAGTTCAATTGAATTGAAAATCTGGCTTCATTTGTCGACCAACATAGATAGCATCGAACGAGTGAGTGATGCGAATTCAAGAAACCATGTGACATGTTTATTGTCGCGCTAAATCCCCATAGTTGCACATCAGCAACGGGCTGAAAAGTGAAAGGAAGTCCATACAATCACTCATCTGTTGGCAAAGAATTGCTCCCAACAGAGAGTAAGTGAAGAATTTTAAGTCCCATCTTGCATATGACAAGGCAAAACTGAAACAAATGCAATCGAGTCTTGATGAGGAATACTGGATCACGACATCCCCCAGTACTGGGTGAGGTCAGAGATGTCGGTGTATGCACTTACTATCAGACAGATTGCCCGCTGGGAATTCACTTAATAAATGTTATCTTTCGCTTAAGGGAGTTCTCCTGTCGTTTGCCGAATCTGTGGGAGTCAAAGCTCAGTTAAAGTGAAGAGAGCCAGAATTAATGTTCCTCATGAACACAACAATGTCGTTTAAGGTAACCCAAAACTAACTGCACAACCATCCGAAGAAACCAAGAGAGAAATAGTTGCAGTAGACAAGTGATTAATTGGAATTTCTTGAAGCATACTCAGTCGACCTTCCAGCTGTGTATGCGGGTAGTAGCAGCTCTGACATTTTGTTTCTTTTCGTTACTTTCAAGGAACCTTGAAGCGTCTACGCCCTCGCATTATTAACAGGGAAGTGGATCTGGTTTCATTACTCAATTTTAAACCTTATCCTGGCATTTGAGTTGAACGGGCAAAAAGTAGTGCGAATGACTTTAAGAGATTACGGAAACATTCTGTGGACAGTAAAGTCTGTTCTGCTGATAAGTGGTTGTGATTGCGTTGCCAGCGAAAATGTGGGCGATATACGAGTATGTTCTTGTGACGTATATGAAGCATTCTGTTTTTGAACAAAAATAAAACTTCTTCCTTATCTATAGAAACTTTATATTGTGTGAACGTCACAATGAGAAATCGCATGCTGTCACTTGTGATAATGCAGTGTGAACTAGTATTATATTTTGTTTCTCTTGCGATGCCTCATATATCCTTTATATGAGGTAACTTAAGAAAAGCTGATATATAGGACGGGAACTGCCTTGTATAGATTGAAGTAAGTCTCTGACACTCTGCCATTTTATAGAATTCTAGACAAGGCGACGCGCTGTCATGTGATTTTTTCAACATACTTCTTGAGGAAGTCATGCAGAACTCATTGGGCAACATAAGAGGCAAATACTTCTAAACAAGCAATCATGAGCATACGCGGACGAAATTAAAGTCGTCAAGTGCATTTGTTGGTACTGAATCGGACAAGGCCAAATGGTTTTAGCCGTAAGTGAGTGCAAAACGAAGTATACGCTGTCTTCAAGGAAGTACACACCCCATCGACGACTTGGCTAGAACGTCACCATAGGCTGATATACTTAGGTAGGAACAGTATAATCTCGGAATTATAAGATTAACAATACGGAATGATGAAAGCATTTGTAAGACCGTTTTCTTCCGGGGGACAGTCTAAGATAGAACAGTTTAAATAAAACGTCTAAATAGGTCTGTTTGTATGCCTTTTATAAACAACTTCGCTTTTTGTTTGTTTCCTTTTTTTTAAGTTTAGAGTTTAAGCTTAAGTTTATTTAAATAAAAATCTTTTTTAATAATAATAAAAATATAATAATATGGGTGGCGCGACAGTCCGAGGTGGACCTGTGCCTAGCTTCTCAGCAAAAATCTTTTTAGCTTCAAACTTCAAATTAAGAAGACCAATTCAGAATTTGTACAGATTTTTCTTAAAAACTATAGGATGTGGGGGATGATTTCATGGGAGTGGGAAAAAATAAGGGATGATTGCACTTTTTAAATCTTTGTGATTCGATATCGACTTAATATCAGAAGGTTAAGAGTTCCATAGTTTAACAGTAAGAATGAAAAATAAACTCTTCTACTTCAAGTTGACCTACTTGAGCGAGAAAAATTAAGCCTGTTGAGCAAATACTCCGGACTACGACTGTGAATCATTTCGTGGAGGAAAATACAGTTTCTGCCGTTAATGTACCCTTGGAGACTGCATCTCAGTAAGTCCCTGGAATAAGCAGAGATATGCTCATAAGTGGCTCGCCGTGGCGTAGTGGGTAAGTGCGTCTACTCCTACGCAGAGGGTTCCAGGTTCGATACCCGAATTTACCATCTTTCATATTTCACGGCTCCACCTCTTTCGAGTCACTGACAATGCTCAAAGAGTATTCCTGTCTGGAAAAAGCTTCTCGAATTCGCCGTTCGGAGTCGGTATAAAACTGTAGGTCCCTTCCACTCGTGAAAGAATAATAGCACGCACAACACGAGTGGTTGCGGAGAAGCTAGGCCCAGGTCCGCCTCGGACTGTCGCGCACCCATATTATATTATTATTATAACAACTTTTATAGCTAAGCTTGGAATTAATATACTTAAATACTAATCACATATCTCATAAAAGCATTAATAAGAAATGCAATTAGTAAAAAGTTTATCTACATAAAATGCGTATTTCAATTCTTGCTTGAAAATTGGCCGGGCTCTTTACTGGAATTTGATTATATTTTGTTAACCCAATAACGAGCCCCCCTGGCTCCTTATTGGATTTCCTCATTTGTTCGTACCACTAACGAGCCCCCAATATATTTTAATATATAATCATTTTTCTTACTTTTGCTTTTAAAATAATAAAATATACATTATTATTGTTACATTAAGCCTTAATAAGGTAACTTAAAATTAAAAAAAAAAACACTTGCCTTCATAGACAAAGTTTCTAGTTTCTTAGGAAATTTTAGAAATTACACTGATTTTTTTTCTCGCTTACGGAACACTACTGAACACTTTGAATTTTCCTTACCAACTGAGGACGAATTACCTGAAAATTAATTATACGATACAAAGAAAGATATGATAGATTTTTTCTGTTAAAATACCGTTATTGTTTGAAAAGCAGGGGCTTAGCTTCTCGACAAAATTCATGTAGGGGGCTCGCTATTGGGAGGGGGCCCGAAGTAGGGTAGTTTACCCTAGGTTTGGATCGTTTATCATTTCTCTCAAACCATTTTAGTTTTAAAACGATCAAAGTATGCTTCGTTCGTTCATATTTTTTTCATAGATACATGGTAGATGCAGACGGTAGACGGTAAAGTGACAAACCACAAAGTAACAATTAACCAACTAATTATGTGCCTTCATTTGTATGGAGTGGCCTTTTATCATATTGGGATATTTTGCGTTCTTAGGGAAAAAAAACTCGAAAGCGAGAAGTATGGTCACCTTACCCAACACCAACTTGAACCTGTGTTGTCTCGGTTCTATTCGCGGTACGACAAAGAGAGTACGCCTATATAGCAAAAGCATATCAAACTGCGCCATTCGGAGTAAAACAGTTGGCGCTATTCACTTGTGATAGAATAATAGCACGTTCAACTTGCAAAACTAGGCCCAGGTCCACCTGGGAATGTCACGCCAATTAAAAGTAAGTTATCTACATGCACCAGCTCATCTGTAAGATATGGTCGGGGGAAAACCTGCCCGATGAGTGGAATCTCAGTATCGTTTGCCCGATCCACAAGAAAGGAGACCCCTTTAACTACACCAACTACCGAGGGAAAAGTCTCCTCAACTTCGCCTATAAAATCCTATCTGCCGTTTTGTGTGATCGCCTGAAACCATTCGTCAACAAACTGATTGGCCTTATCAGTGCGGTTTCAGGCCGGGGAAGTCCACCATCGACCAAGTCTTCACTTTACGGCAGATCCTGGAAAAAAAACCGAAGAAATGCAGATCGACACCCACCACGGGCCGCATATGACGTGCATAGGGACGAGCTATACAACGCCATGTCTAGTCTTGACATTCCTGCCAAGCTCGTCAGGTTGTGCAGGATGACGATGGAGAATTCTCGCTGCTCAATCAAGGTCGGTAATGAACTCACCGAGACCTTCAATGTCAAAAAAGGTTTTAGACAAGGCGACGCGCTGTCATGTGATCTCTTTAACTTCATCCTGGAAAAGATCGTGCAAGACTCACACGCCAACACAAGAGGCACGATCTTCCAGAAGTCCGTTCAACTGTTAGCATACGCGGGTGACATTGACGTGATTGAAAAAACACAGTGAGCCGTCAATGAGGCGTTTGCTGGCATTGAGGCGGAAGCGGCTAAAATGGGTCTAGCGGTGAATGAGAGCAAAAAGAAGTATATGCTGTCATCAAGAAGGACACACAACATCGACGTCTTGGACAGAGCGTCACAATGGGCAGCTATAACTTCGAGGTAGTCACGGACTTTGTCTACCTCGGCTCCGCAGTAAATAGTACAAACAACATCAGTACCGAGATCAAACGCTGAGTAATTCTTGTCAACCGCTGTTTCTATGGGCTCAAGAGGCAATTGAGTAGTAGAGCCATCTCTCTAATGACCAAGCTGATTTTATACAAGACCTTGATCATCCCAGTCCTGCTCTATGGTGCGGAGGCATGAACAATATCAAAAGCGGATGAGGAAGTCCTTGGTCTCTTCGAGAGAAAAGCTCTGGGTGCGATCTTTGGTCCTGTTTGCGTTGACGGTTTTTGTAGGAAAAGATTCAACCACGAACTGTACGGGCTGTACAGCGACATGAGTCTAGTCAGGCGTCTTCGGATCCAACGCCTCAGATGGCTAGGCCATGTAGAGTGTGTGGACATCTCAGCTGCAGCCCGAAGAGTCTTCGACTCCGAACCCGTGAGACAACGTAAGAGAGGACGCCCGCGTTGGAGGTGGCGCACCCAGGTGGAGAAGAACCTCAACCAACTTGGGGTGCGACACTGTAGGAGAGGCTTGTTGGTTGAGGCCCACCGGACTGTAGCGCCAAATAAAGAAGATGAAGATCTACAATACAATTTGATGTGAATCTTCTGACAATTTTAAAAAATAGATTGTGTTTTATTTCTTGGCCAACACATTTGAAGACATGGTATGCAGCTCCAACAACGCTCTTATACAGTACTTACAGTTCGTTCCACGTCACGTTCCTTCCCAAGTCAAAAACAACCTTGATGTGATGTATGTATGAGGACAAGAATTCAATCGAAAATTGAAATTCGCATGATAAGTTTGAAAAGAGGTCAGTTGTGTCTTGCAAGTCGATAGAGCCGTAGCCACTCGATCATTCAAATATAGAGTCTAGTTTATTTTTCGCTATTACCTTGGGTTGGCTTTGATGACCTTTGTTGTATCATCTTGATGTTAATTGCCACGTCGTTCGTGTTTTCTAACAAAGCCCATCGCACACAACTGAGTAAAGACAGCGGGATCCGATCGGAATTAAAAGCCTCCAAATCATATCTTTGCTTATTTGAAGCAACGTTAACAATTTCGATATTCTAAGCAATTCCCTCTCGAGTTACGGGCTATCAAATGTGTTTCAATTTCAAATGTCTGCCCTGCATTGAAACTGCATCTTTGTCAACAGACTTCCGTTTGATAGTTGGTTGTTGATTCAAGTCAGTGCAGAAAGGGCTGCAACCATGTAAGCGTGTTCACCAACCGATTCCATCCTTCATCGCATGTGTTTTAATTAAAATTGTTTAATATTTCGAAATAACATGAAACATTTCTAGAGCGCACTAATCCGACTGACATCACTCTAAATCCTTTCCGTTGGCGAGCAATAACCTCACACGTGCTGCTGCAACAGACAACATATCGCCATCGACCACTTTCAGTGATCTCTGAACCTCACCTCAGTCATAAACTTGTTTCTCTAGAGGATTCGCCTTAGTAGCCTTAACAGTCCATTCGGTTATCGACTACAATCACCTAATCGAAAAGACCATCAAATTGGCGAAGTGGATGGCAGACCATTCGCCCGCTTCAAGGGATCAGTATCCACAAATCTCAATTTATTAGCATCCTCTGTCGGGGTACATCGTGTCCACCTGCAGTCGGGCATCCGGTGAGTGTACACATTTTATTTCCATTTAGGGTGTGGTAAATCTTTATTATTTCGAGCACCTATTTTCCCTACAAAGTGTATCCTTCCAAGTCGATAGCGCAAGTGTTGGTGTGTCCCTTTGGCTGTTTCTTGTACACTTTTGCAACGGCCAAGCACTGAGTGACAAACAATTAATGTGGGCTGACAGAGGGACAACATCTAGTGAATTTTTTTATTGCCCACCGCCAATCTGATATCCATTATATTTAACTGTCGTAGCATCCTTGGCAGACTTTTGGCTGGTCTGTGTCGCGAAAGCAGATACAAAGCAGCAGCACCACCACACAAGAGCTAGTGGGAATCTTTAAAGAAATCCCCATCGATTGTCAATTAGATCTGATGAAGGCCCTGGAATTGGTTTGCTCTGTATCGCTGAGTTGGGATCTCCACCGATTCTCCGGCGTAGGGCAATAAACCTAAAGTTTTACGACGACAATTGTGACGATTAGCAGTAGCAAAAGAAGAGACGACCACTAACGCCCAATGACAGCAGGGTAACTGCTCTCAAACTTGTTCACGTACAGAAGAACAGGAGTGGAGCCCCTGCCGGCCGGAGTGTATGTGTGAAGGTGGCCTTATCAGATTCTTCTCATCTCGTGCAAATTGAATTGTCATCATTCAGTTGTGTGTAATCTGGTATTGTATCTGCTCCAGGCGACAATATCGTTTCCCTGCGGGAGAGCTATGGTAGCTGCAACAAGGGATGCCCGCCACTAGCAAACCCGATAGGACGTGTGATGCGAATGATTACCAAGTGGTGGCTCGCAAAAGAATTTGATATGAGCTGAAAGAAACTCAAATTGCTTGGCAAGTGTCTCTCCTTTCTCGTCTGCAGTCGATTTTGCATCGAGCTGCAAGTAATTGATTTGCTTGCAAATGCGAATGTTATTCAAATTTGAGAGTGTTGCGGATGACTTGACCGTCTCCGACAGAAGCTGGCACCAAACACGGTTCTTACAGACGAGGATTCGGTAAAGGACCAAATTGCTTAACACTTGCTCTAAGAACTTGATCAGAATTCCTCCAGGGGATGAGGACGGTGTGGTGTGGTGATTGATTCCAATCACAGGTGAGTTTCCTCAACACACCAAACCGCACTATAGTCCCGAGTGAAACTGCGGTCAATTACGAAACGTAAGTGCTTACTAGTAGCTGCAATGGCAACATCAAAGTGAAACCCCACACGACTGGCTTGGCGGCGAAGAAGTAGTATGAAACTACACTCGTCGTGGATTGGTGTAACTGCGCTCGGACTATTTAATTGAATTTGCCTTTAAACTTGGAAGCCACCTAAGGATAAAGTTCTCTACTTCATTGATGACGAACGCCTTCGCACAAGACGGTGACAGGAGACAGGAGACCGGCTAGATTTTGAATATGAGAATGGGATGTCAGTTGTGGGGGCGCAACAATACATTTATCAACCCCCACCCGAGTACGAAATTGATTTCTAAGATCTTGTACCGTCTCGGTGTCATCTGTTGGGGGAATTTAATCAAGGAGGCCATCTGCTATAACCGTAATTGGGCGCTGTGGGTGGAAATATATCTATTTTCTGCCTTGTCTGGAACTACTAAACTCGAGAGTTAAATTTAGAAGTCTTCCTACTCCAGCACACGGTGCTCGTACATTCGAAATTATAGAGCGAAAGGTGAAAGGCATGCGGATGCTAATTGAATTTCGCTTCAAAGAAAACCGGAAGGGATGCTCATATGGGATCTAAGAATGTTCACTTACCCAGCAAGATGACTTTCAGTAAATTAGAGGTATTTTGGATTTGCTTATAATTAAAACAATTTGTCCCCGCTTTTGGGCACCAATTAAGGGCTTTTCTTCGCGTGTGTGTGAGAGACAGGGAGAGAGAGAAAGTGATCCGTTGTTATGATATTTATAGAAAGCCCTCTCTAAGATGGTGCCCAGGGTGGGGGGTGATTAAAGCCTTCATACTCTTCCACGGCCCTTCTGCGATTTAAATAAGAATATCATCAATACCCCATTTTAAACTGAAGTTGAAAAAGTTGTCGCATTCAGCCGTTTTAACTTGTTCATCACCACTCTAATCTTCGGTCGTGTGATGACAAAAGAACCCGCAATGACGGAAGGCGGAAATCCCCCTTGCAAAAACATGTCAGAGAATTTCATATCACACGTATGAATGCATGATGCCGTCCTGAAGGGCCGTGTAAGAGCCCCCCATCAACACAATGCTTGGTGGAAAATAGAAAGTGGAGCAATTGCAATGCCTCACTCAGAGAGACAGAGAGAGGGAGAGCCAGATACTCCCCATCTGGGGGCATAACCCGCCTTTCATTTAGAAAATGCTGACAGGAGTCAGCACACTGGCACAAATCCCCAGCGTACTGTGTGTTCTGCAATCAGAACCTATCTACGAAGGCTACGTAACAGATTTTGTGTGGAAGGGTGGTTGGGTTTGGGGTGCATCCATCTCGCCCGACCTGTGACATACCCACACATGAGAATAAGTGAATGTTTACGACAGATTTTGCAATGCCCTTCTGCATGTACCTTCGTATATGCGTGAGCGTTTGTTGCAAGCGAATAGTATCTACTAGGCGGGGCATTAAATTTTATTAAAGTTTATCGCTTATACAATCTGTAGGGAGGAGAAACATATGTTGGCCTTATCCAAGGATCAGGGTATATGCAAGGACATGCATGGGATAGCGGGTGTGAGCTACTGGATGTCGTGCAACTTACCTTCCAGAGGCGATAATGTTCCACAGCTTTGAGTGAGAATACCTTCGAACCGGTGAACACGTACACCGAAGCACTAAAGTACGATTTTAGATGAGCGATATTTTTATTTAAGCAACGTATCTTACTGCAGAGTGTGAGAGTATATTGGGGTGAGGGCATGTGTTTATAAGCAACACCTTCTTCCGTACTACGTGAGCGAATGTAAAGACAATTAAATTCAAAAATGCTCAAAGGCACTGCGAGTGCGAGCCACCGTCGTCGGATTCACAACTTCAAGGGACTCGCATGCTAAGTTGAAAGTTTTCCCGGAGGCATTTCATGGAAACCATTGAAACTGTTCGCTTTATTGTGGTTGTACGACATATGCAAACAATGCTCTTAGTTAACCCTATTTTAAGGAACCTATGTTCAACTTTTGTTTAACAAATTAAGTAAAAATAAAAAAAAAAAATGTAAATAAAAAAAAGCGTTTTAATATATGGTCCTAAAAATAGGACATAGGGGCGCAATGGTTTAAGGTAACGATGACGCTACTACCACTGGTAGACAGGATATCCCCTCGACGTGGACGATGAAAGGGAAAATGATCGTTGTCCAGATTTATACAAAGTCAAGATCACCAGAAAGGAAAGCAGTGGCTTCAGAGAGCTTAAAAACATGTTTCTTCAGATTGCTCTGCCGTCTTTGGAAACTTTTCTGTAGTTTTCTATGATAGCCTGAATGACCTTCAGTTCATGATAATCTGAGTGGTAATCTCAATTTCAAGTCAGTGAAGCTAAGATTAGACCAAACTTTCTAAGTCAAACCCTCGCAAGGACCCAACAAATGCAAACTGTATCGAAAAGCTGATCGTCAGTCTAAAGGCTACATAAGCCAACGAGCATAGTGACTAGCTATACACAGCGGAAGTGGTTCAAGTCAGTTTTTTGGTACTTAATTAGTTGCTTATCTGGCTTGTGACTCATAGCGGTTATGGGTCTGAGCGATGCTGATAGTCATTGTTGACGCTATCGACCAGATTTCTACCCTCATCGAAAACAAACTGTCCTGCGTCCGCGATTACTTGGTTTTTATGTCGTCTTTACACCTCTTTTTTATCCAAGGAGATCCTCTTTGTTGAAGTATTGGTATTCATGGGCAGGATGTGCTAGAGGCTTCATCTTCGTACCGCTCATAGAGTTCGTCTTCCACACACATAGGACAAAATATATCCGATATAGAATTTATCTTTTGGTGGCACCAAGAATCAGATCTGCTTTTTACTTATCGTCTTCGTACTTATCGTTTAGCTTAAGAGCATTGTGGAGCATAATATTGGTGCTTGGAGTCAAACTACCCGAGGAAGCAACTCCAACGGATGCCCACGGTGATTTTAAAAGGTGGGACTTCATTTAGTCGTAATTTACGGAGTTATTGTTTAAAGTGAGTCATGCGAACTTATATCCTATTTCAAAAGGTTTAGTAGTTTAAGTTTTGTTGATAGTGATGGATAAAGCAACGATTTGGTTAACAACTTTTTGTTTTTTCCTCACTGACGTTCTATCTGTCTATCTGTTTTCTTATTGCCCTAAAAGCTTTCATCGCTGTGAAGCAAACTTGTAAATCGTAGTCAGTTTCGTACAACCGATGGTAGAAACGTGGCGGCATATTTACACAGTAGTCTGGATATGATCTTACAGGCGAAGCTGAGCAGGAATGCGTTTATATTGCTTGCAAGTGGTATCTACTTTCGCCTTGTAGGTTGTCTCCCAGAATATAAGCTAAATAAAACGATTTTCTTCGTTCTCGATCCAGTCTATGACTGATTTTATATCCAATCGTTAAGCTTAAACTGACCTATCTTAAAAATGAAATTATTACGGAGGGAAATGTTCGGCTAAAAAGTGCTGATCGTGTATGCGTTGAGGTGAATGAGTTTCGTCTGAATGTGATAAGAGAGTGAATCGTGTGACGGAAGTGCATGGTGAATGAGCTTGGAATAAATGTAATGGTGTGGAATGTGTGGTGGAAATGCAATGTAAGCTATAAAGAATGTGTCCAGGGGAAGTGCATTGTGGAAGCTCAATTTCGAGCTTAGTCCAGTTGCTGCGATACACATAAGCATAACACATAAACAAACTGACAAATTGGGCGGAAACTCTATCTAAATAGCAATCACGACTTCAGAACAGTTGTTAAATGCAGAATACCTATTGCTCTGATTTGTGACAAGCATCAAGCAAGAGGATTTAGCCCTCGTATACCCTTGCAGCATTTGCATAACTACTTGATTATCTCAGTCCCGGCATAAGACGGGGACGTATAGTATAGTTCTATAGCAACCACTCGAGTTGTGCGTACTAATGTGCTCTAAAAAGAGGAGGGAACCAACAGTCTTATGTCGAATACGGACGGTGAGTTTAACAACTATTTGTAGACAAAATATCGTCGTCGATATTTGTCTCAAAAATGAGACAAATACGCCATATTCAGTCAATCAAACAAAATCTATGTTCTGTGAAAACTCCCTAAACTCCCGATCTACGTTCCTCTATTTCCATATTGTACAGAATGAAAATTCCAGAAATTCCAATTTTTTATATTAATTAGAAACCTTAAATGCCAATAACTCAAAAACGAATTAATGGACTTGGAGAGTTTCCAAATGACGACTTTATACTCCTTCTGCATTTTCAGTAAATCGAAAAAACTCGCTCTGTATTGAACCAAGCGTTGCAGTCGATGTACACATTGCACCTTTAGTATCAATCATAGAGCAATAAGTCAAAAAATGGCATTTCGAGATAAACGCAGTTCCAAGTGTAAGAAATACGCTTTTACCTGTAAATTTTGTAGAAAATGTAGTAGGTACATATATAATCGATTTTAGTACCTTAAAAAGGCGGCTAAAGTAGTTCTGGCGGTTCACGAGGGCAAAACAAAGTACATGCTGTCATCAAGAAAGGACGCACAACATCGACGACTCGGCCAGAACCTCACTGTATACAGCTTTATCTTCGAAGTAGTAAAGGACATCGTCTATGTCGTCCCCGGGGTAAACAGTACAATAAAAAAAATAATATTACCGATTATTGATTTCGATACAATAATAGTACCGAGATCAAACGCAGAATGACTCTTGCCAGCCGCTGCTTTTTTGGGTTCAAAAGGCTATTGAGTAGCACAGCCCTTCCTCGGAACACCAAGTTGTCTCAGTGTAAGACCTAGATCATTCCCGTCATGCTTTACCGCGCAGAGGCATGGACTTTATCCACAGCAGATGAAGAGGCTCTTGGTCTTTTGAAGAGAAAAGCTCTGCGCGCGATTTTTGGTCCTGTTTGCAATGATGGTATTTGGAGAAGACCCTTCAACCACGAACTGTACGGGCTGTACAACGACTGTACAACTATACGAATCCAACGTCTAAGATAATAAGGCCAAGTAGAGAAACTTAGCTCCAGTCCGAAAAAACTTCGACTCTGAACCTGTGGGGCAACGCAACAGAGGAAGGTCACATACAAGGTGGCACGCACAAGTTGCGAGGAACTCAGCCGGCTTTGTGTGCGACTCTGGAGACAGCTGATGAGAGATCGGACTGAAGAGGTAAGTTGGGTGAAGCCCAGGAGGAACACGTACCTTAAAAAAACGTACAGTGGACTCCCCCTAATTCGAATTGTCACGGGATACCATAATTTGTTCGATTTAGAGAGAGTTTGGTTTAGTAAGAGGTTTTTGTATGGAAAATTGAGGGAAATGTTTGTAAAATATGGCGGAAAAGTTCGTTCTAGGGAGAGACCAATGTAAATTTATCGCAAAACATATCCTTATCCTTAACCCAAAAGATACATTTTTTAATAGTCGTTCTTTTGTACTGAGGTACTTTTACCCAGACAATATACCTAAAATTAGTTTAACTCAGATGTGGGTGACGTCCCAATTTCAGGTCGGTCAAAAATAAACGAGATGCATACAAAAACGTCGACAAGCCACCTTAAGTGCGATTCTTAAGATTGTTCCATAAACAGTAAAATTATTGTTTTATGGTACGCTATTTTGGAAATATATATACAGCGCACTCTTCCAAAGTCGAAACTCTCTCTAACTCGAATTTGTTCGCCGTATTCGCATATTTGGGTTACTATCATAACAACTGTCCTTGGAACTGTAAGCTTTTCTAATCTACATAAATTCATTTCTGCCTTTCGACTTGAATTGTTTTCTTATTGTTTTATGTACCCTATACCCAAGAAAAGTGTTATGAACTTGGCTTACTTTATCTAACTCAATCTACCTTTAGCCTGCCTAAAAAAAAAAAACTTGCAAAATTGTCTTAAATTAATTGTGTGCGTGAAAGTACCGAGCAAAGCGTACAGTGGCGAGCAAAACTGGACACATCATTTTAGCTTTTGTGGTTTTTCATCAACAAAATTGTTCCCTTACGACGGAGATAATTGAAATTATCAAAGCTGTTCTCTTAATTAATGAAAAAAGTAAGGGGAATCACTGAAAGAAATCGTGGAATTGTAACGGCTGAAAGAAAAAATAAACCAAGCGGATCCAGTTTTGAACGTTTTATTTCTTATTTTTTGTGTGCATTTACCGTTAGGTCTAAATTTGACGAATCGATATGATACATTTTTTTAAATGTATATTTAAATTATTAATTATAATTTTTAAAATTATATGTAAAATATTCAGAAGAACATCCTTTTGCTGTCTCAAAAACTTCTTAAGTCGTGAAAAGGTGTACGGAAATTTTGTCCTTGCCATCGCACCGCACAAATAGTACGAAAAGGGAACACAAATTAAGACCGTGCATAAAAAAGGTTGGTGCCCGACACTGTTGATCCTCAGCGATATCAAAAACGGATGCTTAAACACAAAAAGCAGTTGTGTAAATTGCGCAAAAGGACTATTCAAAGGACACAAAAAATATAAAAAACAAATAAGAACAATCAGAAAAAATCGAAAATATAAAAATAAAAGAAAAAAGTATTGGCCTGACTAAAATTTCTGCAAAGATCGTAAAAGCTGGGCTACAAAAAAAAGACTATAAGCAAGTCAAAATCACCAGGTTCCATTCCGATGTAAACCAAAAATTTCAATCAAATCCGTCGCAAGGAAACAATTTTGTTGGCAAAAATCAGAAAAAAAATTAAATTATGTATCCAGTTTTGCTCCCCACTGTATATGGCTAAAATAACTGACTTATATACACGCGTTGGGGAGCATTAATTTATTTCGAACTTATAAAAGTCGATCACTCATCACGTCTTTGTAATGCAGAAACACAATACGGATTCAAAATGCTTGGTTCCTACATCTGTACATAGTATTTGCCTAGTGTGTCCGTTATTAAGGGTGCAGCTGCTGAACAAGCGTTGAAATTTTTGTCCGTGTCCGTCTAAGAGAGGTTCCATTGTAGAAGAATAGGCTATCTTCATACCGGGACCATGACGAATTGTCAGTAAGAAGAGGTGTCCCTTACAATGGTGTATCCGATAATAGAAGATCCTTACTAATGAATAAACTTTAATGTAAGAATGTACGTTATTCTTTCCTCTTTCTATACTACTTGTTCTGTAAAAAGCTTAAAAGTCCGCCCACGTTCAGTTTAATTTGGGACTTCAAAAACTCCGTGACGCAAAACTTATTTTCTTAAAACATTACAAATTTATTGAAGATGAAGAATCTTACTTCAGCTAAAATTAATTGCAGCGGACAATTTTTCTTAACTTAACAAAGTCAGAATTGTAGCTTGTGGATCGGTGATGATCCAATCCTCCGATGCTATGGCAGAAATGTTAAGCGAAAAAACAAAATGAACAACAGGGAATTTCTCTACATTTTGAAATCACAATTTGCAACCGGTTACAGCCATCTTAATGCCTGGAAAGTATTTCCCTTTGCAACTCTAACACATCCTCAGTTATCATCAGTTTCCTGATGGCAGTACATGAATGCACCATTAGTTGGATCGGTCTAAGATTCGTTTGTCTCATTATGCGATCAAAGATCGCAGGAAGGGCCAACAGTAATGTTATCAAGATTTTGAGAAAAGCTTATGAATGTGCCTTGCGTGTGTCCTGCTCGTGATGGTATGGATTTAAGTGTTAGTCACATTCACTACTTATCCTTCTACATGTCTTGACCATCTCCACCGACTTCATTCGGTTATAGTGCAATCAGAGTTAATCCGTCCGTGAACCAGTGAGTGGATAAAAATTCGTTATTAAAATTTAACACTCCACAATTAAATCTTGTGGTCCTTCGGTAGAACGGTTGATTTTGTGGCCCCTTTCCGTCTCATCTCATTCTGTGAGATGAGACCATAAAGTCATCGCGTGACCGCTGGCGGAGAAGGTTTAGTGGCGTCGTAAAGCCCCAAGCCAAGGAGTCATCTGGGTAAAAAATAAGCAATGAGCTCTATGAGTCTCCACATTACGTAGTTTCTGATTACTAAGCAGGAACCGAAAAGCAAAGACTTGTGAAACATTAATTAATTCCGACCATCCACAAGATACTGTCCTTTCATTTTCAAGCAAAAGTAGGTACTATAACCGCCTCATACAGACATAAATCGAAACCTGATCCCCTGTCCTGGCCATAAATCGATGATAGCTCTGAGAAAAGGTAACAAGCATACACTTTTACTGTGCCAACAGGTCTGACAACAGTGCATTCGTTTAGCAAACAGGTCAACGATGTGAGAAAATCCAAAACATTCGAGAGAAGGTCTGCAATTTAAACGGTGACACTGAAACAAACTTGACTTCAATGCTGAATTCCTAGAACAGAACAAAAAAAATGCGACAACGAAAACGTCGAACAACTGTCGTCCCAGTAACGTCTAGAGGCGGCCCGGCCCATCTCATGAACTATCCAGCAAAGTTTTAGTTTTCATTCTTCAGTTTCTGAGAGATAAAGTTCAAGAATTCAATTGGTATCTATAGCGCTGAACTTTAGTTGTATGTCTATGGTGTTATGAGTTCGATTCGATCCGAGGGGGCACAAGGCCATCCTTGTCTCCGGCATCCTCCACCCACCGCTGCGCCGTCGAGTGACACTAAAGACAAGGCAAGATGTTGGAATACAAGCGCATTGGCATGTGGATGGAGTTAAGAGCCGAAGGAAGGGGGGTTGGGAGCGACGAAATGAATAAGAGCAGTGCACAACCTTACGCTTAACTGGAACGCGCAGAGACAGATTCAATAAGTAGCCAAAGTGTGATGACAGAACAGACCTTCTGTTGCCGAGTTGTTAAGACTTTGAAAACTTTTCCAAAAGAATTCAATATCAACACTTTGGTCTTTGGATTCTTTTGTAGTTTTGTGTTAAGAAGTATTTCGAAGAAATACCCCTCGGAGACGGAGAGAGCTGAATTTTACCGCCCTTTCAAGGTTCCCAAATTTGCTGAACCAGTGGGATCGTCTATTGGTGAGTTTGCGGAATGTTTTTATCTGAAAAGAAAAGGCACATTTTTGATAATTGAATTTCAAATGAACATCGGTTGTGGGCGGGTTATAAAGGGAAACTATTTTTCACTTCGTTGAAAATGGGACTAACCGGCTAAGGGTATGTGGTCGTACGTGTGGTTGGTTTCGGAATGTGGCGTGGCTTACGGGCCTCCTGGAATCGCATTCAAAATTTGTTGATCTCTGTAATTAGATTCAATCGGTGTTCCTAGGCCATCGCTTGAAGGATTTCAATGAACGAAAGGGATTTCTCGGGAAAAGGATTTGAGGCTTCTGGCAATGTAGACACATGTTGGCTTCACACAAGCAGAGGTATTCGAGAGTTCATACTGTGAAGCTGAGATCAATGTGCATACGCAGTACTTTGCCCTTTAAGCAAACTGGTTTTACATCTTAAGACAGGTTGAGTAAATGACTAAAAAGAAAACCAAAGTATCCTTCCCCGTCCTAACGATCAATCACTGGATCTACCTTACCTAGGCATCACCTTAGTTCCCAAGCTCATGTGGAAGCTATACGTAGACCAGTGAGTTAAGAGAGCACTCAGCTTTATACGCCTGCAGTAGCAACTTCGGCGAAAATGGAGCCTCAAATTAAAATTGATTCCATATGGCGCGGTTGCTTCGCCCAATTCTAACATTTGGATCACAAGTATAGTTAAAAAAATTAACGAGATACAAGAACAGCGCGCATGGGTGACACTTTGGGGTCGACACCCTCATTTGTAATCCCTCATCTGCTCTCTTTCACATAAAAGAAGACATGACAGCACACAGCGCCTTCAGGCTAAGAGAGTCTGGGTTCCGGGTAACAAAACCCTAGTAGCACCCACAGCACCATCCTCGATCTAAATATTGTATCACCGCCAGATATTGTATCAGTTTCAACAGATTGTATTTTCCATGACTTGGCGCCAGAAATTGGAGGCAGCTGGTTAAAGATCGTGCTAGGTGGAGAGGCTTGTTTGCTAAAGCCCAGGTCCACCTCGAACTAGTGCGCCTCTAGAAAAAAAGAAGTGCGGTGCACAATCTCAAGTTATCAAACGGAATTAAGTCTCCAAAAGAACGGAATGTCATAGCGGCTAGATATGCAAGGATTTTAACTGGACATTCTACAAAGACGGATTGTAGGTGGACGGCTGAGTCAGAGCGTTACTGGTGTGCTCCCAGAATTCCTGAATATTTCCAACGCTTACAGACCGTTTGCATGCCATCAAGTCAAAATAGACAGAAATAGCTTTAAGGGAACCATATGCGTTGATAGCAAAGCAGCCATTAAAACTATTGCCTCCTTTACTTCAATTGAGAACTAGTACAGAAATCCCGGGCTAAGCAAGAGTCTGGGTTCCAGGCCACAGTGATATCCCAGCAAATGCGAAGCCTAGGCTGCGATCTTCCCAGTAATCGCTTGCAGAGGCAACAGTCAAAGTTAAAATCTCCACGCACTTCTTTCAAAAAGCCAACGTTGGATGGGCCAGACTACGAAGCTATGCCAAATTAAGAAAAATACGACCTACGTGAGACCGATAAGTGGTTTCTAGATCCTTAATATTTTTGAGACCAATAATATTGTGCAATATCAAATACTGCACAAAAATATTGAGCGTCTAGGGACCGCTTTACACATTTAATTTGTGGTTTTTGTGACATTTGCTAGAAGCAGCGGCTCTTCTTCAACTTACTTGACGAGATCTCTCTTGACATGAAATTATCACGCAGCCGAGGTACCAAAGGTATCGAGGTACCGAAACTTCTTTCAAGTGTAGACTTATCACCCATTCCCCTAGCAAAACGTTTTTAAATGCCTTTTAATAAATTCCTTTGATCATCATCACCTTAACGCACTAACCAATGTTCTCAGCTGACGTTTGACCGAAGAAGCTGCACATCCCAGGACATCCGTTATTTGTGAAAACGGTGGCAGACTCTGTCACTTGATTTAGCAGTCGAGAAATAAAGCCTTCATTTTTTTCATTTGAAGACACGTCACATGTCTTTTGTCGTTTTTTAAATCGTTTATTTCTTTCGGGATTCTGTCGTTGAGCCATTAATACGCATTAATACTAAAGAAATCGTGCCTCTTCTCATCAATCCTTCCCACAGACGAATCAGGCTAAGCAACTGTGCCATTAGGGCACACAGTTTCTTCAGGATGTGCTCCTTGTACAATGACTTTTGCAGAGGTTACTAGAAAAATGTGGAACATTTTTTTTTGCTTCTGCAACGCACACTCCACTCGAAGAAACAACATCTCTGGACCCTACGCGTCCGAAAACATCCGGTTAGGTAAATTAATGATAGCGCTAAATTAATACTCAGAACACACGTTACCTCATCCGTTTAGTAGCACAACAAGCCTTTGCCGTTCTTAGTGTGGCTGCTCTTTGATCCCTTTGGAACCTAACGCATAACAGTTAATCAACATATCTCCACAAAAATGCACACATTTGCTGGTAGACTTGAATATTGCCCTCAGAACGAACACAATTCGGAGACAGACTCCCAAGCCATTGGTACCCTTTTCAAGATTCCGTAGTTTAAGCGCTAAGCACCTTGCAACAGATAAAAATAATCATTTAATTGAAATACGATCCCAGCCGAATTCCGATAGGTATTCAATGTTAAACATTTCTTAAATTCCTGGCTCGCCTGTTTGAGTGGATGACCTGCAGGATATACCCGCCACTTATTTCTTTAATTTCCTAAGTCAGTCAGTCCTCCTGCAATGGAAAGCACAGAACGATAGAATCAGATTTTGCCCCTATCTATCGACGTGAATTTCATTACCCATTGGCATTCGTTTTATGGCTTTTCAAAGCCATTTATTCCCATAATAATCCGCACTTCTCAGGGGAACAATTCCATAGAACATCCCCGATTTCTTTTGTGCGCTCCTTTGGTTCACATCGCGCACCTCACGTCATTAATCAGTGAAAGGCAAATAGATAAAACACCATTGCTTTACACACCCCAGCACCTGAGAGATATGTGGCTTGTTTACTCGTAAATCAATGGAATTGTTTTCCCTTTCAAATTTATTGTTGTTGCGTAGTGCTTAGCTTGAGACGTGGCCGATGAGTTGGGTGGTGGTTATATTGGCTTAGGACTTGTAAAGACCCACAATGCAGTGGAATGTAACATCAGATTAATCCGTACCATTTGTGAATTCTGAATGGGTTAGTAGGCGACCTACCTTGTACTGTGCCCCCTTTCAAATTAGTATGAACCTCTGAAGGGAAAAGCAATTCTAAAACTTGATGACAACTGTCCTTACCAAACATAACACAGGATACAGGGTGGAGAACAAAATCAATTGAAAATTCTCTGCCCAAGCAGCATATATACTCATATTTGGATAGACAGAGCCAAATGTAGCAGTGACTGCGTGTGGTTGTGGCGATTAAATGTCTGAATACCTTAAACGTGAACAAGTGGCACCTTTGATGCCACGTCCTCGCTTTGCTTGCACCAGCGACGGGGGAGAAGAAGAAAATTAATTTAAGTAAGAGTTCTTTGTAAATCCTTGGGAATAGTTCTGATACAGCGATGCACACAGCTCTGCCGTGATACGAATTCAATTTAATAAAAATGGCAAAGGGCGTAAGGTCTGCCTTTAGGATGTGTGCAGCATATGGAGTGAAGCAGCATTATTGGATTAATACGACGTTTTTGCTCTTCTTTCTTTGCTTCAAGCAGTCGGAATTGGGATTCATATTCATTTTATTTAGATTCGCTTGGCGTGTGTGCGAGCATCGTTTGAATGGAACGTACTTCAGTTTGAGTAGCAGTCCGACTTCATGGCTTTCAACTATTCAGACGCCTGAGTAGTTAAAGGACGAAGCAATTGGCATTGAAATAGTTTGCTTCGAGTACTTTTGTGTGTTTCGTCTGTAGTTTCTTTTAATTCAAGATACATCCAGGTCCATTACAGTTTATATTTGTAAGGATTGTAGAGAATGTCTCATGATCCCTGTTTGTGTCAAATTTAATATTTAATAGATGCCACTTGATTTTTGGTTCTTAAGTAATCTTAATTGTGACAACGTGTCACCTATTGACCTACTATAAGGCAATTCTAGCCATATTTTTTACCAAATTTCGCACTAATTTTGGGCTATTGGGCGTAGAATGCCACGTATTACACAATATTACTGCAGAATTCGCCAGAAATTAGGAGTGTATTACAGAAACAAGAAAATTTTACGAACAAGATCTTCTTTTGGTCTTCGACGATAACACAGTTCCTTACCAGTTCTTATGAACGTAGTTGATTATGCAAGGTCTAGTCTAGAGTGTGACGGGTAACTTTTTTAATCTGTACTCGTGGTCTTTTCCAAAGCCTTCATTATAGTCAAACATTCCTTGTTGCCTAATAAATTAGGTATTAGCTTTAATTTATCATTATCTCATATCAACATACATATCTCTATGAATGCAAACATGATGAATAAAACGTTCTCAGTATTGTTACTTACATTAGACGGTGCACCCCAATGCTCTATCTTTGGAACTATTTTGTTTAATACTAGTGATCTGCCCCGGTTTCGCAATGGTGCAATATACTGGATACTCATGTGGTGTCAGTGTGAAGTACTTAGTTAACGACTGGGTTGTTATTGACTGTTGGTTAAGTGACTGCCTTTGGTTAGTGGGGTCCCCGGTTCGAATCTCAGTAAGAGAAAAGTTAATACGGCTTTATCTGGTTTTCAAATCTTGTCAGCATTTATTTATTTAATGGAATTTGCAATACAATACTACAAGACAATTCGTCTTTTGAAAGTATCTTCAATTTAACAGCTTTAAATAATTGTTTACAGTTTGTAATGCGACTTTATAAAGAATCAATATCAGAACAAAATGCAAAATCATTTTAATTTGAAAGGATTCAGGTCAATTTATGATATGGTTATCCGATAAGAATTGGAAAAGATATTTCTGAAATGCGGTGTAAGAATTTGATTATATGTAATCCATGCGGAAGATTTTTCTAGGCACGAATTGCATATACGAGAAAGTATCGTTCACCAATACAATGTCTTAAAGGGGGTATTATAAGAGTTTTACCTCTACTAGATGGTGCAAATTGTATTATTTCAAAAAGATAACTAGGTTTATGACTTTAAAAAGCTTGAAGATATTCCGAAAGTTATAATATAGATCAAGTCTCAAATCAAAAATAGACGATGACAAGTTGGGCACACGAACGAAACGAGCACAGTTATTAAACGCAACATTTAGCCTAGGCTTACCAGCAGAATCTAAATGCTGATACACAGAACAATTAATCAAAGGCTTTGATCAATCTTATTTTGACAATGGGACTCAGATAGAACGCTGAATATCGCAATCCGCGGAGTCCGCAATAAACCTTCCGTTTAACACTATCACAGCATGTAAGGGAGGAGTTAATATAAAACCCAAGCTACTTTACAGAACTGATGGCATTGATGGGGTTGCCATCAAGAACTATAGTTGAAAAATCAGTAAAACAAAATTCATGGAGTGTATACAATAGATACAGTCTTAATGGTGTTCAGCTTCAATTTATTGCCCTTAGACGAATTTGAAATATTGTCAATATCTTCGTTCATCCTAGCAATACCATCTTCCGTTAATCTAATAGGACGCGAACGGTATATAATTACGTCATCGGCATACATGTGTACTTTGCAGTTTTCAACAATACTTGGAATATCATTGATGAAAAGACAGAATATCGGAGGTCCTAGTACAGAGCCTTCAGGAACCCCTGCTCGAACAGCTTTTATGATTAGAGTGACCAAGTTCAGTGATGGCCGTCTGTACTCTATTTCGCAGATATTCACTACACACTACACACTTGAAGGGAAGAATACGAGAAATTTAATTTATTTTTCATTTTCGAAGAAAAGGAGAGAATGGTCAATGCAGTCAAGGGCTTTGAAGAAATCTAGTAGGACTGCTACACAAATCTCATTTCTCTCTAAAGCAGATCTTATGTCAGAGGGAACCTTTACGACAGCACATTCACAGCTATGCTGACTCCGAAAACCAGATTGCCATTTGGACAGTGAATTGTTTTCTTGCAGAAAACCTTGCATTTGAGAAGATATGCCTTTGATAATGCCTTTGATAGAGAACACAAAATACTATAAGGTCTGTTGTAAGCAGAGCACTGGGGATTTGACTTTTTAGGAATGATATTTGCTCTCTTCCATACTAGTGGAAACTTAGAGCTGTAGATACAGAAATTAAAAAAAAAATATGGTGTTCATAACAAATTATTGTGATGGAGAATAAAATTTAAAAACCGGGGGGAAATATTATCATGTCCAATTGCATTTGAATAAACTAAGTTAATGGCATTGAATACATCAATTTCATCAACATATTGAAAACAAAAATTCGAGGAGGACTCATTCGGACTCAGATCATAATTAGAACTAACTACAGGAGGTTCGGGAGCATCCGCCGAAAAAAAACGGACACACAGGCAATTTCAATCAGATAGGGTAAACTACCCAGTAGAGAGCCCCATTAAGGAAAGTCTTGACTTCGTTGCTCTCTCAAAATTAATTACTTAGATATGTGAAAACAATTTGATCATTTAAGAAAACCTTGATGTATTACTGTTGGAAATAAACAATAACATTTTGTAAGTATTGGACTCAAATTTAATTAATTTAAATAAACTACAAAATGAGACATTAGCCAGTACCTAGCCCCCCCCCCCCTCGCCCTTTCCTAATTCGAGCACTTAGCGTTCCAGTAACGAGCCTCCCATATAAATCATAGCATACAAATGAAATCATCCTTATTTTATAGTTCATTTATTTAAAAAATAAAAAGGACAACATTATTAACTTAATTCATGACAAAAATTAGTCTAAAAACATTGTGTCCATTCTTCTCTTGTTGATAGATCAATGGGTCTTAAATGAATAACCAACGGATGGAATGAACAAATCTTAGCTCCAAAACATAATTTTATGTAAAATGATATCTATGAAAATATCTATACATATGTATTTACACGTTAAAAAAGTATAACAAAATATAAGTATAACATAAAACATAATTATAAAGTATCCAAAAAAAATTTGTAGTTTGTCCTATACGATGCTGTACGAAACATCAGCAAATAGGACAATTAAAATTCAGAAATATAAAGGTATCATATTTATATGAAAGCACTAAAAGTCTGTCTGCCCGTTGGTTTTTATAAATATGTAATTTGATCTTGAATCTAAGACGATCAATCTAGGATTGTCGGACAAAAATTGCATGTCTTGCTTGTGAAAACATACCTAATCAGACTTTTACAGTTCAAATGACATTATTTCTATATGTAGCAACTTTTATAGCAAAGCTTGGAATAAATATACTTAAATACTTATCACATATTGCATAAATGCATTAATTAGAAATGCAATTAGTAAAAAGTTTATCTACATAAAATGGCGTATTTTAATTTTTGCTTGAAAATTGGCTGGGCTCTTTACTGGATTATATTTTGTTAAGCAAATACCGAGCCCCCCTGGCTCCTTATTGGATTTCCTCATTTGTTCGTACCACTAACGAGCCCCCAATATATTTTAATAAATAATTATTTTTCTTACTTTTACTTTTGAAATAATAAAATATACATTATTATTGTTACATTAAGCCTTACTTAGGTAACTTAAAAGTAAAGAAAATCACTTACCTTCTAAGTCAAAGTCTTGTAGTTTCTTAAGAAATTTCACAAATTACACCGAATTTTTCTCACTTACTGAGGACGAATTACCTGAAAAGAATTATACCATACAAAGAAAAGATATGATAGATTTTTTCTGTTAAACTACCTTTATTGTCTGAAAAGCAGGGTCTTAGCATTTGGACCAAATTCATGAAGGGGGCTCGCTATTGGGGGATGACTACCCTACTACACCTAATTTTTTCAGAATTTTTCACAATTGCTTAGAACCCAAACTCGGTTCGAGCTTATTTACAAGATAAGATTTCTTGGCATTTCCCGATGGGATCAAATTAACTGCACTATCAATCAGTGCTAGTGTCAATCATTGGTAATAGTTTGACTGTGGGTATCACAATGGACCAATATGGTCTAAGTAGCACCTAGCTACTAGGACAGCTAACTAGCAGTCCCTCCTACCTAAATAGTGTAAAGTGATTAATTATAATAATATGACTATTATGATTATACTACACCACAGGATAGCCGTGTTTCGTTCACAAATCTATACATTGTGAGTTAGAATTTTCCACGTATACACATGCAGAAACCCACTGCCCGTCGCTGTGAATAATAGGTCTGTTCCAAGTGATTTGTGCACAGCACAGAAGTTGAGCAAATTGTCAGGAGTGGATGTAAAAATCTTTCTTTGAGAGAACTGTGCAGAAATTTGTGGAACGACTTTTCGTAGAAACGCCCAGAATTCACGAAACGTCAAAAAAAACTATTTCATTGCCAAAGTGAAGTGAAAAAACGGCTTAATTGAAATATGAAATGTGGAATTTTTTTATTTTGAATTTGACAGTCTTCAATTTTCTGCCCACAGAAATTTCTGTTTCAGAAATTCGCAGGGTGGTAAATTTTTTTACTCTCTCATGAGCACTCTCTTCGGTGAAAAACTACGAAAAAAACACGAAATGGAACGGCTTTTGGCAGTTTTTCGGTGAATTTTAAAACTCGACTTCGATTTCTTCTGACATTGATATCTGACAAATCAAACTCTTTTTCATGTATTTATTTTGACAGATAAAAATCAGTCACTGCGAAATATTTTAATTTCCCTTCTACTATATATAATATTTAATTTCCCTTCACTATAAATAAAAAGAAAACACGTCCTCTGAGAATAAAGTCAGGGAACTTAAAAGAAGGAACCGGGCAGATACATGGAACAACGCTGATGGCATGAAGCAGGCCAAGAAACTCTTTCCTCTAGCTTTAAGGCATGTATTGGAATGAGCAAAAACAGTCTACGTTACCTATCAGGCTTGCTAACAGGGCACTGTAAGCTAAGAGGAACAACCCGTCACTTAGGAGTTCATGTAGCAGAAGATCGGATTCCTTGAATCTAAATATGTATGTCACTGGCAGTATAGGTCCCAGAACGGATGTCCTTTCAATTTTGTGCAAAACTGTGCTTAACCTAAAGCTAAAATCTTTTCGTATGTCGTCTGTTACTTTTCAGATGCTTCTAACTCAGCAATCCCCTTGCATGGAGTTTTATATAATCTCAGGGAAATTGTGGCAGTATTTTATATTATATTGCATATTTTCGAGACCAATTGATCTTGACTTGATGGCGAATATTGCTCAACCGACTGAGTAAGCATTGACTCTTGTCCATGCAAAAGCTTCATCTCGACTGTTTTTGGGTTCGTTGACGAATTGCTTACCTGGTTTTCTTTCTTCTCAAGGTTGATGTCATCGTCATTTTTGGTCTCATCCATATTCATTAAATTAGCTTAGTCGAATATTCCTGACATATTTGCCATACATAGTGTGACGTGTTTAGTGTGGGATGACCTGGTTAGAAACAACAAATCAGTCCACCACCTTTCATTCCATAACACAGACCGCCATCCATGCACAAGTGGAGGAACTGATCATAACTCTTAAGGGTATTCCCGAAATGATTGGTGTACACGGCTATGTCAACTCCGCCACCAATAGACAGATGGAATACTGAGAATTATGTATATAATCGAGAGTGGGGAAATTCCGTAGCCAACTGGCGCCAGTATCTTCCAGAAGAATATTGGGAGGTATAAATATCAGGACGCGGCGGAAGAAGCCACACAGTACAGTTTGCTAATTAACACAGCTCAGTTTGGAAATTATAGAGTTTAAATCAGTTCAGCCTGAAAGATAGTGTTATAGTAAGATAGAGTTGTGTAAAGTAAGGAGTTTGTGAATAACTTCGCGTGCATTTTGGATAAGTGAACTTTCGTGTGTCATTCGTCACAATCCAGTGATCGAATACTATTGCTTGTGGACAATTTGATTAATCTTACGTTAACTCATTTCTGTAAAACGTAACAATATAAATCTAGAGGATCGCATTTGAAGTTTAATATGTTATAGCTGAGCTTAGCCGATATTTTCATCAATGTGACAAGATTTCTATAAATATTTTATTCTTTGTAGGTTTTTAAGTTTTTTGTTGGCAATTAATGGAGCAACGAAGTGGACGATGTATTCCACCTTGACGGGCGGAAGAGAGCGTGTTCTGTTTTCTATAATGACCAATGCCTTTGTCTTTCCAAAAGGCATACTGACCAGTGTGTTTCAAGATGTGAGAAATTCTGGCAATTCACCAAGCAAGACTAAGATGTGATACCAGTTTGATATACTGTGGACTTCCCCTAAGTTGAATTGTCACGGGATACCATTATTTGTTCGAGTTAGAGAGAGTTTGACTAAGAGAGAGGTTTTTATATGGAAAATTGAAGGAAAATTGAAGGAAATTTTATGTTAATTAATGTAAAGTAATGTTAATTCAAATATGAGGTTCGAGTTAGAGAGAGTCTGGACTTTGAGACAGGTCGACTTAGGGAGAGTCCTCTGTACTTGTATTTTCACAGACTGTCAGGTGGTCCTTAATGCACGAAAATCTGCCTATAAACAGTACTCATTGCACTGGTCCAAGGAGAGTTTCTACGAAACTACAAAGCGAATGCTACACGAGCCTATAGAAATTCGTCTTGCGGATTGTGACAGCGTAAACAGTTCACCTTACTAACCAAATCAAGATTAATGTGAGATATGACATGCCTTAGCCGCTCCAATAAGGTGCGGGTCAGTGTCTACCGCGAGAGCGAGCATTCCATTGAACTCGGTGACCTTACGAATGCAAGGTGTAGAAGGCGTGAGGACGAGAAGGAAAGAATCATCCATGGAGCCTTAGCTTCCTAGGAGCGACTTAGTTAAAGATATAGAAATCTTGATCAATAATCTGCATGGCTTCACTATGGCCGCTAATATATTCTAAACTTTGACTGATGTATGCAGCCAGGTCCTTGAATCGCAAGCAGTGTATAGTGTATAGATATCAGTTTACTCCAAACTTCACTTCTAGTTACAATAGTCAAGAATGGCAAAACAAAACAAAGCTGAAGTGCCACTGAACACATTCCACATCAGTCCATTACAGTAAAGCATGAATTCATTAAAACAATAACTCTCTCACAGCCTGGCCGCAGTGGGGCTGTAGAATCGCAAGAGCAGGATAAACTCACATTCACGCAAAAATAAAAAGAAAATTACATCAAATAATTAGCATGAAAATGTGCTTCAGACCCGTTTATTATTTCAACAGTACACCACTCAACAGGCAGCTGAAGAGCACAGTTTGGTACCGCCGCCGCCGCTCCAACACTCCTGCCGCAGAAGATGCAATAGCTCATTCAATGTTTTCAATTGACTAATAAGAGCCAGGGCCGCAATGCCAGCCTACGAAAAGCCCAATACGTGGCCGCACAAGAACAGCCATCAGCCACAGCCTACCATCCAAACCCATACAAAGTCTCAAGTGTGAAGTTGTTGTACTTACTTAAGTCACTTAATGCGAATTCTGTTTCCGTAATTTGCTGTAATGCCGCCGAAGTGGTAATATTCCCTTTGATGGTTCAGCACCGAAACGGCGGCGTTCGTATGGATATACCTTTAGGGGTGAAAATTAACAAAAAAAACACCAAAAAGAAAGAAAAAAAAAACCAAGAGAATTTAAATTCGGCCCACAGCAAAGTGCACAGCAGACGAATGAATGAATATTCACGCTCAGTGGAATTTTTAAAGCCATTTTTATTGCCTTCATTTTATAACCTCATTAATATTCAATTAGAAGGCGAAACACCGATCCACCCACCCACCAGACGGCGTTCGCAATTTGTGCTGCTCTCCCGCAGTATTTTGTGCCGTCGGCAGGGGGGTGGAGGTGAGAGAGGGGTCTAGCAAATTCATCGTTTGTTTGGATTCTCGAGGACGCTAGGGGGCATTCGCTAGCATTCACAGGCATTCACCATTCGCATCGTAAGTGTAGAGGGAAAACGGTGTAAGGGAACCTACAGAAATATATATTATCACACCATAAATTCGGTGCCAGGACCTGAACGTCCTTCTACTTTGCTTCTATGAGGTTATTCTCAAGGACTAACCTATAAGTCGATATTTTGCAAATAAATTTTCTTAATTTATCCTGTGCAGCTCGCAGCGTTATCTAGTCCTTCAGTGCTTATTATAAAATCGATGAATTTATTGGGCAATTTCACGTTTTATGCTGATGCCTGAATCGGTCGCACTAATGAATTTTCGTCGGATGTAGCTTCTTAAATGGAGGCGGGATTGTCTTTTGAAATATGGTCGTGGTGAATCTCTCTGGGGGGATGGGATGTGGCTTACTGAGTGATGGCTTATGAGTGTGATAAGAGTAAGTGTGCCCTCGATATATTGCTGACAAAGTGAACAGTATGTAGAAGTCACGGAAGGCTTGCATTTGTTCCAGTTAAATGACGGTATCTACAATGGAAGATGAGTTTTGGGAACAGTGAAATGAATTCATACATCGGTAACTTGCTGTCGAATGTATTTCATCATCGACTCACTTTATTCATTCATCTTAAATGTATCTCAGTACATTCAGTCAGTCCCAAAGGAGAGAATATAGCATAAAGAGCCCTGCGTTCTCAACAAAAATTTATTTCAAACGGCTTTTTACGTAGAGAATTCTGTAGTCAAATCTAACCTGATTTGGGTTTCCGGTAGCGCCACACGTGGTCAATTGAGTGCCCACAAGTCAAAAAATGGATGGTTTGGTTACTTAAATCATTTCTCTCTTCGCCTCTTTTTTTCATTAATCGGAAAATAGTAAAGAGACGCGTTTCATGTCTATCTGGTTCCACATATGTATTTTATTTTGCCTTGTCTCGCCTATTTATACCATTATTGCATTTTTATGACGTTCTTGCTTTTTTCTGAATAGCATGCGTCTAACTCACACACATTCCTAGACGCATTGATTTTCCATTATGTTTGAAATCAAGTCAACGATGGCATTTTATGCTGGAAGCTAAACCATTAGTTTGGCTTCAGCCGTTCTTATAAAGTTTTTTTAACTGACAGGTCACAAACTAGAGCCCTATACTATTCTGCATTCTGTATTATTGATCCCCCATCTGTGTAAGGTTCACCTCTACGCGGATGATGTTCAACTGTATTTATCGCAATCGTTCGAGAAAGGCAATATCCTAACCTGTTGCATTAATATTTGCAACATGCGCGATATATGAATGGGCATCAAGAAACGGGCTTCTATTAAATCCACTTTAGTTTGAACTTATTCCTGATATCTCGGCTTTTTGGAGAAAACTTCGGTTGATAGAATCTGTAACCAGCCTCGGTTTTGTCATCAGTCGAAACTTATATTACTTATATTTTATTCCTCTGCGAAAACTATGGATGTGTACTAACTTCACGCATCTTGAGACACGTCAAGACTTGCTCAAGCACTTATAATGCCATCATCTCTTACGCTGAAGTAGTATTCAGCTCCTTGGACTCGCTCTCTTTTCACAGACTCCAAGCTGTTTATAATGACTGCACCAGTACCTTAATATACGAAATTGTATTTTCCTGCATAAGCTAATAATAACTAAAATACCAAAATACTTATTTTCAAAAATAGTATTTTATCGTTCCTAAAGAAGATAGATAGATAGATTTCTTTGTTTCGTATTAAAATTTGTACATGATTTAGTAAAAGCACAGCATAAGCTACAGAGATTTGATACCTTTATATCTTTATTCTGAAAAATTATTGCAAAACTGTACACATTAAATATTTCATTCATGAACATAGATTTTGAAGGAAAATACGATAAGAAACCTTATAAAATAAACAAAAAAAAAGAAGAGATAAATAAAAAATATTAAAAATAAAACACAATATGAACGAAAAAGTAAATAGATAAATAAACCTTAAATAAAGGGTTTTTGTTGTTCTTTCCCTTTGCTTAAAATAATTATGTAAAATGACACTTGTTTTGTTTTTTAGATGTATTACAGTAGAAAGATATAATATGACATTACTGTATATCAAATCTCTGAATTGTAAATTGTGCGGTGGCTCGCTTTGTAAGCTTATGAACGAAATAAACATGATTTTGATTTGAATAGATAAATAAATAAATATATAAATATATAAATAAATAAATAAATAAATAAAGGTAAATAAATATATATACATATAAACAAACTAACAAGAAGAATAGATAAATAAATTCTAAATAAATTAATAAAATATATATAAGAGCAAATAAGTACAGAAATAATAGTTAAGATAGCTTTATTTGCTATTTGTTTCAAATATGGCATTGACAGGATTGTCGGCAAAAGCGCAGAAATTGAGAAACTTAATTGTTTGTTTTTCTACTTTCGAAGATATCAGTTCAACACTCGCTTTTTTGTCAAACTGAGAAGTGGGATAATCCCACTCTAGGCTTAACATAAGTTTTAGAACTTTATTTTGTGCTACTTGCAGTTTTTTTTGCTGACATTTTGCTGATTTTCCCCCGTACTGGACAGCCATAAAGAAGTGTTGCTTGAAAAATTACTTTCAATATTATTATTTTATTTGGTAGAGATAAAGAAGATTTTCGGTTAATGAATGGGTAAAGCATTTTCGTTGCGATTTTTACTTTATTAACAGTCTGTCTGTCTGTCAGATCGACTCCATTTCTAGCCTACAGGTAGAAGAAAGCAAGCTTTTATTTTTCGTGTGAAAAAGATTGCTTGCAATTTGTCTAGATTTAGCCTAATATTCCATTTAGGTAGGTACTTTAGCAAAGTTTTCATCGCATTTTCAGATTGTTGTCTATATTAAGAGCCAGCTCATGAGATGAAAACACAGCCGTATCAATAGCAAAAATAGCTGCTTCACACCCCGGTAATTCATTCATAACTACCCCTCACTTTAACTATTTGAATTCATCTCGGTTGTTTTTCATACATGCCTTTAGATTATGGAACTCTTTACCAATATATAAAACAAATTTCAAATACCTTAAACTTGAAAACAGCACTTTTTAACTACTATTGAACAATGCAACAGTAAACCTTTTCCAAGTTTCTCTTCTACTGTTGTTTTATCTTTTTTTCATTTTAATTGTAATAATTTGGTCTATTGTTTCTTATCATATCTCACATACTTATTCCTTCTCATTTTGATTATCCACTGAAACATTAAATAAGTATTAATTATTAAACTAAATGCCATAAATGAATTGTGTTTTTGTGCTATAAAAGCCTAAGTCTTAATGTACATTACCGAATTATTTAAAGTTAATTAATAAATGAAATGAATTGAAATTAAAATATAATTAGGATACAAAAAAGGAGGACTGGTAAATTCGGGGATGGAACCTGACAACCTCTGCGTATGAGTCGACGTACCAATGCACTGCGCCCAGTATTTTGGGTTTTTAATCGATCAAAAACACTTTCTAAGACGTACAAAATACATATATTATAATGCTCTTGATAGTTCCACGCTACTGTGGCTGAATGTACATTTACGTTCCTTATCGCATTTTTTAATAAATGCTTTTTTGCATTTTTAAGTGTGTTATTTTGCCGTTTCGATATACTTTTTGTTTATGTCCAGCGCACAGTGGTTCAAAGGCGGAAATAAATACCAAAAATGAAATTTGGAATACCGAGTTGTATTTTTTTTTATAGATATATACCTGGCCTATGTTTTTTTTCCCAAAATTTGGGCAAGTTATGTGCGAGATACAGAGATCGAAAGTTACCCTTTCGTTTAGTCTTAAAATTCAGGTATTTTCTCGCAGTAACCTGCTGTTGTGAAAAGTGGCATTTATAGAACTGTTTGTTAAAACAAAATTTTTTTAACAAATAAACAAATAAAATAAAAAAAATTGGTTAGACCGACTGCACTAGAATTTATATTTTATTATTTTTTCCCTTGAACTACAGTTTAAGCGCCACAAACCACCAACGAGTGGTTAACAGTTTTAGAGTGCTACGCTATTCAGCTTACTATTTTTTAAAGAAGGGTATATGTCCTGATCCGCCGGGACACACTTTTGTACACAATTGTTTCGGTAAATCGGTCCTCATGAACATGGTTTTAACATAAGTAATGTTACAAAAGTTATAATTTATTGGCTGATAATGGTTGGTAAGAATGCAGCTGGGACTTTATTTTTCTACGAAATATAAGTCTTTCTCTTAAAAAAAAACAAAAAATGGAATGAAAACAATGAGGAAGCTCTGAAATATTAAACTTAAAACTAGGTTCCGACCACTTTGGCCGCAAGAGACTTTTGAGTCTAGCAATACGTTGACCTAAGCTGCAAAAAATGGCAATTTCGTTGTAAATAAACTGTGACGACTGCTAGTTCTGCAATGTAATAAATATGTACCTCTTATACCCGTAGACCGATTTTAAGGAAATTTGAAACATAGTACAATTGCCAAGAAATCTTTTCTTTATTTTTCACATAAGTTAACACCTTTAATGAGTAATCCATTTGAGCTACATCAGCCAATTCACGTCAAGAAGTCACGATAAGATCTCGTGGCACATGTATTTGTTTCAAATTTCATTACGATCAGTCCACGGGTTTAAAAGTTACACATTTATTTACGCGATCCCATGCACCGGACCTATAGGTGTCGTGATATTCTCGAATTTTTTTTTAAGTACATAACTAAGTGCCTTGAAACGATGCATTTAATATTATTTTCTTTTGACTCTCGTTTGAATTAAATTTTGACTGACAACTCAGACCACCTATATGCTCACATCCTTTATGTACATTTTCTTAAGAAAATAACAAAAACCAGCAAGAGAACGGTAATATTGTTAAAAGAAGTCCCCAGAGCTTCATCAGATCAGATTCCGGCTGAGCGGACGAACGTACATATGTGGATTCATAGTGTCAACACAAACTCCGCGAAAACAAAAGACTACAAACAAAGCCTCGATTGCGGTCGTCGACTAGGAATCGAATCAAAAACAGTTGATTCATGCCAATTTTGATATTGTGTAACGAGCGGTTGGAGTACGCGGTTGAAGTTGGTATGAGCCTTCAACCGCATGACTGTTTAGTTCAGTTTAAGCAATTAATCGATTGAGTGACTACATTCCGCTTTGAACTCGTGGTGGTCGCCAGTAACAACCATCTCAGTAAGGACATGTTTCTACCAAAACAAAGTCGGGAGAGGAGTGAGGAAATGGGGATCTATTATTCGAACTGGATTACGTGTTTCATTAAAGTAAATCCCCGCTTATACAATAGTCATGCGCTCCCTTTATTGTTGCATGCAGAAATACCTTATATGAGACGACAACATCTCAATAAGTTTACAAACAAAGGCTTAACAACTCCAAAAATCTCGTAGTATGAATCTGCAAAAACTGTAGAGGAAGCCCTCAAGCAAATCACACCCGACAAGAGTGAGCGAGCACTAACTGGACACTCCCTGCGAACACAAAATAAGTACAGTAATCATTTCCCAGCTAAAGCCACTATGGCACACTTACTAGTCGAATCAGTCTTTAGCTTCCTAAGACCTTACTTCACCTAGCTTGTAATGTATGCTTGCAGGCTCGCTGTATGTGTCGCATGAACGCCATGTCACAACAGGGGTTTTACTTTAGTGATGTATTAAGACCCGGCACAATAGTGTCAGCTTCTTTGATGGCTTCTTGAAAACGACTTTAATACTTTAGAAATCCAGAGATAAAAGTCATCATAAAAAAACGCGTTCTCCATTTGAGCGCTTTATTAAGACTGAATTATGCACTCAGAAATGGCTCTGACCAGGATCTGAGCCAGGAAAGAACTGTAGTCCAATCTTCACGGGTGACTCAAAGATCAATCATGGGTCTGGCCGCGCGTTCGTGGAGGGCAACAACATTAGACTGCAAAGCTCGTTAGGTAAACTTGCGTCGTTTTTCGAAGCGAAAACGTATGCGATCCACATGGCCACGAACTGTATTCTGAAGAACAGTTGAAAGGGGCGAAATTTTTGTGTCTGTAGCGACGGCCAAACTGTGCTTAAGTTCTTTCTCAACCCTTTAACCATTGGATAGGATAGGTCAGGAATACAAGTCTTCTCTGAATTTGATCGGCAGTCTAAATTCGCTAACCCACCACGGGATCACGGGAAATGATTTCGCCGATGAATAAGGATCAGAGGAGGCACTCTCAGGACCTGAACCTGCGCTGTAACTACCTGTGTCCTTGGTTAGGGCTTCTAGGGGCCTCTCGAGAACACGTGGGAGATGGCATGACTCTCGATGCGCATACGCCCTAACGTATGTAAGAAATTCACTGCATTCTACTTATCTCTTGACAGAAAAGACTGCACAGGACTTACCGGCATACTAACGGACCCCTACATCTTCTCTAAACACCTAAGTGTGATTGGACTAAGCGATGCCTGTGGAGAAGACAAAGACACTGCTGAGGCATTGCTTTGCTACCGTCCAGCCTTTGCTGAACGAACACCCCTGCATAACGCACAATCATAATGGTGCTGCTGCTGTCCGCTATAGAGAAGTTTCACTGTAGTACGATGACCCAAGTTTTTGAGTCTGAGTACTCCAGTGTAGACTTAGATAGATAACTTAGATTACGTAATGTGTTCGCTTTTCCAAGATCAACGATAAGGGATGGTACAACTAATGTCATTAGTTCATCCTGCTATTTTTGAAGAGATAACTAATAGGATACATTGAGAAAAAAACATACATATACGACAGCTTTTTTCGGAGTGCACGAATATAACAAGGGTTCGACAAAGTGCTGTTGATCATGACCTGCATTATCCTATAACAGGCACTGTTAAAATATTATGAAACATTTTTTTTAACTTTTTTATGTGGTCTCAGGGCGGCCTTGCCCGTTTAAGGCAATCAAAAATAGTACATCGAAATATATTTGAACTGATACCTTGAACCTTTTCATCTGACATTTTGGAGGGAGACCAACAGTGATCATCATGAGGTCTGCGATAAGAAGGATTAATAAGTCAGTTATTTTGGTCTAAGTATTAATCCAGCCAAAGCAGATATGTTAGATTACACCGTTGCAAGCGTATATCAATTACCCTCTCGGCAACAGCGGTCTATATAGGTATGCATACACATAAGTATTTAGATACAACACTTTTAATATGGTACAGAGAATAGCATTCAAAGCCCCAACACCCACAGACGATCTGACTGTTATTCTACATCCTCAACACATTGACATGCACTGCGCAGTTAAACTCAGAGGGTAGGTTGTGGAATCCTAAACTGTGTGGACATACTAGTGTTTTGGGTCTTCTAGCGGCAGGGTTCATAGATGACAAACCAGATTACGCGTCCCTTCTAGAGATGCATGGGAAGGAGGACGTCTCGTTCTCGTCGCAGATGTAGAGCTGTACACTGATGGCTAAAAAATGGACTCTGGTGTCAAAGTTCATAACATGTCCACTTCGTTCAGACTTCCAAACAATTCGTATCATTAATTCACACCAGAGCACTAGACCAGATAGTCACATACGTTGAGTCAAGCCGCAATTTGGTCTATCAAGTCGGCTTGCATCACCTCAAGGATAGCCGGGGAATGTTGCTCTGAGCTAGCTTCACTGAAGGAACAATGCAGCGACACCTTAGTTTGGGTTTCGTGACATAGCAACATTATGGAGAACACGAAAGTGACAAAGTCCCGCTGCGGTATGTACCGCTCCCGCTGAGATTGTTCAAGAAAGTGTATCAGCGTATATCCTGAAGGTGACCAGCCGTACTTGGACCAGCTTAACTAACACTGCAACATCTAGTAAATATTGCTGAAATTAACATTAGTCTTGATCAACAGATATCTGTTAGAGAACTCGGACAGATTGACGTAAGTAGGCATCACATGCCAAGGAGAACACGCAGGCAAATTGGACACCCCCTAGATTAACCACTCTCACAGCTGTGATGTCGCATCAGAAAATATTTCCTTCTCAGCTCTTCCTATTATCCATCAAATCTTTCGAAGAAATATCCAGGATGTCCATCAAGTGATTAGTGATGTTCCCAAACTCGGTACTAATCTAAACAAAAGTTAACCTTACAACCCCCATTTCCTCTCCTTACATACATGTCCAATTAGAATTTTATTTTTGAGTTGACAGTAAATTCAGGGTCTTCGACTTCCGAGAAGCGAACGAGACGGTTAGTTTGCTTTTATGAGTCATCTAATGTTAAGTATCATTCCCCTTCACATGTACACAAGTGGACAGGATTAAGCGTTCCGAACTTGGTGCGCTATGAATCTTCCGATGCAGCCGTCGTTCATTGGACATTTCCATAACGGCCATTCCTCTTGATTAAAAATTCTTAAGCTTATGTTCTGTAAACCGCTTGACTTCATAAGACTGGGATATGGATCTACACGAGAGCCATAAAACCAAATGACAACCGAATCCTGCCCGTCTTCAGCGTGCTCGTATAAAATATGTTTTTCTCCAAACAGGATTTTCTATTGTCATACCGCTCTAAAAGCTACTACCCAAAGAGAGACTGAAAATGCATAACAACTTTAAATGACAGCCAGCATAGCAGCAAGCGAAGAACGCAAGAAAAAAAAAAACAAAAAATTCATAAACCAGTTTGTAATATCCTTCGCATCCGTACGCCAAAGGATGTGCCGGAAAATCCTTTACAAAGGAGAACATCTCTGAACGAAATTCACTAGTTTCTGATCTTCTTGCTCCACTATTTCATTTTATGCAGAGAATTTCTAAACTTTTATGTGAAACATCCTTTTGTCCACTTTACACTAGATTTGCATTAATTTTATGACTTGAATATGGCATGATGAACAAAATAATCCAACAAAAAAATAAGCAGAAAAAAGAAACGAAAAGAAAAAGAAATTGGGACGTTGTTGAGGATTGCCACAGCAAAGCGACGGGTTGGTTCCTTTGTGATGGAAACAAGTGTTGACCATAAAACGTTCAAGTTGATGGACACTAGAGACTTGACTGAATTCAATTTTGAAGAATATTTAATATTTCTCGTCTCTCAACTGAGTCTCAGATGTGTATGCACTTAATCTGTGCGATAGAGGTACTCGCAAGGTGATCTCGAGTGCACTTGAAGTGGTGAATAAGTCCTGGGATGGGCGGTCTCTTCTGTTCAGATTGGTAGAGAGACAGCTGTAGTGTAGATAAGTAGTCAAGCGCTGATTTTTTGTCGAGAAATTAAGAAGCATTCATTCAACTCGAGAGAAATATTGCACCATCCCTTTGCTGTTTAGGGAGTATGTGAGATTTCAAAAATTCAACTCTCAGTCACATCATTTCCTTACCGCATCGCTCAAGGCTCAAAAATGTATACATTCAGGAAACATCTTCCAACAAAGCAGTTAATTTAGTAAAACCTTCTTACATCCAGATGCCGGCAACTGATTTAAAGATCCTGTAGTGAAGACAAATTAAAGTTTTACCTCTTCTTCCGCAATGTACACCTACCTCGCTAAGATGGAATTGCGCTCTCAAATGATGTGACGAAATGAGAAGGGCAAGGACTGAAGGACACGCAGGAATCTGATAACACACAAAGACAATGAATCTCACTGTAAAGCTTTACCCTTGCAAAGTAACATCCTTTTGGCAGGAAAAGTTGGATTATCTTGTAGTCGTGACATTGTGATGGCTTCAATTACAAGAGGATATCTTGTGCTCGAATCAAGAAGGTTACTACTAATCTTCAAAACGATGTCTCCGGCGAAGTTATTTTGTTTGACAAAGACAAAGTTTTCTTTAAGGCATTCACCCGTAAGACATGGGGAGTATTGCTTTTGACTTCTAATTGTCGTGTTGTCATTCACGTGTGCTTTGAATGTAAATTTGAACGATGAAAGACTTTTAAGGGATTGCAGAGGACCTCGGCCTTAGCACAAGTGTATTTTACTGAGCATTTGGAATAATTGGTGTGCAAGCTGGGGATACATGCATTTGGGAGGTTGTTTGCAAGTTTACACATGTGCGCGTACATAAGCGACACCAGCTGGCCGGAACTTGCAGCTGTTTAGATATCTCTTGCGGAAGTGCGGCAAAGTGAAACCCCCAATGTGGCACAGAACTTTATTAAAGTTGTGTGTCGTTGGTTTATCCAGATAACCATACATCCCTTGACAAAAATCGTACGACGCCTGATATGAAATGTGCCTCCTCACAATGGGGAACGGTCAAGTGGACAAACGTACGTAACGTACATGTGGGCATTTTGAACATAACAAGTTGTTAATGTCATTTAAAATTGAAACGAACTAGTTTCCCGAGCGTGCATGGTAAAGCTTCAACGATAGATACTGCTTCTTAAGATTCCTTCACACGCCACAACTTTGTCATTCTCTCTGTTCGTGCATTTGTATGTGGTACCCTTGAAGTGGCTTTCACAATTATGAAGCCGATATGAAATTTGGAATGAGTTTCTCTGGGGTCTAAAATTCAGAGTTAGCACTTCAACCGCATGAAAAACTTAAATATGAAAGTGCATTACATCTGTACATGAATACATCTGTGCACGAAATGTAGTTATAGTAAATGTGCTCAGCATTGTGTCAAATAGCGCCGATTTTTTGATTGTTTGTTGGCAATATTACTCGCTCGCAAAAGTCCCCGTCTCTACTGGCGAAAGACTGAGAGAGTCATGTTTCAGAAGCCTCCTTTGAGGTGAGCTTTTCACCGACAAATTCATTTAAAATGGCCAGGGACAGGTGGGAATCACTTGGTGCTAGGTCCAGATAAGGCTGATGAATGAAGACCTCCCAACCAAGCTCCCAGAGCTCCTGGCGAGTCGCTATCGATGTGTGTGGCCTGGCGTTGTCCTGATGAAAAGCAAATCCTCTCCTATAGTCAAAGCTGTCTGCCTCTGAATGATTGCTTCCTTCAGACGATCCAATTAATGACAAAACAGGCCGGAATCAAGAGTTTTTTTCGTGGTAGATTAGCTTATGAGCATTAGATGATTCCTTGCCAAACCCACCAAACTCACAGTAAGACCATCCTGGCCGTCAATCCTAGCTCGGCCACTGCACCGACTCACCGCGATTCGACCATTTAAGTCCAAGTTATTCGTAAGTGATCCACTTTTCGTCACCAGTTAACTCGTGTTGTACCCATACATCGAGTTTTTTGTATCCAGGCTCATTCTATTGGTTGCAAACTGTTTTTTTTTTGCAATGTTTACCTCCTGGCAAATCGAAACAGTGCTCACATGATTCTATCGACATTTTCGACACTTGGCCTTTCAGGGCAATTTTATTCTCACAGCGTAGTGAGGGATATCAGGAGATTCATAAAGAAGGGTGCATGGGAAGTCCAACTACCTACGTGAGTTAAGAGGACAGAAACGCAACACTTCTCACCTCCCTTGCCTTGAATACTGAAAAAAAGACGAGCGTGCGTTAAAGCGGCCTAGCGTGATACAACACATCATCACACAGAAAAAAAGGCGAACGAACGAAGGGATTGGGGAAAATGTAAAAACCTTATTTGAAGCACTAATCCTGAAAGCTCTTTGTCCGCCAGGACCTTCTCTGCTACGAAAAAAATATGCTTGAGTTTTTTGTATGGGATTGCGATTTGGTCGCAAGGACTTGCGACTAGCTAGCAGGGGTTCTCACCGGACGCTGTGCCATGAAAATACCGCAGAACGACATTTGCAGAAGCTGCAGAGACGGACAGGAAACAGAATCGCCCAGCCCTAGCACTTAAGATAACGTTTTTTTCTGACAAAAATCTTTCTTTTTAGGACTAGAGGACTTCCGGTGTTGGTTTGAAGAACCCACAGATTCACACATGAATGATTGACTGGTTTTAGAACTACTTTAGGCTCCCAAGGTGTTTTGGATGGCTTCAAGTCTGATATCCACCAAAGAAATGCTGGTGTTCCCCAAGGCTCAGGTCTGTCTCCGACACTCTTTTTCATTTTCTCTTGTCTGCAACTTCTAATGCAATCCATTCCTTCGCTGATGGCAGCACCCTCACCTCTTCATATTCGTCCCAAGACTCCCGACCCCTCCCTTCGGCCGTAGAATTGGGTCGGCAGCGTATTGCATTCCGATGTTGACAGCATAATTAACTGGGGAAAAAACAATAGAGTGGAAGTCAATGCTTCAAAAACTCAATGCTGTCTGCTGTCACTCAAGCGAACCCTTGATAATCAGCCATTATCCAATAATGGCGCTTGTGTCGATGAAACCGGAAAACTTGCCATCCTTGGTATGTGTATCAACACAACACTTAGTTGGAACGATCACATATTTGAGCTCGCCAAAAAATTCGATGCAAGAAATATCCCGCCCCCCTTTTTTTTATTGGGCTTAGATCCGCCCCAAGCTTGAGTACAACGCTCAGATTTGGTCTGGTGCCCCCAAGACCACCCTGCACCTACTAGATAGAAGATCCAAAAGCGAGCGATAAAACATATAGGAGACAATAGCTGTGTTTTCTTGCAAGCGTATATACGCCTAATTTTTAAGTGCACAAAAAAACGATCATCGACCCTTAATGATTCATCATAAAATCTTGGCAGCAACGATGACATTTATAACATTTGTGGCAGTCAAGGGTGGATCCGTTTAAGGTGATGGTTGATCGTTAATGGTCACAATCTTCGTTTTGTGACCATCACTTTAAAAGCAAAAACATTTAATAATTATAAAATAAAAAAGAATTTCGTGAAATGAAAAGAATCGCTTACGAAGCCAAAACGAAATGTATAGCAGAGACACTCTGAGTATACCAAAAATTGCATACTTATGGATGCAAACAAAATTCAAAATTATCTAATACATCAACCAAACCTGCAGGTGTAAGCCACATACAGCAACCTAAACAATGAAAGAAAATAATGATTGGACGCATTTTTTTTATCCGCGCTTATTCCTTAAGCGGCAATAGATATGATGAGTAAGTTAAGCGGATATAGGACTCGTTGTTAGTGGATTATTATATACTCTTTTCAACATCGACGTACCGTCTCTTCTTTGTCCGTGTTTTATCGCTATTTCAACAAACGATGTTCAAGTGAGCTAGCCAACTGCATTCCTCCTCTCCATGAATTCACCCGCAATACCCGTCTCGCCAGGAATGCCAATCAGTACACCCTTAAGCCTACTTTCGGAGGCACAGTTAAATTAAGAGACTCGTTCTTCAGCCGCACTACAGGAATATGGATTGTTCTTCCCAGCATAATATCTCCCACAGACTACAACCCGCGGTTATTTAAGATGTGCACAGATACCTCCTCCCCTTTCTCCCTCTATATCTTCGCCCGTGCTGTGTTTTATTAGCAATTCCTTGAGCAAGCGCAAACTATAAAAAAAAGCCCAACAACCCTAACATGGACAAAATGGACTCAACACGTTGATGAACTGACTCGCCGCCAGATGGCCATTAGGACACCCAATTTACATCTGCACCTAAAACTCGAAGCCCGTTAGCAATGCAACTACTGCATGAGATTGGGCGTACTCTCTCCTCAGAATCAGAATTCAGTGATTGACACCATTATATTTAATTTTTGGAGTTATTTGAAGTAAAAAGTTTTAACCGCAAACTCATAGTCATTTAAAGTCGACTTTAAAATAACTTATTCAACTACTTAACTTAAGCTAGATTTCTTGCTATTCATTAACATTAATTCTGAGGTTAAAGTCGACTTTGAACTTAAAATAAGCAGAAAGTAATTTAAAAAATATTAAGTGACCGCGATTGAATCTATTCGAAGAGTTAGAGGTTAAGGTATTTTATTAGCGGTACAGGTTCGATAAAATTACGGTAACATTTTTAATTGAACTGGTGAATGTGGAAGAACCACAAACTAATCGTGCACTGCACTTCCAACAAATCTACAATTGCTGGTGGCTTAGCATTTTTTTTTTTTTGAAGAAATGCCCATCGATTTGATGTTGCTAAGACTTACTAACAAGTGAATTGGTCCCTTTTTTATTGACAAGTACCACTCCACGTTTGTACTTGCAGTAGCAGTGGACAGAATCATAAAGAAAAAAATCAAAACAGATCGCATTACTACATCCTATTTTGAATAAAAATTTCGGTTCACAGCAACAGAGTAAGACGAAAGAAAGCAGCAATGCTATAGAAATGCTGGCTTTCCATCAGAAGCATCCACAATTAGTATACGCGATGCTAACGCGATTTCCAGTATCGGTTATTAATAATTTTTGAATCCCTCTATAGTGACCATCAGTACAATTTCAATTAGTCTGGGTTAGGCCACTATTGCTCCGATAGCATCAATTAATCTTTGATAAAAAAAACCCATGATTTTATCCATTATTTTGATTGCTTTTCTTTGACAATTCAATCATAATCACTTGAAAGTAACGGATTTCTCTGGAAATGTTTTGACATTAGGGTTTGTTCGATAAAATGCCTATACAATAAGGCTTTTAAGTAGACACTAGATATAATCTATCTATAAATAACGAAAAGTTAAGGTCGACTTTTTTATTTAGAGCCGGTTAAAACTACAGTCGAGTTTATTCACTATTAATGAGCTGATTGTAAATTTGCGCCAGTAAGTTTTTCGTTGTGGGTTAGTGGTACGAGCGCCGAGTCCTAAGCTGACAACTCTATAAAACTCACATTCGTTGAACACTACATACTACACATCCCCCTAGCTTACTTATTTTTTTCTAAGGCCTGCGGCCCAAGGGTTTGACCTGGAGCAATAGCTGCATTCCATTGTAAACAGTCCTGAACACGGCTTGCCTGCAGTCATCCTAACCCAGCTGCCTTGCGTTTTTAAACCGTATTCTTGGTATTTCAACCGGAGATCCGCTATTCCTCTCCTTCTCCAGGAGTCCCGGATTCGATGACCCTCTTAGCTCGAACTTTGTATTCATTCCCCTCCACTAAAAAAAACTCAATTAGCGACATCCCTGGCCACCTGCAAACTCTTTCTGCAAGGAAGACCAACATGAGATGGCCGTGCCAACCTGATCTGGCCCAGACTGGATCCTGAGTGTTCTAAACGACTGCTACTACTAAACTACTGTCACGTGGTTGTTTCATTGCAAGGCACTGAATGTTGGGAGATAACGCTAGAAAATTAAGCGTCAATGCAAACGATTTCTACAAAGGAGCATAGAAGAAGAAGAAATGTACAACATTTCTTCTGCTCCCACGGAACTCCGATGTGCCGTTGGTATAAATCAAATTCCAGGATCCTCGCTTCCTCAAAGAATCATCTCGACTCTGTCCCACCTCTTCGAGTCCGATGCAGTACAATGAACAATCTGGACACATCCAGGAACTACCTACCTATCTATTATCTGTTAGCCCTTAGCCATATGCTCGCACCAGAATGGCTGAACCAATGCTAAGCCCCACGACAAACTAAAAGAAAACAACTTCCATAATCCGCTACTGGTCTTACAGCAAATAATCTTTTGGTCCCTTAGGGCTTTATTTGCCACTGCCTAATTCATAATCATACTGACTTCATCACACAGCGCCGTGGAATCCGCCGAGCTCACTTTGATACCGAATTCCATCAGATTCAGTTAAATTGCGCATACTGACGAAATCCACTTTGAAGAATTTCCAGAAATTCTGACAAAGTGTTGGCAGCATCCTCAAAGTTATGGAACTCAAATCAAGCTCCAGCGCTGGAGGATTGTGCATACAAATAAAAGTTTCATTCACCCCCGTCACTTGAATCCCTAATCTGTTTCACCTTTTGAGCGAGTCTTCACTTGTTTTTCTTTGCATTTTTCCACCCCCCTGTTCGCCTGTTCACCTGACAAAGCTAAGGACAACATTCGTTTGGCTTTTACACTCCGTCACATAGTTAATTACTTTACAGCTCGTACAATATTGTTCCTAGTGTCCTTGCCTTTGTACTTAAGCACACATCCATCGTCGGTAGATGTCGTGTCGTCACACCGAAACCCGGGCGTGGTGGTGTGCCATGGGAATGACTGCACACTTAGGATTCCACTTCCAATCATGTGGCCTCTTACTTTGTGCCATCACACGGAATCCTGCTACACATGTGAAATGAAAATCTGTCTTCATCTCAGGACCAAGTACTCGCTCGTACTTGTGCACATATGAAGGTGGCTATTCTCTGTTTCTCCAGTGAGTTCCATCTCCATGCACGTTTGCTGTAGGTATATCATATACGAGTAGTTATTTTGAGTCAAAATTCTAGCGTTGACTGACGCCGACTGGAAGATTAAGTTTCCTAGCAGTTACCCGTTGTGTCATCGTATTCTCGTCATCGCTGTCTCCTGAGTTGGAACTGGTGCTGGCGCTGGCGTTGGCGTTGGCGTTGGCATTAGCGTTAGCGTTTGGTATTTCCGTTAACATTATCATCCCAGTCATCAACTCGTCGGTCGTCTACGCTTGCCGTCTTCTTGGTACTAGCCGTAGCCGTCACAGCCGGTGCAGTTTCATTTTAATTGAAATAACAATGAAACAGTGCAAACACTTTGTGTTATTTCTACCTCTGCGGAGGAAGGTAAATTTTGCGAGCAAAATATTTGCTATTCGCTGCAGGGTGCTCTAGAGTTCTGGAGAGTGAGTGAGTTGGATCTGCTGATGCTTGTGCTTCTTGTGCAGTCAGGTATAAGGGCCCTGTGCGTTCTGAACCGGACTAGTACGGTGGGGATGATGGCTTGGATGACGTGATGTGCTGATGTCGTTCGGCGGTGCGAGGATTTGTGGCAGTGAGGGGAAGGTGTGAGTTTATTTGCCATCCGGCCAGGGAGTAGTGCACAAATATTTGTTGCCGCTTTCGGAATTGTCAGTATATACGCCACAGTTTTGTTGCTGACACTGTGATGTGCATTGCGGGGAGTGCGGGCGGAGCTGAAATGAGAGAAAATCATTTCCGTGTCTACTACTACTAAGTTAAAAATTCAATTAATACCATCATCACCGGAAGGGGTAGTTGACATACTTCCATTTAATCGCTAATCAGTGACAGCGCCTGTCACCCGTCAGCCGTCAGCCACTTTTGGATACTAATCTATCATCGTGTTATCTGGCAGAGTGTTTTTCTAGTCCCCTCATCACGATAACCGGCGGCCAACTGGTCGGATGCCCGGTCCACACTATCGCTGGATAGTGCCTTGAATGGACGGACAGTCGTACATGCGGAATGGGAGGGAATGCCATGTTAAGTTGGCTATTGTGGACGCTATGCACGAAGTGTGTATTTCAATTTCAATCTTTGGCCAGAATGGGATTGAGTGAAAAATATCGAACTTTTCCTATTTGCTGGTTTCCGGCAGTATGTTGTAGAAAAGGTCAACTACCGGTAGCCAATATTGGTACGGAACCAAAGATTACGTTGTAATTAAACGCCACGACAAGCATCTGTTATGCATCCCCCTCCCCACCGCATGACAAAGCCGCTTAGGTTCACTTAACTAATTTATTCAATACGAAACAACATCCCAGAGGGTGCGACTTAAGATCCATTGTCCCTTGGCCACTGTCCCCGTTCACAACGCTCCAGTTAGCGTTGAGTAGGGATACAACCACAAATCTTTCCAAATTACAACTAATTCCATCACTGACCCCAGGATAGTATGAAAACATTTTCACACGAAGGCGCACACATTAACAAATGCATGCGGGCGGGTAAATTAATTAACATTGAGTTCCAAAGACTCAAACAATAACCCTTAATCTCTTAATACCTCCTGGCACTCGCCGAGAAGAGGGTTTGGGTGTCATTTGGTTCACATCCATCGGATTTCTTTTGAAATTAGGAGACAAAATTCAGCTTTTGTCCTTTTCACATAGCCCCTCTCGGCACCAAATGTGTTTGTTCCTTGCTCTACGTTGGGTGCCACACCCACTGTTGAGAAAGACGATTGTATACATTTTTAAAATCAATTATTTTTGAACGGCGCTTGCAAACGCCCAGCCAATGGTTTCTTATTCCTTCAATTCAGTTGTGGCACTTAAGATTGCATGAGCATTCAATTCTTTAAGCGCTGACGTGCTCAGCTGTTGCGTGACAACCCGCTGTGGCACATGCAAACCTTAATTGCTCTATCGCGAACAAGTCGGCCGGGATTTTACTACTTAATCTAAATGAAAGTGTTGCGAGAGTGTTACAAGCCGCAAGAACCATGCCCTGCCGTTCACTTAATGTTAATCAAAATGTTGAACGCATGTTTTTCCCATGATGTACTGCGGCCTGTGTACCCAGGTGACATTTAGGTAGATTTGATCTAGATTCACTCATGAAAGAGCTTTAAGAGAATCCTTAGCAGACTCCGAAGTCAATGACAGACAAAGTGATGTGGGTCAACATTTCTGAGCGCAGCAATCAGCTCGAGGTGGATGAATTTTCAAGGACATCATGTCCTGGCCGTCTGTCTGAAAAGGGATAATGTGTTGGCGGCAACACAAAGAAAGGCAGACATTCGCATGGAATCCGTAGAAGACCAGCACTTTTGCTTGGAAACCATTCAAGAGAAACTTTTGCGTAGGCTCTTAAGGAGAAAAAAGGAATCCCAAAATGGGTAACATTGACCGCTAACAGCTGACCGTTTCGATGAAGACTGACTAATTTATCGTGGAATTTAAGACGCGTTTCATGCAGGCACCGGTGTCTACACTTAGACTCTGTCAGCTCCAGTCACCAGGAGCTACCTAGTGCATACTCCAGCATATTTGGAGCTCAGGTCTAAGAGTATTTTTCTAAGACCAGGTCGGGAAATTTGAACAGAAATGGTGAGCGAGCATTATTCTTTTAGGATTAACGTCGGCAGTCACAACTGCGCTTGAAGGTCAAAGAAATGGGCCTCACCTGGTCGAGGGCTCACTCACAGACTCGGATAATGATGGACATACATACTCTGGCCACCCCACCAAGCGGATTAGGGGCAACCACACACGGTGCATCACGTGGAATGTGAGGTCCCTTAATAGACCACATGCAATCGGAGTGCTCGCGGAGGGCGAAATCCAGGATTTTCGAAGGAACAACTGCCACATCTACAACGGGGCACTTATTTGGACGTGTGCTTGTCGGTTGAAACACGGCAGACCGAGAAGTGCGAAAAAGTATACTGAGTGCAACGGAGGGTGTAAGTTGCCACGATTGTTGAATTTGGGGCAATCGGATGAGAGTGTTAATATTTACAGCTTCATAAAGTGCTGTCCAGACTGACTCCTGGCCTGACTATCAAAGTAATCCGCATTTATTTGCACATCCAATGTCTTTTATGCAGGCGTGATTATATTGCACGAAAGCTTTCCTGGTCCCCTGCGTGATATTAGCTTTCCATTGTAGTTCCTTATCAATTATGCATCAGTGGTCAGAGGAAGGATTGTGACGTACCGCAACGATTATCTTCGCATAGCAACGTCGTCCTCATAGACAATAACTTTGCATTTGTCCTCTCGTCATTTTGGAGTCTGTTCTTTTTTTTTAATTAATTAACCAATGTACTTTACGGGTGGTTTGGGACGTAAACTGATCGCCAAACGGCGCTGGGAGGGCGTTGACTCCATGTAGGGCTGAGCTAGGTAGTTTCAATTTAGATAAAGTTTAGGTTAGGGATAGCTGAAAGCTTATGTAGATTAGTGAAGGGGTTGCTTGGATTCAATAGTTCAGCTCGGCGAACAAGCCATATGCTTCTGTCTCTACTTTAGGTCACTGCATCTTCTCTTCATCACTGTCCTATTTTAGTTCTCCGTCCGCGTTAGTGTATTACTACAGGGACGAGATATTTTTCTGTGGTGTACGATGAAGTGGAACCACCCCGTCCATCAACCCGAGCCGTGCAACCACAAGCGTGCCGATGTCCTCTTTCCTCGACATCGAAGTCTCCCGCTTATCCTGCTGCAACAACCACTTTTCCCAAGGCGGTATGCACTCTCATATTTTCACCCTCATCTTCTCTAGAACAGATTCTTGACGTGCTTGCTATGACGCCGATGTCAAACATCCTTCCGTTCGAAGAGTTCTAAGAAGTCTGTGTTGCATACTGGATTATAGAGCTATCCCAGGTAACTGTGCGCTAGGTGGGCAACCACTCTCACCCTAACCACTATAGAAGAAGGAATAGCATTTCGCCTGACCTATCTGTAAATTTAAAAGTAAAACATTCAAACATCGCCTGTGTTGGATACCTGGTCACCGCGGTTTCTGGGTAGGTGTGAGGCGGATCATCTTTACCGGGCTAGCAACTTACTTACAAAAGATTTGGTTTCTTTTTCTTCTTAAGGCGCTTCAGTCCGAGGTTGATCTGGGTGTCATCCAACATGCCTCTTCAGACGGTGCGTTATCTCGCCAGCTATCTCCAGTTTCGCACACCAAGCCGGCTGACTTGTGTGCGCCACCTTCTTTTGTCGCACAGGCTCAGAGTCGAAGATTCTTCTGGCCGAAATTAAGTTGTCCACCTGCTCTACATGACCAAGAAATCGTAGGTGTTGGATCCGGAGACACCTTCCTAGGCTCGTGTTGCTGTACAGCCCGTACCACAGTTCGTGGTTAAATCTTCTTCTCCAGATGCCAATCCACGAAAATGGATATCTTGACTCCGTTTTAAGATTGTCCATGCGTCCTCGTCGTACAACAGGACAGGGATGATCAAGGTCTTAATCAAGGTCAGTAAGTTTATTCTCGATCGTCTCAAGATTGATATTAAAGTAGTGAAAGGGGAATGAAAGCAGAGCGTCGCATAAACTACATCATTTTTTGATTTACCGACCTTGATGGGACAGCGATAGTTCTCCACCGTCATACTGGTCAATCTGAAGAGGTTTGCAGGAATGTCAAAACTTGACGTAGCGATAAAAGTCCACCCTCTGGTAAAGCTTTTGTACATAATTCCTGACATAGCACCTCTCAATCTCCTCGATCACGCTCTTCTTGTCCTTGCCCTTGTCAAATCGTGGACCATTAACCTAAGATTGACAGCAGGCACAACGAGGGATTGATTGCTTTTGACTAAATGGTCCCATCGACATTCAAACAAATTCGCTCGGCCGAGATGGATATTGTACTTTGCAAACAAAAAAATCTCGTGCCTATAGCGTTGCCGGAAAATTGTTTTTCAAAGTGCCCCCATTGCCACCAAAAAGTGCTATTTTAGGACCCAAGAGTAACATGCATGTTGATACTAATCCATGGCAATGCCAACAATTTCCTTGATGACTTTACAAAAGCCTAAGATGACCGGTTCATGCAAACACAAGCCACGCTAAAACTACGCGATATGAAACCAAGCGTTCAAATTTTTGCATACACATCGGAGTTGCATCATGAAAGGCGGGAATGAAGATAGCGAAAGTTATAAATTGTATCGTGTTTATTTAAATGAAAAAAACAAAATAAATAACAAGTAATAGTATTATAACTCAGAGTGCCACGAAGGGAAATGTACTAAAAATATCTTTTTGCATATAGTCAAATTATCGAAAAAGGATTTTCACAAGGCGACGCACTTTTTTTCAAACTCATTTCCGAGATCGTGCTTAAATCAGATGTCAAAACTAGATGCCCTTACTCTCGGAAGTCTTTGCAAGTTCTCGTATATGTCGCGGGCATTGACATGGGATATGCCACAAAATCCACTAACACATGAGGACGGGAGGCGGCGAACCAACGCATGGTGGTCTCGCAGTAGAAATAAATACCCGAACTGACATATTTTTCCCGGCCAAATGGTTTATGTTTTTCGATTCTACAAATATGACAACCTAGAAAGCCAAAATTTTGTTGACTTTGGATCATCCGTTTGGCTTTACCGTTAGCTCAAAGTTGGGACTGTGAAAATTACAAAAATTGACGTATTTTTTAAGCAAATTTGATGTGCCATATTTCCCAAAATTATGTACATTGGAACCTAAAGTACATTTTTTTTTTTTGAAAAGGTCATACATCTTGCTTTCAAACTGCGTTTCCAGTTTTTTCATATAGCTTACCAATTTTTTAAGCCAGGCTTTTAAGTAAAGGCACATTTTGAGAGGGGCATTTCAATGTTTGATGGACTATAACGAAAATGCTCCAAGAGTCTCCAACGGGAGACCAAGGAAAGCTAAAAGTATTGTCTATCGATGCTGAAAAAACTAGAGACCACTTTTGACCACTTTGGGAGTACGAGGCATTTAAGTGGAGCAATGTCGTGCATTTTTCGGCATTTTCCAACGATTTCCCTTGCAATGCATGTATTGTGCAAACGCTATGCGAGATGCCGAGGATGTTTTTATTACTGTGAATTAGAATTCTTTGGGTCATCAAAAAATTGTTATAATTATGAAACTAATTGCTTTTATCTTGTTTTGTTTGCGGTGTCATAAATGCATGTCGCAATGGGGCAAAAAAGGGGGGTAATTAGAGCGTTATTGGCGAATATCTTTTTCTGACTTTGGGGCATCGGGAATTAGTTTATGATTCCGAAAATATTGAAGATTTCAATTAGGAAGATGACGTTTTGCTCAACGGCAGAAATAACGGAAATAGATGTGCAACTCATAAAAAGATTCAGTGTTATCCTGGAGACAATATGCATCAATTTTTGGATTGACCCCGACAAGTTTGGAGCTTATGCCCAAGAAACCGCTACAATGGCTACAAATTTATATCCCTGGTATTATATGCCAGCAACAGTGCATAAAATTCTGTTCCACGGAGCAGAAATAATATCATCAGCAGCCTTGCCCGTCGGATCATTGTCAGAGGAGTTGCAGGAAAGTCGGAATAAAGCCTATAGGTACTGCCGCATTAATAATAGTAGAACATTTTCGCGTTCGGCAACAAATGAAGATGTTATTCATCAAATGTTGGTATCATCTGATCCCTGGATTGCGTATTTAAGGCCTGAACCAGAAAACAAAAGATTCGCTGCCACTTAGTACTGAAGCGCAAGCCTTATTATACTGAATTGCTTACTTTCTTTAATTCCAAATAAAGTGTGCGTTACCAAAACTTGTAAAATTGAATTTATATATATAAATAGTGATTACTAATTTGCTTTAAGTCCCAATTTCGAGTCATCGACAATAATAAATAATTATTTTAGGCATTTAAACAAAAAAAAGTGCTTTGTTTTATTTTCTTAACTTAAGATTACTCCGTTAGCTTATGAGATACATCAACCGTGATTTGGGTGCCTTCATGGCGTTCATCCCAGAATGGGGACTCCTGTCCGTCAGGCTGTTTCAGTGGTTTTTTACTTACCGTAGTTCTAGAATACAGCATCTGGGAAAGCGCGGTGCACTCGAGCAGTATGCGAGATGCCTTTTTTAAGAAAATATATGACCACTCAAGCAGGCTTGAACCATTAGAAGACTAGACTTTACTCAGTAAAAAAGCTTCTTTTTTCGAGCTTTTTGTAATTCAAGAGGGAGAGGGGAAAGGGAAGAGAAGAACGGACAGGAATGACGAAGACGAAAAGTGTGTTCCATCGTCTGTGCCTAACCTAAACTAAGACTTATCTGACATACCTAACCTACGTTAAGCCTACCAAGCCTACCTTGCTCTGAGGAGGGTCAAGGTTTGTAAGAAGACGAGGGAGCCTAATGTTGTTGGGACATGCTCGCCAGATCTCCCCTCATGTCAATCATGACCCTTCTATCTCCCTTGGTGAAAATTTGTGGGAAATATCCCCTTAGTTGAGTCATTGGCCACTATCATGCCGTAATCCTCTTCAACGCTGAAGCTAGCCGCTTAGCCTGACTCCTAGCCAAGAGTTGAACTGAAAAACCTCCTCGGATTCATATACTAGTATGGATGATTTAAGGACTCAAAGAAAGTCTCACTATTTTAAGCCGTCATAGCTAGTCTGAGTGCATTCTAAAGCCCTTACTACGTACTCACCCAAGAGCCTTCGCAGGCGTAATCTTATTAAATCCAATTTAAAAATAAATCCCCCATCCGCTCATATGTTTCCCTTGTGACAGAGTTGGCGAGCAAGGATTTTCCTTTTTTTCCTGGTAATTTAGATGAATTATCTTTATCCCTTTCATATGAAATCAGTCATAATCTGCTTCCAACAGCTTGGCGCGGTTGTCCAAAACCCTTTAAGTTCCTAATTTGTTTCACCTGTGGTCGGATAATTTTCTGGTTAACACCTTCTTTCCTGTATTCAGTTGCTACCATTTTCTTCTTTTTTTTTTGTTTCACTTGTTTGCTAGATTTTAATGAATATTCATGTAGTCCCGCGGTTTTACCCCCGTTTCGAAATCCCCTATGTGTGCAGACAAGCTTAAGCAGTAAATGAGGCTACTGCTTAGACTTACGCTGACAGGAGAAACAGACAGAGGGAGGATGAGGAACAGGCAAATGAGTAAGACAAATGTAATTAAGTCGAGATAGTACTTGGAATAATTGTGACTTCTTTCTGCTTCTGTTTCGTGTTGCGGATTTCACCTTGACTCCAAGCCCAGTCCATAGACTTGATCCATCCATCCGTCCGTGGCCGCGCCGTTCGCTTCAGGTCAGGTGCATGTTTGGCGAAGGGTACCACCATAAATTTACTTGTGGCCATCTTTTCATTTAGCGCACATAAAATGAAGGAAATAATAAATTTATAATATTTTGGAAAATATGCCGGCTCTTAGAAGGAATTACACTCACTGGCCGTGCTCTGGTCTAGGTCACTGCATGCATTGTTCTCCGCTGCTGTGTGACCAGCAGCAGTCGTCCAGCGGGGATGGGATGGGAAACCGCAACCTCTTTCGAAATGTCGATGGCTTGGGTGGGTGAGTGGGTGGGATGGGTGATGTGTGTGTGTGTGTACGGTAAGGAGGGTCCGCATCGTCGGAGAGACGGTTGGCATAGAAGGCAGGCAGTATCTCGTGGTCGTATCTTTCGTGTTGGTTTTGAAATAGTTGCAGTTTTCTAGGATATTTCTTTTTTTTTTTTTTTGATTATTTTTTTGTTTTATTCTGCTTTCGGTATGATAAATTAGTTTCTGGTTTTGGGATGAAGGCTGGCATAGCAGTGTTGAAGAACGGCTGCATGGGGTTGGGGTTGGGGTTGCGGTTACTGAATGTTGCGGATTCTTTTCAGGCGCGCTACTGCCGACTTGTTTTTATTGGTTTCGTTTTGGTATTATTTTTTTTATGACTTTGTTCCACTAAGCACTTGGCGGGTGAATTACAAGCGCAATTTCACAATTTTATTTGTTTGAGGATTTTTTTTTTCTTTTTTTTGTTTGCGTTTTTGTGTACTGTCCCTTTGTTTGCTTGGCGGAGGTTATTTTGTGCTGGGATTTGCGATGAGTTGCTGCTTGTAATTGGACTTGTGATTTGCGGTGGTGATTGCTACTTTGACGGTTATTCAGTGTACAATGGACGGACGGATGTCTGAGCGAATACGACCAGCGCTCGCTTTTGTTTGAATACAAACAAGTCGGTTAAAACAAAGCGAGGATTTCGGATTTAGATGAGTAAATTTATGAGACTGCAGTGCCTCACATTCTTCTTACATTTCACAATCCATTTCGTGTTCGGGGTCCCTTGGCCACTTCATGAGCTTGGATTACATTGCAAGATTTTGTTTCTACATCACTCAAATAAAATATGAATTGAATTATGCCCTTTGCGTATTATATCCGATGATTTATTATGTAGTTCTGATTGGCATCACACTGAGAGCAGAGACATTGTTTTGTAGTTTTCAATTTCCAATAGAAGTTATTGGAGCTCAGCTCCAAAATCGACTGGAGGAATAAATACCTAGTCCACAGGCTGAAGAGCAATGCGGTAAAACGGTATACAGATGGTTTATGAATTGATGAAGGACCATGGACAGGGTTATATGGCCCGGACAAAGTACTTTGAAAACATGAGCAAACACACCATCATATTTCAAGCAGAAATCTATGTCACAGATAATCATGATCATGTTGGACAATCGAGCTGTTATTATGGCAAGGTCCAAGCAACTTGGAAGGTGCACGCCACGGGACGCCAGCAGGCGGTCGTGTCTTTACCAGGCATGACATTAATATCGTTCATTAAAGCATTGACTCTTTTAAGCTTTCTTTGCTTAACCCGTATAGCCGCACAGCGGGAGAATGGCCAAAAACCGGGAAAATATACGGGAATAGTATCATTAGATAAATGATGAAACAGTGCATCGGAATTGGAAATCAGTTTAATAGAAAACAGTAATGTTTTTTATGATTTTAATAATTTTCATTATAATGAAGATTGAGTTTCAGTCTTTCCATCGCGGGAATCCTAAAAAAACGCGGTCCCCCCACCCAACGGTCCGACTTACTATAGAAAAAACCCGCACTTAATACCTCTAATGACCTTTATTATTTTATCGAACCAATCCACTCGATGTACGCTCACGAACTAACTTAATATTGGCAAGGTTTCCTGCAAGGGAACTGATGGTGTTCCCGCTTATTCTATTCTTATATAAGCAGAGTACGGCGCGTGTGCCATGTCAGCAAATCTGTTTGGTTGCTATGATCGAATGCAGACGGGTGTCCTGTCGCACGATCTTTTAAATATTTTGTGCTGTGTTAACTCTGATAAAGAAATAAGTAAACTTTAATGGGGGCTTATGTACTTTGGGCGCGCATTGGGAAAGGAAGTGTCTTCCAAATCATTGCCACTTCCGGCATCCATTTTACCCATTGCTTGGGTTATAAGATTCCGCCATTGCATTGTTTTTATGGCCTTATTGCCACAGCTGTCTACATTTGTCAATAAAATTTATAGGAACAGTTGGTATTGGTATAAGGTTTCAGAAAATATTCAGTTTTGACCAGAGCTCGGCGGACCTTTTTTTAAGTCTCTCTCTAGATTCTTCTTGGCTGTGATATTTTATCAAATGCGACTTCGCCCGCGTAAATATTAGTATTGAAACTCCTGCGCACATTATATATTAATTTCGAACAATTTTGATTGCCACAAAGTCAATCTTTAAAGCACGCATACAAAGTACTTTTTTTTTCGTTTTTGCAACATTTTCATCACATTTTTCATTCGCTTATTTGGATGTTATAAAGCCTTAAGCCTTCCTCGATAAATGAACTATCCATCACCATTTTTCAGGGTCCGAGCCTGAGCATAGCTGCCTTCCATCGCTACCAGTCTTGCACACGGTGCTTCCAGAAATCAAGTTTTGGTTGGTTGGATCCGCGATTACTCGGTCTGTATACCGGAGATTCGGTCTTCCTCAATTTTTCGAACCAGGTTGCTAGGATTCGAAGACCCTCTTAACTAGAGCATGCGCTCTATGTGCCCGAGCCAGCGCAGTCGACGGATCTTTGCCTTTCGGACCACATTAACACCCTGATACAACTCATGGTTGTGTCTTCTCCTCCATTCTCCTTCCTCGCAGGCGGGACACTATACCCGACGTAGTCACCTCTGCAGCTTAGATTAGCATCCAGATTTCGAATCCATATAGCAGGACTGGCAACATAAGAGTTTTGTAGAGCATGATTTTGGTCCTTCGAGTCAGGACTTTTGAGCCCAGTTGTATCTACAAAATGAAGTAGAACCTATTGTCAAAGGCGATTTTATATCGGATCGCCACGGTTATGGCATTTGTGCAGTTCACGTTTGCCTCGAGGTAAAGGAACTCCTTCACTGCCTCATAATTGTAGCTATCGATTGTGATGTTTTGCCCTAGGTGCTGTGTGGCGGATCGTTTCTTGCTCGACAGCAAATATTTCGTCTTATCCTCATTGACCATAAGACCAGACCCATCTCCTTGCCGAAATTCGGTGCAGGTTTCAAAGTGCATGGAAGTCCTCGTGCCAAACTGCACGGTGCATCGCGTATATTTTACCGTGGTGCGATGCAGCCGGATCAATTCTCCCGGAATCCCGAATTCGGCCATCGCATCGAATAGTTCATTGGATGAATGCTTTCATATACGAAGAGGTGGTGTGTATCGATCTGAAACTCGCTATGAGCCATTAAACACAGTTAAATAAGAATTTTAGTTTTATTTTTCTCCGGGGTTACCCCACTGTGCGACGTGCCAAGACCGGCATTGAATGATATAAGCCACATCTTATCAGATAGAAGCTGTCAAATGTTTCCGGAATTAAAGATAAAATGAACACGACAAAAATATAAAAAAACAAGTCCAACTAAACTCATAAGTATCGCATGGATGAAAATGCAAACATGTAGCAAAATGACCTCAACAACATTCAAGTGAACTACCCGCACCCCATGCATGTCTTCAACTAGGTTACGTGCCCCTTAATCTACTCAGCACTTCACACAGTACATCCACTGCAATCGTAACCATCTGACAATTATTAGCGGCGTAGCAAGGAACATTACGTGCCTAATCCCTGCCTTCCGTGCATCCGGCTTGACACATGAAACGCCACATACAACATTTAACCCGCCGTGCGTGTATGGTACAGGCGAACGCATGTATCCTGGAGTCATAAGCAATTAGCAAACCGACCGGAAAAGAATGCATCCGCCAGCAATGGTGTGCATTCACATTCTTCATGAACTGTAAAACGCTTCACCCGCCCACCATGCATTCATATTTATCAAGTTGAGAGGAATTAGGTCTGAAATAATACATGATGAGGATGTTCATTCATCATGGCCATCTAATAAAGCTCATGTGCATGGAATAAATAGCATGAATTGAAGTCCTTTAACACTTTCCAGTGACACCTGACACCTTGGTGGAACGTGATCAAAGCAAATAACTTATGATGTATCGGGAGTCACGTTTCATTGGGGGAGGGAACGAACAGAACTTCGAGTACACACCAGAGTGGAGGATGATATCAAAGCAGAGACGCAATTCGTTGTGTTGTAATCTTGAAAATACGAACACATATTGCCGTTTCATGTTTGCTTCAACTCATCGTATCCTGTGATACGAACCGGGAGGGTGTGTGTCTTTATTGGTAAGTGCCTGGGACTTATAGGTGCATGCAAACGCATGCTTCTTTTTTATTTATTCGCAAGCGAATCCGAACCGATACACGATGGAATAGTTTCGATATTGCTTGGGACACATCATCTTCTGAGATAATAAAATATCGATTATCCTTTCTTGCTCATGAATGCTCTTTCGTCCAAATCGAACAGGAACCATCCCTGAATGGCAGCTTCTCCTTGGAGAATGGACATAAGGTTTGTGCGATTTACATATTCACTCCTCAGTCTATGCAACGACTTTAAATTCTCCCATTGCTGGACAATTTTCATGAGTGTGGTACAAATCAGTAACCTGTTCCGAATGCGAACACATCTTTCCGAGCAGATCTGAGTAACGTTCTTCCGGTTCCGGGGGTCATTTTTCTGCGTCCAGGTCATCCATAGGCATTAAATTGCAAAAAGCAAGAACACAGTCATTGAGATTCCAGAGTTCTATGACATTTTAATGGCCTATCAATTAAAGCCCCTCCCCGCTTGACAGGGCACCTGCTGCGAAAGTAGTGGACTTTAATTCCAACCCGCTCAATTGGATTGGAACCTGCTAATTGATTAATGAACCCTATCCCAAGGAAGATACCACCTGGAACCTCAGACTGGTAATCAATTAGAACAATCCCAACTCAGTGTCAGTGCTCGAGTATCTCGTTCACCACTCCACGTCCTTTTGGAGAATTACCATTCCATTTTCATTTCGATTTCTCTATCTTTCGGTCGGTTCTTCTCCCCCTCAATCACATCTTAATTGCCATTTTCGATCTCGAATGCAAGGGATAAACGCAGAGATTCACAAGCTCACCGCTCAGCGTCGTTGTTGACCGCCCACTCAAAATTAAATAAACAGCCCTTAATGGCGATTTAAAATTAGGAAAATTTTAATTAAACTCCTACAATATTTCAAGGAGCTATTCCAAGACTCACGTATTGGTGTCATTCGCACGAATTCATTGCGCCATTCGTAATGAGATACTTTTTGGTGTTTGAGAGCAACCATCGCATCTGCAATAAAAATATTTTACGATTTAATGAAATCATTACGAGACGGCATGTGCCTTCGCGACGAGACCTCGAATCCAATCCAATCCAATCTCATCGTGCGTCCTCGTTGTCATCGTCGTCGCCGTCGACGTCGACATCATCCTTGTGTGCATGTCTTTCAACCCTGATGGCGTCATTGCCGTGCACGCCATGAGACGCGCCGCTCACATAATCCAATTTCGACGACACACAGGAATGAGAAAACCTTTGATCTTACCTTGTTAAAAAGTTTAATGTTCCTTAACTTTATTTGTTCAGCGAATGGGAAAATTGCCGCCAGGGGAAAGGAGGCGATTGATGCTGTGTTTCTCAAAACCTCCTCCTTGTCACACGCCCAACCACCCATCTATCTCAAACCCGGTTGGTGTCGATACCAGTACCGTCAACACCGAAGGTCCCCGTCGACGTCTACAACCGGAAAAGGGTCTGTTAAAAGTGTACCAAATTACGGTATATTACAACATAATTAATAAGATTATGGTCTGTTTAAGATGCAATACAGGTGGTCAGTGAAGTGTAAAATTGGTATCATGGAGGGTTGTTGAACCTCGTGGGAGGACATGGCCCGAGCATTGTTGTGGCCCTTCCTTTCGGCGACAACAATGGGGGCTAGTCGCTTTATGCAGGTTTTGAGTGAGAAATGAGAGAACTTGAAATTGTTGTTCTCTGGAGGAAGAAAGCCAGTACGATAGTGATGATTGTGTAATAAATTCCCAAGCGTTTCGCAGGAATTTACACCACTTCGCATGTCAGGGGAATGGTATGGTCGATTAAGTCCTTTGTTGTCACCAGAATGTAGACGATGGATCATGGATCGGTTGTCATTTATGCTGTGCATCACTGGAAATTGACATCACCACAACCTAAAGCTGGAGTTCCTTAAGAGTGTGCCCCGTCCCGAATGTCTGACGTATGGTTAAATGAGTCAAGAGTACACAATTAAAAGCATCTAATTTTGTTGCCAGCAGTTTTTTTTTTCGTGACTCCCTGCTGCAGTTGATGCAACTTAAGGGAACTGAAGCGGTTAAATGCAAAAAATCAAATCATTGAGTATGATTGCTGGCTAATGTAAACGATTGGACAAATTGTAAAACTTAGGAATCAATCAATCTCATGGCCTATTTGCGGTGAACTTACAAAGCCGATGAAGTTACAAATCGTCCTCTTTCTGTACCTCTGCTTCGCTGACAGAAACGATTTGACACGAATTTGATATCCGTTAAAAGTTTACCACTACCACCTACATTTTAAAAGCATTTTATTTACTTAGAGCCTGAGCTAAAGCTGCCCTCCATCGATGACGGTCCTGGGCACGGTGATTCCAGTCATCAAGGCCAAGTTGTCATGTATCCGCGATAAATTCGTCCTTATGCCGGAGATTCGGCCTTCCTCTCCTTCTCGAATCGGATTCGAAGATTCGATCCAGTGCAGTCGCTGGATTTTTCCGCACTACATCCACAGTGAGCTCGTAGAGTTCGCGGTTGTATTTTCTCCTTCATTTGCCTTCCTAGCACGCGTGACCATGTATCCGACGAAGAATTTTTCTTTCGATGGCACCAAGAATCAGCTCTGCAGTGTTGCTTATCGCCAAGTTTTCGGTTTCGTATATCATGACTGACAAAATAAGAGTTTTGTAGAGCTTAAATTTGGCCCTGTACTATTTCGAAATTACAGATGACGATCGTGATGTTTTGTTAAAGGCGAAGAATCTTTTCTTGTTGGACAGCATACAATTTGTCTTATCCTCATTGACCTTGAATCCAGTTCGATTCGCTTGTTCCTATTGCCGTAAAAGCTTTCTGTGCGGCACGTCATGAATACGTGACAATGTCGACGTCATTTGCGTACCCCAATAGTTGGAATGACTTGTGGAAGATTGTACCTTCTGTGTTTACAGCTGCCATCCGCACCATCTTCTCCAGATTGAAGAATTCGCAGCCAAAATCCTCCTTGAGCCAAACTGCACCTTGCATCGCGTATGTGTGACACAACCAGATCATTTTCCCCAAGATCCCGAATCCCGAAATCAAATAGCTCATTGCGATGAATGTTGTCGTATGCGTCTTTGAAATCGATGAAAAGGGACGCACCCCTGGTCTTTTTCAGGATTTGCCTTAGTGTGAAGATTTGGTCTATAGTCGATTTGATGGCCCGGAAGCCGCACTGGTACTTGTGGATTAGTGCGATGCAAAACATTTACAATGGACTGGATCTTGTAGGCAAAGTGAGCAGGTATTACCCTCTGTAGATGTCGCAAGAGGTATGATAGCCCTTTCACTCCTTAAAAGTGCCATGTTGGTACAGGTTCAGAATTTGGACAGACAAAAAATGCCAGACATTCCAGTCGTCTCAGCTCCATATGTTAAATCCAAAAAAAGGCGATCCAACCTCTTGGAACAATTTTGGAGATATATCTGTGCACAGCGTCATCTACAAGATCCTGTTCAGCGTACGGTGTGCGAACTACCCGAAGCATCGGAGGTCGTGCTGATGGGGAAATTCATGGCAAGTAATCAAGTTATCGAAATATGACTCTTTTCATTCCGGGCAGCAGATGCTGAGCACACATACTTCCGGGTTTCTCATCCCTCCCCGGCGAGTAACTCCCACAACAGCATGAAGAAATCTTTTCTTAACAGCTTGTATTAGTCATATTATTTTTACAAAGAGAAAATGTTTCACATACGCCGCAGTAACATCACTTTTTTTAATTTTTCTTGCAAACAAGCTTATAAAGTCAAGCCACAACATGGTCCGAGGGTATATGTAGATGTAAAAAGAGGAGGTGGTACATATATACACAGACTGTGAAATTCTAAAGTCATTTTGAACAGCACTAATCGACACGTTTTATCAAAAATCTACGATAGACCAAATTTTCACACTAAGGAAAATCCTGTAGATAACCAGCGAGTCTCAAATCGACACAAACCACCTTTTCATCGATTTTAAATCCTCAAGAGATACCATTCCTTACATGGAACTATTCGAAGCGATGGCTGAATACGGTATCCCGTGTAAAACAACAAGATTTTCAAAAAAATCACAACTCATACATAATTAGATACATATGCACAAGATCAAAATCTCACTGCAGGTATAACTTTCGTGTGGAGATAGGAACTAAAAATACAAAAAACTGTTAAGATCCTTCCATCTGTTAGAACCGATCGGTGATCTCTAGTCCTTGACGTTAATGAGTAATAAAGAGGAAATGAAAGGGAACTCGGAACTCGAAGAAATGTTAAGATCCTTCCATCTGAACCGATCGGAGATCTCTGGTACTTGACGTTGATGAGCAACAAAGGGGAAATGAACGGGAACTCGGTGTGTAACAAACAAAGATTAATCTCTTTTTGTTTCTTAATTCTGAGAGGAACGCTGTTTGATTTGCCTTCAAGCCACGCTCTCCTATACTATAAGACATCCATCATAAGAAACAGCTAAGACCGTCGGCATTCATAGCAACACATATTTCAAAGTCATTTGTAACGCAGTTAATACAACCATATCCCACTTGTACAGACGCACGCTGCTTATCTGAAATTTCCTTTTTTTCTTTTCGAAGTGATTAAAGTTTAAGTACATAACTTAAAGAGCTGTCTAGTATCGACCCCGAAACTGCACTTCGGATCTCCTGCCACCTCATGGTTTAACCCACAACCCTGTCGTTATATGAGACCACATAATGTTCTCCAGACGATCCATTAGCCTTGTTTAAAGTTTAAAAGTCGATAAAACAGCAGGTAAATGTTGTTTCCGGTGCCAGGGTGAATTTCCATTTGCTTACCACCGGTTGAGGGTTAAACGCTTGACCATTCCTGTTTGTGTGTGTTTTCCCTTTTTTCTGTTTTGTGTCCCTGCTTCAGATTTAATTGACAATCATCGCCTGGTGAAATGACCTACCTGAAATGTCGTACGGCATATCCGCCTTTTCTACCCAATTCGCCTGCAAAACAGCAAGAGGATGTGCACCGTCCCTGGCAGCCAGGACAGCAATCCGGAGTCAACAGCAAACTCCCTAATGGGTTGGTCAACAGCCAACAACGGCAGCGATGTGGTGAATTGTGTTGATACCGGTATAGTTTTTGCTGCAGCCCCTTAAAGGGTTATCTCAAAGGACTTCAGCTTTCCATAGAAAGGAGACCACAGAAATCAAAAAATTTTCTCTACGAAGGCCGTTTAATAGGCCATCCATCCAACGCTGCATGCAGTGAACACATCACAACAGCGTGTTGGCACAAGGTCTCGGACATTATCGATGGCATTTGATTCCGTTTGTCATTTTTGGCGTTCTGCTTCTGAGACTGAAGATTGAATTCGAGATGAACAACCCATAACCATATGTTCGATTCCATCCCGAGAGGACTCCTTTTCCACGGCCATCTCATTGCAATAGCCATTGCATCCGCACAAGACGCGCACCCGGCCGCAAAGGCATACACTACGCATCGAATGGCAAATGATGGTCGGGAATGGATCCTTTTGTAATCATCGTCATGTCAGATAGCTATATCACTGCTCTCTGCGATGTGTGCAGAACAAATCTTCCGATTAAATGTATCTCTGCCGATGGCTCATCGTTCGGATTGCGGCAAGGAAGATTGATTACCCCTTGATTGGAGTAATCTATGTATTCCACTGTCGGTAATTAATCTACGTAAGCTGAACAAGAATTGTGTTGATAACGTCAAGTAATTGTGGATGGAACTACAAGTTTAATGAGATACTGATGGGGTTTATTTTGTCTTCCATTCTGTTGTTTAGATAAGACAGATACACACTCGTTTGTGGAAATGTCGAGGTGTCACGCAATCGAGTAGTTTTCATTCAAGATTTGTGTGTTCCTAGTTTTCATATGACTGGCTATTTCTTATTGGCGTTTTGTGAACAAAAAACTGACAACACGCTTCTTACAACTCAATCGCTTTCGATTTTGAATATCAACATCGACTTTAAAGTGAGAGAACGCGTGGAAGTGTAAGTGTCGCATGTTTAGCTCAGTATCCACAAGCAAATGAATTATGGATGAAGGTTGTGTCGGCTGTCACCCATGTCTGCCCAATATTTGGAAAATTAAACAAGACTGCAGGCAGTGGGTTGGGGCGTCGACTTCTGCGCCAGGGGTAACAATTTGGATCCCCAACATTACCAACTTTACCAATTAACGTCTCAACCTATTTCGAGTCACGCTTCCAAATCTTTGCCGTTTGAAGTCGGAATAAAATTGTATTTCCCATCCACTCGTTACAGAACTCGTTATAGCATGCACAACGCGAGTGGATTCTGTTGAAGCTATGTCCAGCTCTACCTCACACTGTCGCTAGGTCCACTGGCCTAGAACTGTAAAAGACGGTTGTCCAGAGTTAGCGAAACCAGAACCTCACACTGTTGACAAATGGCCAGACTTAAAGCTGAAGCTCTGATCACTAATATATGTTTCCAGACAATTACACATTAACAACTCTCTTGAATCCGCAGGCCAAAGAGGTTCGCGCAGCTCCGATAAGGTCTGTAATAAATTCACCGCACGGTGGTCTTCAATTTGAGAAAATTCTTTAGCAAGCGCTCTGTTTTATCATCCCTTCAACAGAAATGCAGATGAGAAGGTGACCATTTTTCTGTGCTCAAGAAAGGACAGACAATCTAATTCCTCAGTTGGTCTGCAGTGGCCTTTTGTTCACGATCAATATCCCACATCCCGTCCGCTCTTCATTTCAATGGCATATCCATTCATGTGTTTAATGTCAGAGAGAAGATTGTATGCCTTCTGTCAAATAATTTGACCGACAGCCTTCTACTGGTGAATTTTCGCGAAGTCTGGAGATTCTTATTTTCTTCGCAGTGGTGTGTTACAATGCCAAACTTTAAGTTATGGTCACCACCAATATCAATGTCCCTTTTACTCTCTGTGCTTTTTGATGTGAAACGGCTATTGGCGCGCCGTGGAAGTAAAACCGACTCGTATGCAGTGACGACAAACGGCATGACGCTGTCACGCCATCAAGTACTGTCCGTCGCATGATAGTCGAGAACAGTGGTTGAGTGTGCGCAAGCGTACCCATCAAAAAATCGTAACAGGTATATCAAACAAAAGGTTTATATACCATATACACAATGGTACATCTTATTGAATACCCGCATTAATTCTGATGAACAAACTATGCAACTCAAGCCGATCGTGAACCAACTTGCGAGCATATTAAAGGTACAGTATTTCTACAGAATTGTAAAACTACTTTATAAGGAAAAATGCTTTATAAAGAATATTCGTGCTGATCAGTACAGCATTTGGTAAGAATTGTAAAAAAGCCTTATAGTAAGGTGTTAGTAGAGAATATTCGTGCTCATTCGTTATTTTTGTGCGTACACACGTGTGATGTAAATTGAAACAAAATAAAAGTTTGTCTGAGAATAATATAAAAGTAAATATAACAAAAACTCATTGAAATTCAATTTTTTAAATGGAATAGAACTGTTCAGATTTTCTTGATTTATCTACTTGATTTATAGAAAACCATCAGGAACTGGAGCCATTTGACTTCGAAATTCCCCCTACTGCAGAAAAAAAAATTAATGTGATCAAACATTTTTTCTAGAACATTGTACGCTAAAATTGCATGAATATATTTAATTGATTGTCTTATTAACAAAGTGTAAATTCTTTTCCTTGATTCAAGCTGCCTTAATTGTTTTTACAGCTCGTTTGAGGACTACGAAAATGACATCAAGGACGGCATCAAAAAGTGCAAGAAGCTAATAGATCAGCGTAACCACATGTCCCGGTTACGAAATACAGTGGTGAATTCACAGTATATATTTTTGTATGTAAATTATTATAGTTATTTTTCAATTAAGTATATTGTATCCTGTTTTGCTACATTTTCATATATTTATATTATAAACTAAACGTTTTACTAAGCGTTTTTTTTAATCACATGGTTGATAGGTATTCACACTTGCCCATCACACTGTTACCGAGAGCAGTATAAGAGAACGTAGATTAAGCTTAGCAAATAGGAAATGAAAATTTGAGCTCGGAATTATGTTTGGTGGGATGGAATTCTGCACGATATTGAGATAAGATACGAGAATGTGAAGTACTTAGCAAGAAGTGTAATAAGTCATGTTCATCAACGCAAAAGGCCTGGCCAAAATCGTCTTACTTTTTCGAAAGAATTCACCTGGATTGTTTTTTTCTTTAAAAGCTAAAATTTTCTAATTCTAGCGGATAGTTTCCCAAAATGGGTAGATGTCAAAATTATAAATACAGTGGACTCTCCCTAAGTCGAACTCTCCTTAAGTCGAAAATGTCCCTTACTTGAACTTTTTCGCCATATTTTTCATACATTTCCCTCAACTTTCCATACAAAAACCTCTCTAAGTCAAACTCTCTTTAACTCGAACAAACTTTGGTATCCCGTGCCAATTCGACTTAGGGGGAGTCCACTGTACTATTGACACTCAAAGTCTCATTACGAAATTGCGGAACATCTTTTCATATTTTGGTTTGCCACATACAATCGTTTCAGATAATGGACCACCGTTTAACTCCGAGGCTTTTCTTAGCTTTTGTGACAGTAACCAAATAAACTGTTTAAAAAGCCCAGCATATCATCCACAATCCAATGGACTTGCAGAACGGGCGGTCCAAACTATAAAGTCAGGGCTGAAGAAAATGTTAGAAGCAAATAAGGGTGACAGTAGTTTTCCAATTCATAAAAATGCTAAAATAACGAACAACACCAACGACTGTCAGACTAATTTGCCCCAATGATTTAATTTTCCAGTTCAAACACGCAAATTAATAGACAATGTTAATCCAAAAAGTAAAATTATTTCGCAGCCGAATAAAGAAAAGAATATAAATGAAATAAAAACGGATCGAAGTGTTAATCATTACAAGACATATTTTAAAAAAGGGGATGAGGTTTGGATTAAGATAAATAGAGGATTAGGCCACTTTTGAGTTCCTGGAATAGTTTTAAATAAAACGGGAAATGTAATGTATTTAATCAATGTATATGTTTATCATAGAACTGCACACGTAAATCAATTAAGAAGAAATACTGCCTGTAAGCCGTCGAAATTTGTACCTTGTTGTATACCAAGAACCATGAAACGAATTTGTACTGAAAAGGGAACTTTTGAAATTATATATTCATATATGGGTGGCGCTATAGTCAGAGGTGGACCTGGGCCAAGCTTCTCAGCAACCACTCGTGTTGTGTGTACTATTGTTCTTTCATGAGAGGAAGGGACCTACAGTTTTATGCCGACTCCGAACGGCAAAGTTTGAGAAGCTTTTTCTAGACCAGAATACTCTTTGAGCATTGTCAGTGACTCGAAAGAGGTGGAGCCGTGAATTACGATAGGTGGTAAATTCGGGTATCGAACCTGGCACCCTCTGCGTAGGAGTCGACGCACTTACCCACTACGCCACGGCTATCCTTCGAACTTTTGAAATGATGATTCTGATGTTTAATCCCAAGGAGATCAGTTAGGATAAAAAGTAAACAAAGTATTGTCGAATAAGGACATAATATTTTTATATAATATTTTATTAAATTATTATTCATGTAATCGCTTGAATTCAATTTAATACTTCATATGTACAGTTGGAGGAAGTGATATATATCTACAATTGCCTACCACACTGTTACTGAGAGCAGTATAAGAGAACGTAGATTAAGCTTAGCAAATAGGTCACTCTATAAGAATTAAGAAATAAAGAGCTTGTCTTAAGCCGAACAGTGAACGTGCCGTTTCATTTCATCCTCTCGGGTGGTCACATACATCAATGGTAGTTAGTTTTTCTTATTGCTTGTGCATTTAAATTGTTTACCTAAAGTCTTAGAATATTGCCCCTATTCTGATTGTGAGGTGGTGTCTGTGATGTGAAAATAACGATGCCTCGTATGAGAGGTTTGATCAATTTAGTATTTTCGCAAAAAGCTCACAAGAAAACAATCACCATGGAGTGGTGAATTTGTCTTCGTGTCAAAAAATAGTTTTTTCGCTCTCTTCGCTCTCTCTTTGTGCTCTCAATTTGCGAGAAGAAAAATATGAAAAAAAATAAATTATAATAGATTCGGAAGAATTTGATTAAACATGTTTTCTCCAATCCGAAAGGAAAATTCCTTTTTCGTACATTCATTAGAATATTTCTGCGTTGCAGTCTAAAAAATATTCATTACCCTGTAAATATTACATTTGCCTCTATTTCCTCCTTCTTCCATCTTATGTGCTCAATCGCACATCACAAATTTGACAGTTCTTGTGATGCTCACAAATTGTGAGGTTTTGCTCAGAATACTAAAACCTCACAATTTGTGACTCACCACCGTCTTGTGAGGCAGTTGTGACTTGTGACACATCATAGAGGTGTGCTAGAATAGGGCCATACGCTTATTACAAGTAAAAGAAGTGTATAACTTAAATACAAATTAGATGATATCATAAAAATATTCATAATGACAAACTAAGAAATCACGACATTTCTTTAATTGATGATAAGTCTTAAATAAGGTTCTATGCAAGGCTTAATATAATAATAATATGGGTGGCGCGACAGTCCGAGGTGGACTTGGGCCTAGCTTCTCAGCAACCACGTGTGTTGTGCGTGCTATTGTTCTTTCACACGTGGAAGGGACCTACGGTTTAATGCCGACTCCGAACGCCGAGTTTGAGAAGCATTTTCTAGACAGGAATACTCTTTGAGCATTGTCAGTGTCTCGAAAGAGGTGGATCCTTGATTTATGGTAGGTGGTAAAGTCGGGTATCGAACCTGGCACCCTCTGCGTAGGAGTCGACGCACTTACCCACTACGCCACTGTGACCACTCTATGCATGGCTTATATTAAGGAAAAAGTAAGGTAAACTCACATTGAATACTCATATTAATACTGAGTTAACCCATATTATAAGGATCGCTTAGGACATGGCCCTTGTTAGAATTAGGAACAAAAAAGGGGATATCGAATGCAAAGCTAAATAAATGACAAGACTGAGGCCTAAGGAATAAGTTGTATTTAAATAAGAATTACTTAAGCCTTACTTTGCCTTACTTTTTCAGCTGGGTGCACTATTCCCTAGACACAAATAATACACAGATGTTTCATCCTTATAAGAAATCAAGGCCAGTTTGGGTCCAGTGGCGGCTAACTTTTTTACTATCAGTATCGCCTCTCTACACAGTTCCGTGGTTGAGCATCTTCTTTAGTGTTTCGTCTCGATCCAATTGTTGGCCAGGTAAGTCCGGGCCGATTAGACTAGTGCTTGATCTTTGTTCTGCTCTGGAACCTCATGGTCTAGTCCGTATTAGGTGAAGCGTTTTTATTTCAGTGCTATGTCGCAATCTAGCTCTAATTCCCCAAAGTTGGTACAATTTTTAAAATGTCAGATTTTCTTAAGAATCTCTTCCGGAGGGTGCCAACCTTGAGACCGCAACAAAAGCTCATTTAAAGTAAATGCATTATTCACGTATTTTAGCATTTCACGTAATCACCAGGCTTGAGTTTAAGTTTGCTTAGGACGCACGTGATGTGTCTAACGCGAACCTACGTGCTAGTGCATTCCATGTAATTAAACTTTCGCATCCAGCACTGAGACTTTTAAATTTCCATATTATATAATGACAAAACATGTCGGGATCTAGAGTCATTGGCCCCTCGAATCAAATATCGAACATTCCTTCCTTAGTTTCCAAACCATTACAAAGGACTCCACAAATTCACATTTTAAGTCTCAGGCTGTTCAGTCCTGATTGTAAAAATGTAAAATTAAATATGCCCTCTTTAACACTGTCAACATTGATACAAATTATGTTCGTGTTAAGATTGTTCGGAATTGAATTATCCAACAACATAAAATACTAAGAACCCCCGCACCATTCCCAGTCACATAATTGCGACAGCCAAGTGTCGCCAACTTGGAATGAAACAACAAAATGTGTACTCTTTATTTACGCAAACTTTTGTGGAGCACTGTTTGTGGGTGTACATAGTTATATACAATGTATATGGCCAAGTATAGCCATTCATAATCAGAAATCACACGCTGAGGGATTGATGACAAAAGTCACGTTTTCGTATTCACTTAAGTGGAATTTCATCCGAGCCACCGATGCGGAAAGTAAAAGTGACGAAAGTATGACGAAACAGTGTGGCGTACTTCCGCACGAAAACTCCGCCACCCACGCCGTTGCCTCGTCCGCCATTGACGTATCACCGCTTGGCGATGATGTTGTTCTCAGTGACGAAGGATGACAGTTGCATGAGTACCGGATTTATTTGCCGCTGCTGTTTGCTGTATTAAGCGCCGGATAAGGATGTTTACGCATCGCTGTTTTATTAAGTCCCTTATATAAACGCACACTGGGTCCTTCGATTCTCTTCTCGAGCTCGAAATGATTCTCTTTATTCTTGCTCTCTATGGTGTATTTCCTATATGTTCGTATGTATGTATCTCTCCCATGGGTCGCTCATGTATCCAATTGAATACTGAGACTCCATGCCCGGCAACGGAAATTGCGAGTCTCCGTCTGCAGATGTGCTGCATGTGATCGCTCTAGGATAATTTAACGCAAACTCTCCGTCACTCTCACTTACTTACACGCATACTGACTTACATTCATCAATGCATGATATGAATTGCAATCTTTTGGGAACAGCTTGTTGGTCGCATGTTTTAGGAGTATAATTGCTACGGCCGTCTTTTAACTTAAGCATTAACAAAAGAATTCTGGAGTTTCTCATGAAATCTCGTTCTGGTATGGACGCATTTGTGTCTGGATTGTTAGATTAGCTTGAAAAAAAGGAAGCTAGTTGAAGCCCCATTGAGTTCACCGGTAAGAAGTTGTCAAACTGAAAAAGCCCACAGCGAACAATATTTTATTACGGTTATTTTGGTGTCCATTTTCTCTCTGTCTCTCTCTGTCTCTCTCTCTCTCTCTCTCTCTCTCTCTCTCTCTCTCTCTCATTCTCTCTCTCTTCGTGGGTGTTCTCAACACTATTATTTTCCGTCAGCAAACAGCGTTTTTTTTTTTCGGTAACTTCAAAATTAACAGCTACTGACATTTGAAAACACTCCACTCGGTGGGAATGGCCTATTGATATTCATTAAAAGTTAGGGCCCATTGTGTGACTTACTCCTAAGCTTGGATGAATCCAGTTAATAAAATTGACTAGAAGATGGTAGGTATACATAAGTAGGTAGGCTATAGCGATCGGTATAGATGGTTGATCTCATCCTGGTATCGGAGAAGCGGTTGTACCACACCTAGCGACTTTATCGGCTTTGCTCACCATGTAACAGTGTTTCTCAGCTCGGTCATCTCGTTAAGAGGAATCCAGTAACGAGTAATTAAGAAATATTTACTTTCGAAAGCTAATTATTGGTTCATTAAGACTGCGAATGTGGCATAAGACTGTGCAGTGGTTTGAGAGGCTAAAATAATTTGTACATTGTGCTATGCAATTAGGGGTTTTTCATTCTTAAAGATTATAAGTTGGATAACACATTAAGATGGAATGACGACACCTTCAAACTTATTCACATATATTTACACTGCTTTAAGGTCGTTCCATTTTGTAACTATGTTTAGTGCACAGCGAAGGGCCTTGAAGTCTCGCCAATATCTATGTGGTGACAGGATATATCATTTAAAATTTTTTTAGTATGGGTTACAAAAGGTTGTCAAAGAAAACGGAAACGTCTTCGCAAATTTTAATTTTCTCATACGTCAAGCAGTTACGAATTTTTAAAATAAGTGGTTTAAAAACCAAATAAGCTCCACATCGCACAGCTTTGATTCTTTATTTTTTAAATATTCCTTATTACAGTCTTACCAACTGAACAATTTTGAGACCCCCCCCACACTCACCCTTTCCACACCACGCACCAGAAACCACCCTCAAGTGCCTTTTTTGTGTAAAAATATATTGAACTCAGCTGCACTTTAAATTGACCCGATGAAAATGTTATTTATCAAAATCCTATATTATCCGATCTCTAGACTACAAACTTAAGGCCTGAACCCAACAACAAAAAAAATCACTTCGTCTAAGCAACACAGAGCAGGGCTCATTCGACTATGTAACACTAAATGTGACATATTTTTATTGAAAAATAGTCTGTATGTATTATTGCACAGGCAGTTCACCCAAGCAAGATTGTTCACGTTATCCAATGGTATTTACTTACTCAAAAAATACACTTGTTTTATTGATATTTACTAAGATTTAGTTTATATTCAAATAATCCTTAATACTTTTCTGTTTTTTTTTCTATTCAGCAGTACTTTATGCATAGCTTTTTCTCGAATTTTTTTTTCCAAAAAAGTATGTAAATTTCGTGATATTAGCTTCAACCTACTTTTTTCCTTTATCAAAAACTCGAATAGCTTCATTCGCTATTATCTTTGATCGACCGATTCTTCCAACAATTCAAAGTTTTTTTTTTGCCTTGCCAATAACCACACACTGAGTCATGATCGGAGGAAAGTTTTTTCCCCACAGGTTTTTAAAAGCCGACTACCATAACGTGCCTTGAACCCACTTATCCAACCAGAGCTGGCATTAAAGGCCCCTTCTTTTTCCTTTAGTTTAGTATGTAATAGTTTCACTTTTTCTTTCAGCATTTTTCAGCTAACTGTTGGTTTTTTACAACACTGATTCCAAAACCATTTAAATAACCCTTGTTCCATACTGCTTTACTTTAAGGTTTTTTTTTCAATCAACAGATATTTTTTATTCCCGCTGAAATTGTGAATTTGGCCACACCGTACTGCTGAGGCAAATTCGGCCCGCATTCACCATTTTTCCAATTTCTCTATTTTCTTTCAATGAAAAGAATTTCGGTTTTTTAAAAGATTTTTGCAAAGAAACAAATATCTACACTGAGCTGTTCTAATTGCATGCAAAAACTAACAACCCAGCAAACGAAGGAATGAACATGTTCAATAGTGTGCATGTATTTTTGGTTCACGTTATCGAGGTTTCTATCATTCACGCTATAGAGTACTCTTTATACAAGAAATTGGTGTTCACGGCAGCGGAATTTTCACGCAGTCCACGCTACCCAGACACTCCCAGACACTACTGTATGTAAAATATAATTTGTAAATACATATATTTCAATTGCTTGACTTAACGACATCATAGATAAGATTTAACAGAGATATTTCGCAATGAAATATTTTTTTCTTATATATTTTTGTTAAAAATTTTGTTTTTAAATTCTAATTCTTAAGCTACCTCTATAATTGTTTGGCCATGGAAAGAGCTCATACCATTTGTGCTATGTTCTAAATTTTATTAAAATTTGTTCGCTGGCTTAGGTTTTAGAGATTTTTTTCGTCGCTCCTTGACTGATATGGCGGAAACCTACAAATCTTCATGATTATTGGAGGAGATTTACCAACACGAGTAGACCAACGGCAGTACCTTTTCGCGATCCAAAGACGATTGCCAATGCATGTCGTCTCTGATTCAGCCGATCGTTGGCCAGTCTCTTTTTCACACAAGGGGGTAGTTGATGTTGCTGGTTGAGTCGATTGAGGCAACGGATCAATTTTATTCCTCGTGCAATATCGCGCAACAGGATTATTATTCTTCCATGTTTGAAATAAAGGGGTGTAACAAAATAAACCGGTCCAAATGGTTTTACCCTAACTTGTTATCTATTACTTGACCAGTCTTGCTCTGAGGCGATGCATCAGTACCTCAAGTATATTTTTAAATTATCACGATTTAGAAGAAAATAACTCATCATGAAGTGATGAAAATGGACCTATTTAGATATTTCCTTTGAGCCCTGGCTCTTTACTCAGGCATAGCTCAGCGTATTAGTCAGAGAATGACCAGTCTTACTAAAAAAAACAGTAACGGAGATTCTAGCCTCTCGCTTAAAGCAAAGACATCGTTGAACATTAGAAAAAGAATTTCTTACCATTCTAACAGAGGGGCAGAATCAATATGAGCATCTTCCTACATTCGGTGATCTGTGGGAAGCACTAGAGGAACGTTTCCACCAAAGTATTCGGATTATGAACGAGTTGCACCAGGGAATACTGTGGGAACATTAAAAACGTCCTTGACATCATCCATTTGTAGGAAGACACTTCAGCCATTTTAACTCATAATACCAATGACATGCATCGCAAAGTAGGTCTAATCTTTGTTGTTGCCAACCGACCACCGGTGGCGCGGTCGTAGTGGTGAGCCGGCACTATCGAAGTCTTGGAACTTCAAGCAATCGCAATATTTTTTTTAAAAGCTGACTGATTTTCAATTCCTGTGACAATATAAACCTACAATATTGACATAATCAGCAAAATGAACTCTTCATCTTCACGTGACCACAATAACTGAATCCTTTTGCATTGCATTGGGGGCACTTACCCTCTTTCAGGCTCTTAGTGATGCGGATTCCACAATATTGTTGCAACATCGAAATTCAAGATTGTATGAATGGATCACATAAGTCAATGTCAGTCTCGAGGGATGTCCGAATACATCTCGAATATTGATACCGAAAGTATAAATAAATGAGAATAACCTTCATCAGAATCTATCCATTTCGAAAAGCCATCACTCATCCCGAATAATTTTCCTATACCTGTTCGCACTTAATTCGCTTTCGGGGCGAGAACCTCCGCAACAATCAAATTTGAATTTTCCCATGACAGCGCCTGAATGAATGTGAGAACATCCAACCCGTAAAAATATCCCTTAAAGTAACCTAACCCTTTACCGACCACGAAACAAGGCTATAAATAGAATACGACATTTGCATGGATTATGGCATTTCGCTCCTTAATCCATCATTCATTTTTCATAGAAGCTATTTAACCGTCTTCCAGTAGCCCACGCCCGCCTGCAGCTCGCCCATAATACAGACCACCCGAAGATGAAAAACGATATCCACTCGTCCTTTCAGGATTCTAAAGTCCTTCCCCGGCACAGACCTTCCTCCCCATTGCCCATCTAATTGGTAGCCAATGGTAACCTATGTCCTTTTGAGTTCAATCCGCTCTCAAGCAGACAGATGATTCCATTAAACGGGCAAAGTATGTGTATTCTCTGTCGATATAGGCGGCAGCCGCCTCTTGGTATAGCCACGTCACGCTAGTCGCCTAAGAGCATGTGCAAGCTATCTTGCTCCTTTAAATTGTGAACTCAGGAGCACCATTGACGACCGACGACGTGGCTGTAGCTGCCAGTTGCTTTTACACCGTGTCCTGGTTGATCCTCAAGCCAATGACGTGGAAAAGTGTATCTGTACACGCTTGTTTGGGAACAAATTAAATTAAGAAAACGGAATTGAGTAAAAAGAAAAATTACTTTTGGGACAAGTTCGTTCAAATAAAATTTATTACTCGCACATGATGTTTTCTCGGTTCCCTTTTTTTTTTTTTTCTTGCTCTTTCTGTGTATCCTGAAGATGTTTGAGCGACGTACACACACGACTTCCTGGATGGGTCAGTTTCCTCTGCGTCTTCATAGGGCTCTGTATTTTCGCTTTTTTCGGGCAATTGATTTTATTTAATTGACCCATGTGAAGGCAGTGTGTAAGGGTGTTCGAAGGAAGACTTTAAAGAAGCGATTCCCATAAATTCGACCGGGCCTCTGAAATACATCAAAATGTTGGGCGTGTGGGACTGCGAAGGGTGAACAGGTGAATTGTATGAATGACCCAGTAATGCTTTGGGACTAACTGTGTCAATAACAATGTTAGCACGTGGATGTCCCATTTGGGGGCCTACACACTCTGCACACATATGCTTTGGGTTGTGTCCCATAATTTACTGCACACAAGTGGATGAGAGGTGAACTCTTTAAGGTGACCTGTAAAAACTGTCCTTGATGAAAAGAAGTCACTGAAGTGGTGGTAGGAAGAATTGTAGAAATGTCTGTTGAGTTGTCAGATAAGATCAGAATCGTCGGTCCATATCGCAGTTTCCTTGCAAGGCTCGTATTGCTGTTGTTCATGGTTGAATCTAATACCTTGGATGTCATCAATGCAATCAGGACCAAAGATCGTTCGCTGGTTTTTCTCGAAGAGATCAGGAGCTTCTTCTCCCGATTTTGAAATCACCCACGATTCTGCGCCGTACAACAGGACTGGTGTGATCAGTGTCTTGTTCGTTCGAGATACCGTTTATTAATCAATTGCATCTTGAGCACATAGAAACAGCGGCTGGTAAGAGTTATTTTTCGTTTCATCTCGGTGCTGATGATGTTCGTGCTGTTTAGTGTGGAACCGAGTCATAGTTAACTGCCGCGAAGTTTGGTGAAGTTAGTAAGGATAAATAAAAGTGGAAGTACACTCGTAAAAAAACATAGCACATTCCCGTCTAAACGATCAACCGCTTTTTCTATCTACCAGCCAAGTACGTAGGCCTTACGTTAAATCCCAAACTCAGCTGGCTACCAGGGACTTAAGGAGGTGCAAAACACTGCAGCACACAGGTAGTCTGGATGCTGGACATCATGACCATAGGGCGTAGCACTATCCTTGATCTTATAAGAAGAGATCTAGATCATCCCCAACGGACTATATGGTCTCTTAGATTGATCTATCAAATGACTTATGCAGTCGCAATCGTCTTTGGATCGCGAAAAATTACGGTCGTTGGTTTATCCATGGTAGCGAAAAACGAAAATATTTACTTTCATCCAAAAAGTTGGTTTTTTCGACTTTAACAAATTTAGCTTGAAAAACGTAGCAGCCATGAAATAAGTTGCAACGGAAAGTGCAATGTTTAAACGGGAGGTAGGGCTTTCAAAGTCCCAAAAAATTAACCGTTAACTCTTAACACTCGCAAACGTATAACTAGAGGCGGTGGGTGAAGCTAGCATTGTGAAAACGGGCAATAGACATTCTAAACCCAGAACGAGCGGAATGGCATAGTGGGCAGATTTACAGGGATTTTAAGTCGGTGGAGTCGGTGCGGTTGTGTTCTCAGAATACCTGAACATCCGTAAAGTGCATAGACTGCCCGACAATTTCAGCGTGTTCCAAGGGGAACTATTTGCAATCCGGGAAGCATCTCGGCAAATGAAAATACTCCATAAAATATCTTGCCAAGACAGGTAGCAAAGTAGCCAACGTTAACAATTAGCACTGGAATGCCGATCTAGATAGCGTCGTTAGAAGGCCAACTCCCGATCACAGTGACATCCAAGAAAATAAGAGGGCCGATGAACTTGCTTGTCAGGGGTCTGCTCTTCAGCGATCGCTTGCAGGGGGTCTTCATCTCACTACAAGCAGTCAAGGCTAATATTCAAATGTCCATGCTTCCTTGAATCAGCAAACCTTAGATGGGCCACACTGACAAACTGTACAACGTCAAGGAAAATATGACATGAATACAATGTAAAACAAGAGTAATCCTTCGGTGAACTCGTCATGCCATTGCATGACTAGTGGCGGTCTCTACAGGACACTGACCGAATGGAGACCATGCTGCTAATGTAGGCATCCCACACAACTCATATTGTCACAGTTGTAATAACACAGTTGAGAGGGAGACCCTAACGCTTGGTAGGCCTTTCTTCAATTCACATGATGAGATTTCTGGCAAGGATATTAAGGAAGTAATGTCCTTCTTAAATATCTCGTGTTAGATTAAGACATATCTCAAAATACACATTCAAACAATACACATCTATACACATCTACTAAAAAGTCGACTTTAATCAGGACTTGCTTTGATTTCTAATAGTAATAATAAGGGTGACACTACAGCTCGTAGAGGGCCAGGTCCTAGCTTTTCAGCAACCACTCGTGTTGCGCGTGTTACTGTTCTTCACGAGTGGAAGGGACCGACAGTTATGATGCCGACTCCAAACGCCCATGTTTGAAAAGCTTTTGATTTGATTTCAACGTCTTAAAACACGAGAGTATTTAAATCGTCGTCCGTCAGAGTCTTTTTTGTGCCCACTGAAATTAATGACGGAACGGTGGGGCTTCGTAGCAGTCACGAGATAAATAAAGTGTAAAATTGGATTTGAATTTATTTAATTACGTTCGGAAATAAAAACTGCCAAAGATGCAGACTAAATCAACGGTCAATGGATCACTAGTATGGAGATGTGTACAAATCCATGAATACATACACCCACTAAACTCACTATTACAATGGTGCAGATCGAGCTAAGAAGGCTGGAAAGAGAAAGAAATGCCGAATTGGTAAATATAGATCACATAGCGTGATATGCTAACCAGCCCCGCGAAGTAATACCTAACGGCAGTTCCGCGGGGAGAGTGGTAGAAGTGTACAGAGGTGTGGCTTAGGACGTAGGCGCGAGGAAAAAGGAGAATAACCGTGAATCGTTAATGCTGGTAACACGGGTTCCCAGTACCTTGAAGAAGATTCCACATCCATTGGCGCAAACCTCACTAAAGCCTTACTATTTCAAGTCATCGTCAAGATGCGACATGAAGAAGTTCGCGCAATGCCTGGAGACATGAACTATTGCATAATATCACTGCCATTTTAGGGTTTCAATTGTTATGTCCTTCTTGGCTCGTTCTCCACGCGAAATGAACATCACTCTTCGGAAACTTTCGTGCACTGTGAAACCGTTCATTCTGAGTTCGAATGCCTATATCAGGTTTCATTGCTAAGTTGTCATCAATTCCCCACCCAGTCAGGGCAAACAAAAAGCTGCACTGTTAGCCAAAAGCGAACACAGCGGAGTCCCTTTCATGAATCGTTGAAAAGCGTCCAAAACAATGCAAAACTGTTGGGAGAACTATTCCATTCCATTCCACATGCTATGGGTCTTTGTTTCTCCTCGGTTTTCACCCGCTCTATCGCTGGCGTTCTTCTTCACTTTTTTCTCTTTGGCGTACAATCATTCCGCGACGTCCTTAGTTTTTCATTCTTCCGGTTTCAAATTCAAGCCCGTAACGAACATAACATCCTCGTTTTCATTGTTTGTTCGGATTATCCTCCCAGCGCACTAGGAGACAACCATTTGGGGTATGAAAATGAGGTCATTAGGAGCAGGGCGGCATCTGAAAGCATTTACCCTACAACTATACAGCAATCAACTCTTAACGTTCCGCCTCGCGTAACCGGGCCCTCGTTTTGCCTTGACTGTGAGGTGAAAGGACTACGCGACAATCATGACGCGACAACGTTGGTGCGAGTGCGAATCCTTAAGCGTGAGCATAAGCTCCGAGTAAAACTGTTCGGAGAGGATTTCATGCGGGATGGTTTAATTATGACTGTGCCTCTAGATATCAAATGCACTGATTTAAATTTTTTATTCAGCTGTCTTTTATGTGAGTCTTTTTTGTTTTTGCATTTGTGTATATGTATGTGGGGTGGCGTTGGTGGAGGAGGGGAAGGGGATAGAATGCAAATCTTTTGTTGAGGTTGCCACTATTAATCGTGGCCAGGGTTAATAAGAGACGGTCGCTCGCTGCCACAGAGCAACCGCTACACAAGCGGGAAGAACAGAAGCTAAGTGACCTTGAAACCCAAGTCAAGGTTATTATCTGTGGACTCAAAAGAATTCTTAAACGAATTAATTATGCAAATTACTGCTGGCGAGTGGTCTGCTCATTTCTTTTTTCTATCATATTCCGTTCCAAACTGAGTTGGACAGCAGTGCGCGGATGAGCGGAGATTTTCAACGGACGTGCACACGGCCACGCACAAAATTAAATTTAGGGACTTTAAGTGGCAGTGAAACTTTTAGTTCATATCTTTTTGTCTCATCCTTGCTCTCGCTGTGAAAGTTCTCGGCTCTGGCGGTGGTTTTGTTTGAATTTTTTTTTCTCAGATAAAAATATGAAAAAGACAGTAGCGGAGCTACGAGAAAGAATTTTTTAATTGATTTAGATAAGCGAGCAGGATGAATATAGACGCGTAATCTTGCTAATTGGCAGATAGTTGTGGAAAATGGAGGATGAGAGGATCGTCTGGAGGGATTAAGCTCATTCGAGTTGAAGAAGGTTTGTGGTAAAGTGGTCGTGGTTGAGACAGTATGCTGGGCTTATGGTAGCGTTCAGCTATTCTTATCTTGACCGTCGATGCGAATCTGAGCTCTCTCATTCAATACTATGGTCTTGTAAAAAGATGACACAGGTGTGATTGGCGTGCCCACGTCTCATAAGTATTATCATTTTATATGAAACCTAATTTTCTAGTTTTTGAGAAAAGTTAAATTGAAATTTCTTCCCTAATATTTTTTTTTTTGGCTTTTACGTGGTCTTTTTTTGAGATAAGTGAATGAGTAATAGATTAATCGTAGGGCAGGCGCCTATATCAAAAGTTTTCTTAAGTAACAGTACCTGGGTGGACCGAAAGGCGCTTCACGGGATCAAAGGATTTAAACTCCCTTTTCTCAGGTGGCAGGTTTCGCTCAGTATAGCACTGCATTTTTATTGTCGCCATTGTTTTTTGATAATTTTTTTCCATTTGAATTATTTTTTTCCTAAAATTGCCCCTACCTGCTAATCGGGGCAAAATGGATCGCCCTCACATAAAAAATAAAAAACTGCTTGTTTTTAACCCCTCTACATAACACCGTTATCCATTATTGGTGCCAAAGTTACCCTAATCGTGGCTATGCTGGTCACTAAGGCCATTTTCTGCTTTGGGTGCGTACGAGCAGGTGGCAATCTTCTGAGGGTACTAATAGCTCGTGCCATTAGTATGCACGAGGATTAGAACGCCTACGTACTAACCCACATCCTGCATATTTCTATCTCACCTCGCGGAAGTGCCGTTAGGTCGCGGGTCTGGTAAGCAAATTATGCTGAATTTTAGGGAGCGGCATCCTCCTCTATATCCTTGAATGGTTCTTGCAGCCAAGTGCACCACCGTTTCTACAGTGGCATTTGTTGAACGCACTTTCCTGAAACCATACTGATGATTGGATATCGCGATATTTGCTTCCGCCTCCGCAAGTAGACGGTCGTAGATGATCCCTACCAGCATTTTCCCAAAATTTAGTAGACATATTTGGCAATTCGAGGAAGGTTCTCCCGGAAGTTTCTTATCGTTTGTTACCAACAACAGGTTCTGGAGTTGCCCTTCGTTTTACATTATGTGGGCAAGATAACCCCTTGGAGACATTCCCCCATGACATGCTGGAAGAAATCAGATCCAACAGTAACAGCCGATTTGATGGTCTCATTCGGGATTCCATCAGGTCCATGACCTTGCCATTTTTTATCTTAGAGGATGCTCTATAGAGAGTAATTGGGAGGTCGTTCTTGGGTCGATGTTGTACCTGCATCAAATCACAGAATGGACACACCGTACAAAAACGAAGCCACTAAAATTGTGTTACGAAATCCCGCACACTGTTGGCATGAAAGTCTAGTCCCCATCAAATTTGGGATGGGGAAACGCAGCAAAGCGGTATCAAGTGAATGTTGCTCCAGTACCACCGAAGGATGAACGGGTAGACACAATCGGGCACTTGCTCGGTACAACTCGACATCGATGCAAAAAAAAGCTTGGCTGCGACTCACGAAGTCGATTTGTTTGCCGGAGATATCAAGTTCATCTGTGCCTCAACAGTGAAAAGGACTATTTCATGGAATTTGACATGACCTTAGATGCGCCGTCAAAGTTTTTTAGTCAAAATTTCGTTATTAAAATTAATTTAAATAAAACAATGTTTTTCATACCAACACGCCTTTTGAATTTTTTTTTATTGGGCGGAAATGCAATAAAATAATAGCAACACTAACAGAATTATGAAATGTCAAATAAAAAATGGTTTGAGTGATTGACGGAATAGAACATGCTGGCAGCGGTTGTCAAAAAACAGTGAAAAATAAGGAAAAAAAATATAAGAAATAATTATAAGGGAAAAATAAAGTTTAAAATAGTTGGAAAAGAAAGTAAAAAATAAAGTGCAAATGATAAAAGATAAAACCAAAACACATTGCCCCTAACCCACCAGAAGAATTTTCCTTCATACATCATTTGGTAGATATTGGAAGGGTAGCGAATTTAATGAGGCTAACGACTGCTTGGGAGAAAAGGCGGAGGGAATTTTCGACACATTTCGGCCATGTTCCACCACATATAAGGTAAGTGTGGAAGAATGCAGCTCTTACTCTCACTCAATGCTCTTGCAAAAAACTACGATTGGGGTGCACTGCAGAACGAGATGATCCTTTTAACATTGATCGTGGGAAAATTACAGCATGACCCTTTCATCCCCACGATCAATGTTAGAATGATCATCTCGCTCTGCAGTGCACCCCAATCGCAGTTTTTTGCCAGAGCACAGAGTATTGACAAAAGACATCGCGCCATAGAGCTATCTGAATTTAAGATTGGGGACAACGTATGGATAAGAGACTTAAAAAGATTTGGAAAAATAATTAAATTTGTTCAAAACAGGAAAAAAGAATAATTCGTAGGAACAGATTTCACGTAATTAAAACTGGGGGGAAAAAATACAAACTGGAGCACACCTGGAGAGGGGAGAAGACAGGGAAGCAGACAAAATTTCAGCCATCCTATGGTAACCCGATCCGACGAAATTTTTGAAATATGTAAACAATGTTAATGTAAACCTTGTGTAAATATCAACTGTAAATTTTAATAAGTAACACCCCTATGTTACTATGCTACTTCAATAAACTATACCCTGAAATGAAATATTGTTACATATGTACATACAAACTCGTTTATAGTATATTATAGTAAACATCCATTCATAGTATTGCATTTATTGAAATGTTCATTCTATTATCTTAATTGTATTTGTAATTAATAACGTATTGATGAATTATCGAAGTTATGTTTATTTTAATGTAAATTTTAAATTTGTGAACTTTATTATGTGAAAGGGGATGTTGTAATGGCAACACTTACAGAATTATGAAATGTCAAATAAAAAATGATTTGAGTGATTGACTGAATAGAACAGCCAAAAACTTCGAGTTATAGAGAGTTTCGACTGTACAGGTTGCATAGCTAGCGTGTCATTCAGATATTTTCAGGATAGTGTATAGTGGATAAAAAATTAATATCACAATTTAAAAATCAATGGCAATCATATGCATATCAGTCTTAGATTTTTTACACACGCAAACTATTACTCGCATCAGCCATGGGATGAAATCGTTTGTGTGAATCAAAATTTGATTAAATTTGTAGGTAATACACTCTCAGTCCTACAAGTGAGCATACAGCTTAATTGTGCCTATGCTCTCAATCAAAATTAATTAAGAAAAAATCTTAATCTTAATTACAATTTTCTAAAGTTTGGAGGAACTGTCAAGCGTGATGATGGGGACAATCGTGCCACGTGACCAATCCATCGACGCATAGCCCTTTCCGTTCCGAATATTGAGTTCCCCTTGCACTGCCGTGTTTCTCACCTTATCTCGGCGAGTAATTTCCACAACATCACGAGGAAAATGCATACAAAACAAATTACATTGCGTCGTCCGTTGCCGTTTGATCCCCGCACTCACTGTTGTGTTCATGGCGTGACTTCATCCCCTACCATCCCCGTAATGGCTCACAAGGCCATTGACAGGTTGCGTAGTAGTTCCTTCGGGCTAAGCCCCATCGGCTGCTTAACGGGACAGTCCGGCCATCAGACGCTCGCATACTGTATCCATTCCATGGCCTGGCTTCAAATTAATGCGATTCCATCAGATAGGCGACCACTTGGCAGACCCAGGATGAGATGGTTGGACCAAGTCCATAAGCTCGCCTGGTTACGCTTGGGCATAACCCCTGATGAGTTAGAGTCGTTGACGGAGGATCGAGTTGCCTGGAGATCTCTCGTGCGTGGTTTACCCCCGCCACCCCTTTAGTGGATCATGCGGGTCAGAAGATGATAACAATGGGAAATTGCATATTATCAGTCAAAGACTATATGCGTGTTTTTTGAGATACTGAAACAGCACAGTAAGTCAAGTCTCTAAAAACGCTCTTCATTCAAGTTTACTTTTTTGTGTCAAAAGTTGGTTCGTGACCTTTCTTTCATTGTATTAGACTTCAAAATTAAAATAATTTTGGAATTTGATTGCCAATGTTTGTACAAATATGTGTTTTTTCGCTGGAAGCGTTTGTATATTAAAAAAACAGATCGATTACATTGGGAAACGGTATCCTATGTAGACATTTATAATATTTTTTTTTTTAATTTATTTATTTAGTTATTTATTTATTCAATTATTTGTTTATTTATTTATTCATTCATTTATTTGTTTACTTAATTACTTCTATTTGTTTTTGTGTCCTTTATATTTCTACCTGTAAATTATTTTATTTCGTATCTTCTCACTCAATAATATATTTATACGCTAAAATCAAGTGTTGAAACCGCTTCTCTCTTCTCCCAGCGGATTTTGTTTTAATGAAGGTTCTTAGTGGCTTTTCCTTCAAATTGTATATAAATCTGTGATATAATATTTAATAAAAACTATACAAATAATTTAGTAGTAAGGTATGAAACCAAATCTCAGTATCCTTAAAATTGTATTTAAAAAATTAAAAATGTTGGGTGCCACCAACCCAGCTAGAAAAAAAAATAATAACACCAATGCCAAAGATTCTTCTTTTGTATCTTCAAGGATTTTTCACAGCGGCATCTGTGATTCAGTTGTAGTTTCTGAAGCGCCACCTATGCTTGAAATTATTCAACGCGCAACCTTGAGTAAACGGCTGCAGGCAAAATTATCATCCAGTTAAAGTTTCAGTAACTGCTGCTTTCATTGAAATTTCCTTACTCAGCTTTCTGAGTATCTCAAAAAGCCACGGTTATAGATAATTATTTTGTGACAAAAAATCAACTGTACTAAATTCACTTTCAACTAAAAACGCTGAATTATTTGTTCTCTGCGATTATACAAGTTTGCTCTCAATTTTCTTAATTTTACTGAAAGAAAGAAATTTAAAAAAAATGAGATTGAATTCAGTGAAATCGTTCTCAAGTAATGGCGTGGGAAATAGGTATATAGGAGTCTTAATGATGCAAAAAAGCAGATTACATAAAAAAACCCGTACTGCATTAAAAACAGACACATGACTTCGTTGAGAGTGCAATGCTACGCATACAAAAACTTTATTGCAGCTGTCAAGTTAAAGAACATAGTGTGATACGCTTAGGCGAGATGATTGGCAAAATAACTGGTACATAATGACATACTGAACTAATTGTTGTTTTGACGAAACTATATCATACGATTACAGAACTCTTTACTATGTACAAAGGATCATGAAAATGCATAGTGTGGGATCCACATTTAAAGTAGGTATTCACAATATGTGCTTTTGAGTTATTGCTTGTAAGGAGGGCCTTACAGGCACCACCATTGTTATGCATAAAGATTGTGTGAATAGGTCCTGTACAACGAGGCAAACGTTATCAGGGTAGATAATTTTATTATTAAGCTGATCAGAAGGCACATTGCTTACTACCCCAATATTATGTACCATGAAAGGGTGTGCCTTAACGGCTTTATTCCTCCCTAAGCATTCCTTTATCTAGACACAATTGGCCTCATACAGGATCCACAAGGATGTCCTACTTCCATGTCGTACGCCGAACAGTGAACAGGCGACTGCAATACGAACCGGATGCCAGGATCTCCTCCGGTAGTAATAGAGCGATCCCCGCCCGAGATAGGAAAGAGTCTCCCAAAGAAATGCAATTTTACTGGTGGTTACACCAAAACAAGCCTCCGCCACCGCTAACTTTTAAAAATGATCTGGCAGCTGACCGTAGTGGCCAGCTTACATAGTTTTAACGAAAAAAAATAAGACAGTGAAACAAAAAAATCCAAAAAAAAAAGTTAATAAAACAGAAAATCAAAAATATATACATATATATATATATATATATATGAAAAAAAAGGTGCACCACGTCGTATAAATTATATATGTTAGGCATATAATCAACATATACGCCCTGGTGCACGTGTCTGTACTGTTACGGACATAGTGAAGATAGTATTAAGTTCTATGTTAGGTTAAATAAGTGATGTAAGTAGTTAAGTTTAGCCAAATTTATTTAGGAGTTTTATAGGCAAATAAAAAATTTTTATAAAAGATTGTCTTAATGCCTAAAAGAACGTAGATTAAACCGAAAGGGACATTTATAATGTAGTTTAGATTAGCTTAGAGTACCCGCATAGGGTCAGTAGGTTATTATTAAGAACAAATTCTCAAGTTAGTTAAGCTAGTTTTAAGAAGTTTTGTCTAGCAAGTAAGAAAAATATATTATTAACTTGGGAAAAAAGATTGTGTGTATGTCAAAATTACAACCTCCTCGCCCCCTAGCTACAAAGAGCGAAGGCAGCGCTTGGTCGGATGCGGGTTTGTTGTTCGAGGCAGACTTAGGCAAGAAGTCTTAAGCTTTAAATACATTAGCGAGCGCCTCATAACAATCCGCGCCCACGCCCCAACGGAGGATAAAGATGACGACAGCAAAGACGACTTTTACGATCTCCTAGAATGAACATACGATCAATGCCCCAGCTACGACACAAAGATCGCTCTAGGAGATTTCAACGCAAAGCTGGGCAAGGAAGACATCTTTGCTAGAGTCATCGGAAAGCATAGGCTGCACGACAACAGGTCCGAGAACGGACTCCGGCTGTTGGACTTCGTAACGGCCCGAAACCTCTTTGTAGCCAGTACGCGGTTCCCTCACCTCAACATCCACAAAGAGACCTCGCGGTCTCCTGATCAATCAACCAGATTGATCACATTGCGATCGACGTCAGACACTCCTCCGGCATTTTCTATGTCCGAACATTCCGAGGAGCTAACATCGACTCGGATGACTTCCTTGTTGTAGCCAAGGTAAGAACACGGATATCAATGGGACAACGGAGTAGAGCAAGACCGAAACAGCTTGACGTCGGAAGGCTACAATCGCAATTGACCGCTTGCAACTTTGCCGATCGAGTCTCCCTAAAGCTCTCAGAGAGTCCAAACCTGCCAGGAGAAACAATCGACCAACAATGGAACCGTTGTCAAAAAGCCATCAGAGAAGCTGCATCTGATGTGCTGGGTTTTAAAACGCCACCCCAAAAAAACCCCTGGTTTCACAACGAGTGCAGGCAGGCACATTCAGCGAAGCAAGCAGCATACAAGGCGACGCTGGACAGAAGGACGAGAGCGGTTCGTGAGCTCTACGAACTTTAAAGAAGGGAAGAGCACTGCATGAGAAGCGCGCGATAAGGGAAATGGAGAGGTGTTACGACAGAAATGATGTTCGAAAGTTCTACCAACGGGTAAAACAACTATCCAATGGATACAAAATTCGGACAGAAGCCTGTCGTGATGCAGAGGGACAACTCGTAGTAGATTCGCAGTCGATACTGAAAATGTGGAAAGATCATTTCTGAAGACTGTTAAACGGCGAGGAAGACTCCAATACCGCTGTCAGGCAGAATGTTCCACTCAACGCAATTGACGATGATCAACGAGAATTCCGTCCCCCCGACCTAGACGAAGTCAAGATAGCGATATCGAGACTAAAGTCGAATAAAGCTGCTGCTGCAGACGGACTGTCTGCGGAACTGTTTAAGGCAGCGGGAGATGAGCTGATAAGCTACATGCACCAACTCATCTGTAAGATATGGTCGGAGGAAAGCGTGGCCGACGAGTGGAACCCCAGTATCGTTTGCCCGATCCACAAGAAATATATATTTTATCGATGCGGTCATAGAGAAAGGACGCACAACATCGACGACTTGGCCAAAACGTCACCGTAGGCAGCTATACTTTGAGGTAGTGAAGTACTTCGTCTACCTCGGCTCGCAAGTGAACAACAGTACGAACAACACCAGTACCGAGATTACACTCAGAATTACTCTTGCCAATCGCTGTTTCTTTGGGCTCAAGAGGCAATTGAGTAGTAGAGTCCTGTCTCAAAGGACCAAGCTAACATTATATAACACCTTGATTATCCCCGTCTTGCTCTATGGTGCGGAGGTTTTGACAATCACAAAAGCGGATGAAGAAGCACTTGGTCTTTTCGAGAGAAAAGTTCTGCGTTCTTTGGTCCTGTCTGCGTTGATGGTTATTGGAGAATAAGATTCAACCACGAACTGTACGGGATGTACAGCGGCATGAGCCTAGTCAGGCGTCTAAGGATTCAACGCCTAAGATGGCAAGGCCATGTATAGTGCATGGACAACACTGCTCCAGCCCGAAGAGTCTTCGACTCCAAACCAGTGGGACAACGCAATAGAGGACGCCCACGGATCCGATGGCGCACCCAAGTGGAGAAGGACCTCAATCAAGTTGGTGTGCGAAGTTGGAGACAACTGGCTAAAGATCGTGCCGCCTGAGAGGCTTATTGGTTGAGGCCCATGTCCACCCCGGACTGTAGCGCCACCAGAAGAAGAAGAAATGTATGTCAAAATAAGGAAAAAATATCCACACTTTCAAAAACACTATAACAATCCACTGCAGCATTCATCAGAGTAAGGAAATGAGTTCAAGTTAAAGTTAATAAGCACTTTAACTGTGCGGGGACTAGTGTCTTTTCATTGACTAGGTATACATTAAATAATCGAATAGTGTTATCTTGAATTGAACTTCCTCATGGATGGACAACTCCCTTAGCCGGACAAAAGTGCTGCGATCGTCGTCACTGATCGAGCGTTCACTGTAACGACTGGAGTTGCCAATAAGTTTTGTGAGAGCTCCACTTCGATAGAATGTGGGCCTACTTAACTTCATTTCAATGAATCATTCATTAAGTCAGAATTGCATTAACCAGCTGAACCAGCATTGTGTCGAATTAAGGAATAATATATTCTTGCCTATAATCTGTAGAGTAACTCTCAACTGTCTACGTTTCATTGTCTTTCACAATTGATACCTACTTCCATCACACCACACATGCCGCAGTGAATCTCCGCGGATTGAAGGAACTGCTTGAACTATAATCCAGTTAAATCAGCATGCATACAAATGACTAAGTTGCATTCCTTTTGTATCCTTAACAGCAATCTTCAGAAACTCGAACCAAGTTCGTATGTTGCCTGAACTTCCAATTACAACTACATCGTTGGCAGAGTCGGCAATCGCTGGCGTCTCACCCATTCGTGAGCGCATCAAAAAACTATGTCTTCAAGGAGACTACTAAGCTTTATGCAAATCCTTTTCATTCGCCAAACGAAAGCTGTTGGCGTGGGGAGTGGGGGAGGAGGAGAATTGAAAATTCCTTCGTAAGTTTGACTAATAAGTGCATTGCACGCTATCCTGCAATTTGTAATGTAAATTTACAATCGACACCAACTGCGTTGCAGGGGCTAATCCTCAGCACAGCGACGAATGAATGAACGAGCGGCAGGCTGAGGGAAGAGCAACAGCAGATAAGCGACTTGACGAAAGCAAATGAAAACAACATTGTTTGGTGCAAGAAGAACTAAGTACCCCCCACCTCCATCCTCCACCCACGGCTACGGAAACACCGTGTTTTCTAGCCGGCGAATCTGCTCATTAAAATGTTTCATTACACGCTATACCTTGTTGTTTTTGCTCCTCATCGATGCTTTCTGTAAGTGCCCGTGTGCCACGTTCTGCCTGCCTTAAGGAATCGTTTCATTCTTGTGAAATATTCAATGACCTCTGTTTGCAAGGGACACCTTTAACAGTGTTCGAAAGTTTTAACGACTATTTGCTGTGAGAAGGATTTATTGGGGCCCCATCCGGCAGGAGCAGAAAGCAATCAGAGGTGTGACGGAGGGCGCCTTAAATCGATGGCAAGTGTCCCTTTTTTCTATGAAATGGCCCATTACAGGACAAGAGGTTCAAATTCGAGAACGGTGTAAGTGGGTGCTCAATTGATTTCATTAGAAGGGCAAAGTTCTTGTTAAAGGATTACGGAATGGAATAAGGTGAAGGGATAATTTTCGTTTCGGAAACCTACGCATTCCTGTAGGGATGTCTAAACAGTGACAGGCTGCGATTAAGAGGACTTAACAAGGGATGAGCTTTCTGATTCATCCTCAAGTTTGCTAAGTTTAATATTCCCTTTAAATGCGATGGATTAATTTATAGTCGGCTTGTGACGAGTGTAGTCCTTTTGATGAGCTGCACTGCACCTCAAATTGGTGTCAAAGACTCTAACCGCCAACAACTCGGAATATGCTCTCTTTTTGTGACGCAGCCTGTCGCACTCATTCAAACACAACAGTAATTTGTAGTGAAAGTTAACATCTACTGCTTCTCGTTAATTTCCTTAGATGACATGTAGGTGACCTCATTCGACAAAAGACAAGAGGACTACTTCCAAGCAGAGATGAAAGTCCTTTGTGTCTGTCAGCTGCTCGCACGTTACATATACAACCGCTGACTGTATCATAAGGTTAATTAGACGTCCGCATCCTTCAACTATACTTAATGTGAATTGCTTTATTTAAAGTATAGAACATTATGGATTCTCTTTTTCTCTCGCTCATACTTGCGCAGCATAAGAATCTCTGCAATTGTTCGCAGCGTTTAAGATGAAATGAAAATAAAATATAATTTCCTTCCGTAACATCTGCTGAACTTTCCTTGGCCCACATTTAGTTTAAAAACAATTGCCAGCAGCAACTTACAGATGCATGTTAAGAGAAACCAACAAAAACAATGAAAAAACTATATACATTCAAGTGTACCTACCGAAATAACGATATGCTTTGCACATCTAAGAGGGAAGAATAACCAAAAACCATGAGTCTGCTTCTGGAAAAGTAGAGAATAGTGTACACCCACACAAGGCCGACTGTAGAAGGTACACAAACACATTTGAATTGCGTCTACAGTTTCCGGTGTTTGAGATGATATTCAGAGGATTAAATGCAATAAATGAACTAAATTTGAGGAGATTTTCATAACTTCTGTGCGAGGATTGAGAGGTATTTTATTCCAATGCTCGATGTATTGAGTAACACTGACTTTCTGAATTTACTCCCGTCGGATGCTTACCGCCTTTGGGGGGTGTTGCTATGCTATCCAGAGCGACGACGATGATAGTGGCACTCTGAATTGGACCACTTACTTAGGACTTTTGATTTGATTTTAAAAGAAGGATTTATATGTAACAGCTTAAAGCCGACTACGAATGGTGAAGCTTTTGAAAGTTCCAAGCAGGCATACACTCTGGACATAGCCAGTGAAATGATAGAATTGGATCCGTGTAGAAGCATTCTGTATGAAACTGTACATATTCATAGTTTCATACAGTGCATGAAATCAATGATTGGGATCTGGTCGAAGAAGAAGTCCTCCCAACCAGTTTTCAATCAAAAGCAGTTGGTTTGCCATGGGGGCTATTTTAGGCCGGTTGGTTTGCCATGGGGGCTATTTTAGGCCGGTGGCGTTGTTCTTTGGTAGGTAGCTTGCATCAAATCATCAGCTGAATTCGGAAAGACGAAAGCATGTCCGACGAGTGAAGTATCGGATCCGATCAGGTCTTAGGGTTAATGAGGTGAAAACAAATATATAGAGTAAGTTCTGGTATTGTGGTCTAGGAGGGCAATGTGGTAGAGGCATATTTTTCTTTCGAAAACGAAGAAGGCTACCGGAATGTTTATTACATTCAGATCTGGTGATTTGAAATTAACGAGCAACACATTTTCTACCAACAAAAAGAATACAATAAATTATACGAAAAATCAACCATGGGGGTGAGCAATTAGAGAGAAGTCACAACAAATGAAACTGGTGCTCACGGATTCAAAGAACGGGTTAAGATGTTTGAATTCCATTTACCTGCATACATATGAGCCAATGTCCGATGCTTTGCGACTAACTGTAAAAAATATGTGAATTGTATGATTATTCCTCAAAATTGTCGGTGGACAGGGGAACAATCAGCTGTCATGATGGCTTTCTGTATAGAAGTCAATTTCTGGCGGGAATGGGAATTTTTTTAATTTCTTTTTCTATTCACTTTTAGCACTCTTTGGGGATTCCACTTCGTTTTGTTGGAGCAAAGAGGAAAACTACCAGCTTTATTAACTTCTTATCTAATCTCCAGTATGTCTATTGTATCGGCTTTGCAAGCAAATGCTCGCCAATTTTGTTGTAATTAAAACATTTTGAACCATTTGAAATATCTCGAATATTTTCAATATTAGGTTTAGTAAATATAGAGTGGACCCCTAAATTGAACTCTCCCTAAATCGAAACTATGACTAACCCGAACTTTTTCTCCGTACATTCTCCTCAATTTGCTATACAAAACCTCGAAGAAATTATGCTATCCCGTCACAATTCGACTTACGGTGAGTCCACCTTATATACATAAATATATTCAGGCCGGGAAAGGGAACCATCTTCCAAATCTTCTGGAAAAAACCCAAAATATGCATATCGACACTCACCACCTATTCGTCGATTTTAAGGCCGCATATGACAGCGTGCATAGAGACGAGCTATACAATGTCATATCTAGTTTTGACATTCCTGCCAAACACGTCAGGTTGTGCAGGATGACGATGGAGAATTTTCACTGCTCCATCAAGGTCGGAACGGAAGTCAGCGAGACCTGCAATATCAAACAGGTTTTAGACAAGGCGACGCGCTGTCATGTGACTTTTTAACTTCTTTCTTGCGAAGGTCGTGCAAAACTCTGTGAGTGAATGAGTTTGTTTGAGATCTTGCAAAAACCCTACAACTGCTAGAGCATACGCGCAAAACCAAGTAAATGCTGTCATCGAGGAAGGACGCACAACATCGGTGACTCGGCCAGAACGTCACCATAGGGAGCTATAACTTCGATGTAGTGAATGACTTCGTGTACCTCGGCTCCCAAGTAAACTGTACCAACAACATCAGTATCGAGATTAAACGCAGACTAATTCCTTCCTGTCGCTGTTTCAATTGCTCAAGAGGCAATTAAATAGTAGAGCCCCTCTCTAAGGACCTAGCTAACACTATACAACACCTTGATCATTCATGCCCTGCTTTATGATGCAGTTTTTGGAGAAGGAGATTCAACCATGAACTGTATAGGATGTACAGCGACCTGAGCTTAGTCAGACGTCTACGGGTTCAACGCCTGATTTGGCTAAGACATGAAGTGCGCATGGACAACACTGCTCCAGCCCGAAGAGTCTTCGACTCCGAATCAGTGGGACAACGCAATAGAGGCGCACTCAGGTGGAAAAAGACCTGCACCAACTTGTCGTGCACAATTGGAAACAGCTGGCTAAAGATCGTGCCAGCTGGAGAGGCTTGTTGGTTGAGGTCCAGATTCACCCCGGACTGTAGCGTCACCAGAAGAAGAAGAAGTAAATATAAATGCATTGTTCTTGGCAAATTTAAGGCTGATTTCGAAATTGTAAAAATGGTAATGCAGTGGCAAAATGCAAAATGTGCAATGTTTAGCTCATGGAAAAATGACAAGAGCAATAAAAATGTAGAATCATGTAACTTGTCTCTGTAGCGATTGCCCTTTAAGGTAACCCGATGGTCATTTTCTCTCGATGGTCATCTCTCTGTAGATAGCACGCGGTTCCCACACCTCAACATAAATAGAGGTGATATACTTGACGGTCCCATGGTCAATCAACCATCACCAGTGGGACAACGTAACAGAGGACGCCCGCGTTTAAGTTGGCGCACCGATGTTGAGAAGGACCTCAACCAACGGAGACAGCTTGCCAGAGACCGGAATAAATAAATATAAATTATTTGTGAACATTTATCGCAATTATCCAACCTTACTTCAATCGCATAAATATATATATAATTTTATTTTATTTAATTTTTTATATTTTTATAATTTTAAGTAACCCTTTTTTAATTTCTTCCAATTTTCAATTTATTCAAGCACTGAATAAATGGCAAATGCAGCGATTTTTTCAACGTCAGCCAATGTTATTAAATATAATTAAATTTTAAAAATTAAACATCGTGCTGAAATTTTTGCACAAGAGGTATTTTAATCATTTATCTGCGCACAAGCTTGGTATATTTCCTATTTGCTGAGAGAGCGCGCCCCGTAATGAAATCTGGCAAATAACTTTCAAAAGTCAAAGCCGACCGCTCTTTATTTCTCATCGTTTCAAAGATATTTCCTTTTAAATTATTATACTAGCATTATCCTGCAACATTTGGCAATGTTTTCGTGCAAAAAAAATGCTCTCCTTCAAAACATCTGCTCAGATTTAACGGTGAATTAATTCCGGAGCCTATATTATAGACCACACAAACTCCGTCATACAAGGACAGTGTAGAGGAAGAGGAGATACGAACGGACGCTCCCACCGAAACCACCCACCGATTGGCCGTATCGTCCAGATTTCAACAAACACTCACCACAGCAATCACTTTAATTTGTCCCCCAAGGCAGCCGGACGATGGCTAGCTAAGCCAAGGAACGCTCTTCTTTTTTTCTGTCACTTTCTCCATCCCATTCTTTCACTCTCTTTCCTTCACATTCGCCGCCTTGCTTTGTTGCCTGCTGTGAAAATCCTGCGTTTGAACGCAATCACTCAACAGGAACAGAACAGCAAGTTGATAGCGTATGTCAACTGAATGGAAAGTCTGTATACATTAGTATACCAAATCGCAAGAAGATATGCAAATCAGATGAATGCCAGCCAGGGAGTCCTGGTGGCAATTTGTTCCCTTCGCTCTCTGTGTGCTGATACTTGCGTTGTCTTTTCCTTTTTCGTTGTTTTTGTTTTTCCTTTCGCCGTTCCATCCATACATTCATACCACCCACTCCTGCTCACTTTGTCTCTGTTTCTATCTACGACAAGAAAAAGAAAAAAAAAAAAACTGCGTGAGGAAGATACAATTTTTTTTTTTGTATTTCTACATCTAAGTGCTGGTGGCCAATCCTGTGATGCTATTACCAGAAGAGAAGGCAATGCGGTGTCTTCACCCTACTTCTTCCGTTCACTTATCTTTCCGTTGAAAAAAAAAACAGCAGAAGCAGAACTTACGGTTAAAAGTTGAGGCCTGAGCTCCCTTTCCAACGAAATGGAGTTTAATGAAAATAAACAAAACTCATTTAAAGTGAAATTAAAGTAACTTAGGTTGTTCAGCCATTAGGAGGGAACGATACTCCATTTCATTTTCTTATTTTTTTGTGTTTTCTATTTTGTGTACATTGTTGGTTAAGAACCACTGTGAAGTTATTTTCAAAAGGCCTGTCCTTCATTATTTTCGAATGAGATGAACGCCATTAAGCGATTGAAAAGCGCTGGCTTGGTGTTCGTTTTAAGTTCGTTATCATTGTTTACCAATTAGCGGACGGAAGACTTTGGAAGGAGATGACATGTTGAATGAAATGAAGAAAATTAAGACAAAATAATGTTGAAAGCATTTTTGCTGCAGATATTACAATACGGATATTACAATCACTGGGCTCTTCAATTCCCCAGACTATCTTCATCGGGACTCTCCAATTTGTCGTATCAGTCTAAAAGAGATCCTTCATTGGTTGTACCAAACCTTCATTGCTAGATTGTGAAGTTGCTATTTATGCGGATGATATTGCAGTACTATCATCGCATATGTTTGCAAATGCAATCTTATCTTTCTAAGTAAACTTAACACCGGCAAAATTTAAGCCATTTTTTCACGAGGAAAAGAATGCCTTCTCTCGCCAAATCAGTTAAGTATAATGGTCAGTTAATACAATGGAGGCCAACTGTTAAGTATCTGGGCATATTTTTGGACCACAAACTGACTTTCAATAAATAGATATCAAAAACAATTAATAAAGCCAGTATTGCCGTACGAATTTTATATCCGTTTATTAATAAGAAGTCCTTACTTTCGAAAGCAAATAAGATCATTTTTCAATCAATTTTACTATATGGTCTGGGGTAACTGTGCCAAATATAATATTAAGAAACTTCATATTACACAACGAAAATGATGCTGAATCTCCTTTGGTATCACTCTACAATGAATGTACACGACAGAGCTAATGTTGGACTGATCTCCGCTAAGATAAGGTGCAATATTTCTGATAATACACTAAGCAACCAATTACACTTAACTTGATATCTACAATTTTGTTTGTGATCATAAACCAATTTAAGCATATATTTTTATTTATTTACTTACTTGTTCGTATACTTATTTGTTTATCTTACATGTTTATTTATTTATTTATACATTATATATATATTTATTTATTTTAATTTATTTATTTATATATTGTATATCTATTTATTTTTTTATTTATGTATTTTTATACATTTTTTATTCTATACGTTTGTTTATTTATCTCTTCAGATTTTACTTGTTTTTCTTCTTTGTTTCTAATTCAAGGCTTTTTTCATGATTTTGAATTTGAAAATTCCTAAACTTATACAAACTTATACAGTAGCTCAAAGTGAAACTCGGACACCTTCCTCTAAATACGTTATAATGAGTATAAGAGAAGGTACACATGTGATAGACATCCTGATTTATTTTTAATAATAAACACAGTCGTTCTTAATATTTAACAAAAAGTAAGCAACAATTTATGAGTACAAATTAATTTTAAAAATAAAGAAATGAAACACTACCAGAAAGCATCTCAAAGTAAAACTCGGACAGTAATGGTTCTTCGAATATTTTTTTCCCTGCAATATAAAATTAGTTCCAAAAAATACATTAGATTACTAATATATCAATAATATGAGCTTGAATTCATATCATTTACTTGTAAGAGCTGGTCCTAACCGGACCAATGGGGAGACAACGAGGTCAAACTTCTATTGAGATGAGAGAGCTAATATGCAGAATTTAAAATCAGTTCGCTTTGTTGACCGAAGTCATTTGACTGTTCACAATATAATAAAACGCTTCAAGCTTTCGAAAAGACTGGAAAATCGCAAAAAAAAACTAGCGCTAGAAAGATTTTTTCAGAAAGCGATGAACTATGGATCCTTCGGAAAATCAAAAAGAATCCCAGAATTAGTGCCTCTAAGCAAACTAATAATAATAATATGGGTGGCGCGACAGTCCGAGATGGACCTGGGCCTAGCTTCTCAGCTACCACGTGTGCTGTGCGTGCTATTGTTCTTTCACACGTGGAAGGGACCTACAGTTTAATGGCGACTCCGAACGGCGAATTCGAGAAGCTTTTTCTAGACAGGAGTACTCTTTGAGCATTGTCAGTGACTCGAAAGAGGTGGAGCCGGGAATTATGATAGGCGGTAAATTCGGGTATCGAACCTGGCACCCTCTGCGTAGGAGTCGACGCACTTAACCACTACGCCACGGCGACCCTTAGCTAACTATTGAAGTTCAAAAATACTTGAGCAAAAGTGTGAACCCAGAAACAATTCGAATTGTACTGCGCAAGCATATGTATAATGGTCGGGTTGCTCGAAAAAAACCTTTTATTAGCAAAGTGAATAGGGCTAAAAGGAAGAAATTTGCCCAATCTTATCGGGATAAGGACATTGCGTTCTGGAACAACGTGTTGCTTACAGACGAAGGTAAATTCAATGTTTTTAGGTCGGGTGGGCAATCATATGTGTGGAGAAAGGTCAATACAGATCTTCAAGAAAAAAATTTGCGACCCGCTGTCAAGCATGGTCGTGGATCGGTAATGGTTTGGGGATGCATGTCGGCCGATTGGCGGAAGTGTCCCAATTATTGATGGAAAAATGGATTAATATAAATATTTGGATGTGCTGAAACGAAATTTGAAGCATAGTGTGCGAAAATTGGGAATAGAAAACTGTTACCATTTCTTTCAGGATAACGACCCTAAGCATAAGGCTTTTAATGTCCGCTTATGGCTTCTGTATAACTGCCCAAAAGTATTGGAAACTCCACCACAATCACCGGACAAATGTCATTGGACATTTATGGGCCTAATTAGAGCAGCAGCTGAGAAATTACGAGATTTCAAATAAGAAAAATCTGGAAAAGGCTCTGTTAGAAAAGAGGGACAAAATTGGCACAAACTTTTGCGAAAAACTTGTGTCATCCATGCCAAAACGGTTGGAACATGTCAGAAGAAATAAAAGGCTTCCAACTAAATACTAAACACAAAAAGAGTGGACTTGTTTCTTAATTTTTAAGTATTTTTTTTTATGTTTGTCCGAGTTTTACTTTGAGATGCTTTCTGGTAGTGTCACATTTCTTTATTTTTTAAAATTGATCTGTAATCAAAAATTGTTGTTTATTTTTTGTTAATTATTAAGAAGAACATGTTTCCCTTCTTTTATACTCATTATAACGTATTTAGAGGAAGGTGTCCGAGTTTCACTTTGAGCTACTGTAAAAAAGCATCAAATAATGATCTAGTCGAAAGAAGGAAATGTGTCATATGTCTAAAAATTAAATTTTCTATGAATTGTGCGACAACATATTAGGTCTGTTCCCGTACCCAAAATAAACAACACAAAACAGTACAAAACAACACAAATCTACGAAAGTCTGTTCCTGTACGCCAAAAATTTGGGTTTTATGTCAAATGAGCGCTCTCGAGAGAGTAAAAAATTTCCCCACCTTGCCCATTTTAACACTGCAGAAATTTCCTGCAGGCAGTTTGTTGGTTTTATGTCAAATGAATTGATTTGTCAAATACTCAAATAGTTTGCTGTGCATTTGGTTTTGTTTTCGTTTGTATGTGATAATTTCATGTAAGTATGCATGAGAGATTTCAGACTTGACGCTTCATAAATGACACAGTTTACACATTAGGTAAAACTGCGTTCCCGTACTTTCTTGAGATTTTGCTTCTCTCTGAAAGATTTTGCCCCCACTCCTTAAAAAATGACAGTCTTCACAATTTTGTGCAGAAAGTACGGGAACAGACCAATTGTAACTCATGAAGCAATTTAAATAAAATGTCTACCTATTTTAGTTCAACGTTGATGACAGAACTATTTCGTTGGATTCCAAAGTCTGCGACTGGATGAACAGTTTTAACGCTCAACAAAACAGTAACATTAGCAGGTGTATGTTTTCTAAAATAATCATTTGCTTTACATATTTAATAATAAGCAAATATTGCTCGCTACTTAACATTTTAAATGAAAACGAAAAAGGAAGGTAATCATCTTTTTTATGAAAACAATGACAGTCTGCCTTAAAGAAGTGCTTGGTTTTAAATTGGTAAGCAGTACAATTTTTACTCGATTGAGTTTTTGAAAACAATGATCAGAACTGAAAAATTTAGTGCATCCTTAACTTAAATTTTTGATAAACTGTGATTTGTTTCTTGTATCATGAAAAGCAAGTTGTCTTTTTGACAATTGGTCGGAATTTAATGCCGGTATCATCCAATATTATGACAAATATTTGAGATAGCAAAAGTCGCAAAAACTTTGTAGTTTTGAACAATTTCGATTGCTCTGATTACATAATCACTAAACTGCTGAAGAGCGTTATAACACTAATAATACCGTTCTACAAATTTTGACTTTAAAAAAATAATCTTCAAGTAAAGTAGTTTTTTTTTAAATTAGTTTCCATATGTTGATTAAAAAAATTGTATTGAATACTTAAAATTAGTTTCCGTTTTTTTAGAATAAAAAATTACAAGGTTTTTGCAAAAAATGGAAAAATAGCTTCTTCTTTTAGATATTAGTAGGACTGCGACGTGGTTTCTGCGCTGTCCTCTTATGCTCTGCTTCTGGAACATCTCGGCGAGTATAATAATATAATATGGGTGGCGCGACAGTCCGAGGCGGACCTGGGCTTAGCTTCTCAGCAACCACTATTGGTCTTTCACGAGTGGAAGGGACCTACAGTTTTGTGCCGACTCCGAACGGCGAAGTTGAGAAGCTTTTTCTAGACAGGAAATACTCTTTGAGCATTGTCAGTGACTCGAATAAGGTGGAGCCGTGAGTTATCAAAGGTGGTAAATTCGGGTATCGAACCTGACACCCTCTGCGTAGGAGTCGACGCACTTACCCACTACGGCGACCGCTAGTCCAGCAAAATACTCTGCGAATAGTCCAGCAATAATCCGCCAACATTGTAACGCTCCACTTGCCCTGATATCGTTTTCCATGTTTGTGATATCCTGATGTAATTGCTCCCCATATTCATCGCTAAAAGCTCCGCAATTTTCTAGAAAGAAGTCCGAATGTGAATGAAAAAATTGGATTTTCACAGACATGTTGCAGCCTTGTTCTTGGTATGATGACAACATACAAACACCGACGAATATGCCTTCCTTGATCTTAACTTCACTTAATCATGGAAATTTCTGGCGAAGGTATTGAAAAGCAGCTCCAGTTTTGTTCATTGCTTTCACGAAATTCTTCATCAGCCTTAGTTTTATATGCAATGGTGGTAGTAACACTCTATTTGGATCAACTAACATTATATTTAACATTTTTTTGCCCAGGTTGAAGTGATTGACGATGAGGCCATACCTTTCTTTTTTAATGCTTTTCTCAATCACGACTATCCCATTCGCAAATAAAACAAAAAAAAATAGTATAGCCTAACTGTAGGCCAAGCAACCAAGCAACGATTTTCAAATCTCCGCAGATTTTCCATTGGTGTTCATCATACTTAATCTGCAGCAGAAGGGTTTTCAAATTTTTATAGGACTCTTTCATATGGACTGCATGACCAACAGGAATAGAACGCGAAATATTTGGTTTATGTAACAAAACGGCTTTTAAGCTTAATTTAGAGTTGTCTATGAAAAGTCTCCTTTCACTCTGTTTATATGTAATGTTAAGGGCTTCCATTGAACCATTGACATCTTTTGCCGAAAACTAAACTTTCAGCCATTTCAAAATATTGTGTCAACTCTTTTTGTCTAGCTCGGAGAGACATATGCACTCCATTTTCTAAAAGGTTCCATTGCTGCAATCTCTAGCCTATAAGTTCTGATTTGTTCTTTGGCAACTCTAAGTTCCTTACAAGATCATTTAACTCAGCCTGCGTGATCCTATGTGGCTGTTATGATGTACTGGGTACTTCGTATTCTGACACTGATGAAATTGATGGCAAAGTAGGAGTGATTTTATCTTCGTTGACGTCTATGTTCGCATGTTTTGGAATCGGGTGAAAATTGCTGTGCGGCAGAAGCCACGTAGCTGTTGATATATCTGGATACACTATGGCATTCTTCTTTTTTTAGAAATACCTTTGGCTTTTCCAAATATATATAATATATATATTCCAAATATATTTGTTGGTTGGATGAGGTTTTTTTTGCCATTCAGCCAATTTCTTAAACCTGTAGCACACGGATCACAGCAGAATTGGGGAACCATGGTCTTATCCTGGTGTCTTATATCCTCTCCAAAGTAGTGATGATAGGGTTTTTTTTATTGTAGGGTTTAGGGGAGCACATTTGTTTGCTAAATATTACCTCACCACAAATATAACAAAAATTGTCGTGATTATTCACACATTTTCGAGACATTTTGCTATAAAATATAATTACTTTCAACACTTTTAACACTTTATTTTTTCATTCATCATTAGCGTTTTTAAACTTATTACTTCAGTACAGAGCAGTAAAACACAATGTTTCTACCATTTGATTCCAACTAATTGTGTAAATATCAGGATGATCTTTTTCAATGAGGGCAGAATCATTTAATTCGGAAAATACCGGGTATTGGAAAAAAAATCAAGCTAATAAATAACTTTTACTTACCATTTCGTATTCAGCATGGGTGGTTTCACAAGCAAAAGATAGTTGAAATGGTTCAGAATACTTTTTGACTGTTGACCAGTGTAACCTGGCATGCTTTGACAAACAGGGAAATGACTCATAATCACAGACGTCGAAGAAAGCTTTATCGTGTACTTGACAAACAGCAACTACCACAAGAAAAGGCTACACAATTTCAAATCTAAATCATCGTGAAATTTGTGTCTTTGATACAAATCAAAATCAATCAAAAGTTCAATTGTCAAACTCCCCTTCCAAAACCTAACCATACCTTGTGGTTTCCCAAGACAAGTGCTGACTTCAGTATTTCAAAACCGCTGCAATTGTTTCATAGAGCCAGATTTCGAAGAGGATACTTATATACATACAAGGACACACACCCTCGGCAATGAAGAAATTTTAAACAATTGAAAAGAACGCACGTAGATTCCCTCCCACTCCCCTTCACACACTTTTGGAACACAATACAATCAATTGAGTTGCCTTCACCATAATTCGATAAAGCATCTCCACTTATCTTAATTCGTAAAACAAGAAATACAAACAAGCATTGGATATGCAAATGTGGGCACCTAGGCTTTGCCCACAACAGAGGTGTGAAAATTGAGTGCGGCGCAACTTTTCAAATCAAACTTTTTAATTTGAAATTTCTCAAAAAATAAACGACATTTTTTTATTCGAAATCTTTTTCAGATTTCTGTACTACCTCGTGTCAAAGTGATTCTATCTGCTCTCGGATGCCAATAGACCGTTAATTAGTTCTAAAGTCTGTACGAACTTTTTGGGGGTACTTATGCTAGGGAGACGGCCACGTTTCAGAAGCACACTTGAGGATGTTCATTACCATAAAGCAAAAACACTGCTGGCCGGGGTGGGCTTTTGTTTGGCACAAATGCTTCCCCTTTGTTCGAACGTGTCGTCGTTGATTTATTCGCTTGCGAGATTCTCCATCCAACGTATGCATACTCAGAATACCCTGAGTTCATTCAAAAATAATGCTCATAACGGAATTTAGGTACTGCCTGTGTGTTCTGCGTGTTGGGGTGGTAGCGGAACTAGTCGGTGAACGTTGTAAAACTTTTAGGATGTAAACAGCGTCCTGCGGAAAACCCAAATTATTGTATCAACTTGTAACACCTGTATCTGGAAGGAACCGTGTAACAATGCAGGACATCTGTAAAGTAGTTGCTCATTTGTGCCATAGCAAACTCATACTCTTCTTGTGCAGCGTTTGGGGAACACACCGACGGATTCAGGAAGTCTGGAGTACTCCTTGCGATGGCGCCTATTGTATCTTATCTCGAAGTAAGGAGTATATTGTTACTCTTCAGAAAAGTTGGGTGTCCTTAGTTTGGTGGGAACATTGCACAAATAGGAAAAATGAAATACGTATGATTACGGTTTGTTTGGCTAGATGTCGTTACTTTTAATGGCGAGTAACTTCTTAACCCTTTGAAGATAAGAAGGGAAATTTGTACTTAGCCTAGCTTGTGTCTTCCTCAGGCGGACAAATTCGTGAAGTTTTATTGCAAAAAGCGATTGATTCAAGAAAGTCAATCCGGGTGAAAGTATTTATATTTGCTTGTGTCCACCTCTTATTTTCGAAGATTCTCCTTCTTCTGGTTTGGGGAGGACATGGGCCTCAACCAACAAGCCTCTCCAGCTGGCACGATCATTAGCCAGCTGTCTGGACTATGCACGCCAAGTTGGTTGAGGTCCTTCTCCACCTGTGTGTGCCATCGGTTCCGAGGGCGTCCTCTATTGCGTTGTTCCACTGGTTTGGAGTCGAAGACTCTTCGGGTTGGAGCAGTATTGTCCATGCGCTCTACATGGCCTAGCCATCTTAGGCGTTGAATCCATAGACGCCTGGCTAGTTTCATGTCGCTGTACAGCCCGTCAAGTTCCCGGTTGAATCTTCTTCTCCAGAAACTGTCAACCCAAACAGGACCACAGATCGCACGCAGAGCTTTTCTCGAAGAGACCAAGGACTTCCTCATCCCTTTTGAGATTATCCATGCATCCGCGCCGTAGAGCAGGACAGGGATGATCAAGGTGCTATATGATGATAGACTGGTCCTTCGCGAGAGGACTCTACAATTCAATTGGCTCTTGTTCGTACTGTTTACTTCCGAGCCGAGGTACACGTGCGTCCTTCACTACATCGAAGTTAAAGCTGCCAATGGTGACGTTCTTGCCGAGTCCTTTCCGAACATAGTGCCCCAAAAAAGTCCAAATATGTGGGAAGTGAGTGAAAGTTTAGTTTTATAGGAAAAGTGTGAACACGATCTTGCTAAATGTTTGGGATTTTTTAATAAGTCCTATGAGGTTTATAAGGGACGGACCGTTATGGGTGGACGTTTATTGGCATTGAGACGGAGTGAATCTATACCAGGGCTCATCCCCCTTACGATCTTACAAATTTTCCATTCTTTGCCACTAACCCGTTGCCCTTATATCGAGTTGTGTTCACTTTGATGGGTTTCTTTTGAGATTGAGGAACTTTTCGGCACCATTCGCTAGCTCGAGATTGATGACAAGAACTATTAGCGCTTGAATGATTTTGCGGGCTTCACTATTAATTATAGGAGGTATGTGTATTTTTTTTGTTCGAGGCAGAAATAGGTACAGAGTCGTAATTTTGAGTTCACAAGCGAACCCCCTCGTTCTAGGGGATTTCACCTTTAAGCTAGCTAGCTAAGTGTCTTTGACAAGGCCGAACAGTCTCAATTTCTTCCTCTTACACATTCAATAAAAATATTATTATTGGTAGCGCTACAGCCAGTAGAGGGCCAGGGCCTAGCTTCTTAAGTAACCATTCGTGCTGCGCCTTCTATTGTTCTCTCACGAGTAGAAGGGACCAACAGTTTTATGCAGACTCCCAACGGCCAAGCTTTTTCTAGACAGTTATTACTCTTTGAGCACATTCGACCCAAAAAAAAGATGTGGGGCCCTGAAAATTATTTTCTTTGTCCCGGACCGGATATCGAACCCAGACAGTAAGGTTAATTTGCGAAGAAGTGCGTTGAACATACCTACCATGCCACTGCCGCCAAATATACAGAAAAAAATATCATATGAGTTTTTTTTTACTTCTAGCATGCTATCGCAGCTAGTTTCGGTCAGTTAAACCTTGTAGTGCAACTGATGCCCTTCTAAGATCTTTTATTGGTCGCCAGGATTACTGTCTCATGCAACTAAGAGTTTGGAATCTGGCCCAAAGGGGTTTGACGTCTGGCGAGCTCAACGGTCCCACAAGTCCCTAGGGCTTCTTTATGCACTGGTAACCAACCCAGGCTGACTTTAAACTGAAGGGTCATCTCACCTACATGAGATGAGTGACAGATAATCAGTTTGCGTGTAGAGACAGTAGAACCACTTTTCCATTTTAGCACTCAAAATCATCAAGCCCTAAAGTGGACAAATCACTCACTCTCTTCTAACAACTGAAAGACGTCGACGTTGATGGCATTTTAATATTATGTAAAAATCACTCGGGCTGACTTCAGGTTATCAATATGAGGACACTGCGATATAGTGAATATGCTGGTAACCATGCATGCGATGCGAGAACGGAAATCATTACCCTTAGCTATGCAGCCGCTTGTCGCTTACAAAGCAAATAAATGACTCAACAAATTCCAGGAAATCCATCCTGTTTTTCGAGGAATCAGTAAGGTAATGGAGTTTCAATGTTCATATGGATGCAAAGTTATAAATTCGGACACCCTCCCACCCGTCCCAATAGAAAGCTGGCCATAATTGCATAATAAATCTACATCACATCTCTGCAATGGTATTTTGGACTTGCAGCATACGAAAGTACGTTAAGTGCTTTATGAAAAAGAAAATTAAAATAAATCTATTTGCAAACACAAAAAAAATATATATGCGACCAGCAGCCACATATGATCAAACCCAACCCCCCGTGGATAGTGATGAAAATGTTTCATGGGAAATCTGTAGTGATTTACTTTCAGTGTATGCACCTAGCCACTTAACTGTGACTGAGCTTACATTTTCCGGAAAATTCACAGTGAGTTTTTTGATGACGTGGCGAAATGGTAATGCGATAATAAAATGTTCATAGGCAGACAGGCCGTTGTGCCCTAGCCACTGCCCTTATTCGACTGTCATTTGCATATGCACCGTGTTGTCGCATGCATTTTTTTTTGTTGTTATTTATTGTCTTTGTTTTATTTTTAATGGCATAATATTTTGACAACTGTCGCAATCATCATCGTCGCCGTCACTGTCTAAAGGACTGGACGGAGTGGGTGGAGCGCATTGCGCCAAGCAGGCTGTCAAAATCGCGAGCGAAGCCGTCACCGTATGTTGCCGCCACCACACCAACATCTGCAAATAACTTTTTAATGGGAAAAATCTGTTACACAGCAGTGGAAAAATCAATTAGCGGATTTCCGCTGCTGTTGTAGTGCACGTATACGTTTCTGTACCCGGCAGCGGAGCGGCGTTCAGCCTCGGGGATGAGCCTGAGCCCGAGTCCCACTTGTGATGTATCTCCATCAAGGATGTAACTTTTTTTCCTTCGCATTTTATTCCCACAAGTACTTTTGCATCCTCTTGCAGTTTTGTTCAAGTCACTCTTGACTTTTAGCCAGGCTGTGGGATACCAAATCAACGGACTGAATGGCAATTTTCATTCATTTCGTGTCTGGTTAACACAAAGGTAATTAATGGGCGTCATCGACATATAATAGTTGAATATGCTTGTAATTGAGTTGCGTTGAAACAATCGATTTTATTAAATTCCCGGTTACCTAGTCTGTATTGCGATCGCTAAGAGCTTTTTATTAACCGGACCGGACCGTGGACATCATTCACATAGCTCCTTATTTTTGTGTCTTATTAAAACATTTATTGCTTAACCAAGAATTTGTTTTTTTGTCAAAAAAGGATACTTTTTTGTGTTTTCTTATTTAAATTCTTTTATATTTTATTAATGTTGTCACTAATTAATAATTACAAAAGAGGGTATTTTTATTAACTAGCAACAAAAAAAAGCAAGAATAAAAATTACTTTCAAACGATAATCATGTCGATTATGGCGAACGGCGGATTAAGTGCGGAGGGAATATTTTCACAGCCGTTTGTTTTCTCTTTACTGAAAACGAGATCCAGAAAGTGAGCGGATATATGTAGGTACCTACTGTGCAAGCAATGCCATTTGGAAAACGCAACTTATCCGCACTGTATATATTTGGTGACGTTCTCATTGCGAATCAAATAGGTTGCGGCGTTGCAAGTGAGTGGGGGTTAGGTTAGGTAGTTAATTCACCAGTACACTTAGACCCTGTTAGTCCACTGCGATGCCCACAGTCAGACTGCTATACAGTGATATTGCTCCTAATTTGATCCCAACGGTAAATGTTGACCGGACCAAATTTGAAAACCATTTGACATTGAGAAACCAGATTCAAACCGAGGGCCCCACTAACGAAGGGCAGGCACTTAAACAACTGCGCCATCAAGTCATTGGGTTAGTGTAGAAAAAAGTAAGTTTCAGATTTTAAATGAACTACAATAATTTACTTATATGAGTAGAACAGAAGCCACACCGTTGCAGGCAGTGTGTAGTGCCATGAAAAAAATCTGGACATTGACAAAAAAAATACCCTGAATTTTTTCAAAGGTTTTGGGATGAATTGAAAGCACAGCTGAATAGTTTGGGTTCTCCTCCCCTTTTGGCCTTGTGTAATATTTTTGTTCTTTATATAACACCTTAAGTGACAAGTAGTAATATTTTTTTGGATTCATAAGCATTTTCGTAGCATATCTCCTCGGACCTTATTTGCTTCTCTTCCTTTAACTTAATTTATTTCTAACACATACTAGATATGTCAGTCTAGATGATTGCGCATGTTATTCAGTGTAGGAATAATGAAGCTGTGTTGATCCAAGACAAGACCGGCACCAATTTTTCGCAACCGTCGATAGTTCGTTTTATGATTTTACGGCCTCTGCTATGGGTAGAGGAAATGGCAATTGGTGACTGGACCATATTTGAAAACCCGATAAAAGCAAAGTAACTTTGCTTTCAGTGGGATTCGAACCGGGGACATCGCTAACCAGGGGCAGACACTCCAACAACTCCAACATCCTGTTGTTACGACCTAAATTAGTGGACATGGTTTTCAAGGTGCAAGCTTAGTGCGGTCGGTTTCTATGATATGATATGCGTATTCGATAAAGTGGGGCGTAGTGGGTAAGTGCGTCGACTCCTACGCAGAGGGTGCCAAGTTCGATACCCGAATTTACCACCTTTGATAATTCACGGCTCCACCTCTTTCGAGTCACTGACAATGCTCAAAGAGTATTTCTGTCTAGAAAAAGCTTCTCAATTTCACCGTTCGGAGTCGGCATTAAACTGTAGGTGCCTTCCACTCGTGAAAGAACAATAGCACGCACAACACGAGTGGTTGCTGAGAAGCTAGGGTCGCGCCACCAATATTATTATTATAAGAGTGCTTCCTTCTATGGCGTATTGGTTAATACATCGATATCCTAGTACATCGATATCCCAGAATCATGTTCATCGAAATCGGTTAAAAAATAACCAACGGAGTAGGTTGTAACTCGTTACTATTTACCCCGAGAAAATCTTACAAGTTGCCATGGCAGGGCAACAACAAAATTTACAAAAAAAAAAACCCAACTCACACAAAATGACATTTATGCACATACTATTAAAGCCAAGATACAACATCACGATAGGAAAAGACAATCAGCACTGTATTTCGTTCGTGTGGAGGGGGAGACAAGCATAAGGTTTCAAGCCTGCCTTCTGTGGACACCCATCGCAGGACTTTTCTTCTGGACGCCATTTGCAGTTTGAAGAAAAAACAAAAGCTCACGTGTTTCTTAATTCTAAGAGAAACTTGTTAATTCTTGCCTTTGTTACAACTAGCCCCAAATTCTCCTGATCACTTTTTTCATTAAATGGTCCCATAAAGTTAAGGTTTGGACCCTATGCTGCGTATTCAAGATTTTACAAATCTACATCCTCATTTATGTTTCGAGTCAGTATCTCCTGATATAACAATATGAATTATATTTTATAAATTTATTATTAAATAAATATTATTTATTTATTTATTGATTCCATTTACCGAGTTTTTGAAAGAAATTATTACTATATTTTTATACTGTACAAAAGATTTTTTGATTAACAAATTGTTTTATAACCAGATTAAGAAAATATAAAATTGAATTTAAGAATAATGCAATACATAAATACTTATTTACATAGAACAACAAATGAAGTAACAGAGAGCAAAATTGTATTTATAGAATTTGTCAGATATTTGGGATAGACAGTTTAAACTTTTGTCTTTCATGACACAAGTCCATTTCTAAACATACAGAATTAAATGTACTGATACATTTACTTAGCGGTTCATTCAATCCGCAATTATGAACATGTCTTGGTTAAACTAAGAAATTTCGCGAGAATTCTTTCCGGTGCATATAAATTTACATTTTGAAGTAACTCAGGACAATGAAAAAAGTCATAAATAATTTTTATGCACTGAGCACTTCGTCTATTTTCCAGAGTATCTAAACCAACTAAGGCACATCTCGTTGGACATGGAAGCATGTTGTCAAGATTCCATTCCATTCTGATAAAATATACAATTTTATTCATTACCATTATTAAAACCAAAAACCATTGTTTGCGCTGTTGATGACACTTTATGTGTTTAAATATTGTTGCGCATCCGTGGTAGTCTCTAAACAGTTAGATACCCAACCTTTACTTGAGAGGCACCCCCACACCATTATTGCTTAAGCCTTTTTGAGCCTGACAGTTAGTATGATGTTTTTAACGGCTTTCGACATATTCTATTTGGTTCGTTATTGTAATCAAGCATAACGATGGACCCATTTGCTCTCGTCGCACAATATCACATTATCCCAGTAGCCATTGGAATGACAAACACGTGCAAGGTTGCGAAAATAAACGAAAGCTTTACAATATACTGCGTTCGTCACCTCGGTTTCCTGTTTGCTTTTTTCACCTTGCTCATTGTGTCTTTGAAAATTGCGACATCACACTCTTGTTTGGGTCCACTGGCAAAGGTCTCTGTCGAAATCTGTTAATTTTGCGCTATTTTCTCTGAGTTCCTTTCGACGGTTCTCTTTAAGTGTGTCTCAGGTTCAGCAACAAAGAGAGAATATTTAAACCATACAGCGACTTTGCGTTTCTAATTCGTTAACTTTTGACATTGTGTGTTTGCAATCAAATTACCAGGAAAATTCAAAAGTAAATGCTGTCAGTTTCAGAAGACCACCTGTCGTGGAAAATTCACCCGAAGGCCTTAACTTCTGGACAACCCTTCCCACCACGCGAATTTCATATGAATTCATCACGTCAAGATGTCTTAGTCGTCCCCCGAACTCGGAGAATGTTCTCTTGCGTTTCATTTGCCTTGATGGCACACATTTTCATATCCGCCCTTGGGACCAAAACGAACCCATTCCAGCAACCACCGCGCTGCGCCACCATTCAAATCGAAGAAGAGGTAAAATGATATTCGGCCACACCGCTGCCGGTTTTAGGATGTACCCGAAACGAAAAAGGGTCAAAATGCACAACATTCAGGCGTGCGGACATAACAATTGAATAATATTTGGTGTTACCCCCATTAAATTTAATTGTTTGCAAAACATCTGCTGTCGGGTTGGGTATTGAGGTCATAACCTGAGGGTTGCCTCTGGACCGACGGACAAGTGTGTCAGGCGAACCCCTTTATAAATATTTCCTCAACTTTGCTGGAAATGGCTCCTCCGTAAAACTATGGCAGTATGGCTCCGTTCGTACACAAATAAGTGCCATCAACAATGGCTGCAGAAAGTTCAAAAACTGAGCCGTGTGCGTATTGCGGATGCCGGCACAACCGCTGGTGGAGCGAGAGTGGTGAACATCGAACTTGGGCTACGGCCGTCTACAGACAATGTGCTTGTGCTTTGGAATCTGCCCTTAGGCTGGGAATTAAGGGCATGTCATCGTTGAAATATTTATTTTTATTACCAGTCCTATTAGGCATAAGACGTTTCACACAAGCTGTTGAAGTGCGGTTGAGTACGAGGATGTGTGTGCGAACGTCCTCGAGAAGGGCTTACTAAACTGAATTGGTTGGTATCAAGTAATTTCAAATCGAAATCAAACGGTCTGGATGGGGTACATTGGGTAAAGTACTTTATGGACACTTTGGGGCCGACTTACTGTTTATAAGCTGTGTTCCCGGGTAGAGTCTGACGTTAAGAGTTGCTGGTGTCACATTACGATTTAAAGTAGTCCCTTTCATTTTTTGCTTACCAGACTTGTACCCGAGAACAAATTACGTCAACAAAACGTCATTAAATGAAATTGCTGTCATGACAGAATAGTGATGTCACCCAACTGTTGTTGGCCACAAAGGAATGATATTTATGAATTTATGAGTCCGAGTGTGTTGTAGCCTTAAAATGTGTGGAGGACTGGTTGATATATCAAACATGACATAAATCGGAACGTACATTCAGATTAAAGATTCTCGTGGATTTTCAATATTTCTCGAGATAAGATATTGCCGCAAGCTACTGTGCCAATAACCAGACAATTGCCAACGATGTAGAGATTTATTGAAATGCTGGTTTATGCCCCATTCATCAGAGTAGTTTGCAGTGAAATGATTGATTGGACAAGCTGTCAGCCGTGCCTGACATCCCCATGAAAAAATAGTGTCATGAATGTCATAAAAATAACGTCGATTTTTCCTGGGAATAGTATACTTTCCGAATGAGTTACAACAGCAGTAAGCTGAAGCTTCAGCTTACACAGAAATGGAACTCTAGTGACAATTGTTTGGCGCGCATTCAGATTGGCTTACTTTCACGGCTTGTTAAGATATCTAAAACCATGTGTATTTATGCTAGCTTACGCTGAGCTTATGCGCGTCGGTACACCTACCGGAACGTACAGCCGATCAGCTTTTCACTTTATGAATGGTACTCGAGAATGCTTGGGTGTATGCCAAAACGATCTACAGCTGATTTGAAGATTTGGAAAAGGTGTACGACCGAGTTCCTCACGGTAGGTTGAAATGTATGGGCTTGATGGGCCTCTTTTGAGAGCCATTCAGTCTCTACACCCTTAGTGGTGATAAATCAACACCTTTTACCGTGGGCGTTGGACTTCGTCTAGTCACCTCTTGTTTTCGTTGTTTATATGAACTGGATGTTGCAGCGCAGCTTAGGCGTGGAGTGCTTCACTTTGGGAGAGTTGAGGTTAAGTCATCTTCATTTCGCAGTTGACTTAGTTATACTCACATCCTCTCAGACGGAACTTTAACGCCAGCTAGATAAGTTTTGTAGCCATATGTGCTGATGTTGGAATAAAGCTTAATGTGGACAAATCAGAACTCATAGTTATTTCCAGATCGCTTTCTGAATGCATTCTGTGGAGTCCAATTAAAGCCTGTGCAGAGGCTTAAGTGTCGTGGGACTTTTCACTAGTGATCGGAGGAGTAATGGTGAGCCTTTCTGTAGGATTGGTCAAGTTGGGTCAATCTTGAAATAGCTTAGCAGATCTATAACCAGGAAGGCTTTGGGTAATGACCGAAAAAATATGATCCCGAATACAAATTCTCAAAGAGAGATACACTCATGCTCATACACTAAAACCACATATGCGATAATGAAGTACCTGGTTTCTCACATCTACTGCCGCCGTTCCGCTTTATTCTCTTTGCTGGGTTATTATAGGTTATTCTGTCCACTGTTCGACATATCGAAAAACTATTTTCCTGCTCTTAAGCAGTTTTAACATATTTCAGGTTCATTCATTGCAACAGTAGCAATTGCTACGGCAAGTACATCCATATCGCATATGTAGCTTAATTGAGCGTATGTTCGTGATGTACTGAGATACGCTCGCCTTGATAGGGTAAGGAGCACTGCAATGTGCGAGGAACTCAAACTTGAGCAGCTGCTTCTTCCAAAGGACTCTGCTTCGATGGTTTGGGTACGTGACACGGATGTCTCCATCGGAACGACTTCCAAGGCTTGCCTTGAATATCCATATATCATCCATCAGGCAGGATGGTCCCACTTACCAGACCCAGGACGAGGTGACTGGGCGAATTCCATAAAATCGCCTAGTTGCTATTTGGTGTACCTCCTGATGGCGATGGCGGAGGATCGAGTGGCATGGAAATCTTCCGTAAGTGATTTATCCCCGTGACCTCTTTAGTGGATCATGCTGGTCACCAGAGATAATGGATGATAGAGATATCCAACTTCGGCCATTTTTACCCCGAGCCCACAACGAAGATATAGTGGTAATCCCTTGTATTTCACTTATACATTTACAACGCTCGTCAATTCACCACAATATGGCGGCCGATTCGTGAATTTTGTGGGAAAAAGCGGCAGATTCATGAATTTAGTGGGAATCCATGTACTTTCCATGTAACGTACATGGGTATGTTGTTCGGGGGGTGTTCAAAAGTTGACTAGTATTTTTAAGGGAATTTTCTTATATTGTTATATGGACTTTCGTGAATAACAATGTATTGCAATGTGCATTTAACTGGAACTATTTGACCTAAAATACCTGAAATACCATACCTGACAAATTAACTCAAAAAATGAAGCCTGCTTTATACTATTAAATCATGAATTCTGAAAAACTTATGAATTCAATTTGAGCAATTTTATAAGAACAATGGCAATATATTGCAACTTTTACTTATGCTAAAAAATGGTTGTCAAAACATCTTATTTGTGATTCACGCTTCAATAATATTTTTATTATTGGTTAACTGAAAGTGTGAATGTATTATTAATTTTTATTCATATGAAAAACTTCACACTATGTTGTGCATTCATTAATTATGTCCAAGTATTTCTGATTGTAAATTGCTCAAAGTTTTAATGAATGACGTTTACCCCTCCATACTGTGTTGAAAATTGAACACCGAAATTTGCAAAAACGTTCAAATAACGACCGAATTTTCAAATAAGAACTCTGATTCACCCCACTACTAAGGTGGGGAAGGGTATCAGCTGTCTCCACAGCTGTTCTCAAGAGCTCACACGTATTCACAGACAGGGGACAAAAAGCGTACAAAAAACGCTGTCAGATGAAATCAAGGGGCAAGGGAGGTAGAAGTTGGATATCTCTATTATAGGTTATCTCTGCTGATCACTGAGATGAGATCCGATGATATGAGCAATATCATTTATTTCACACTATTAATAACTGTAACATGTATCTACATAGACTGAGGTGTACCTAGAAACGACATCGCCATTTTTACTTGACCGGTGAAAAACCGATCTTTATTCCGAAGACCATTCCGGCAACAGGGTTGTTGTACACGGTTATATAAAAGTCACCACCACAACTCATATGGAATAAATGGAATTATGTACATAAGTGGCAGCGGGGAAATTCCATAGCCAGATGACGGCAGTATGTTCTTGATAGTAAACTGGGACTTATAAATATCGGGAAGGCGGCGGAAGTAGCACAGTTCAGTTTGGGAATTTTTAAGTATAGCGTCTTCAAAGAGTTTATGGAATCAACCTGAAGGACAGCAAAAATGTTTGTAGTAAAGTAATAACGGTATTTAAAGTGTGTGTGTTGTAATTAAATTACTGCAAAGTGTAAGAGAACTTTTGTGTTTCATTCGTCACGTCCAACCTTTTTTTTTGTTGTGGATAATGTGATTAATGTTTTTAACAATACGTTTAGGCATCCACAGTCAGAGTGTAGGAGTCCCGCTTATAAAAAAGTATGTTTTCCTCTAGCACATCGAATTGCCAAACAAATATGTCTCCAATTATAGAAGTCATCAAACGACATTTTCAGTTAAAACATTCGACTAATATTACCACGAGCATTTTGGCCACAATATGTTTGCAGTAACTGACCAAAATCGAGGACATATCGATGAGAATATTAAGAAATTATTAAAAGCAATCCATTCTGCTCGCGATATCGTATGTTTAAGTGTTTACCATATCCCTCGGCTCTCATTTCAATACAATTATTCCAGCTTCTATTATAACTAATTATTCTATGGGCGCAACAGCCTGTGTTGTTAAACGAAGTTTTAGAAGCTTTCTAGACAGAGAGACCCTGTCAAAATTATTTCGGGATTATTTACCGGGAATTGAAGCCTGTCATCGTAGCTCAAGTGCGTAGGAGGTGATGCACTTACCCACAACGCCACGGCCACCACGGCTTCTAAACGCTGATTAATTACTCGCGAGTTATTGTTAATGTGTCTAGCAAGGGAGGTGGAACGTTCTGGAAAGGGGTAGACTTGGGAATTGCATCTTCTTGAGATTTTACGAGTGCTCTTTTGTGCTCTTGTCCTGTTGTCTTCAAATTGCTTTATTATCGCGTTTGGTGTTGGGAATTGGAAGCCTGCTATAGATATGGTGTGAAAGAGATACACACGTATGTACATATGCGTACAAATTTAGAAACGTATCCGAAATTGAAACTGGGACCAACGAATTGAATTCGTGAAGTTACAGGGCAGTAACTCTTGCCAACCGCTGTTTCTATGGGCTCCAGAGGCAATTGAGTAGAAGAGCCATCTCTCGAAGGACCGAACTGACTTTATATAAGATCTTTATCATCAATAGCGGATGAGGAAGTTCTTGGTCTCTTCGAGAGAAAAGTCCTGCGTGCAATCTTTAGTCCTGTTTGCGTTGACGGTTTTTGGAAGAGAAAATTCAACCACGAACTATACGGAGTGTACAGGACATGAGCCTAGTCAAGCGTCTATGGATACAACTCCTAAAATGGCTAGGAAATGTTGAGCGTATGGACAACTCAGCTCCGGCCGGAAGAATCTTCGGCTCCGAACCCGTGGGACAACGCAATAGAGAACGCTCTCGCGTAAGCTGGCCCAACCTGCTTCCAGGATGCCCGTCAACGATGGATGACATCTGTCGTTCTTCCAAATTTTGTCTTCCCGATACGTAAGTGTTAGTTAAGAATATTTTCTATATTCGATTAAATAAATAAAACATTGATAAGCGATAAACAACATTCTCCATATGAATGTACCAATTCGTTGCGCATCAGAGGCTCTTGAGGGATTTTATCAGAGGACATACGCCTCGTCATTGCATTCAGTTTGAATTAACATCCACCCACGGAGTTGACCAACGAGGTAGTGCATTTCAGAAGAGGCAAAACTACACATTTTTGTGCGTCGACCATGCACTCGAGACATTAATGCCACCAAAGATATTAAAATGCACATCCAATATTGTCCATCACCACTGTGTGCCCAGAGGATTTCGACCAAAAAGTCATTTGCGGCGTATGCCCTCTTCGGATGATCGAATGGAATGTGATTTAACGAGCGAATCACAGATTGCACCGAGCTGCTGGGTGACAGGTTAACCTCGTTGCATGGGAACATCATTAGGTCAATGGTTATTTCATTTGTCCCCCTGACAGTGGGGATGTGCAACATTGACGTCTTTAATGGGTAATTGAACATACAATCTAACGCTCACCGGCTGTCAGTCTGTTTGTCTGCTTTTCACTTGAATTGAATTCGATTTCATGTGTCAGACCGGTGGAAGAACATCTTCGTTTCGGGATCGTTGAAACATTACCTTGTTGAGGCATTTCGATGGCGAGCAGTATCATGTCCCACACCAATCGACTCTCGTTGGGACATCGAAACGATTCCCCGACAAGGATGTGCCCCAACACTGAATTCAATAGCAATTTCGCTTGCACGTAGCTGCATGCATCCGATGAGCTAGGGTAGATGTGGAAAAGTAGTTTCGGGGCGTGAACGAATGACGGGCGAATGGCAGCACTTCTCCGGGAATATGTTGCGCTCGATTTCGAGTCACAAGGTCAATTGGATTACCTGATTATCTCTCTGTCGCAGACCTGTCATGACTTTCGTCGACTGGGGATGATGCCGTGTACCATGCAATTTATTTAAGAATCCAAAAGGATAGAGTGCTATCTGCGCTGGAATCATTGGGACATGGAGACCGCTGAGATGTGCAAACGTCTGACTGGTGGATGGTGCAGCAAAACACAATTGGAATCTACTCTGAAGCGGGGTATTCTTTTCAAGGCCAATCATGATGAGAAATTTTATGAATGCTACGTACTATACTCCACACGTACTCAGTGAAAACTAAAGTTGCCGCTCACGGTGTATCGCCAAAGCATTATTTTGTAATGAGGGTACACGGAGGACGAAGGAGTGAGAACGAAGCGAGATGAGTTCCATGTTGTGTATGAAACACATGAATGAGTGTCGGGGCTTAAGAAATAGCAGAGACTTTATTAAGATATTTTTTGTGATGTCCTGTAGGCACACAATAATTCAGTGTAGCCATAGTGTAATATTGTATTAAAAATAAGTAGATTATTTTCGCACGAAATTGTCCGATTTGGGTCAAATATGCGCCGCTTTATTGGATATCCCTCTCGTAACAGCCCTCATCGCTTTCAACGAAACTTGTCTGGTCTTGTTTAATAAGCCCCTCTTGAGGAGAACGTTTCACCAACAAAATCGTTCACCATGGACAGGAATGGGTGGCAATCACTTGGCGCTAGATCCGGCTTCACGGTGGGTGCATAAGGGCCTCCCAACAAAGCTCGAGGAGCTTCTGGTGTTGCCCTGATGAAAAACAAATGCTCTCCTATAAGTCTAATTTGGCCGCTTCTTCTTCAATTATTGACAGTACAGGTTCAGGGAGATGAGTCCTTGCCATCCATTCCGCCAAACACACAGCAAGACCTCCCTGGCCATCAATCATGCCTTCGCCTCTGATTGCGCCGAGTCACTATGATTCGACCACAACCACTTTCACTTGACGCTGTCGTAAATGATCCACTTTTCGTTAACAGTTATCATCCGCTTCAAATATTGTTGTCCCGATTCAGCAGTGATTCGCAGATGGAAATTCAGAGAATTAGGTATTTGGTGTTAACTCGTGTGGTATCCATACATCGATCTTCTTTTTGTATCCGGCCGTGTTCAAATGTCTCCAAACGGTTTTACTTGACGGTCAATCGTGCTTACTTTGTCAGAATTGATCCCTGATTTTATCGACTTATTCAACAACTGACATTCTAAAGCGTGGTGTCGACCATATATTACAGTCACACTATCAGACCATAAAGATTATTCTCATTTTCAGCCGTCTGGCTTGCGTTTTCGCCTTTATCGAAGAAAAATTTGTAAAATGTGGCGTATTTCCTCTTTGCTGGTGTATTTCTATGATGCGCTTTCAAACAAATATACATCAATCATCTCTATCTACAAATCACAAAACTGTCCCCAAATGTTTTTTCTTGTAGGAACATAGAATGTCTACAACGCGAGATATGGTGTACTAAAGCCAACTGTTGGAAAAATGGATTTTCTTTTTACTCCGTCTAATATTATGTGACGTTGTTGGCAAAACGCAGTATATGCTGTCATCGAGAAGAGCGCACAACATCGTCGACTTGGCCAGAACGTCTTCCTAGGCAGCTATAATGTCGAGGTAGTGACAGACTTAGCCTCCCTCGGCTCCCAAGGAAGCACTACGAACAACATTAATACCTAGATGAAACGCACTATAACTCTTCCCAATCGCTCTTTCTTTGGTCCCAAGAGGCAGTTGAGTAGCATGATCATCCCTGTCCGGCTCTATGGCGCAGAGGCCTGGGCAATCTCAAAAGCAGATGAAGAATCTTCGAAAGAAAAGATCTGCGTTCAATCTTAGGTCATGTTTGGGTTGATGGTTTTTGGAAAAGAAGGTTCAACCATGAACTGCATTTAAGTAAAGCAATAAGTTAAGTTAAGAACTTGTTATTTTACACTGATTTTTCGACCTACGACCTCGTGCGGGAGGGTGCCTGATCAGCCGTGGAGAAAGGCCGTGGTCTTGTTGTTGGTTAAATTTGTATATACCTCCCGCACGATTCACCACCTTTTGAACAGCGACAATAAGATGGTAGTCCGCTTTTTAGTTTTCTTCACAATTTTATTTAATTATACTTATACTACTAACTTATACAAGTTTTGCTTAAACTAACATCAAATTAAAAAAGAAGGTAAAAGAAAGGAAAGAGAAAAAAAATAACTTAACCAAAATGCAAAAATCCAAAAAAAAACTAATGATTGTTTTTTTCGGGATTCGAACTCTGTTCCCACCGATCTGGAACAAAAATTGCGCGAGCACGCTTACCGCCAACACCTGGAATGATCGTGGATCTATTTTTCTTCTACTGCGCACGATTTAGCATTACCGATCGTTTCGATTTTCTCCGAACAAAGCACACCCGGTTTAACCATATACGAGGATCGATAACCTGGTCTTAGATTGATGTTACCTCAGGTCTATTAATTTAGGTACTAATCCGCGATCTCATGCAGGGCTCATGCACCACTTGTCGGGTGTGTCGTGTTTCTGATACTCCTCCCTCTGTAATGTTACACTGTTGTGTTAATGACCGGGGGCGGGGGAGGGGGGGGGGGGGGTTGCCTCGTCAACGCAACAGTAATAGCTGGGAAGGAAAAGCCTCGAATCACTGTAAGCCAAATACAAACCCAAAAATAAATACACTCTTTAGCCAGCGGACGAGAAATCCTCCCTACCTTTCTTTACTCGTTCTACTCCTTAGATGTGATCACTGTCAAACTTCAGTTTCGATATCGATACACCACGTTAGATCCACGAAGTCAGAATGCGACTGAAGCGGATGGGTCCAGCTGCCTCTGCAACGGCTGTACTTTGGAGAGTTGCGGGTCTCCACAACATCATGCCATCTGCAGAGCCGCTAATTCCCAATTTATCTCTTCAGCCACTTCAAGGTCATGGAACCATAATTGGAGGACATTGGAACAAACGAAAAAAAAGAAGCACAACCTGACAGGATTCGAACCTGAGTTCCAACGATCCGAGCTAGCGCTGAAAGCACAGACCTACGAACACCACTAGCGTGACGAACCAAAAAGAGTGACATAATGTTACGTCACACACTACACCCCAAACACAATTAAGTAAATTGTATTCTGAAACTGGGCGAAAACCTTTATAGCCTTTAGGCCTAACAAGTTGCTTAGTAACCATTAAACAGTTCACCGTCAGTAATCTTTATTTTGAGTTCACATACTTGACCACGGCTTCAATCTAAGGTCATCGGTCAAAAGTTTTATTATTATTTTTTATAAAAAAAAAAAAAAAACAAAATTCTGGCTTACAAATTCTGTTCAGTACATTTATTCAAGTATTGCCGTTGTTTTTTTAAATAATTTGTTCCCATTTAAGTAATTTTTGTTTTAAATTGCCCCTTATTCCTAAACGGGGCGAGATGGACCCTCCTACCATAGTAGAAAAATACTAGTTTTGAACCCCTCTACAAAATACCGTTATAAATTCTTGGCGCCAATATTTCAATAAACCGACTCACTCGCCTGCTCGACTGAATCTAAGGTGCAAATATGATATTGTAGGATAGGCGAGCGAGTCAAATGAAACTACTTGAGAGGAGATGTGCTACTTACGACAGTTTATTGAGAAGGAAGAAAATTGACATGACGGGTTATATTTATACTTTCATATGAAGCGGTACGCTTATGTAAAAGAAATGAGATAGTGTGAGCATCATACGATATGACAATAGTTTCTTACTTTCGGTTAATATTTACTTCTGACAATCTTAAGTATGTGTTATACGAGAACACTTACAGTGCCTACAATATTCCTATGATCTAGCTATAGACCTATTTACAAATAGGTGTCTATCAGTCACAGCAGTACCGGGCTCATGTTGCCCCGACTGCAGCCAGCGTTCCGTAATAAGTGATAAGGTACTTGTGATGTGTAAGGTCAACCGCTTGACCCACATCGTATTGGATTTGTCGGTGGTTTCTATTGGAGTAATTCTGTTTCTATAGTTGATTAACTTTCATATTTACTCAGATCGTTAGACGACTGGATGGCGCAGTTGGTAGTGTGGTTAACGAGGTCCCCGGTTCGCATCCCAGTGAAAGCAAAGTCAATATGCTTTTCAATATGTTTTTTTCTAATATGGGCCAGTCACCATTTGACGTTGGGATCAAATTTCCGGCACTATCACTGGAGAGGTCAATCTGTGGTAATAGTCTGACTATGGGTATCACAATGGACCAATATGGTCTAAGTGTGCTGGTGAGTACACTAGCGGCCCCCCTAACTAACCTAACCTACATAGATCGTTCCAGATGGAGAGGCTCGTTGGCTGAGCCCCAGGTTCATCCGGACTGTACCGCCATAAAAATAATTATGTGATTTGTTAAATCTTTGCTTTTTAGGTTAAAATTAAAAAAAAATAAAACTAAATAAAAATATTCTCCAAGAAGTGACTTGTCAGAGACGTGGCAAGAAGTGTATGCCATAAAAGGACCACGTCATGTAGTAAAACACTACAAACCAAATTTCGGGAAATTAAAAAAAGGGAAGAGCATCAACATTACGAAAGCTGTTTGGTCTCACAAACGTCAGACTAGTTGGTTGACTTGCACACAAGCAGTGTTATGATGAAGTCTCGCAGAAAAGATTGTTTTTTTTTTATTCAAACGCTCGTGCACGTGCCAGCCAAACCTGCATACTGATGTATTGTTCAAGACCAAAGTGAACACCGTTGCATGCAATATCCTTAGAAATTATCTTTGCAATGCCATCCACGAGAGGGGTGATGTTTTTCCATCTCTTATTACAATGTTGGCGCGTTATAAAGCTTATTAAAATTCCAGATGCGACGATCCCGTTAGCCCGAAGGACTTGAGCAATTCTCGGTAGATATCTCATAATTTATTTAAATAAAACGAGTAAGCCAGGCAGTCATGTTAATTATTCTAATTGAATTTTGCTTCGTTTCGTTGGGACGCGATGACGACTGCTGGATCCACAAAGAGGGTGTACATCTGACACGTTCGTACACACAAGCGAACTTACATGAGTGCAAATGAATACGTCAGCCGGTGTTGTTGAATTTAAGAGTTCAACTTCAGCGAAGGACTAAAGCTTTGGATTGTTTTTAAATGTGTTGTCTTGTCACTCACTGCGTGCATGAATATATATACAAGTACAAATGCATGCACGCGCACAACTCACTTATAAAGTGGCTGACAAGGCTAAGGTGGTTGCTCGACAAGTGGCATGACATTCCCGTGGTAAATTTATACCATATTTATGAACATGACTTCGATGGAAGAGGCGATGTGTGAATAAATTATAACTTAATTAGGACGGGTGCAACTTTTGGAACTTATGCAGTCGAATATCAAACTGAGGAGAGTTATTTTTATTTTGTTTTCATTTTTGTCTCTCTTGCCTGAGGGGCTAAGAACTGTGGCGACTGTGAGAGAGACGTTTTAATTTCTTCAATGACTTTAATATGGAACGAATTTTCACTGATTTGCTTCACTGTATTTCATAGCATGTGTGGTTCGGAACACCACCTGCAGAGCCGGGGTGCTGCAGTTTTACACTGGGCGGTCGTTTCTTTCACAGACACGGTAAAACCATTCGGGGCGTGTAGTATACTTCCTGTAAAACCTTTTCTCACCAGACCATATGCAAAAGTATTTGAAGAAGAATTGCTTGCCAATGTTAACTTGAAACGCATTTGACCGTGCGTAGGGACATGATGCTTAGGGGCGATGGCAAATAACAAAATGTCAAAAAAAAACCTTACTAGCTGTCATAGGGTTTTATTACTTTACCTTACTAACGACAAGAAAAACAGTGCAATAGAACAACATTAGACAAAAATGTATGCTAGTAAGAACTTAAAAATGAATGCGGGAGTACCTCAAAAATAATTTATTCAGTTAAAAAAAGTCTTCAATGTGGAAAAATAATTTGCTTAGTAAATTTTTGCTACAGTTAAATATTCAAGATAGATTCTAAAAATGCGTACGGATCCGTCATCCAAATGGATCTTTCACAGTTTTGGGCTGTCCTTTGATCTTGTCGTGTAACAGTCTTCTCTTGCGAGCCAAGACAAAAGGTTGTAAATTCAGGTATCAAACCTGGTACCATCTGTGTAAGAGTCGATTCACCAACACACAACGCCACGATGCACAACTTCTCCGTAAAATTTATTTTCTATCGCATGACTTTCTCAGAGTGGACCCTTGATGAGGATGTGCAATTCTTCAATCCTTGCCAAGTAAGTAATTAGTTAACATGGATCAGAGTTGCTGCTTGAAGTTGTTGCACTTGCCCAGGATTAAGTTTATTTGTAAATTGATGTATTAACTTTATTCCCAACAATTTGCCTTAAGTATCGCAGAAAGAAAGCGTCTGAAAATCGCGGCCAATAAGCCACAGTTTCCTTCGATAAAAGTACGTATTTCAGTTGCCCAAGCCACTATTACACACAACACAACCCATTCGTGAGCCAGCGAATATCAAATGATAATTAATTTGATTCTGAGAAAGCACCTGAAACAGTGTTTGTGTTCAAATTATCCGATTAGCACTTTCCAAGTGGCCTTTGATCTCGACCGCATCGCCGCTGATACACAATGTACTTAGTTGCACGGGCGGCTGAAATCTCATTAATTGATTCGAGTTGTCGTTGGATGTGTGAGCTAGCGATTTCACTCGACACCGACGTCTAAGTGAATACCTTTGCAAAGTGATATTCAATGTGGAGATGTCAGACCCTCTGAATTCATATACTAGAGAATACAATCTATGTATATAGTTTGGTTGGGTATGGACTGGGCTTAGGTTAGGTTTGGGTGATTGCCACCACTGTAGCAGTTGTGGTCCACTTAGATCCTGGTTTGATCTTAGACTAGACTGGGCTTAGAAGGCAATACTAAGATAGATAGATAGATAGAAAGATATTTAATCAGATTCTTTTAAAATTTACATGGTCTGAGTTACCGCACATTATCTTACACAGAGATTTGATACATAATTGCATCTTTCTACTGAATTTGTGATTGTATTTGTTTCAAAACATATAATAAATGTACAAATTAACATTTGAGGAAAAAATAGATTGATAAAAAAACCTCATTTAAGTTAGTAAATAAAAAATGTATATTTATGAATTTAAATATGGCAGGAAATAAATATATTCGCAGTAAGTGTAAGAATTTAATAAATAAGTACACAGATAAATGTATAAATGAGTAAAATAAATAAATAAATAAATAAATAAATAAATAAATAAATAAATAAATAAATAAATAAATAAATAAATAAATAAATAAATAAATAAATAAATAAATAAATAAATAAATAAATAAATAAATAAATAAATAAATAAATAAATAAATAAATAAATAAATAAATAAATAAATAAATAAATAAATAAATAAATAAATAAATAAATAAATAAATAAATAAATAAATAAATAAATAAATAAATAAATAAATAAATAAATAAATAAATAAATAAATAAATAAATAAATAAATAAATAAAAAAATAAATAAATAAATAAATAAATAAATAAATAAATAAATAAATAAATAAATAAATAAATAAATAAATAAATAAATAAATAAATAAATAAATAAATAAATAAATAAATAAATAAATAAATAAATAAATAAATAAATAAATAAATAAATAAATAAATAAATAAATAAATAAATAAATAAATAAATAAATAAATAAATAAATAAATAAATAAATAAATAAATAAATAAATAAATAAATAAATAATTAAATAAATAAATAATAATATAATATGGGTGGCGCTACAGTCCGAGGCGGACCTGGGCCTAACTTCTCAGCAACCACTCGTGTTGCGTAGGAGTCGACGCACTAACCTCTGCGTAGGAGTCGACGCACTAACCCACTACGCCACGGTGACCCAAATAAATAAATAATAAACAATAAATAAATAAACAAAAATGTACCTATATGTACCTATGCGAACAAATAAATAAATACAATGGAGTGTTTATTAGCAACGTTTCTTGATATTGCTTGGATGTATTGCAGAGCTATGTCTAAGAAAATAAATTTCTTATGAAAGGGTTTTCGGAGCAGTTGCAGCGACCTTTAAAATTTTCGTTTAGTGTGTTTATTCTATCAGAGATCAATTCAACATTCGCTCTTCTATGCAAGGATCTTGTTGAGTAATGGCACGGGAGATTTAGCCTCATTTTTAACAGTTTATTTTGTGCAGTTTGTCACTTTGCTATGTGACATTTCGCGCAGTTACCCCAGACTAGACACCCATACAAAATTATTGCTTGAAATATGACTTTATAAATTATTGCTTTGTTTTCTAGTGATAATAGAGATTCTCTGTTTATGAGTGGATATAGTAGTCTTGTACTTATATTAATTTTGTTTAACGTTTCTTTTGTGTGTTGGTTAAATAATAGTTTGGAATCCAGATGGATTCCCAAATACTTTACGCGGGAGCTCCACCCGATTGACACATTATCCACCCGCAAGGGGTTGGAGGGAATATAGCAAGCTTTCCTTATTCTTGTGAAAAAGATGGCTTGAATTTTTTCCTTATTCAACTTAATTTTCCACTTAGCAAGGTAGATACTCAGAATTTCCAGCCCATAGGAAAGATTCATCTAAAGAGCGAGAGAAAATTTATGGGATGTAAATACAGCTGTGTCATCCGCGTAAGTAGCAATTTCGCAAAACGGGAGATTGGGAATATCCGAAGTAAATACAGAGTACAAGACAGGACTAAGAACAGAACCCTGAGGAACACCAGCACGGTAGTATTTGATTTCCAAAATCACATTATTAACGGATACACTAAATGAACGATTACTAAGGAAACTTTGGACTAATTTACAGAGATAATATGGGAAATTAAGGCGAATCATTTTAAATACAAGACCATCATGCCACACAGAGTCGAAGGTTTTTTCTATGTCCAGCAGAACCATGCCTGTAGACTTGCTATGAGCTCGTTGTTCTTTGACATATTTAACAATTCGTAAGATTTGGTGGGAATTGGCAATACTAGGATTGGTTGCGGGAAAGGAGAATACTTTGCGACTGCAAAGTATGTGTGTGTTATGAATTCTGTTTCAATTGACACGTATGTAGGCCAAAGTGAAGTGGCGTTTCTGTTCCTCGACTAATAATCTCCTTGTATAACTGTTGCAGAAGCTAGGCCCAGGTACAACTTAAGCCACAGCGTCAACCATGTTATTGTAATGTATTGTTATTGTGTATATGTTGGCAGATCGGTGACAAGCGGATTGATTCATTGAGAATCGTTTCCAGATGCACCTTAGTTAGGCATCAGTGTACTCTAATGTTACACGGATTTGAGCTAGAAAGAGTATAACTTAGAGCGAAGTTTTTGTATGGGAAATTTAGGGAAATGTGTGTAAAATATGGCGAGAAAGTTTGACTTGGAGAGAGTTTCGACTTAGGAAGAGTTCGACTTAGGGAGAGTTCGACTTAGGGAGAGTTCGACTTAGGGAGAGTCCACTGTAACTGGTTGTCTTAGAACAACTCCGACGTGGCAGCACGAGGCCATAACTGGTAACTGGTTGCCTTAGTACAACACCCACATGACAGCACGAAGCTGTTCTATTGTTCCATCTCCTTGGCCCATTATGCAGCAACGGTGCTGAGGTTTGATCTCGGCTCTGAGGTTCAGGAGGCAGGCTTTTGAACGTCCAAGCCATACGCTCATGCTCCATATTTAAATGTTGGACAGCAGAGCGGTATGTCAATCAAACAGACTATTTTGCATCAACACTAACTTGCCTGGTAACCTTCCATCTGCGTTTCCCAGATCGGAACAATGGGAAGAGCAACTGGTAGCAACATAAGCAATAAAGGCATATCTATTTTCACTAACAGACAAGCGGCAATAAAAGAAGCCATAGCATCGGACATCTTGATATCAAAACTTGTCAGGTTATGCAGACAAAGAGTCAGCGAGATATCCTTGGTGAACACGGAGACCCTAAGTTGGCAGGGTATACTGATATCCAAGCAAAAGAAAAGCGTACAGTCTCGCGAAAAATGGATCTGAGCTTGGAGAATCTCGGGTAACCTCCTGAACATAACACACAACAAATTTGCTGGAGCTGCTGAGATAAGACAAAATGAGATTCTATCCAACATCTACTCCGCGAATGCCCAGCCTTAGCATGGAAAAGAAAACAGAGCGGGAAGACCTCGCTTTGCAGAGCGGGAGGACTTCTGCTGTATAAAATTGAAAAACCTTCTAATATTTTCGAAGAGAGGAGCATGGTTGTAGCATAAAAGAATATCTCATGGTAGTAGAGTATTATCCATCAAGAGCACAATGGCCCCAGCATCTTGGTCTAAGTGAGCCACGACCGCAAGGTCTCTTGAAAGGCAAATAGAGAGAGCCGAGTACCCTATGTTTCCGCTCTATGTTTCCGAGTATCTGCAGTCGACGGATTTTTTCCTTGCCGTAGAATTACTTTTGGACCCCTTCGCTTTTGGTTACCGTCCAGATTTCGACTCCATATAGGACTACAAAATAAAAGTTTATTCACTGATTTTTGAAACCAAGGTAACATGTTATATAATGTAGTATAATAACCTTGACCATCCCTGTCCTGCTCTATGACGCGGAAACTTGGACAATAACAAGAGTGGACGAAGAAGCCCCTGGTCTTTTCGAGAGAAAATTTCTGCTTTCAATCGTTACTTCTATTTACGTTGATAGTTCTTGAAGACGATCCAACCAAGAACTGTTCAGCAACATGAGTCTAGCCAGGCGTCTACGGATTCAACGCCAAAGATGGCAAGACCATGAAGAGCGTATGGACAACACTGCTACGGCTTTCAGTTGATTTTTCATTATTATCGCGAATCGTGTTTCTGTTCCCCCTAAAGTGTGTGTTTTTTTTATAATTTGCGCGTGCTCAAGGGATTGCTAATACCCTTATGTGTCCGGGGTTAAGACACAACACCGGCCGAAGGTATAGAGAGAGAAAGGGAGAGGAGGTACCTGTGCACATTGGTCTTAAATATCTGCGGGTTGTAGTCTGTGGGAAATATTAGGCTGGGAAGAGCATTCCATATTCGTGCAGTGCGGCTGAAGAACGAGTCTCTGAATTTAACTGTGCGTCCGAAAGTAGGCTTAAGGGTATACTGATGGACATTCCTGGCGAGACAGGTCTTGCGGGTGAATTCATGGAGAGGAGGAATGCAGTTGGCTAGATCACTTGAGCATCGTTTGTTGAAATAACGATAAAACACGGACAAAGAAGAGACGGTACGTCGATGTTCGAGCGAGTCTAATGACTCTGCGATATTATTGTCTCCTATAAGTTTTATCGCTCGCTTTTGGATTCTATTAGTCCGCTCCAAAAGTGTGTAGTTATTTAAGGAAGCATACCATTTTATGAAGGCTCTCAAAAATCTAAACACTTAGGTCTCATAAAAGTTCAAGATCAACACCCCCTCTTGCTAAAGGCTACAAAATCTAACGTTCACATTCGGAGTACACCTGACCACTTTATGTAAGGTGTACACAGTCTCCTCACAATGTTCACCCATCAACTATTCTGTTCCTGTTCATGTCTTTTCCCGGATTAAGCATACCACATGTCTTCGTGCTACCCACAATATATGTAACAACTCGTACGTATCTCGTCGCTTACAGCATTTGGCAAACATTCACATTCACACATGTGTTCACCTAAATTTTAAGCTTTAATAAGCGGATTGTTATTTCAACCCTGGGTTCCCGGATATAAATTGCATAGAACCCTAAACGAATTTGGCAAATGTCGGCGCGTTGAGTGTCTGAGATGCTTTTGCATAGAACACGTACCGAACAGAGCATGCTTTCATTAATTAAATTCCACGCGAAATATCCGTCCTCAACCACCATGTGGGTAGAGGACAGAAAGTCAGCCAGCTTCCCTCGTCCTCGATCCTCATCGACCCACATAGACTATCAGCCTGACCTTAAATAGCGTGTAAGCATGGAACGTATCCTAATTCTAAACTGTGCACATCAAATAATCTCCATTTAAGAGCAGATAGCGCACATTCACCTTCGTCCGGGTGTGCCGGGCGTTGAAACAAAAAAGGTGACTCCTGGAGAAGGTAACTCCTTTTCTATCGTGTCTCTTTTTAATATCTCGTCAGCCATTCGGGTAGTCTACCTAGTGGATGGCGTCCTGTCGATATAATTTCGGTGGCTGTGCGGGCGGGCACGGGCAAGGGCACTGTGTCTGTGTGCTAATGCCTCTATTAGATGGCAGCTAGTGCGTGCGCATTTCTGTTCGCATGGGTGTTCGGGCGGTAATTTGAAATTCCGGGTCGTTTTGTGCAGCAAAACTTAATTGAAGCACAAAAGGTATCTGCAGCAATTACACAAGACATGGCAATTTAGTGAGTGATGCCTGTTTTCCTGTGCGGGGGCGGCAAGCCGCTGGGTAAACAAATTAAGTATTCGTTGAGAATTTTACGCTCTGCTGTTATGACGCAAAGCATTTAATTTAGGGATCTGCCTTCTAATGGACTTTGGCTTGGCTGACGTGTTCTAATTGAGATATTTGATGGCAGGTTGTACTGTTCAGACCTTGGTGACGGCATGTTAAGACGAACTGGCTTGTTGGCTAGGCAACGCAAAGCAAGACCGAAAATCTACGTCACCCGTATCCACCGCTTCGCCGTCAATCAGTGACATAATGAGGACTCGTGCCTCGGTTTAACAAAGAAATCTGTTCGACCTTCATTTGATCAGGCAATTCGAAAAAATCGATAGACACTCGATTGTCTCCCGTTACAGATTGGCGAACTTTTATTGTTGTAAAATTGATTGCCAAGATAGACGCGAAGGATTTCGTGTGTCATTTGCCTGGTAACTGTCAACCGCACATAACGTGGAACACGTGCCATCCAATCGATAGATACTTAGGATTTATGACTGAATTTTATGTCATTGGACAGTCGGGGTCACGGCCTTAGGAGTTGTGTCTGATATGACGGGAAATAAACGCGATTTGTGTGGAAATGACTGTTGAATTTTGGTGATGAAATCCCACCCACTCCTTGGTAAAAGGAAAGGACAATAACGTGAGACCATCGCGTGTAATTTGTTAAAGTGTAAAGTGAAAAAGTGTGCTGCAGAGCGACTGAGTACTTGCGAAAATATATGTAAGTTCAAATTGAAATCGGACAAAGTTTGTCTTAAATTTCTCACTGATTCCACACAAGATTGTGTGGATACCTCAGGCAAAACGTGAACTACAGCAATAACATCTTAGCGGAGAACAGGCACAGAATCGTCCTTGGAAACCATCAATACACAGGTTAGTTAGAAGAACTGGGGCCAATACTACTGAAGTTATGATCTACAAAGCTTGTATTTCGAAAGTCCTGTTTTGATAAATTAGAAGAAGTCCAAAAAGTCCAAATCTTCAGTGTATAGACCATGGCATAAAGGACGAAAGATAGCTTGGGCTTGATGAGTAGATGGAGTGGGCCCGTGAGTGATGAAAGGTTGTTGTAAGCTTGGGATCGGACCTTCCATGTATCCTCGGTCTAAGAAGAATGTATACAGGTTCGGGCCATGTAAAAGTTTCTTTTTAAAATTTCTGTAAAATGAAAAACATTTAATAAGTTTTTCAATGTACTACGGCTTTATAAGTTAGAACAAACATTCCCATAAATTATGAAATACAACGTCTTTCAAGTGGCTAACTCGCTTAACTTCGCAGTGGCATATTCTGTCACTCCAATTTTCCAAGACCTTGTTGATGGTTTCGGGCTGTAACTCACGGAATGCTTAGATGATTTTAGCCTTAAGTGCCTGAATCGTTTCTGGATTGTTGCCATAGCATCGGTCCTTCACAGTTCCCTCAAAAAAAAGGGCAAACGGGTCAAATCACAGCTCCGGTGTGGCCAGTTGATATCGCCAAGACGGCTTGTTCGCTAATTGAACAAAGGAGAACAAAAAAAATGTTTTTAAAACTTTATGTGAAAATTGTCCATAAATTAAAATTACTGCGAAATGCGAACTGTAGAAATTAAAGCAACTTGTTCCGCGTTACAACTGAAAAATTTTGATGTTCCTTTATTTCATGTTTTGCCTTTTATGTCATTAAGTTCAAACAAATTATGACATTTGTGGGGCGTTGCTGTACTCTTTTACCACTGTTTGTTTTGTGCTTAATGTTTAAGACGGCTGATACCATTATTTGGGAACTTAGTGATCGATTGTGGCATGAGCTGTGTGGCATGGCGCGACATCCTGCATGAACCAGAGGTCGTCCAAATCCAAGTATTCGTAAAAAAACGCTCTGAAACGCCCGCTCGGACTGAAACGTTGTTTCCAATCTCATTTTCTAAGAAAAATGGTCAAAAGATGCTCCCGGCCACATTCTCATCTGTACGACGACGGAGACCATGAGTATTGTCCACTAGCATATCAGTCTCTCGAAATTTTTGCACACACTTGGGTACAGCTGCCGCGGCGCGTGAGTTACATGTCGCTGCACCTTCCACCTTAGCAACAGTGTATCCAAAAACTTGTCATTGTTTACTGTACACAGATATCACGTCTTTTTCTATTCCTTTATTATTCTTGTTTTGCACAAATCATTCGATTGTAGACATTTCACGAAAGCAGTAATTATTTTGATTCTAATAAAAATTGTGTTAATGATTAAACACATCACGTTTCAATTGTGTCCTTCTCTTCTTAAATATAACTCGTGCTTCATTTCGGCCAACATTTCTTTTCATAAAACGCACTTTTGCAGCTACACAATACTCACTTTAGAAATAAGTTTTGACTTCTACCTCTCTTTCAACTGACAACTGTTTTTTATAACACGTTCATAAACGAAATTGACCAATCAGTGGACGGCATTTACGTTATTTCGTGAATAACTGTCAAAAATTCATGAATATCTGTCAAAAAAGTACTCAAATTCGTCGGACTAGGGGGCAATCAGCTGTCAGCTGCAATCAGCTCATTTCGTTCCGCGGAGGTATAATACTGAATTTCTGTCAAGATTTCGAGTGGAAAACAGCTGTCAGTATTAAAATAGCCTATGATTTAAAAAAAGACCACTAGATGGCCAACCCTGTATAGTCCTGTGAATAAGCGATTCAAAGACCCTCGTAGCTGGAGTGCTAGGTGCTCGATGGATCGAGCCAGTGCAATCGACGGAACGTAGCTTTCCGTACTCCATCTACATCTTGGTACAACTCGCGCAGTTCGAGGCTATGTCTTAGGTTAAGTTAGGTAGAGGGGCTGCTAGTGAATTCACCAGCACACTAAGACCATGTTGGTCCATTGTGATACCCACAGTCAGGCTACTACCACAAATTTACCACTCAAGTGACAGTGCCGTTGATTTGATCCCAACGGCAAATGGTGACTTGATCAGATTTGAAAGTCAGATAAAAGCGTATTAATTGTGCTTTCCCTGGGATTCGAACCGGGGACCCCGCTAAGCAGGGGTAGGCACTCAACCAAATGTGCCATCCAGTCGTTGAGGAGATCTTCTGCATTCACTTTCCTGACTTCTCCAGCAGATTGAAGAAATCAAACGACACTGCATTACCTTGGCGAAATCGGGTGGAGATTTCTAACGGCTCGAAGTCCTTGGGCCGAACTGCAGTTTGAATTCCGTATGTGGTAGTGTTCTGCGACTCAAGCGGATCAATTTTCCCGAAATCCCGAATTCGGTTATTGCTTTGAAAAGCTTTTTGCGATGAATACTGTCGAATGCGGTTTTAAAATCGATAAATAAGTGGCGCGTATCGCTTTAAAACTCACCAATCTTCTCAATGAATAGCCTTAGAGTGAATATTTGGTTTTGATAGTACCGGACCGTAAACCACACTGGTACGTACCGATTGGTCAGACGTGAAATGGCCTTAGACCATCACACAGGGAGCAGGGATATACCTCTGTAGTTGTTGCAAGAGGCAGCATCGCCTTTTCCTTGCATGGGACATCTGAAGCCGATATTCCAGACAGCGATTATGCTTTCGTCTTCCCAAATTCTGCACATAATCTGCTCCAAATGCATGCTCCCTACCAAAATATCGAATCTGGCCTTTAAGAGTTCTTATGGTAAGCCAAAAGTATGTATTTGAACAACGAATGAATACTATCACGTTGAAGAGTGAAAACCCAGTGATTTAAGTGTGGCCACAAGCAAATTTGCCTGTAGTCTATGACTCTAACAAAGGTACATCAAGTTGTCTAAGTTGATTTAAACTGTGGAACAGCGAAAAGGGGTATACTTTATGATGACATCAATCAATTTGGGTATCCAAATAGAATGTGATATTGGCCGACGGATTGGAACTTTCACATATTGATGGGATAAAAGAATTTTTCACATGACACGTTCACTTCAAACATTATATTTTTTATTTAATACGTTTTTTAACTACTTATAAAGAACTTTTTCAAAACTTTATGCATTGGATGCGTAGACGACAGGCAGCAGCCTAAACAAATGCTGGTTGAAAGTGCATGGTATTGTTCTTACTGTTGTTCATACTGTAGGCGTATGTGGAGAAAATAATAAAAACAAACACGTGTGTGTGTGGTAATCCGTTTAATGAGCGCTGCTTCTGAGTTGGCAGATCTTTTATGCACTTCTTATGTACAAATTAGTGGAGAGTTCTCAGGTCATTCAACTAAACGAATGATCGAACACACATCTTGATTTGTAGCTAACTAACTGACTTAGTATATGAGTTCAACATGTGCACAAAAGTGCTAATTTCAAAATTCCCTACAATACATTAATTTTCTGTTTAAATTTAAAATCCACACTTAATTAATTTAATTAAAATAAACTAGCTTCGCTCGTCGTCAAAATTCAACGCAAACAACTAACGCAAACAGAAAATTTAAGGCGTTACGTAAAATATTGTAAAATAACCGAATTTTGTACATGTGTTTACCAAGGTTATACCACAGATAAAACAGTTAGACAGGAGTAAAAAATAAAGTCACTTTTTCATTCGAATGTGATTTACTACTACGTCCCAGCCTGATCGAACTCGGTCGATTCTGCATAATGCATGATGTTCTTTCAAAACTTAGTTTGATTAACAAATTGCTTGTTCCTTTTGCTTATTTCCTCTTTGCAGCAAGTGGGAACATATATCTATACACCGGACACTATTTTACCATTTATGCCTATCCCGATCTCTGATTCCCGTTCCTACTTAATACACAATTTGTTGAGTGCGTGCATATATGGCCGAGGGGAATTAACGTGTGTTGGACATTTTTGAAACTCTATTATCTGTGGTTCTACTCAACCAAAATCGAAATTCTCATTCTCAATGGTGTAAGTATCATGTCATTCAGTTGAGTAGAACGCTGTATAAGCGTACGACCAAAATGGGCAGCACGCATTTATATTATGATAAATAATTAAATTAATCACAAACACGACCGTCTCAATGGTAGTACTCGCACTCGGTTGACGCATTGAAGAAGAAAGAAAGTTAAGCAAATCGGTTCAGATCCACAATGTAATTTCAGAGATTATAATTAAAAGTGTCGTCTGACTCTTTGCATAGCGCTAAAGTCCGGTGTAAACCTGGGCCTCAAGCAACAAGCCTACCTGAAGGGTATGCAAGAGTTTTCCATCGTCATCGTCTGTACAATCTGATGAGTTTGACAGGAATGTCAAAACTAGACATGACAGGGTAGATCGCCTCTTTGCACACTCTCATATTCATCTCCTTTTTCTGGCGCTACAGTGCGGGGTGGACCTGGGCCTCAGCCAACATGTCTCTCCATCTAGCACGGTCTTGTGCTAGTTGTTTCCATCCACTCACGTCCAGCTGCGTGCGCCATCGGAGGCGTGGTCTCCCATATATCGAAGACTTTCTGGGCCGGAGTTGGTGTCCATTCGCTCTACATGACCTCTGAGACGAGAGACTCGAACTCGTTTGACCAGATTGATGTCGCTGTACTGCCAGTTCTGTTCGTCGTTCATTCTCCTCCTCCAAGCACCATCACTTCCTACGGCACCAAAGGTAATGCGAATGTCTTTCTGTTCGAAGCGAGCAAGAATCTCCTCCTCCGCTTTGGTTAATCTCCATACTTCTGCTCCATACAGCAGGACTGGGACTCATCAAGGCCTTATAGGCATATCTTGGTACTTCGAGAGAGGGCTTTTTTCCTCAATTGCTTTCCAAGCTCAAAAACGCAGCGATTGGCAAGCGTGATCTTGATTTTTATCTCCGCGGTGGTGTCATTGGTCGTGTTAAGGGCGGAGCCTTGGTTACAAAGTCTTTCACTACTTCGAAGTTATAGCTATCTATAGTTACGTTGTGTCCAAGACACTCTCGTACATGGCTTTGAATGGGCGTCGACTTCCACTTTTTGGGTGGTTGCTAGGATCTGCCGAAGTGTGAAGGTGGTGGACCTCCCTGGCCTGGATCCACACTAATATGGACCTGTCAGATTGCTAATAAATGGCTAAAGGCTGCTCAAAGCTCCAGAGAAGATCGCGATGTCTACAAGACTTATCTTTCTGTAGTATTCATTAAAACTATTAAATTTATGTTTTTGGTCTTTAACCACTTTGTACGGAATTTAATGCCCGAGACTTTGGCTTCTTTTGTGTTTATTTATTTCCGAAATGTGGCAATCCGGATCCAAAAGACCTGTCGGATTTGTATTTCAAAGCTAGCATGCGTTTCATTGACTGCTCAATGTCATCCGCCGATACTGAGTCTAGTCTTGTGCCAGGTCGTCTTCCACATGTCGTAATCACACTTTGAATTGAATTCGGACAGTCGAGTTATTCAAAGATTTCCTCTTTTATTCCTCACTTTCCCTTTCGATTGAAGTCAAGGACGGACACATCAAGCACACCAACAAGATTGCTTATTCATCACATGCATTATGCAATCCTGTCGGCGAGTCGCACTAATTGATTAGTAGCCTTCCTTAACAATTTTTCAATCAACGCACGACATAAACGCTTCGCTTGTCGTCACTGTCAGCATAATGCACGGTTCTCAGTGCGATTATTCCATTTCAACGCACATCATTCATAATTACCCCGAAGCCTCGCATGTGTGTCCGGCAGCTCCCACACAGCAACCCCCTCGGCCGTGATCCAAGAGAACCATATCAACTTCTCTAATGGCGCATGAACTAATGTCCACCCCTGACAAAACAAATGTTAAATCATCGTCATAAACCACTGTCAACTCTATTTGCATGCTGTCTGCGAAACTTCCTCCGGCCTTAGATCCTTGCCCGCCCGACTGGCCTAGACCACGTCTAATAGTTACTCCTCCTGTGCGCTGCGGTCAGGGAATGTATAAACAGCTCCATGCAGGGGCGAACTTGTAAACACATTTTAATGGAAAAATAATTGGCAATGTCACGCGATACGTGACGAAACCTCTCTGGCATTGAATAAGACTTAAGGGGAAACAGCGACTTTAAAAGATGGCACCGGATGTGTTTTTCTTTCCGCAAGAGTAGGGAAGGGACCCACACAAATCCCCTCGGACCACATGTGGTGGCCTCTTTGGCTGTGTCACTAAATTCCGCAATCATGCAACGGCCAGTAAGCAAATTGTTTTATTTGTGCACTTATCAGAGCGCATACACGGCGTTAATTGCCCCCAAGCTGCCGTCGTCAGCTCCATCATCCCGGGTGTCGTCGGTTCGTCGATTTGTGTCGATAATGCGTTGTCGCCAGTTGCGAATCCCAACTGCACACACATAGACGCGACTAATTAAACACAAATATTTACCGGAATTTTTTACATGTGCTTCAGCCTACGCTGACCGGCCAGATCATAAGTAATGGCGACGTGGTGGACCTCTCTCCAGCCGATTTGGATTCCAATTGCTCGTCTATTTGCTGTGCACGACCAAATTACTGAGGTCCTCTGAGGTTAATATTATTATTACAAATATGAAGTGCATTGTTGAAATGCTTACTCTTATCAGGGCCGCGGGGGGATTAAGTTATATAATGATTGTGTTGGTTTTCGCACGGATTCGGTGAGTTCCTCGCCCACACTGTACAGTTAATTAAGGTGTCCCTGAGGGACAGCCAACCGGTCGACCGTCGACCGTGGACGAATTGTCCGATTGGCGATGACTATATGCGACACGCGTAATAATACAAATAATTATAATTATCATTAAAATTCTGTTGATATTGGACGAATGTTTTCATTTAAAGGGCTGATATACACATGGCGCGTTTCGAGGGCACGATGGGGGGAGTCCGTCCAATAAGTGCTGAGTACAATATTAAAGTGATTATGATATCGAAATTGGTTTTTAATGCAAACTGCGGACGGAAAAAATTGAAACGAAATGAGGGTTTGATTGTGCAAGTTACAGCAGATATTGATGTTTGCTAGCTCTTTGAATAAAAATAATTGCCCTCAATATGGAAGATGTCTCTGTATTATTTGGACATATTTGGCTGTGTTTTTCACATATCGTGCGAACTGTAAGGTCTTCCGATGCTGGTCCCGATTAGACATGGCTGTTTCAATCACACAATGTCAAACCGAACTGTCATCCGAGGCTGTACATCACTGATGGGCGATTTGCTGTAAAAAACAGTTTTTAGTTGGTAAATAAAGTGTAAGAAATGTAAAAAAATGTAAGAAACGTAAAACACTTTAAACTATGTATTGATTCTGACGGATTGTCATTTGGAGAAACGTTTTGGTTTAGAGTGCACTAGGCGTTTTTTTTATATTTCTGTCTTCGGAACAAGCTCAACACTCTGATGCCGCGACCGAACTTTGTTTTGTTCTTATTTAAAATTTAAGTTGTATGTTGGTTAAATCTGACAAAAAAAAAAGTATGGGATTTTGTTTTTGTAAGCGGACTTTGCAAAATACCTGAACTGTTGGAGAGGGTGAACTGTTGGATTCCATATGCGAATTGATATAATGTTTGTCAAAGTCCAACTGCATCTTTAGCATACTCTGCTCCAAACGGGAGCTACCCCTACAACGTCACATTTTATTTATTTATTTATTTATTTATTGACTAGCTACAATACAATTAAAATTATAGAGTAGATTAGTAGCCACAACACCAAGGGCTGACATCATATGTTAATTAACTTATATTGTTGTATCTTTAAAAAAATTTTTATTCTAGTTTCAATTTCCAACAAAGATTGTTTCATATATAAAAATAAACAAAACTACGCAAAAGATGTGCTGGAAATATTTTAATTCATTTGAGTATTCGCACACATGATTTGTTTCGATACGCATGCAAGTGCTTGATCATATTGCGCCGGCGAGGCCCACATATCTCCCTCTAACTTATGCGACCTCAAAAGCTCTCTCTTTCTAATATTCGTGTACATCTCATATCTGTGTAAGCACGAATTAATAGATTCTACGTCCTCCACTGTCGGACGTGTACAAATTTAGCATATTCACGTTTTTAATTCACAATAAAGGCGTTGTGGCGTCCCGTGGCGTAGTGGGTTACTGCGTCGACTCCTACGCAGAGGGTGCCAGGTTCGATACCCGAATTTACCATCTTTCATATTTCACGGCTCCACCTCTTTCGAGTCACTGACAATGCTCAAAGAGTATATCCTGGCTAGAAAAAGCTTCTCAACTTTGCCGTTCGGAGTCGGCATTAAACTATAGGCCCCATCCACTCGTGAAAGAACAATAGCACGCACAACACGAGTGGTTGCTGAGAAGCTTGGCCCTCTACGGGCTGTAGGGCCACCCATATTATTATTATTAATTCACAATAATACAATTCTCAGTCGATTGAGTTACACAATACAAAAAAGATTGCAATCGATAGATGGGTCAACCATTTCATCGACCCATTCAATCGAAAATCGACACTCGCAATCGAGGCCAATATTGTTTATTTGCAATTAATTAATCAAAAAGTATCCTTTTGCTTATGAATTCTTATTATTTGTTCAGTTCTTTACAGTTTTCCACATTAGTGGTTGGGTTGGGCAGTTTTTTACACTAAGTTTTCTACATGTTAAAAAACCCAGTAAAAAACTCCGTGTAAAAAACAGGCACAACACTCCTGTACATGTTGAGTATAAAACAGAAACCAAATAGGAAAGATAAATTTGTAGCATTTCATCTAATAGCGACTCAATGCAATTTCGCGTACCGCTTCCGTGGACACGTGTGAGCTGTGGAACTGTCCAATAGTCTTCTACTCCAGACTTATTGTGTGCATTAGTACTGGTGTGAAAATCCGATTGGTGTTTGAAGTTAATCGGTTGACAACTTCAACGTCATTACAAAACTTTTTTTTGGCTTAAAGATTCAACCAAAACATTTGTGAATTTAACTCGAGTTCATTTATATTTCCACCGCGTTCACGTCTGAAGCGGTCGATTCGTTGGACCCTATTTTTAACGACTCGGCCGAAACGCCCTGGCCCTTCCAACGTCGTCTACTTGTTGGCATAGACCAATAACTTAACGTAGCCTTACAGAAAATAGTCAAGCGGCGTTAAATCGCGCGAACGAGGCGGCCAATCGACTGTCCCATATCTTCAAATAACACGCTCACCATACTCACTGTTAAATAAATCGATTGTAGCGTATGCTGTGTGGCTTGTGGCACCATCCAGTTGAAACCACATGTGGTCCAAGTCCACATCTTCCAATTCGGGCCAAAAACCATTCACAGCAACGTGACGATCGTTATCGTCGACAAAAAATATGGCCCAGTAATGCCGCCGGCATGCAAACTCCACCAGACAGTAATTTTTTGTGGATGAAATTGTGATTCATGAAGCGCATGTGGATTTTCATCCCAACCAATATATTATTTATTTTATAAACATAATATATAATATATATTTATTCACGAACCCATTGAGCCAAAAATGAGCTTTGTCACTGAAGATGATTAACGCTCTTAAATATACCGAATTTCGGTAAAAAATTTCTATCATTTGCAGACGTTGCTCGTTCGTATACTTTATTATGATGAAAATGTTGGGTTTACTGAATAAATTGACAGTGACAGTTTGATGATTAGTGAAAGAGTGCGTTCACAAATTAAATTCAAAGTTGTCAAGTCCCTATTGGAAAACCCTTTGTAAGATGACCAGCTAGCAATGATCATCTTTCAAATTGTTATCTTTCAGCAGCTGTTAATCAATGACATTCAACTTTTCATTTCACCATCCATCGCTTCGCTTGTTGTGGAAATATTATTAAAAAAAACTGTTGCCGAATGGTGGCTCAGTTGTAAACACAATATGAATTTCGTCGTGAGTTCGGTTGTCATCATGTCCAAAATTGAGAAGTGCATCCTTCTGTCACAAACCGGACATATATTGGCGAATAATGAGGAAACCAAATCCACCGTAAGTGCAAGTATTCGATGTGCATCAGCTGAATTTGCCATTGTCAGAGATTCAACTCGGTTGGATTTGGACTTGCAACCATATAAACTTAAGAATTGAAGTCAGCCGAGTCATGGACGCTACGCTACGTTTGTTAATTGTGGACTGGAGATGTTAGGCGCAGAAAATCATCTTCTCTCGTTCGATTTATGTCATGGCGGCACCTACAAATATGTCAAAACACGATGCTCAAATTAATGCTAAATCCACCGTCGTATTTTTCAACTAAGGCGCCAACAAAGCTAGTCTAACTACCATGTGATTTCTCATTAATGAATTATTCAGAAGATTTATCTAAATAAACTAAATGCTCTCACTGTGAAAAGGAGCATATTCGTAACATTTTTTAACTGAAAACATTTTAAAGAGAAATGTCCATCATATATATAAGCCATGAAAGCATATCTAATATATATCTAATGTATAAAATTCTCGTGTCACAGTGTTTGCAAAAAAACTCCTCCGAAACGGCTTGACCGATTCTTATGAAATTCTGTGTGTATATTCAGTAGGTCTGAGAATAGGGCGTAAACTATTTTTCATACCCCTGCAAAATATTATTTTTTTTTTATTTTGTGGACAACATTTTTCGTTTCAATGATTTATGCTTTGACATTAAGAAAATACAATCCTACCATTTCACCCTTCTACCACCAACAGCAACATTTTTCAATACCGATATTAGTACCGTAATAATTTTCAATCTTCATATCAGTTAACACTCAATCAGTTATTCCCGCTAGGCGTGTACCAGCCTCACTTCCCGCCTCGTAAACAGAACAAAGTGGGGATGAGATCGAAACCGCTCTCCTTCACTCTAAGCTTTCTCTCACTCACTAAAGTTTTGGGCCTAAACCATCTTCGGCTTGGTTTTTTTTTTGTTTTGTTTATTTAACCGATTCACTTTCTCAGTGCAACTGTCATAATAATTAGTCCTTACTAGCAACATTTTTAAGGGTCAAGATATACGTAATGCGACTATACAACAGTATTCAACGTATAATGATGCATGTTTTGCACTAGGCTTGCTGGAAAACCACAACCGGTGCCTTCTGAACAGTATAGCAATACAAATTCGTCTACTATTCGCTTTAGTGTTTCCGGCATATACACATCCCCATACACTAACAATAAGTCAGTTATTTTTTAATTGACTATCAAAGTATTCACTAGAAATAATTTACTCAGCTAGTTTACTTATATAATTCTTGCATGTTGCAATTTTGCTTTTACAGTCATTAGTCTGAAGAATCCAAACAGGGGTTTGATTGTAGTGCTTTTCAGCTTAAGGTCGTCATGTTAATGTATCCAATTTTTCTTATTAAATAACCATATAATTCCGTATAAATCGAACTACAAATAAATTTAACTTGTACATGAACTTATTCACATAGTGTGACTCCCGTACGAATGCAAGGAAAATAACTCAACACTAGTGGTGCTTGCGGTGGCTTGGGCTAGGGCTTCCACCTCAGCAGTCCTCCCAATAAATGTCTTTTCTTTCTGGCTTTAGGTTGATCTATTTGATTGATTACGTTATTAAGACAATTATTTTATTTTTATTCGAAACTCTGTTTTCATAACCGCACCTTTTCACGACCGCACGAATTTCAAGTCGTTGTGGCATTTTTGAAGCACTATTCCATATGCACTCGCCAGAGTGATAAATGCTAATTCCAGTCAGTGAAAAAAAAAAATAATAATTTGTTACATGTTTGCCTGCTTCGGAGCGGTATTTTTATGAATCACATGCCACTTGAGCATGCTCGCGTTTTAGGAGTCACTTTTATGGATACTTAAAACGAAAACACATTCCTCGGCACTAAGCTGAAATCATTTGGGCACCAGACATCGTCGTCGGTCTCGGCATATAGCCACTGTTGTCCTTGTTATCCACAAGTGACCGAACTTCGATTGTGACCTTTCCCGATCGTAAAATCATTCAATCAGATTTATCCAAAAGCACGCAAGTTGCATGCCTTCACGCACACTTCCGAAGGGTTGATGATGGTAATAGGGGCAAATTACTTTCGTATCGATGCTTGAACGATGATCACTTCGAAATGTGAACAAGTAGATTTGCATATGCTCCCACACGATGAATACAAAAGAGAGCATACACGGGAACGTTTATGAACCGAGGCATGGATTTTCGGCACATTTGTGTTTTTTTTACATTTTACATTGATAGGGCGTTAAATGTTGAGCAACGTCATTTCGGATGCCGCCCACAGTTCCTGGTTTTGGTGGCGTATAAAATCAAATGGATTGTTCACAATAGGAGACTACTCAATCGAAGGAAGAAAATGCCGAGTAGTTTAGTTCGGAGATCATTAGCTCAGTGTTGCTTTTGATAGTTCTTTAAATTGTGCGAAATTTATGGAATTCTATGGACGCGAAGTTTTGTATCACATGCAATTATATTTCGTACTCACAACATACATGAAGGCGATGGACATGACCTCTTGGATATGTTTTACTTCAGCTTGGAATGCGTTCTAGTGGTCCGATAGGCGGCGGGGCAGCGACGCTTGCTATGTAGACATTACCAGTCTTATAGCTGTTCATGTACAATATACATATTCCCAAGGCAGTGTGATCTCTTACCAGATAAAAGTCCAATCGATCCCATTTGGGGAGTATTATTTTCTGACTTAAAATGTGACTTTTGAACTATCTCCTTCTTGTCGCCGCATTTTCGTAAGGCTCTGAAGGAGGACTATCAACCCCATACTCTTGCAGAACAGTCTAGAACTTGTCTCAATGAAATCGGTCGTATGCCTTTTTGAAGTCTTTCCGACAGCTGTAGATCGATCATGCCAAACCTCAAACTTTCTCGAGTAACATTCGTAAAGTGAAATTTCTCCTGAGACGAAAGCCGCACTGTTTTGCCACCGACCCGGACTCGAGCGTAGGTCTAGAATACGCCTCGAACACCTTATCGTAAAGAGACATGCCACTGTAGATGGAGCAAATCTATTTGGTCTCCCTCTTAGAAAAGAGGGACAATCACTCCAATTTGCCAGGTGTCTCACCACGTTCTCAGGAGAGAGAGTCATTAATCTGCCTCGTTACTAATTACCTTAACCATTTTTGGTCGGATTTCATCCACATCGGCTGATTTGCCAACTTTTAGCGACGTCATCGACAAAATTACTTCATCCACTTGACTCCTTCGGTGATGTTAAATTTCCATCTTCTGGGTCAGCGAATGGTCAGGAAGAACACCTTTTTCGCAGTTCAAGGTCGCTTTCCAACTTCTCGCCGAGCTCCTTCCAGGATTGATTTAGCAGCTCGCTCAGCCAATTTGCCGTACCGGCTACGAGAACTAAAGACATTCAAGTTAATCCAGCCTAAGCAGGTCTTCTTCTATTCATTGATAGCTTCTTGGACTCCGGGGGTCTCAAACCAGTTAATATCACATAATCAGCCGACACTCCAAGCCGCAGCACTCCATAAACATCCCGTGCAGAAGCAATGCAGCTTTTGAAAACAGTCGCCATTCTCTCTCTACATTCGACAGAAAAATTTGAATTAGCTCAAACCTTTGAGAAATGTGCCCTGCATAATTTTGCAGCAAGACTCAGACGGTACCACTTCATGTGAAGGCTTCACAAGACGCCTGAAAACCATTGAAGGGGTGGACGTAGATGTACGTACTTACGGTAGACAGCGTAGTCCACTTCCATCGTGGCCTTGGCCCCAACTTCAAGCAAATTCGAACTTATATAAAATCTGTATAAATAAAACTAAGTTGATATTCTGTTCGCTTAATTATAACTCACTTAAGTTTAAACAATTTTTAAACTATTCAGAAAAACAATGAGAAGGACATGGGACCATTTTCAAATTGATTTTTCATCCAAGGAAATGCAAAATGTGTATCTACAGACACTTGTAATTCGAGATGGATGGCTATAATTCTGTTAACATAAAATCGAAATAGAAAACATTCGACGATAAATGGTGTCTCGCATTCCTTATTTATTTATAGTTTACATTGAATTGCTTCACTGTGAAATCTTCTCCAAGCAGTTAAAAAACTTTTTTAACAATTTTTGCATTTGTGCTTACGAACATTTGTAAAGGGTTTTCTAATAGGGACTTGATAACTTCGAATTTAACTCAAAATTTTAATTCATGGCATAACTACACGAACGAGCAACATCTGCAAATTATACAAATTTTCTACCGAAATTCGGAGTCGGTGACCGCAACTTTAATAGAGTTAACTACAATATTTGACGAAGCTCATTTCTGGCCCCTCAATGGGTTCGTCAATAATCAAAATATGCGTTATTGGTCAGGTGAACATCCACATGTGTTTCATGAATCACAATTTCATCCACAAAAAATTACTGTCTGGTGGAGTTTGCATGCCACCGGCGTTATTAGGCCATATTTTTTCGTCAACGATAACGATGGTGGGGGTGGAGGTGCATGGTCAGCGTCATCGCGCCATGATTCCCGATTATTTTTGTCCCGAATTGGAACATGTGGACTTGGACAACACGTGGTTTCAACTGGATGATGCCACAAGCCACACACCATACGTTACAATCGATTTATTTAACAGTGAGTATGGTGAGCGTGTTATCTCAAGAAATGGACCAGTCGATTGGCCGCCTCGTTTGTTCGATTTAACGCTGCTTGACTATGTTCTGTGGGGCAACGTTAAGTCATTGGTTACTGCCAACAAGCCGACGACGTTGGAAGATCTGAGCCAGGGCGTTTCGACCGAGTCATTGAAAATTGGGTCCAACGAAACGACCGCTGCCAACGTGTCCGTGTTGGCCATATGAACGAAGTTGAGCTCTATTCATAAATGCTTTGATTGTTCTTTAATTCGATAATAAAGTTTTTTACAATATGTCGAAGGGTTTTTTTTATTAAAACTTGTCAAATCCCTATTGGAAAACCCTTTATATGCCTCGTCTGTTTCACAACAGACGCTAAAAATGTCTTTATTCTCTGTCATCTCTTTTTTGGCGTTCCTAATTAAGCATTATCTTTTTTGCTATACGAAAAAAAAAAATACGAGAAAGCAAGAGAAATATTTTCTTTCGATTTAAATCTTAATGAATTTTCGACCGATTATAATTATGAATGAAAATCAAAGCGAGTGTTTTTTGTGTCCTTGTGTACACTATTTTGTTCGTGCTTTCAATGTCAATACCAACCATCAAATATTCTGATTAGCGAGACTAAATTGCGAGATAAAATTCGAACAACGATGTAACTAATAAATTTCAAAAAAAAAATTTATGGAATTGACATAAATAATTTGTTAATTTGAAACATTAATGTTTCAAACATTGTACAACAAACCAAGACACATGTTTGGATGAGCGAAGGACCTAAAAAACAAAGACGTTACAGAAAGTAATGAGGCCAAATTAACAGAGGTGCCAGGAGAAGAGTCCACATCCAAGTATGTCGATACCATTATGAATGGAGATCAGGTTGTCAATTAGAATTCATTGGGATATCCAGGCCTGCCACCGCTCATATTGTAACTGCAAGTTGATGCACCAATCATTATGCCAACGAATCATCTAACCAAAATTGTGCAATGGCAAAAGACTTGCGGTTAAGAATCTTATGACCAACATCATTGAAACCACTATTTTAAATGGGAAAATTAGAGCTGAAGACGTTCCCCATATGCCGATGATACCACAAACATGCAATTCGAATTCAAACATTTACAGATTCCAGTTTACATTTACAGTCCAGAAGTGCATGGACAATTTTTGGCTTGAAATTCGAAAATAATTGTTTCTCACATAGCCTATTGTATATAGCCTGTTCAAGCGTAGGAAAACCTGCTTATTTATTCTCAAGTGAAGGAAAAACCAAAAATATTGTTTAGCACAGAACTTTGCAATTAATTAATGTAAAAGAAAAAAAAAATGTTTTCTAATTTGACAAACAAATGAAGGGAGCATCTAGCTATGTGGGCGGAGTTACGCTAGTGAAATATAATATACAGACAACCTTGCTAAACATAAGATTAATACAAACTCATAATTTCAGTAAAGTAAATACGCACCCAATTGGAAAAGCTTCATTCCGCTGGAAAATAACTCTTTTTCCAGGGAATATTTAATCTACATGCCGAGCTCAGCTTGTATAAATAAATACATCGCAATCAAATGAATGAACAGAATAACAGCAAGTTCACACATTAATTCGTTTGGACGGTTTTTTTCCACACAAAGCATGTAATTTCATTGGAATCGATGAATCCACTTAAATGAAAACTCTGAATCATTGAAATATCTAAATATTTCACAACGCCAGGCTGGAGTAAATCGATTTCCTTTGATACGTCATAACGTGTTGACATTTTCACTAATTATACGCTTTGTCGAATTACTAGAATTACAAAATGTTGAACAACTAAACATGTTATTGGTTCTGGCGGCTTTGCTTATAGTTCCGACGTGCTCACCAATGAATACCAAAACTGCTGACACCTTGCAATTATAAGATTAATTAATTTATATTTAATCCTTATTGTATGTGCAGCGTTCTTATTTTACGGTGTAATTAAGACGGCAGAGTTTTATTTCATTTGGAATTGATTTGGTGCTGCTATCAGATTTCGTGCATTTAAAAAAAGGAGTTCAAGTTTGTGGGCCTTGAAATGTTCTAAACTAAATGACACCTCATAGCGTTGAATGAGTGGACAAGTATCAATAAATAAGGTGTAATATTTGATATGTAGTATCCAACCCATCTCCTAGAACACTGACAAACTGTGTTTGACAGATCTGTGAAAGTCACACAACTTGTGGCTTAAAAGTTTCTTGAATGGAAGAATTTTTGATGGAACTGATGGAGCACATTTTTCCAATGCGTATAGCTAGACGTGTATACGCGTGTTGACCTACTTCTCAATCAAAACATGCCCTATCCCTGATCCTAGGTACATTGACGTTTTGGGAATATGTTGCCCCAGTGACTCCAAAAAGCGTTTATTTGGATAAAGTCGAATAAGGATAATTTCGTTCTTAGAGAATAAATAATCAATTAATTAAATAATCAGGTCTTTAATCACTTTTACACAATTACAAGTGTAATTGCAATTTCATAATCACAGTAATTTTAAACTGTGGACTCAATATTTTTATAATGTGCTGTATATTCCATGAATTTTTGGAAATTCAAACATTTGCGCCATTATTCTATAAGGGAGGCGAACTGGTTGCCGTTGAACATTAACATAGCTATGTTTTCAAAAGCGTGGCACTAACATAAAACCGTGTATTTCGTTAATCAACTGAAGGTCGAATGATGAACTTGTTATTCAGACATGGGTAACATAATGCATAATGGTCTAAATAGTAATAATACAATGAAACTTCACAAACCTCTCTTTACGCACAGTTCCTCAAAGTCCCGGTATGAACAGCTCTACCCGTGTTTTTCAACCTCTTTACAACGAACGAAATTGTACCCTTTGTACCCTTAAGAACGGACGCACGAAGAGCAGAAGAAACACTGAAGAGAGAAAGAAAAATAGTGTGTGCTTGAATTGTCATGCTCTAGATGTAAGCCTGTATGTAACACCACACATTGTTTGTAGAGACGATAGCACCCTGTGTATAACTCTCTTTACTTAAGCCGTGAGAAACAATAAATGTGAGTAACCGTTTTGCTTTGGAACTGAATTGACACTATTTGCGTGTTGCGCTGTTCAGTTTATTCACGAAATTGACAGCGAACGCTTTTATTCTAAAGTCTAGCAAAAAAAACCCGATTATTAGAAACGAATATTTAATTTCATTATGTGAATTGTATCGCTATCATCAATCACGCAGATGTCGTACACATTTCATTTGCATCTGCCTCAGGTCAGTTGGCAGCATGGCAGCATTAACTTAGTTTCGCAGTTTAATTAACAGTCCCAAAAGCGTTTGCAATTTTTCACTGTGAAAAAAATCGCACAATTATTTTGAAATATTATGAGAGTTAATATTTTCTCTCATTTAAATTTTGTAATCCTGAAGAGAAAATTCAGGGAGACTAGATCATTTGGAGACGCGTGGTTTATGAGTGGTTAATGAGTGCTCCATTTAAAAACTTACTTACTTACTTACTTATCAGGCATACGACCCATGCAGGGTCTGAGCCTGAGCAATTGCTACCTTCCAACGATGGCGGTCCTGGGTACGCTGCTTCCAGTCAGCAAGACCAAACTGTATTGCATCCTCGATTACATAGTCCTTATACCGGAGGTTTGGTCTTCCTCACCTCTTCGGATTCGAAGACCCTCTCAACTGGAGCATTGTTGTCCATGCGCTCGATATGGCCGAGCCAATGCAGTGGACGGATTTTTGCCTTCCAGACTACATACACATTCGGATACAGCTCGAAGAGTTCGCGGATGTGTCTTCTCCTCCATACGCCTTTCTCGTAGACGGGAATATATATTCGACGTACAATTTTTCTTTCGAAGGTACCAAGAATTAGCCCCGCAGCTTTTCTTAGCGTCCAGCCTACGGCTCCATACAGCAGGACTGGCATAATAAGACTTTTGTAGAGCATGATCTTGGTCCTTCGAGTCAGGAGGTTTGAGCCCAGTTGTTTCGATAAACCGAAGTATCATCGGTTGCAAATTGTTATTCTCCGTCGGATCTCCACTGTGATGTCATTAGTGGAGTTCACGTTTGAACGACGTAGACAAAGTCCTTCACTACTTCGAAATTGTAGGTGGCGATTCTGATGTTTTGCCCTGTGTGTGGCGGATCGTTTCTTGGTCGACAGCATATATTTCGTCTTATCCTCATTTATCATTTACCTTAAGACCTGCTCGTTTTGCCTGTTCTTCAATCGCTATGAAAACTTCCACTTTAAAATCGTAATAATAATATAAAAATAGGTGTTTTGTTCATATATTTATTTCATCGCATCTCATCGATTTGTTGTATTTTTTTTTTTTATTTATTAATTAATTAATTTATTTATTTATTCATTTATTTATTTTTTATTTATTTATTTATTTATACCTTTGTTCATTTATTCATCTATTTATTTAATTATTAAATTATTACCTTGTATTAATCACTTGTTTAGTCTGCTATTTGATACTGATACATGTCATTAACAAATACTATCTAACTAATATTAAATATAAGATTTTATCATTTAACACACAAAATGTAAATCCGTCGCTTTATTTAAATGAAGGTTTTTCTCATAGTTTTCCTTCGAATTAGATTTTGTTTGGTAGAATAATGCAATTAACTCAAGTATACTTTTTCAGTAGAAAGATAACATTGTATTGTTATATCCCTGTGCAAGCTGTGCAAAAAAAGTAAGGAAATTTGTGTATTTACCTTTGAAAAAATAAAACATACTTTTAATATAAACAATATGCAACAGGGATGAGCTACAGCAGAAGGTAATCCTGGCCCTGCACCGACCACTCATGTCGTGCGAGCAGTTATTTCCATTTCCACGGGTAGAGTGGCCCTACAGTTTAATGCTTGCTCCAAAGGGGAAGTTTGAGAGGCTTTCAACCTAGTCTCCGTACAGCATGTCGGTAGCACCTAGCCCATCACCTTGCAACCTTATATATACATTTTATGTAACTTCCCGGTTTCTATGTATTACAGCTTTTGAACTTGATGGAGAGTTAAGGTTAGGATTGGTACAATTGGCTGACTGAGGACGGCAGTAGCACAAAGGCCGAATGTAGGCCCATTTTGATACCACGCGGCTTGGATGACTCCCACAGGGGCAACCTATTGGTGCTTGGTACGAAGTGATGGTGTTGGTTAGTCCTTATATCGCTTATGCCCAGTTTCACAGTGAAGTTCTGAGCTTAAGTTCGGTTGAACTTCAACTATACACTCTCATTTATCACTACAAATTGAACCCAGTTTAAGGGTTAAAGGAAAATATAGGACCGAATATATAGTTGAACTGAAGATTACAGCCAAATTGGCATTAGACCATCAAAGAAGTAAGCTCCCAATTAGATTTTCCTCCGGATTGGGAATACTACTACTACTGCTCTTCGTCTCTGCAACTTTTTTGGAAATTGTTTCGTGGTAGATCCATTCTGAGGGCAATTATACTTTTGACGCAGCGGGCCGTTATGACGCCGATGTAAGTTCCGAATCCAGGCCTAAGTAGTCTGAGTAGACTGTGAGCACGTTTCAACTCAAGTATCAGCCAAATGTCATCTAATGCGTCATGCGTATCATGCATTTATTGATTATGAATTGCTATATAGTTTTTATGTGAGGGGAGGGGAGGTAGTGCCTTTCACTGTGTATTCCGGTACCCACTCGAATTGAATAATGAGATATTCGGTCGGCCTACCAAGAGATTCGGGCATACAATAACCGGGAGTCAATATTTGAAAGGTCACTTATCAAAGGTTTCGCTGTCTAAAGATTTAATCCCAGCCTCTCATTGCTCCATGCCTGGACCACGATACAATGAGTTGGAAGGTGTGATAATGTGCATAAGCTCCCACCTTCCCCACCTTCTCAAAAGAAAAGAGTAATTATTAACAAATTAAATTCCAACTCCAAGATAGACTCATCTATTTCTTCGCTGGGTCTTACTTCCAAGATCTGTATACTTATACGTCTCAGCCTTGGATATAGTCTTTGAATCAATGTGCGGTTTTTCATCAGTTTCTATTGATTTTTTCATTGCTAGATATCACAATTTGTTCTATCCCTATGTTCTTTGTACTAAAATTTTGTTCGATCTTAGCATAAGAGTGGGGAAGGAACAGCACAATATACCTGCACCATTTTAATATTTCACAACTTATTAAAAAATAAATTTAGGTTGGAGAACACACCTTCAGAAGGCACCACATTCGCTGCTATACATAAATACTTCATTACGAGTCTTTATAAGGAAGGAAAGATACTCTTTCGCTGATGTCAGTACTTTAGTGAATCTTCTGTTTTGTCTAGACATGGAAGATCGAGAGATTGCTTTATTAATTGTAGCAGATGAAAAAGATATTTGTACCGACGTTCATTTATTCTTTTTGCTTTTGCGTTCCCACATAGCGAAAGGTATTTTTACCCAGTAATAACACCTCCCTTCAAATAATATATATTTCGACTACAACTAAGTTTTACACTTATCACGCAGTTTTACTTTCTTGGTTTAGACGCATTTGGCAAGATATTCTCCCTTGAGAGTTCTTGCTAACACCGCTGATAAGCGCGGGTTGAATTCACCGGGTTTAGTCCTTTGAAGATGGCGAAAGGAGTTTCTTTCGTCGAGAATTGGAAGGACACTCATGCTTACGAGCAAAATTCGTAACTTCATCTTGGACTGGTGAAATTCCAAGATCGCTTTGGATATCGGTGTTTCGTATGTGCGTTGACGATGGCCCTTACTACTTTGTTTTGGAAAGTTTGTCGAATGTTTCGATTACTTTCTTTGGTACAACCCCATAGTTGTATACCATACGTCCAGACGGATTTTAGCTCTTGCTTGTATATAAGCAACTTGTTGTCAGTACTTAGTTTGGAATATTTTGCAATAAGACAGTAAATGTCCTTGTATCTTAATTGGAGTTCGTCACGTTTCTTTTTGACGTGCTCCTTCCAATTAAGCATTACAGCGAGAGTCATTCCGAGTTATTTCGCTTCATTTCCGAAGGGTATTCGAACATTATTTATAAGAACGGGCAAGTTATTCACCTTCTTATGTGTAAAATTTATATGAACGGAATTGTTGTAGCTTGTAGGAATTGTAGTACATCGAGAAATACAACTGAGCAGACTTGCATTTGTTCAAACGATTTCTCTATAACATCAGTTATGCGATGTACTTGGTCAATAGTTGAGTGCGTGTTTCTAAAACCGAGCTGGTGGTTAGGAATAAGTCGTCTTTCTTTTACAACCGGGCTTAAACGTCTAAGTAATATTCGTTCGAACACTTTAGACATTGTCGGCAGAAGTGAAATCGGTCTATAAGACTTTTTGTCTGTTGGGGGCTTATCCGGTTTCGGCACCATTATTATTTTCGCTACTTTCCACTGACTAGGGACATGTTCTAATCTAAAGGCGGCGTTAATAATGTAGAGAAACATTAGAAGCGCTTTCTGAGGTAATTCTTTCAGAACTTCTCCTGTGATTAAATCATAACCAGGAGCTTTGTTAGGCTTGAGTTTTTTCAATTCTTCCTTAAGTTCTGTCAAAGTAGCATTTCATATAGAAAAATTGTCATTATTTGAGTCTGAACCGTAGGAATATTCCAAATGATCTGGGGGTAGTATTTGAATATTCACATGCTGTCTTTTTATCTTTATCTCTAGTTTTGATGCATCTTCATCGAAATTCAAACTACTTACTACAAATCAACCCCCATTTAGAAGGCTTTATTGCGTTACTCTCCTGCCAATAAAGACATCATCGAGTATATTCCACTTGAAAGAGCATGTATCTCATAATAATAATAATAATATGTGTGGCGCGACAGTCCGAGGCGGACCTGGGCCTAGCTTCTCAGCAACTTCTCTCACGAGTGGAAGGGACCTACAGTCTAATACCGACTCCGAACGGTGAAGTTGAGATGCTTTTTCTAGACAGGAATACTCTTTGAGCATTGTCAGTGACTCGAAAGAGGTGAAGCCGTGAATTATAAAAGGTGGTAAATTCGGGTATCGAACCTGGCACCCTCTGCGTGGGAGTCGACGCACTAACTCACTACGCCACGGCGACCACATGTATCTCATAGGTGTACAAAATTTCGCTAATTTGAATTCTTCACTGAAATCAGTTATTCTACTCGGGTACGAGTTGAAAATAAATGACTCGAGTCACTCGAGTCCCATCACTAATCGCAGAATTGTTTTAAAAGAGTTTATTCAAGTTTTATTTTCTAACACTACTACAAGCAGTATTGGTAGAAGGCGATTCATTAAATACATAATGTATCTAAACTAGTTGTCGCTTAAGTTACGCTTAAGAATGACTACAATAACCACAGATCATTCCTGCAAGTCATCAATTACCCCATTGATTCGTCAAAGTGAAGCTGGCAGGAAACTCACCACAACCTCTGTTTCAAGGAGTTTGAGTTAAATTTGCACGCACCTTTGAATAGAATTCAATCATAAGCATGTAGTCCCCATCGAACGAAGTGGCCTTGGGTCGATTGGGTGGAATAATTCAGTTTCCTCGCAAATGTTTGTGTGTACAACCACTCCACACTCTCTTTGAGGCAATTTTTCATATCTCACGTCGTAGCAAAATGGATCTGTTAAGACGGCGCGGCGAAAAAGAAGAAAAATAATCATTCAACCTATGAGTACCAGGAATACCGGCGAATTCAAAATCACAGAGAGTGCATAATTCAGTGCAACACTTTTCAGTGAATCCCATTTCCAAGAGATCGGGTTCTTAAATGAAAATTCAATTTGCCAGAGTCTTGCATTCACAAGTGAGTTATTATTTACGTAAGCCAGGCACAGGCTTTTGTGAGACGTGTGTACATACATACGTATGGTGTATGGCCCAAGGACATACCATCCAGTCTGGCGAGTATGGTGTATGGTTGTTGTTGGGAAATCCTGTTATACTCGTAAGTAATATGCAAGCGTTACAAACCTAAACGAACACATTCATCGTTGCAGTGCATCCGAGACATCTCGAGCCTATTCATCGAATTGCATTGCAACGTGAATTGAACGGGTTTTCTTTCATCCAAATGTGAATGTTTATTGAATAAGAAGAAGCAGCGTTTACTGGCTTCTACTTTCAATTTACTTGATTAACATTTCAATGTTTGCTGCTGGTACTGGTGCTGGTGCTCGTCTGAAGGGTGGCTGTTCATTTTACGTCCTGTCGGTCCTAAACTAGACAGTTTTGAATTTCTAAAGGAGCATCAACATCTCAAATTGCTTGCTCATTTTCGCTCGTTCGGTTTGGTCTTTTCAAGTTTTCAAAATTTCACCCCTTTGAAGACTCATTTAAATTAAATTCTATTCAATTGAAGTGTTGTCCTTGTAGCTTGACGTAGTTGACGTCCTTTACGGTGCCGTTTGTCACTGAGCGCACAAAGTGCAGTTGTTGTTTTTGATGTCAACGGTTGGAAGGTTCTAGATGTTGCATCATCGTTGCATCATTGGGGATTTCATTAGTACCTGAGAAAGATTCCTCGTTTCTACACAAAATTAGGTCATTGAAAATGAGAATTAAAGAAAATTGAAAGAAGGACCCTCAACTCTGCTCCATTCCGCAGAGATTAAGTTCATTAGAAATGCAATGAGACTCAATGTAATTATGCAGCCTGAAAATTCATACAACACAGTTGAAAAGAACCCCTGAATGGGCAAAAGGTTTTTGATTGTGTACCACTCACGAGCATGTCTCTTAGGAAAGCACATGTAATTGCCACTCCTTCGTTATTTTAATTAACCTAGATATGTAATTTAAACGAAATGTATTTTCTGAGATATTTTTACTTGGCTGAAGATTAGTTCTTAAATGGTTTTCAAAAAATGATAGCGGTAATTAGATTAGAATTGGCAATTCTAAGTTTTTGATTAGAAATGTTTGAGAACTACTTTGTGGTCCCGACTCGACGAGTCAATTTCTAATTCGATTTTGGTCAAAATTGTATTTCGATAGATTGCATGAATCTTGCCAATGCGTATAGAATTCAACAAGATTCAAATACATTATACTGGGGATTTGACGGACTCGACTGTGAGCGACAAGGCAATTGTATCCAACTCTTCCTCACATATTGGCCAAAAGCTCGGGCATGTATAAGTTTTCAAGTTTGCGAACTGTGTGAAAAAGCACGATTTTTAGAATATCATATGAAAACAAATCCAACGACTACAATTCGCACAATCACATCACATCATCAACACGCGAAAATGAGCAAGGCGAAAAAAATGCGGTTTACTTTTAACTATGGCGCTGAGAATTGACAGTGACGATATCAATTGCCTGCTTTTCGAAGAAGTAAAAAGAATCCGGGCTGAAGATGTGGTGTTAATACACACAATCGCTGAATGTTCCTCACATTCCTTGGTCTTAATGACCACACACTTGAGTGGCAATTGCAAAAGCTTGCAGATCCAGATCAGAATTGGAAAATAAGTCATAATTTATGAGAAGGACAAATGCTGCGTTCTCCGTTTAGACGCCGTAGACGCCTTGTCGACAGTTCATGTCACTTTACAGCCCTTACAGCCCGTGATTGAATCTTGTCCTCCAAATACCGTCAAGAAGGATTAAGGATCGCATGCAGAACTTTTCTCTCGAAGAGACCAAGGACTTCCTTATCCGCTTTTGAGATTATCCATGCCTCCCCGCCTTACAGCAGGGTTGCGATGGTCAGTGTCTTATATATAGTCATCTTGGTCCTTCGAGAGAGTGCTCTATTACTCAAAAGTGGTGGGGAGGAGTTAGGTTAGGCTAGGTAAATGGGTTGACGCGGTGAAGCCGCGCCACACTGAGGTCCAATTGGACCCATTGTGATGACCAAGGGGTAAACCTTCCTCTCTTCTCACTTGTCGGTGTTATGATGAAAACTTCTCACTCCAAGGTGTCTTTAAACCTGCAAAGGGATTATAGTGGGATATCTGATATGTCATGGAGCTCATGGAAGAAAAATTCTCCCAGGGTATTAATTTCCATAGACTGAGGCATTGACAAAGACAGTGTGGTGTATCCTCAATCTCCTCTTCGTCGCCACAGCCTCTACAAATGGTGTCATGGGCAAGTCCCATTTTGTGTTCGTGGTACCTCAGATGGTTATGACCAGTAATAGCTCAGACCATCATACTGAGCAGTTTCCTGGTGCTTTGCAGGAGGGAATCTGCTTTTGCGCTGTTAAACCTAGGCCATATCGTACGAGTGGTCTCACATGTGGGGAAGGAACTCCACCTTTCATTAGCATTTGGGAGAAGTTACTCTGCGTTTGATCTCGGTACTGAAGTCATTCATACTATTTACTCCGCAACAGGAGTAGACGATGTCCTTAACTATCCTCAAGTTTTTTTTTTATGCGACCCGTGTCCACATAGTAGTGTCAGATTTTTACTGACTAAAAACACTCTTCCCTTTTGGGTTTTCTGTACTACAACTAAGTTTCCTTATCGAGTAGTTTACTTTTAAAGATGTATTCTCTTGTTGCAGGTAGACGTCCTTCGGTAGAATCACCTGCCATAACCATTGTTAGGTTGGTCTATTATTATTGCGCCAAATTGACCGGTCTCTTACGTCGGTGTCGGCTTACTAATCATCTTATGTCCAAAGTTTGGATGATGGCATTGTTACAATGATCATGAAGTCTCACACTTAACTTTCCAGCGAAGTTTGTTATATGTTCGTCGACGGTAGTTCTCCCTAGTTCCTCTTATATATCACAATTCCTGAGATACCTGGGAGCTATCACAATAGCCCGTATAATTTTATTTTAAAAGGACTGTTATTTGCTTTTGTACAACCCCATAGTTGTATGGCGTAAGTCCATATAGGCTTCAGTACTTGCTTGTATAATAACAGTTTGTTGTACAAATTAAAATTATTAAAAAAATTATTTTTTATTTTGGAGGTGAAGCCTCTTTCTTTATTCAAGCATGAAAATCGACTAACTGTAAAGTACAATACAAAACTTAATCCAAGCTGATGGTGACGAAAAGTGCTGAGTGGTTGATTTCGCTGCTGGTGATGACGAAAGTGTTGCGAGGGTAATTTGGCTGCTGGTGGCAATGATGAAATTGGTTTCAATAAAATTCGATCGGATGTTCGGCAGTGATCGAATTTTTCCAATGAATTATGAGTTCAGCTTGTTTATGTTTGGTTCGGTGCCGGAGGAGAGCGCTGGACAAGTGCTCGTTTAGAATTTGTGTTTACTCTATGTGTCACCCTATGTGTCGTTAACTTACATGCTTAACTTGGAGTTCCTTCCAAGTAATCAGTACATTTCTCTATACCGATGTTCGAGCTCACCCCGTTTCATTTTCAAGTGGGTCTTCCACTTCAGTTTCGCATCGAGAGTCATACCAAGATAATGAAATTAATGAAAACTGGTCGATTTTCAAGATTTCTGTAAGTAAAATTTATATGCGTTGATTTGGTCTCATTGGGAGAAATGTAATAGCGTCTTGACCATTCGTTTATTTTGTCTAAAGCTCGTTGAAGTTTTTCAGTTGAGGAATCAACTGAGCTTCGCGTTGCCAGGATAGCTGTGTCATCCGCTAATGTAGCCACAAGTGTACTCTCAGTTTGAGGTATGTCTCTAGTGTACAACAGGTACAGTGTAGGGCCAAGGACACTCCCTTGAGGGACTCCCGCTCGGATTTCTTTAAAATCGGAGTGTTCAGTTCCGTATTTAACTCTAAATCTCCTATTATCGAGATAGGATTCTAGTATCTTATATGAACTTGTCGGTAGAAGCCTGCTTAGCTTGTATTTTAGACCTTCATTCCAGACTTTGTCGAAGGCCTGAGAAACGTCAAGTAGGGCGGAGGAGCAGATCTTTTTCTTCTCTACTGCTCCGTCAATTTCATTCGTTATTCTGTGTACCTGGTTATTTGTCGAGTGTCTCACTCGAGACCAAAACTAGATGGTCAAGAAGCTGTTGTATGCTGTTGTATGTCCAGGCCTTCGATGTTGTCTGTAAACGAATTGACTCCAAGCCAAGCCAACAAAGGGGCTTGGTTTGGAGTCAATTCGTGCTATATGAATGCTATTTCTAGTCCCCACCAAGAGGCTTTATTCAACTGCGCCACGAGTATCAGTCAAGAAGAAAAGAGTTTCTTTACCTATCATCACTCAATGCGGTGATGTCGCATTTGAGGTCAAGGGAGGGCTTTTCTTCACCCCCTAGCAATTCAAAGCGTTGTTGATGATAAAAGCGATTTGCCTTCTGAATCACAGCTCAAAGTCTTTCAGACATTCAGTCTGATTATATTATTTTTCATGCAAAGACACGTTAAATAAAAACACCCTCGAGGACAGCCATGACTTTACTTGTGTGCGCAAGAAAAACAGAGATACACATAAGGTTTCCTTTCAAGACAAATAACACGTAATTTGTGCAGACAAATTTGACTTTCAGCAGTCACTTCCCCTCGGAAGCGGAAAAGAATAATGAAAGTCACTTCTTTAAATATCATCACATGGTACTTACTTCATAAACATATATTGTATTTTTGATCATATGTATGTAATTTTAGGTGCTGTCGACGCTACACACATTCTTTGAACGCTGAGACTGGACAATTCCTATTACCACCTTATCTATGTGAGTAATATCAGTCCTCTCTGTTCAAACTCTGGTCAGACGGTGATCCTTAATTTTAGAAGAAGACTGGACGACGGATGGATATTTATCAAGAGCTCAAGACGAAGTTTGTAAAAAAGAAAAATTGTGATCAAGTGGTTCAATTTCTGACACATGCTCTTTGTTATACCGCTCTCAATGGAATAAGCAAAATATTATGGTTCAGGGGATAACAGAACAAAGCAGATGAGGAAAACAACTGAATTACCCGCTTTTTTTATACAATATTACGTGATTTATATTTTCATTTAAGTGTCGCAGCTGCGAGCAGGTCTTCAGGATTTTCTATGAGAAAAGCGTTTGTTTTTCATTTTTTCGAAGATTTTTGTTTACACAGAAGACAGGAGGCTTCGTAAGTACATGGCCAGAACGCAGTTCGGAAGATGTCGGTGAATTCGCGGTGATTGCGCAGTTCGGTTAAATGGTACACAACCGAAATCGCGTGGCTTGAACTCGGCCGTTCCCACCGAGATAAAGTGTTTTCAACTGACATTAGCTGTCAAACTATTAGATGACAGAAAATAATAGTGTTGAGAAGAGAAGAGAAGGAGCATGTTTATATATTTTGACATCTTATAATGAATTCCACAATGAACTCAAGACTTGTTGGGTTTGACAATCTCTCACGGGCGGATAAACGCAAGGGGATTTCAATTAGATTTCGCCGCAATCGCGAGGCTTCGAAACCCTCAATATGTATTCCGAAAACTCGGAGGTTTGGTGAAATTTGATAAAACCTTGCGATATCGTTTGGTAGCAGCATTGGATTAATTACCAAAATTCAGACGTCAGAAGTGGATATCCCATTTGAGTCCCGCTTCAGACTATTTTTGTCGGCAGAGGGTATTTGTTGAGAAATAAACGAATTATATTTATCCATTGCATGCATGTATGTAAGTGTCACAGACATGTGAAGAACACATGCAAATACTAAACACCAATGTGTGAATATCCTTTTGAATCACTCGCAATAAAGGTTCGTTTGTTAAGAAGTTTTCTTGCTTACTTCCTTTGAAACCGGGAAGAATTATAGAAAAACTATTCAATAGTCTTCACGACATGGTGTGGTAGAGTCGATGAAATACTTTTTTAATGTTCTTACCCGGGAGTGCAGTAATCCCGAAGCAGTACAGTATATTCCAATACGATACATCACTGTTGGAGATCCACAATGCCTTAATCAATTTTTCGGCTGAGTATGTGTTCCTTTGACTCTCTAATGCCTACCACCTAATCTAGGCGGGGTATACGTTTGCGAGTAATAAGAGGTAACGATTAAATTTGTTCGCAACTTTAAAAGCCCTACCTATAGCTTCAGCATTGCACTTTCCGTTGCAATTCATTTCATAAGTTTTGTTTCCAAGCTATCATCGTTTAAAGTTGTTTTTTTGACTTCTTTGATGAAATAAATAATTCTGTGCAGACAAGATTTTCGACCAAAAAAAAAACAAAAATCAAATTTTTTTATATCAAAATGAAAAAATAGTAGGAAAATTATACAATATTATCAGGAATACTTTGTTCTTTACAAATTACACACGGGTGTCTTTATTCCCTTAACAACTGAAGGCGGTTTTTGGATTTTGACCTATTTTTACACGAAAAGGTTCAAATTCATTTTTTTTAATTTTTTTTTGCATAATCTTTGTTTTTTGTTGCATTCGCTTTTGTGAAAAAAATTTCGAATCAAAAAATAAGACATTAGAGGGTTACAGCTTCGGAATGATAATTTGGGTTATTATTCCCAATACAGTCAAAGCTTAAGTTCATAATGAGCCCCAGACTGGACCTGCAGTAATTGTTTACATCTCTTTACACGTACTTTTCAAATTCGAAAAACCGCAAATTTTAGAAATTGTTTGAGCGATTACTTACAATTAAGTGTCAAAACGATTTTCCGCCCTGCTGATGGTTCACAACATCGATCCCAATAGCACTAAAGTATTCAGCCCATCAACCCAAAGTCACCCAAAAATTATCCAAATGCATCTTTTGTAAACTTAATACATCATAGCTTCATTCAGTAATTTTTCAAGTAAACTTAAGGAGGGCAATAAATTGTATATTTTTTTTCAAAATAAATCAGTATGGGTCACAAGAGTATGGGCATCGTAGCTCCATACATCCAGGGCACTTGCATCTCATACGAATTTGGGTCATGAACCAATAACGACAGCCAGCAACGTACTTGCTTACAATAATAATTCCATTACATCGGACGTGGCCCGCACTGGCTGGCTAGGTGTGTGGTAATCTTTATAATTTCGCTGAAACACACACTTTTGCAAGAAGGGAACTGCTGACGGCGCGGCGTGTGAAACGTTTTCACCTGAATTCCACGGAAATTTCTTATTGAAAAGCTTAATCAGAGAGCACGCTGCACAAGCATTTTCCAGTAGCTATAATGAAACTCCCTCTGATGTCGGAGGAAAACATTTATTTGTGAAGCGATAATCGGTGGCCTTCGAGATGGAAGCATTACTCGACACAAGGGTAGTTTTTAATTGAAAGAGTGCATTCGGGTGACAACCTGTACTGTCAGTGGGACAACCGGTATGGATTGAAATGCTGGCAGACGTATTTGACAGATAATTTCCAGGAATCGTCACCAATTTACTGATTCAGGACGATCAACGTTCATAACTTTCCGGATAAACACACCGTGGCGACAGTTGCGAGTTAAATGCAAGCAATGGCAGGGTTTAAATGACACCCATTTTTAAAAATTATTTTCAATGGAAATTATCGCTAACATTATTCCATGAATTCAGTCTTTTGTGGCAGTCTTTTGCAAATAGTTCAATAAATCCAATCGATCTTATTTCAAGCGCAATATGAAAAACAAGAAATCCAGACATTATGTTGACATAAATCGGATGACGAGTATCTAGGGTTTCGAAATTTGTTTTTGGTATAACCACATTTATAAGGTATAACCACATAATGAGGGGATGAACGTGCAATTTTGGATTAAGATAGCTTTCGAGTTGTTATCAATTTATCAACACCAACGGATTCCGGCCTTGTAGAGTTGAATTGAATTTTTTCCATTTTCACAGCATTCAACAGGACGATATACTAATCACTATATCCTTGACTTGGACAACGGCTTCCAATTCCTTGAAAGTTTAAGATCCCTTGTCGGAGATATTAAGCTTCAAGGTGAATGTGTGGCAAATCACAAGAAATCGACTACAATTTTTTTTTAGACTCTCGCGCACATTTCCATTGTTTGTTTCGCTCTATAAAAGTCCTTATACAGGGTTGCCATGCATAAGGTCGTCTTTTGATGTAAAAAGTGCGGCTTGAGAATTAAAAGCATTGTAACAACTGTGCCAGTACTATTGAGGAAGGGCTGCCACTTATTCACTTATTATTTATTATCTACAAGTTACGTACGTACTGACAGATTATGAAAAATGTACATGAAAAAAATAATACTAGAATAATATATATTCTTGCAAATTATATATGTACTTAATACAATATAAATAATTTACAAAATGGTAAGAAGTAAATAGGTTTAAAAATTAGATTTTAAATGCATTTTGCTATTAGATGAATCAAGATTTTGTAATACTGGTTGAAAACTTTAATTACTCTTGTAAGAAGTTCATTTCTTCCGGTTACTTCCGAAGCCACAGTAATATGGACCCATCAGTTTTTTAAACGGCTTTAGGCGAGTACACAAAACGTCAGAGAAGATCTTTTATGGGATGTGTTCAGGAGACTTATCCCTCCATAGTTTGAGCAGTCAACTAAAAGAGAGATTGGACAAACGATACTGAGATTCGACTTGTCAGTCATGCGCGCAACGCGATCGTCTCCAGCTGCCTTAAAGCTTTCAGCGGACAGCCCGTCTGCACCGGCAGCTTACTTTAGTCATGACATTGCTATCTTGACTTAGTCTAAGTCGGGGTGAACGGAATTCTCGTCGATCATCGTCCATATTGAGTGGAATTTACTGCCTACCTTCGGTTTTTGGGTCCTCATCGCCGTTTAACAGCCTGCAGAAGTGATATTTCCAAATATCGACAGCGGCTCTATTACAAGTTGTCCATTTTCGCCCCGCCAGGTTTCTGTTCGAACCTTATCATTCCTGCCGTAGTATCTCTCCATCTCCTCGACCGCGCGCTTCTCGTGCGCATTCTTTTTTTTCTCTTGAGAAGCCGAGGCTCTTTCCATTGTCTCTGTTCGTAGAGCTCACGAACAGTTTTCTATGTTCGTTGCAGCATTGTTTTGTAGGCTTCCAGTCCCGCTGCATGTGCTAGCCTATACTCGTCAATTCATGGGTTTTTACTAGGTGATGCCGTAAGACCCAGCACATCAGTGGCTGGTTCTGTGATTGCTTCTTGACAACGTCTCCAATCTTCATCGGTTGATCGCGCAGGCGGCGACGAACTAAGAGAGATTTCGGAAGAATCGATCGGCAAAGATCCTAGCAGTCCGTAGCGATTGTAGCTTTTCAACGTTAAACCGTGGTGTCCTTTTTTGATTCCGTTGATCTCTTGATATCCGACTTCTTACCTTGGCTATAAGAAGGAAAGGGTCCGAGTCGATGTTGGCTCCTCGGAACGTTCGGACATCAAGAATGCTGAGGATTGCCCGACGTCGATCGGATCGAAATCAATCTGATTGAGGGTTCATTGATCAGGGGACAGCTAGGTCCCTTTATGTATCTTGAGGTGTGGGAACCACGTGCTAGCTATAGAGATATTACGTCCCGTGATAAAGTCCACCAGCCAGAGTCCGTTATCGGTTGTTGCTTCTCCGCCATTCAAATATCAATGATGTGTCGTATAGACACACTCTCCTTCTTTTCTCGTTTGCAGGTGCCAACTGAAAGCCTTAGAAAATTAAGAGTTAGACTATTATAATCACACCATTCAATGATATTACCTACATCAGATTGAAGTAATAAGCAGTCAGTAACATCTTCAATACTTTTATAATATTTTCATAACATCGGCGAATAGTAAGAATTTACTGTGTATAAGTGAACAAATAATGTCCGTAGTGAATATTATAAAAAGTAAGTGGCCTAAATGTCTCCCCTGCGGAACCCCTCAGCAACATTTTATTAGTTAGGCTAATTGGGTACAGGTTGGTAAATTTGCAATTATGAAAGCTGGCATTTTCTTTCTTTCTAGGAATTTTATTTTGAGATTAATCCACTATTCCAACAATTCAATTCAAAACTATTAGGAAATAAATGATTTTTGTATTTTGATAAACCAATGTTTCGGGCGTAGTAAAACCATTAGAAGGACCTAAGACCGCTTTAAAAATGTTGTGCAGACTCTGCTTTCTCGCATGGAATGGTGCCCGCAGTTCACTGAATATTCGTTGCTATCATAGGTGGCAACAAGGCTTCGACCATCCAGGGCGTCCAAATGATATTACAACTACTTCTTCAGTTGTCACCAAAATGCACTATAGTATGTTGGACGATCGATGAAGTAAGATTCTAGAATTACGTTCTGGATGCGGTAGCGGCGTCTACTGACGGTGGAGCAAAAATGGATTCGGGTCAAAATTTCTAAACAGAACTGGGAACTCTTCAAGCACAATTTAATAGAATTCGTACGGCGTTTCGTAGAATTTGATAAATTTGATAAATTTTGGAACAGACACGCCTGAAAATAAGGATGAGTGAAAAACGTGCCATCTACCGGACCTTTTCCAAAAACGGCAAACCGATAGAACAAATGCATGGTTTGCAGGGTTTCAGAACTTATATTTCTTAGAAGGATTATAAAGAAAATACATAAATACATCCTTGGAAAACAATCAATTCATTGATTTATCGCCTGTGGGACAACACAACAGAGGACGTCTACGTACAAGGTGGTGTAGACAAGTCGAGGAGGACTTTAGCCGAGGTGGCGAGAGATCGGGGCCGGGCTTGGGCTCCAAAAACATTTAGGCTATAAACTTTTTTTTTACATTTTTGCATTCCTTTGAATTTTCCTCAAATTTGATATAAATTTGATTGATCCCAATAAAAAATCGAAATGTGTTCCCTTAAATTTGTTTTTAGAATTTCTGTTACAACCCTATTTTCCGGACGCATAATTTTCGTAAACCATGTGAAAGGTTGAAAAAGGCAAGAATATCGCTGAACCTGCATCGATCAAAAAAAAACTGAAACAAATTTCAGTTCCAACGAATGCATCCAAACACATGCCCCATGTTATTAAATCAAAATGCTATTGAATTCGGCCAGATTCGGTTGCGCAGCCACAGATGTTCATTTACGCATGGCTTTACGGCATTTTCATCCATTTACCCTCAATTACCCTTAAATTTTCCTCGGCCAATGTACACACATGAAGTGGCAAAAGGAATGAAAGAAAAAAGCAAACACTAATACAATAACCTGGCGCGCCCAACCACCGACCAACACCAAGTTCACGACAATTCAGAGTAAATGGGCCCACAATAGCTTGAAATATCTCGTCATTTCCGCCGGTAAAATATTCCATTTTCTCACCCCATCCATACACACACACAACGCAGCAGGCTGGGTGTGATGGAAGAAAAAAAAAATCACTTACTACGGAGGACATTTCGGAAATGCAAAGCATAAATATTTCACTCATAAATCACCCGTGCGAACATATTTGCCGCAATCACAGGAGAAAAAAAAGAAACGAAACAAAACAAAGACAAACTAGTTCCCTCATATGGGGAAGAAGTCCTTCGCAATATGTCAGCCAGTCGTTGCCGTTGAGTTCTACGTGATTGGCATTGTTACTGGGAAAGTAATTTATGTTTGACCCGAAAAGCGTTCCACCAAGCTAATGGTAGCGTACTTGAACGCGATTATAATATTAGTCGTCCCGACAAGCACGTTCCGGTTTTGTTTTCCTTTCGGCGTTGAATTGGATTGGCTGGTCGGAATCGACTTGTAGAAGGTCACCAATTTCTTGAGTTGCTCCGCGTGTTCTGCCTCAACTTTTCCCTCAGCCAGGGTAGCACTTTGAACACTTAAATAATTAAAGTCAAGTTTCTCTCGCATGATGTTTTTTCAAGATTTTGTTTGCCGATAGGCACTGGGAAGTACATACATGCGAGTGGACTGGCAAACAAAATTTCTGATTGACAGCAAGCAGACTTTGTGAAGTAATGACCCCCGATAAGGTTGTCCTTCGCTTTAGGGGAAAGATCACAATTTGGACGAATATTCTTACAAATGAGGCATTCATATGTACACATGTGCGTTTGGACATGTATTCATCGAAAGCGTTTGGATAAACATCAGTCTTTTGATAAATGACGGCGGTAAGCGTTTAGTGTCGTCGAAATAATAATAAAGGGGGACCCAGCTGCTATAAGTGGTCTTACGTAAGGAAAACTGACGAAATGCTGGACACACTCATAAAATGTGAGTGATGTGCTGTTGATCAACTCTGATGATTTGCCAACCTTTGAACACATCATTTGTCGAAAGGAAATCAAACAATAGAATACACAAATCTTTTCAGTGTTGTGTCTCATCCTGTGAGCCGGTAACACAAACAAACACCTCTGAAAATTTCTTAGGCCAGGCCTTGATTAGAATTGTGGTAATTTACATGAATGTTGATGAGGCTTGAGTATGCACTCAGATGAACCTAGGACCATTGTGGTCATTGGTAATCTATACATGCCATCAACTGTTGTGCACAGTATTTGCTTGCATTTGTTTTGTTTTGTTTGGACATGTTACATGAGGGCATTGACACCTCGGGTGGCTTATGTCGCTGTAAATATATATTTACATTCTAATTGTCAGAACGACATACAGTCAGCGTCAATAATTAGTGTACAGCATATACAATGTGTTCTGCGTTTTAATTAATATTTAATTCGAATGAGGCCTCAATGAAAAAAATAATCTTAAATGCAGTTTTCTAAAGCAATTAGTTATGTACTCAAAATCAAAAGCCTGACAAAATTTAGATCACCAATAAATGGTACTTTTGAGCTTTGCTTGCAAACGCTTATGGCGCAGGTTACTCTTAATTAACGTCGTTCAAATAACCAAACACAACCATTTTTGATTCGTGGACACTAAATTGACAACGTTCGATAATAATAATAATAATAATATTTATTAATTCATAGTTTTATTATTTATTTATTTACTCATACTTACTTATTTATTTATTTATCTATATATTTACTTATAATTTATTTATGTTATTTATTTATTTATTTATTTATTTACTTATAATTCATTTATGTTATATATTTATTTATCAATTTATTTATTTACTTATAATTTATTTATGTTATTTATTTATTTATTATTCCTCCTTGACTTATGTGATACTTGTTTTAAACTTTTGAAATCAAGTTATAAACTCACCTTTCTCTTCCCTCTAGTGACACTGAGTTTTTTTATGAAGGTTTGTGGTGGCTTTTCCTTCAAATTACATATGTGATATATTATTTAAGAAATTTTATTAATATTTTAGTAGTAAGGCAAATAAGCCGAATCTCTGAAAGCATAAATGAAATGTAAAACCATTGTAAAATTACTGCCACAATAAATAAACGATGAATGAACAATAATAATATGGGGGGCGCTACTGCCCGTAGGGTGCGAGGGTCTAGCTGATCAGCAACCAAATTTTTTCTAGAGAGTTATTACTCTTTGAGCATTTTCAGCGACTCGAAAAAGGTGGGAACGTGAAAATTATTTTTGGTTGTACCGGCCGGGAACCAAGCAGCCAGGTTAAGTTGCGTGGGGTAGACGCACTTACCCACAACGCCACGGCCACCACGTTAGATGCTACCTGAAAAACCCATATTAGGGCAAATTTCCTTGTGTGATTTACATTTACATACACTTACTTTGAAGATGTGAATTCCACTTCATAACTTGGCTTATGACTCGCTGTGCTTAAAGTTCTTGAGATGTCTTGATATTTTTGTGTTTACTTTATGTAGGTACATTACAACAGTGTAATTTCGATTTTTGCATGTAATGAAAACATGACCTGTTGCAAAAACCGAACAGATATTTAAAACACTCTAAAAAAGCTTTCGCAATATACTATCGCATGAATAAAATATCCTGAATCCCTATTTAAGAAAAAAAAAAAATATATGTATACAGTGGACTCCTCCTAAGTCGAATTGTCACGGGATACCAAAATTTGTTCGAGTTAGAGAGAGTTTGACTTAGAAAGAGGTTTTTGTATGGACAGTTGAGGTGTTACATACATGGGTTACATACATTTGTAAAATATGGCGAAAAAGTTCGAGTAAGGGAGAGTTTCGACTTAAGGATAGTTCGACTTAGGGAGAGTCCACTGTATATACACTAATGCTCAAACAATTAAGCCACATTTACGATAAGGAAGTATTTGCCGTAGCAATTGCTACTTTTGCAATGAATGAAGCTGAAATATGTTAAAGCTGCTAAAGAGCAAGAAAATAGTTTATCGATATGTCGAACAGTGTAACCTATAATAACTCAAACAAAGATAAAGCGGAACGGCGGCAGTAGATGTGAGACAGTACGTACTTCATTATCGCATATTTGGCATAATGTTGAGCATGAGTGTATATATACAGTACGTTCTCGATTAACGCAACTCCCTCGTTTGGCATTATGGGTGGCGCGACAGTCCGAGGTGGACCTGCAACCACTCGTGTTGTGCGTGCTATGGTTCTTTCACGAGTGGAAGGGACCTACAGTTAAATGCCGACTCCGAACGGCGAAGTTGAGAAGCTTTTTCTAAACAGGCATACTCTTTGAGCATTGTCAGTGACTCGAAAGAGGTGGAGCCGCGAAAAATGATAGGTGGAAAAAACACCCTTTGCGTAGGGGTCGACGCAGTTACCCACTACGCCACGGCGCCCACTGGGCCACTGTATATGTACAGGATAAGTTCTAAAAATCGTTCACCAAAATTTTTGTTCGCATTTGCTTTGTAGAAGATCGCTTGATAGCAGTTTTATCCCGCATATTTTGCGTTATCATTATTTCTTGAGTGGTTATGTCATTCTGTTCCCCCAGTGCAAGAATGATAAATCATTCTATTACGGCTAATATCACGTTTGACTGTTAATCAAAAACTTTTATTTCCATACTATCATCAGCAGCTTTTTCTATTGTTTCTAGTTTTTGCAGTTTTTTCGGAGACCCATTCAGAGATGTCATCGCTGCCAATATCGTAATATCAGATCTTTTTGACAAATTTTGATCCCGAATTAAAAGCAAATGAACACAGTCTTCTTACCCCCAATAGTCAGGAGTTCTGATAACTTTGTTCCAATATTTAGAAATTACAGTCACTCATAACTCTTTCCATGCGTGCTAAAAATATAAAAAATTGCTACGCTCGGAACTGTCCAGCCAATTTATGATATCGCCAACAGTTCTCTCTTGCTATTACATTCTACAGTATAGCCTACGCACATGTGTATATGAATGGTAGGTATGTACATATTTTGAGTCGTACATTTTCAAAGTTACGAAAATCGAAAACCTTTTTTCGATTTGTTGCAAAAATCGAATGTAGGCCAGTCCATTAAATTGGTTGCTAAAATCGAGTATTTCGGAAATCGAAGTTGCAAAAATCGAAACTGCACTGTAATTACCTCAGAAAACTGCATTTAATTTTTTTTTTTCTTGGAGTCGCGTTTGAAAATTTTTTTTAAGTACGCAGGCACGTCTAGTTTTGGTTAGTTCGTTAGTCTATATGACTTTTATTTCGATTTAAAATTCATTGGCTCAATATTATAGTCTACAAAAGTGTACTTTAAAAGTATGTTATCACGTAATAAAGTGTTTTGATAATTATAGTAGACTTAAAGCCCACTTTATCGTCATCATCTTGTGGTAAAGTTAGTCAAACTAAGGACTTTTTAAATATTTAAGGAGGAATTAGGCTTATAATATATGTCATTTCAGGAAAAGAAAGTTATAAAAATGTTTTCGAAAGATGGTGATTTTTATAGTCTTGAAGATTTTCACTTAATGCGAAAAAAAGCTTATAAAAATCATGCCAGTCAGTTTAAGGAACTTGAAGATGGAGAATTTTAATGCCTGTATATAGATTGCGATTAGATTAGACAGACATTGATTAGATACATCGAAGAACGTTATTGTCGCCGTTGTTGAAGAAGAAACAACTCCATGGAGTCTATCGGCGACCTTATATAAAACAACGAACCTGCTGAAGAGACTGGAATAGCATTTCATATTTTTTTAACCTACTGAAACCTCGCGTTTTATTGGAAGTACATTGAAAAGACATGTGTCAACCATAAACATTATTTATTTATTTTTTTTTGTTCGATGGCATGGAACAACGAAAATGTACACGAATTGGTAACGTTTTGTGGCTCTCGGAGTCGGGAGGTTAATGGACATAGGAACACATCTCATTTTAGAAATTAACGCATCATTTAAATGTCTGTGATTTTTAGGTATGTTTGATTGAAAAATATTATAGGTACATTGTAAAGTAAAAACCAGTTAGCGGCAGGTTAAAAAGTGATTTTATTTGACAAAGAGTTAAAGCATGCTCTAAAGTTTAAAGTTAACTAGTTCGGAGTGGAGCTCTTAAAGTGGAGTTTTCAGACATTCATTATACAGTCGACTCTCGATAATTCGAAACTCAGGGGACCTTCCAAAAAATTGGAATTAGCGAGAGTTCGAAATACCAAAAAATTGTCCAGTTGGAGCGAAGAACGCAAACGAAATAAATGCACATGCATGTAAAGTATGCAACAACAATTTGACACACTTTACTATAAAACACACACTAAATTGCCAACAAAATTTAATTGCAGAGAAGCAACCAGCAACTGACATCCTGGCAATCTGACTGAGGAATCACTTCCAATTAACGAGTATATCAAAACACATTGGTTTTGTTCGATTTAATAAGGTTTTTTTTAAGAGACCTTACAATCAGTACGAATTATCGAGATTTTCGTATTATGGAGTTTTATTTGTTTGGCTTATAGTCAAAATACATTATATTTTTGCTTTAAAAAGAGAACAAAAAATATATACATTAAACATGAAAAAGGTTCTTCAACTATATATTTTCTATAAAGAAGTGCATTTGTTCAGAAGTTGTAAAGTACATCTCACCCTCAAACTCCATTTAAGATTTGAAATACTTCGTCTATTTCCACAATATACGAGTAAAGAATCTCACTCGAATTCCTAAGACGGGGCACACTGCAATTAACTGATATACATCCTCTCCCGTCTTAATGTTGCAAAGATTGCAGTGGAAGCTCTGGGCGGTGTGGCTTGAAATTCAGATTCAGTTGCTCTCTTCTGATTTTTGAATTATGTTAATTTGTTCTATTGAATTGCAGTTTGAAAGCAAGTTTTTTCTGCTATATGGTATTTCAGCTTACTGTAATTGAGGCTGACTATATGTGATAAAATAATGAGCGACTAACAAATCTTAGACACAAATCAAACTCGTCAACAAAAGCAAAAATAATTGTGTGTTTACTGTGATCTTTTTTTGTTTCTAGCTCAGTTTGGCGCTTATTTTTCTGATTTGGAAACAACAGCTTTTACTGTTCAGTTACACCAGACTAACTTCATTTATCAAAGTCGTTTAGATTTCTTTTTTTATCGGGCATTGAAATATATTTTTTGTTGTTGTTTTCGATACGACGTGACTAACATGTTTTGCATAATCCAATGGCTCTTGCTATATTTTTGGCGAATATTATTTGGGACGTGAATAGTATGTCCTGTGGATAGCAACCACCTGGATACGAACCATCTAAAAATTACCAGTCTACCACCTTCAAGTCCAAGCCACTGACCACCATCTATACACAAGGGGAGGAACTAATCATTCCGAAAAGTATTACCGAAATGATTGTTGTATAAGTTTTTATAAATGCCGTCACCTATAGACAGATGAGATAAGAATTATGTACACAATCGAGAGCGGGGAAATTCTATAGCCTATGTCTATTCTAGCGCCAGTATCTTTCTGAAAAATGTTGGGAGATATAAATATCAGGACGGCGGCCGAAGCGACAGAGTTCAGTTGGAGAATTATTACCGTTCAGTTTGGGAATTATATAATGTAAATCGGGTCATTCGTCACAATCCAGTGATCGCCCAGTGGTTGGACACTTTGATTAATTTTTCGTTAACTCATTTCTGTAAAACGTAACAAAATCTTTGAAATATATACCTCTGTCGGACTTCGTAAAGCTGCGTATCTTTAATCAAATAGAAAGTTGGTACAAAAAATGTTATTGCCATGGTTTTAGCTGACACCGCATAATACTTTCACTACATCATATTAAACTCGGCATAATGATACAGTTGATGAAGGCTCTTGACAAGTTTGTAGGATTTAGTATTGAGAAATTGAAAGCAGTTATTTTTGATGGGCCCATAAGCAACTCGTGAAAGTGTACAATTTTGTCAAAAGATTGGCTGAAGACTAGATTGGACTAAATTTTTAGGCAATAGCAAGAAAGTCTGATAACCAGTTCGAGCTTGTTGACACTTGTTTGTTGTTAGCAATCTTCCAGTATTTTACTCAAAATAAGAGAGCCATAACAGTATACAAAAACTTAGGAAACAAAATAGGTGTTGACCAGGGTAATGCAGATTATGAATATTTATTAAAAAATTGTCGACTAAGTTTGTCAGAGTTCGTAAAACGGGTATATTTTCATAACTTTGGATTTATTTTGGACACTGGGTGTCTAGATATGTAAGGATTCATTGAGATTATGGGCGACAAAGGAAAGGTCCCATTTCAATTGTCAAACAGCAAAGTTCTGGCCTACAAATCATCAGGATGGTTTTTGCGTGGTTGAAATAAGCCGAATTAACAAAAGAAATTGGTGCAAATGGTATTGGTTAACACAAGGATCTTCATCTTAAAAAAATCTATCACTATAAGAAACGGAAATTGTTCTTCATGTGATGAAAAAGGCACAATCAGTCATGTCATTCTAAAAAAGAATCGGAGTCTGGCCGTTTACCGTTTACTCAATAAATAATAAATAATATCCCTGGTTTGTGGAAATCAAGCGAGCCTTCAGAAGTTTGTAATCTGAGAACTTGGCGATCTGAGTGAAGAACAAGGGGATGGGTCCCATTACGATATTCGATGGAGGAGCAGACCAGGGTAAGCACTGGAGCATCAAAAGCAGCCCTTGTAAAATTGTTTGATAAGTAGTGCTTGTTTTTCTTATGGTTTTTTGCAATGGAAAAATATTCAATGGACTGAAACCATTATACACAGAATCGGTTGTTTTTCCATGGGTCTTTAAAAAACTCGCAGCAAGGTGGTTGAATCAAATCATCCCCTGTGCCCTAAGGCTTTCTCTATAACATCACTGTCGCCGTCATCGTTACTGTCCAGCTGGGCAGATAGCAGGAATCACATCTAAATATCTAGAAAATCTTCTCCTTCACCTGTGGGAAGCTCAACATCGTCACCCACCTGCAGAAAATCATTATACACAACAGCTTGTATATTTCTGATATTTCATCGAGCTTCAAATTCAGTCTACAGTTGAGTTCCTCCCTCATTTGTTTCGTTTGAGCATTCAGTTCTGAAAATCAAAGGAATTTCATCCTCTTTCTCCCGCTATTCACCAAAACCACGATTTTGTTTATACCAAGTTAAAGGAACATACAAACGCAGTTCCCCGAAAGCGATTCATTAGAAATTGAACTTGTAGAATACGCAGAATTTGGGAATCTCCTTTCAGAATTCGACTTATCGAAAGCGACGTTCGAAAGTTTGAGTTATCAAGGCTTTCGAGAAATCGAAGTTCGACTGTAATTTCAAAAGATAATCAAAATTGCTAGTATGAAGTAATTTGCAACTAATTGGTTTATGTGACAGAGAGGGTGGATCTCCACTTGGTGCGTAAGGCGATGTTGGTCGAGATCGTCGTTAACCGAGAAATGCTCAGACATCTCATCAAGAGACAGCTTACAATTATGGGATGTTTTGGATGAAAATTGAGATTGTGGAGGAACTTGATTTCGAACACAGAGTGATGTCCCATTGTTCTTGAGTCAGTACCATGCCCATTGTACTGCCTTAGTTTATGCCTGAAAACGCAGTCGTTGGACAACCCTTGCAAAAAAAGAACTGTCTTGGAGTAGATACCTACACTCACCCCCTTATCTATTATCGATCCATCTGAATAGAATGAAGTATGTAGGCGATGTAGGTTATGGGAGTTTTAAAATTTCCTTCTGCAAAGAAATTTAGAACTCTGCCATCCAGTTTCAGAACATAGAAATGCAATGACATCACTTTTAATCGCCTTATCCCTTTGCAGAGTCAAAGAACAATGGTTATGGTCTCTTCCCAGAAGACTCACAGAAATCCTAGAATAAGTTGTATGATTTCAATTGACATTACACAGCCTAGTAGTGATCATTGGGGACTTGAGTTGAAAACTTTTCCTATTTCGGCAATTTGAGTGCGTAAGTGATTACTTTGGGTTCATCCCCGCTTTGTGTGTGTATATGTGAGGTGCGTGGAGACCGATTAAAGGCGGAAAGTTGTTCTGTGTTTAACTTCCCACATTAGGCGAAGAGTATCCCTTTCAATTAGAGTCTGTTCATTAGGTGGTCGGGTGGTGTGGCCTACTGATGGGGATTCGTCTAAATAAGTTAACTCTGTGGTCATTAATCATTGAATGTGTCTGTGATAAGTGCTTAACATGCTGTTGATCATGGTAGTCGGAAATTGTGGAAAGTAAACATAAGCATCAATGTTCCAATCATACCCGTCAAACCAAACAGTTTTCCGATAGTATAATTGTTTAGTCTCACGATTAGCATTGGTTGACTGTGTTAAAATTGTGCAAGTTTATTAAAAAAGTTGATTACGATTTGCAGAAATATGCCCGTACACCGTTAAATTCACGCAAGAATTGAACATTCGTTTGGCTTCCTACCTATCCTGGAACGCTCACACCATTTTTTTTGTACACATCTGCGAGCTTGTTGGAATTTGGGAAACCAACTCTTGTAGGTATTGTATTTTTAAACATTTAAAACGCAAAATGGCACAATATTTCGTTGCATGGTTGATGTGCTATTATCCTGGTTCGACTGTATCTACGGTGATGAAGAGGTTTTTTTCTGGAGAAGATTTTTCATAAGCTGATGTTCTACCAGTTTTTCTTCTAGATCTTCGAAAGAAGAGACACTAAGGCTATGAGTCTGTACGAGGGAATGGGCTGAACAAATAAGGTTTTCCATCTACTCGCAGAGAGGTAAAAGTGTGATAAAGATGGAAAAGCTTACGATGTGATTTGGAGAGCGATTTGAAAGTAGCGAATTTGTGTACATTGATATATTAAAGTTATTTTGCAACTTACTAGCGTAAAAGTGAATTTGTTCCAAGATAGACTGACGTCGAATGCAGGTGTAGTCAGAGTAGCGTCAGTAAGGAGCTGCAAAATGCGTTGCAAGCGTGATAATACAGTCAGTTTCAAAAGTGTGGATACAGCATATAGATGTTCTCAGTAAAAAATTAATTCAAAGGAGTTTCAAAGAAAATAAATCTTAAATGCAATTTTCTAAAGCAATTGGTTGTTTATTAAAGCAAACAATTAGGAAAATGAAGTTATATAAAAAATTATCACCGCGGGTCATGAACCAAAAACGTAACGAAATTCAGATCACCAATAAGTGGCCCTTCTAAGTTCTTGCTGGCAAAGGTTACTTTTGAGAATGTTCAATTAAAAAAAACTTATCCGTTTTTTGATAAGGGCCACTCAATTGACCACGTTAGATGGTACCTGAAATCCCCATATCAGGGCAGAATTCTCCACGTGAATCACATATTGTACAAAAGTACTCATCCATTTTTTTAATAGCTTTTTTACTAAATAAAAACCATGATTTTGAGTGTGGAAAATCTTTATTTGGACCTTTAAAATGTTTTCTGTTAAATACAAAAGATGATATCTGTCAAGTGGCAGACGCTAGTGTTGATACACATTCCTGCCCGTTCTATCGCATTGTTCATGTTTTTTCGCCAAATTTCCGGTGATAACGGATCGCATTCCTCTGGCGGCTAAGCACTGCATGGTCTCCTGTGGTTCCAGTCTGTTCGAGTCAATTTTTGCCCAGTTAGCGCGACACGGTTAGGACATCGTCGTCGAAATGCACGCTGCGCGAGAAGCACCGACCGATTATTGGTTAAAAAAATGATTGTATACATTTTTGTAACCAATATTCGGTCGTGGGTTCTAGCGTTTCTGTGGAGTATTGACGTTCATTGCTTGTCTGTTTGTATACAGCAGCTGTTTAGGTGACAAATGTAGAATATGATTGACGCACGATGTCATTTGCAAAAATTATATCATCTTCCAATAGGATGATCAATTTTGCGCCACCTTGTACGTTTACTTTGGTGATGTGAATTCTGCTTCAGTTGTTGGATTATGATTCGCTGTACAAGTTGTTTTTGAGACATCTTCTTTTTATAAATATTCTTTTCTTGGAGTCCCGTTTGGAATTCATTTTAGTTGAGAATACAGGCACCGATATACTGTAAGCTCACTTTTGGGACCGACTGTGATGGAGAAGGGTATTTAAGTCGTACATTTCTTATGCATTTGACGACTAAGAGAAAAGCGTCGCCAATCTTACGACGTATTACAACTTGTTGCTATATTTGTTTATAGGAGTTAATGCATTGCACTCGTCGTTGCAGAGTTGAGGATAAGCATCGACCCTATTTTGAGTGTCCCTCTCACTTCACAAGTAAATAAGATTCAACATCAAACTGGATGGAATTTATAGTGACATGAGTGAGGCCATGTAAAGCGCTTGGACAAATTTGCTCTGACCCGAAAGACTACGACTCCGCGGTGCTGACAGAATCCAACAGATAACGCCCGAGTCTAAGGTGACAAGCACAAGTCGAGAAAGTCCTCAAAAAACTCAGTATGTGCAATTGTAGGCAACTTGCTGGAGAGACTTCTTGTGTGAGCCCGAGGTCCACAGCGAAATGTATTATAATAATATATAATATGGGTGGTGATACAGTCCGAGGCGGACCTGGGCCTAGCTTCTCAGCAACCACTCGTGTTGTGCGTGCAATTGTTCTTTCACGAGTGGAAGGGACCTACAGTTTAATGCCGACTCCGAACGGCGAAGTTGAGGAAGCTTTTTCTGGGCAGGAATACTCTTTGAGTATTGTCAGTGACTCGAAAGAGGTGGAGCCGTGAAATATGAAAGGTGGTAAATTCGGGTATCGAACCTGGCACCCTCTTCGTGCACTTACCCACAACGCCTCGGCGACCCGACGAAATGTATTGCTAAACAGAAAAGACGAAGAAGTGAAACAAAAATGTTCCGACTTCACATTTTGAAAAATGTGTTTTTGTGCACTTTTTGGATGCAGATTATATTGATGATTGGATGTCTATAAAATCATTAATACTAATGCCGTCTTAAGAAACTGAATTTCCCTTCAATCATTTTCCGTCTAGCTACTCCATCACTCTTGGCACTGACACTCAGGCATGCTTTATAGCTCGAATTGATTTAGAGTCTCTAATCAGCGAAAAGAATGAATGGAAAATTCTTACAAAAAGTAAAGTTTTGTGGGTATCTTTTGAAAATATAGTAGATCCTTGATTTTACCACTCCATGCCAATAACAATTTCAATTTTTACCAAATCCTCTTTGAAACTTTGCTGTTGACTTAACTCGGTGCTGATGTCTTCATAGTAATAGTCAGTACTTAATACACATATTCGACAATTTCATTGTCCACCTTTGCATGTGCACGTATCGCCTTGCGTGCTTCAAACCAGCATTCGCTCCAACGTGACTATTCTCAGTAGTTCCATCTCGTAAATCACCATTCACGGTTCGACACGAAAAGGCACACATTACTCGGATGTCGTAAAACACAAATCCGACACCATATGAAAAAAAAATAAATATAATTGATATGTGTTGATTGTATCTCTGGCTAAATTCGTTTATGAACTCATAAAAGCCAAACTTGCGTGGGATCCGATCAGCATTCGATTAGAGTGTGTTTTTCAAAACAAACAAACAGCGCCAAACTGCGGGGCAATTATTTAATTTTCCCAAGCAATAAATTTGCCTACAGGTGTAAACAATAAAGCCCCTAACACAAGGTGCTACTCATAAATCCAACTGTCATCGATTATGTTTACAAGGCGGCGGCGAGGCGTGGATTGTGGATTTTGATTCACTCTCGCCACGCGGCCATGGGATTGAGGCTCAATTAAGACGACATCTAACGATCTCATTTATTATTTCATTCTTGCGATGGAGGCGGAGTATTGTACCCATTCTCGCAAAATCAAGCCCGTCTGGGAAGGCTCTGTAATTGAATTAGAACTCTTAACCTCGTTCGTTTAAATTTAAGTGCCTACATAAAAATGTATCCTGAGTATGATGATTTAAAGGGAATCTACCGTCCTCGTCGGGCTTGTGGCTCTTCCACTTTTCACTGTTGCTTGCTCTGTCGCGGCTTCCTCTCTCTCGTCATCTTCGTCTACTTCTTCTTGAAGACTTGCGAATTCAGCCAACCCTGGATTTTAAGAGACCAATTCCCGAGTACTATAACTTGATTAATTCTAAAGGATTTCTAAAGTGCTTTTTGATATCATAAAATATACATTAGCTCTGAATTTATACTTCGTGGGTGATATAAAAAGCAACAACAACGACGCCTATTAGCCGACTTTATTATGTTGTAAAATTTGTGTGTACCCAGTTAAGGAGGGTTTTTGTTGTTTTTTTTTCTTTTCTTTCTTTCGTTGTCTGTTCCCGGCGCTATTTCGTCGAAAGTTGAGACAAAGCGAAATATTATCTCTCACATGCCTCATTAAAACGCGGAATAAGAACGTTACCGACGGTATCTATGTGCGCGACTTTCATGACTTGTTTACTTTTTGCCGTGCAAGCGATATTACTTAGTTTTAATGTACAGCCTGTTGGAAGTAACACTCACATGATGTGTTCTCGTAAAAAAATGGTGCTAGGAATGTTTACTTCAAGTCGAATAAACTGATTTGATGTTTAAGGGTGCAGATTTCGCAAATCAGTTATCTGGGTGTATTAAATTTTTCCCGTGGAAAGTCTCCTAGTCCAAAAAATCCCCAAAGAAGATTTGACAATTCGTCGCCTGAGAATTGTTTTGTTTCATACGTCACTTTTGTCATTTTTGAAATAAGAACGGATTTTAGGGTAATATCTGTGATTCCATTTGCTCTTAGTCTTTCCAAGACCGAGATATCGAACATCGAGTTGGTTCCATATCTACCAAAACCATTGTTTTGGGCTATAAACAATTTTTTGGTGAGAATTCTTTTGTTTCACTGCGATTTGTGTTACAGAAAAGCTATATATGTGAGACACTGATCGCAAGCAAACGTTAAATATTGGGATGTGCCGCGTCCTTTACAGTTGTAGATATTCCTTATTACGAAGATATGAATTCAGTTACACAATAGTACTCCAAACGCAATACATAGTTTCAGACGTACGAGCTGTCAGTCATTGAATACATTTTCGTTACAATTATACAATCGTGGTGCAACAAAAAAAATTTTAGGTATATATATGTATACACTTGTATGTACTTATGTGTATGCATATGTATACATAAATATATTAAGCGCATAGTTATATATTTATACGTATATGTATGTAATTTTAGCATAAGATAGTTTAAATTATTTTAAGCTTGTATGTAAGTTTTAAGGAAAACAGTTCTTTCATTAAGTTTTTTGGTAAATTTTCTAAATTTCAAATAGAAAGTGTCAGTCAATATCTAGCGTAAATAGAAAGGTTGTTAGTTTAGGTCGAAAGACATAGCATGAGCTTAAGCTTAGCTTAGAGCGCCTGCCGAGGACCATTAAGTTATTTTTAGCATCATGTTCGTCTAACTAGTTTTAAGCATTTTTGTCAAGTACCTAAGAATGTGATGAAAAAATAAAAATGAATTAAAATAAAAATGGTGCAACTGGACGACTTGACTTACGACTACGGCATGCGTCATTGTATTGCACCATTCAAATGTTTCCATTTTTTGGTTATGTTCTTTGCTTTTTTTTTAAAGATAAATGTTATCGAATTTTTTCATAGTCAGCTCATTAATAGTGCCTAATGTCGAATTTAGTTATAACGAATGTAACTTTTCGTTATTTGTAGACATATTTATAGCCGACTCCGCTTAAACGAAACTTTCGGTTACATGCAAAAAGAAATATATCACGGTGCAACAAATTTGCATTGCTTATATGAAAACTCCACTTATTTGCAACACATTTTCTGCATACTTTGTGTTGCAATTATGCGGAGTCGACTGTATGCCTATTTCTATTACCTACTTAAAAGCGTTATTGTAAAGTGATTTTATGAAAACATTTCGCGGGAAATCTATTACTTTTAAGTGCTTATGATTGAATTTTCAAAGAAAAAAAAAAGTAATTGCAATCAGAATAATGAAATCAAAAAATTAACTTAAGGTATTAGAGTAAGTTTGGCTAATGTGAAATTGAATGTGTGTTCCCTTATTGTTTTCATCAGTATTTTTGATTCTAAGCCTTTGGGTGCTAGGTTCGATACATGAATTTTACCACCTATCATAATTTACGGCTCCACTTCTTTCGAGTCGCTGACAATGCTCAAAGAGTACTCCTGTCTAGAAAAAGCTTCTCAAATTCGCCGTTCGGAGTCGGCATTAAACTGTAGGTCCCTTCCACTCGTGAAAGAACAATAGCACGCACAACACAAGTGGTTGCTAAGAAGCTAGGCCCAGGTCCACCTCGGACTGTCGCGCCACCCATATTATATATTATTATATTATTATAAGCCTTTTTTGGAAATAGTAAATAGGTTTTATCGTTCGTTGAGATGTTGGCAACAGATTTTACTTACCCTTGTGCATAATTTTGCTCACAGGAATTAAAAATTTGCAAGATATTCAAAACAGTGCAAAACAGACCTTTTACAAGAGTGGAGTGTAATGTAAGCCCATACGGTTCGATAACAAGAAGAAAGACAAAAATTTAAAGTCAGCTTCTGCAACCATTATCAACCATCAGCAAACACACATGACAAAATTGAGTAACCATGAACAAGTGTAAGTGTGTATATGGTGTTAGGAATGAAGAGTGTCTGCACAGTCGCTAGTGGGGCGATAGAAATAAGTGCTGATTCTCGAGTGGTTAGAAAATTACATTGAGTCAGAGAAAAATTTAACAATAAATTATTGATGATGATTGGACCCAATTGAATATTAATAATAAAATAAATAATAATGAATAATAAATAGTGATGAACTGTAGCAAATTCAGATACATTAACCAACAATGATTTTTTAACACTGAACATGAATCAACATTTATACACCGCCAGAGTAATTTATGGACATTCACAAACACTGCGGTTAATTTAGAGTAGTACTCCATATTACCAGACATAGATTAATTAAGGTATGCATTTGTATAGTATAAGAAAATTTCGTGAGACGAGTATCATCTGCATTCCGTATTCTGGACCCTGGGAAGTTACTATTCATGCAGCTTTCCAAAATGCGTAAAAACTAGTTTATGGTTTCTCGATTAAAGCCTTTCGGTATATCGATTGAAATACTTACTGGAATGTCAGATCATCTTTTCAAAACAGCTAAAAACTAATCCGTTCCTGCATTTTTATGCGACGGACATTGCTTGTAAACTTTTTTTTTTTTATGTTTATGTTTAATTTTTGATCTTTAATAAATAGCTCATTCTCAGATCACTGTACTTACTACAGACAAATTCGGGGTGGATAGGGCTTAGATTAGGGTACGACTGTGAATACGTGAATGACACAGATTTAGTTTTATTAAATATACCTATCATTATGATAATCAGGTCCAGCGTTGCCGGAGAGAAATTCTATAAGGTAGTACGGCATTCATAAATGGGGAGTATTTTGCAAAAAAAAGTAGTACCGATATTTTAGGCCTTCAAAGCTACAGTAGAATCTTTTAATAGATCGAACCGAGATCCGACTTTGAGTCCGGATCTACCTGAAGCAACAAAAGTACAATTTTTAAGCGCCATTGAAAGATTATCGACATCGATTTCGAATTAGCATCAAACTTAAATTCAATCAAGGAACAAAGTCGATCCTCGATAACACTAATACACTCAATTCTCTTTTTATGTGATTTCTTTTACGCGGGTTTTGAGGTTATGCTATTTTTCCCGAGAATTAATTGCTGATTTTTTTGTACACGATTTTGAAGTTAAGCGCTGTTTTTCTATAGAATTTTGTATGGAATTCCCCTTTTTAAGTATTTCTTCTATACAGAGCAAGCAAACAATAGTTATTTGTGTAAGAACAAATTATCACTTGAGCTAATGCTTTCGTTGAGTAAAGACGCGCTTGGTTGATTAAGAACTGAAACTTTTTTAAATTTTAAAATAAAAATTTGTTTGAGGATGGAAAAAAGAAGCAGCAACAAAAGCAATTTCCTTAGAAATAAAAATTGCAATTTTAGATTGCATAGTGAAAGGAGAAAGATTTACTGATGTTGGGAGTCGTTTGGCTACGGTGAATCGACAATAAGAGCCCAAAAAAGAATGAAGCTCCAAATTTTCTTCATATTCTAGTAGTGTTATAAGTTGAAAAAACTGAAAAAGTACTGGTGGTTGGGTTTTTTTTTACTATAGATGGTAATTTAATAAAGCTCTTTGCTTTTACGAAAAGCTAAAGCATGTGGTTTACTACTTCTTGCACTCAGTCTGGTATAGAATTTTCAGCGAGCACAGGAGGACTCGTTTTCTAAAAAGGAATGCTTTTCACAACGTGAAGATTACCGGCGAGGTTACATCAGCAGATGAAGAAGCTGCAAAACGTTTTCCTGAAAAGTTGATTAAAATTATTGAAGATGATGGATACTGCCCCGATCAAGTTTTCAACGCACACGAAACAGGATTGTTTTGGAACCTACGCCTACGCGAGCTTACATTTCGAAGGCCGAAAAAACGCAAGGGCAAGGCTACTAATCAAGCAATGCCTTTTTCTACTGAAATTATTGCTTTGTCACATGAAATTTGTGGCGCAGGTTTTGATAGCCCTAACGAGATTGACACCAATGAGTTGTTTGTACATGAGCCCCTAAGAGATGATGATATTATTGAAGGGTTATTGGATTCAGTCAAAGATCCAGAAAATAACAGTGAGGAAGAAGATAACAATCCTTCGCCATTCACTGCAAAAATAGTTCTAGAAGGTTCTAGAAAGTTCTAGTTCTAGAAACTTTGCAAAAAAATTAGAAAAAAATTATTAATAATGACCCGAATACCGAATACAGCTCGACAAAAGCGATGACAGGCGCAGTGATGCAATAGGGAAAGACTTTGCGATGATTGATGATGATTTGATTCAACCACCTTCAAACGAGTTGTTTCCAAATCCATTACTCAATTTGCGTTTATATTAAAATACTCATGAAACAGCAAATGAGCCTGTGTACCTACAATGGTTTAAATTCACTTTTTTTAAAAATCCAAAATAAAAAAGTTGCTCTTTAGTCATGTGTAACAGTATATTTTAAATTATGATTAAGCTTATCTATGTTTTATGTGTTATATCGCAGGTAAATAAATATTTATATCAATTTTGTAATTTACTTGATTACTCGAATTTTTTTTTGTGGCACGTGGTTCGATTTACCGAAGTTTGACTGTATATCTACTAGTCTACTCCCTAAAAAAATAGTAGTACGTTTGCGAAATGAGGAGTACAGGAGTACGGAGGTGTCGAAAGTAGTACAATACTCCTATAGGAGCACTTTCGGCAACGCTGATCAGGTCACAATGACGTGAGAAATCTGTGATTCTCAACCATGTGTACGAATTTTGAAAGTTCAACCTTGTCTTGGAAATGAAGTGAAAAAACTTGAATTCAGTGTAATACCACAACACCCAACAAAGTTGAAACTAATTATCAGAATCCAATTATAATTTGTCACGAGAAAGTTTTTCCCTTCTGACCACACGAGACGAGTTATACAAGCAGCACAGCATTCGATTGAGAGCGAGAGAAGGATGAAATATGGAACAACTTTTAACTGAAATCCACGCTAAAAATAATCCTGTCTGTTCGTCATCGACATTCACCCACTTGAACACGGATTGCTCGAGTATCCTTGAAATGTCAAATGTCTAAATATGATCAAAATACTTCCGGATGGAGAACTTTACGAAGAAACTTTGCACAAATCGACTGCTTAAGGTCCCACCTCAGTGACAACTCAAAAACACTCTTTGCGTACATGCTGTTTTGGTGGAAGTTTTTCAAGGATGTTCTCATAATTTTTGGAGTTAATTCCCCAACGTGGAGAAGTTGCTTTCAAGTGGTTATGAAGGGTTTTGGTTAACCTATTTTGCATTTGTCCCCTTAAATGTGTGCGGTTGTTCGTGTAGTTTTCATCATATTGTTTCTGGCGTAGTATTCAGTTTGAGAAGCATTTTTGTGTTGTATTTTAACAGACTTCCTAAAGACTTGTGTTCGCCACGTAGGTGCTTCTGATTTATTTCAATTCTGTTCAGGTTTATACTATTCACGTACGTTGTAGGAGGATTCTGCAGCTACTTTCAGCGGGAATAATAACATCTGTTTCGTTTATGTCGTTCCATTGACACTCGCTGTGTTCGTCAAATCACGTCAATGTCACTCAAGGGCCCTAAAAGCTGTTCGTACTTCTGGAAACTGAGGCCTATCGAAGGGTTGATATTGCAGATGTTAGCCTCCCCCGTTCATGGACATGTGGAAACGAATGTCAATGTCCTCAGTGCATTTGCCGACAGAAAAGAGTCCGTGATGAAGGCTTTAACCTCACGTACAGACATCAACTGGGATATTAGGCCCCTATTTTTCAGAAGCATCCGACTTCGGTAGGTTTTTACATTTTAGTTCAGTCCAGAGAGCGCACAGTTTAGTGCCAATCTGATTTTTGAACTACATCATTCTTCTAATTCATTTAGTTCAACGTAGTTCTGGTCAGGAAATTGAGTTTTTTGCGACTTGTTGTCGTTCAACAGCAAACGGGGTAAAAAGTGCTTAACTCTTATATGACTACACAGGTTTCCGTGTGATCCTTCACTTTGTCTAAGAACTTTAGCCCTCTTGTGATTCTCGTCACTAAAATCCGCTCATATTCTACTGTGCTTTCCTTAATCATAAAAACATTTAATGAAATTTTCCAACAGAAGTTGTAAACGAAAAACAGAAAAAGGTAAAATAAAAACCAAATTTTGACAAATCATTATCAACAGCAATAATGGTAAAAATGTTAGGTTGAGGTGGCTGGCTGCCGCGCATACGGACAGCAGACACACTCAGACCAAGCATAAGCCCGTTGTGTTACCACGTGGATATTGGGGTACCTATTCCGCAAACCAATTTGTGCTTTTGACAAGGCGGAGAGGAGGGCTAATTCTGATGCTGCTCAGTTCAGCCCGATTAACAAAAAAATGGGCCCCCAAAAGTCTGAATCTTCGGGATGAGAGAGCACTCCAGCTACATAGCAAGTGTTCGATGGTTTCTTCCTCATCCTCGTCCATGCAGCTTCTACAGAAATCATTACAGTTAAGGCCTAGTCTAGAGGCAGGAGTTCCGATGGCACAATGCCCTGTTAAAATTCCAATAAAAGATCTTAGGATTGGCCTGCTTAATCTGATCAAACTAAGCGATCGCTTGAGATCGACCATAGGCAATAGTTGTATTATGTAAGCGTTTCAAGCTTTAGCAGATGTTTTTAAGTAGCGATAGGGGTGGAGGGTGGGTCTCCACCCGTTCACATAGTTCACATGAATGAGCTCTTATTCGAACTAGTTCGTTCGTGAACTACACAAGCCTAGATGTCGGTAATATCGGTGAAGCTGTGAATGTTGTTGTTAAATCAAATCTTCTCTCCTTACACTTTCAACTTCAGTCGAATATTGTCTGCTCGCAAGTCTCCTCATGAAAGCGAGAAAGTAGAAGCTCGCTGACACATTCTTTGAAGGCCATTGATCCAACCATCATAATATTCACAACGGTTCAGCCGTAAATGACCGGTAACAGAAAATGCAACAGGATGTTGTTGGACCGAAACTTAAATATTTAAAGAAAGCTACGTGAAATTTAAGCACAATTCCCATTAGAGGGCCACCTGTATGCCTTCAGATACCCTAAGTGACCCCTCCTCACGGTCAGTTACACATTCTATTCGAAATGGATAAATTGCACCTAACTATCCTTATTAATTGGTTCCCATAGAAGTTAAGAAAACTGCCAGTGAAACAGGAAATTAGAGAACCCAATATGGTAACCCTACTTCAATGCAAACGCACACTTAATCAGCCAGATGAATGACTTTCTACTCGCCATGAATTTGTTGTGAGACAATTTATTGCATCCATAATTTATTTTCTTCTTCCTCGAAGACCGAAAGTCTCACCCACGCGCCCAGGAACGGTCGACCAAGCCCCTGCCGAGCGCACTGAGAATCCTTGGATGGTCGTCTTCTGTGCTCTATATTCAAGTCGATGGATACTTTCTTATTGTTGTTGCCTTCGTTTTGCTGTCGTTTCTTTGCACCACATTCACTTGTCGATTGCTGAAGGTAATGGCTCCTTATTGAATACGTTCAAGTGATAAACATCGCACGGTCTGCACTAAGGACCAATTTAAAGATACCATAAAATGTTCAATAAAAATAAATGTCTACGTTATTGCATACCGCATTTTATAGTACAATGGTACCACCTGAGATGCTGAATAGTACTTGGTTTGGGGATGTCTTTACCTCTTCTGCCGCTGAAGAAGGCAAAGGGTCGATTCAAGACAAAACGGCATCGGATAGGTAGGTCATTACATGTTTTGTTGAGATGGTTCGGTCTAAGGTGTCCTGTGAAGGCGCAGGCGAAGGCGAAAGCACTGCACAGTTGTTCGAGTAAAAATGGTTTAATTTTATATTTACTTCTCCTTATTCGGCAATTTAAGGGTTTTTAACTGCGGATTAGTGTAACGAATGGTCTCGGGGCATTACTCGAATCGTATTGCTTGTGAAGGGAACTTCATTAAAACAGAGCAGGTGGATTTATGTATATCCAAAGACTTATAGTTTCGAACGTTGATAAAGTTGTTCGTATTAAGTGGGAACGAATTTCAATAGACTCTATATTATTGGCTTAATTGGCTACGTAGTCACAAGGCTGTGGATGAAATTTTTTCTTAGATTTTTCCCTCAGTATACTTTCTGGTTGTTTGCGCTATTTGACTTTAATGCTTAACACTGTTTCATTTTCAATCAAGATAGAAGCTTTGAGCGCCCTGGAATGACTTCTGTAGGGATGAGGAAGGCACTGTACACCATTATCTTGGTACATACCTGAGCTTATTAAAACTTGAAAGATTGGCAGGTACATAGTCCCTTGACGACCTCGAGGAATTGACACCCCCTCGATAACATTGACATGTCAACATAAAAAAGGAAGGGAGCGAGAGTTTATGTGTGGAAAGTGACAGCACAATGGACCGAATCTCGTTCGAAGTCTACCTTGGCAAAAAACTAAAAGCGGCTAGTCCCTCTGCTAGTAATGCGCCTACCTATGTCTCATCGACTGTACAAACTTTTCAATCGTTTGAAATGTTGTTAGTACTTTTAATCTCACGGCGGGCAAACGAGACACAAATTGTGGGATTTCAGTGTGATTCTCTTCGTCCCTTCAACATGGATCTCGATACAAGCCACGGAACCAGGGGCTAACTGCTGTAGCATTCACTGGTGTTGTGCATGTTTTTCTTATAGGACTGTAGAAACGGGAATTATTAAAATTAGTAAATTAGGGGATAGGCAAAGTTTAGGAAGCGACGGCACTCTACCGCAGCGACACTATCTCATCACTATTTCCGGGAACAGATCTGCCGTCTATGTCTTTCGCTACTGCTACTCTTGGTGCTTGCAACTTGAATTATACAGCTATTACATCCGAGTATCGTACTTGTCGCAATGCATCTAACATCTACGCCCAGGCCCATGTGGATGACGTAGATGTACAATCTATCGGTTCATGCCTAGTGGGTGTGTGCTCATAAGGCCCCAGCTCTAGGTGTGATCGACGTCTGGTGTATCAGGAAATCAGTTAACTCTCTCAAAAGAAAGATTGTCCTCTTCGTGAGGAGCATTCAATTGACTGGTCTGACCCAACTGAAACTAAAAGGCGTCACGTTTCTCCGATGAAGCCAAATGTCTGTTGATAGAAAACTTATCTGAAAAAATACATCTAGTCGAAGATCGCGAAGGATTCTCGGTAAGTCTTGCTACATGCGTCTGGATCAACACGACTATCATAAGCCAATTTTCTCCTATGCCTTAATAATAATAATATAATATGGGTGGCGCAACAGTTCGAGGCGGACCTGGGCCTAGCTTCTCAGCATCCACTCGTGTTGTGCGTGCTATTGTTGTTTCACGAGTGGAAGGGACCTACAGTTTAATGCCGACTCCGAACGGCGAAGTTGAGAATCTTTTTCTAGACAGGAATACTCTTTGAGCATTGTCAGTGACTCGAAAGAGGTGGAGCCGTGAATTATGAAATGTGGTAAATTCGGATATCGAACTTGGCACCCTCTCTGTAGGAGTCGACGCACTTATCCACTACGCCACGGCGACCTTACTCCGGTCGTTTGTTGGCATAAGCTTTCACGTGCATACATAAGTGGTGCTTTCACTAAGCCTTCCCTGCACTCAGGACTGGCTCTGGTCAGAATCTGAGTCAGGAAAAAATGTAGTCTAATCTTTCGAGATAGCTCCAAGACAATTGAAGTGTCTAACGCTGGCAACTTCGTGGAGGGCATTTACACTGCACACCTCATTAGGTATTCAGTTTGTGTCGGTCTTACAAGCGGAAACCTTTGCGATCCTAATGGCCACGAGCCATATTGTGAAGAACAGGTGGAAGGGGCCATGTTCAATCCTTTACACACTTCAAGGATGGTTCAGGAAAGCAAGTCCTCTCTGAATTTGTTCGGCAGTCACAACTCAACCACCACCTCAGTGCACACATCAGTCCACCACCTCGGTGCACCTAGTGACGACATCGCATCTATGGTGAGGAATCGACCATAACTCCGAAAAGTATTCCCGAATTTCCTAAAGGGTTATTGTACAAACTGCTAGAATGAAGTTACCTATATAAAAATCCCAAAATCACTTATGAAATACATTCCCGATATTCAGTGGTGGTTGTAGTTGAATGAATACAAGGAATCATGTACTTAAGTGCCGGGGGGGATATTCCGTAGCCAACTGACGGGAGAATGTTCCAGAAAGGATATTGGGAGGTATAAGTATCGAAACGGCGGACGAAGCAGTACAGTTGGAATAGTGAACTTTTTTGTTTCTGTCGTCACAATCCAGTGATCAAACCCTTTTTCTGGAGAATTTGATTAACTTAACGTCGACTCAACTCTGTAAAACGTATCAATTCAATACAGGGGATATACATATTTTGTTGCCACATTATGGTTTGAATACGGTTGAATGTTATGCTTGTTCGATTTTAAGTTCAACAGCTGTAGTCCCATTCTCCAAATACCTTAAGGCTGCAGTGGGAAGGCATATTTTAAGAAAACCTTTTCATTATCATTTCCCTTTATCACTCCAAAATGTGACACTTTTATGGGCACCATAATAAAGTTCGACTCACGAATATCCCCGTCAACGAGTTCACTCAGTGGGGGCACACGTATATACATCCACTGGTCCTCGACTACCAACCAGCAGCATCATGTGAACATAAAAGAATATATGGAAAACCATATGAATAACTCATAAATTTAAAGAATCAAAGTTTAAGCATATGGACATGTTTTTAGTACAAATGTCGTCAACAAGAATTAAAAAGACCGTCCACATGGCTTTCGGGACGTTCCAATTTCAACACGAAATGATGCCTGCAAAGCTTTTTGATGGAATCATGATGATAAATGAATGGAGCCACTTATTGAAGTAATAAAATATTCAGACAAATTTGTTGAAACGTGAGCTTCTGCTGTGTCAGCGTTTAACCCATTTTCATCCCTTGTTGCCGAATGATGACTGCCAAAGGATGATGCTCATTCCTCCTCACTTGGGGTGGTCATAAATTTTTAATACATACCTATCGTTACCGCCTTTTAAGAATAACTGGATTTTTATGACTTTCATTGGGGGGGAAACAAATCATTGCCTTCTGTCAGGGATTCATGGAGATACAGATCCAACGTTCTGTAGGTTTTAAGGGTGGACTCATGATCATGGAAGACTTTAAGGAGCTTCCTCTTAAAATTAATCCACAGATTTTAGCAGATGTAGGTACTCAATTTTGAACTATTAATGATACGTCTGCTGTGAGAGTTGAATCGATCGTGAGACTACGAATGAGTGGAAAGCAGTATGCAGTGTAATTTACGCATGGACCTTGCAGTAATTGCGTTTGCTTTACGATTCGCTTAACAGTGTGCCTTACACCTCAGACTTTGCATGTTAATCATTGAGTATTGGTCATCGTCACTCGTTAACTCAATAAATAAAACATTTCTGCAATAAGAATGGTATGCTAAGGGCGGAGAGCGTTGTGTGTAGAGCTAAATGTGGATAACGTTTAAGTCCAAGCTCGTGAAATGATATTGTGACGTGTGTAGAGTGGGATGATGAACATGAACCAAGGGAGATATCGGCAATTATAGGAATCGTTCAAGATGATCCCGAAGTGGTTGTTGTACAAGCTGCTAGAATAAAAAGTTCATCACCAACACACACTTCAAATAAATTGAAAAAAGGAATATCTTACATAGTGTTTCTTACGTTAGGTTAGGTTAGGTAGGGGGCTGCTAGTGCATTCACCAGTCCACTTAGACCATGTTGGTCCATTGTGATACCCACAGTCAGACTACTTTCACTGATTGACTACTTCAGCTAATTTATATTTTAATGGTGACTGGACCAGATTTGAACCGGGGATTCCGCTAACCAGGGACTGGCACTCAACCAACTGCCCCTACTGTTGGGACGGTACTCAATAGCCGTGCTTTTTTAACAAATCTATAAATAGTGTAGTGGGTCGCCGTGGCGTAGTGGGTAAGTGCGTCGACCCCTACTCAGAGGGTGCCAGGTTCGATACCCGAATTTACCACCTTTCATATTTCACGGCTCCACCTCTTTCGAGTCACTGACAATGCTCAAAGAGTACTCCTGTCTAGAAAAAGCTTCTCAATTGCGCCGTTCGGAGTCGGCATTAAGCTGTAGGTCCCTTCCACTCGTGAAACAACAATAGCACGCACAACACAAGTGGTTGCTGAGAAGCTAGGCCCAGGTCCGCCTCGGACTGTAGCGCCATCCATATTATTATTATTATTATAAATAGTGAAGTAGGATCTTGCACGTTAAGCACATACAACAACCTACTGAATATATCTGCCTATAATATCGGCAGTGAAAAGTGACTGCCTATAAAAACTCGACTTCGGATTTTTTTTTTCATATATTTTTACAGCGATTCGAACATATAAATACTTTTGTTTATGTTTTCTGACATATCAAAATCAAAGCCACTGCGAATCATTTTTTTTTGCATCTTACTTCACTTCACTATCTATAGTGCTAGGCAAGATAATTTGTCCGTTACCAAAGTTTGATGTACATACAGGGGGAGAGTCCCCTGTAAGTCGAAATTGTCATGGTCTAATTGTCATGGGATACCATAATTTGTTTGAGTTAGAGGAAGTTTGACTTAGAGAGAGGTTTTTGCACCGAAAATTGAGGGAAATGTAAATAAAATATGGCGAAAAAGTTTGAGTTAGAGTGAGTTTGGACTTGGAGAGAAAACACAAAAAATGTTTCTATGTCCGTTATAGGCTTTGAAACCATCCAACCGATATGCTCCAAACCGGTTTCGAAAATGCGAGGACGGTTGTAAACCACTAACATTACATAAGGCACATTCGGTCCATTCATGATGTCGTTTTTCGACTCGAGAAAATTCCTGGATCTTACATGGCCAAATACATGTTGCTTGCTCCAGAGTTGGAATGCCGAAAACTCATTATTCTTACACACCTACTCAAAAAACTAAAAGTATTGCTTATCCGCCAGCAGAACCAAAGTTAATAATTGAAGTTATTAAGATGAAAAAGTTAACAAATTTACAAAATTCTCTTTTTGTTCAGCAAATTAACAAAATGTACTTCTTTTCTTAGTGAAGTACCGCCGCGTCGGGTATCCGCTAGTAAGTTATAAATTCAAACTACACTACCAATGTCCTTTTGAACATGTTTGTTTGAATACAGTCTAGCGGAACCGCAACGTGCTTTGCTACGTATAATACACAAAGAGAAATAAAATGTGAAAGTTCTTTCGACAATTCTTTTTTGATGAATTTTATTATTTGATGAATGATACATTTTTCCTTTTTTATCTTGAGCATGAATGTATAAACGGCTTGGAGTACCGAATCTCGAAGAGGCCACGTATACCTGCCCATGTGAAAAACATGACTAGTCCATTTTTTTGTTCACTCCTCCTACTTGAAGCTTGCATGCAAATGGCATATCAGTTGGAATCATCGGAATTCGCGGTGTAAGCACAACTTCACATTTCGCTTTGCCAGTGAGTATTGTAGCTTCAATTAAATTCAGGGTTAACTTTTTGATTGCCATTCTGGTGCCATTAGAAAGTTTGCCAGATTCATATTCCGTTATAGTATAATTGATGAACCAACCTTTGATCTCAAACGATGTGGTGGCGTACCAGCTGGTTCCAATGAATTCATAACACTGTATATGTGTTGATTTTATTCGGTTGAGCTGTTCTCAAGTTATAAAATCACAACGAAGTGTTGCTTGATTTTTATGTATTGATTGTAATTTATTCGTTCTTCTTGGCCTGTCTTCATGGGTGAGTCCCGCCCAAAAATGAAATATGAAAGTGAATTGGAAAACGTATTGAGAGAAACCTAACTCATAGCGGAGATATCCATACAGTACTCCGTCCGGCTACATTTCCACAACAAAAATTATGTAATTTCATTTATTAAAGTTTTCTCTCGTTAATTCCAAAATGAAAGTAGAATTTATACGATCATCTGAATCATATATTTCTGATGACATTTTAAAAGTTTTCAACTGCGTACCAGTCCTCGTATCACAACAGATGTCCTTATGACTATTAATAAGAACGTACATTTCCTTTTTTTTTCCGATTTGAGTTTGTCGGCAGCAACTCTTGTATTACATAAGGACTTCCAGCAAAGTGATAATTAATAGTGATCATTTATCCGCGACCAGTTCGATGTGACAGGCGTAATTTCTGATACAATCATTATCGGCCACACTCATTGCGTGCAGCTGTGAACAGGTTTAACTTAAAAATGAAAAATAAATAAACCTGAATGTGGGTGGAATCCATGCATGATGCACCATGGCATGGATTGGAACGTTAATTGAATTTTTCGTCTGAATCTGAAAGATTTTTCCATTAACAACTCATTTTTGACGATGGCAGTCATGGTGTTGCGATTCTGATGATGATGATGATGAGGGCGACGGCTGTTTAACGAGGAAAACATTTCAACACTTTTTTTTTTGAATCCCTTTCAATTGCGTGGTTTTATTTTTACTGATGTATTCAATTTTTGTTTTGCGAATATCAGTAGTAAGCTAAGTAAAGCTTAAACTATTTTTTATAAATTTATTTTATTAAATGGTATCATGGCAAGGAGTTAAGATTATGTTGTGTCCCCAAGCAGGAACACTGGTAATGAATTGACATTGACATTGAATTAACATGAACTCAATTCTTTAGTAAATTAAAATCTTTATTACTCCTCTTGACATCAGATGTTGATTGATGTAGTGCCAGGTGTCACGATATTTATATCGCTGACGGTCATGGGCATGCTGCTTTCATCAAGACCAAGCTGTCTTGCATACACGATTACTTGATCTTTTTACCAGAGATTCGGCGTTCATCTCCTTCTCGAACCAGGAGGCTTGGATTCGAATACCCTCTTAACTGGGCCGTTTGTGTCTTTGCGCTCGATGTGGCCGAGCCAGTGCAGTGAATGACTTGTTGCCTTCCGGACTACATCCCCATCCGCGTGCAGCTCGTTGGGCGTTGTGTCTTCAAATCCATTCCGCTTCGGCGCCAATGGCACCATATATAGAATTTTTCTTCCGATGGCACCAAGAATTAGCTCTGTAGATCTGCTTAGCGTCCAGCTTTCGGGTCCAGATAGGAGATTTGGCCCCAGTTGTTTCGAAAAACCGAAGTAGCACCGGTTGGCAAAGACGGTTCTACGTCGGATCTCCGCTGTGATGTCGTTTGTGGAGTAAACGTTTGCCCCGAAGTAGAAAAACTTCCTTCCGACATTGTAGCTGTCGATCGTGATATTTTTTTTTGCAGGTGGTGTGTTGGTGGTGGAACGTTTCTCGGTCGACTGCATCTATTTTTTTTGTCTCATGGACTTTAAGCTCAACTGGATTCTCATTTTCTTTGATTTCCGTCAATGCTTCGACTACCGCACCTACGTACCACAACAGTTGAACTGACTTGTAGAAGAAAGTGATTTCCTTGTGAGCGTTACAACTCAAATACTTCTCCAATACAAAATTTAAGAAATCACACGACAGCCCATCTCCTTGCCGCAATCCCGTGCAGTTTTCAAACGACTTGAAGCCTCGGTCCTCGGTGCGCCCCGTATTTGTTAGCGCGGTGCGAAACAACCAGATCAGTTTTTTTCCCAGGATCCCGAATTCGGCCATCGCTTTCTATTAGTCCCTTGAGATGAATGCTGTCGTATGATGCTTTAAAGTCGATGGTGTTGCATATCGTCTTGTTGGTATTCTCCAAGATTTGACTTGGTGTGGAAATTTGGGCCGCAAGCTATACCGCTATGTCCCTTGTATTGTGGTGCTCAACGGCCTTAGACGTTCACACAGTACGATGAACGGGATGTTATTGGCTATGTCGATCAGGAATATAACTCTACAGTTGTTACAAGAGGTAGGTACGCATGTTTTTTGTTGATGGAGCATATGTAGCAAGTCAGCGGAAAAGCTGCGGTACTTCGGCCAGTTTATTCTTCTTTTTTTTCTTAATATCGGATTCTAGTACAGGTTTCCTATCGTAGAAAAGCAGTTTTTTTTTGGATTTCGGATACAGATTACTGGACAGATTTCCTGAAAAAAAAAAATAAATTGGAAAAAAATACAGGTTGCTCGAATTATACGAAGTTCTTATACATCAACAATAAGCCTGTCAACCTGGCAGACAGACTGTGCTAGTCTTCCACAGAAACTACAAAAATTAAAACATTTTCCCCCACGTATGTACTGTTAGAGCATTGTCTGAGATTCCTTAAAGTCGGAACGATGTGAGGAATTTAGACTTAGTCAAAGCACCCACGAACTACATCAAGGCGAAGGTGCTGACCCTGCACTTACTTAGAAGTTCCTCAAAATCAAAAATGTATATGTCAACATTTCCATTGCAATAGTAATATGTGAATGCACTTCCAGTCCCTCGCACAACACACTCATGTGTCGCGTGTTCCGCTATCAGCACTTGCCCCGTGCCCGAGCACGATTGTATGTAATCATTCTAAGGTTAAGTTGATTTTGAAAAAAGAAATAATGTTAGTCTTTCGAGATCACTATAGGTGATAAGACCAAATTGTTTAATTTATGCATATTTATATTAAAAACAGAATTGGCCCAACACCGATCATTTAAAAATCTCGTATTATAAAATTGGATGTCTTCCCGTACAATCAAACTCCCTGAGATCTGTTAGATGTGTACGCACAGTATTAGTCCGGTATATATGGCAGCAGTCGGTTTTAAGAAGGCGCACCGAAATGGAGAAACATCCCAACCTACTTGGTACGAATCCCCACGGGCTGAAGATGTTTATTTGTTTGAAAGTCAAATCGAGATGCACCTCGGGCTACACAAGGCGAATGTAATTGTAGACCATTGAGTTCCCAAACCAATTTGCCATTACCACCATCATCCTTCAGAACGATAATTTATTTCTTCTGACTGACAGTTGAACATAGCGCAGTGTGTTTCATAAGTACATATGGGAATATTCTTCACTCTGCTCAAACTAACTTCTTTTAACCTCCTTTACGACCAATAGTCTCCCTAGAAGCGGGGACCGATTAAGGATCACAGGTTTAAGTTTTATTTCAAGGGGAAATTGTGTGCTGAAATCTAGTTCTTCTCCTCTTGGTAGCCTTCTGATTATATGTCTAAATTTTTGATCGCTGGCCGATGTTGTCATCAGTGATCAACAAAGTCATCAGCAAAATTTGAACTAGATCTTTATGAAGACTATTTACATATTTCGGAATTATTTCTCTCTCTGTCTCCCACACGCTCTGCCTCTACTTTTCTCTCATTTTGCACCTGTCCATACGTCACTTACAATCACAACGACTTTGAATTGATCGTAGATTGCTCCCAGCCAAGTCGTTAGCTCAGTGAATACCCGCATAGTTCCATATGGTCTAGTAGTCTTGTAAGCTCTATAATTTTTCAAAGAGAAGAAATCTCATAAGCCTCGATGTAAAGACACAGCTTATTGATTCGCCGTAATCCATATTTTAATTCTGCTCCGAGCAAATGTCTGCAATTTTGGTTACTCGGAGCACAATTTTATTTAAATCTTCACTTCAAACGAAATCCATTTCAACAGAAAGATCGACGTTTCACAAATTAACATGATTATATCCGGAGACATGTGCAATTATCTTAGCCACATTCATCCTGTTACATGTACACTCCTATATCCGCACAGATTCATTTTCATTCTCATGAGCCTCGTAAATTATATGAGGCATTCCTTCATAGCTTAAAATATCCTAAAAGGCATCAACAACTCATGCCGTTCATCCTCTCGCACTCTGTCTGGTATCCATCAACGTTTGACCACAATTTGTCAGCTCATACATCAGTAGCTATTCCTTTCAATTGATAAAGACCCTTCAAAATATCCTGTCTCATAAATGGCTTAACCCAACCGCTATGGTGATGTGATTTTAGCACAGCTCCTGCTCCAACTCCTGCGGTGCGATGATAGATGGCGATGGAATACATTCGGGCGTACTGGGGTTCGGTTTGGCCGTTTGACTGATGCCCAAATGCAAATGTGTGCTTGCGTATTCATGCTGACCCCATGTGTTGGCATGCATTAAAAGATCTCAGTTCAAACATTATGTTCAATCATTATTCAAGCAGCCAAATCTGACTACGGTTTCGTCCTGAGATTATTGTAACACAAACTTGCGGTTACAATTATATGTCGTGCACATTCAAAATGCCCCCTTTCGGCACAGACGTACATACCAATGCAATCTTGGTCTCTCGCATCGAGAAGGATTATCTGGTATGGGCGATTGTGCAGGTGTGCTTTGTCTGTTTTGGAAATCCTTTTATTGTATTGAAAATGTGTTACATAAGAGCACGAAAATTACTTATCTAGGCGTGTAAGCATGAGCTACTTGTCCAGTAAATCTTGTAGTTGATGCATTGTGTCCTTCCCAGTAGCATGGGATCGGTAGAGTGAATTAGCATTAAATATCTGCCAAAATTGATGGATGGACAAATTGTCAATAATGTGTCTATGTGTTGTGATTTGACTTTGATTTCTGTCTTAAATTCGCAGAAGTGACAGCTTAGGTCGGGGTATACGGTTCTAGGAAATTGATTGATACATTCTGAGATTAAGGTACTGCTGCGTAATCGGTTAAGGATATAATGTAAGTCAAAGGTAATCACTTTGATTGCTTATTTTCCCTGAAATGGTTTATTTTTTTGCGGAGTGTGTTGATCTGGTCGTAGAGATAGATGTAGAGGACCGCCATATGTGTGGATTCTGAAGCCTACATAGAAACAAAAACTCGATATACTCCCATTCTTCAAATTTTAATTCGGCGAAGCAGCTGACTATCCATATCTAAAAAACGTCAATCAAATAAGATGCATTGAAGGTTTAGGTTAGTTTAGGTTAACTTACTTTGATCCTGATTGGATCCATTCAGATATCACTAATCGGCAGCTAACGTGCCGGTTCCTCTTTGGGTGCTAACTAAATAAAACACCTGAAGATACCTACTGGTATGCTAGTGGCATATCCTGGATGATGCACTCCGTGCTGGGTTACAGACAATTTGTATTTTTTTAGGAATTTTGCTATATCGAGAAGTTAAATGCCAGACATTTCCTCAAGGCTATTGAATGAATACCTGCCTAGCGTGTTTTTCCTTGTCCTTGCAAGTGCTGGGCAAGTGCCGAGGTAGTGAAGTATAGTTTCTTCTTCCTCTTCGTCCCTACAGCTCCTACCCATTCTCCTTGCGTGTGTGCCTAATAGGCAATGACCAGTAATAATGCCAACTACATTGCTGATTTCCTTTCTATTTAGATTTAGGAGAGTGCTCGTTTTTTGGGATTTATTGAAGGCCATATTAGCCTTGAAGGCCTACAAGTATCGAATTCCATCCACCTCCGCGGCGTTGATGGCATCTGTAAGTAACAAAGTATTTCTTACTTGAAGAGAGGGGTATGGGGTGTCCTGATTACATGCCATTGGCAAACCCACCGCTGTTCTAGCTAGCTTGTCGGCCCTTTCGTTGCCTGGAATACCACTATGCCCAGGGACCCAGCATAGGGTATGTTTGCATCTAACCGCTATCTCCCTAAGAGACAGACCGCACAGTTTTACCATCTTAGATTTGCTTGATGGTGTATCCAGAGCCGTGATGGCCGCCTGACTGTCGATTGTATATAACGATAGATAGCCCGTCTATCGGGTTCGTTGACAGTAAGCGGCCAGCCTCTTGGCTAGCTTTTATTTCTGCTGCCTTGGTAACCGTCAACTTCCCGTATGTCCATTGGAAGTAGCTGTAGCATTATTTCCATGGCTGAAGTGTGGAGCGAAGTGCACGCATAATGCAAATGCACGCAAATCTTTGTGTTCTGCTTATCTTTCTAAGTTTGAATGTATTTCGTAATGTTGGACACCAAACAAAGATACCATATATAAGAATTGGTCTGACGACTGCTGTATATACCCAGTGTATCATTTTCGGCATTGAAGGTTTACCTCTTGGGTAATCTGGAAACAACCCTTGCAGCCAAAACTGAAGCGGGACGCCAAACTTAGGGCTTGCAGAGGGTTCCCATATTGCTCGGCTCGGGTGCCTATGAACAAGAACTCAACAAATATCTAAACTTTCTAATTATTTCGGCAAGCTAAATATTAAATCCTTCGTTCACTCTACCTAATCAGTAGAGCTCCTTCCTTCTCTTCCCTTCGCTACTAGATTTGTATCCTCTTGACGTGTTTTGTCACACCCTGCTTTAAATTTCAGCACTCAACAGTTCATCACCAAATTGATACCTCCTTCTCTTACCTATGTTCGAAAATGTCCCTCTATACACGTTGTTGTGCTTTGCTCTGCCCGAACAGGATTAATCTAAGTGTTCACCTTGTCCCTGCATTTCAGATCGCCACACGTATATCTCACCCACAAAAGTCCCCTAATCATTCTTCGACCTAAATCGACCGAACCCATTGGTGCTCATGTCCACGTATCTGTAACCCAATCAAACCTTCGGTCTGTGTCCTCCACCGCTCCCAGTCGCACACATATTAAACCCACCGCCATCCACCATGTCTCCCAACAGTGTGTTCAATATTTCAATATTTACCCTAATTTGTCTCCATTTGTTATAATCCATCGATGTGTCTCAATATAGTGTGTATATTGTGCACTGTAGGTAAGCGCCTGTGGTGAGGCACTTCACCTATTCAAAGGACCCCCCAAATTCCCCTTTGCAAACTTAAATATACATTTTCAAATTTCGCCACAAAATGTTTTCCATCCAACACTTAATCCTATTACTATCGGTATATTTTAATACGCTTAAGGGGCTCAATTTTAATTACGTTATCAAGGATAAAGCAAAAATCGATACAAAATCCTCAGCTGCGTTGTTTCTCACCTCTTTTCTCAGGTGGTCGGTCGTTTCGTTTCGTTTCGTTTATGGGGAAAATTCCAGCAGACTCAACGAAAAAAGTTAAAAGTTCAAGAGCAAAATCAAACGCCACCCTCAGAAGGAAGCTAAACTTTTCCAACACCGTTCCGCCCCCATCCGCTTTCACGTGCCGACATTTTAATCAGTTTCATCATTAAAACAGAAGAGAACAAAAAAATCGCCAATAGAAACTCTGAATACCCGTAATTACCGTGTCCTCGTATGTGTGTTTGAGTCCTGTTCAGCACATTTCTTCCAAATTTCCTTTCGTAATTATTTCCCTTGAAAATAACATACAAAAAATGAGACTAAGAAAAAGTTTAACTTTTTAATTGTTTGCAATTATACAGGCTAAGGGGGTGACTTGGCGATGTAGAATAAATACTGCTCCCCTTGTGTCCAGGACCGCATTTGTTTGGTGAGAAAAACCAAAAAACAAAAAAAAAAATTACGCGAACTCACTTTAAGTTCTTTCTGAATGAAATTTAATATGCCACTAATGCGTTTGAAATTGCTGAAAACGGTCTGAACACAGAAAGGACGAACTTTTCTCCGTCGTCCAATCACACACACCCACCCACCCGGGAACACACATGCATATACCCGTTCGTTGGTTGCTAAGTCTGACTTGTAATTTTGTTGGACTGAAGAACAGTGCACAGAATGAGAAACCAAATCTGGGGCAAGCAGCAACAAGCACAGTTCTCGGTCTACCTTGGTGTCTGCCTACGTCCAATCCGGGGGCGGCACAGGTGAGGTAACTGGGTTGAGGCTTAGACAGAAAGACTGTGTGGAACTTTAAGAAAATGTGCGCGCAAAAGTTTTTCATGCAGCCATAAAACCTAATGACCATAACATCGTAAAGCATCCTTGTTCGGCCATTGCTACGCTCTCACCTGTGTGGACATGGCGAGACGTCGTCGTCTTCGTCGTTTTAGAAAGAACGAAGAATGAAAAGAGTTTTTTTTTTTTGTTTCCTTTATGTCGATACAAGGAAGAAAATGTCCGCTTAAGGTGCACTGGAGTATGTTTTAATTGCTGGTTGTTGTTGCCAGTTGCCGACAGTTGGCTTGTAATTTTGTTACTTTGTCGACGAGCTCTCAATTACGCTTCGAAAGCAGTGCATTTCCGGGGATAGTAATACACTGAGCGGGCACTAAATTATAAAGACATAATATTCAGCAAAGAATTTTCACTGCCTGCCGCAGGAAGATGGACGTAATTCAGATTTGTTGTTGTTGAATGATGCAGGAAATGTTATCCATCCGTGTCATTGAAAGTAATGGAAGTTTGATGAATCTATGTATCTGATGTATTAATGCTGCTAATGTCCAGCTGATGAAATTATAAGTCTCCTAATCTCATTCAATGGTGTGTGTTTCATAATTTTTGGTGAGAACTCGTAATTGTATGCGGTATTAATCACGTTGTTGCAAGGATATAATTACCCGTATTAGGTTTTCCATCCTCTAGACTGCACAATGGTCATACGTAAACTTAAGAAATGAATGTAGGGTATCGGAAAAAAATGATACCCTGGAAATATCATAACCACTTCGCTTGGTTTCGTTAAGTTTCGTTAACTTTTTCTTATTTAAGTGAGAGTGAAATTAATGAAATTATTAGCAGTCATACAAAAATGGTCCTCTGGGAACATCATAACCACTTCGCTTAGTTTCGTTAAGTTTCGTTCACATTTGTTTTAGTAAGTAATGCCCTTTCGCATTACTGAAAACAAATATTACGTATTGCTAACATCATAATCAGTTACCTTAGTTTTGTTAAATTTCGTTCAATTTTGCTTTCTTAAGGCGGGATCAAAATAAATCCCTCTCGACTTACATAAATGACAAATGATGTTGGAATTTTGTGATTTAGAGGCTTATTGCTTGTTGATAAGTTCAGACCGGAGTTCTTATCAGTTGCTTGTGACAATAGACTCAGGAAAGAGATTATCAACAGAATAGTTAGCGATTATCGTCAACTGTTGGTGGATCGTGGTTGCCATTCGATTTATTTCCAATTTGGAGGTAAATTGCATCGCTCCCATTCTTAATAATAAACACACTCTACGCCCTAGACACACTCCATCGCAACCAGTTTGTTGTCGCGTGGGTAGGAAGTCATGTCAGTAACAACAGCTGCAGTTTAAGGACCCTTTCTTTTCTATGGACACAAGTATGTCTTAGGTGCCTACGGACTGTGGGTATCACAATGGACCAACATGGTCTAAGTGTGCTGGTGAATTCACTAGCAGCCCCGTCTAAATACTTACCTACCTACATACGTCGTGGTCCCGATGAGGGGACCATATTATTTACTTTCACCTTGTTGAATTGCCCGAAGTGACAGAATGAAGGCGTGTTATTGGGTTTTTTCCTCCGAAGACCCTATCTCTCTCAGCCTCAGGACAGCTTAGCAGCTGCTGAAGATTTCGAGTATGAAGTGCTGCCATCAGTGTCAATTTGCATTACTCACCGAGATGAACCTGGAGCTCGCTTCTATAGCGACCAGTCATTTTGTCCTGGAGGGGGAGTCTTTTGCTGACACCGGACGGCGAAATCTTAGTGAACCTCTTGTTCCCAAATTAACAGATCTCTAAGATTTCGAATGTATTTCTTCCCCAGCGGGATCGATGTTAGGATGTGTCCTACTACCATTTTGTACAATCAATGATTCTGTTTGCACGTTGGGATCAGAGATGAGGGATAATAGTGATATCCAACTTCTACCTGCTGACGTGAGCTTTTGACCTCAGCTGTGGAACAGCTGATACACTTCCCCATTTTAATAATGGGGTGAATTTGAGTCCGTATTTGAAAATTCTCTCGTTATTTCTTGAAATTTCGGTGTTAAATTTTCAACACAGTATGGAGGGGTAAACGAACGAACAAAGCCTTTGCTCATGCAGTCGATTCATTAAAACTTTCAACAAGTTACAAACTGAGATACTAGGATGTAATTAATGAATGCACAACATAGTGTGCATTTTTTCATATGAATACAAACGAATTATACATTAATAATAAATAGGTACGTAACAATAAAAGTATTATTAAAGCGTGAATCACTTAAAATAAGAAGTTTTGACAACCATTTATGCAGCAGTAATAGTTGCAGTATCTTGCTATTTTTCTTATCATATTGTTTAAATTGAATTCATGAGATTTTCAGAATTCATGAATTAAGCGTATACAGCGGACTTAATTTTTTGAATTAATTTGTCAGGTATGGTTTATGAATAGCAGCATATATACTTAAGAATTAATTTGATGTCAAATAGTTCCAGTTAAATGGGCATTGCAATACATTTTTATTCACGAAAGTCCATATCACAATGTAAGAAAAATATCTTAAAAACACGAGCCAACTTTTGAACACCCTCCGAACAACATGCGCATGCACATATGTATGTATCATGGATCGCACATGGATTGTGGAGAAATTCAGAAATCTACTAAACTCGCAAATCGGCATCAATTTCCCACTAAAATCCACGAATCGGCCGCCATTGCGTGGTGGATCCATGGTTTATGTAAGAGTTCTTGTGAAATACAAGGGAATACCAACACTTTTGCATTTTTATCCCGTGTGGACAAGGGGAAAAAATGGCCGAAGTTGGATATCTCTATTATCCCTTATCTCTGGTTTGGATACCAAATACCACAGGTCTGGAAGTCTAATTTGTCTCAGAATTGAATTTATTTCATTTCCAGCTGGATTCATTTTTCCCAACTATTTTCCTTAACCATGCGTCTTGCCGATCGTTTTTTTTTGTTGATGTTCCAAAGAGTCGAGCATGATTTGAATGGTGGTATCATGTTGAATAGCTGTTATCTTAGCTATATCTCTTCTTACGATTGTCCATTACTTTGTTAAACATTTCATTCTCTGTAACTTCCTTTGGGCGACGGAATTGAGTGAACCTGTTGTATACAATGCAAAGGAGCGTTATATCTCTTAAGTATGTCTTCATTCGCTTTAATGCTTTGGGAGGTTGCTGAAGGGTATTGCTTTATTAAAACGCGAAACTGACTTTTATCCCTTTTTTTCAATAATGTAATAAAACAAATTTCATTGACAAATATCTATCTATCTTTTCTAGTGGCTTATGGTAAGAAACAAATATAAGAGAAAAAATCCTCTTTGAAGTCTAAGGGCCATCCTACCACCGTAGAAGGCTTCATATACTTTTTATATGCAATGTTCAAATTAACATTTTCACCAATATGATTCAGGTAAGTGGCTGCAATCCCGGACCGAGTTTGTGGAGTTGGTAACATGGTGTCCTCCGTGAGTTTGACAATCGCTTAAAGTAGACTTTGGCTACGTCCTGGATTGCTTCTATGAGAGGACTCTTCATTATGACGTTTCGCCTTTCACCTTTCTAATCTGCTGACTAAAGATGTCTTGGTCTGACTGTAACATGAGCCCTTTTCCGAATTCAGCATCTACGCCTTCTTCTGAAGGTTTGTCTGAATTGCATCATTAGTTAAAAAAAAGTTTTTTATGCAAATCCGAACTGGGAATCTTGAGAAGCTTCTAGTAGGAATATGTACTCCATGAGCATGAGTGTCTCAAGAGAGCTTCAGCCTTGAATTTAGAAGGATGTTCAAATCAATAAACGGACCTAGACACCCAGCGAAGCAGCTGACATACAATGCAATTTCGACGAGGACATCATTGGTTACATTATCCAAATCTCCTTCTATATCGAGGCACGCTCTGAAAATGTATTCCTTCCGATGTCTCTTTTATTGGGAAGACAACATTGTGCAGTGCACTGTCCAATGACCAACTCTTACCATAACCACGCTTCAATGGTCATCTGCCGTTGATTCCTGGTAGCAGCATAAGAAACAGGGATGGGGGTTGCATTTATGCACGTGAGCGATGCGAACACACATAAAATATGAATAAATGCAATTTCATCCAAATTCAAGAGCTCCCTTCAACACCAATGGACAGACTCACTTAAACCGATGGCTCTCCTCCTGGGCTAACACATCTCAAATCGCATAAGCATAAGTAAGCTCTCACTCAAATAATTGCCAGACTCAGTTTCAATTAGCTTCACTCGCATATGGTTGCTAGAATGCTCACCCCTTCAGCCTGGACAATGGAATCAACTTCTATCGCTTCTAAATCCTATGAAATCATCCACAAACTTTTCCTTCTGGGCCATAATTCAGAAATATGTGAACTTCGCCCAAAAAGTGCTCTGCGTAGGTCCCCCCTCCGTTGCCGCATATTGCCAATTTGGGCCTTCCTAAATCAATAAACTGTAGAACGCTGCTATTATCGACGAAACCACACAATAGAACAGAGATACTCGCACAAGTAACCCTCCCAGTCATTAGGCCATTGCTCCTCTGCCGACCGACCGATTTGCATTGTTCGCCGCAGAAATTTATTGCGATAATCCCCCACCTCATGAAAGGCGATCCTGGAATTGTTTTCGAATCTCTTTGCCACATACTCGAGAGTCCCTAAACCACACTTTTCGTGTGCACACACTGCCAAATTAAGCCCAGGCATTGGGAGGCATAAATAAAAAGAAAGTCTAACCAACTTTGTGCAATATGTGCATTCGTGGGCGTATGAGTGTTATTCTTTCCAATTAATTGTATCGAAACTTCGGCAATCAAAGTGTAGCATGTTCTAGCTTATGTTGCCATCTTAGAAGTCTTCTCTGGTTTTGGCTGGACTTTTGACTGGAATGATAAATATTTATTGATTGGTTAACGCAGCCATACATGCAGAGGCTTAGGTAATTGGTGCGATGAGTTTGGCAAATAATCCGTAACGTTGTGTGTGCTCTGCTTTGCAACTAATGGATGTGTTAAGGACGAGATATATAAGTTGAATTTATTGATATTCGAATTGGAGACTGCCACCTTTCTGGGTGTATCCATCTGCAGAGAGACATTTCAATTGATACGGGTGATTAATCTGAATTTATTTTCACATGGTATTGATTCTTATAGCAGGGTTGGGAATAAGATCTTAAGGGAGTAGACGACGAGTAGACATTGCGACGACACTGCATGGTCAATGAATTACGTGTGCCTTCGGTTCGGACTGTGCGTATGCTATTGTTGCAGATAGATTCGTTTAATGAGCAACCAAGTTCATCGCTGGTCACAATCAAAATGTGTGTGGTCTCAATTTATTTTTTACTTTCATAGATGTTTTCTTAAGATTTCTTAAAACTACGAGTGGTAGCTATGAGCAGTAGCGTAACCGTTATCCTCTTTTTTTTTGTATACAATAGTTAATACCTCTCTGTACCAGTAAATTCTTTTGATGATTTTTTTGTTTCTAAGAATATAATAAATTTGCAACATTTTCCCCCAACTGCCATATTAAAGGCTCTTTTCAGTCGATATTTGTAAATCTAAGTGTGTACACTTATTATAGTAATATGGATTACGCTACAGCCCATAGGCCTAGCTTCTCCACAACCACTCGTGTGGTGCTTGCTATTGTTCTCTCACGAGTGGAAGGGACACACACTTTTATGTCGACTAAGAACAGCCAAGTTTGAGCAGCTTTTTCTGGACTGTTATTAGGTTGGACCGTGAAAATTATTTTTGGTCGTACCGGCCGGGACTCGAAACCAGGCAGTGTGGTTAAGTTATGTAGGAGTCGACGCACAAAACCACAACGCGACGGCCACCACTGTATAAATATGTATATTTATTTTTTTTCCATTTCAAAATAAATGGACTCATACATATTTTTTATATTTATTAAATAACTAGATTTCGTACCCGGCTTTGTCCAGATTTGTTTCTTCAGCCGGTCCTTTACCTGTAGTGAAAATATAGTTTTTTCAAAATATCCTGAAGAAATGTGTTTAAAATAGTAAAACGCCAAGAAACACTTTCTATTATTTTTTTATTTCATACTGTTTTTCTCTTTCATACTGTGTTTCATTACATCTTCCGGCAGCCTGTGCAATGTTGTCATTTTTACGAAGTTGGACTCTTACTTCTTGAGATTGTGTAGATCTTAGAAGTCGCCATCTTTTCACACATGCTTGCTGAGTACAAAAACAGCTTTCCTTTTTCCTCGGCATTTTTGCGATAATGTTATTTTATTTATTTGTTTATTATTAAGAAAAATGTGGAGAAAAGTGTTCCGTTGTAGATGCACTGAAGAAGATTTTGAATAAATGTTTACTCCGCACTTTTTAATTTAAAACAATAATAAGACTGCTTGAACCAGAACTCGGAGAAGATTTGAATTTTCTTTTGTCATTGATGCCTATCCCAATCTCTCATTCACATCCCTACTCATAATGAGTACAATTCGTTGACTGTGTGCATGCATGTTGAAGTTTGAATTATCAATGTGTGCTGCAGCAAAACGGACGGAAATAACGGTTTTTTCAATTCATAAAAAAAAAGTTCTTAGAAATCCCATCTATGTAACTGCGAGCGATGTTCACTTGTTGTGCAAATTGAAGTCAAACTTCATGAACCATGAACAAAATTACCTTATCTTGTAACACATTATGTAATTAGTCTAGCTCTGAAATTTTATCTTAATCGGCTAATCCGTTCAGAAGTTCAATATTCAAAATTTCAGCAAAATTTAAAAATTTGTGTGTAGCTGTGCATATGTACATGTATAGATAGTTTGGGTATGACAAAGTAAGAAAAGTGCGAAAATGTTTATTGCTTCCTTTTCGTTTGGTGACTCAGGCAGTCATTCGTATATGTTCGATTGAGACGTGGAAGAAAATGAATGGTTGCACCAAAGCAAAATATGAAAAATGTGTGTGTATATGTGGATGTTACAACACACTGGGGGATGGTTATTATCCACGACTACGCAACTTGAAATGGTTTCATACCGGATTGATGCAACCACCCTTATTTTGAGAATTTTATTCCCGATTAAAAAGTGCTCGTTACTTCCGAACCGTATGTCGTACCGACTTAAAAATTGTCACATTCAGCATCTAAATTTTAGAATGATTTTTGTTGAAAATTTCAGAGCTCTGCGACATGTAGTTTCGGAGCCTTTGTCGGTCAGACACACAAACTGTCTGCTTTATAGTTAAGATCACTTGTTTAAGCGTCCTATTTTCGTTATTTGTTAAATACCAATAATATTATTTTAATTTAAATCTATATTTAAAACATATGGACAGTTTTTTTTTATATTTTTGAAGTAATAAATTATTATTATTATTATATAAACATAGTATCTTAGTTTTATTAATTATTATTTTTGACTTCTAGCAACTGTTATTTCGTAGAGTGCCAACCTCTGTACGTGTTGGGATGTCAACAATTGTAGTTTCTAAGATATATTTTTTATAATGCATTTAATAGCAAAACATTAAAAACCTTAAAGAATATATAAACATATTAAAGTCGTGTTAAAAATAACTCAGTTACACTTGCTTAAAATCAAAGTTTCCTTATGTGTGCCAACTACTGTATTCTTTACGCATTTAAACCAAAAGTTTTCTAAATCAGAATCATAGTTGGTTCACAGTTACACATGGTGTATTATGTCTGCTTTGATTCAAGATTGATGGCCACTGAAAATCTATAGAGAAGAGATTACAATGGGAGATGTTCTGAACCAGGTCTTAAGTGCACAGTTGTACTAGTCGCCGTTAGTGAAAAACTGTGTTAAATGAAGTCGATCATTGATGTACTTTGCCCTCAGCGACTGCTGTGGGGAATAAGGATGTAAGATGCAATCCAGTAGGACAAGACAAATACTGGGAAAATTGAAAACATCGACAAAACTGAATTATTTATCTTGCCATCAAGTATTTATTCTCACATGTTAGTTGGGTTCTACTGGTTATGTTTTAATTGTTTTGGGGGACTAGGCTTGATTCTGACTAATAGATGCAGAAGCGTGCGCAGAAACTGCGATAAGTGAATTCTGCGTCATCTTTCTTATTTTAGGCCTTAGCCAAAAATCGATACAAAATTTTAGTCAAGCAATTCTTCACGTTAGTTAAAGATGTGAATGCCCTAAAACCACAATATTTCTTCAATTTCGAAAATATGTTCCAGTGTTGTAGTCTAAACAAGGCCAAAAGAATGTGCCCGCATAGAAAAAGTTTCTCATTCTTAGATCTCATTCTTAAGGCTCTGGCACAGAATACTTTACATGCGTGAACGTCAGCAATACTTTGACAGTTACATAAAATACTCGTGTTCTTATGGGAGGTGGCTTCCGCTGACGCAACGGATGTATTTGCTCAACTTTTAACTTTTCTCTCTCGGTCAGCGTTGACAATCATCAAATTGTGGCATTCCCATTGAATTTGAATTTTTGCTAAAGTTTGGGAGTCAAAATAGATAAAAATATAAGTAAATATTTGTAATTGAGTGTTAATAAAAAATACATATTTTAATTTTGAATAAATAAGCACAACGACTTGAATTTTCAATGGAAACTTGAAACTGCCAATTGAAATCAGTTGTTCATTGAATTATTCATTGTGTAATCCCCTTCCTTCAGGTACATCACCGTGAACGAATACTTTGACGCTATGCATGTAAAGGATTCTATGTGCCAGAGCCTTTACTGTGGACCACCTCCATTCATGATTAGACTTGATAAGTGTTACATATATGAAGAACGAATCTGCCAACTTGCACTTTGTAAAATGAACTTAGTTACTGGCAAAGAACCACAAAACGTTATACTATGCTTGTTCCACAAGGTCGCCCAATATAATCCGTTCAAATTTCATTTCTATAAAACTCTATAAAAATAGTTGAAGCATAAGACCTCACCGTTTCACTTTCTTTTTCCTCAGATTAAACACTTTTTTGGAGCATTTTATGTCCGACTGAAGCCACTATCGGCGAAGTGCCGTTACAATTGCAATTCGCTTGGATTGTAGCTTTACGATTTCGAGTTGTAGCGTTCTCTTTAACTTGCCTACAAAAAGGAATTGATTGAAATTGAAGTTGGCTCCCCTGAAGGTTCGGACATTAATAAAATCCGCACCCACAACAATCGAAGTCCACACTTGGTAATATCGGATGGCTTTGAAACGAATGATTCATTTGTTACCACATATATAAATACAACTGTGCTTGTTCCTGTGGAATGCCAGCTGCAGAAATATTAAAGTTCACCAGCTTGAGCTTGTAATCGGATTTGGTGTCCTCGCCTGCATGCTAGGTTTCATGTACATCTGCTTTGCAGGTAACTAAACAACAGGAATTTTTGGTTCTTTCATCTCGATTATAGTTTTAGTTTAGTTTTCATTCAATTACGAAATAATGGCCGTTTCAGCCGTTTCCTATTGAAGAAGACTTAATTTCTTTAAGTCACTACGTACGTTGGTCAAAAACCGACTCCTATTTACGAAGTTATTGCAAAATCTGTGACAACAAATCATACAAGTGCAGTTGGTTACAAAAGTAAGTACACAACATGAAGGCACAAGCCCACAGAATCCGTTGCATACGTTGCGTTTGGAATTCACAAGAATCGTAGTTGCCGGATTGCAAAGAGGTTACCAATGACGTACATTGCGTGCGCAATCCACTCTTGTATAAATCTTAAGAAATTCGAAATTTAAAATTCCTGAATTGCAGTTAACTTCGATATCTCGAACAACCACTTGCCACAAAAAAAATTCGAGTTATCAAGTAAAATACAAAATTGGTATAAATATTTATTTATTTGCTATACAACACAAAACAGGTACAGGGGCATGATTATAATTTGAAATAATAAATTTACACATGACCGAAGAGCGGATTTTTTTATTTTTAATCTTCAGTGGAAACCCTTGGAGGGACACATAATCATTTGTTGTTTCATGAGTCTTTTAATACAAATGGTTGGGTCAAATCATCCTCAATTACCCTAGTACATCACTGCTGCTGTCATCGTTACTGTCGAGCTGAGAAGATTCACATCTAAACACACACATCTAATACATCACATCTAAATATCGCCAACCACCTGCAGAAAATCATTATACGTAGCACCTTGTATATTTCTGGTATTTTTCAAGCTTCAAATTCAATTTTCAGAATTTTTTCCCTCATTTCTTCCGTTTGGGAGTTCTGAAAATCTTAGGAATTTAATCCTCTTCCTCAACTTAGAATATTCACCAAAATCAAATACACTAGGTCAAATGAACATACATACAAACGCAGTGCCCCGAAAGCGATTCCTTATAAAACGAACTAGTAGAATACGGAGAATTTGTTCGAGTTATCAAGACAATCAAGTAATCGAAGTCCGAGTTATCGTAGTCGAATTACATGTAAGCTTCAGTCTTGGCGCTATTGCCAACCAATTTCATTCGAGTTAACAAATATTCGAGTTATCGAAGTTAGATTTATCGAAGTTCGACTGTATTAGGAATTATTGAAAAACTATTAGGAATTATTGAAAAATTTTAAATAAAAAAAAAACTTTAACAAATCACATAACCAGAATGAATTTCCATGGAGTTATCTGTCAACAACACACAAGAATTTAAGAGTTTACCGATTCCATACATGGTGATGGATTCCATTTATGGGCTGAATTTGCTGTATTCTCCTTCTCATTAGGGTTCATGAGTGGTCAAGTTTTTGAAACCACACAACGTACCCAAATGATTCTATGGGTTTGAGCATTGAATGTGTCTACTTCCAAAAAAGGAGAAATACAAACGGAACTAGAAAAAAATGGTAAATGAAATTAAATATAGGAAATTTAATAATTAAAAAAAGGATAGCGAAACACCTATATGCACTGCAGATCATAGCACAAACTGCAATTACACTTCCACCAATTCTACGCAGGTTGCTCTTGAAATTATGGAAATAAGCATACCATAAAACTTCGTGTCTTAAATGAGTGAATGAAACCCAATTCAGTTTTTACACAGCAGATACGCATAGAGAAAATGGGATTGGTTCTAGAGTTGATCGAAAAATCACTTACGGCTAGTTTCTCACAGTGATTGAAAAATCACAGTCAAATTCTGTGGTCGACTTGATTCAAACAGTGAATACGTTCTGAACAGTGATTACGTTCACAACTGATATTTTTTCACAGCTAATATATTTTCCTATGGGCTCAAGAGGCAATTGAGTAGTAGAGCCATCTCTCGAAGGACCAAGCTGACCCTATACAAGACCTTGATCATCCCAGTCCTGCTGTACGGCGCGGAGGCATGGACAATCTCAAAAGCGGATGAGGAAGTCCTTGGTATTTTCGAGAGAAAAGCTCTGCGTGCGATCTTTGGTCATGTTTGCGTTGACGGTTTTTGGAGGAGAAGATTCAACCACGAACTGTACGGGCTGTACAGCGACATGAGTCTAGTCAGGCGTCTTCGGATCCAACGCCTAAGATGGCTAGCCCATGTAGAGCGTATGGACAACTCAGCTCCGGTCCGGAGAGTCTTCGACTCCGAACCCGTGGGACAACGCAACAGAGGACGCCCGCGTTTAAGGTGGCGCACCCAGGTGGAGAAGGACCTCAACCAACTTGGCGTGCGACACTGGAGACAGCTAGCCAGAGACCGTGCTAGCTGGAGAGGCTTGTTGGTTGAGGCCCAGGTCCACCCCGGACTGTAGCGCCAAAAGAAGAAGAAGAATATATTTTCACAAGGGATATCTTTAGCAACAGATATTTTTGCAAGTCTCAACACACAAATCAAATCAATCACAAGCCCTAGCTACTACTTTGCACGATCCCATTCGTATTTGGTTTCACACAAACGATTTCATATTCAATAACTTGAGGGTAGGAGATGCGTATGAAATGGTGTGTGCACAAGACTTGAGTATTCTATGTCGAGAGTTGCCCTTAACAATTTTTTAATGTGATGTTACTTATTTACCCATTACACATAATACTTTCAACGACCAGGGGCAACACGGTCGCCGACTGTAGACGATAATAGAGGTAAAAGTTTGAACTTCATACTTGTGATGGAGGTATGTCTGTAAATGAGAACCTTGTAGGGCAGCAAAGTCGGTTGGAGTAGTGGATGTATTGAGAATTCATAAACTTGACAATATAACCATGTAATTCGTACAATTCAGAATGATTGAATTAAAAGAGCGATATTTGGTATGCATTTTTGGATAGGGGAGAATCATACAACAATGCTAAAAATTTAATTCACGACATAAAATCACAGTTAAGAATCACTGTTATACCTGTGAATATAAAATCACACCTTCGCCCAAGTCCAATTGGTTCCATATCCAGAAGATATAATAATAATATGGGTGGCGCGACAGTCCGAGGTGGACCTGGGCCTAGCTTTCTCAGCAACCACTCGTGTTGTGCGTGCTATTGTTCTTTCACGCGTGGAAGGGACCTACAGTTTAATGCCGACTCCGAACGGCGAATTTGAGAAGCTTTTTCTAGACAGGAATACTCTTTGAGCTTTGTCAGTGACTCGAAAGAGGTGGGGCCATGAATTATGATAGGTGGTAAATTCGGGTATCGAACCTGGCACCCTCTGCGTAGGAGTCGACGCACTTACCCACTACGCCACGGCGACCATAGTATAAATATTTAAAAGAAAATTTGAGAAGAAGTCAAGGTGACGAAAATACCATGTATCTATCGCTATCATCATCGTACTAATCAAATGAAAACGTGTAAAAACGGAATCATTTTCTTTCTCTATACTGGCTTAAGCAATACCGCGGAAAAACATAATTCAGTGTACTGACTTCTTTGATCGGATTGTTTGTTTGACCCACTGTGCCTTTATTTCTTCTATAGTCTATAGTCCTTCTACAATTATCTGTTAAAAGTTTTACTGTGCAATTATAAAAAAAAATACTGTCAAGTTTTTTCTTGTAGACCCCTTTGAATTGAATATTTCTTGAGAACACAAACAACTTTATGCTGGCAAACTTACTTTTGTGACTGACTGCACATACATACAATGTGATTTGAAGATTATTCATGATTTTATCTAGCTTGCTTATATATACAAATATTCCATCCGGATAAATTAACGCAAATAGAATCAGTTTGAATAATTAACTGCTCCAAATTGAATACAATCTGAATCAAGGAATTTCTCAGAAGTAAATGGAAAATAGACTTTCTGCGAATAGCACTACAATAACAATTCAATACGTGTCCTACTTCTATGACATACATATGTAAGTAAACATTTGTTACAACATTCACAGACTTAAACACAAAGTAAAGTTGAGCAACACTTAATTAAATGGTTCTGTGCACAGCAAACACTTCATTCACAATTGAGGCATTTTAAGAGTAAGGAAACAAGGATACAGAATATGATTACAATAAAGTTTAATAGAGGAATGATAAATGCACAAAAAATTACTAAATGTCGCATTTTTTGTGCACATTTTAGAAATGACCTAAACTGGCCAGTGTATGATACTGCTAAAGGCACGAGTACTAAAACCGCCAAAAACTGATAAGGGGATTTCTTAGAGACGTCAAAAACATTAATTGGGAGGGTGGTCTACCTAGCCTCGTTTAGGTGGTGCATACGACACGCTTTAGAAAATAACTGCTTGAAAAATTAAACGGAAACACTTATAATGAATTACTACACGGCCTTTTATCCCTTTGTTGCCCAAGCAATGAAAAACAAAAAAAAACGTCCACATTATTATTAGTTCAAAATACATCAACAATCATTAACTTTAATTAATCCTTAAAAAAGAATACAAATACCGCTGTCAGGCAGAATGTTCCACTCGATATAGACGATGATCGACGAGAATTCCGTGCCCCCGACTTGCTAGGTCAAGGTGGCAATATCAATACTAAAGTTTAACAAAGCTGCTGGTGCGGACGGACTGTCTGCTGAAATCTTTAAGGCAGCTGGAGATGATTTGGTTGGGCGCATGCACCACCTCATCTGTAAGATATGGTCGGCGGCAAGCATGCCCGACGTGTGGAATCTCGGTACCGTTTGCCCGATCCACAAGAAAGAGGAACCCTCTGGGTGCGCCAACTATAGAGGGATAAGTCTTGTGTACTCGCCTGAAGCCGTTTCTAAACAATCTGATATGTAGGTCCATCAGTGTGGCTTCAGGCCACCATCGTCCAGTATTTTACACTACGGCAGATCCTGGAAAAGATACAAGAAATGCGAATCGACACCCACCACCTATTCGTCGATTTCACTGCATATGACAGCGCACATAGAGACGATCTATACAACGCCAAGTTTAGTTTTGACGTCCCTGCCAAACGTCGTCAGGTTGTGCAGGATGGCGATGGAGAATTCTCGCTACTCCATCAAGGTCGGTCAAGAACTCACCGAGACCTTCAATGTGAAAGGATAAAGCTGACTTTATATAAGACCTTGATCATCCCAGTCTTGCTGTACAGGGCGGAGGCATGGACAATCTCAAAAGCGGATGCAGAAGCCCTTGGTCTCTTCGAGAGAAAAATTCTACGTGCGCTCTTTGGTCCTGTTTGCGTTGATGGGCCTGAGCCTAGTGAGGGCGTCTACGGATTCAACGCCTAAGATGACTAGGCCATGTAGAGAGAATAGTCATAGAGACCGAACCAGTGGGACAACGCACCAGAGGACACCCGCGTTTAAGGTGGCTCACTTAGGTGGAGGAGGACCTCAACCAACTTGACGTGCGACACACTGGAAGCAGCTAGGCATGACCGTAATAGATGGACTGGCTTGTTGGTCGAGGCCCAGAATCTCTTAAAAAATAAACGAAATGTTGCAAAGCCTGATTATATCTATAAGGGTCAATTCAAATAAAATTACTATCATTAAATTCTTAGACGTTACCAAGAAAACAACTTTAAAACTCGTCGTACAACTAAGGCAACAAGAAGAAACAACAAATTTAGAAGAAAGAGAAGTTTGTATGTTCCTTAATAGTCTCATTGGGCATCGGTACCCTATTTCGTTACATATAGTTCTTATCTGAAATAACTTATTGTGGTCTTCGAAGTACAGTCGGTCAAAAAAGGGGTAAAGCCAGAAACCTGTTCTTCAGTTGTTAGTTTAAATTAAATTATTTGTGTGATTAGCGTTTGAAAAATTCGCATGCAACTCAAGGTATTGATAAAAAATGGAAAAAAAAGTTTTGACCAATTTTTTTCAAAATTGTGAAAAGAGTTGCTAAATTGGCTTCTTGGGATCAGTGTTTATATCAATTCTGAATTGAAATTTGAAAATCTTTAAGTTAATCACATGAAAATAAAACACCTCCAATCTGGCAAACACATTGCCTGCTGTCATCTTCTTCAACTTTTTCGGAGTAAGGGTGACCCTGACTTGACCGCCGGAAGAGCGAGTAGATCCATTGTTAGAAATTCGTGAAAACAGCTTTGTGCAAGCAACTGTGCACTTCTGCACACATCCAAATGGATGGCATGTGTGCACTTATCGTTGCGGGTATATTAATTAAAGCTCTTGAATGTGTCAAAAAAATTCACTTTAACCACTCGAGGCATTATAAATTTAGCTATTCAGCCATATTGTGTGCTGGTGGTGAAAATTTGATTCCAACCGTTGACAGCAAAATATGAACACCACAGAGACCTGCCTTCCAACAGAATTCCAAATATCATAAATCCTAGACTATAAACTATATATGACGGAGTGAAAAGGAAAAAAAAGCAAAACCCGCACACGAACATATAGTAAGCGCCACCCGGATATGGAAACAAACAAGCGGATTGCTTCGGGAAAGATGGCTTTTGAATGGGTTCCCGGTACGAGTTTTTGTCCGACGTACACTCTTCCGACCATTTGAGCAGCATTTAGCACCCGCACAGGAGGCAGCACGCAAATATCCAGCGGAAATAGAAACTCAAAATTGATTGGTAACTGTGGGTGGAGAAATGCGTGAAAACTGGTTTTTCGGTTGTGTCAGTAACAAAATGCACTAATTCATAATGCCAACGGTATTTCGCCCACGGCCCTATCTGGGGGCGGCAGATTTATTGCTGCAGAAAACAAAAAACCTTAAATAAAACGATCAGTCAGCGAATGGAAGTGAAAACGGACAACGTTCGGCACATTCATGCATGGGCTTACCTACGTCAGTCAAGTAGCACCTCGATACGGGAATTTAAAGGTGAAATCTTTTCGCGATTAAAATGAAAATAAAAAATGGAGAAAAAAAACAACGTTGATTCTGAAACGATGATTAACAGAACGGCAACAGCGACTTGTCCACGATTAATCACCCGGCCGGCTGCGGTACAGATCCACACTGTGGGTGCACAATAAATCATTCTGCTCCCACCAACGTCATGTCCTTGGATGTTTCCCTCTAAAAATCCCATAAGACAACATAATACACGGAACCATAGAGGCATTAGTAGATTATTCATCTACCATCGCCACCGGTTCACGGCGTGGTGTGGCCGGGATGGTCGGGCGGGCTGGTGTCACAGGATAATGCATTCTGCGCCGCTACCAAAAATAAGAGTAGCCGGAAATGTGTGTAATTTGGTTAGGCGGCCTTTCCGGACATCATGTCGAGCTTGTGATGGATTACTGGAAGATACTTAAATGCTTAGCTGATTACTCAAGGTGATTTTCATGCCAGTGGTGGGTTTATCCCTAGGGACTTCAAGTAACTGTGAATTTCGGGGAAACTGAAAGGAAAATCAGCGACGTTGTTGATTGCGAGAGGCTAAGGATTTTCATTTATTTTCAACATTAACGCTTTGCGATGTGCAAGACATCCCTTCCTTGTGCTGTTTTATGATTTTCTTGAAATATTGGCTAAGGACAATGGGGAATAAACTCGAGTCGAGAATTTTTCAACATTTTATTCATTTGATTAAAGCAGGTACGTTGCTGCCTACGTCCTTTCCACTCCAGTACACGACTTGAGAGACGTGGACTTTCTTTGAAATTGAATTTTAACTTGGGCATGGATTTTTACTTTGACTAAGCCATAGGGGCCACTGTCTGATATGGCCCCGGGCCCATGTAGTGGATATTCAGATTGACTCCAGTTGCCGTTTAACACGATTGTCGTTTTTTCTTCGACATTAGCACGACACGACACGCCAAATTTGAAAATTAAATTACAAAACGGTGACAAAATAATTTGTTTAGTGGATTGTTAAGGAGTATTAAGCGACAAAATAGTTTTAAAAACGTTGAGATTATACACTGAGATGTTATAGCACATCTTCTTGATCTGAAGACGAAAAAATGGATTGAACAAGGAAAAGAGGCATTGATGTTTGTTTAAGGATTTTTTTTTATCTTAGCCTTACTAAATAATGCTGATAAGTAATAAGGCAAAGGCTGCCGTGGCCTTGTGCGTCTGTGTGACAACTCCTACGCAATTGAACTTCGCTGCCATGGTTCGATTCCTGGTACGACGAAATTTATTTTTCGCAAAGAGTTATTTATAGTTATTAAACTATACAGTGTAGAACACACTTGAGCACCATAAATTGTGTTCTTCATAAATTATTATTCATTTAAGGATAATGATAATCGTCTCGAAGAAGTCGTCTCATGATCGGCAGATCCTCCCATTAACATAATCTATAGACTGCATTGGCGATGCTATAAATATCGCCCACAATTCATTTACACTCTCTCTTTTTTCAATAAACTGTCCCGAACCCTACCGCCAGTCCACATTTTACCGCCCCCTCACCACAATAGAAAAGGGTTCTCAAGCTTGGCCGTTCGGAGTGGGCATAAAACTGTAGGTCCCTTCCACTCGTGAGAGAACAATAGCACGCACAATACGAGTGGTTTCTGTAGAAGACCATATTATTATCATTAAGTAGTAAAAAACGTTTGATAAACATAAACTTAAAATATCACTGAATAATTTCTGATGACAAAGCAATTATGTAAGTTAAACAAAAATCACAAACTGACTTTGATTCGTTGTTTTTATATCACCTTTCTTAACTACGCACTGAAATTGAAGTGGACTTCATTCAATTTGCTTTAAGGTCACTCTAGAGGCACAATAAGAAAACCTTTTTAGGATTTATTTTTTATAAAAAATAAATGGAGATTCCAATAAAGAGTAATATTATAATATATCAGTATACGGTATATAAATATTTTGTGGAGCGATTAAGTTAAATTTTTTTCCGATGACGGAGACGTCACTGGAAAAAACGCTGCACATCCTGCTTTTTTCCGATGACGTCTCCGTCTCCTCCGTTTTCAGAAACCAAGACTAGACAAACAGCATTTTTGTCAATATATTAATTTTTTGGACAAATGGCGCACTTCCAAAGTGGAAAGTGAACATTTGCCAAAAAAAAATGCACACATAATTTTTCAGTATAAACTATTAAAAAAACTAATACAAAAAAAAAACCACGTGCTTCCAGAGAAAATGTATTTTTCAGGATGTATTTGTGTTATGTATTGTATATATTCAATATTTTAAGTTAATCATTTGAAAATTGTCTGAGTTATGTTTCCGGCTTCGACACCTTAGTAATTATATATTTTCCCAGGCCAAAAGCTTTTGGGACGTCGTTTTTGAGATCTAAGGGAAAAATTTAATAAGAAAAGCGATTTTTCTAGAGTGTCCCTACACCTTAACACGTTCATGACATCGTCGAAGGCACTCTGGGGTGGTGCATGAAATACATTAAACAAAAAACTTATTTCTTCTTAAAGACGTCTACACATTTCTTAAATCATATGGGTTTCTAAGCAAACGCAGTTTTGTGCGCACCAATAAGCAACTACTATATTCTAACTATATAGTAGTTATACTATAAGTGCACCACCGGATAAGTGCACCACCGGAAGTAATCCAATATAAACACCCTGCTCGAATGGATTTAAAAGTTCTGATTTTTGTCGCTTTGCTGTCGTCCACTCAAGTCCCAGCGATAGAATTCGGCGTTTTTACGAAAATATGTCGAGTTGAATTGCGTTGCGATGATCAGAGAATGGTATAGATCGACGAAGAATGTTCTTGGCCTTAAAGTTTCTGTTTGACCTTAAGTTTCAGTCTCCATGGAAATTCGTCAATGATATCGCGTAGGGCTTCAATAGACCTGTCCACACCCACCTTATTTTAATTACACCATGGTCAACCCTGATTATTCTCTTACGAGTGGAGAGGACCTTTCTTTCATGCCGTTTCCTATCGGCGAAGTTTGAGAAGCTTATCCTCGACATGTCACATTAGCATCTCGATAACGTGAAGAGCTTAGGCTGTTGCCTGGTGTAAGAGATAGTTTTCGTTTGCATGGGTATAAGAAAGTGATAAATGTTAATTGGAAAATATCCACTATGCTGAAAAGTGTTCCGAGCTACACCTCCGGTTCAATAAATTGGTGTGGACTGGAGATGTTGCCAATGCTGGACTCGTCGAATCTTTTGTAAAAGTTATAAGGCTGTTCTCAAAATGGAGGCATATATGACTGCATTGTGGTAAAAGGTTTTTTGTATTAATTCTTAAGGTAGGATTCCGCGAGATTTTTTGTATTAACCCTTAATCCTAGAAAGATCACCTTATTGTACAGTACTGAAAAGATATACATGCGCCTCAGAGGAGCCCAATTTAGAAAGAAGATTTATTATTAAGTTATATTATTTATTCTTTTTAACTTTTCTAACTAACTTAACTTCAATGAATTGTTACGTTATTGAACAAAAACGACTGTCTCTCGCAAGTTTGTATCGACAGAGTTGGCTAAGAAACACATGCCTGTGCGTGCGTCCGTTAAAAAAGGACAGCAATATATATGTGTAGAGAGCGCCTCTTATGCGTTATCTTTCTGTTAAGGTACGGTACCCGCATGATGTTCTCTATTACTTATTTCTGAAAACAGAATGTTAATTAATAGCTGTGTTTTTTTTTGTAAGCGTATATACGCTTAATTTTGAAGTGCACAAAAAAACGATCATCGGCGCTTAATGGTTCATCATAAAATGTTGGCAGCACCGACGACATTTATGACATTTCTGACAGTCAAGGGTGAAACCGTTTAAGGTGATGGTTGATCGATAATGGTCACAATCTTCGTTTTGTGACTGTGTAGCGTGACCTTCACTTAATAATTATAAAAAAAAAGTTCATCACATGAAAAAAAATCGTTTACGAAACCCAAACGGAATGTATAGCAGAGACACTTTGGGTATACCAAAAAATGCATACTTATGGACGCCAAAACAATTAAAAATGTTCAAATACACGAACCACACCTGCAAATGTAAGCCACATACAGCAACCTAAACAATGAATGAATGTATTCAGGAATGAACACACCGAAATTAATGATTGGAAGCATTATTTTTATCCGCGCTTATTCGAATGAACACACCGAAATTAATGATTGGAAGCATTGTTTTTATCCGCGCTTATTCCTTAAGCCGCGATAGATATGATGAGTAACCTAAGCGGATATAGGATTCGTTGTTAGTGTATTTTACATGCCAATTGAAAGTTCAGCGTATATACACTTGCAAAAAAACACAGCTAATATGGACTTAAGTTTATTGTTCTGCCCATCTGTGCAAACGCCAGCATGCATATTTTAAAGAAGGAAACTAGAACACAAGATTAATTCAGCGATGGTCTACTCTGAATATGCATGTCAAGCCGAAAGTCTTATTCACACACTCATTCCTCTCCCTTGTGACAGAGTCAAAATCAAACACTTGTTCTCTTACACAACCATGAAACTATTATGCGCTGTAACCCCTATCGATGACAAATGTACTTCTGACTTTTGTAATTCTGCTCCACCGCCCTCTCCTTCACGAACATTGAGCACATAACTTTCGGTCAAAAAGTTACTCGTTTTCCGCAAAGATCAACAGGGGTGGGGCAAGTCAACAAAAGTTTAAAATGCCATGATGTGGATACGTACATGACGATAGTTGTTCCACACAGTCGGTGAGTGTCATGGGAAATATTTCCTTTTTAACAATGATGTGTATAGGAATAGGTGTAGATATACAGTGTGCTGATTCTGAAAATTTGGTATGTATAAAATTTCGTCATCCGCACGGTAATGCCCAATGACATGGTGTCATTTAAATATTATGAGAAACTGTATTGATTTCCTGACAACATAAATGCATGTCAAACCTCGCTATATTTTTATATATATTCAGGACAGAAGGTAAATGCCTTCTCTCTGCATGGTCTCGTGTACATTATTCTAAGACCAATCATTCAGAAGTGCTCATCAAAACAGTGCTTCAGAAGAAAATATATAACCGTATCAAGTGCTGCTCTGGAGAGTATTTTATAGTCCGACTGAGGGCAATGGAAGCGAGAGCTGTCAACATGGAGTACGTATGTGGTTGATATTTTTCGCCAGCTCCCATATCCGAGCAACATTTGCCGAATATATGATATAGTCAGAATCGACAGGATACGTCATGGTTGAGACTTATTACAGAATGTCCAAAAATAAACTCAAAAATTGAATTCAATAACACAATATACAACACTAAGGGCCCCTTGCTGATACGGATCTTAGCGATTTCAGTTTCACTTATGAATGTTAAGATGGATTAACCGGTTTGCACACTTCGAAGAGTAGATTATCGTAATGTCGACTGTTGAAGAAATCGTGAAACATGGGACTTTAATAATATCATTGGCACGAAGCCATGGAGATGTTTGTGTGTAAAAAGAATTATTGAATTTCAAAACGGTATTTGATTAGGTTCAAGATGATGTAGAAGTGATAGAAATTCTAGAAGTTTGTCATCTTAAAGACAATACAGATGAGAATCACACTAATATATAAAGAGGTAAAGTTTATAAGTTTGTGAGTTCGTTTTAAGAAGTAATCTATGGAACTACTAAGCCAATGTTGAAAATTTATTCACCAAAAGAAAGCTACAATATTTTTCCATGCTATATTTGATAGGCGTTATTAATATTTTTTAGTCGGAAATAAAAATATTTGCCAAAAATATCAATAAAAATCAATCAATCAAAATATCATCGCCACGATTATGTCGATTAAGATCTCTTCTATAGGAAAGAAAGGTAATTTTGCTCACCCAAAGTTAAACACAAATTTGGGATCTTTCTCTTCAACTTCTGGATTTGCTTTCATTCGCTCAAATTTTATGATTTAAACTTTCAAATTACAACCCATGAGTTTATCAACTCGTCCTTTACTCAACATACGGAAATAGCAGAACTTCAGGGATGAAAGCGGGGATTTTGCTCTCACCCGCTCCTCTCTTTTCTTTCATTGGCGTAGTTGTCTCCTCAATTGTGTATGGATGAGATGGGATGATTCTGTGTCATTTATCGTTTTCGTCTCTCAAAGCGGATAAAAATAATGGTGCTCGAACTAATATAGGATTCGTGCCGTGAAACGAGAGCAGATACTGGCCCTTTGAAAAATTAAGTATTTGTATTTGATAGATTGTTTTTCATTTGTTTACAGACACCGTGAATGACTGATAATAATACACTGGCCAAGCATCAATATTATTCACCCGGATTAATTCAATAGGTGTAAGCATAATGGATCTGCATAGTTGCTTGTGCTAGGTTAGGTTAGTTAGGTGGGCTGCTAGTGCATACTCCAGCACACTTAGATCAAGTTGGTCCATTGTGATACCCACAGTCAGACTACTACCACCGATTGACCACTCCAGTGATAGTGCCGTTAATTTGATCCCAACGGCAAATGGTGACTGGACCAGGTTTGAAAAACAGATAAAAGCGTATTAACATTGCTTTCACTGGGATTCGAAACTGCGACCCCGCTAACCAGGAGCAGTCACTCTTTTATTTACATGTAATTTTATTTTTTTACTAAACAAAATTGGTTAAAACTAGCTTAACTAACTTACGAATTGCAAATGTTGTTAATACTAACCTACTGAACCCATGCGGGTACTCCAAGCTAATCTAATCTACTTTATAAATGTGGCTTTCGGCTTAATCTACATATTTTTTTAGTCTTTAAGACAATCTTTTATAATTTTTTTTTAACTTAACCTATCATTAAACTTAAGACTATCTTCACAATTTCCGTAATAGTACGGACACGTGCACCAGGGCGAAAATGTTAAGTACATGTATGCCTAACTAACTAAATTTATGCACCGTGGTGCGCCTTTTTTAGTTTTTGCTTCATGTAATTATTTTTTTTATTTTTTTTGTTTTATATACTTTTTTTTTGTGATTTTTTGTTATATATATATATATATATATTTTTTTTTTTAATTTTATTTTTGTTTGATATTTTTTTTCTTATAAACTATGTAAGCTGGCCACTATGGTCAACTATTGGATCCCCTGGAAAAGCTAGCGGTAGCGGAGGCTGTTTTTGGTGTAACCACCAGTAAAATTGCCGTTCTTTGGCAGACTCTTTCCTATCGGGCGGGAATCGCTCTACTGAACCGGAGGAGATCTTCGTGGGTGCGAACGACATCCGGTTCGTATTGGAGCCGCCTGTCCACTGTTCGGCGTACGACATGGAAGTAGGACATCCTTGTGGATCCTGTATAGAGCCAATTGTGTCTAGATAAAGGAATGCTTCGGGAGGAATATAACCGTTAAGGCACACCCTTTCATGGTACATAATATTGGGGTAGTAAGACCAAAGATCAGACTGTTGGAAGAGGTCATAGCTCGTGCAGTGTGCCTTCTGATTAGTTTAATAATAAAATTATCTCCTTGGGTGCAGGCGCTCTACCTACGCCATCCAGTCGTTAGTCGCTTGTGCTAATCGCCTTAACATGCAGGCAGCAACTAAAAACCAGAGATAATGGAGGGTAGAGATGCAACCAAAACGTTCGCTTTCAATTCTCCTTCTCATAGCGCACACGAACAGCACACACTGTAACTTGAAAGTAGAAAATGACATTGTGTATGTGAATTGTCAAAAATATCAAAGGTGAAATTTAAAAAGAGAAAGTTGGACAACGTCTTTATCTTAAATTTCAGACTGTGAGTTGAAATAGTGAACAAAATAAATTTTCAACTCGCCGATTAAATAACGAGTTGAGACTAATCCGGAAGTTGATCAACGCACAGTTTTCCGGGAAGTTGAGCAGTGTTGAACAAAACGACCCTAAGGGTAGCACAGCGAGAATAGGGGGTAGCCAATAGATTGACTGGCGTTTACACAAGAAAAATAATTCTAGTCAGTTAGAATAATATAAAATAGAACACCATGTATTTATTTCAAGTAAATCGGTTGACATATTGTCAAATTTATGTTTTCGGGCAGATTTTTTCGGCCTGTTTTGGGATACAGATTGTCATAATCAAATTAGTTTCTACTGGCTAAGGGGCTCAGTAATAAATACAAATATATTTATTTGTTTACGCGCATTTTGGCGTGGAGATTTATTAACCATCTTATTCGGCTGCTCAACTAAGTCTGCTTTACTATTTGTACAACTCCTTATATTTAACCTATGTATCTATTTATAACTACTTATAACCAGTGACAGCAATACTGGATAGATGTTGTCCTGGCATTACCTGTATGTCGATGTGTAGTGAAGGGTCAGCCGCATGGTCCAGATCGGACGAACGGACGTTTTCTTGTCATTTATTCTATTTCCGCAGTTGGTTAACTTACACACGTTTGAAGCTTTCAGTAGAAAATCTACTCAATCTACACTAAAATTAAAAAGCCGAGTTTTTATAGATTTTTTCCCGACCATAATCTTTTGGAACATAAGTTATGAGTTAACGAGTTTTCGAAAATCTTAAACTGCTCTAACCCCTTAACAAATAAAATTCAAAGCCTGTTGAATGTTTCACCCTTAAAACACGTTTCGATTACGGCATCATCGACTAGGTGTCTCAGAAATGAACAATGAGAATGTAACAGAAAAAAGTTTTCACTTTCGATGCGCAGCTTATCGCATTTGATTAAAATCTTTGCACGATTCCCTACATAAGGCCTTAAAGAAAATCCATCAGCCGACGGCAGGATAAGAAAAACACGCACACATCATCTCACCCCGAAGAAAAGAAAATAACCAGAACAGTTCACGAAAACATTCAATGTGCATTTAAGATACCCACCTAATCTCACTCAAGCCAACGTCAACATAAAAATCAACATTAAGTCCGTTTACAAAGTTGCCCGCATATAACAACCGCTTACATCACGTATTAGGAGTAACCTCAAAAGTGCCAACAAAAAAACAATTAATATCGGCCAGAAAGAAAGTTTTTTTTTCTCCTGATTTTTATCCGGAATTGGATGAGGGAGAACTTTTGCCGGTGGCTGGCAAAAACCATGAGAAACTAGAACGTGTTCGTGTGACCCCCTTTCTCGATCGTGGCTACGATACAATGCCCATGCCCATGCCCATGCCACACTGCCAACGCTAACGCCACAAGGCTGCGGATGTCGAGTTCCACAGATGGACAGGACGGCAGGCGGACTTTTGTTTACGCCTTGGATTCGGCTAACAATGGTGGCGTAACAAAACACAGAAAAATAAAGTTAAGAAGAATGCCTTATGCTTGCATGACTGTTACTATGTGGGGGTGTTGATGTGAGCGCTGTGTGTGTGTGTTTTTTTTTTTTCTTGTGTACGTGTTGAGGGCAGTTGGTGAGTGGGTAAGGATACTCACTACATCCTGTTGATTTGTTCGTTGCTTATAATCCTTCTTTGTGGTGTTCTTTTATTCTCGACGGAACTTTGGTTGGTTTTTGTTAGCCAGATTCTTTTGCTCCCTTCCTTCCTTGTGGTACTAATTATTTAATCTACTTACGAAGTTCCAGACACTGCCAGCACAGTAGGGATTCTTATTAACGCAAAAAAAGAGAGGGCAGAAATAACAGTTGGAGTGAGGGCGCGCTTATTCAAATACGACGTGTTTTAATGAGATAAGCCGTAGATGGACTCACCATATGGATACATATACATTGTTCGTGCCATTAGATCTTTCTGCAATCTGATTTGTAACCGGTCCTAGCGATTGTTTTATAATCCTTATAAGGTAAATCGTTCACAAGGATTGTAACTAACTACCCTTGTACTCGAGCAGTCCTGGAGAACTAGCAAATTTCCATTTTAGAAGTAGTATCAAATCTTTTTAGTCCGAGGCACATCGGATACTTATCTATTGTGCACAAGTTAATGTTGTGTGCGTGCATTTTTGGAACGACACCTTTTGTTTATTTACCATTTTCATCAAGTTCAAAGACAACTAATTGGAGGCAGCTATACCGATGTACTTAAGGAAGAACATTCCGCCTTAGAATGACCGAGGAAGAGGAATTTTTTCTTACCTAGCCTAATAATTCGGGGAAACAGTTGAAGAAATAGTACGCCTTTGGCGTAGATATATTAATTCATCGTCAGCTCTGATTCGGCAATCTTCTTCTTTTTTTACAGCTGGCGCTAGAGTCCGGGATGAACCAGGGCTACAGTCAAGATGTATGTTGTAACTAGTACGTTCTTGTGGCAGGCAAGCCTCTCCAATTTCATCTGACAGGATCCTTTCCAGATGGACACAGGAGGCGATGTCTCCCTTTAACGAATTGTCCCATTGCTTTGGAGACTAAGGCTTTTCGGCCGGCAGTAAAGACTTTCAGTCGTTCTTTACGACGTACCTATTTGAGGGGAGAGATTTGACTTGACGTCACAATGTCAACTTCCAGTTGACTTCCACCATGGCATATTAAACTTGGTTTCATATACAATGCTTCTACATAATTAGGTGAAAGACATTGAAAAATAAGTGATGGTTGGTAAATGTTTGGATGTTTGCGAAGCTCTAGCTTCTAAACTCCTATTCAGTTTGGGTGAAGGATTATGACAAAGGCCAAGTTTATACTCCGCATTAATAATCATTTCTATAATAGTCGAGATGCAAATCTTTAGTGAAAGAAATCAATGGAAAGTCATTATATGAAAATTTTGTTATCTGGAACCTAAGACGGTAATTTTTAACACCTTCTCCAAAATGACCGGGGGAGTTATAAGCTTGTTTTAAATCATCATAACTTTGAGTGATTAATCAACGTATAAAGAGTTTTAAATACAACGGTGACCTTGAGGGGGTCATGCCATCAATCTCCGTGAGGTCCTACTTTCATAATTTAGAGTTCCACCTCTCGTGAATATCTTACGGTGGTCATTGCATATTCCTGTCCTGTACAAAAAGCTTATTGAACATCGTAGTCGATATAAATCTGTAGATCCCATTACCTACTGAACGGAGGTCCTTTCGTGAACGGCAGAACGAAAACTAAGAAACACATTAAGTTTGGAGACGAAGACAGAAGTAGATGTAATTGCAACCGACAATGCAAATCATTTCCCAAAATCTCACATAACGTTATTATAATAAGACTCCCGGCTCTAAGTTGCCAACCCCTCTTCGTCAAAAGGATCGAAATGGAAAGCAGAGAATACGAAGTTACGTTCCATCTGTCGACCATCTGTCTCGCAACCCATCAAATCCACATCAGGAGTACCTCAAGGCAGCCAACTCGGTCCTCTTTTGTATGGTGTCAAAAAATGTCTTGAACTTAACACCTGTAAATGCCAACCCACTATATACTCCCGCAAAAGGTTGCAGAGTGAAACTGCAACGATCTTTTGAAGACTGAAACTGCAACGATCTTCCTTCAGACTCGTCTTTACACTATTAAGGCGTAATCTGTTATCGTGAGCTCTACTTTTTTCCCATTTTAACAATGTTATAAGTATGTCAAACAGAGTATGGCTACTTTTTTCCCCTTTTAACAATGTTATAAGTATGTCAAACAGAGTATGGGTTTCTAGGCTTCGCTTTTAGCTTTCTTCTCTAGACTGATTACCCAATTTACCTCCTTAGTCTGAGAGCCTTACACTTATTCGCCCTGGGTCCCTGGAAATCCGCCAGCAAGAACGCCTACACTAGCCCTGGCTACTTGTCTCTCTACGTCTCTCTTGCATTTATGTTAAGTACTAGTTTTTAAGCTTGGTTTTTCTTAAGTTCAATTATATATTTAGCTTAATAAATTCAAGGTGTTGCCGCAGTATAATACGATACTACACGATTCGTGGAGAAGTCCGGGTTCGCCTCGGACTGTAGCGCGCATCCATTCTTTTCTTATTACTATTCTTTATATTGACCAGAGATGACATACTTTTTTGGCTAGGAATCATCAAGTTACCAAATTTATGACAAAAAGTTATAGATTTCGATGCGCAATACTTTGAGGAATATATACATTGATACGAAATATAAAAATTGTTGAATAATTGAAATAAAATCACGTCCACATTTTCCAGTTATAAACCCAATAAGTTGACGGATGAAAACAAGGCATCGTAAGATAATTAAAATCCCTTAATGAATATTTGATGATGTACTGAGTTCGTTTTCCCCTAAGAATCATTTCTCCTCCCTTTTAATTGACATCTTTTACACGAGCATCTATCACACAAGCAAGGGAAGCGTTAATTGACAAATAAAAGCTGTGACTGCCACGGGCGAACAGAACAGACTAAGCACATAATCCACTTCATTTGCACACTACATGCTGTAGATTAAATGTGCAAATGGGGCATTTATTACAACTATTATTGTGTAACTGGGATCTTGTGAGAAATTTTTCTCTCACACATGTGGAAAGAAGGCTCTTTTGATGATGATTGCTGTGTTCTTAGAAATCCGATTATAATTTCTTATGCTGCAGAAATATTAGATGATTGCCGACTTTTATTAAATGGAAGCCAGCAAATATAGGGGAAATGCGTGCTACAGCAGTGGTACTCTGCTAATGTATTTGCGCTTTGGGGACATTTTCATAAGAGTTCAGTTTATTGCTCTTCGCAGGAAATTTTATTAATGAAAGAATTATACATATTATTTATCTTATAGTATCTGTAAGTATTTTACTTGTGATACTAGCTGTGTTTTTTTGCAAGCGTATAAACGCTTAAATTTCAATTTGCATGCAAAATACACTAACAACAAATACTATATCCACTTAAGTTACTCATCATATCTATAGCCGCTTATAAAATAAGCGCGGATAAAAACAATGCTTCCAATCATTAATTTCGGTGTGTTCATTTCTGAATACATTCATTCATTGTTTAGGTTGCTGTATGTGGCTTACATTTGCAGGTGTGGTTCGTGTATTTGATCATTTTTAATTGTTTTGGCATCCATAAGTATGCAACTTTTGGTATATCCGGAGTGTCTCTGCTATACATTCCGTTTAGGTTTCGTAAACGATTTTTTTTTCATGTGATGAAATTTTTTTTTTATAATTATTAAGTGTTTTTGCTTTTAAAGTGATGGTCACGCTACACAGTCACAAAACGAAGATTGTGACCATCAAAGATCAACCATCACCTTCCACGACTACACCCCTGACTGCTTAGCAAATGTCATAAATGTCGTCGGTGCTGACAAGATTTTATGATGAATCATTAAGCGCCGATGATCGTTTTTTTGTGCACTTATAATTTAAGCGTATATACAGCTTCCAAAAAAACACACCTACTATTGATGGTTTCCAAGTGAACGCGAGTACTTGTTTGAATTCTTGTTCTTGAACATGGTTATTCTGTCGTAGACAATGCGACAATTTAACCTCATCACACCTCAAAAGAAAACCATTTTAAATTTTAAATGCAAATGCGTCCTGTCGTCCTGTGACTTCCATTAAGGTTAGCTTAGATTAGGTTAAAAGTGGCTGATTGCAGAGAAAAGCAGACAAAGCCACGTAAACTAGGTTTCTTGAATGTAGCAAGGGCATTATGATGGGAAGAAAGGCGCTTATACTGGTGCTTACACAAAAACGATAAGTCCAAAGAGGCCATTGACGGATTGCTTGTACTTCCTTCCGGCTAATCCCGACCGGCTAACGAGCGAGACAGTCCGGTCACCAGATGCTCGCATACTGTCACCATTCAGGCCTGGCTCCAAATGGGGCTCTGGCATACCAGGGTGGGCAATATCCGAGGCCAATCGTCTTCTTCATGTCATTAGGGGGGTTGCGCATCGGTTTGAGTTGAAAATAAATTAATACACCCCAAACCTTATTATTCACGAGTGATGGGAGGAGTAATGCTGACCTATCCTGTAAGATTGGGTCAGTCCGGGCACAGCTTGGAAGATCTGTAATCGGGGAGGCCGAATTTAGTGTGGTTTTCAGCTCAGTATTTGTGCCAACTCCCGCCTATGGTCATGAAATGCGGATAATGACTGAAAGAATAAGATCGCGAAAACAAGCTGCTGAGATGAGATTTCTTCGTGCTGTTGTGGGAATTGCTCGCCGGGATAGGGTGAGAGACATGACAGTGCGTGAGGTTCTCAACGTTGAGCAGCTGCTTCTTCGAACGGAAAGAGCTATGCTTCGTTGGTGTGGTCACGTAGCACGAATGTCCCCACCATCACGACTTCCGAGGCGGGCCTTGAATGCGATTCCACCAGGTAGGCGACAACTTGGCAGACCAGGATGAGGTGGTTCGACCGAGTCCATAATCTTGCCTAGTTACGCTTGGGCATAACCCCTGATGAGTTAGAGTCGATGGCGGAGGATCGAGTTGCCTGGAGATCTCTCGTGCGTGGTTTAACCCCGCGAATCTTTTAGTGGATCATTCGGGTCAGAAGATGATGATAATGATGATAAAGAAACTGAAGTTCCTGGCTAATAAAATTTCACCATTCGTTTTCAGCAGCCCAACGAACATGAGTTAAGTTTATATCTGAAGTCGTTATAGTTAGTGAGAGAATCCGCTGCGGAGCGGTGGAATTAAAAATATAAAGTTAGAAAAGAGACCGGATTTTACTTGGCTTCTTATGACTGGAGTGATAACAGTTTAAATGATTGCTTTCAATTTGCAACCCCTCTTCAAATTAACATTGCTATTAAAATCAATTTAAACGACTATGAACTAAAGACAGAAATTATCTAGGATGCTTCAATTAATGTTAAGAAAGTTCAAGGTGAATAATAAAGCGAAAAGTGAGACCCTTTCGTCCATGTAAAAATCTTCTGCTTCGTGGAAAAACTTCTTTCTTGGAATATCCTTTCAAAATGTACACAAATAGGGAACTTTTCCTGTTGTGGTTTCGTGGTTAAAACGACCGATTTTCTATTATGTTGGAATTTAAGGAAGTTTGATGTCAAGAAGCTACCAAATTTTTTGTGAAGATCAAAGTGACGAATCAAAGTATAATGTAGCATATTATTATTTTTTTTAACAATAATTGTGAAAGGCGAGATATTTACTATCTCCATGTTTATGCCTCTGAAGTGTATTTTTTCTTCTTACTGCTTATACAAGATGTGTATAGACACGAAAACGAAAAAAATGTATTAAAACTTACACAGGACATATTTTCTAGCCCAAATGGATGATGGCGTTTGCCACAATCGAGAAACTCTTTAACGGCATGGAGCACATCCCCTTTTCACTGAGATGTGGTTAATGGATAACCTTCGAAGGCGTAGTTAAAACTGTCCTAGGACCTAGTATTGCTTTAACAAATTTTTCGCTTAATCGAAAAAAAAGCGTGGCGTTCTTTTGAGGGATCCCACCAAAATTGGCCGCTGCCTTTCTGGGCATTGCCTTCGTCCTAACATTTTGAAGATATTTTTTAAACACTCCCCAACAACATAACTACGGTGTCGATTTTTGACAACAATTTTTTAAACATAAAAGTTAATAATTTGATGGATCCCACCAAAATTGGCCGCTACCTTTGTGGACATAGCCTTCGTCCTAACATTTTGAAGATATTTTTTAAACACTCCCCAACAACATAACTACGGTGTCGATTTTTGACAACAATTTTTTAAACATAAAAGTAAATAATTAAACAACAAATTAAATATAAGCGATCATTAAGCAAGCATGATTTTTTGCAAGAAATCAAAATTTAATCATGATTGTGTAATTTATTTGTTTCAGTTCCTTCAAGAATTGTTCTTGTTTCTGCTCATGAATTAAGAGACATGAACCACTGATGTTAACTCACTGAAATTTTGCACTTCACTGACAGTCTCTGACAGCGCTAACGCAAGAGTATTGAGAGAAAAAGAATAAGCTATATAAAGAAGCCGATACTGGAATTGGTCTCCATTTACACCAGTGAGACCTTGTGTTTGAAGAAGGTGTCAATAATAGTATCGACATTTTGCTGTGTCAATGCGTTACGCGTTACTAAACATTTCCAAAAGACGGTACAATATTTACGGAGGTGCAAGCACACCAACTTCTTCACTCGCCGCAGAGGAATTTCCAGTGTTAATTTGTGTAGAGTTCCATTTGGAACCTTAATTGCGAGCAAAATAATTTTTTCGAAAAGGCATTGAATTAACTGCCGGTCGGTGCCGCTTGCACTTGAATTTGTTGAGAATGGATGAGCGATCGATATGAAGTACACAATCGAAGTGTACTGAGTTGGTTGCTACCAGTGCGTTAAGATCTCCCTCTCAGCTATGTTGTTACAACTGCGACAATATGTGTTATGTGGCCAGTGTCCCGTACAGACTGTGGTGTCCAGTTCGCCGAAGCAGATCTTTTACTTTAGATCGGTTATACGCCAAATTTTTCTTGATGCCATCTGATTTTAGCTATTTCAAGAAAGTTTATAGAGGTATTAGCCTTGACACTTGTATTGGAATGTGCACCTCCTCGAAAAGCGACCACCGAAGGGCTTAGCCCTGCCCGGACTTCTCATTTCCTGGGACATCACTGCGACGTGGATTCCAGATAAAGGAGATTTTGTGCTGGTCTTCTAATGACGCTAGATCAGCTCGCCATTACTATACTAGCTTAGAGTATGAAGCCCAGGAAGCAATAGCTTTCTGAGAGTTACACAGATAATTTTTTGGCTGTTACTTCTTATTCCTGTTCAACTAGCCCCGCTGTCCCATATCACAGTAACAATTTAGCTATAATCCACCAGCTAACTTTTTTTTGCAGCGATATGGGGTAATGGTAATTAACCTTGTTAAGGGCATTTTCTCGCTTGGATATTCAAACGCGTTATCTCATACACCAATCAAGGGAGTTGAAATTGCCAGACGTGACTGAAACATTTCAATTTGGAGAGCCTCCCTCTAATTTCTGAGACGTAACAGGCACGAAGCCTCTGGCGAATTGGCCGACATCATGTCACGTCTGCAGAATCCGTCTCTCCCGTTCACGTCTCTATGCCAGACAATGTCAAACCAATGAGACAATTTCCCTCACTCACTTGATCATTTCTTTCAAGTTTTCAAACAAAATCACCCAAGAGGAATATCATTAAAATGTCTCCATCTCTGATCATCGTGGAGACAAATGAGCTTATCGCGAAGAAATTAAAATCATCATTACTGAAATCTGCGATTGTTCGCTAACATCGCAGTTTTTGGGTTGATAAGCATCTACTTCCTAAATGGGATTTTCTTCAAGTTACTCGTTGTAGCTTTTGAATTTTGCCAGTTTTCTTATTTAGATCATTAAGTCATCAGATAAATTTGCACTTGTCTAGCAGACAACTTTACTGCTTCAAACTGTAGTCAAAACGTCAGTTCTCCCACCAAACACACAACGAAACGCATTCAACATGCACTTAAATGTGTAATAAAGTTAGACATGACAGCATGTTTTCCAGATGCTTCAATTCCGATCTAAATTTGCTTATAGTTCTAACAACACCTAACAAGCGTAATGTGAAAAATTGTTGACACTTGTATTCGGTTCATCACCAATCCAGGCACAGTTTCCCTGAAAAGGGACTATCGATTTGTTCATTAACTTATTTGTGAGGGACCAGTTGTTTACACAGCACTCGATTGAATACGTAAGCTCGATCGATTAAGCCTTTTTATGATTCGCCCTAACACATTACTATCGCATGTTCAAACATAAACTGATGACTCTGGTTTTATTTACCCATCGACTGCCACATCCACATCAATGGGTTGAGTGCAAACTTGTAATTAAGTAATTAATGAATGATAACTGCATGCCATATTAGGGAATCGAGGGTTTGTAGTTGAAGTACAGTTTGAGTTTGTATATTAATTGTTTGCTAGAACAAGACTCCTCAGCTGAGAGGTTGGGTAGAAAATAAAACTATTGAACTCAATGCGAAATTAATTCATTTGATTCCTATAAAACTTAACGAGCAATTATGGATGGAATATTGGTTGAATGTGCAGCTTAGTGGGTGGATGCGTCGAATCCTATCCTGGGTAGATGTGTTAAAATCCCGACACGAACAGCTTTCATATTTCATTATTCATGCCCCCATTTCTCTCGAAGCACTGACAATGCTCAGAGAGTACAACTGTCGAGAAAAATTTTCTCAAACATCGCCGTTCGGAGTCAACGGATGAAAGCATCTCTCCTCGTGAAAGAAAAAGTAGTAGGTTCAACATATGTGGTTGCTCAAGAAACTTGGTTCCATAAGATCAGGTGAAGAAGTTGGGACCCGCTTTTGTTGGGCGTAGAGACAGAAATAAAAATAGAAATTGAGTAGCGGACGAGCTACCGGGCACGCCCTCTCCACAAAACAAGAATGCATACGCAAAGGTCCCTGTTGGACGTTTGTGAAACATGACCAAACCATCTAAGCATAACCCTTTCCGTTCAACGAAGCAACTTAAGGTAGCTCTACAGTCCAGGCGGACTAGGGCATCAACCAACAAGCGTCTCCAGCCAGCTCGATCTTTAGCCAGCTTCCTCAAGTTCCGCAGGCACAGTGGGTTGAGGTCCCTTTTCACTTGCGTCGTCGAGGTCTTCCTCTACTGCGGCGTCACTCGGGGGTGAATCCGAAGATTTTCCAAGCCGGAGCATTGGTCACCATTCGTTCTATATGACCCAGCCATCTTAGTGGTAGGGTCTTCAGTCTCTCAGGATAATTCGATGTAGCTGAACAACTCGTTCTGTAATAATAGCTTTCTTAGCCCAGAGATCCCGCGATTGACGAGAGTTAATCTTCTTGCAAGCTGTTGCAATATTGACTCAGCTTGGGCAACCCTACAGGAAAGGTCAGCTTACTTACTCCTCCCATCACTCGTGAAAACGACCTCGAAATACTTATCTCTCTAACCGGTCAATTTGTTTTCCCATGGAAGACTAGAGTTCCGAAAAGTACTCACCTCTGACTTGCTTAAATATTTTTTTAAAATCCAAAACGGTTTTTGGCGCAAATTTTTGAAAATTTAAAACAAATATTCAATTATCTTCAAAACCGTAAGGCGTATGTAGATAAACTGTCTAAATTAATGCGATTTAGTTTTTTAAAATGTGCGAAAAATTTTTATTTGTTTCCGCCTTTAAGTTTCTGGTGACAAATTGCCGCGATGATGTCACACAGGTCCTATATAGAACTATCCAGCTCACCTTATTATCCTTCCACCAAGAGAGATTATTCCCTCTGCAAATAAATCTTTTAATTTTTCAAGCCCCATGTGTCTTCCCTTCTAGGTTTGATTCCAATTAGGATATCCAAAATAAAATAAATATAAAAGTCCCTTTCAAAAAAATCGGTTTAATGCAGCGCATACAAGGACATTAAAATTATCTTTGATGTAATTTCTTAAAGATGCGAAACTGCTGAACATTGTGGGATCCCTGAAGTGAGATTTATGCTTCCAGTATATGACCCAACATGATAAATGAACCGACCAAATGTCAGTCTTGTTAGAGAAATATCATGCATGTCCTATCATAAGATCATAACCGAAATGTCCGTTGACTTCCTGCCCTGTCGCTGCCACCTGGTATGTCAATCTTTTAGCCATTATCAAGCTGGCCAGAGGGAAACGAATCAGTGGGACATCGTAAATGGGTGAAGACCATACATCAACGTAATGGAAAAAAGTCCTTTATAGGTTATCATTAATTTCCTGTGGTACGATGGTAGTCTCGTGGCAATCAACCCCGAAACGGTGAAGATAATAATATAGTTAAACAGGTAAACGATTGCACAGCAATGTAATAAAAGCGATTTCATTTTAAGCACACCGGATTGGTGAATGGATGACAATGGTCTGTGCGGATTAATCATGAAGTGAAGTTGTGATTGTTGAACTTTAAGTGAATCACTATCAGAGAGATATTGCCACGTGTAATGTGGGCCGGTTATTTCTGGAACTCGAATACTTTCAACCCCATTCTTGGTATCGCCAAGCGTTTATTACTTTGTTAAGAAGTACATTTGATGTATTTGAAGAAGTCATCCTTCGGATGAATCTCGGTCTTCTACAAGAATACCGTGCAAAAAGAGTATGTCTTTGGCTATAGCGACTAGTTTGCCATTTTTTACTCAGCACCATTCGGCTCTCAACACAAACCGGGCTTGATTTTCATTTCATTAACGTGTATTACTTTGAACAGGTATGATGATTGACACATACCGGGCATTAACTTCTCCGCACTTAGACGAATATTCGTTTTCAAAACGTTTTTGGTTAGAATTGTGAAGCCGCTTTATTTGATGATACAGCTGTTTTCATCGCATGAATTTTCTATCAATATTGAGAGAAATGTAAACATTGCGATGAATATACTACTAAATTACTATTCCAACATAAACGCTGAAAAGATACAAGCTACCCGTTTCACACGAAAAATAAAAACTTGTTATCTTCCCAAAAATCAGCTAGTAAGTAATTGCGTTGTTAACTGGGAACAGTCAGTTAAAAGTATCTAGGAATTCATATCGACAGCAAACTAACATTCAGCGATCACATAACTAAGACAGTCCATAAAGTAGGAATTCCTACCAAAATGTTGAACAGACTAATAAATAGAAATCGATTCTCTCAACAGAAAACAAAATCATTATTTTCAAAGTGATATTTCAAGCGATCACTCTCTAGGGATGCCAAGCCTGGGGGGACTGGGCTAAGACCCACATCCAGAGACTACAAGTGTCACAAGATAAATTATAAAAGATGGTGATGAAATTTCCTTGGTGTAACTCTACTAATAATGTCCCTGTAAGAGAGGTGTTGAATCGATCTCGCACAGAATTTAAAAGCTGAAAGCCAAATTTTTAGACTTATAGACAACTTCCTAATTAAAAGCAAATAATTTTTCTGTATTAATTAACCTAGCCACTTTATATTTTCTTCTAATTACTCATACATTTGCTTACTCGTTTCATTATTTATTTATGTAAATATAATTTTATTTATTTATTTACGTTTAGTTATTTATTTCTCCCTTCTATTTTATGTACATAACGTGTTCCCTTCTTATCTTTGTATTTATATAATTTTTTTCATAATTTTGATTATCCTTTTGTATTTATTTTTGTACTACTATCTTCTTAACTATAAAGCAGAAAGTTTGTGTGTCTGACCGACAAAGGCTCCGGAACTACAAGTCGCAATGCTCAGAAATTTTCAAAAAAATCATTCTAAAATTTAGATGCTGAATGTGACAATTTTTAAGTCGGTACGACTTACGGTCCGGAAGTAATGAGCACTTTTTAATCGGGAATAAAATTCTCAAAATAAGGGTGGTTGCATCAATCCGGTATGAAACCATTTCAAGTTGCGTAGTCGTGGATATCAACCATCCCCCAGTGTGTTGTAACATCCACATATATGCACACATTTTTCATATTTTTCTTTGGTGCAACCATTAGTCTCAAACGAACATGTACGAACGACGGCCTGAGTCACCAAACGAAAAGGAAACAATAAACATTTTCGCACTTTTCTTATTTTGTCATACCCAAACTATCTATGCATGTACACAGCTATACAAATCATTCAATTTTGCTGAAATTGTGAATATAGAACTTCTGAACGGATTAGCCGATTTAGATAAAATTTCTGAGCTAGACTAATTACATAATGTGTTACAAGATTTTTTTTTCATTTTTTCAGCCAATTCAGTTCAATTTGCACAACAAGTGAACATCGCGCGCAGGTACATAGATGGGATTTCCAAGAACATTTTTTTATGAATCGCTTGATATCGCTCCACGTTGTGTGGAAATGGTTGAGAAAAATCCGTAATTTCCGTCCGTTTTGCTGCAGCACACATTGATAATTCAAACTTCAACATGTATGCAGACAGTCAACGAATTGTACTCATTTCTTGGCGTTTTACTATTTTAAACACATTTCTTCAGGATATTTTGAAAAAACTATATTATCACTAAAGGTAAAGTACCGGTTGAAGAAGCAAACCCGGGCAAAGCTGGGTACGAAATCTAATTATGTATAGATTCATCTTTTATTTTATTTCTGTTTTTTTGTTTGCTTTAAATTGGAGGTTTTTGTGTTACTTTACTCCAGAAAAGAAGTATTTTTCTAGTAATAAATAATTGTTCACATACTGTAGAAATGTTTTCGGTTGAAAGATATGTTGTATATCAAATCTCTGTATGTAAAATGTGCGGTAAAAATGAATGAATCATTGGAGAAGAACTGTGAGCAATGATACTACCACACCAATTGATTTGGATCTTCTTCAACACTTTCTCCAACAGCAGCTATATTTTCTGTAAAACGTTAATTTTTATTATGGATAGGTCTTGAGTTTTGGATAAGTCTGGCTCGTCATTCGCCGAACATACATAAGTTTCCACTTAGATGGCCCTACAGTTCAAGACATGAATATCGGCCTCAACTAACTAGGCAGTATGGTCCTTAGCTAGCTGACTCCAGGTGCGCACTCCCAGCCGGTTGAGGGCCCCTTCAACTTGTGCGCGGCACCTATGGCGTGATCTTCCTCTACTGCGTCTTCCCCTGCGTTAGATTTTAAGATTCTGTGGGCCGGAATATTGGTGTCAATTCGCTCTACATGTCCTACCCATCTTTCGCAACAGATGCGCAGATGCGTGACTAGGTCGATGTCGCTGTGGACCTCGTACAGTTCTTCGTTGAACCTCCTCCTTCAATGTCCTCCAACAGGATTTTACGAAGAACGTTTCTCTCGAGCCGACCAAGGATATCCTCATCCCCTTATGACAAAGTCCATGCTTCAGCGCCATAAAGCAGACATGGGATGATCAAAGTCTTATATAGAAGATCTTTTATAGCTAGTTCAGATTATGGCCTTATTACCCAATTGACTTTTCAGCCGCAAGAAACAGCGATTGTCAAAAAGTTATTGATCGTTTTATTTTTGCCGAGGTGATATTGTATGAGTATATATCGGAGCCAATGTAGGAAAAGTCCCTTACTACCTCAAAGTTGTAGCTCTCGATTGTAACGTTCTTTCCAATTCGTCGATGTTATATCCATTCTTGTTGACAGAATATAGCTAGTTGGTTTTAGCTTCCCTTTCAAAACTAGCGAACGCACCAGTGACAGCCCGCTGTGATCTGGCACTACAATATCGTCGGCATAGCCTAGGTGTTGCACAGACTTTTGAAAGATTGTGCCGCCGTGTATTCCCTTTTTTTTGGCGATGTTTCGCACAGCTTCCTCTATCTACAATCTACAGATTCCAGTATGGTGTTAAAAAAAAATACAAGACAGCGGGTCCTCAAAGTCTAAGCCCCCCTTTGACGTCAAAAGTCTGGGTGAGGTCCTACAGACCTGGAGCAGCGAACGCTCGCCATCGTCATCCTTTATAGACGGACAAGTTTGGCAGGGATCGAGTGTTCTACATCGACGAACAATCTTATAAAAAACCAAATACTTGTAGTATATTTCCACCAAATTCAACGACTGTGACACACGAAACCAAAAGCCATAAGCTGGACACATACGGTCTCGGATGACAGTTCAATTTGACGAATGTAATTAAAACAGTAATGACAAATCCGAACCTCGAACTGGATTCCACTGTACATATGTATTCCTTTTGGAATCCGTTCTCCCCACAACAGGAGCGATATGTTTTGACACCTAATCAGCGGTAAGCTGATTGAATGTGTTTCTAATAATTCATAGTGTGCGGATAAATCACGACGGATAAATGGGCGCTCACGCACCGTAAAATTTATGACATGCAAAACTTTTTTATGGATAAACATTAATTAAGCACGCAACTAAGTTGTAGTTTCGTTTTCGTTTGAGGCCGGAGACCGGAGGCCGGAAGCTTGGCAGATAAAAGTTAATAGGAATCATGGTCGTTAGGGAAGGTAAATATCTATTGGGGATATTTATTACGCAACCACATATGTATTCACTTGATTTTATTTATTTCCTTGCTTGTCTGCTGTTGGTGTGCTTTTGTCTATTAGGTTCGAAGGATGAACGAGTTTTGTTTTCGACGAGTATCGAGTTCGCTGTTAGGCTTAGATTATTTATGAGCTGTGTTAGGCTTGTGTCGTGCTGTGTGATGCGCATCGGCACGTGTTCAGTTTATGATAATCCTTTAACCAAGGGAGTGGCTGATTGCTTGGAGTATGGATACACAATTAAAATATGTACTTCGGCACCATCGTTAAGTTTAATAATATAGTACTCAGACAAAAGCATCTGCACAAAATTTTCAGACGTCAACTACCTTTACACTTTAAACAAATTCACTGGGTACGATGATGCTTTAATTTTAGGTTTTTCTTATCCATGTGTGTATGAACACAGGAACAATGTTTCTTTTGAGACGAAGTCTATTCGGTTTTGATCATGAGTAGGCGTCGAGAAAATGCACAGGTTATGATCCAGAGTGTATTGGAACTAGAGTCGAGACTAAGGTAGAGGGCCGCCCATGGGTCTGCCACTGTTATGCCGGCCCTAGTGATTTTTTCACAAACCAAAAACACCTTTGTCTTCAACCACCTTTCAACCAGTTTCAACCTACTCGCTAAAAATTTTGTCAACTGTTGTGCGTAATACTTTCTAGTAAATGAAGTTAAAATGAAGCCGCAAAATTTAGAATTTTCCCATATGAGTTCCTTTCGATATCCCAATCTCTGAGCGAATAAAAATAAATTACCTCAGGATATCAAATAGAAAACGGAAATTCCCATTAAACTATAATAACCTTAAGTAAAATTCTTAAGAAAAAATAGTTTGTGATTTATTTTCTGGGCTTTTATTGTAGAGTTCATTTGTTTTGCCTCTAATCATTTTTAGTATACGTAAACACATAGTCTACCAATTAATCTGTAATCCATTCATTTCTTGATCACATTAATGGAAGTTGAGACCTTCTGTTTGTAAGCATATTTGGGCATCATTAACCTCGTGTAATACTGGTTTCCAAAAACCCAATGAAACCGATTGCAATGCTATTAACAATGATCCTGCATCCGTGTGTTTAGGCTTTCATCTGCCTCCGTATGTTTGTTCAAGGTATTATGGTTCCAGGTATACTCGACTGCTCATGTGCTCCATCTTGTTATTGCAGCCTCTTTCAAAGTACCGAGCAGAATCAACGGTGAGTATACTCATAGAGGCACATGAAACTTTATTCCTTTTTTCAGCGAACTTAATAAAGGAAAGTAAGTAATCGCGTTTCACAATGGATTTTTTTGGAATTCAATGGAAATGGGCAGCTGCATGTAAGCATCATGTAAACAAACTGATTGGAGCAGGGTTTAAATTCCGCGCTTATGGCTTTCAGTCATTGCTGCACTTCACTATATTATCTGAATTCGATTATCACTGATCTTCGAGATCATCAGCTTTTAGCTTCCATAAAATCATGTCAGAAAGGTTGTCTTTGAAATGTAAGATAATATGTAGGATGCATACTAGGGAGCAGTTGAATTGATTTTGTTGTTAAGCAACACAATGAATGCCTAATTACTTATTGGGAAGCATGTTAATGCTGGTAAACTTTGAAAATAAATTCGTTGGAGTGAAAAAGACTTCATGTTGTAAATTTAATACACAAAAATGAACAGCTCCGAATTGCAGCCCCCTAGCCAACTGCTGCATGAGGCCTGTCACCCCCTGTCCATCCCACGCTGTGCCATTGCGATGAGGGGATCCTCCGCTTGGATCGTGTAGGGTAGTGGAAGCATATCCGCAGATTCGGTGATTGAACCCGGCACTCCTAGCGCAAGGGTCGACCTACCACTCGACGGCGGCCATTGCAACAACAATGTTTTTCTTTTAAAATTCTGTATAAAGACTTCATTATGTTCATTACTTGTGGTTCGTTATAGTTCACGATACTCGTACTTACTGATCTTGTTACATCAAACTTGTGATCCGAGTGGTGTCTCGTTGGCTTGCCACTGTTGTTGTTTTTGAGAATCTGTTAACATGCACAGACTATTGGTTTTGGGACATTGGTGTTGTTTGATTAAAATAATGAATTTCTTTTTAGATCATAGTGAGTGTCCCATATCTGCAGTAAAGGGTTTGTTGACAAGAAAAAAAAATAAAATTTGACAGCTGAGAGCTGAGGGTTACTAAAAATGGAGGGTCCACGACTTGCCTCTGATTAGTGGGGATCTTGACTTGTGGGTGTCGTTCTTTCTGCCGAAATTGGATGATATTGTTTGGCCCATATGTGGTTTTAGTAAGATGATTCCACCTGTCTATAGTCCGTGAAACAATTTAATTACTACATAAGACGTTTCCTGGTCATTTAATGACTCAATTCGGTGCTCAGAATTGGTCCCATAGATGATGTCTCTTCGATGGCTTATGTTAATAAACCTACAACCATCCATGGATTACCAAAGTTAATTTCACCCACTTTTATGCAAAATTTCAAAGAATGAGTGGGTATTTGCCAGCAAGGACATGGAGGCCATTTGGCTGGTGTGGTATTCCATAAATGACTCTATCCAACTTTTTGGTTTTATGATTCAATAGAAAATATCAATGCGGCCATAGAGTTGTAGGTCTTTGCGTCGTATCCTACGTCACTGAAATTCGCTGCCTGGGTTCGATTTCCGGTACGACCAAAATAATTTCCACGACAGCACCACTTTCGTGTCACTGACAATGCTCAAAGAGTAGAAAAAGTTTTGAAAAAGCTTTTCAAACTTGGCTGTTCGGAACGGAGTCAGCACAAAACTGTAGGTCCCATCCACTCGTGAGACCACAGACAGTAGGAGTTGTTGCTGTAGAAGCTAGGCCCTGTAACGTGCTGTAGGACCACCTCTAATATTATTATCAGTAAATAACAATCTGAAGACTAAGAACTGTGTTTTCTATTTAATGCAAATTTTGCGTTAATATTGGGACAACCTATATTTTAAAACACATTACTATATGTAATCCTAATTGATAATGATTTAAAGGCGTAATAGTTCATTGAATCACATTATTTATAAACTACCAAGAATAAAGTATACAAACGTTTCAAAACCACACCACGTTAATGAATAATCACACATATCAACCAACCTGTTCAGACCAACACCCGATTACCAACATGACCTGAACATATTATGAATAAACTTTGCGTGAAAGCGGGTACCTACCTATATAAAGTTCATGTTTGTTAATTACAGCAACTCACACATGAGCCGGTGCTGAGGGATACAACGTACTTTGGAATGTAAAATGGTCATCATCTGAGAGGTTGTATTTAGCATCCCAAATGTGTATGATTGTTTGTGAGAATACCGACAAGATGTGGGCGGTTGCTTAAGTTAGCGGTTTGGTCATTGTCTTTATCGTGTGTCATTTAATTGTGATTGAATTTATTGGTTCCTAGTAGTTCAGTTGTATATAAAGTAAATTTAAGTTTGCTGTAAATATTATTTAGGGGCGTATAAAATGACTTTAAAACTTATTTAAATAATTAAATTTAAGACACTATTTAACGTCGACATTTCATTCATCTAATAACGAAAACGTATCAATGTGAGGACGCATCGGAGGTGTTTTAAAATCCTTCGCCGATGCATATTACCATGTCTATGAAAACGATGGAGATTGGAAGGTTTGATGTTATGGGTACTTATCCGTCATTAGTTGGAGCAGTCAAAAGGGTAATTTTCTGTGCATCTGTTAGATGATTCTGAGATTAACTAACCGTTTCGATACGCTCAGCACTAATATCAAGACATCGATTAGTCAAACGGAGCCTAATTCAATAAAATGCATCTTTAAAAACTAATTAACTGACTTAACCTTTTAAACGGCAGCTCGGCCTTAAAGCGGGGCTGTGGTAGGTCCCTAAAAACTGCTACACTTCCAAATTTTTCTAACAAATTACAAAATAGTCCGTTCGAATATTTTCACCGGAAAAAAAATTGCCTGGTAAGGGTTTAAGTAAATTCAAGAACAAAACGAAAGGTAGGCAGAAGCATCGTCAATTCATAATTGATTCTGTGAACTGAAGCAAGATTTACTTTTACGTACACGGGTAGAGATCGATCGATTTCAAGTTAGCCAAACTGAACGAAACTACGTGAATTGGTAACTATTACGTCTTACCAATTTTGTGTACAGGGTGGACCAAGTACAAGTTTCTTTTTAAAATGCAATAAAAAGAAAGAAAATAAAATTTTTTCCATGCATTATCGCTTTATTAGTAAGAAAAAGCATTTCCATTAATTATGAAATACAACGTCGTTCAAGTGGCTGCCTCGCTTGGCTTCATAGTAGCGCATTCTGTCACACCAATTTTCTAAGACCGTGTTGATGGTTTTGGCTTGTAACTCACGGATTGCTTGGAAGATATTGGCTTTGAGTGCCTGCACCGTTTCTGGATTGTTGGTATTACATCGGTCATTCATCAAAAGTCCAAAGGGATCAAATCACTGCTCCGATGTGTTCAATTGGCATTCGCAAGACGGCGAAGAACACGATTTGGGAATTTGATGCACAAAAGATCGATTGAGGCATAGTATGTGTGGCATGGCCCGACATCCTGACATCCTGAACCAGAGATTCGCCAAATCCATGTCTTCGTAAAAAAAAAATGCTCTGAATCGTCCGCTCTGACTGAAACGTTGTGTCCAATCTCATTTTCTAAGAGAAATGGTCCAAAGATGCTCTCGGCCACATTCTCATCTGTACGACGAAGTGGACCATGAGTGTTGTCAATTAGCATACCAGTCTTATGAACTTTTTGCTCAAACTTGGGTACCGATGTCGCGGCGCGCACTTCATTTCGGCCAACATTTCTTTTCAAGAAACGCACACAGAACGCAAATGAGTCGCTTGAGACTCATTTCGTTCGGCGGAGGTATACTACTGACTTTCTGTCAAGATTTCGAGCGGGAAAGAGCTGTCAGTATCAAAATAAGCTATGATTTAAACAAAAAAAAACGACTAGATGGATTGAAGCTTGATTGATTACGTTGACTAAGTTCACATCACACCCTCAGAACGTACGTTCATGTTCCATAGAAGTAGTCAACAATTTCGTACGGACGCGACGAAGGAAATAATGTAACACTTTTCGGTCTTCAAGGCCTTAGGGCAAACTTAATGGAAACTCGACAGGGAGAACTTCAACATTGCTTCAGACCTTTCTCTGGCCTCTGATTTCGATTTTAATGCTTTGTGCGTCACGTAGGTACCAGGTGTATATGAATTCAATACTATACAAAAGTCGATTTTCAACGATATACAATTTACAAATGCAATTATTACATGGCAGACGGTGTATATACGCGATGCATTTATTTTTTATTGTTGAAATGTCTCTGGCCAGGTAGTAAATGATTTTGTCCACCTTAATGCAAACCTGAACTCCAAGAACGACATCACAGTGGAAAGCCGACTTAGAATCACCCTTGGCAACAGCTGTTATTTCAGTTTGTTAAAACAACTTGGCTCAAAACCACTGACTCGAAGGACCATATATGGGGCAGTAAGCTGGACGTTATGGTCTCATCTGCAAGGAAGGTGAATGAAGGAAAGGAACTCTTCCAGCTGTACCAGGATGTGGATGTCGCCCAGAAAGCACGAGTGGAGCTACCTACAGTTTTATGCCGACTCCGAACGGTCATACCGGGAATCAAACTCAGGCATCGAGGTCAAGTTGCGTAGGGATCAACGCCCATATCCACAACGCCACGGCCACCTTAACTTTAAAATACTATACATAATTAAAAATAGGAATAGGAATCGAATTTCTAAAGTACTAGCTGTCAAAATTGTCCTTGGAGTACTATCACGTCAGTATAATTGTGAAAATTTGGGCTGTTAGTTGCACAGGGTTAAAGATTTATGGTTACTTTTACTTACTTTTAACTAATAAAAATATTTTTTTCCGAACATTTCGGATAAGATAATTACGTACGAATAAAATGTTCACTTAAAAAAGCACTCATACGCCATACATTTATTTTCAAATTATTATGTGTTTTATGCTTTGTTTGACTGCGTTTTATTTTGAATTTGGGTAATTTGCAGAGCAGTTTATTTGTTATTTTCAAAATATACCGTGGGTCCTTAGTTTCTGTGCAATAAGTCAAAAACATTAGTTAAAAAAAAAAACAAACACAACCGCATATTCGGATCAACAAGTTCCAAGAGTTGGAGCAAAAATTATCTAGTCATTATTATAGATCAAGGAACAACTTCAAAGCGTTAAGCCTAACGTTTATAAGCTTTTATACGATCTTATGAAGAAAATGGTTAAATCCAGTCACAAAAACGTTACTTTCTTAGAAAACATTAAATGGTGGTAAGAAACATCATTCAGATTTCCTATCTCTTGTGGCTAACCTTCGCGACAAACCATAAAATATAAATAATAATGTATTCAAATTTGAGTCATTTGCAATGGATGCAGCAAAGCTTTATGTGTAGTAGCACTCGTGGTTTTCAATGACTCCCACAGTACATAAAATATTTATTCATGGGACTGTTATAATTGAAACACTTCGCTTCCAAAGACCACAGAAATAAAGATTTTAGGTTTGTGTAGAAACATTTTGTTTTTCAATCTAAAGATTTTATGATTCTTACCACATACAATTCAACCTTTTAAATATTGACTCTACCGACTAAATTATGCAAGGAAGTTCTCTGGAGAGACTGCAATCACGATTTTGCTTAGAGTTCTGATCCACTTATAAGTTGCCTCATAAAATCATCTTCAAAGAGCACAAATTTGTTTTCAAAAGAAACTATAGAAGTGCTTCTTCAAGACGACGCAAATTCCGCAGATGACAGTTTTTCATGTTTCCATCAGGAGATCATAAGGATTAATAAATAAATACTCTTTTTTTTCAATTTACTTACATAGACGATCTTTAATGCATACCTTCAAGATAACATCAGTTCGTCATCAGTGTCTACCGCAACTTAAGAACAAACAGTATTGGACAAACCTGAACTTAAGCCATGTGAAACGAAACGAAAATATTCAGAAGCATCATAAAATTTAAAAACTCCCACAATTCCATTTTGAACGGAACTGAAATCACTACAGCTATATAAGCCCCAGTGGAGTATCAACGTTAGTTACCATAACACTCTAATGATCCATGTAGCTCGAATAGTTCGCTCAAAAATTGAACGTTCACCACCGTTCCAATTTCAAAGTTGCCGCCCTCTCTCCTACTTAGAAAACAAGAAAACAATGTAAAGGAATAAATAAAAAATTTAAAAATTCAACGTAATGAAAATACAGTGCCCTCCCCCGTTAGTCGGAATGTCACTGGATACCATAATTTGTTCGAGTTAGAGGGAGTTTGACTTAGAGAGAGGTTTTTGTATGGAAAATTAAGGGAAATGTATTTAAAATATGTCGAAAAAGTTCAACTTATAGCTCCAATTTTTCTAGGAACTCATTTTTTGACCATTTTTTTACCATATTTGGGTGTACGGACATCCAACAACTAAACACATATTATTTCTTCGTAATTTTCTTGGAAAGCAAAATGTGTTGAGCTTACATCGGCTAAATTCTAAGAATTGCTGTGGACTTTAGTAAAAGCAAAACATCGCTGTTTATTTAAAATATGTAATGTTGTTCTAAACAACCATACCATGCCACGCTAAATTCCAAGAACAGCACCAAAGTACATATTAACAAAAGCCATACCATGTGGAGAGCAGAATCACATGTGATGACTAAGGTTTATGAGAGAAGGAAGCCTATGAGGGGTGTATGCACGTTTACTTATATGTTGTTGTATGATTAAATTTAAAAGGGAGAATTTTGGTAACTTAATGCAGCGATTCTGGAGTAGTCGGCAATCGAGAACTTTCACAACTCGCGTATCCCAAGAAGATTCGACCTGTATGTTCCCTCCACGTTTACCTCGACCCAACCAAGATGCCAACCTTCAGTCTTCCTCGGCTCAACAATATTACTCTCTTATTTTCCTCCAGTGCTAAGTACCTAGGCGTTATCCTCGATCTCAAGCTCAACTGGAAGTCTAATATAGAGCACTGGGTTAAGAAAGCAAGTGCAGCTTTCTGCACCTATAGCAAAACTTTCAGAAGAAAGATGGGGTCTTACCCCAAAATGACTCTGTGGATGTACACAGCTGTAGCCCGTCCTATTCTCAACTACGCCTCACTAGTATATTGGCCCGCTCTAAGCAAAACATACAACTGAAACAAACTCAACAAAGTCTTAAGATCGGCAGGAGTTGGAACCACCGAAGCACTGAACGTACTCATACACCTCCTCCCTATGGACCGTTACATCGAGGATGTAGTCATGTGCAGCACCAGTAGACTCAGTGAAGCGGAAGGTCAGCGAGACCGTATGGCCATAGCAGAGCTCTCCAACTCCTTATCACCTTACCTCACCTCCCTCGGACTACCTTTATCCCACCATAGAATTCGACAGTTCGGTACAATGCCGATTTCCAACCAGAGAGGACTGGAAAGCCCAATCACTCGCCTCAGCATACAAATATCTGATCTACACAGCTAGACCACGTTTGTAGGCTCAGCGGTCTTCTCGGCGGATTGCAATATCTCCAACTCTTACCGCCTCCCAGATCACTCGAGTATCTTCCAGGCTGAAGTACTAGCGAACAGAGAAGCGTGTAAACTTCTTATTAGTACCTGCCGTTATGGTAGAGCTGCGGTGATCTGCTGCCATAAGGGCCATCTCCTGAGTAACCACTACCTCTAAATTGGTACAACAGTGCAAGGAAGAACTCAAACAGGCCCGTAGCGGGTGCTAAATCACTCTCCTCTGGGTTCCAAGCAATAGCAACTTAGGGGAAATGAGATTGCCGAGGGACTGGCCAAGAAAGAGCTCCCGCAACGCCACCATTGAACGGGTCGGCCCCAATGAACCACCTCAATTACACCATTTACCAACACTTCCTGTCCTTTGCTAGTAGAAGGTCGACTTCTCCTACACGAAAAGAAGGACTGAGCTAGAGTAGGCACAGGCCACTGGCCCATAGGCATCCACGCTGCTAGACTCGGAATACCTTTCATCCCACACTGTCGCACTTGCCTCGACACCCACTCAGAAGAAAGTCTGCCTCATTTTCTCTGTGATTATCCAGCACTAGCCAATCAAAGATATAACGCGTTCGGCAAACCCTTCCTCAGTGACCTCTCCGAGATCGCTATCCAAAGTGTGTCGAACATAATCAATTCCTCCACAGGCCGAATTTAGCTTACCAAACAACCCAGGTCTACGACGTGTGGTATCAAAACCGCGAGTAACTGTGCTACTTGTTACCGGCTCAAATCGGGCAGCCACTTAGACCAACCAATCAACCATGTTCCATCCCATTGTGAGAGTCCGTCTCAAATTGTAGCGTCATCCACTTAAACAGCTTTTCTCACAAAACACCCAACAGGACACTTGACGTCAAAATGAATGCACTACAGAAATTACAGTCTCTGCAAGCCACACTCAAAAAACATTTAAAAATGACGATCCAATAAGCTACTCTTCCTCTTTCACTTCGTCCACACATTCTGTCTCTCAATTGTGTTCAATTCATCAATTCCCCTCGATAGTCACTGAATTCCAAGCAACAAGGCGAAACAAGTCTCGTTTTAAATATCACACACAACTGTGGATCATCCGAAGAGGAAGAAAAAAAGAATCGGAAGAACTTTATCCGGGTCGTGATGCATGCATTTTTGTACGGAATTCCTTTAAATTTCGAATGAGTACGTTCAAGGATCTGCCCTCGAAGCAAAATCTCTTGCGAAAATAAAGGCAAACATCCATGAATTTGTGGAGCAAACAAGGCGCAAATACAAAAACAACAGATGCATCGACGAAAAACTACGTATCCGAGCAAACTGAGTGGAAAAAGTAACTCAGGAACTAACAAGTACTTTGTCTGGAAGTAGAAGAACGGACGACAACGCGACAACGACTCCACTCCTATTGGAACCACCGTCGTCGGGCCAATTGGAGCTGTAGCATTTTATGGCGATGGTGTCGATGTCATGTCGATGTCTGCTGCCCTTCCGTTCCTTCGGGCTTCGCATTCTTTTTCACGTCTGCATGCAGACCCGCTCGTCACTTTTCAGTTTTCACCTCCGTTGTCGTCGCACGAAGGAATACTCTCCTATTTGCAGCTTGCTATGGTTATGTTTCTCAACAGCATGCAGAGTGATGTATAATCGAACATGAAATTCAATGCAAGTTAGCCGGCAAGGAGCTGCTTTGCTTTTTATATTTGTTTTATTCCCTTCGTTTTTGTCCCTTTTGGCCGGGCGGATGGCATGAGGACGCATGCATTTATGGCAGCACTGATGCCTTCTGTACACTATACACTCGGACATGAATACATAAACGGCGGCTGTGTACATGTGCATAACCGTCAAGGAATGAATATTCGATGGTCTAGATATTGCTAGTTTGTCCTACTTTATCGACAAAGTTTAAAATTGGCTGTATTGTTTTTTTTTTTGTTTTGTTGACTGATTTTTATCGACCTAATTTTTCATTCTTAGATACAAGTGTGGTGCAGTGATAGATATTTGCTTTGTTCTTCTCTCTTCAATGCGAAAGTGATGAGATGAGATGAGATGGCGGGGGTTCAGTGGTTATTGTTTGAGACGCAATGAGTTCAATTCTGGGATGGTGGTTGGCGTGCGTACTTGCATCGAGTGCATTGTACTCTTATACTCACAGTAAAGATATATTAACTTAGATTATGAGGAAAGTAAATATGCACGCAAGAGGTGTATGAACGCCTATGCTGGCATTATATACACACCCCACATATGTGAACGTGAAGTTCATGGATTGATTATATATAATTTAGTAATGAAGTTAGAATTGGTTATATATGATGTATTTAATTGTCAAAAACAGAAAAATTTGTATTTGAGAGAATGCTTACCGTTTACTTTTTAAAGACTACTTCATATAAATAGTGCTACAATCAGAGATAATAACACGAGTAATGTTGTCGTTCAGACTCTGTGGTCCTGCGCGAACTGTATATTGTGAGATTATATACCAAGATGCTTGTATAAAATTTTCCAAGTGGTCGAGATGAAGTGATAAATTTCAATTGGTTGTGCTAACCTGTAACGTAGTTGACGTGGTGTACGATCGACAGAGTCAATTCATTAAGAGAAACCTTTTGTAGTTATCACATTTCTGTGGGATGCGAAAACTGTGCTAGGCCTCGGGACCTAGTTCGTTGGAGTTGGTATCAACTTCAGTTATAACTGACGAGTTGAAAATTCGTTCTGTTCACTATTTCAAATCACAGTCTGAAATTTTAATTTTTAAATTTTCCCTGGAATATTTTTGATAATTAACACATATAATTTCATTTTCAACATTGAATTTATATATATTTTGAAATAATAGTTGGATATCTCTATCTATCTCTGGTTTGCAGTAGCTGCCGGCTATTTTATATTTGTAATGCTTTCACTTATAAAGTCTGTATCTGCTTATTTAATTGATTTTATTGCATAATATTGTAATACGATTGTTCAGTTTGTCACAGGGTCTGTAAACAAATAAAAAGGAATCTATCAAATAATTCATTATTTCAAGTCAAATCGAAAGTGTGAGTATCTTCCCTCGTTTCACGGCAATGAATCCTGCATTACTTCGATCACCATTATTCTTGTCCGCCAAAACGGATTAATGAAATCACAATCATCCCATCTTGTATACGTAGAGAGGCAACTCGGGGTGTAACCCACGAGAATGATAGCAAAGTCCCTTAACTTCTGCTATTTCCGTAAGTTGAAGAAATGAGGAGTTGATAAACTCATAAGTTGTAAATTAAAATTTGAAACCATAAAATTATACTTTCATTCACTCAATTTTGAAAGCGTGAAATACTAATTTACAACTCACGAGCTTATCAACTCCTCATTGTAATGTAATCATGGATCTTGCCCTCTCTTTTCTTCGATTATCGCAGTTGCCTGCGTTCCTGTGTGTATAAATGATGGGATGATTGTGATTTCATTTATTTTTTCGTCTCTCAAGCGGAGAAAAATAATAATGATCCAACTCGTCGGTTACACCCCGAGTTGAAACCAAGTCCGCAGTTGATCAACTCCCAGTTTTCCGGCAAGTTCAGCAAAAGCGAACATAACAACCCTAAATCTACTTACGAACTTGGTTCACATTATTTGGGAAATTTGGGCATTTCTCTGTTCGAAACAAAATGAGACGAATTCGGGCCTGTGGAAAATGCCCCTCCCTGGAACTTCTCCTTGGGCCACTATAGGAGGGTAGGTGCGAGGTTCTGTGAATGGAAATTTTGGTAATGTATGGAAAACAAGAAACTGAATGCACAGAGCGTCGCACCTAAACCAAATGATATAGTGACCCAAGCAGTGTGGTTGCAGGATGGCAGCATGGCCCCCCCTAAGTTTAAAATGCTGTTTTTGTTCATTTATTTTTGTTGAACGTTAGTTACCTCTTCAATACGACTGGATGGAGCGGTTGAATAGGTGGCAGTCATTGGTTAGACGGATACCCGGTTGGAATCCCGATGAAAGCAAAGTTGATACGCTTTTATCTGGCTTTGAAATCTGTTCCAGTCACCATCTGCCGTTGGGATAAAGTTGAAGGCAATATCACTGGAGTGGACCAATATGGTCTAAGGGTACTGGTGACTTACTAGCCTACCTACTTAGTTCCCTTTTCAGACTTTTGAGTGTCATCTTAGTTCAAATAAGAAAATGGATTTCGACCAAGCCTTCCATGGGAAGGAGATCCACTTACCCAAAGTGGACTTAATTCCCATTTAAGTGGAACTAAGTGGAAATAATTAAAAAGTCGGTATTATTTTTTAATTCATTTTGCGATGAGGCACAAGACAGCAAAGTATATAAAAAATGCAAGGTTGAATCGCAAATAAAATTAAATTTTCCAAAGCTACAATTTGAATTGGATGGACTTAAAAAAATGCTTGATACAAGAATTGTTGTCGAACGCATTATATATTCAAAAATAAGTGTGCAAGTAGAAAAACATAATTTTGCATATTAGAATGTTTTTAAAATGGGGGCGAGTTAGAAGTGTAGATGACAATTTCTTAATAAGAACTGTCTATGTCATATACAAGGAAAGCTCCCGTAGGCGCACAGCGACGATACAGTCGTAGCACTTTTCCGTCCGGCTAAGGGAGTTGTCCGTACTTGCAAATGTATGGAACTTCAATTTAAGATCCATGCTCTCGAGAGTCAAGGGGATTATCCGCCTAAGAAAGTGCCCGAAATAGGAGTTTTCACTCTACATGTATCTCATTACAAAATAAAATATTCAAACAAAAAATTATACATTTTTAATTAATAAATTGATTTATTTAAACGTGCTTGTGATGTATATTTGTTGTATCTTAACTGTTACTGTGGTCACCAGGCAAAACCATTTTTTCGTACTTTTCAGGGGAATTGTTTAAAGTTTCAAATGGATTTAATCTAATTTAAAGTTCTTATAACTTCTGGGTCGCCGTGGCGTAGTGGGTAAGTGCGTCGACTCCTACATGGAGGATGCCAGGTTCAATACCCGAATTTGCCACCTTTCATATTTCACGGCTCCACCTCTTTCGAGTCACTGACAATGCTTAAAGAGTATTCCTGTCTAGAAAAAGCTTCTCAAATTCGCCGTTCGGAGTCGGCATTAAACTGTAGGTCCCTTCCATGCGTGAGAGAACAACACGAGTGGTTGTGGAGAAGCTAGGCCCAGGTCCGCCTCGGATTGTAGCGCCTACCATATTATTTTATTATTATAACTTCTAAAACCTTAACTTTAGCGACATATAAAATTGGGTACACATAGATTTTGCTATCCTGAATCTTTTAATATCAATAACTCTATTTTAACCTAAGTCGACTTTGGCGGTCTTGACGTGTGAGCAGAGTGAATTTTAGACATTTTTATTAATTTTCCATACGCAAGCATTTCTTCAATCAAATAGTAGTTACGGCTAATATAAAAGTTTTCGATAATGGCGAGTACATAGATTTGTTAAGAGAGACATTTTTCCATCGCCTCCATAAAATGGAACCCTTTTTCAAGTATGGCCCTTTAAAAACTTAGTCAAGTAGTTAATTTTGAGTTTCTCAAACGAATGTCGTGGTTTTAGACTGTGTCCCATTCACGCCATACTTAGGCAAAAATAGCGCCTTCTTTACTTCCTTGCAAATATTTTTGCCTTTGTGCAAGTCCTCCTTCTCTCCCATAACCACTTGCACATGCAAAATACTTCCTTGCACACCACCAAGTAAATTCCTGTAACGAAACGCACCCTAATTCGGGGTAATTTACTTTCAGACAGGTTGCTGGTAATTAGGTGGCGACATTCAACTGTGCAATACAGAGCGTTTGCAATGAGTTATGTCGTTGTATTGGCAACCGGTGTCAGGACGACGATCATTTCTTGTCTCTGCAACTGTGTGGTTCGTTCCATATTCCTGTTGCTCAGTAATGTTTCGAATTGACTCGAACTGTAAGGGAGAATATCCGACAAGGACGGGCATACACGTGAAAGTGTATTTATGTGTACATCTCGGACTACATAGTCTCCAAAAGACAACTTCACTGCCAGAAACCGCCCTACCTCACTACTTCGAAAAGATAATGATGAAAATAGAGCAATATATTGCCTGCCCTTCTCTCTTAGTCCTCACGAACACCCTCGTAGCTTACCTTTTTCATCCTTGTCAAGTGACAAATCTATGCAAGGACACTCAGATCAATCACGAATGCTGTGAAGCGTGTCAAGTGGAACAACAGGTGATTACATTCACACATCCATACACACATGCAAGTAGCAGCTTTTGTTTGTCTCCCTCCGTCGGTCGGGCGTTGTGCTGATGATGAACCCGTGTCGGGGGCATACACACCGAAGACAGAGAGTTTTGCGCTTCCTTTTGTCCTTCAATTGTTTTACTTTATCACACGACGATTGAATTTTTATTACACCGACACAGTATCTGTTGGTGAGAGCTTAAGTATAATCGCTGACCTAAGTCCCCCTGGAAGCGTTAGTTGAGTCCTCAGTCCTCAGTCCAGCAACACGTTGCTGGGATTAATTGAAAATAATTTTCTGTTGACTGTCAATGCTTGTGTGTTAAAAATTGTGCACGTTCACACTGTGCACAGGATAAGGATGCTGTCGCTGCTCCTTTCGTCTTTGTCTGCGATGTCAGGAGTTGTTAATGGACCGACATTCCAATACCCATTGAGAATGCTGTGCATTTTTCTTTTCCTTTTTTTTCCATTTTCAATTCTGCTTAGTTTCGATTTGTTGAAAGCGGAGGTGGGTATGTTGACGTTATATCCTTTCGCAGAAGACTTTGTAACGTATTGCAAAAGTCTAGGTGATCGGCATGTGTGGCTCTTTGTGGGGATGGCCGTTCTTGCACGTATGAGAAAATGTGTGCGGGCATATAGTGAGATGAGAGTAAGCTATCTTACTGTGTGGTGAAATTTGAATACCAAATGACCTACATCATGGTGTTTTTCTATTCGAGAAAAGTATGGCGTCAAAAAGAAGGCTATGGATGAATGGCATTTCTCATATCTTGTGAGTTAATTCGTCCAATTCAGTTTACCTTCTGTGTGTTCACTAGAAGAATTTATGTCTTCTTGCGTAAAAGATCTTCAGTTGCCTAGCTTTTACGTAACTGGACGGCAGTCCTTGTTTTTTATTAGCTTGAAATGAATTGACGATAGTGATGGCGTTCACATCCTGTGCCTTCGCTATTCATCACGTAAGACTTTTAGAAGCAGAAAACACGCGATTCCGGTCAGGCCATCTGATTTCTAGAAATGTTCGCAAAACAATTGAGAACTGGACTCATTTTCGTTCGCATTATAAACGAATAATGAACGAAAACAATGCTTTTATGTTCCACTAAAGATTGCTTTTTAACAGATCAAGTTTAACTAGTGTCATGTAATTTCTTATTCAGCACTTTTCGACAGATCATGAAAAAACCACACCTCAACAAGGTATCTTCTGTGGAAATTGCTTTTGCATCATCTACATTCTGAATCCATTATCGGTTTCTGTAGAAGTTGCACCTCGTGTCTCTGTATTGGATAATGCCTACTCATGACATTGGCAAAATAAACCGGTCGCAACGCTGGCAGCGGTGATCCCAAATTGCATAAGTTACACGAAATTTTATTCAAAAAGTAAAATGTCAGACACTGTTCTTTAAGGTTATAATAATGTTCCAACCATTCAAATTAATGTGATGTCTTTCTTTGAATTTAATAATAGAGAGCAAAAATATTCCATTTGATTTAAATAATTAGCGTGAATGTAAAGCTCTTCAATCCTCCAAAGTCCGTGTGAACATTGGCAATGCGATGTATTCTTAGCATAATCACCGCAATCTCAACTTTGCTTTAGCAATCCGACCAGTTACGGAATGTCTTCTGTTAGTTAACTTCCACGTTCGACTAATAAGGATGCCCCAAAATTAGCGCAATATTTGAATTTGCCGCCATTTGTGTGCACTAATCGATGGCCACACTGAAAAAAAAAAAAAAAAAACGATTTGATTGCTGAGACTTTAAGGTTAATATATGGATCGTAATTCAATATAACAACGAGATACGCTGTCGTGAGATTTATTCAATCTGGTGTCGAGCAGCGGCAAGGACGGAAGGCACTATCTTCTACAAGCCAGTCATACGCAGATGACATCGACATCGTTACGCGTTCCCAACGAAAACTCCACGAGCGACTTCACTATGCAGATCCAACGTAGGATTGCCTTGGAAACCACTGTTACTTTGGTTTGTCAAAACTTCTGATTAGAAGGCCCAAACTTATTCTCAGCAAAACTCTTATTTTGCTATATGGAGCTGAAAGCTGGACGATAAGCAAAACTACAGAGCTGATTCTTTTTGTCTTCGAAAGAAAAATTCTATGCTGGATACATGGTCCTGTGCGTCGTCAAGGAAGTTAAATTGTGGAGAGACCTCAAACTCTACAAGCTGTACTACAAGGATGTGGATGTAATCCGGAAGCCGAGAACCCGTCGACTGCAGAGGCTCGTCTACATTGGGCACAAGGACTCCAACGCTCCAGCTAAGAGGGCATTATAATCTGAGCTTCTTGGTTCGAGAAAGAGCGAAAGCGAATCTCCGTATAAAGACCCAGTCATTGCGAATGCCCGACAGCTTGGTCTTCAATTGGTTAGGTTCGGACCCTCCATTGGTCGCCCGCCTGATAACGAATGAACGAAATCTGTGGTTTCAACAGGACTGTGTCACATGCCATTCATGACGTGAAACAATTCAATTACAGCATGAAACATTTAGTGATCATGTAATCTCTAGTCTCGGTGGACACAATTGGCGCGCAGGAGCCCGGATCGCGCGATTTAACACAATTTCTTTTAAAGGGATTATTAAAAGTCAATTTATGTCCACAAGCTAACCACAACCCGGGCATTGTAGGAAGAAATCAAACTCTGTATCAATGAAATTTCGCCAAATTTATGTTGAATGTCCATGGCAAGTAAGTGCTGCAAGCCCGTGAAGGTCATTTGGCCGGTGTGTAATTCCGTAAATAATCCTATCCTATGCACCTTATAATAATAAAATAATAATTTTGGTGGTCCTACAGCCCGCACAAGGTCAGCGACTAGAGTCTTCAGTCATGGCTGTTGTTCTTTCCCGAGTGGAAGGGACCAAAATTTGTATGCCAAGATTGACAGCGGACAAGTTTGAGAAGCTTTTTCTGGACAGTTATTACTCTTTGAATATTGGCAACAGAAAAGCTGTGAAAAATGATCGAAATCGAACCCAGGCGACGAGCTTCAGTGGCGCAGGGATGGACCTGCATACCCATAACGAACGCCCGCCACACGGCCGATGTACCTTACGATTCAACAAATAAAATAGTCTAAGGACTAATAACGGGGTTTTCCTATTTAACTCAAGTCTTGCGTTCATTTTGTGTGTTTTCTTTCGAAGCGGAGAGACTTGACTAGGAATAATTGTTTTCTACCAACTGATTCGACAGCACTCGATTGCTTTGAGATTAATTTGGTTTGACAATTACCCATGAGTAGACTCAAAACCGCGACGGACCAACTTTCACATTTTGTTCAAATTTATTTTCAAAAACACGGTTCATTTCAAGAAACTCAACATAAGGACGTAAGACAAAACACGTTTTGCTTTTTTTATAATTCATTTCATTTCAATTTCGCCGCCTCTAATCCCTTATCAATTCGGAAGAGACTTATTAACTGTAACAGAGGCATTTTTGCTGTAGACTCACAATGTGCTTGTTGTCTGCTCAGCTCAACAATTAAAGCTTATCGACCAATAAAGGCATACCATGACGCTGACGAAGTTTCCTTCTAATCAGAGAATTTCGAAAAGTCCTTTGTTCACTCAATTCCATTTTCACATTATATTGCCCTTCTTCCTCACATACTTCAAATATCTGCGCTAGACAATCGCACAATTCACCGTAAAATAGTATCTGACGCTGATAATAACTCGTTCGTTGAAAACATAAGCGAGTCGAGTTCATATTTGAAGTCTACATGAATGTGACAGCTCAGTGAACGTCCATTGTTCGAAAAGGGCATTTTATTTTCGTTCTCCGGCTGACCCATGGATTGGATTGTTTTATTTTTCCTCTCTACTCATAATTTAATGGAAAAAAAGACGTATGTATGTATCTACAGAGAATTGAACTTTTTTAATTAGTCGTGCTTTGGAAATTTCACGTCATGCTATTGACAGCGCTCCGCAGCCACTCCTACACGCAAAAGTTTCCTCATTTCTTGCTGGTATCTGCTAGCCCAGAGTGTGTGTGGACTCGAAAATGGATTCGGGATGTCCCCTCCCCCCAGCACTGGGATTCGTAATTTTCATTGTCGTTCTAATGCAGACTGATACATTATCCAATCGTGCCACATCTTTGCAACCTACTTGTACATTTTTTAAGTCGATTTGTGGAAAATTTTCTTCATTCATTATGGCACCCCTATGAATCCGTGATTTCGATATCTCGGGGTTTAGGGTTCATGAATTTGTATCTCTAGAGGGAAATTGATGATAATTCGACTGAGAGGACGGGAAAATGATTTTGTAAAGTTTTAATACACTCATTGTTAACGAAGGAGAATTGAATTGCACGAATGACTCTGATGCTGCTGCTTACTCAGTTTGGCAATTGATCTGAGGGAAAGGGAGCAATTAGGACGGATGAAAAAGATGCTTTTTTTGTGTTCTTCTTTTTTGTTCTCCATTCTTTCTTAATTCTTTTGCTCCAGAGAGCAGATGTTCGGGTTATGACTGGATTAAATTAGAGTGTATATTTTTGTTATCATTTCGCATTGCGAGGCATTCGAGAGTACCGTAGGCATTTATTAAGTCAATCAAAGGCAGCTTTGAAGTTGGCTTCTCTGATGTTTTCTTCTTCTTCTGGGAGGCCTTTCATTGGGGTGTCTGCTCAAAGGAACGACACTGTCTTGGTCTCGTAATTACTTATAGAATTTGCAAGAAGTAACGAGATGTATTTGGAATAATATTATTGGGCTGAAATCCAAATTCAAGTACAGCAATTTTATTTTTCACTTTGACTCTGTTCAATTGTAAGAAATGTGTACTTAATTAGTACCGTTGAGTGCATTAATTTTGACTCATACGTGCTTGTGCAGAGAAGAATTTTAATGGCGTACCGCGACAGAAGAACATTCATGTCAATTCTGGCAATGTTTCTTCTCTGCGTATCGCATCGCATTAAAACAATGAACATAATTATCATATTCCAGACTGGATGCCGTGGTTCAAGTTCGACCCTACGATGGGATGTTGGGCTCAACATCATCAAAAAGCGATTATGGAAGCAGATGCGTATGATGTACAGTAGCGCTTTGATTTGGAATCAGGTTGCTAATAGCGGTACACCACTGCGCACTTTGTCCCTTGAAAGGTCCTTTGTGATGTATAAAACTACGCACATCAATCCCCTATTACCTGGAGGCCCGTACTTAATAATAATAATAATATGGGTGGCGCTACAGTCCGGGGGGACCTGGGCCTAGCTTCTCAGCAACCATTCGTGTTGTGCGTGCTATTGTTCGCTTGGAAAGGACCCACAGTTTAATGCCGACTCCGAACGGCCAAGTTTGAGAAGCTTTTTCTTGACAGGAAGTACTCTTTGAGCATTGTCAGTGACTCGAAAGAGGTGGAGCCGTGAAATATGAAATGGGGTAAATTCGGGTATCGATCCTGCATCCTCTGCGTAGGAGTCGACGCACTAACCCACTACGCCACGGGAGGCCCGAGCTTGCAAATAGTATATCAGATTTTGGATTACAAGACCATAAAACTGTCACATTGCAATTACTTGTACAATTCTGACGCACTTAAGTAAAGGTTGTTTGTTTTTAGAGACAGAGTATTTAAATTGTGCAAAATCGTCTCAGCTCACCTGAAGAGGTTTATAAATAATCTGATTGGTGGTGAATTTAGGTCAGATTGGCAATCGACCAGATATACAGTCTTCGACAGATCGACGATGGTGCAAATCGACACCCACAACCTATCCGGCGATTCCTGGGCCACATATGACAGCGTCCATAGGGACAAGCTATACAACGACATGCTACTTTTGACATTCCTGCCAAACTTGTCAGGTTGTGGAGAGTTCTAGCTGCTGCATCTAAGTCACCGAGCCCTTTAATGTCAAAAAGGACTTACACAAGACGAGCTGTCACGTGACTTCTACAACATCATTCCCGGAGAAGATTTCCCAAAACTCATAGGCCAACACTAGAGGCACGGTGTCCCAGAAGTCGGTGTAAATGTTAGCATACGCTAACGTGATAGCCAGATCACAACAAGTATTTACAGTGAATCTTCTCCTTACGGAAACTCCTATATATATGGACATTTCTCTATAAGGGACCCCTGTCTTAACGGACAATTCGTCATGGTCCCGGCATGAAATTATTCGTGTATTTCAACCCCTTCAGAACGGACACCCCTACATTAAGAGTAATCATGATTGTCCCACTACTGTCCGCTATTGAGAAGTTTCACTGTGTTTGTTGTTTCCAATACCGAACATATAACATCGACAACTTAGACAGAGCGACACAATTTACGCCATAACGTTGAGGTTAAGGACTTCGTCTAACCCTGCTTCGCATTAAACAGTACAAGCAACGTCGATCCTGAAATCAAACGCAAAATAACTCTCACAAAACGCTGTTTATTCGGTCTCAAGAGGCAATCGGGTAAAAGAGGCGTCTTTAGAAAGTCGAAGTTGTCTTTATATGAGACACCAGCGTTACCCCGTCCGCTTCGCTAGACGTCTCCCGTGTTTTTTGCTTAGTTAAACACATTTTTTCTTTTCTTTCAAATGTATTTATTGTAAGGCTCTGTGATAAACAATATTTTTGGTTTTTGTTGTCCGAACACAAGCAAATCAAAACCACACGAAATTTCGAAAATTCAAGCCACACGCTTTCACTGTATGTCCCTGCGCTTTATTGATGGTCATTGTAAATAAAAAACAAAATGAAAACGTTTGATTTCGAATGGCATATCTGTTGGTATCATCGGTTTACCCATTTAAAAAAGTGGCTTCAATAACGTTGGTCGTTAGCCTCGTAACCACAAGTCTTGTGTCATTGCATAGTAGCTACGAAGACGTGGTTTGCATATTGAATGCTGTTCTTCTATTGCCAATAAAGTTGAAACATAGTGTTTGAAAAAAACAAACAATGTCAAATCCATAGAATTCTTTTTTACATTTAATTGATACGTTATCGTTAAAATCTCGAGTAAAAGACTTGGACGTCTATGCAGCAAATGTATATCGAACACGATTTGATAATTGGTATTAAGATTGCAGCACGAGAAAGAAAAAACAAATGTACACAAAGAACACAAAAAAAACACGCGCTTCAATGTTGAATACAATTAAAGATTGTATTCGACCGAAAATTCGTTCAAAGTTTTATCTTTAAAAAATATTTCACTTGATTTCTTGCAATTTAGTCACTTTTATTTTGCTAAACAAAATAAGAAAACACCTTATACACACCGATAAAAATGAAATGACGGATAATAAAGATATGTTTTGTGTTAATGTTGAAACAAGTGAAGCATACAACACACGTTCATGGACACAAATGTACACAAAAGTTTTTTTTTTAATGCCTGTCGAATGTAGGTGCATTGTGAATGTACACATGTTCTCATAGTGTCAACAAGACATTGATTTCATAGCAAAGCAATACACCGTAAGCTGTAAATAAATAACGAATGCAAGACACCGCTTAACATCGAATGTTTTTTATTTTGTAAAAAACAGTTTGCATTTTTCTGAACGAAAATATCTTTTTTAATGACCTATATCCTTCGCGCTGTTTTTCAGAATACAGTCAAAACCGGTTATAGCAACCTTCAAGGGACAGATGAATTTGGTCGCATGTAGATTTATTTGATGGGTATACCGAAACTTCTCTGTGTCCTATACCACATACGAAGAGCCTTTTCAACCTCAGTACGCAATGATTTATTTATATTTCTTACAGTAAGTTTTGCTTCCATGCTGTGGGTCGCCGTGGCGTAGTGGGTAAGTGCGTCGACTCCTACGTAGAGGGTGGCAGGTTCGATACCCGAATTTACCACCTTTCATAATCCACGGCTCCACCTCTTTCGAGTCACTGACAATGCTCAAAGAGTACTCCTGTTTAGAAAAAGCTTCTCAAATTCGCCGTTCGGAGTCGGCATTAAACTGTAGGTCCCTTCCACTCGTGAAAGAACAATAGCACGCACAACACAAGTGGTTGCTGGGAAGCTAGGCGCAGGTCCACCTCGGACTGTCGCGCCACCCATATTATTATTATTATTAAGTTTTGCTTCCTAAAATTGTATTTATATTTTTTTGTGAAAAGAAATACTCTTTGACAAGATCTTTACGTTGCTTCTCAGCAACCGAAATAAAAATGATACCGCTTCTTCTCTCTTCATAAGGATTTGTTCCGATCCGACTAATTTTTTAATATAATTTACCAACCGAATAAAATAAACTTATGAATGCTATCACTCGTTATACAGAAGAATTTTGACTAAGTTGAACATACTCAAAACTAGTAATAAACACAAAACAAACAAAAAAACAGCGAAATTCGCTGTGCACAAATGCATGCACTGAAACAGCAGACAAACAGTTTACCTTTTCAAAAAAAAAATTCAGTCGCAACCGCAGTCGTTTTAACCAATATTCTATATCAAAAAATGGAAAAAATTTGGTCGTTGTAATCGATATGTCGTTTTAAGTGATGTCGTTGTAAGCGATATGCTACTCAATAGGACTATAATGGACCTCAGCCAGAACCTAAGAATTTGGACGTTACAACCCATTTGTCGATTTAACCGATGTCGTTATAAACGGTTTTGACAGAAATTAAAAAGAAAATCCAAGTATATTAGTTAAAAAATACGTGAGTAATATGTAAACACACAGGCACGAAGGCAAAAACGGAGGAAGTCGTCCCTGGTTCTGCGTAAAATATTTGATCTTGTTGGCGTTGACGCAAATTGGGTTCCAGCACGAGCTCTATAGCGACATGGGCGTAATAAGACGTCTATTGTTTACGTCTAAAGCTGGGTCTCTTAGAACGTATGGACAGTTCAGCTCCGGACAGTCTTCTACTCCGAACATGTGGGACGCCCGTGTGTAAGGTGGGAAACTTGAGACAGAGATCGCGCTTGTTGGCTGAGTCATCACTCCGGAACGTTACGCCAAATTTCGAAAGGAAGAAAACGTTTAAATTTGCCTGGAAAAATGCTCGACAGATCATTTCGTGGCTTCATTGCTTGAATATTATTTCAGACATGTGACGCACCTACGGCTACGGCGTACATGTCGTAATCTTTGCACATATAAACTCGAACCCCTCTGCACTCACACACAGCTTATGCATGAATAAAATAACATCGATACTACATCCGCATCAAGTCGCATATCCTTTATGCTCTCCTCCAATGCCAGAACGGCTATTCAACCGCAAGTGTTCGACCGGATTCTGTCGAGATAATAAAGAACAATGCTTCATACATAAGCCATTTGGATTAAAACTAAGCTAAGCGAAAATCCCCAAATAGCAACAGGGGATAGAGAAATCATGTCGAGCATCTTAGCTTCAGTTGCTCGAATCCAGTGTTGCCGTAAAAATCATTCCACTTGATTTGCTTGCAAAAAATAAAAGCCCATCTAGGCCCACGTATGAATAAACAGTGCAGATCCTTCGGACCCTTTATTTATATGCCCCACCGATTCCTTATCCAACACTTCAGAGTAATCCCTTCAATGGCAGAGGTCATCATCCCTATCGTGTGCTGCTAGATCGGGAAACTATTGGATAATTGGAAAAGGAGAAATTGATAAACGAAAACGAAGCACAAAATGCCAGATAAGAAAATCGAAAATATCCTAAATAAGAAATGATTCAATTTTATTCAGATAAAGAGCGTATCCAACAAGACTGTGTTCGGAGCTGTGTGATGTGGTTGAATTCCTGTGTGATGTGGGTACTTTCTCGTGAATGCTCCATTGAGCATCGACCGATAGAGTTCGATAGTTTTGCAGGAAGGGAATAGGATGTTGCTCCAGTTGAGGATTTTTCTCCGAAGTGAATTGCACTTATTGAAGTCCTTCGACCGAGGGATTGAGATTATTGAATTAAATTGTAGAAGGTAAACGATTGTGCGACTGCCGATGACCACCGCATCATGTTGGTCACATATTTTATTTATAAGTGAAATGAAAAGTTCTCAATCTGATATGTACCTATGGGAGATAGAAGTCTATCGCCCCTAGGTACATGGTACGAGTATGTGGATGATTTTCGGAAAATGGTTTAAGTCTTGGAACTTACTGATGGAAAGGACCCACGTATTGTATTATAGGTTCCATAAAACGATTCAGATGAAATTAAATAAAGAAAATGTTTCTCTTACCGGATACTGAACAGGAAATTGAGACCGATGGATTATTGAATAAAGAATCGATTGTAAATTTTGCACAGAGCTATAGATACGTATGATGGACAACAAATTTGTATGTACTTTGTAAGACGCATGTTTCAATTTAACTGCCAGTTAAGGAGGGATTTAAAGTGTGGACGAATGGTATTTGAGTCTTGCAGACCTCGGTTGAATGCGAGAATTAAAAGCTACTAGGATTACTCAGAACTGATGGACACCGTTCTTCATCGCATTTTTAACACCTGGACCTATATGGAGAAATCAAATCAAACTCTACTTTTGATATTCTTCTTTGGATCCGATTCCACCAGGAAGGCGACCGCTTGGCAGACCCAGAAAGAGCTGGTTGGAGCAAGTCCCTAAGCTCGACAGTGGTGGTTTAAATTAGTAATAGATGCATTCGAATGATAATTGATGAACACATCGATTGCCAATTCGAATTTGAGAAAATTTCTTGATACTTTTTTTGTATTTTTTATTATGCTTTTGATCACATAAAACTACAAAAGATCGACATTAAATATATTTGCAACGCATCCTGGACGCGCAAGACTTATTTACTCCTCCCTGGTACCACACGACGAGATAATGCAGCGGCCATCATTCAACAAATAATCATAAACATTCATGCTATCGTGGGATGTCGGTCAACATTGCCCTTTACCGGATTTGTACGTGGTGACTATATATTTTGCAAACCAGAGCCTCGAATGACATTATAGGTGGCTATCATATTGGATCGCCATGGCACCCTGGGAAACATCACTGGCTAGGCAATCATATATGACAGCCACACCAGTCAGTTTGTAAATGCAACATGTCGAGAACATCTCGATTCTCATAATCACTCACAAGATCACAACACAGGAGAATTCGAAAAAAGTGTCTCATCAAAATATTCGAATGAATTTGAATTTTTTTATATTTTTATTTATGAGCCGAGAAGTGGAATAATACTCGAGTTATTTCTCCTCGCATCTTTTTCTTCATTCTGGTTATCTTTCTGATTAGTATCTCTCGACTAAAACTCGATATTTGTTTTCTTGCTGAAGTGAGACATTTATCGAGTTATCTTGTGTTAGTAGCTACTAATTATTTAGTAGTCTTTTGAGGGATATTGAGAATCGAGATACAAATCGATTATAACTCAAATTGTCTTTCGAATGCGCACATCTTAAGCGATCATTCGATTGATGTAGTGCGCTCACCAGTGATGTAGTGCGCTCACCAGTGTCGGTTGTGCTCAAGAAAAATTAGATTTTACTATTAAGTAAATGAGAAACCGTGCTTTTTCTTATTGTTCCATTTAAGAAAAATATGTCATTAGTGAGATTTCTTTGATACAGTTTAAACTGTTGATTTTTATTATTAATTAAAAATATTATGTCAATAAGATTTGTGAAATATTTTTTTTTATAAATACACATATTTTTCTCCAAGAAGTCACTGTGCCCAACCGTGAACCAGATCATAGTAGTAGTCATACACCAGACACATCTATTGTCGTGACGTATGCAACGGAAGATATCCGTGACTAATGCCTGATTGACGCGACTGAGAAACGGCGTTGTGTCGATAAAGATTAATATTCTTAGGGTTGTGACCGAAGCACAGTGGTCCCGTTGTAAGGGAGAGTTGGAAATAATTCTGTAACTTTTGAAACATAGTGCAAGTACTACGAGATCTTATTATGTTTCAAAAATGGTTGATGTATCTCATAAGCTAACGGAGTAATCTTAAGTTAAAAAAATAAAAAAAAACACTTTTTTTTTGTTTAAATGCATAAAATAATTATTTATTACTGTCGATGACTCAGAATTGAGACTTAAAGCAAATTTGTAATGACTATTTCTATATATAAATTCAATCTTACAAGTTTTGGTAACGTACAATTTATTTGGAATTAAAGAAACTGAGCAATTCAGTATAATAAGGCTTGCGCTTCAGTACTTAGTGGCAGCGAATCTTTTGTTTTCCTTAAATACGCAATCCAAAGACAGATGATACCAACATTTGACGAATAACATCTTCATTTGTTGCCGAACGAGAAAATGTTCTACTATTATCAATGCAATAGTACCTATAGTCTTTATTCCAACTTACCTTCGCCTCCTCTGACAATGATCCGACGGGCAAGGCCGCTGATGATATTATTTCTGATCAGTGGAACAGAATTTTATGCACTGTTGCTGGCATATAATACTAGGGATATAAATTTGTAGCCATTGTAGCGGTTCCCTGGGCATAAGCTCCAAACTTGTCGGGGTCAATCCAAAAAGTGCTGCATATTGTCTCCAGGATAACACTGAATCTTTTTATGAGTTGCACATCTATTTTCGTTGTTGATAATGGGTCTTCAAAAAATCTTCTAGATGTGTTCCCATCGTTGGCTGTGCCAAATCCTTGCTTTATTATATCTACTTTAATACCCATTTTTTGTATGAACTTCTGCTGAATTTGACTCTTCCTTGCCTGGTGTATGGGCTGTGTAGTTTTTGTTGTTCTCCAAGCTTTAAGCTCCAAATTGTAGGCTACATGTAGCAAGTATTCCATGAAACGGATACGAGCGTGCAAGGGTGAAATTCCTAATCTTAGAGCTTCCTGATTTCTTGGTTTTGCTCTGAGTAACTTCAAATCATTCATCTCTGATGGTTTCGCGCCACATATAACACATGAACTTGCAGAAGACGTGTTTGTCACAGCCTGTGCTACTTTGTCATCTATCATCGTAAAGCGCAATTCATGCCTTACTTTAATAGCGGTCGATTTCACTTTCATAATTGATTCCCGCAAATTCTGAATTTCATTTTCAATTCTGGTTTCTTCTTCTCGTATTAGCTTCACTGGCCTACAGTAACGTGTTAAGGAAGGTCGAGGATTTTTCCAAATTTCACTACTTTCATCCGATTCCGTCAATTGCAGAGGTACCAACGATGTCATGAATAAATATGAATGAACTGAAATATGAATGAGCAAAAACCTTTTTGTCACTTCTAAAACTATTTTTTAATTTGGCACGATGTTAAGTTTCCGTTACTATTTGATAAAAAGCTGTCGAAGTTGGATATATTTCCATCAAAAAAGTAATCGCACAAGAATCTATATTCAAATACAATACTAGCCATCGCGAAAAACTTCAAATTTGCACAACAAATGCTGGAATGCAACTGCAATTTTCAAAGTATTTTTGATATCTATATAAAGCAAAACGAACTAATTGAAATCTTCAATATTTTCGGAATCATAATCTAATTTCCGATGCCTCAAAGTCAAAAATAGATATTCGCCAATAACGTTCTAATTATCCCCCTTTTTGCCCATTGCGACATGCATTTATGACACCGCAAACAAAACAAGATAAAAGCAATAAGTTTCATAATTATAACAATATTATGACCCAAAGACTTCTAATTCACAATAATAAAAACATCCTCGGCATCTCGCATAGCGTTTGCACAATACATGCATTGCAAGGGAAATCGTTGGAAAATGCCGAAAAATGCACGACATTGCTCGTATTATCAATATATGCCTCGTACTCCCAAAGTGGTCAAAAGTGGTCTCTAGTTTTTTCAGCATCGATAGACAATACTTTAAGCTTTCAGAAAAAGTTGGTCTCCCGTTGGAGACTCTTGGAGCATATTTGTTATAGTCCATCAAACATTGAAATGCCCCTCTCAAAATGTGCCTTTACTTAAAAGCCTGGCTTACAAAATTGGTAAGCAATATGAAAAAAATGAAAACGCAGTTTGAAAGCAAGATGTTCCATGTTTAGGTTCCAATGTACATAATTTTAGGAAATATGGCACATCAAATTTGCTTAAAAAATACGTAAATTTTTGTAATTTTCAAAGTCCCAACTTTGAGGTAATGGTACAGCCAAACGGATGATCCAAAGTCAACAAAATGTTGGCTTTCTAGGTTGTCATATTTGTAGAATCGAAAAACATAAACCATTTGGCCAGGAAAAATATATCACTTCGGGTATTTATTTCTTCTGCGGGACCACTGTGCGACGCCGCCCAGACGAAAGTTTCTCATGAATCAAAAAACATTTAATATATAGAAGCCAACTCAAATGTCATATAAAAATGATATTAACAAAGCCGCGTTAACATGATAGCACGTCCAGGCTTCAGAATTCCATTTTTTCATTAAGCAGCGACCTATCAGCATTTAACATTCGTAAATGGTTATGTAGTTTTTCATTATTTCTTACTACTATTTTTCATTAGTAACAAGTTTCAAGATATTATTTGTGTTCTTGAAAATCCTTTTTTTAATCTTATGTTATTTTTTGCTTTGTTGTTTTTATTACCTACGTTCTTGTATTGTTTACATTTATATGCTTATGTTAAATAAATGACCTTTTTTGGTTCTTTATTTTTCTTATGAAATAAGAAATAAACACCACTGGTTGGTTCACTGTAGACTACCCGGTGGGTCACTTTGTCCACCCCCTGGTACACAGTGAACCAAATGAGGTGAGTTGTAAAAACATCAGCATTTTCTAAAAAAGCTTCATTTGGTGAAATATAAAGCTAATGAAGCAAATAATAAACATTCAAACCATTTTAAGATAAAACCAATAGTTTAGAAACTGCGTCAAGTCAAACGCAAATTGGTCAACGGTGGGACAGTTTACCCTAATTGACGGCATTTATTATATTAGATTACCAGCTTAGCATACTGTTGAGTATAACGCCAGTATACTTGGCATATTGCGTGAAGCTAAAATTTGATAAAGGGATTCTTGCACTTTCTTGTGAAGAGTAAAAGGTCTGTCCTGAATGGGTACACTCCATGTCGGTCCTTTTTCAAGCCTTCTAGTCTTCAGAAACAACACCAAGATCTCTATGATCTGTGATGTAAGATCACGATTAGCGTCGACTTCTACGCAGGGGCGTTCAATCCCCGAAGTTACCAACTTTTATAATTCAGGCCTCCACCTCTTTCAAGCCACTGACAATGCTCAAAGAGTATCCCTGTCTAGAAAAAGCTTCTCAAACGTCCGCTCGGAGTCGTAAGTCTTATCCACTCGTGATAGAATGAGTGCACGCGCAAGATGAGTGACTGTTGTAGAAGCTAGGCCCTGACCCTCTACTCGTTGTAGCGTCAATCAAAGTATTATTATTATTAACATTTGAACAGTTAGATGAGTTAATTAAAAGCAAAAAAATATAAATTCCACGCAGCCATTCACTACTTTCAAATGTCAGTGGCATCCTTTATAGTTTGTCTTTTCTCCACGAACAAAAGGGGGAGTCAAACCAAAGTCGTTTTCGCGGTCAAAGACCAAATTCTGCCACAGTCCTTTCCGTAAATGTAGTAACCTCTGTTTTCGTCTTTCCCCCTGCGTAAAGCTTGGTCATAACACTCGGGTATGGAACAATAACTGAGCATAGTATGAGTTATTTGATTATACTCATTGTTGCTTCCTTTATCCCTTCACAGCTTATTCGGGATTCCAATTTCCTTCATTACACCAAGTACACACAGGGCGAGAGCGATTCAAGAGCACTTTAATGTGGCAGCCGGCGAAATTTTTATGTACACTCAATGTGTTGGTGATTCCTGTGAAGCCACAATCATCATCAAAAGCAAACCAGGCTCCCTGTACCGCCTCTTGCCACCAATTACATGATTACTTAACATATTTCCCTTCGCAATGTGATTAAGAGTCTCTCACCAGCAGGGCAACGTTGCGGCGACCGGTCGGCATGGCGTTGCGTTAAGAACTAATAGGCGGACATAATTCAACCGGATTTACCAGTGCATCCCCGGCATTTACTGCTACCATGTGAGAACAATTTAAATAAAGTGCCAGCAATTAGAAGTACATCTTCATTTCGTGTACGCCTGTCTATATTATTTATTAAGCGTTGCTGAAAGAAGATTATAAGAAATCATTAGCAAAGCGCTGCCATAAATAAGTTGTGGTTCTTTCCTTCCGGACGCTGTGGTCGCACCCATATTTCGTTGAGAGTTGAGTCAAATTAAAATGTGTTATGTAGCTACTTTGGTGACGGTGAAAGTGTGCAGGATTCGTACCTTCTGATAAAAATTAATCGTATTTTCAGGGTAATGTGCGCGGGCTTGTTGGACGAGGGGCCAGCTTTTAAAGTTCAAAAGCCGAAAATAAACATATTTCCTGGAATAAAATATCACAATTCCATTATGATGTTTGGCAATGCGAAGCTGAACTAAGTCTGCATAAATTATGTGGGTTACGGCTTAAAACCATCACTTATTTGCGGCAACACTTAATTCTCTGCGGTGGTGCTTTGACGTGCAGAGTGGGAGTTAAACTCAAATACATCCGGGCCGCCACTGTGTTGGTACTTAATTGGGTTGGAGATTTATTTGGGTACATCTCCATTTAAATCGGCTTCTTATTTCATTGGACTACTTTTATCGGACTTTAACGCGGGTACCCATATAAAGGAGCGCGTGTTGCTATTGAGCTAATTTTGAGTATCCCAACAAAAAACAATGTACTTGTAAAGTGAAATGTCTATGAAGTTTAATCTGCGGAAGATAATTTTCTTGTAATTCTAAGCCCGCTGTGCGTAGTTTTCTAATGTAGAAGCCAACGACCCTTTGAGGGTCTGAGCCTGATTAATCGCCGTCTTCCATCGCTGACGGTCCTGGGCACGCTACTCCATGTCACAAAGACCAAGCTGGCTTTTACCCTCGATTAGGTTAGGTTAGGTTAGGTTGATCCTGACGGCAAATGGTGACTGGACCAGATTTGAAAACCAGATAAACGCGTATTAAGTTTGATTTCACTGGGACTTGAACCGAGGACGCCACTAACCGAGGGCAGGTACCGCGATTACTTGTTCTTATATCCGATCTTCCTCTTCTCGAACCAGGAGGCTCGGATTCGAAGACCCTCTTAGCTGGACCGTTGGTGTCCTATCCTCGATGTGGCCGAGCCTGTGCAGTCGACGGATTTTTTGCCTTCCGGACCACATTAACAACCCGGTACAGTTCGTAGAGTTCGCGATTTTGCCTTCTCTTCCATTCGCCTTCCCCGACGACGGGACTAAAAGTCCGACCTAGGCTCAGAGGATCAGCTCTGCAGTCTTGCGCATTTTCCAGCTTTCGATTCCATATAGTATGACGTTCAAAATAAGAGCATGATCTTGGTCCTCCGAGTCAGAAGTTTTGTGCCCAGTTGTTTCGACAAGCCGAAGTAGAACCGAATGCGATTTTCCGTCGGATCTATGTCGTTTATTACTTTGGGAGTTCACCTTTGCCCCGAGGTAGACAAACTCCTTCCATTTCCAACATCCGATGCGACAAGTTGTTTATTGAGCAGTTTGTTTGTTGTGACGCTTTAGGGAATTACTATTGGCGATTGATCCTACGATTTGTTCAGCCAGTTTGTTAACAGGAACTAACCCCTTCTCTATTATTTTTTTGACTTGATCTCCAAGAGGACCATGAAGGAATTGTTCAACACTGTTATGGATTAATTTTCAAACATCCATTAAAGCTGTGGTATCAACATGAACCACATAACTTGTTTTGATTGATGTACGTATTCTATAACGAAGTTATTTACAAATTCAAATGACCATCACTTGCGTCGTTAGAAGTCGTTAATCATCAAATTTCTTGCCATAAAACTTTTTCACTAATCATCTGAAAGAAGGAGCATCAGTTGTTCTGTGGAAGCATAACAAGGAGCAAGATGCGTCCAATTTCACTGCGAAAAAGATAAAATTTTTTTTTACTGCGTCCACAGTATGACATTATGATTAAACACTTTTAGGATGAACCACCTCTTTGAGGAAAATGGAAAAAGGAAAATGTGATACACGTCCAAATATGGAGGCACCAACTGTCTGGAACCATAGTTCGGTTCCACTCTCCCACATAACCTCTCAAACCTTGCAATTCCTTGATGAAATCGTTCACCGTGCTTATCACTTACAGGCACCATGTTATCCGGAAAACAAATTAAATCAGAGTGTTAGAAATTACAGTCGAACTTCGATAACTTGGATATTTCATAACTCGAATGAAATTGGTCGGGATTAGCGCCAAGACTGAAATTTACATTTAGCTTGACTTCGATTACTCGAATGTCTTGATAACTTGAAGAGATTATTTGGCGTCAAGCGACAAGTCGAATTCTGAAGAGAAATTCCCGCATTCTGCATATTCCACAAGTTCGTTTTACATCATTTTCGGGCCACTGCGTTTGTTAGTTCCTAGTATAAACGAAATCGTATTTTTGTTGAATATTTTGAGCGGGGGGGAGGATAAAATTCCTATGATTTTCAGAACTAAACTCCCAAACGAAAGAAATGGGGGGGGGGGGGGGGAATTCAACTGCAGATGGAATTCGGAGCTTGATAAAATACCGAAAATAAATAAGGTGTTACGTCCAAGGATTTTTTGTAGGTGGATGTCGTTATTTATTTTTTATTATTATTGTTACTTAGTAGTCGAAAGAAAGAAGAACATATTTTCGATAAATTTATGTGAATCCGAATTTTTTCAGATCGACAGAGATAACAAAACATTGGCAGTGATATTACAGGGAATGATGGAAATGATTAAGGATGATTTGATACAATAAACGAGTTGGCTGCAAATTCATTACTCATTTTCCATTATACAGTGGCGAGCAAAACCGGTCGAATAAATGAAAAAAAATTCAGGAAATCTTTCATAACATATTTATTTATAGTCCTACTAGGATTTCTTTTGATTTATTTTATTCGTTGGTGTTTACAGAACAGTAATAAAAACAAAAAAATGTCATTCAATTAACAAAAAATACAAAAAATCAAAAAAGTCTACTACCTCTATTCGTCCACTTTTGCACGTTTTTAGTTACCCTTATGTATTGCTAATGTTAAGTATTTTGTCAAGAGCCCTTTGTTTTTAATAACACTATTCACACTTTTTGGCATGCTTTCTACCAATTTTTCAATATTAGAGTGAGGAATACTTTACCATACAGCCTGTACTCTAGACCATAGGCCATTGAGATTGCCCGGTGCTTTCTCGTACTGCGACAGTCTTTTTTTCACGAACGCCCACAAATTTTCGATGGGGTTTAAATCGGGGCTTTGTGCCGGCCAAAGCATCGTTTGAAACTGCTGATCCTCAAGCCATTTCTTTACAATTTTGGCTGTGTGTTTTGGGTACCCATCTTGCTGAAACACCATTTCATCAATTGGATACGTTGCTTCATCCAGGAATTCTGGCAGATTTGTCCGTAAGATATAAAGATAGTCTTCTTTTTTCATAATGCCCATGATTCTCACCATTGGACCTATATGCCACCAAGTGAAACATTCCCACACCATTAAACTACCACCTCCTGGTTGATAGTTTGTTTAACTTGATGTTTTTGAATGCTGTCTTGTGGGCGATGCCAAAAGTATTCTTTCCCATCTGACTGAAAACGGTTAGTTTTTGTTTCACCGGACCAGATTACACGTTTCCAATCATCGATGGTCCAAGATTTGTGTTCCTTGCAAAACTTCAAAAGAGTCTTAATATTTTAGTCAGACAACGCGGGTTTTTTCTTTTTGATTGTTGACACCAGGCCGATTCTGCGAAGTGCTCTTCTAGCCACTCGCTAACGTTCTTATTTAATGCTTTTGCGGCCTCTTTTGGTCTGTTTGGATAACATCATATGTTCAATAAGACGTGCATCTCCATCTGATAACAGCCGTGGACGACCACTGGATGTGTTAACCGCTTCCAATCTTCGTCTCTTTTTTAACGTAAGCACTGTGGAATGACTATTTTTCAGCGTTTTCCCAATTTTCCTGGCGGATAAACTTTTTCCAATGAGGACTGCGATACTATCTTCCAAACTACTCGATAGTTTTCTCATTTTGTATTCAACTGTAGATATTTGATTTTTAGAATAAACTCATAAATACTTTCTCAGCGAGAGCAGATGTATGGAAAAAGAACACAAAAATATAGCGGTAAATTTTGATTTGCACGCATTCCATGAACTACAGGCGAAACGTGCAAAAGTGGACAAATAGAGGTAGTAGACTTTTTTATTTTTTTTATTTTTTGTTAATTGAATGAAATTTTTTTTCTTGTTTTTATTACTGTTCTGTAAGCACCAACGTATAAAATAAATCAAAAGAAATCCTAGTAGGACTATAAATAAATATGTTATGAAAGATTTCCCGAATTTTTTTTCATTTATTCGACCGGTTTTGCTCGCCACTGTATATGTAAAGACTCATGAAACAGCAACCGATTCTATGTACCTACAGTGGTTTAAATTTCATTGAATTTTTTTCGAAAACTACAATAAGAAAAATCAACTCATCAGTCATGTATAATAGACTTCTTTAAATGATAATTATGCCACTCTACGTTTTATGTGTTATATCGCAAATAAATAAATATTTGTATTAACTTTCTACTTTGTTTGCTAACTCGAATTTTATGGTGGCAAGTGGTGGTTCGACTGTAATTTTCAATGACGTAATGTATTGTATTATGTAATACGCATTCAGCATCCGATTAATTTTTTCATGGAAATTGAGTGATTTGTGTTTGCCTTTTTTCAATAGGTTTGAGGTTGGATAAAAACGGAGGATCGATGACTAATTTGCCTCACTAAGCAAGGAAAATTTTGTTTAAAGAAAAAAAAATCCAGGTTCGTCCTTGGGGAAGGCGCTTACAAAATTCAAAACCAAGTTTGATGTGTAAAGGCGGTAAATTGATTTTCTCAGACAGAACGAATGATTCGAGTCTCACATTTTTCTTACCAAGCACAAAACGGCAACTGAAAGGTAATTTTTTGTTTTAAGATCTGAACGTGCTCTGCTATCCCCTTCACAGAGAAAACAACAATATCTCGTGTAGCCAGTTTACAACTCTAATATTAGAGCAAATACCTTTAAATCTGCATATACATGGCAATTGGTTTCTCCGTAGGTAGGCTGATCATTTCCAGAATTTGTTTTTCTGGATTTGTAAGTGCAATAATAAAATACCCTTCTTAACACAAAAAGAGATGAAATTGGCCCTTTTTCACATTTGGCCTAAATTGACCGCAAACAAAGGAGAATAAGCTAAGAGAATTAACACAAACACTCGGCACTTCCTCGTCCGAAATTTGGTTTGTTATTTTCGCCATTGGCCTTTTTTGAAAACGTATTTAAAGTTGTGCGTACTTGGTACTCCGAATCTGTGTGAAAACCTTTTTTTATTTATGTTCTTAACTTGAAGTTAGTCTTATAAAGAGATCACCTACCAATTTTCAAAGTGTTTTGCCAAAACGTTAGCTAGCTACTTTAATTCGTTAAAGTCTACTTTTTTGACCTGGAGGTGGGACTCCTACATTTTGAAACTGATTTTTTCCATACACGTGGAGCAGAAAAAAAATGGAGGTGGCACGAGTCAATACTAAACTTTTGTTTGCCACCAAAATTAGTGTTCCACATACATAGTTTTTCTTTAACTCAAATCGCGTGACATGCACGTGGATCAAAACAATTCTCGGAAAAATAAATTATACATACGGAAAATTTGTCCCAAGCCCCAAAAAATGGTTTATAGCACAAAACAATTCTACAAACTTCTTTTCTATACTGGAATTCAAACATATCGGTTGCTATATGAATCAAAAATTACTATGGAAAAAGTTCCTAATTCAAAGTGGCGTAAGGAACAAAACTAATTCAATGTGGCGTATAACAAAACAAAACAATTCTAAGATTTACAAGTAATCTATCTTAATCTTGCTGTTAAGATTTAATCAATAATACAATTTTATAGTTACCCTCCACCAAGTGTTGCGAGGACATTTTAAGCAAAAATTTTAAATTTTTTAACATGTTATACTCCCTCAGGAAAAGATGTTCAACTACATCTAGCTATGTCTGGGCTCTCTGTTGAACATTTTTGACAGTTTATGCCTGGTCAATTAAAAATGGCTTAGAATTTGCCCCACAGAGTCGCAAGTAATCCCAGTGATTATAAAGGAAGCTTGAACCCTTCCCGATCTTTACCAGAATACTGCCAAATTCAAAGCACTGCAGTGAAATACTAATCTAAGTGAAGATCTATGTGATTTTAATCATCGCATTTATGGTTATAATTAAGTTGGAACCCGGTGCGTATGCTACTCTACTCGAAAAACGTTGAAAAATCGGTTTTGTACTGGGCTTACTGTAATAAATATTGTAATCGCAACGCTCTCTGCCCGCGAAAGGTGCGGCTCCCTTTAAAGGTGCAACACGCTATTATGTACATCTAGACGTGGGTATGTTTCCATGTTCTGCTAGGTTGAAGTTTCAAACAGTACATCAACAAGATCATTAACAGTCATTGTCTGGAATATTTCTTAAGGAGATTTCTCGCTCAACTAGGTCAATATACTGTAGCAGCCCTTATAACGATTTCAGGCAGTCTTCTAAAAAAAGAGATAAACATGTAAACGGGACAACCGATGTGAGAGCAGTGAAGATGAATAAAGATCACTCATGTGTAGTTTGCGAAGCAATACGAACGTACTTATAATAAAGTAATAAAGTTGATCGTTAAGTGTTTTATTATTTCTTTTTTCTATCGGTTAAAATACCTTGTTCCTCATCGAAGTAACTTTCTAGACTCTTCACGTTTATTCCTCATTCAAATTATCAGTTTGTGAAACTCATTACTTTCATACGTCAAATAACTTCAATTTTATACGCGCAACACATTTTTTTCTTATTCAAATCCTTCCTTGCCATAGGCTTAAGAAACATATGTATTGTATTTTCAAGTTAAAATATTATGTATATTATGATAGTACTACAAAAAAATATATATATTTTATAAAAATAATTCAAATGAAATAAAAACTAAGCACTATGTAATATATTCTCAGGCATCGCTCGGTCGAAGCTACACTGATTAGAAAAGTTTAATTCACCTGCCAGAAAGGGTATGAATAAAACTCACAATTTTATACTATTTTTTATCTCGAACAGTTACATTTAATCCAGTAGACAATAACAAACGTTCACTTATCCATATAAAGCGTATCCCCCATAGGGATAGCTGCCGTAGCCATAGTAGGGATATCCGCCGTACCCATAGAGACCGTATCCACCGTATCCTCCGTAATAGCCGCCATATCCGTTGTATCCATACCCGTATAAGCCGCCATACGGACTGTAGAAGTATCTTGCTTTCCTTTGCGATTCATTCTCGTGTGTAGTTTGTGTATCGACTGCCAAAAGGCCCTCCGCCCTCGATTCTATTGCTGCATCATCTTCCGCGGGAGCAGCTGCACAAATCAACACGATTGCCGATAATCCAACGAGAACTCCAAAGGAACGCATTTCGCTGAATGATTCGCCTCTAACTAGCCTCTTAACTGTTTCACACAAACTCTGGAGTAGAATACTATGAGTTACGGAATTGTATCGTATTTATATCGAAATCTTCTCAACCAGAAAGCTTCGCAAAATTGTTAGGTTCTACGGCTTCGTGTTCTCCGGGGCCAATATAAACTGTTGTTGCTTACATGTTGGGGCCGATAATTATGGTGACACATTGTCGATGTGCTGGGTTATGGTTTCAGTTGACAGATTACTGATGTTAATCCATGACGCAACATTTATACATCTTTTTTTGTCGATCGGGCTTTTTTATGGTCAGTTCGTAATTAGTGTGAATAGATGTTTGCGACGGGCACTCACGCCGCATGATGACTCCATCTAGGTACAAATGGCCTTCGGTGGGGGTGCAAGTCCGGAAAAAATGCACCGACAGAAAGTGAAAAGGCCACTCGGTCAGGCAATGTCAATGACAGCAATTTTTCGGTGTAACTGTGCGTTTCGTCAAATAGGGAATTACACGTTGGTTACATGTTCGTGGTTATTTTGACGCGTGTAATTTTTTTTGTATACAATAGCAACAGCAGCTGCGGTCTATGTCAGAGGATTATTTTTAGTTTGGCGAAAATAATTGACACGGGCTAATTAGAAGATATCTGTCATTAATTATATAGTTGGCCACTAATGACTTGGAACAGACCGAAATTACCTTGACTACATTCGCAGATTGACTTGTGCTAATGCGTTCATAACTACGTACTTGTGAACATGCATATCTGCTGTCAAGGCTGACATCCGAAGACTGACTTCTTAACTGCGTGCGAGAATGTTTCAATGGGTGCAAGATTATGTGGATGGGATGTAACACTAAGTTGTAATTTTTTTCCGAAAATTACGCAAATTACAATCGATCGTTTTTCACAATTATTCGCTGAGAATGGTTAGACTACTTCATTGTATTCGATTCATTTCGAGAGATTTTGAACATGAGTATGAAAATTAATGTTTTTAAATCGATTTGAAGACATTCATTGCAGACCTCTTATTCACTTGACCTTGTACTGCAAATACAGTAATCCCCGGTTAGTTGCGTTTGATAAAATTCATTATTTTAGACGCATTTAACCGAGAACCGAACCCCGCTTAATTGCTTTGCAGACGCAATAAAGGAAACCACGCTTTATTTTCCTGTAAAACGCAATAAAGCCGAATTTAAAAAGTTAAAGAAACTGTTTAGCTTTCTCCAGAACCATGTTTGAAGAAACTAAAGCAGAAACCAGACAACCTTATTTGGTTAAACCGAACTGTAATAGCTCCGTCCACTTGGAGAAAAGCTCCACTCCTACATCGTTTGCTTGTCAGATTACAAGTCTTCGACTTTTAGAGAATGGTATCTGGATTCTGTATAATCCGATTCAGCGTCGACCTGCAGTATCGATATTTGGCACACAATCCGCTTTTGTTGTTTTCTGTAGCTTCAGCAATTATTCGCAACCTTTGCCTTAAAGAAAGTGATGTTTTTTTTTTTGTTTGCTCATGGTTGCCTGTAAAATACGAAATGGATTCAAGCATAATTATTATTCTAATAAATGCAATGTATTACACATGTACATTCCTAATTCATCAATTCAATCGCAAAACGTTTTGATTCAAATTTGACAATCTTCTGGATTTTTTTAAGTCGTAAGCACATGTCAATTTGACAATTTTCAACTGCAGGAGATTTTATATGCAGTTTTAGGAAAAACTCAACTTTATTCAATGCAAATAACCGGGTAGCGCAGTTATGAGGGTACGCACTTAAGCGGGAAATGTTATGCACATTTCTTATGGAATTTTTTATTTGCTTAGTTTTTCGAACGGGGAACGCAATCCAACAAGAGCCAATTATCAGGTGATTACTGTTTAGTCCACCGATAACCTTTTTCCAAATAAAACCATAAAGTTATGTTTTTTTAATAATCATTGAGATCATTAAGATCATCAAGTGATCACCGTGGCGTAGTGGGTAAGTGCGTCGACTCCTACGCAGAGGGTGCCAGGTTCGATACCCGAATTTGACCACCCATCATAATTCACGGCTCCGCCTCTTTCGAGTCACTGACAATGCTCAAAGAGTATTCCTGTCTAGAAAACGCTTCTCAAATTCGCCGTTCTGAGTCGGCATTAAACTGTAGGTCCCTTCTACTCGTGAAAGAACAATAGCACGCACAACACGAGTGGTTCCTGAGGAGCTAGGCCCAAGTCCGCCTAGGACTGTCGCGCCACCCATATTATATTATAAGATCATTTACCTTCACTGTTTTGCAACATAAACGTTTTTAAAAAACTATACCAAAGGTATATAATGAAAAAAAAAAACAAATGCAACCTCATATTGTGTTATCAAACAAAGCTAAGATGGCCTACCTGGTGTTAAATATGACCTGACAATGTTTTTTTTGAAAAAAACGTATGCGAAACTCGCATACTTTGTTTGCAGTTCGCCTGCACAGTCTTCTGGAACCCACATAATGCAAGCGACACATTGTACGCATTGTGACGCAAAATACGCTAAAGAAGATAAAAATTAAGTATAAAGCTAAGGTTAAATAAAGCGCACTAGACGATACTGCAAACACATGTGTTGAGCGATATTGCACCAGGAATAAGAATTATCCCTTTTCTCAATTCAATCATCAACATAAACTACCCTCTTGAGTGAAAGAGAGGGTGGCCAACGATTGGGTGAATCAGAGAGGACATGCGTCGGCAAACGTCTTTGGATCTCGAAATGGTACGGTACATCTAATACATGGTACTGACCATATTACACTACACACATTGTTAAATTCTTACTAATATTAAATTCAAACACACTTCATAAACTTTTTTTCAAACAACAATTCAGAACATTGACCACTATTTAATATTATGCCGAAACTTACCGGATTTCGACAAGGAGATGCGCTCTCGTGTCAGGCAGGTGTAAAGACGGAAGGCACAATCATCCACAAGTCAGTCCAACTTTGGGGATGTGCAGATGACATCGACATCGTCGCGCGCTCTCTACGTGCCGTAGTGGAAGCTTTTACGAAACGGGGCGTTCTCAAGGTCAATGAGGACAAAAAAGGAAGAAGAAACGTTCGGTCAAACACAATCGACGGATACAATTTCGAGGTAGTAAGGGAGTTTGTCTACCTCGGGCAAACGTTAACTCCACGAACGACAACAAAGTCCGACGCAGGATCGCCCTTGGCAACCGGTGTTACTTTGGCTTATTAAAACAACTGGGCTTGACTCCTGACTTGAAGGACCAAAATTATTCTGTACATAACTCTTATTTTTGCAGTCCTGCTATATGGAGCTGAAAGCAGGACGATAAGCAAAACTGAAGAGCTGATCCTTTGAGCCTTCGAAAGAAAAATTCTACGTCGGCTTTATGGTCCCGTCTTCGAGGAAGGCGAATGGAGGAGATGGCAAAACCGCGAACTGTACGAGCTATACCAGGATGTAGCCCGGCATGGCGGATGCAAGGCAGGTTGGTCTGGATGGCTGAAAGCAGCATGCTTATGACCGTCAGCGATGGAAGGCAGCTTTAGCTCAGCCTCAGACCCTCCAAGGATCGTTGGGCTGATAAGTAAGTAAGTTTAACGTACGACCTTAGCAATTGTAGAAATTATTATCTTTTTACTTAAAGGCCTTAGGTTGATCCGTTATTGTTTTTGTATCGCGACTTTGTGAAGGCTTTTAAAAATATCCCAAAATGTGTCCAGCGTGAAATGGGCCTTAAACTGTTCTCCTTGATGTTGTGTTTCCGAATCCAATTGCCCTTTTTCCCCCTAAATTGCATGCACGGGCTCTGAGTTTCATCCAATCTTTGTACAACCGCCGTATATTGGTTGACCTGTATTGATAAGTGGTGCTGTTATCACCACATCACCACATTGTTCCAGATTGACCAAACGTTGGGAAGAAAGCTCATACATTTTTATTACAGTCCATGTTGTATTTAGCTAAAGAGCCTGCTACCGCTTCAGTGACGATTCTTATAATCTCCTCTATGTTCATTTTGCCTTATTGTGTCGCTTATTAGTGCTCCATCCGGTATCTGCTTATCTTTATTTTCACTATGATTATTCCATTAATAAAATGTTTGCATCAGAGATCCAATCAGTTCCATTCTGTTTGTGAGACGAACAATTGTGTGCTTGTTTTGAAAACACAGAATAAAGTAGCTAATTAGTTCAATGTGACATTCGCTAACTGGTGTCGTGACTGTAACTAGTGCACTGCTGGAGGGTATCATTTTCAGAAACAGAAAAAAAAATAGTTCTGGTTATCTCATTGTCACAGTGTGAATGGAGTTGAAATCCTTTCGTAACATATGCGTGTTTTATTGAGAGTCCATACTCAGCTTGGTATTTATTTTACATGCGAAGCAACAACACCAGGAATAACGGAGCAAAAAGTAATCAGTGATCAACACTGACCACAGCGAGCTAAAGAATCTCAATCACAGGTGGCGCATCACCTACGATTCAAATACCAGCACTAAAACACGCCGACAGCAGAATTATCGACATTGGTGCACTAAATCTCGACATAGGATAACGTATCCCAATTTGTTATACATCCTTTGTTTAATTTATAAACACATCTAGTGAATAAAACTATATTTGTACAAACATATTTGTTTTATTGGCAAGGTCACGAACTTACTCTTAACACATAAAAATAAAGTGAGTGTTAAGTCAGCAACAATTGTGCGCCTAACAACCCTGTCAGCGACGACAGCGTCACCTGATATTCGCAGTCAGTCGAACAACTTAATGATATGAAAGAAAGAACTAGAGGGTTCTCTGATCTCGGGTCACATCTGTCACTCTTATGACAACCTTCCTATCGGAAGCCAATAGACTAGCTAAATTAATTAATAAAAGTGTAAGAAAAAAAGTAACTCAAATTATATTAGTTATCTTTGAGTTGCCGTGGTGTATTGGTTTGGTTCATCGACTCCTATACAAAGAGGGTGCCAGATTCCTGAATTTGCAAATATGCATAACTCACGGCTCCACCCCTTTCGAGTCACTGACTAGTACGACTGAAGGAGTATCTCTGTCTAGAAAATGATTATAAAACTTGGCCGTTCGACGTCGGCATACAACTTTAAGTTCCATCTACTCGTGGATGATCAAGATTACACAAGACACGAGTAGTTCCTGTAGAAGATAGTGCCAGGTTCACCTCGGAATGTCGCGCCTTTATTATCACTATCATGTTAGTTAACACATGCGCTTAGGAAATATTATAGAATTGTTCAATATATAACAACTATCTATGCATCCTATCTCGAACGAACCCGACCTCGTTTTATCAAACGAAAAGCAAGCAAAAATAAAATCCGAACACGTATATCATAGCGCGTGTGGCATTTATTTGATAATTTAGTGAAATGTGCTCTTTATGCGCGTATCCCCCATTAAATTTATAAGAACCAGGTGCCTGCCATAACTTTCAACATCTCGGAGCACCCTTGAAATCTTCTTTGTTTATAAGTTTGTTTAAAATTTTCTCCAAAATGTAATTTTTTCCGCAAACTCACTTGAGCTAATTTGAAATGAGTGCCTCAAACACACATACCCTTGCACATCGTAGCTTTCACGAAAACCTCAACCGAATTAAAAGTAATCACGAAGCTTAACTTATTTCAACTCTTTACTCATACGAAGTACTAGCAGCATACCACACCGTTCACGTTCATATGTTTGTGTTTTCCGCTAACAAATATTTGTACTTATAAAATAACGCGAACACAAGATCTTGCACCGGTATGCCCTCAGCTCTCATAAATTCTAAAAAACACTCATAACTTTCAATTTAAATGTTATTACCTCTTTTTTCCTACCCTTCAGCACAATAGCGCACACTCTGGTACCCATTTACACCCACTTGTTTCCATGCAGGGAATACCCTTGCGTTTAATGTAGGGCAGATTTCAAAATTCCTCACATCCTTTCAGCAGAATCATTGTAAATTTACGATTTAATAATGTACACGAAGCGCTACAGAAGGAGCCGTAGCATCATCGTCACCTCCGCGACTTCCAAGCCACCATCCTCTCAAAATATTGTTGTTGATGTTCTCAAGTATGCAATAATGTCGAACGCTAACGCAAAGGGCTTAATCTCAAGGATCTGGCTAACACCAACGACGGCAGCAAGCAAAAGCAAAAAGAATACAAAAAACAAAATTGGAACAAGTAGAAGTTATTCGTCGTTTGTTTACCGACCAAGAAGGTAAATAGATTTAGGGCCTTGCTTCTTTTTTGCTCATTGTGATTTGTAATCTGTGTCGTCCTCGTGCACAATTAATTTGAGGACATTTTTCTAATGAAGGCTTACATTCGCAATGTACTCACTTTCGTTACGACGCGACGCGGCGGGGGTGTGGATTACATGAGCGAAATTCTTTCGACAGCTCTTTCAAAATAATTGAAATAGTTCACAGGGAAATCCTTTTGGGAAATGTGTTTCCTAATTACGGGCGGTGAGGGAGTGGCGGGATGGATTCGATGTTGAGTTTAAACACTGGGTACAGTAGAGTGGAAGGAATTGATTGGGGATTAAGTGTGAGTAGTGGAAAGTAGGTTGGATGTTGGTTTGATTCTGTGGGAATCGGGCACACCCTGATTGGCGACCTCCAGTCCAGTGATTGCAACTTTTTCTAAACGATAACTTATAAGTCCGAGAAGTTGTAGGGTGTTATGCCTGGCCACGCAAAAATACGACAACACCGAGCCACGGAAATGGAGGGAATCACTGATGACGAACCCTGCAAGCGAAATAAGGACAATGATCTTCCGATCTGTACGCGCCTCATATGCGCACATGTCCCCACAGAGTGGATATACTACGAGACCATAGACAGTTTCTTAGAGAAATCTTGTTGTAGCCAGTAAACGGTTATCACAAAAAAAAAAACAAGACGGAAATCTCCAATTCAATCTACCGTCGATCAGATTGATCAAAATCCGATCGTCGAAAGGCTATCCTCCAGTATTGTGGATGTCTAAATATTTCGAGGCATCGACACCACCTTGTTGTATACAAGGTAAGGTTGCGAATCTCCAGAACAACGCCAGGCAAGGATATACTATGAGGCAGTTCGACGTCGGACGGCAATAATCGCAAATGATCGCCAAATCGTTTTCCAATGGACTCTCCCTCAATCCCATAAGAAGTCCTACGCCGCCAAAAACAAATAGCCAAGCCAAAAAGCCATCCGAGGTACCGCCTCTGGTGTGCTGAGTTTGACCAGGCCACCACAAAACTCCTGGTTACTCAAGCTAATCGCGAGTTCGCCGAGAAAAAGAGGAGAGACGAACAGGAGGAACAGAAGGAGTACGAGAAAGGCGCGATCGGTATAATAGAGAGGTCCTACGGCATGGTTGAGGACCGAAACTCTTTTCAAAGGTAAAGATAACCAGTCAGGATTGTGAAACTCGAACGGAACCTGGCAGTGATGACTAAGGCATCATCGTAGCAGAATCGCAGTCGATGCTGAGAATATGGAGGAACCATTTCTGCTGACTGTATTATGGCGAAGAAGAACCGAATTCCGGTGTCAAGCAGAAGGGACCATTCAGGCTGAGTGAAAGAGACTGTGTAGGTCAACATATGCGTCCACCCGACCCGGATGAAGTGAAGACAGCCATATCTTAACTGAAATCCAACAAGGCTGCTGCAGCTGGCGGCCTCGCTTTTATAAGCGGCAGACAATGACTTGGTTAGGAGCATAGACCATCTCATATGTGAAATATGGTCGGAAAAAATTATGTCCGATAAATGCAAAACCTGGAAGCCTCCTCATGATAGACTAGACTTTTTTTAAAGTTTTCGAAGCTGGCACAGCTCTTTCCTTTGCCTTGGATCCAGAGGAGTTCATAAACAGAGAAGACAGCATCTCCTCAGTTGCCAGTACTTACGGGTACAACAGAAAAAGGCTGCTGGGCAGGTAAAGGAATAATAAACTTAAGAACTACCAAATGGCCATAATGTGAAACTCCCGATAGAATTGGACTTTTAATTCGACCTATGTTAGGTAGGTAGGTAGGCGGGGCTGCTAGTGAATTCACCAGCACACTTACGCCATGTTGGTCCATTGTGATAACTACAGTCAGGATACTACCACCGATTGATCACTCCAGTGATAGTGACCAGATTTGAAAACCAGATAAAAGCGTATTAACTTTCATTGGAATTCGAACAGGTTACCCCGCTAACCGGGAGCAGGCACTTAGCAACTGCCTCATCCACTCGTTCGACGACATATGTCAACTAACGTATTTTGGTGCAGGAAACTCTGTAGAAGCGTCATCGAGAAACGAAAATCTCTACACTGGATAGTGGCAGCACAATGTACTAAAACAGGATTCTTACTGGTGCACGTGCTTGTCAACCGGGCGTACCAAACTTCTCTACTTCGCTTAGATGTCGACATTAGCTGTGTTTTTTTGCAAGAGTATATACGCTTAATTTATAAGTGCACAAAAAAACGATAATCGGCGCTTAATGATTCATCAGAAATTCTTGGCATAACCGACGACATTTGCTAAGCAGTCAGGGGTGTAGTCTTGGGAGATGATGGTTGATCTTTGATGGTCACAATCTTCGTTTTGTGACTATGTACTTTAAACCACGTACGTGACCATCACTTTAAAAGCAAAAACACTTAATAATTATAAAATAAAAAAATGTTCATCAAATGAAAAGAATCGATTACGACACATAAACGCAATGTATAGCAGAGACTCTGGATATACCAAAAATTGCATACTTATGGATGCCAAAAAATTGAAAAATGATCTAATACATCAACCAAACCTGCAGGTGTAAGCCACATACAGCAACCTAAGCAATGATTGAATGAACACACAGAAATTAATGTTTGGAAGCATTGTTTTTATCCGCGCTTATTCCTTAAGCGGCGATAGATATGATGAGTAAGTTAAGCGGATATAGGATTCGTTGTTAGTGTATTTTACATGCAAATCCAAATTTAAGCGTATACACGCTTGCAAAAAAACGCAGCTTATATCGTGTTTTTGTTTGGTAAGAGTCTACTACTTTATAATAAAGCAGGCATTGGATGATATGCCTCAAAACCGAAGGGTGTTCACCAGATTGCCTCTACGCTCGCAATCACTTTACATTCTGCCGCTCCAAGTGAACAAAACAGCTGGGTTCCAGAGAAGAGGGGATAGGACACCCTCTTGTAGGAAATTCCCCCTCTCCACACACACACACTGGTGGGTGCCATTCGCTTGCTCGTAAGCAGCTGGGTTAATCAGTGCGATGAGTTCCTGTCGAATCCTAAGTTTCGACAGCGCATTGGTCGATGAAAGCAATCCCGATATCCGCAAATGCGACATTGCCTGCTGCATGAAGGTGATTGATTTTTCAATGACGCTTGCTAGAGAATGCAATCGATTGCAGTATGCTTAAATTGATCGATGCTTCGACCGAGGATTCCTGTCGGAGTTCGGGCCTTGGGCGGAGAGAGAAACAAAACAGGACGCGTTCTTAACGACAGTCTATTACCAGGGGAGAGTGTAGGTACGTAATGTGTGGGTAACTATGTGTGTGTCATAATTCTAACAGAAGATCACCCAAGTATGAGACAAATTTAGGATAACTCTTACTTAAACAACAATGTGAGGCACAAAGCCGACAACACGACAAACTCTGCCCAGCCATTTGAGACTTTTTTTTAGCGTAAATGACAAGCTCAGTGGCCTTAAGACCTAAGGATGGGCACGTACACTGCGGGACTAGTGTCCATACAAAGTATTCAAGAGCCCGCAAGGTATTACACCTACTTGAGGAGTAAGTGGGTCGCCGTGACGTAGTGGATTAGTATGTCGACTCCTACGGAGAGAATGCCTGGTTCGATACCCGAACTTACCACCTTTTATAATTCACGGCTCCACCTCTTTCGAGTCACTGACAATGCTCAAAGAGTATTCCTGTTTAGAAAAATCCGTTCGGAGGCGGCATTAAATTGTAGGTCCCATCCACTCGTGGAGAAACAATAGCACGCGCAACACGAGTCGTTGCTGTAGAAGCTAAGCCCAGGTGCGCCTCGGACTGTCGCGCTACCCATATTATACTATTATTATAAGGAGTAAGTGTCGGCTGAGCGAAAAGTGATGAATGAGTGAATGAAAATCATTCAGTTTGTATAGGATACTCGATTTGATGATCAAACAGGCACAGTGATTTCAAGACGTTCTTTGCCATACTCTGCATTTTATTGTTCATCATGTCTCAGAAAAGCGCGCAAGAAATGGCAGTCTAGGCGCAGTCTAGGCGTCCCGCAACATAAGACATACCTAAATCGCCTGTGCAACAAATTAAAAAAAGCTTTGCAAGTTTTTAAAAACCACGACATATCGACTTATCTTGAAGGCCTAACAAATGAAAAATGTACAAAATACTCACTTTGGAAAGAAGTAAAAAATATCAAGAAGCCCCAAATGCAGGCCGCGCCAATCAAGAAAAACAATGATGAGTGGGCAAAAAGTGATAAAAAAGGGCGGATCTCTTTGCCGAAAATGTTGGAAGATGATCTATGTGTAACTTCTCTGTCTGACAGCTCTAGTTTAGAAAGAGTATCGCTAAACGAACTCTGCCAAGCAATCAAAAATCTAAAAAAAACAACAAGGCTCCTGGCTATGATCTAATAACCGGACAAATCCTGAAGAACTTGCCGAAAAAGGCACTAATTGAACTCCTCCTTACTTAATCAACGCTTCCTTTAGGCTATTATATGTTCCAGACTCATGGAAGGTTGCAGAAGTGATTATGGTTTCAAAACAGAGCAAGCCGTGGAACAACAAAAAGTCGTACAGACCCATATCGCTTTTACCAATAATATCCAAAAATTTTTAGAAACTCTTATAAAAATGCACTCGAAAATTTATCGAAGAGAAGCAACTAATACCTGACCATCAGTTCGGGTTTCGAGCGAATGACTCGACAATTGTCCAGGTATACCGAATAACGAATGAAATTGAAGGAGCATTAGAGGAGAAAAAGATCTGCTCCACCGCCCTACTTGGCGTTTCCCAGGCCTTCGGCAAAGTCTGGCATGAAGGCCTAAAATACAAACTAAGCAGGCTTCTGCCGACAAGCTTATTTTATAAGGTACTCTTTAGAGTGAAAAACGGAACTGAATACTCCGATCTTAAAGAAATCCGAGCAGGAGTCCCTCAAGGGAGTGTCCTTGGCCCTACATTGTACCTGTTGAGACATACCTCAAACTGAGGGTACACTTGTGCCTACATTTGCGGATTGCGCAGCGATCCTGGCAAGGGGAAGTTCAGTTGAGTCCTCAACTGAAAAACTGAAACGAGCTCTGAACAAAATAAACGATTGGTCAAAACGCTGGCGCATTGCTCCCAATGAGACCAAACCAACGCATATAAATGTTGCCTACAGAAATATAGAAAATTGACCAGTTTTCATTAATTCTGTACAAATACCGTACGCTAATCAAGCAAAATATCTTGGTATGACCCTCGATGCGGAACTCAAGTGGAAGGCTTACGTGAAAAAGAAACGGCTTGAGCTAGAACACAGGTATAGAGAAATGAACTGGTTACTTGGAAGGCACTCCAAGTTATGCATGTACAACAAACTGCTATTAGTACTGAAGCAAGTACTGAAGCCTATATGGACTTACGGCATACAACTATGGGGTTGTACCAAAGCAAATAACAGAGGATTTATTCAGTCCTTTTCAGGAATTGTGATATACAAAGGGACCTAGGGATAACTACCGTCGAAGAAGAAATAACAAACTCCGCTCGCTTAGTATCAGACTTCGTGTTCATTGTATCAATCCCATCCTCCAAACTTTGAACATGAAACGTTTAGTGCACGGACTCCAGTGTACGAGACCGCTCGATTTGGCGCAATAGTAATAAACCATCCTAACGATGTTCAAGGCAGGTGATTTTACCGAAGGTCTACCTGCAACACGCGAAAATATCCTAAGCTACTAGATAAGGAAACTTAGTTGTAGTAAAGAAAAACCAAAAGGGAAGGGTGACACTACTATGTGGACACAGGTCACATAGTGCCTTGTTGAAGATTTTCACAAACCCAAGTAAAAAACAAAAAAAATGTCTGTCATCACTTGGGAGGTAGATACAGTGGACTCCCCCTAAGTCGAAGATTTTTGTAAGGAAAATTGAGGGAAATGTATGTAAAATATGTCGAAAAAGTTCGAGTTAGAGAGAGTTTCGACTTAGGGAGAGTCCACTGTACATGCGTCCCAATTGCCAGGTTCAGGTGTGCATTCTTTCGGCCTCCCCGTGTGACAAAATCCTCCTTACGTTACTTATCCAGACCAATGCACTATCGCCGCATTGCGTGTCACATGCATACGCATCTCATAAACTAGAATAAGGCTCGATTATTAATTAAGAAAGACAAACAAAACTCATTTGCAGTGCAAATAACCCATGAAAACACAGAATGAAATTGTAAATGATTTATTCCGCTTCCCAACTGCAAGAATGTCAAAATGCGTTATCCTAATTGATTGATTGTTGTTCTACCACATCGCTCGTTTCATAGTCAGGACAAGACTGCATGTGAATTACGGGGAGGGTGCGAGTGTGTGTGTCCTTTTGTCTCTTACCCAAACGATTGATGGGTACTTGTACAAAAGGTGCGTACACTCTGGGTGTTTGAAAGTGCGCAGCCAGAGGACGGAACATTTTCAGCTTCAATACGACACCGAATTACCTTCCGAATATGAGTTCAAATGTACTCGAAGCCCATTGTGTGCGAGTGGAGTTGTTTCAATGTGGGGGGTTGTCTTGTGGATGGTTTGGGGATAACAAAAGACGAGAGAAGTGATTTGTTTTTGGGTTGACAATTGTGTGGCCTGGGTTTCGGGCATGAAATTGTTAAAGATTTGGGTTTTGAACAAGCAAAGGGATGAGCAGGCATAAATCAATATTATCCTCTCACACCAGAGTACGACACGCATACGATGCAGGAAAACAGTTAACAAAAGGATGGATATACGTAGAAGAGCAAAAAGCTAAGTCTCATAAAGGAAGTCATGAATGTGAGGAGAGAAAATCCAAGAGGTAAACACGTATCATCGCAAATGGCTACTTTCGAAACGTGTACAACTTTTATGGCAGCCATTTGTATCTGTTATCCTTTGGAAATGTCTTGTTTGTTAGGTTGATTTTTGGCAGGTATAGTTGTGGACATAAAATGGGAGGTTTATCTTCTGGTTAAATAGTCATGATTCTTTGTTTATTATGTTGCTATTGTTGTTGTTGTTGTTGTTGTTGTTCCTCTCGGATAGGTTGAGTTGTGTGTGATCACACATATCTATCTTCTACTGTCTGTTTGCTTTCAAAGCACTAAAGTTGTACCATTGATGGTCCCAGGCAGTTAGTGAGCTCGTTCTGTTGTTCTGTCATTTTATGAGAACTTAATTAAGATGCTTTATGGACTCGGCTATAAGTCACAGAGAGTTATTTAAGGCTTTCAGAAGTGGTCAGCACTTAAATGGAGAATTAAATCCATGGAATTAAGCTTGTGCATACATCAGACGAAGTCGATTGAAGTGGGTTTACAATAGAGTGGATTTTAAAAGATACGTTTAATTATAATCTGACTCCGTGTTAATCTGAACACAATTTTGATAGATTTTTTAAAACCCTAGAAGTGGCTTCAACTCCACTAATCTCTTTCATTATGCTATTTAACGCTCGCATATTTTGGCCATGACTACGAGAAACACGCGCACCTCCAGATGGGAAAAGCACGTGTATGATGTCAAGGTTACCTGTCTAAACCATTTCTCACACTTACCGCATTCTGCCTACGAAACAAAAAGATGAACGAAGTACACACGCACACAAAAGTGCCACAGTCGAATTTCTAAATTAGTAATTTTATTAATAACCATGTTTTTAGCTGCGTTCTCCTCATTATAAAACCACAAGCATACAACACACTGCTGGGAGGGTACTCACAACCCAGGCACAAGTCTAATGAATACTCAGCGCCCTCAACGAATGCTTCATGCTCATCGTGTGCTTAAGAACAACCGACTTACAATTAAATTGTGGCCCCCATTGCAATAAGACAGCTTTGCAAACATCTGCTCTCGAATAAAATAGTAACAAAAATTCTATTCATATGCATTAAGGCTTCTTAATTACGTGATCAAAATCAGGACAATTGGAATTCCTTTTTTTTCCTCTCGGTTTCTGTGGGTCTCGTTCGTGTTGCTCTGCGTTCGTGTCTTGCTGCTTTCGGTAGCTCATCTTTATGTATCCCACAGGGTTTTTTTTTCTTTTTGTTCCTTCTCGTCTTCCCACAAAGTAATTAACAGTAGAATTAATTTCGGGAACAAATATAATCCGAGTTTTATCTGCTTCCGTGGTGGTTGCTCGAGGATTCTCCAGCAAGTGCGTTTGCAAAACAAAGCACATAATCAAAATTTGGTTAATGGAAAAAGTTTGGCTGCTGGAGTTTTTCCTTTCTTTAGTGTTGTGTATTGTTGAAAGATACTCTGACAGATCTGTAATTAAAATCGAAAATAATTTGATTAGTGCAATGAAATTCGCAGAGAAGGAAGGCGATTGAAGTTGCAGCTGGAAGGAATAATTGGATATTGATGAGAGTTTTTCGCATATGTGGAGAAACTGAGATGGCAATTAACAAATATGAATATTCAGTTTTCGTTACGTTATTCACGAAGAGGTGAATATTGGTTTTGATCACTATTTTAACTCACACTCTGAAATTAAAAATTCAGAAGTTGTGCACTTTCACTTTTCCAATTTCCTCCTTGATATTTTTGACAATTCACACATACAACGTCACTTTGAACTCTGAATTTAAAATGTTTGCTGTTCGTCTGCGCTATTAGAAGAAAATTGAGGGCGGACGTTTTCAGCAGAGATAATGGTTGGATATCTCTATCCTCCATTATCTCTGGTTTTCAGTAGCTTCAGGCTAAGGTATGGAGAACAGCACAAGTAACTATGCACATAATATTGCAATTACATTGGTCAGTGTGTAATTGCCCGTAATTCACGGGGTCTGTTAACAAATAAAAAATAATCTATCAAATACTTCATTATTTCAAATCAAATCCAAAGTGTCAATATTTTCTCTTGTTTCACGGCATTGAATCCATTATTTGTATCTGCTTTGAGGGACGAAAACGATTAATAAAATCACAGTCACCACCATACAAAGAGGCAAGAAGGCAGGCAAGCAACTACAATAATGGAAGAAGCTTTTCTCTCTCCATTCAGATAAGTACCTGTTACAAGATATGAATGCGGTACTGCTCATTTTTCACATAGTCAGATCAACTGTGGCTGGGTGACTCAACCACGACCGTTCCATCGCACAACGAGCTGAGGAGGGTCTCCTCCGGGTCAACACGGCGGTATCCAGCCGAGACATTCGGGATGTTGCTAAGCAGCACCAAAATTTCTGGTGACTGGGGATCGACGGAACTACAGCGTCGAACCCTTTAGACCCGGGGTAGAAAGGGTAGTGCGTTCCTCCTTATGGGGCAGAGTCAGTCTCTGTCTCGCAACGGATTAGATGAAAATCTATCAGCCGTAACCTATGGCCGACTTATATATCTTAGGGTAGTTTTAAGGTAGTTCTTAAGCTGTATATATGTATATATAAAACTAAAAAAAAGAAAACAAAAAAAAAATAAGTAAGTATTCACATGTGTACACCTGAGTGTACTTATGTGCATACAAAATGTATATAGAGTAGGTACATATGTGTGCGTATGTCACTATACATGCATGTATATATATATGTGCACTTGTAGGTTTAGTTAGTTAAGTTATTTTAAGGTAGTATTTAAGACAGTATATAAGTTTTAATCAAAAACCGTTCTGTAATTAAGATTTCTTTTTAGTAATTTTCTTTATATTAAACTGTACTTTTAAATGCATGTATTTCATACATATTCGTTGTCAGATTAGGTCGAAAGACAGAATAAGATTAAGATTAGCTTAGAGTGCCCGCCTAGGGCCAGTAAGTTAGAAGTAGTATATACCAATGTTCGTCCAACTAGTTTTAAGCATTTTTGTCTAGAATGTAAGTTTGCCATGAATTCGTAAAATAAAACTGAATTAAAAAAAAAATAAATAAATGGAAGAAAAGAGAAATAGAGCAAAATCCGTGATTTCATGCCTTTACTTTTCCGTAAGTAAAATAATTGAGGAGTTGAAAACTCATAAGTTGTAAATTGCAAGTTGAAACCACACAAGTTTCATGAATGAATGCAAATCCAGAAGTTGAAAGAAAAATCCCAAGGTAGTGTTTAACTTTTGGTGAACCAAATTACCCTAAGTTTATTTTCCAGTTTTTTTTCTAAAAGCCTAACTTTTCTTCCGTCTGGATGCAAAATTATGTGTCAATGTAGCTATTGGTTATCGTGTTAAAAATGAGAGCTCGGTTGGAGTTCACGTAAGTGGCGGTTGTGTGTGATTTCTTTGTAAAATAATAGAATAATAAGAGGGACTGATTTGAAAAAAGTGCCTTAATCACCAAAATATTGAACATAAGTGCATTATATGATTATTTATAGGCCAAATACAGTTAATTTTTCACTTTAACAAAAAATTCAATGTTGTTAGGTATTTTTATAAAAGGACCTAACGTTTTTTTCGGAGAACTGGATCTGGACTTGCGTAAACTAATTTTTGCACAGGCCGTTCACGTAATCAAGATTATTCACGTTATCCAATCTTATGCTTTCTCAAACATAAAATGCCACTTAGCCAGTAGTTTTACTTATTGATATTTATTAGGATGTAATTTCCATTCTCTTGTTATTTAAAAAAAAACTCCTTAATTCTAGTATTTTTATTTTACAATACGTGCAATACTTATTTACACAGTTTTTCGCGAATCATATGAACTATCCTATTTGCATGCCCAAGTCTGAAGCAAAATATTATGCCAACATTTTTCTATGACGTCTGGTTCTAAGTAACTGCGTCTTTTATTTTTAAAGACTTTGAGTGATTCAAAAATTGTATTTTTCCTTCAGCTAATTTTAACAGACTTTGTCTGTTTGTCTGTAATCGAATAAGGATCGCGTTCTGATACATTCGATCAATCAATGGTCTCACGTTAAGTGGCATGTATACTGTGAAAATAGAACGATCATCTGTTTTGAATACAAGCTCGCGCAGATGATATGGTGCGTTATCTAGGAGCAGAACTTTTATTGGCAAACGGTATGTATATAGAGTACTCTTTACAAAAAAATATGTGTGTTCACGCCAACGGAGTTTTCACTCAATCAAGACTTCACGCTACCCAGACACTACTGTAATTTCTTTTGCGTAGGTACTTAACTAAATATAGCCAAAAATTTATAATCTACGTATTTCTTACTGAATTTTAACATTTTCTTACAGATAATTTAAATTCCCTATTCAAAAGTTGAATATTCGATTTTTTAAGGGCAAAATGAAGATAAGAAAAAAGTTACAGGCCCGACTACTACTTCATAGCCAAAATACACATAAACCCAATGTTTAACTGTGCTCTTTTCTTCCTTGCTCATAAATATTTAAGTCAGGCTTAGGTATGATATGGATTTGTTTTTGTAAATGAAACCTACTTCACATTGATCTTAAATGTCAAATTCCATAGATGACACAAATCACTGATGTATACGAAAGAAATATTTCTTGGCATTTACCTTTGCTGTCCTGGGTAATTTTTTATGATTATATCAAAATAAATATGGATTAACTCGAAACGTGCATTCATCAGAAATGAAGTGCTCTGTAAATAAGTTCTTATCACATGTGACAATAGTTGATTGATGGGTACAATCGAATTATTTCTTGACAATGTTTGTTCATTAACATTTGACATTAGCAAATGAATAAGGAAAACCGTTCCTGTTGAAATCACACTCTTAATTTGATTCTATCTTGTGTAACCAAGGACATAACCATGATTGTAGGATTTAGTTCGTCAGGCGGTGGAAGGAAATCAGGTGGAACTCCAATCCATCTCCAAATAAATTCTGAAATTCGAACTCAATCTTTATTCTACAATTTTGAAATTCAGCATTTTGAATTCCTTTACTCACAACTTCTTAAAATTTGCACTACTTCATCAACTTAGTTTAATTTATACTTGGCCAACTTTGCGATCCACATTGTGTCGAATGGTTGAAACCCGTAAGTCCATAGTCACAATCTCTAAGTTGAGTACAGTCGTCTCTGCTTTTATGCTCTCCGTTTAAACGAAACTTTCGGTTATATGCAACAAAGTTGCCTGTATCCGAACATCGATTAAATGAAGACTCCGCTTAGTTGCAACACATTTTCTGCATTTTTTGTGTTTCAAATAAGCGGAGTCAACTGTATCAGCAATCAGCCCTAAAAAAAAGTCAGTCAGTCGTTCCTAACGATTCTCAGGGGTATTTACAACAATGCTATATCCAGCACAGATATCGGCATCTGCTTTGACAGACAGGCAGCCATCAAATCTCTGAGTGCAGTTGCATCGACTCGAAGAAGAAAAAGAGGAAGCAAATCTCTTCGCAAATTAATTGGGGAAACCATTCAATGATCTGACGCTCCTTGTAAGCTTCAATTGACCTGGCGTCCGTGACGACAGTTATGGAATGAGTAACACAATAAAGTTACCATCCGTTTAATCGACGAAATCCATATTTAAACCTACCTTCTCTTTAAATCATGGTCACCTCGAACTTCAGATTTCTATTAAACTCTTACACATGTATTTAATTGAATATAATAATTTAATTGTAGATATTTTAACTAATGGTGTACAAAAAATCAACTATGGGAAAGGATCAATCGAAGAGAACTCACGAAAAATTTAGTTAGTGCCCGTCGGTTCGACAAATTGTGACCGCAGGGTAATGGAAGAACTTAAAAAGCTAAAACCGAAAAAAACGAATGTGGAAGAAAAACGACTTATTTCAAATCAGCAATTTAGTTTTAGAAGTAAGCCTTCAACTATTGACCAAGTATATCATATAAACGAAATCGTAGAAGAAGAATTTGAACAAAAGTTCGTCTGTTCAGCCGTATTTCTTGATGTTTGCCAATCCTTTGACAACATTTTGCATGAGTGCCTTTATTTCTTCGCCGGAAAAACATTATAGCACTTTAGATACCTTCCCTTCTTAGAGTCTTCAATCTGTGTTTAAATTTATAAATGCCGGTGTAACGCAAGGAAGAGTTCTTGGCCCTCTGCTATACCTTCTGTATACTAGTGATTAACCACAAGGAGAATACACTGCTCTATGGACTTTTGCTGAGTACGTAGCCATTTTGGTAACACCCAAAACGGTCGAAGAGTGAACAGCCAAATTACAACATGCGAATTCGCCTTAATGAAGCCTAATTACTCAATACTTATACTTAATACTAACACTTGATAATTATCAATAATACTATATAAATTACATTTAATACTTGTACCACTTGATAACCTGCTAGTCTTCCTATATCCTATCGAATTACCTTTTGGCAATGAAGAAATATACCTCGGGATGTCTTTCGAAGTAAAACTCAAGTAGAAGTAGCACCTTAAAAGGTTAAAGTTCTTGAAAAGGATGAACCGACCAGGCTGTCAACAATCAGAAAACCCATCAAAACTGAGGTAACAAGGTAACCAGTTCAAAACCCAGCACCCATTCCTGTAATTGGAGATAACCTGATAAATATCACACGCAGAGGCTGGTATCTTTTATCGCTGATAGTGACGGATGAGGCTATCAAATACTGTGTCTGCTGATAGTTTCAATTTTCCAGGTACCTTCACCAGTTACTGCTGCTTTTGAAAGGAATTTACACCGTTAGTCTAGCACTGGCCTTTGTCCCAACCCTCTGACGCACAGTTAGGGTAGCGTTCATACCTGAAATTAGTAAAAGGACTACTCTCTAGCCGAAAGCTTCAGACTAATCAGTCTATCTTCCCTCCTGTTGAAAAGCATGGAATGATTGGTTGAGCTTCACGTGTGCAAAACTGTTGTGCAAATCTATCCTTTGTCTCAGATACAACATGGTTATAAGCGCGGAAAATCCTGCGAAACTGTGCTTCAAAATCTCGTCGACCGAATTGAGGATGCTCTCGACAGGCAATAATACGCTTTGGGCAGTTTTATCGATAAAGAAGGTGCTTTTGACAATGCGACTATTGATGGCATGTGTAACTCGGCCAGATAACACGGTGTTGATGAATCATAATTGTTCAAGGCAATGCTAATAAAAGGAAAAATAATTGCGGATGCGGATTAAGGATGATACATATGTAATTGCGGCGGTAAATAGGGACTGCCGTCATGGCGGCCCACAGTGGGTCGTACGAAAAGATTTCTTGGCACTTGTACTACGTTTAAAATGTCAATAAAATGGGTCCGCTTGTTAAAAAGTTATTACTTCAAGGAACAAGTATTCGCCACAGCTTGGTAATTATAACCTATTTGCTTTTGTTTTGCCAGCTTAGGTCAATGTATTGCTACACTTAAAATGCACCGGCCAATGTGGTCGGTAGGCGTATATGATTTTTACAACATCGAAAGAGCACGATTCCAGCTTTCAGATACACAAGATCTCCTGCTCGAGCGTCATGGGGTTTAACAGTCCAACAAACGATAAGACACACCCCTGCAAATTTGTGAAAAATTAAGATTCTACTATAAGAAGTTGATTATCTCAGAACTCCGTTCATGCAATTTTTTTTAAAAGAAAAATTTATATTTGTTCTAAGAATTTATTCTCCTAATTGCATTCATTCCAACGATTATTACCCAAGACATTGTGACTTTTGCAAAATACCAAAGTCAAAACCGCACCGTATTTTAAATACGATAAAGCGAAAATAATTTGAACATAACTCTGAAGGTTGCAAGGAGTTGCAGCTAATGTTTTTCCGATTAGGTTTTTTTGAAACTCAAAGAGTATTCATCAAAACTTTTTTAACACCTATGTTTGAAGCTACTTATAGCAAGCTTTTGTTCAAAATATGGCTCGCAACAATAAATATTTTGTTGATTTTGAGGGCTTGTAAATAAGTGTGAATTATATATTTATTAAAAATGGCTTTAAAATAATAAGCCCTGGTTATCTAAAAGTACTTAGACATAAAACTAAGAAGGCTACAGAGAACTATCTCCAAAGACCTTTTTTTTCCGCTGTTAACCCACTGTGCGGGGTCCTCAATCCTCCGATATGGTGCATGCTGGTTGACTCCCTGTTTGATGCTCTCAATGGTTGATCTACTCCCACGCCATGTGGATGACGTAGCCGTACTCTCTGCCGGATCATGCCTAGCGGATCTGTGTCTGTTGAAAGGGGCAGGCAGCTATAGACCGTCGACCTGTATGTTGCAGCTAAATAGAAGAAGAGAAAATAGAGATAGAAATAGAAAATATAATAGAGATAGAGAGAGAGAGAGAGGGGAAAAAATAGTGAGAGATGAAAGCCTACCCTAATGTCGACCGCGGACTAAGAACTAATGATAGGGAAGAGAAGAGAGAAGAGACAGCAATGATGAAGGAGGAAAGTGTATTCAAGTCCTGTGTCTGTACCAACAAAAGTGGTCGGAAGAGGGTTCGCCGATCTAGGGTAACTAACTTCGTAATGCCTAATGCTTTTGCAAGACATCTACAGAAGTTTGAAGCGATGGTCCAGCACCACAGGGTGCGCCATCACAAACTAATTGTGGCCTCGATCCAAAAAGTCCACGCATAACCTAGCATTGTGCCATTGAAACTCATGCGCCCAAATTAGGCCGTCTCTACAATGTATACTGCAGAAGCTTCAGAGACGAGGAAGAAGAAGAAACTATAGCTCTCTCCTCGCGCAAGGAAATCACATAGACGCCTACTACCTTAACGATCTGAAGGAACAAAGTAGAATTTGTTCAGTCACCTCCACCGCTTTATCAAAAGTCCAACTGATTTGTGGAATAAGATCAACTAGATCTGCGTGCTAACACAACGAGTCACTCTGGGCTCTCTTGCTTAGTCAACGTGTCTGTCCATAGTCTATGTCTAGTTTCCTCAAGTTACCATTCAAATTCTCCATTGAATTGCATTGACGAGATTTGAAAGACTGAACACGTTTTTGACTCAAACGACCTTTGAAGCCGCCTTACGTGTTGATCTTACTGGGAAACTACTCACTTTTATATTTGCCACTTCTGTCTGCTCGTTCTTTGGTTGATTAATGGCAATAGTTTGCAGTTGGCCGTGAACGGTTTTGTGGATCGCAAACGGACGTACGAGACAGCAAAGACATTTATTCATTCCGTTCCTGGTTTCATTTTCAGACCATTCACCAAGAACGAGCAGAACCAGTTCACATTTGCAAACAGCCTTGTTACCTTAAATCCTTTAGAGGCAATTCAAAAGAGCGCCTTTCATTACGGTGACGACTGAATCCATTCCATTTCTACAACTGTAGAGGGGTCCTTCTGTCTATGCGAGACAAAACCGGTTCAGATCTTAATTACCGATAAGCCGTCCGTTTTTTGCCATTCCCTCAGTCCGATGCTATCTCTTCATAGCGGCCATGCGGTACCCATGCCGGTTGGTACACATTCAAATTCACTGTGCATACTAAATTAGAAAACATCTAAGCAGAGTATTATTAACAACCACACACGTGTACATGGGAATGTCTATATTTCTTTTCTAATTTCCTCTTGGGAGACATGCACACATGTACGCTCAAATGTATGCCCCCTCGGGCTATCCCATTTAAATAAAATCCATCTTTTCACTTCACCACATTCCTCAATTAATTTCTCCGATTGCTCCAACTGATATCCTTTTCCTACCGTATTTGCTCATTTTCAATTGCACAATATGTCATTCCAGACTCTCAATGTTCTATTTACATTTGTCACACTGGAGCACAACCAGTCAGTCAATAGGAGCTTCCTACCTGCACATGTCCTTACTGAAAATAAACGCTCTTCAGTTTTTTCTTCACCATTGAGGATGTGGACACACCGGAAAAAACGATTTTGGTTAGAACAAAATCAGGGTAACTTACCTGTGTTCAACTCATAGGGACCTACACTGAACAGACCGCCCATCAAATGATTACGCATCTCAAATTAAAGCCATTCTTTAGAGCAGTCACATAACTCGCCGTTATTGGAACGAAATCAATTCACAAGTTTTCGATCAAGCATTAATGCTCCCACAAAGATAGAGGGCTTATTGATAATGGTATGACAACTTTATCGGACCATCAGTGGCCTAAGGATATAGTATTATTGAAATAGTCCAGCTAGGTTGAAGTGCCCCATATTTAAAAAAAAAGGTTAGTTTTTCATCCACATTTTCGATTGAATAAATTTTAAGAGTTATATATAATAGTTTATATTTGAGTTAAATTTCAAAGTAAAATGCTATTTTTACCGCTTTAAATAAAAATATTTTTATAAGCAATAAATTCTGGAACACCCTGTACGGCTTTATTCCTATGTTTTATCAGCATTCAACTACTTAACATACTTTACTGACTTGAACTACCACTGAAATATTAGATCTGCCCTCTAAGGTGCAAACATTTAAAAAAAACATTCCTGTTCGTTTATATTTATGCACCACTGTGACTGTGTATTACCTCAGATTTGACAATTTTGAGGTAACCCATGAAGAACATTTTCTAAGGGAAATAGTTGTACTTCAGCAGAAGATTCTGAAAAACCCTGTAATGTTTTTTTTCTTTAAATGTTTATGTTTTTATTTTTACTCATCCCGATATCTCACTTGGTTCCTTGTGTACTTTGAAATTTGACGATCCTTCTCGTTACTTTCAATTTTTGTTTAACATCAAGACTCTGTGCTGTGTAGGGTGGCCCTACAGCCCAAAGAGAGTCAGGGCCTAGCATCTCAGCAACCACTCGGGTTGTGCGTGAAATTGTTCTCTCACGAGAGGAAGGGACCTACATTTTTATGGCGACTTCGAACGGCCAAGTTTTAGAAGCTTTTTCTAGACAGATATTACTCTTTGAGCATTTTTAGTGACTCGAAAGAGGTGGGCTGTTCTAGAAAAAAATGTCTGTCGTACCGGCCGGGAATCGAATCCGGGCGGCAACGTTAAGTTGCGTTGGGGTCGACGCACATACCTAAAACGCCACGGCCAGCCATGACTGGTAGTTACAATATTATTATTATTGTTATTTTCTTGGCTTCTTTGTCTTCGCCATTCCCTCTTCATAGGGAAAATATGGGGATGTGAATGTCATTGGCGGAGCCAGTGCATAACATATAAAAATAAAAAAAAAATATAACGTTCGGCTAGTCACCTTTGCTCATTTGATAAATTGATTCAAGCCGTCATTTGTGATGTGCGAATGCAAACTATAACAGCGTTACAACACAACGCGCAATTTATTTTCGAAAATATGAAACATGCCTAAGAAATATTGCGAGTCACAAAAGTAAGTACACGTAAGCAACCCTAAAGAAATATATTTGTATTCATACACTGGTAAAACCCGGCATGGGTCTAAGAAAACGAAATGGCAAGTATTTTAGCAGCGAACTTTTGTGGGTGCCAGGACACTGACATGTTAAAGAATAGTGAACCGTACACACGCGCTAGAAAGGATACATCCATGTCTATAGCGATTGTAAAGGTAAATCATAGATGGTCAACGGGCACAGGACGCCTCATTTCCAAACAACTCTGGCCTACAATCAGAGATCACTTAGCCTGATCAGACTATGTTCGCCGAATCTTAGAACTGTTGTGCCCAGCACTGCACCAACATGAGACCATACATGTGACATAACATATAAGTAGGCTACTAGTGTGTTACGTAATCTTACAAGAACATGACTAACAAACGAATGCAAGAATTCAGGTGACGTATTCTTGCCCACTGAACAAAAGCAAGCATACGAATACGATATACCGAATACGGTTAATTGAGGCAATTCGATAACGAGGTTGAACTAGGACAGGAAGTACGATCGGAGTTTACGAGGGAATGTAGAATGGACGGTGGAGGCAGTCTGCAGCTGATCGCAACGGCAAATAGTTGATTTATTCCTCAAAGACAACAGAACTCTCATCGACATTATAACTGAGCATTGGGCCATTGGGACTCACGCCTCAAGACTTGGCCTCCCTTCCAACGACTTTTGCAGGACCACCAGATATGAGGAGGGGAAGGTCTTTCCGCAGTCATCCTGAAGCATACTACTTCAACAACCTGGCAGTAAAAGGAACTAAGTAAAATCATAGTGAGCTATCTCCTCCGCTTTGCTAATAGCTCTGGTTCCCAGAATATGAATTTACAGACTCGCGTGGTAACACAATGGCCCTAAGTGTGATTGATGACTTTCTTTACCAGCGGTCAGCGACTTCAACCTAACCTAGCATGAGTCCGGTGGCGAATGTGAACAAATATACCGTGAGCTTAAATGTGTAGGTACAAGTTCCGAGGAAACTTACAGTGGGAGCCGAAGACCACATCCCAACATTAAGTACACAGATATTTTACATTGACTTTATTTATACCACAAGTAAACACTTACGTTAAAGTGAACAATACTTCGATAACTTCTACAACACAGCTGATTGCGGCTCAATTTTAGAAGTTGACAGGCTTGGAATAGTTGAGCATGCCAAAATGAGAACCTGGGAAGCTTCCTGAACGAGTTGATAACAGCATTTGTTAGAGATGATGTTTGTGAATGAAAGGAGTTAGTCTGAAAAGAACTCTACCCTGATGAAGACTGATGAGATCTTAATCTATATCTATATATAAATAAATCTAAGTTGATATTTTGTATATATTCTCTCTCACGTAATTTCTTAATAAAGCATTCAGAAAAACTAAATGAGGAAATAGGGCCTTTTTAAAAAAAATGTTAATTCAAGACGAATGGCAGAAATTCTGTTAACAAAAAATCGAAATTGACGCTATGAGAATATGTTTACATCGAAAATATTGTTTATCAACGAACATTAAAATCAAAAAGTTAATGAAACAAAATTTCCATTTTCCTCAGCAAATAATAAATAAGTACTTTTATTCATAGCGTAACGCGGCGTGTGCTACCGCGTATTCGCTAGAGCTCTTAATATCCGCATAATCGGAAACCTGTCCGTGTACCAAGGTACCCGCATTCCCGGGAATTACTCGGGTACCGAAATACCCTGTATGGTTGTGGGTATGTACCGACAATATTTAGTTATGATATAATATGGGTCGCGCTACAGCCCGAAGAGGGCCAGAGCCTAGCTTCTCGGCAACCACTCGTGTTGTGCGTGCTATTGTTCTCTCACGCGTAGAAAGGACCTACTCCGAACGGCGTAGTTGAGAAGCTTTTTTCTAGACAGGAAATACTCTTTGAGCATTGTCAGTGACTCGAAAGAGGTGAGGCCGTGAAATAAGAAAGGTGGTAAATTCTGGTATCGAACCTGGCACCCTTTGCGTAGGAGTCGACGAACTAACCCACTACGCCACGGCGACCCACAATATTTAGTAAGGTAAGCGAAATTAATCTGCTACTTACCATGAATTCAAATCCAATTCGTAGTCAATGCAAGCTAAAAAGACATACATACTTTCATTTCTTCTCTGTGGTCTAATATGCACTAATAAAAGTTTACTTTATTAAGAGTACGTTTTGTTGAAAAAACGCCGTGTACCCGCCAACTTGTGTATTGCCACCAGTACCCGGGTACCCCGTTCCTCGGGTATTTGTGTGTTCGGCACTACTATCGGCTAGTAAAGAATAAAATATTAAAAGAACATGTGTTCCCAATTCGTGCCATTATTCTCTCCGGAAAGGTGGGGAAACATTTCAGCCGACACCGAACGGTTTTTCTAAGCACTTATACTCCCTCGGCGTTGTCGGAGCCTTGAAAAAGGGGGACCCATGAATTGTAAACACCCCAGCCATAGACTCGACATACTTAAGGCTCACAAAAAATCATCTACAGCATACGGAAAATTACCTTAAATGTTGATAACAGTCTCTTTACAGGTCGTGAATAATTAAAAAAAAAAAAAACAATTGTGAGACAACCTACACAACGACAAATAAAGGGGACGCCCATGCACGTTCACTGTGAAGAACACTTCGATTTTGAGAAAATTCGGAAAATGATTAGTAAGAGAGATTTAAAAGATTAAGGAACAAAAATTGCAGCCCTCGGATGATTGTGCAACCCAACAATTGTGTTTATCATTAGCCGTGTTGTTTTTCAAAAATCTATAAATAGTGAAGTAGAATTTTGCACGTAAAGCACATACAACAACCTACTGCCTATAACTGCCTATAATGGCGGCGGTGAAAAGTGACTACCTATAAAAATTCGAGTTCGAATTTTTTTCATATATTTTGACAGCGATTCGAATAAATAATATAAATTGTTTTCTTCATATATTCTGACAGATAAAAATCAAAGCCACTGCAAATCGTTTTTTTTTGCATCTTACTTCACTTCACTATCGATAGCGATGATCTTATGTATATCTTAGCTTGATCATATGCCTTCAAAGGTTTACATTGTTACCTTTTTGAAACACAGCCAATTTTACGCACGAAAGCAAATTCAAAGCCCATCCACGAAAGAAATTCAAATACAATTAAAGTTAATTTATTGTTCATTGGCTGACGGAACAGAACTAGTGGAAATATGTTACAGGCTCCAGTTATAGACATTAAGACGCCAGCTCGAGTCTTAACACCGCATTCATGTCATTCACTGCCGACAGCTCAGATTAATTTCTTTTTGTTAGGCACCATGTGCTCTATCGGGTTGTAGAATTCCAGGTGGAAAGGCTAAGGCATTAGGTCAAATGTCGCCGACTTACCATTGAACTAAAAAGACACCGGTGTGTGTTAAAAGTCTTGACCATTTCGTAATGCATTTTGCCTGTTCCTCAGTGATTGCCAATGTCAATGGCTAGGTAAACTTAAAAATCTGAGTGAGTTAAACCTATTGTGAGGTATCATCGGGTGGAGGTGGAGGAGTGTATACTGTCCAACAGACGATGTGGTTCTCAGAACTCAGCTAATGCAGAAGCACTCCGCTTTCAGCACGCGGTCAAGGAGATTCCAGGAAATAGCGGTCTACCGTGCAGTAGCTGCCGACCCATTAAAGAATGCAAAACCCCTCATTTGCAATGGAAAGGAATTAAAACAACATTAACAGGGAATCAAACGCGAAAGAAAAAGCAAGTCATTTTCTGCTGTACCAGGTGATCAGCTTTTGAGTTTATACAAATGCCACCTCAACTGAGCGTAAGGCCACCGTTGAAGTTAGAAACGATTCTTGCACAAACAAAACTTAATTTCCATGTACCCCCAAATGATGTGTGAATACCGAAGGATGTTTCTGGTATTGTCCAAGCTGACCATACACCAAGGTGAGTTGAAAAATATTCCATTAATTTGAACGGTCTGTGTCCCTCCGTCCTGTCATCGTTTGGTAGTCCACAGCTATACCAACAACTAGGGCGTTCATTTTATCACTACGCTCTGGTATTCCATGGAAACCATCTGGCATCGCTTTGTAATTATTTTCAATTGGCTTCCTCGAAACCCTGAAATGGATTGAATCAAATGACTGAATTGCATGTGCGTCCTCTTTTCATTACCTCCACTGGCAAGCGTCAACCAACAGTCCCTGCGGTGCAATTTTGTTCACTGTGCATCCTACCATTTAGACGAAATGATACGAATAATTCTGCACGACTTAGTGGGCGGTAGTCCTCTCACTTTGAGCTATTCTGTGGCAAATACAGCCAAAAATATGCAGACGCATTGTTGTCGATATGCGCCTATTGCAACCGCAATTAGTGAATGTTTTGTGTGTAACCGAATTTTTGGACACCGCCCAAACATGGCTAGAATTTCGCAATTATTTTCATTAAGTCACCTGAGTTACCACAGCAATAGCGTTTGTTTTGAAACGAGAGATGGCTGCTTGCGTTAATCTGATCCGAGTCCCACTCTTTTGTTGCTGCTATCAGCATACTAATTCTGCTCATGTCCCTCTAATGACCATTTGCAAGAACTCCTTATTATTTCTCCGGATATTACATTATCTGGGGTAATTTAAATTCACAAATCCTTCTCCCTTTTTCGAGTCCATTTAACTTGATCTCGTTTTCTTTAGTTTTTCTTCACTTCAGTCTTGTAGAGCAACCATAGCCGGTAACGGCTTGCATCCGGAATGGGCATTCGCAGAACGGTCTGAGGAACTACTTAAAATGATTAAAAAAGGACGAAACATGAGCAACGTAACGCCATCGCTTTTGGCCGAACAAACTGAAATTGCAATGAGCTTAATGATGCAAGAGAATAAATATTCCGCCACCGTGTCCTGATTTCCAGTCTGATTCCCTTACTTCAATGTCTTCTCATTTTGGGTGGCGATATGCAAAGGGTATGATAGTCCTGGAAGTGTCCTGTATTAAGGAGCGGTAGTGTCAGTGGAAACATAACCCCAGGAAAATTAAATTATTCAAATGAATACCAAATGACAGTCAGAGGGAAGCAATTTTCCTTCAGTTTTGAGTTTCTCCGTTCAAACTTAAAACATTTAAGCGATCTGATTTCTCAAACAGCTAAAGAGAAAGAAATTTAGCAGATCCCTTTAGTGACTTACGTCGGACATGGACGGATGAGAGCTCCACCTTGGAAACGGGTATGTTTTGAAAAGCGTTTGTCTGAGTGATGTGCGGGTGGCCAGTTGCCTACTACAAGGAAATGTTTATTCTCGTCAGATAATTGTTACCGGGAACAATCATGCTTGATATGATGGAGTTCACTAGTCTTCCCAGAATTGGTAAACAAGCAATCCAGGCAGAGCAAACACGCCAGCCAGGCAGTGAGTTGCTAATGGTTGATTGCCTGATACATAACTCATCTGCCCCCTCATTAAATATCAAAATGATTTCCTGGGATTCAGATGAAACTAATAATGACGCTCGGTAACCATCTCGATAGCTGACTAGAATTGTTACACTTTCCAGATACAGGAATCGATATGTGTAGCATGGCCGTCTGAAGTCGGGTTGTTAGCTAGGAGTGGCGTGTTGGCGAGTTGGCGTTTCATACTATGTGGGATTCAAAAAAAAAAAAAATGGGGGAAAATTTTCTTCTTTCTCCTCTGCTATGATAAATGCTGGTTGACTATCTGCTTGATGCTCTCAATAGTTCTAATAGCCAAGGCTTACGTGGATGATATAGCTGTCTGTCAGCTCGAGCTTGGCGAACGTGTTGTGTATTCATTCTAGCCACATAAGAAAGTAACAGAGCCCATTATCGAAGGCTCAAGTTGACTATATATAAGATAGTAGCGTTTACCCCCGACTTCGTCGGCGCTTAATAGTTATTTTGGGTAGCCTTTTTCATTTTTTAGAATACGAATTTTGCGAATAAAACAATAGAATTCATACTAACTGCAAACTGCCGTGATTTACTGTAAATATCTTATTTTAACACATTTTATAAACTACATTTTTTGTTTTAGATCCTCTGCTATAACATAAAGATCTTGCGGGCACGATACTCGTGAGCACGCCACATAGAGTTGCCCATGGGAAAGACAGGTTTTTTCTAAATGTGTTCCTGTTTATTAAGCATTCCTCTTGAGCTTTATTTATTGTCATAGCAAATGCTGCTTTTAGGGGAAACTGCACTCTTTTAAACTGAAAGGGCAAATCATTCGGAAATCAGTGGAATAAGGGGAATTAAAACATTTTCTAATTGTAGCCGTGTACCATTACAAAAGCCTCGGTTCGTCGAGGTTTCTCATTAACAGGACCGGAACACCAAATTTTAACCGCAACTTATTAGAAGGCAGTCCTGATAATTCTAAGGAAACCAAAAATTCTAAAGGGTACGACGTTACTTGTTCAATGTCCATAACATTGTCTACCGAGAGATACTCGACAACATCCCCTGAAAAAATTGTTCGTTTACCTGCCACACTGCCTTATTTGTCGGCGCTAAAATTGCCCTTTCACACAACCATTCTTGATTGCCCATATTTATTTGCAGATCGGGATAGACATTTTGTTTCAAATCATCTACAGTACCTCACAAAATTGAGCATACACCTATCATTACTTCATATTCGTGCTGTTTTAAGGCCGACCATTTTTTTGTTTTATTTTTTTGGTATACAATCATAACTCAATACATATCTTAAACAAGAGTATATGCCAAATTCACAGACAGGCGACTTCCTACCGGTACTTTTCGCATGAAAAAGGAAACGACACACAAATGCATACAGATGTCATGTGTGCGTTATATACAAGCTTCGCAGAATCGATACATGCAAATTTGTTTAGGAATGAAGCAACAAATGTCCCTGATGATCATTTCTGCGCACGCTTTTGAACTGAAAAGACCGATATTCTCTTCTTTGTGCGAAAATATGGAAAACATGCGAAAACAGACTACTTTGTCAACGAGAATGCTCATAATTAAGCTATTTTGCGAGGGGAAGTCGATGCGAAAAATAGGAGAAACTGTAGGGCAATCGCATGCAACGATACAAAAAATAATAAACAATTATAGATATGAAGGGACACTAAAAAACAGACCTGGAAGGGGAAGAAAAAATTGCTCTCAGAACAAAACGAGCGGTATATTGTTCGGACAATCAAGTCCAATCCAAAATCTAGCGTTCCAAAGTTGGCGGCTGAGGTGTCATCCGTAATTAATAAGCCTCTTTCAGTGGTAACTGTTCGCAGAGTCTTGTGAAAGAATAATTTAAATGATAGGATCGCCCGAAGAACGCCGTACATTTTCCTAGTTAATAAGAAGAAAAGATTGGAGTTTTCTAGACAATATGTAAACCACCCGGAAAGCTTTTGGGAAGGTGTTTTGTTTTCAGATGAGACAAAAATAAATTTATTTGGGTCTGATGGCAAACAAATTGTTTGGAGGGAACCAAATACAGCTCTCAAAGCTAAAAATACAAAGTCAACCATAAAACACAGGGCGGGATATGTGCTGTTGTGGGGTTTGTATGGCTTCAAATGGCAGTGGAAAGTTCGAATTTATAGAAACTACTATGGACAAAATTGGGAATTTTAATATTTTAAAACGAATTTACGAAGTTCCGCAGTAAAATTAGGTCTACCTTCGGTTTTATACTTCCAACAAGATAATGATCCGAAGCACACCTCCTATATAGTACGCGAATGGTTGCTTTACAACGCTCCAAAGCAGCTAAAAACACCCCACAATCGACGGATCTTAACCCTATTGAACATTTATGGCACGAAATAAAAGTGCGAGTTAAAGAAAGTACCTGCTCCAATAAGCAGGACCTAAAAGCTAAAATTCAGGCAGCTTGGGAAGGGATTCAGCCATCTTTAACTGAAAAACTGGTAAAAATACATGCCACGGCGGTTACAAGCTGTCATAGATGCTGAAGAAGGTGCCACGCGTTACTGAAATTTTATTTGTAACTGTTTTTGTTTTGTGTTTTAGTCGTAACTGGAATTTACCTTAAGTGTATGCTCAATTTTGTGTGTTAAAATGAAGTGCCTTTTTTTATTTTGCTTAGAAATAGCAAGTTTTTTTTTTTTTAATTTTCATATTTTTGTTTATGGTTTTTAGCAATTGAAATACGTCAATTCGAACTGCATTTCAGTTATATTAATTAACTACTTTTTGTAAGGCGAAAAAGATAACAATATGTTTAAGCTGTGAGTGTATGCTCAATTTAACTACTACAACTAGTAGTAGAGTCGCAGTCGCAGTCGATACTGAGAATTTGGAAGAACCATTTCTGCAGACTGCTAAACGGCGATGATGACACCAATACCGCTGTCAGCCAGAATGTTCCACTCAATATGGACGATGATCGACGAGAATTCCGTCCCCCCGACTTAGACGAGGTCAAGATAGCAATATCAAGACTGAAGTCTAACAAAGCTGCCGGTGCGGACGGACTGTCCGCTGAAATCTTTAAGGCAGCTGGAGATGATCTGGTTGGGCGTATGCACCAGCTCATCTGTAAGATATGGTCGGAGGAGAGCATGTCCGATGAGTGGAATTTCAGTATCGTTTGCCCGATCCATAAGAAAGGAGACCCCTTTGACTGCGCCAACTATAGAGGGATAAGTCTCCTGAACATCGCCTACAAGATCTTCTCTGCCGTTTTGTGTACTCGCCTGAAGCCGTTTATAAATAACCTGATAGGTCAATATCAGCGTGGCTTCAGGCCAGGGAAGTCCACCATCTACCAGATTTTCACCTGGAAAAGACCCATGAAATGCAGATCGAAACCCATCACCCATTCGTCGATTTCAAGGCCGCATATGACAGCGTGCATAGGGACGAGCTATACAACGCCATGTCTAGTTTTGACATTCCTGCCAAACTCATTAGGTTGTGCAGGATGACGATGGAGAATTCTCGCTGCTCCATCAAGGTCGGTAACGAACTCACCGAGACCTTCAATGTCAAAAAAGGTTTTAGACAAGGCGACGCGCTGTCATGTGATTTCCTTAACATCATCCTGGAGAAGATCGTGCAAGACTGACACGCCAACACATGAGGCACGATCTTCCAGAAGTCCGTACAACTGTTAGCATACGCGGATGACATTGACGTGATTGGCAGAACACAGCGAGCCGTCAATGAGGCGTTTGCTGGCATTGAGGTGAAAGCGTCTAAAATGGGTCTAGCGGTGAACGAGGGCAAAACGAAGTATATGCTGTCATCAAGAAAGGACACACAACATCGACGTCTTGGACAGAACGTCACAATGGGCAGCTATAACTTCGAGGTAGTCAAGGACTTCGTCTACCTCGGCTCCGCAGTAAACAGTACAAACGACATCAGTACCGAGATCAAACGCAGAGTAACTCTTGCCAACTGCTGTTTCTATGGGCTCAAGAGGCAATTGAGTAGTAGAGCCATCTCTCGAAGGACCAAGCTAACCCTATACAAGACCTTGATCATCCCAGTCCTGCTGTACGGCGCGGAGGCATGGACAATCTCAAAAGCGGATGAGGAAGTCCTTGGTATTTTCGAGAGAAAAGCTCTGCGTGCGATCTTTGGTCCTGTTTGCGTTGACGGTTTTTGGAGGAGAAGTTTCAACCACGAACTGTACGGGCTGTATAGGAGACGTCCGCGTTTAAGGTGGCGCACCTAGGTGGAAAAGGACCAACTTTGCGTGCGACACTGGAGACAGCTAGCCAGAGACCGTGCTAGTTGGAGATGCTTGTTGGTTGAGGCCCAGGGCCACCCCGGACCGTAGCGCCAAATGAAGAAGAAGTATGCTCAATTTTGTGAGGTACTGTATATTATAGACAATTTAACAGAATTCACTCAATCACACTCTGCTCAGTGTAATCATGCCGTTACTGTTTGTCGCCAAACGATTTTCTCCGATTCTTAGAAGAGCTGTCTGAACTCGCATATTTATAGTCAAACGGAACTCTTTTACGTGTACCCATAATGTAGACGCTTTCAAACAGGCATTTATTTCATCTGCTGGTGTGCCACTAGTAATCACTGGCAGGGTCTGTCTAAAGTCACCAGCTAAAAGTACCACCATCCCTCCCATAATACTCTGGTTGCTCTTAATATCGTTCATTGTGCGATCTAGTGCTTCGATTGCTCTTTTATGAGGCATCGTACATTCATCCCAAACCAACCGTCTACACTCTTTCAACATTCGTCCACGCTCACTGTTTTTGCTAATGTTACAAACTGGCATTTCCTCATGGCTAAATTCAAAGGCAATTTAAGAACTGAGTGCGCTGTTCGTCCCTCATTGAGCAGCGTAAGAGCTATTCCAGAGAAAGCTACTGCAACAAGTCTTTCCTGACATGTGCTAATAGTAAATTTAAAAGAAAGGTTCTCCCAGTGCCTCCTGAAGAATCCAAAAAGAATAAACCACCTTCGCCACTTTCAATTTTTCGAATAACATTATCAAAGATTAATTTTTGTCCTGTGTTCAAAAGTGGAACGGCATCCATTATTTGGCGTTTTAGAGAATCTGTATCGTAATCTAGTTCTCGCATTAAATCACGACTTACTTGCCCAATTCTTTGTGGTCTGCTCATCCCAAAATCAGAAGCAAAATGTTTTCTATTAATAGCAATCACTTGATCTTCAACCATTGTCTACCATCGTCATTGTGAATTAAATTATTATAGGCCGCATTAAAAAATTATATTTTGCTGCACCACGCTGCAGTCTACATTGGTGACTCTCGACAACAATCAATCAGCAGCGGCAACCGACCAGTGGCATGGTGTGTGTAGTACGCAGCAACATGTTCAATTTGACTATTTTTCAGAAGGGTGGTTTCTGTTCTTGTTACTATTTAAAAGAGAGAACACACTGGAATTTCGATATCGAATGCATATGCTAGTGCATGCGTAGAACCACACACACTCACCATGTCAATTGTCGCCACTGCTGGTTGATTGTTGCCGATGGTCTCTAATGATGGAAATTTTTAAACGATAATTAGTTGCATTCTTTTGAGCATTGCTCAGCTTCAGGACATTGCAAAGGGATGGCTCAAGTGAATAAAGGATAAATTTACAAAAAAATCATTTTTTTAGTTTTTCAATCCGATAAGCCATTAATGATCCAGGACTGTGTCCAGATAAAAAAAACGGTTTTTGCCCCTTTTCCCCCCTTAGACCCGGTATAAGTACATCTCCAAGATCAAATTTATCTCTCTACCAAATCTCATCAAAATCGGTTCATTGGCTTAGGCGTGAAAGGGTAACAGACAGACAGAGTTACTTTCGCATTTATAGAGTCATAGACAATTTCAAAGCAGATGAAGAAGGCATTGGCCTCTTCGATAGAAAAGTTCTGTTTGCTATATTTTCTCATGTTTGCTTAGACATTTGGAGGAGAAGTCTTAATCACGAATTGACAGGCGTCTAGGGATCCACGTCTAAGGCGGCGGGATCATGTATATCGTATGGAGAAATGGGATAAGACAACAGGCTATGCTACACAAAGAATAAACTTTACGTATAGCTTTGCATGATGATCTGGCCTAAGCTAAATCCCAAGTTTTCCTAACAAATCTTGCCCCTTCGCTGTGTCAAAACTTAGTCTGAACGAAGAGAGAAAAGCGAGAAGACTTGGTATCAGCCCCGGATCCCAATTACTTCTGCTGAAGCTGCCTGACTGTGGAGGAAACGGGACACGTTCACTGAAGGCTTCTAGAACGGGGCAGGTACATAGAGAATACCTGCCCCGTCCTAGAAGCCTTCAGTCGATGGCATCTTGGAGCCACATTCTAGATAAGTCCAGCGACTTACAAGGTATGCACAATCATTGGAAAGTATTTACGCTCCATGGAAACTTACTCACTTATCACGTCTGTCAAGAGAGGGTTTAAGGATTTGAGGTTCTGAGCGATAACTGCCTTCCAGCTTGTACAGTCATGTGCACGCTGCTCGACTGTAAGCAGATTGTATGGGGAATTTGTTTGCGCACATTTTTGCGGCAGATATTGTTTCAAGAGAGACATACTGTAGGGAGTTTTGTGTTGTGGATGAAAATATCTTGAAATAAACACGTGAGTAAAGGAACACACTCTCCCCCTAGCATTAAAGCGATTTTTTTGTATGCCAGTACGTAGATTTGTTATTTATGGCAGTGATTATTGCAATTGATCTTCGCCATTCATTGCATTTTGAGCATAAAATACGTTTCATAGAATTTATTCGTTGAAATGCTTGATCTAGCACCGCTACACTAGCTAACTGAGAGGAATCGCCATTGCATCCAGAAGACTTAAGCGGGATTCTCGAACCTTTTCCGTCCCTCGAGTACCATGCTTCGACTAGTTTTATAATCGCTTACCATTGTGTAGGTTAGGTTAGGTAGGGGAGCTGCTAGTGCATTCACCAGCAAACTTAGTCCATATTGGTCCATTGTGATACCCACAGTCTACTACCACTGATTGACCACCCCAGTGATAGTGCCGTTAATTTGATCCCAAGGGAAAATGGTGACTGGACCAGATTTGAAAACCAGATAAAAGCGTATTAATTTTGCTTTTCACTGAACTCGAACCGGAGACCCCGCTAACCAGGTGCAGGCAATCTACCAACTGCGCAATCCAGTCGTCATTGTGTAGGTATTGTAGGTATTGACTCGAAAGGATTACTTGAAATGAATATGGTGAAGGAAACGTAGTCTTTTTTTTTGGAAATGTGTAAAGCTGATGTAGTAAGTGCTGTATTTGTGTTTTATCTAAATTCAACCCCAGACCATAGACGCTGACCTACTGATCGCTTTTCAGAAAGAACCTCATTCCTTCAATATACTCATACAAAACTATTTTAATCATGTCAAGCTACAGCAGAATTCAATCGATTTGTTATGATGAGATGACTTCTCCCTGAGGATGCTGCTGCTGTTAGAAATCTAAGAAGATGTTAATACACACCTTAACATTGCTGCTAGAATGTTATTACACAGATCGAATAACCATTTTATAATAATTCTCTGTTTTCCAGAAGCCACTTTATAATAACACAAATTAGAGACATAGCGCAAGCATCTATGGAATACATCTGCTTACAAATATTATTGTTGAATACCATTTACTCTGCCTCTCTGTCTTTTGTAAATGTTCCCAACCACTCAACTATTATCCGTACGACAGTAGCAAGCAATGACTGCCTTCATTATCAACAAATACATAAAATCTGAGATAATTCTGCAAACTCTCAATTGATGCGGTAGGATATGAAACATTCATTGTTCCCTTCTGGAAATCATTTACACAGTTAATTCCGAAAATTTGTTCACCAAAACTCAACTCAAATATGATTCTCAGAATTTCACTTTGAGGCAAGTGCAACGTCCACAATGAACGATCGTCCTGCGGCAGTTAAACTCAGCTCCACCTATCCTCACGGTATGGGGCAGGAATTCAGGAAGCGGAAACAACAACTCTTGAAATCCTCTTATGAATTATTATTCGCTGTGAATATGATTGTGTGTTTCCTTACGTAAAAGTTTTCAGACTTACTCGGTTCAACTAGTCCCTTCTCCGCATCAACTTTTCAGAAGGATTGCACCAACTTTTCGTCTGTGACATATACGCTTTCTGAGAAGAGTCCACTGAAACAGCAAACTTTGAAATGCATTCTTAATTATTCATATTACATTTCGCTATTTTATACTGGCTAATTTTTCGTTGTGGTACATCATTTTAGTAGAATTGGCAGACAGTCTGCTAGCTGACGTTAACAAGATGAAGTTCAGGAACTCAACTATAATTTGTTGTAAGTAAATCCTCGTAAGTCAAAGTGAACGGCTGTCATGGAGCTATCTGCAAATGGACTCAAATATAGGGATACGTGGGATCCTTTGATTCTAGTCATTTTTAAGGACTCCCTCAAATTCTTTAGCTTGATTGAAAGTGAGGCATTTAAAAATTGCAACGCAATGGTGCCCATCGCTCACAAGTTCTGACGGCATGAGCTTTAAATAAAACTCAACATTGACAGAATAAATGTTCTTAAAGAAACATCAGCACGCATAATGGCCTAATGTTGTCGTTATGAACCTCCTACTCCCTCTTAGATATTTTCACAAGCGATGAGAATAAATAATAACACCTCATGATTAATACTCGCACATTTCGCTTTGATCTCATCCCTAACTCATCACAGACATCATTACCATGAAGTCGCGGCACAAGAAACGACCAACTAATGTCCGACATGCAAATTACCGACAATGTCCACTGAAGTACGCGCCTCCTTGTGTGTGTGGATGTAGCGGATCTTAAAATCTTGGTACGAAGTTCAAGACCTCCATTAATTCGTTTTTTTTTTCCTTTGCAAAATATCAAAGACAAAAACCTTCGTACGACTCACAGGGCGCTGTTGTAAGGAGGCGCCTCGCTGTGTGCCATTCGCCCGTACTAACCTCAAAAAAGAACACAGCTCTGGAATAAATTAAATTTGCTGACATTATGGAATAATTTTACTTTGTCAAACCTTAACTTAATGCAATATTCATAAATTCCTGTCGTCATTGAGGCGCTCTTTTCGTGCTCGCTCGGTCTCTCTATCTAACTTGTCCCGCCCGCGCTACGGGTGTTCTCGCGGTGTTTCCGCTGGTGGATTGTCTTTTAGGGAGGTGGTGCCAACGCAGGCAACTTCAAATTCAATGAAGGACAGGGAAACCAGGAAGAAAAAAAAAAAAAAACAATTGCTCATTCCATGCGGTGCTGTGATAAAATCGACAAAGTTTCTAATCGAATTTTTTTTTTCCTTTCCTTCTCTCAAACCCCTGTTTGCGCATTTTTTATTCTGTTCTTTTCATTCATTTCTAAATTATGTAAATTGTTGTTGTTGTCGGTACTTAGGTCGCATATAAATTGCTTCGTTATACAGTGATAAGTGTATGTCGATAGAGAGGCAAAAGAAGGGCGGCAAACGCAAATCCTTTCCAAGGACTTTACATAAAGCCGTGAATGCATTAGATTTTAGATGCACAAAACGTTTGTTAATGAAACTTTGTATTAGCCGCGAATCACATGGCAAGTTTGGCGTTTATTTTATGAGGAGAACTTTTAATAAAGGCGCTTACGATGTACAAGTCAACGTCCGACTGATAAGATTGCAAAACTTTTCTAAATAACATCGACTTAGCTCGGACTTGAGTTAAACGGGGAATTACATTAGTGATCACTCGAAATGAAGAATTCGTTTTGCTTCTACAGTCTCCAGGTTTACTGTTACGAATTTAATTAATTTATTATTGGAGTTATATAGGATAATTCGATAATATGTAGTGATTTGTTGAAGAAAACATAATGGGTAGGAAAATGTTGAATAGTTATCCCCTTCTCCCCTTTTCTATTTAAGTGTGTGAAAAATCTTTATTTGCTTCCGCCTTGAAATTTGTGTTGACATAGAAATGCCCGCGATGACGTCACGTCGGGGCTCAATAGAACTGTCAAGCACAGCTTATTGTCCTTACACCATGATACTGACTTTCTGAAATTTCGGGCGGGAAACAGCTGTCAGTGTCAAAATAACCTATAATTGAAAAAAAAAAACACTAGACGGCGCACCCTTATCATTATGTGTATCTCATCGAAATACCAAATCGTAGTAGTAATTTTATAGAGCTCATATCCCAGGACCTTTCCTCAAGAGTACTTCGCATGTTCAATCAACAATTAAAGTAATGGTCAAAGGCAGATATATTGTGCAAGATACGGGCGAAAAGTCAAAACTTCAAAGTATGCTGGACTAAATCCATTTCTCATTTATTTTCATTATGGAAGTGAAACAATTATAAACATCCCAAAAACTACTTAAAAACTTAGAAGCTAATACTCAAGCACACACACGTGGATTGTATACATTCTTTTTCCTTGTATCTCCTGCCATTTGTTTACTTATGCATTTTTTTTTTTCATTCATGAAAGGTCTTTTCATATAATCTGCTACTTAACGACATTTGCAAAATGTTTTCATTTTTCACAACCATCCGTCCGTTGTTTGTTGCCCCTCAGAGGAGATTTTCAGCAGCATGTGTGCATATTCTAGTTGAAGAATTAGCTAGATCTTTTTATAACTTATTGTCTCGCATGCAAACGACAGCTTTGAATAAAACAACTCGAGGAACGATAAAAAGTCCTCTCCATGTATCCTTTAACTATTGTTTCATCTGCTCGAGCATAAAACTGCAGCAGCATCGGTGTGCCCGGGGTGGAGGATATGTAATATGGTGAAGTGGTGTGGTGTGTGAGTTTTTCTCATTCAAGGTTAATTTGAAGCAGTTTTCAAGATTTTGTCTTAAATTCCTTTAATATTTCTTGTTTTTGTGCATTTTTGACTTGAATTGAATTTGAATTATAATAAATAAAAGATCTGAACGAAGTTGCGAATACTTAATGTTTGCTGCAAGAGCGCCATATGTTGCAAGTGCAGATTGCAGCCTCATTGTGCTTTTCGTGTCTCTGGTTATGGCTTATAAATGGATCTTGAGTGAACCCTTCTCAGGCGTGTGCAACGTGTGCAAGTGCAGATTGCAGCCTCGTTGGGCTTTTCGTGTCTCTGTTCATGTCTTATAAATGGATCTTGAGTGAACCCTTCTCAGGCGTGTGCAAGGGATAAGCATGTGCATGAATCAGAGGTCCGCCGAGGATGATGCCTTAGACTGTGTTCAACAAATTCCTTAGCCTTCCACCAATAAATACAATCGGTAGCCAACGTAGAACTCTGCCAAACTGCACCCATTGCAAATGTGTTATGAACTCCATTCTGGTTGCTATGGCAATCTTGACAGACTTAGATTTTTATCCAGCTTCCTACGCACCTCTTCGATAAGACCGTCTCAAGCTGTAATCCCTGCACATCCAGATTCAGTTTGACTACCACACAAAGCACTTGACGGACCATCACGGATCGAAGATGGGTAAAGACATATAATAAATATTTTAATATTTATAATTTGGCCGACATGAGTACGATAACTTTGGCGCCAAGAATTGATAACGGTATTTTGTAGAGGGCTAGAAAACTAAAATTTTTACTATGGAAGGGGGAGGGGAGAGCGGATCCATTTAGCCCCTTTTAGGGGTTGGGGCAAGTTTATAAAAAATGACTTAAAAGACTTTAAAGAAAAACCATTATTAAAAGACAACAGCAACGCTTACGATAAAGTACTCTACAGAATTTGAAAGCCAGACTTTATCATTAATATACAATTTACATAAAATTAAGCGTGTGGATAGTTTTTGAATAATTCGCATTCAAACTCAAATTATTGGTAAGAAATGAAATAAAATAATTAAATCAATATTATTCAGAATTGTGAAATGATGTGCCAAATTGGTTCTTTTATTCAATGCGCGTATCATTCTGAATCGAAGACAAAAAAAGGCATGGGATTATGTCCTCTAGTTTTTGAGAAGATTGAAATTACAACTGTAGTTTTCTTTGCTGGCACTTACGTAGTCTGCCTTTGAATAAATCATTGGGTATTAATTAAACATCTAATAATAATATAACATGGGTGGCGCAGCAGTCCGAGATGGACATGGGCCTAGCTTGTCAGCAACCAAACGTGTTGTGCGTGCTGTTGTTCCTCCACGAGTGGATGGACCTACTGTTTGATGCCGACTCCGAACGGCGAAGTTGAGATGCTTTTTCTAGACAGAAATTCTCTTTGAGCATTGTCAGTGACTCGAAAGAGGTGGAAGACGTGAATTATGAAATGTGGTAAATTCGAGTATCGAAATGGCACCCTCTACGTAGGAGTCGACGCACTTACCCACTACGCAACGGCGACCATATAAAACATCTAGCAGGCGCATATATCAACATTTTTCTTAAATAACAGTACTCGTGTGGCCCGCCTTGCGCTCCGATGAATAAAGAGATTTAAGCTCCCTTTCAGCAGACCGCAGGTCCCGCTCAAGCAACTTCGTTGGTCTTCTCAGAGTAGGTGCTTTTCGCCGGCGCCTATGTCATCAATACTCTTCATCTACAGTACTCTTCCGTGATTACAAAGTTCAAATTAATGACAAGGTTTTACGAATTCCTTTTATAGAAAATACTAACTTGAAAAAGAAAAATATATGGACGACATGCACTCCCAAATATTTACTACACATAAAAAAAGTTTACAAAGCTTTCATCGATCGTAAAGAAAGTGGGGGTTTCCAACTTAAGGCCTTCGACCCGCCAAAACAATCTCGGCACGGCAGGTACGGACTATGACTTCATTGACGAAACTTACATACCTTTTGAATATGTTCATTGAACATTTAATGGACTACTCTCCACTAACTCCTGACTAACTCACAAGCTGACTGACTGAGACGCGGAATGCAATGCAAATCTACATCCTAGTGGTGAATTCTGAGTAACGCGAAATGGTTTATGTACATTACTTAGAAAGATGTACATTATTCCTCAAAATTGAGATCACCATAAATAACAAACAAAAAGCCATCTTATAAAAAGGAGTTTCAGTAATATTCTCAAAAAATGGAAGACATAAAGCCATGCGGTTCTATTCAGCATTAATTTAAAAAACCAATTTGGCATATAATTCCACAATCTTTAATAATATTTAACATTTGAACATTTCTTTTATTGCGGCATAAAATCTTCAACACATATAATTTTAAAATTTTGAATCACAGAGATATGGTAAAAGTACCTTACTACTATAATATAAATATAATTGCTTAAAATATTATTAATATAATAAATATAATATTAATTTAAAATTGTTTACCAAGAATTTGAGTTTGAATGCGAATTAGTGAAAAACTATTCACAATAACAGGGTAAGAGGGACCACCCCCCGCCCCGCCCCCTCTCCACCATCATCCTTCCATTGAAAAAAAAAAGTTAGTCTTGAACCCCTCTAAAAAAATATCGTTATCAACTCTTGGCGCCAAAGTTTTCGTCCCCATTTGGCCTATTCACTCTACAGTTTTTGAAGCTCCAACTGCAGCTTTCTCTTGGCTCTAGAACTGGGATGTTATTGTTATTTGTTCTGAGCGCCAGGGGGTGATAGTCTCTGGATAGGTAAATAGGCGAGGTCGGTGATTTCATGGTTCTAATACTGGAGTTGCGATTAACCTTTTCTTAGCGACCCAGTAGGACCGGATTCGAAGACACTCTTAGATGGAACCTATGTCTACATGCGCTAGATGTGGCCAAACCAGTGTATTCGACTAATTTTTGGCTTCCGGTTGACATCAACGGTCTTGTCTTTTACTCCGTTCAGCATAATTATAATGAAAACAAAACAAAAAAAATTTTCACAAAGGCGTCCTAACTCATAATAAATCATTACTTTCTGTGAATAAATCACAAACAATTTCATAACTCAATTGACATTTGAGCATTGATTTTACTGTTTTAAGATTTAAAATTGATGATGGCAATCTTGTGCAATGTTAAAACTGTCCGTAAATTAAATACTTTCTTTTATGGACACTGCTCCTACATCCCACAATGGTTTTATGCCTCTACTGAAGAACTAAGACTTTTAAGTTGTGACACTTTTGTACTATTTGCTATTTGTACACTTTTGTTAAAACAAGTGATATGAAAATAACAAAACAAAGTATGTTCGAGCCTCTGGTTTAATTTATGAACCTTAATCCAGGCCGTTTTTGTTTCAGAGGAGAATAAGAGACTATCTAATCATCAACAGTGATAGTTTAAATATTTTGTTTAAGCGTGGTTTATTACTCAACCATTATTTTTTAAGACAAAAGTTAAAACAATGGTTGTGCTATGCAGAACATACATTTATTATATCCGTAGCTTTAAGTGGAATGTAATCAAAAGACAGCGAAAACGAATTTTTTAAACGTCGAATAATCGTATCAATTACATTTCTTGCTCTTAAGTCCACCGTGTTGAAAATACTTTCTGGACTCCATTCTTGTGGGTAAGGGCTATCAGATCAGGTTTCAGGAATGAAAAAACGACAGTCGAGTAAAAAGACAAACGACGTAGGAAACGAGTGAGTATTTTGAGTGGAACACGGAAATTGCAAGGCTAATGATGTTGCTAAAGTAGCTCATCGTTCTTACCGAGCGAAGACCTTAACAACGCTTAATTCTATTGACACGTTTACTCCCACCATACAAAAAAAAACCTATAACCAAAATTATAAAAACAAAACATTGTCAGTGGCCAAAGAGGTGGGACCGTGGAAAGTATTTTTGGTCGTATCGGCCTGGAATCGAACCCAGGCATGCCAAGGCCACCAAAATAACCAGAATTACAAAGTGTAAATATCGCTGTGTACGATCGGTGGCCTACCTAGTAGCCAATGTGTTAATAGTAAACCGTCTGAGCGAGTTGGCCTTCTCTCAGAATTGTGTTCGGCGTTATAACTGGGCATTACGCAAATACTGCTGCAGAAGTTGCAAAGATGAGCAAGAGATGATACCATCCTGGACCTTCTAGCCTCGGACATCCTTTTTTGTCAACTTAACTAAAGTATGCAGTACTGTCAGCCATATTCCTCGCCTTGTGGTAACATATTGGTGAGCAATCAGCGACCAACCACAACGCAACCTTAAGTCTCCTTAATATCTGAAACTATTGACTACGTAGGAAGCGTATCCATCTGGCAGAATCTTCTGCTTAAGCTCATTTGAGAATGACTTTAGTCCTGCATTCCCTCAGTCACCCTAAATTGGCTGACAGTACAACCAACTTCGTCTGGTGTTACCTGCTTTTGTGCTGGAAGTGTCCTTGATTCGAAACATTAACATAATACACTTTCCGAAGGAGTAGACAACAAATTATTCATAACCCCTAAGCGTGTCCTAATTCGGCTGTTAAGATGAGAGTCAAGTCTGGAAATAGACTGAGCAGTGATGGAATCACCAAATCCCAAAAAGGAAGAGGCGATACGGCACGAAACAGGTGGAAGGGAAAAATCGAATTCGATTTGCATGTCGGCCGCACACAGTCAACACCTTCAATTCAAAATGCGTAAATCCGATTTCTTTGCATTCTATTAACCATTTTTTCGTTGGCGGCACCCGGAAAATATTCAACCCCACTTAATAAAATCAGTCTAATGCTCTTTCATCCTTCTGCTCGTTAAGACCTTTCAATCTCGTTTTCTTAACATCTCAATGGAAGGCATAAAGCATCTGTTGCTGTTACTGCTGTCGGACAATGGCGCCAAAGCCCGAATGATTTTCTCCGTTTTTTTTTCTTTTTTCTTTTTGTTCCTTTTCCTTTTTTGACTCGATGAAAGAGAAGTCTTATGGTATAATGGACTTAGGGTTGAAAATCTTCACTTTATTTCGTACCGTTGTTAATTTCCTCTGCTACTACTACTGCTTCGGATTTCTTCTTGTGCTTTTGTATTTTAATTTCATTGTATGGGGAGTTGTGTGCGTTTGCATTGTACTCAGCTTGAGCTTCTGAAGACACTTTCCCCCCGAAGTGCACGGACGATTATCGCAAAATTAACTATGTATACATTTAATGGCAGTCAAGTGAAGCGGATTTTCTCTGAAGCGGATATTAAGCAGTATTCGGATTTGAAACTGTCAGTTTCCTCCACATAAGTAGAACCCGCGACTCGTCCTTTAATTTTGAACAAAATATGTGAAACCCTTGCAGCTGGTGCATAGCCTTTAATGGAAAATCGATTTGGTAACATCGGCTGAAAAGGGGACAATGAAAAGGAGAAAAAGCAACCACAATCACATTTAAGGACATTCGAGCACGACCACATTGGAAATGACGCGACTGTAAGTTTGACATGCTAATAAAGAACACAAAGCGAACAAATTAATTTAGTAGACAGAAATTAATTCCAAACAACAACAATTAAAAAAAATTGAATTCAATTAAGAATATTATTAACAAAGTTACGACTTGTTCATTGACAACGAAATTTCCATCGAAATGCCTGGGATAACTTTCGTAAGTGGATTTTGTAATTACAGCAAAAGCCGGAAAGTTTATTAATAAACACAAACAGCAACAAAAAGACACTAATCAATAATGGAGGACAAAGGAAGAAATGAAATTAAAGCAAATTAAATGGATTTACGGCTTAGTTCTGCAGCGGCTGACTGCTGACAGCAAAACCTAGCAACAGATTTTCTATTCACAGTGTTACAGTATCATTGCCTGCCCAACGCTGTCCATCTGGAGCATCCCCAACAGCACACAACAGCACGTTGCGTCATTTGACTTTTATGTATGTGTATCCAGGCGAACTTTTCCTCGGCTTCTGAGGTATAAAACAAAAAAAAAAAATACTTTCCAAACCAGTGTTAATTGTTTTGCTCTTGGAATTCTGAAGTTTTCCGACGGATAAGCCTTGCGTTGGCGTATCGGCCAATGAAGTCCGTTGACGCAATCTGAGACAACAGGACTCAGCCATTCAAACACGGCAGCACCCGCGACTTCGAACGCGTTAGTATTGCAAGAATGCAAAGGAATATCAAAGGCTGATTATGTTTTTGTGTTTTGCTAAATTTTTTGATAAAACTAATATCTACATAAGCTCCTCAGTTTGTACATAATGTGCTACTACCTGTTCAACAGCTCTTCAATTGGGATACATGTTCGTTTTGCTCCTTACCTCATTATAACTTGTGCAGTTTGGTATCTCTCTACGACATCATAGTATTCTGTAAATTAATCCTTAAGCCATTAAAGTGACGTCTCAAAAATTCAAAAAAAACTTCTTTGAAATATATTAATATTACAGTGGACGTATAATATAATAACGAATGGTATACTGTTTGTGGTCGCTTACTAAGAGGAAAATGTTGTTTATCTCGAATGATTACTTATATATTTTTTTATAATATTGTTAAGTTTTTCAAAAATAGGTTTACGTTAAATTAATCAAATTGTCCACAAAAAAGCTCACAAACACTCAGAAACACGAAAGCTCACTACCAATACAAGAATTTATTTACACAACAATTGTTTACTTAACCAACAAGCCTCTCCAGCTGGCAGGAACCTTAGCCAGCTGTATTCAATTGCGCAGGCCAAGTAGGTTGAGGTCTTTCTCCACCTGAGTGCGCCGACGGTTCCGTGGGCGTACTTTAGTTCGGAGTCGAAGACTCTTCGGGCCGGAGCTATGTTGTTCATGTGCTCAACATGGCCTAGCTATCTTAGGCGTTGAATCCGTAGACGCCTGACCAGGCTGAAGTCGCTGTACAGCCCAGTCGCTGTACAGCCCGTACAGTTCATGGTTGAATATTCTTCTCCAAGAACCATAGACGCACTCAGGACCAAGGATTGAACGCAGATCTTTTCTCTCGAAAATACCAAAGGCTTCTTCATCCCCTCATGATATTGTCCAGGCTTCCGCGCCCTAGAACAGGACATGATTGATCAAGGTCTTGTATAGTGTTAGCTTGGTCCTTCGAGAAATGGCTCTACTACTTAATTGGCTCTTGAGCCCAAAGTAACAGCTATTGGCAAGAGTTATTCTGCGTTTACTCTCCGTACTGTTTACTTGGGAGCCAAGCATAAAGTCCTTCACTTTGTTGTCATAGCTGCGTATGGTGATGTTCTGGCCAAGTCGACGATGTTGTGCGTCCTTCATCGATGACAGCATATACTACGTTTCGTCCTCGTTCACCGCTAAGTCCATTTGCCCGCCTCTGTTTCAATACCAGCAAACGCTTCATTGATCGTTCGCTGTGTCAGAGATAACCTATAATAGAGATATCCAAGTTCTACCTCCCTTGCCCCTTGATTTTATCTGACAGCGTTTTTTATACGCTTTTTGTCCCGTGTTTGTGAATACGTATGAGCTGTTGAGAACAGCTGTGGAACAGCTGCTACCCTTCCCCACCATAGTAATGGGGTGAATCAGAGTTCTTATTTCAAAATTCGGTCGTTATTTGAACGTTTTTTCAAATTTCGGTGTTCAATTTTAAAGTAAATAACGAACGAACAAAGCTTATGTTCATGAAGTCGATTCATTAAAACTTTGAGCAAGTTACAATCTGAGATACTAGGACATAATTAATAAATGCGCACAATTTTTGCATATGAATAAAAATTAATAATACATTCACACGTTCAGTTAACCAATAATAAAAATATTTTTAAAGCGTGAACCACAAATAAGAAGTTTTGATAACCATTTTTATTTTTTTGTAATATTTGCAATATCTTGCCATTGTTCTTATCAAATTGTTTAAATTGAATTCATGAGCTTTTCAGAATTGGTGAACTAAGCGTACAAAGCGGACTTAATTTTTTGAGTTTATTTGTCAGGCTTATGAATAGGCTGTATATATACTTAAGAATTATTTTAGGTTTTTTATTTTAGTTCCAGTTAAATGGGGATTGCAATACATTTTTACTCACGAAAATATTACAATGTAAGGAAATTCTCTTAAAAATACGAGTCAACATTTGAACACCCTCCGAACAACACACCCATGTTTTTTTTTTGTATTAATCTATTTTTTCCTCAAATGTTTATTTCTACATTCATTATATCTTTTGAAACAAATATAATCACAAATTCAGTAGAAAGATGCAATTAGGTATCAAATATCTGCGTAAGATAATGTGCGGTAACTCAGACCATGTAAATTTTAAAAGAATCTGAATAAATATCTATCTATCTACCCATGTATGTAACATGTATCGTACTTGGATTGTGGGCTATTCTCCCATAAAATTCAAGAGTCAGCTGCCATTATCCCACTAAATTCATGAATCTACCGCCATTTCTTACAAAATTCACGAATCTGTCGCCATATTGTGGTGAATTGACGAACGTTGTAAAAGTACAAGTGAAATACAAGGGATAACCATTACATCTTCGATGTGGACTGGGGGTAAAATGGCCGAAGTTGGATATCTCTATTCTCCATTATCTCCGGCTGTGTTTGATAAATCTTGTCAATTTCATCTGCGCATGCTAGTAATTGTACGGAATTTTGGGAGATCGTGCTTCTTGTGTTGGTGAGTGAGTTTGCATGATCGGCTCAAGGATAATGTTAAAAAAAAGTCAAATCACGGCGTCTAAGAACTTTTTTGACATTGAAGTTATCGGTGAGTTCGATTCCGACCTTGATAGAGCTGCGGGAATTCTCCATCATCATCTAGCACAATCTGCAAGTTTGGCTGCAATGCCAAAGCTAAATATGGCGTTGTCGAGCTCGTCTCTATGCTGTCGTATGCGGCCTTGAAATCGACGAATGGGTAGTGTGTGTCAATCTGCATTTCTAGGGTTTTTCCAAGATCTGCCGTAATGTGAAGATTTGGTCTATAGTGTGTGTGTCAATCTGCATTTCTAGGGTTTTTCCAAGATCTGCCGTAATGTGAAGATTTGGTCTATGGTGGACTTCCCCGGCCTGAAACCCCCGCGATGAAGAATTATCAGGTTATCGTCAAATGGTGTTAAACGGTCACACAAAAATTAGGGAAGATCTTAAAAGCGATGTTTGGGAGACTTGTCCCTCGGTAGTTATCGCAGTTGAGGGGGTCACCTTTTTCGTTAAACCTTACTACACTCTATACCTAGGGAAGTCTGGATACAAGGACTTCTTTGGGTTCTAAATATTCATGCACGGATATCATAATATTTGTCACAGCGCCATCAATAATATTATATATTGAATACCCCGTCCATGTGGTCACGAGTTCGCTTTTGTAATTCGTCAGTGAAGAACGCTTTCCCCACTGCACCATAGCTCTTTTATTATTTATATTCAAACATGGTCCATGTCCATGATAGCCTAAGGGGTGACAAATTTGTTGACTAAGGCACGTAGGCTCACAAGATGAATAGCCCTAGACTCCATTTGGGCGTACTTATACCACACACAACTGCACAAATAAGTTCGGACATATCAATACTGAAGCATCATGCACAAATATGTTTGGTTCAAAAATTTATTCATTGCAAAAGGATACCGTATCCTCCCATCCACACACGAGATCGATAACGCATGTATGAACATGTGTAAGTATACGTTTGTTAATAAAAAAAAACGTTATCCTTTTAGGAAATGTGCTGTACTTAAGATTTTCATGTTTATTGTTCTGTTGGCCATGCCCCAGCAATGGGGTGAGGAAGAAAAACATCAACAGTAAACGAGGGAAGAAAAAAGTTAAATAAACTCCACCCCTGGAGGCATATGGAGAACAGGACAAGTGGAATAAGGAAGGACACGGAGTTATTTCCAAGCTAAAACCAATACACCACAAAAAAGGGCAAGACTTTTTTTAGGGGCAGCAACGTCATTTCATTCACGTAGTACTCGTACCATTACCGTAGGATGGGTAAATAAATATAATAAAAAAAAATGATTATCCCTGTTGCCAGTGGTGGAACGAGTATGATGCTTGTGGCGAAGGTGTCACATTGGAGCCCTGCTGCCTCAGGCCTGTCTCGTAGACAATGGTGAATGGGATGTGCACTCTTCATTGCGGCGGTAAGACTGATGGATGTTACGAATTCATTAAATATAGAGAATGTGTTGGCAGCGAATGACATGAAGTGTGTTACGAGGAACGGCGTTTGACTGACAATTGTCAAGGATGTGACTGTTTTGCGAGTATAGAGGTCCAAAATTAACGCAAAATTTTAGTTTCCCGCCATTTGTGAAGTAAATTGTTGGAATAATTCGGCAAAAGAATATAATACAAGAAAGAGTCCGGGGAGATGATTCGTTATTCCTCAAATAAACCTGTCCTATGTACTTTATGATGCAATATAAGAATAACAATACAATACTCAATATATAACTAAAGTCTTGTATAAGTTTTGGACACCCCATTTATCTGAAGCACACTTATAATACCAGTTAAAAATCAGGATACCATCCATATACGTAATCGTAATATCCTTCAATTTATAATCTGACTAACTCTTGTACTTGTGGGTCGCCGTGGCGTAGCCGGTAAGTGCTTCGACTCCTACGCAGAGGATGCCAGGTTTGATACCCGAATTTACCACATTTCATAATGCACGGCTCCACCTCTTTCGAGTCACTGACAATGCTCAAAGAGTATTCTTGTCTAGAAAAAGCTTCTCAACCTCGCCGTTGGGAGTCGGCATTAAACTAGAAGTCCCTTCCACTAGTGAAAGAACATTAGCACGCACAACACGAGTGGTTGCTGCGGAGCTAGGCACAGGTCCGCCACGGACTTACGCGTCACTCATATTATTATTAACTCTTGTACGAAGGTCATACCAGGACCGGCATTATCCTCATTGCAGCAGTCGTGATGGGATCGATTAGCGAATGATTTTAAGAATCGAGCCTTAAGTATTCGAGATATTGTATTAATCGAATCATAACTCGAGATGGGCGCGTTCGAATGGTTGTTCGAGTGATAATCGATTACTTACTTAACTCAACTACAAACTCTGTCAACTGACTACTAGCTAATTACTAACCCGATAAATGTCTCACCTCAGTGTGTGAAGAAGCAACAAATAGTTCCCGTGGGGAAATTCGAATAAGGATCATAACCAGAATAAAAGCAAACTAACTCAAGCATTGCATTGCTTTTCGGTTCATTAATGAATAGATAAAAATATATCGAATTCATTCCAATGATTTTGATAAGAGATATTTATCGACTTCTCCTGTGCTAGTAGTTATTTAGTAGTCATGCAAATAAGTTAATAGTCATTCGAATGAGTTAATATTTATTCGAATGATTTTGATAATCCAGATGTATTAATCGATTATCACTCGAATTATCATTCGAATGCGCCCATAACTAAAATCGATATGAAAATTCATTACACATTTCTCGGTAATGTTATATCTTTACATGTTCGAAGCTTCAGAGACTTCCGAGGCTACATCTGGTTTTGTCATCATCCATGCTTAAGGTAAACTGTACCGAAATTAAAATAAAATTTTATAATCAGAGCAAGAGGCGAAAGAAGAGTCTGAAATGGAATTACAATTTTGTGTAGTCACGTCAATTAATAAAGAGTTATTTTAAAAGCTCGATTTCGAGTCACTGACAATGCTCAATGAGTAATAGCTGTATAGAAAAAGCTTCCAAAGGTTTGCCTTTCGGAGTCGGCATAAGACTTTAGGTCCCTTCCACTTGTAAGAGAACGATTTCTGTGTTTCTTTGCAAGCGTATATACGCTTAATTTTCAATTTGCATGTAAAATACACTAACAACAAATCATACATCCGCTTAAGTTACTCATCATATCTATCGCCGCTTATGAAAAAAGCGCGGATAAAAACAATGCTTCCTATCATTATTTTCTGTGTGTTCATTCCTGAATTTATTCATTCATTGTTAAGGTTGTTATATGTGGCTTACATTTGAAGGTGTGGTTGATGTATTAGACCATTTTTAATTGTTGTGGCATCCATAAGTATGCAATTTTTGGTATACCCAGAGTGTCTCTGCTATAAATTCCGTTTAGGTTTCGTAAACGATTCTTTTCATTTGATAAACATTTTTGATTTTGATTATTAAGTGTTTTTGCTTTTAAAGTAATGATCACGTTACACAGTCACAAAACGAAGATTGTGACCATCAAAGATCAACCATCACCTCCCACGACTACATCCCCGACAGCTTAGCAAATGTCATAAGTGTCGTCAGTGCTGCCAAGATATTATGATTAAGCGTCGATGATCGTTTTTTTGTGCACTTCAAAATTAGGCGTATATACGCTTGCAAAAAAACACAGCTATTAGCACGTAAAAGACGAGTAGTTGCTGAGAAGCTAGACCCTGGCCCTTAACGGGTTGTAGCGCCATGCATATTATTTTAAAAGTGCAACACTTAACAATTTCAATTTGAATATTACATCTTCCGAGGGCGTGCTTGTTCTACCGACTGTACCTCCAGAATTATACGCAATTGTTTTACCTTCTTCACTTATGTACGCACGAAGTGTGAATATGTTGAACCCTCCGAAAAGTTCATGACGTGAAAAAATCACTTTAATTTCAATTCTTGTGAGACTGAGCTCACAGGAAAATCGCGAGGATTCACCAAATTTCTTTAAAACTTTTGACACACGTTTTTAGAGTTTTTCGAAACTCCTGCTTTCGGCGAAATCTGGTTGAAACCCACTTGAGTTCATTCGTCCGTATGACGTTGTCAAAACGAACAAGCCTACAACGTGAACTTCATTTTATTTTGGTTATATTGGTGTTAATTTTCTCATTCTCTCTCTCTTATGTCTTGTGGTGTTATCGATACTATTATTTCCTGTTAACAAAAGCTCTTTTTCTGGGCACTTCAAAATTGAAAGATGATGGCATTTAAAAAACACTTCAAACCTGGGACGGAACAGCCTATTCAGGTTTCAGTAAAAGTTCATCCAAACCTCGAGATTTCAGTTCAGTGGGAGCAGAGAAAGACTCAATCATAGGGAGAAACAGTGTTGTTTCTGACCATCGATGACTGTGTAGCGTTAATTGCGCGTGGGTATGTAAACCCCCATCACAAACTACTCGGGGAGAGTGCATCGGTCATCGCCCGCGCGACCGCAGCAGTACAGCTGAAATAAAGAGGTCATTGTCTGTTCGAAGTTCTCGTGTTTTTATTTGACTTGAAATTCTTTCATTTTGAAAACAAAACATTATTATCTATGAAAAATCTTCGAATGTATACTCTGTTTGCCAGGGAATTCGAATTCGGCTACAGCTGCACTGGTTCCTTGATTAATGCCTCTTGTAAAAAAGGAGACAGACGGACTGTCTTATCCAGTGCCGAAGGTGGACTTCTCTCACCTGAAACCACACTGATATGGATCAATCAGATTGTACATAAATGACTTCAGGATACCACACAAAACGGCCGAGATAATAGATTGATAGCTGGACTAGATATCAAATTTCAAAAGTTTATGTACATTCCTTCGAAGATCTCTCTTATGTGTTTTTTTTCAATTCAATTTTATTGTATAAATTCATTTTGCAATTTTTACATTGTTTATCTGCAAAGCCTGAATGGCTTGTCTGCAGATGACTAGTCACAAAAATGTTGCAAATATATACGTTGAAATTCAAGTAAAACAGTTTTGAATACATTACAATTAACAATTAAGAGTTGTTTCAATTTACAGATATTACGCAAGAATATAATAGATGACGATTTTTGGATTTACAATGACTTTTATTTATATTTTAGAGTTTAAATATATTTCTTTTGCTTTTTTAACCATGTCTCTTTTTTGTAGGTTGCGAATTTCCCTTGGGAGTTCGTTAAGGATGGTTGGAGTTGTGACCTTAAAAGTCCTTCGACCATACTCATTCCAGTACCTCGGAACTTCACATAGCTGCTGCTGTCGTCGTCTGGTGTTCGTCACCGAAGTTGGCCAAGATTTCCAGATTGTATATATGGCTGATGTTGAGCAGACGTGTTGGTTGAACATCCCTGGGGCTTCCTGCTTCTAGCACAAGTTTTTGGAGTCTTCTGTGCACTTTTTGCAGAGATTGCATTTGAGACGCTCTTCTCCACGCCAGAATGCCGTACCTTATGTGAGATTCCACCAAGCCCATAATATTTATTTCACATAACGTAATGACATCCAAATAAGACAAACAATCATAAATATATACTTTTAACGCATTCCAGTTTTTCCTCAATGATCGTACATTTAGTGACAAGGACGAAAATTCACTTATATTATTTTTGACATATACACACGCCTCTTCTTGAGATTTAATATTTTTGAAATTGGTTTTTATAATTTCATTATTTTCTATTTCCATAGTGGGTGATTTTTTTGCACACCAGTGTTGGAACGCATTTGACATTTGTTGTGATTGTTTATGTCATTCTGACAAGGTCGTTTGTAGATCGTATTTCGATTGTAGGTGCTCCTTCTGTTTTTCTAGCCAGAACCTTGTTGTTCCTAAACCAAACAAATTTCCAGTTTGTAGTTTTCGCTTTGTTTTTAGCCAGCCAAACAATCTTTCTGAAGTGTGACGTGAGGTGTTCGTTTATATATATGTTTTGGTTTGCGTACGCCGGGTTGTTTTCTTTGCGTAGTTTGGTGCAAATCTGATCGTACTTCAGATTCCGGTTTTGTTTTGCTCGGTCCAGGAACGTGGCTTTTTGTTTTTCGTGTGAAGCTCACTACAATATTTTTCATTTGTTGGTTTTTTCTGTCTTTATATGTGTATATATCTTCTATGTCATTTTCATCAATTTCTGCATCTAGTGCATCTCCTATGGCCTTGACCAAATCAAACGCATTTTCGTTGTTTGACATCGGAACGTTTCGTATTTCTACATTCCTGTCAATTTGTTTTTGTTCCAGTGTGTTGACTTGTGTCTGTAGATATGTAATTTGTTCATCTTTATCTTCAATTTGTTTTTTGTAGTCTTCTAATTCTTTTCTAAGTTTTTGTATTAAAGTGTTGTTTTTTGTAAGCGTAATATTGATTTCGTCGTATTTACTTGTTGTGAAATCTACTGTTTTTGCATATTCTTTTAACATAGCCTTTATCTCTTTCAGTTCTTTGTTCACAGAACTGTTTTCGGACATTGAAACGGCTGCTGCAGCTGTATTTGGGGATTCCGCAGTTCTTGTCCTTTTTGCCGTTTGCGTATTCTACTCAGCTGGTGCTTTAAATCTGCACGAAGGGCATATCCAGTTCTTTTTGGTCTGCTGGGACATCCTCCGGTAGGAGTTCACCGAAATTGAGCAGCATTCAAGGTGAATATCCCCCTTGCAGGCCGAACAGTTGATGTATTCGCTTTCAACTGTCAACGGATCATCACATCTGCTACAAGATTTCATCTTACCAATGAGATTTATTAATTTCTTTCGTTAATGTCACAAAATTGTTATATTAACTATTAAAAATCAAAAATAAAAGCTAGCTCACTGCCTTGTATGTCTTTTTTTACGCTTTTTTACTGGTTTTTTATTTTATTCTATTGAAATATATCACTGCTGCGAAAAACACGACTGCACTTCTCTGAATTCAACATAACTTTTGTAAAAGACAGATGGTCGGTTGAATTGATGACGAAACCCTAAAAATGTTCGCTTCAGGTTAGTTTTTTCAGCGATTTATTTCAGGTATTCTTATTTAGTTACATGTATGCAGTTACTCAGTTTGTCGAACTACTGAGTTACTGACATTGTGAACTAGTTACGTACTAAATACAAAGGATATTTTCATTGATCCAACGAAAAATTAATTAATTCTTGTCCGATGAACTTTTTCGTTTTCATTATTATTTTATACTCTATGAATTGTTAGTTGATTCAATGAAAAAAGTTCGTCGAAGTACATTGTACATTAATCCTATTTTGATTATCCCAATTAATATAAGGACATTTTGAACTTGTTTTTTTTTGTATTTGCTATTTTCATCTCAAAAATTTCATCACCAAAAAATAAATTTATGTTAAAATCAAGGACAGATGCTTTTTTTTTATTTGTGTACAGTACTACAGCACATAATTGCTGGTATTCTTGTATCGTCATTTGCAGGAAGTTTTTCAATTCAATCCTTCACCTACAATATAGGATTTACATTGTTTTTTTTAAATGTTCAGACTTGTTGAAAGTGTTTTCAATACATACTTTGAAAATGGCTCAATATGTTTAACTAGTTCGATTTCGCTAGAAAAATCTCTAGCAAATTACAACTAAAGTTGGCTGAATTACTTTCGATTTCGATTTCTTTGTCTGGAGCAAAATGTAGACTTAAATAAAACATTTCGTTGGCTCAACGCACAATTTCGTGGCTGCCACGTACGATTTCGCTGGCACATGCTTACAGAACACTTTAACTTGAACGCTAGATCATTCCGTTAATGAAACGTACATTAAGCTATGCTCATTTATTTATAAATTTATACGTTATATTAATGAACAGTTCGTTGAGCCATCGAAAATACCTTTAGCGAAGGCTGTTCTTTAAAGAATAACGGAAAATGTTTCGTTCAGTGTGATGCAGATCTTTCTTGAACTAGTTGTTTCGTGAACTACGCAAGCCTAGTCTTGAGTTAGGATATCTCAAAATGTGGTACATCTCTCACTTAAAATAAATCTCAAGACTTCAAATCTTAACAGATTAATTTTATTGGAAAATGAAAGAGCTTATTTCGCGAACAATCAATGAATTGAAAATCAAGCATTATTTTTGTTCATTACATTTTGGGAAGACAGGAGTTGCATTGCTTCGTTATGCATTAGATATATCTTCCCTTAGGCATACTTCTTTCTTCTTTGCAATTGCTTGTCGACTTTTCCTTTGAAACTGTAGCAAACCCTTACTTCGCTGCGCCGGACGAGTGGCTATTGTACATGACAAATCCAGAGAATGCTCAGTTTTCACTACTCATTGCTCATTACCTCAAAGAATCGATGGGTCATTTTGTGGAGCGAAGTCGGGGTTCTTCTCTGTCTAAATGTCCGAAATACTAATTTGATCATCTTAATTTATTCACTTGATGTAATTTGCCTGACCTCACGGTGGGACCTCTTTGAGTTAAGGACGCAGATTACGTTGATTGATAAATGTACCCCGATGCACCGTTTGTGTACGAAAATGTACGACACATATAATTATTCTAAGAAATGTTTCTCAAGTCACCAATTGATTGGCCTTATAATTCCAGTTATGGTCTGGGCGTATTCCTGCAGCTCCTTACTACAGTTCCTTGGGCCTGCATAGAATATATCCTTGAATCTTAATTAAGTATTATGCCTTAGTGAGAATCCAAATCTGGTTATGAGACTTCGATATTGTCCTTTATATTAACAACCATCACTATCATAACCAATTACTTCCGCCATTGAATCCAGCTCCATGCTTCGTCGGGTCCTTCGAAAAACCCATCTCAGCCAGCCATGCGGAGATTGTGGTATCTAAAGTATTCATTGTCTCTGCCGAATACATCGTCAAGCCGCCTATTCCGGCAGCATCAGGCAATTCGCAGTGCTTAAGAAATCCTGTAACCACATAACTTGCTGACAAATGCCAAGTTTCTTACAGCACACCACCACCGCTCACATTCTCACATGCAGGCCCATATTTATGGATAACATCTTCTTGACTTCGCTCCAAGGATAATAGACTCCTGGCAGAGTCTAAGGCAATTATTCAAGACACCCTCAACTCACACCATCGCGCATCGCACACAATCTCCTCGTCTACAACCAAAAAGCATATTTCACAGTCTCAACTGAAAAATATACGAGAGCTCCGGTACACACGCACACACTCATCCCGCCATGCCATACGAGTTCACCCCATTACACGACGGAGAACAGCTTTCGGGATTAATTATCTGCGAATTTTATTAACTTTGAGTAAACATGCTTCATTATCCCTCGCCAAAGAAATATAATGAAATTTGCTATTAAATCATTTGGGGATTGGTGCTGTGGCTTTTTGGCGAAAGATAAGTGTAGTACACCATGTGATGTGATGTATTGCTAAGGTAGCGCAGTGAGGTCGAGGGTTGAACACCGCACAACCGAGTTCAACTGCCTGGCAGGGTATAGGGGCTCTCAATGCTCGTACAGCCGTGTGTATTGTTCATGTTTTAAATGTGAAATTTACATAAATGTGTATTACCGCCACCGCGCCGTACCGTGAGGGATGGCGTCTCTTTGCTGATGGAAGGCATATTTTAGTGGTTCGGTTGGGGATTTCATTTTGCTGATTGGGGGGCTGTGTAAAGAATTTATAAGTAATCTCACATGCACTGGCGGGGTGTAATGGGTTAATTTTTTCCGTTCAACTTATGTTACTTGATTAGCATTTGCCCCTTTAAGTGACTGCCCTTTTGTGTGCGCCCATTTTCGGGGCAGTCTACTATCGATGCAGGATCCACTTGGCCATCACTTTCAATCAGTTGAAATGGAACGGAACTCAAATGAAGTCCACCGAGGGCATTTAGAAGTCCCAACTAACTTGGTATACTTGCGGTGACAGCGGAAACAATTTGCAGTCAAGTTAAGCATCGGCGAAAGTTCGTGGGTTGGAATTCAATATCACCGTCACACGACTCTGTACTCTCTATACGAGTACTCCCTGTGGAGGTATTCTTGAATCGTTCAAGTAAAAGTTTCAGCATAATGCCTTTAGTTGGCTACTTTGTCGAGGAGATTGCTGCGGAAGTATTCCGTTGGCAAAAACCAAAGCTAAATACGAATTTGTTTTAATAGAATTGTCGTTACAATTACCCCCGAGGATACAGTTGCGAATGCGAGCGCAGAGTCGTCTGCTTATGTTCTGGAAGATGAAACTCTTAAGAGTGTCCGGCCACTCTGGTGACATGATTTCATTTTCTTCAGCTGTTGTGGGTAAATGTGTTAAGGCCTATTCACGAACGAGTGGCGATATAAACTAAATAACTAAGCAATCCAAGTTTTCTTTAAGAAAATGTTTTTATTTTCATCTGTCCTCTTCGTCCTGCATTCACTAAAAATTTAAGCATGAAATCCAAGAAAATTTATCTTATCACCTTGAACAGGGGCGATGATGGGAACTCGCAGGACTCTTTTTGCAATGTTCGCAAACTTCCTGTAAACTGCTTTAGGTATACACTTAAGTGCCTAGAGTCAAAACGGAGCACACAGCATGGCTCGAGGGTTTATAGGGACAATGGGAGATGCGGTATTTGGCCCAGGTCATAAATGTCTGATTGTAGTTAGTGGTTCGGCAAGAGCACGCCATATTCGCGTTATACAACTAAAAAACCAGTCTCTAAGCTCATTTTTGTGTCCGAAAGCAGACTCAAGGCGAGACCAGCATTGTAGGTGAGTTCAAGCTGGATAGGAATGCACTTAACAAGTTCGCTTGTGGATTGTTTCTTAAGAAGTGATAAAACGGAGACAAAAGGATACAGTACGTCAGTGTTCAAGTGAGACTTTTGGCTTCACTTGCTTAGGACTTCTTTCAAGAAGATACACGGAGATCTTAGGGACACCAGAGACCAAACTAGACATGAGCACAATTATCATTGCTAGCGTGGTTGAGTACACGCAGTTGGTTGATGACCTCGTAAGCCCTTAGACACAGTCGGTTGACGATCCCGACAGGTTCAGTCAAAGGTTCTTCAGTCCATAACCAAGTCATTAATGGGTTGTATATGGCTTAGCCACTTAAGGCGAAGAACCACCCTTATCATATTAAGGGAAACCCTCAACAAAGTTCAAAGTCTGGGCCATGAGAACTTGCCCCACTAATGTGATGGAGCTATTGGCTATTGGAGCTGACTCCCTTGCATCCATTGGTTGGAGAAAGTGCAAACAAAACAAAGACGAGAAGGGATAGGAAGGAACAGGTAAATTACATAGAGACAATTCGATGCACTAAAAGCTACCACTCCTGTCCATTCCGAAGGATAACATGATGAGGAAATTAAATTCCAAAACAGAAGCTTACCATTTACCTCAGCATCAACAAGGAGTGGAGCAATGACAATCCAAGGCTGATCTAGGCCAAGCTTCTTCAGCAACCTTTCTCTTGTTGTGCGAGCTATTGTTCTTTTACGAGTGGATGGAGACCTACAGTTTTATGGCGACTCCGAATGGCCTATTTTTAGAAGCATTTTCTAGACAGTGACCTTTTCTGTGACTCGAAAGAGGTGAGGCCGTGAAAAATGATTTTGGTCTTACCGGGAATCGAACCCAGGCTGCGAGGTTAAATTGCGTAGGAGTCGACTAACGCACTAATAGCACTAGCTCACTATGCCGACGGCTTAGAATACTCTAGAATAAATCCCTTCAACCTTTGCGCAACATGAGTCCATAAACCTCAATTCAACTTTGAAAATTACTGCATGTTAGGGGACCCCTTAAGAGAGCAAATGTTTGAAATGGGGTACAGTGGATTTAAAGGTCGCTTCTTTTGTTGTGCGTGCTATTGTTCTATCACGAGTGGATGGGACCTACCGTTCCTCATTGGAGTCCAAAAGCTACGGTTGGCAATAGTTATTCTGTCCTTAACCTCTCTGTAATGTTGTTGTCAGTTCTTTTAAGTGGTAAGTCATGTGACTGAACAGTGGCGACACGTTTTATTGTTCATTTCGTTCATGAATGCCTAACTTTCTAAGAACAATATTTTTCTTTCTATAATTTTCCCAACTGACATAAATCACCCACAAGAAAGGAGACACCTTTGAATGCGCCAACTATAGAGGGATAAGTCTCCTGAACATCGCATATAAGATCTTCTCTTCCGTTTTGTGTACTCGCCTGAAGCCGTTTATAATTAACCTGATAGGTACATATCAGCGTGGCTTCAGGCCAGGAAAGTTCACCATCGACCAGATTTTCACACTACGGCAGATCCTGGAAAAGACCCAAGAAATGCAAATCGACACCCACCACCTTTTTGTCGATTTCAAGCTATACAACGCCATGTCTAGTTTCGACATTCCTGCCGAACTCGTCAGGTTGTGCAGGATGACGATGGAGAATTATCGCTGCTCCATCAATGTCGGTAACGAACTCACCGAGAACTTCAATATCAAAAAAGGATTTAGACAAGGCGACGCGCTGTCATGTGATTTCCTTAACATCATCCTGGAGAAGATCGTGCAAGACTCACACGCCAACACAAGAGGCACGATCTTCCAGAAGTCCGTACAACTGTTAGCATACGCGGATGACATTGACGTGATTGGCAGAACACAGCGAGCCGTCAATGAGGCGTTTGCTGGCATTGAGGCGGAGGCGGCTAAAATGGGTCTAGTGGTGAATGAGGGCAAAACGAAGTATATGCTGTCATCAAGAAAGGACACACAACATCGACGTCTTGGACAGAGCGTCACAATGGGCAGCTATAACTTCGAGGTAGTCAACGACTTCGTCTACCTCGGCTCCGCAGTAAACGGTACAAACAGCATCAGTACCGAGAACAAACGCAAAGTAACTCTTGCCAACCGCTGTTTCTATGGGCTCAGGAGGCAATTGAGTAGCAGAGCCATCTCTCGAAGGACCAAGCTGACTTTATACAAGACCGTCATCATCCCAGTCCTGCTGTACGGCGCGGAGGCATTGACAATCTCAAAAGCGGATGAGGAAGTCCTTGGTATTTTCGAGAGAAAATCTCTGCGTGCGATCTTTGGTCCTGCTTGCGTTGACGGTTTCTGGAGGAGAAGATTCAACCACGAACTGTACGGGCTGTACAGCGACATGAGTCTAGTCAGGCGTCTTCGGATCCAACGCCTAAGATGGCTAGGCCATGTTGAGCGTTTGGACAACTCAGCTCCGGCCCGAAGAGTCCTCGACTCCGAACCGGTGGGACAACGTAACAGAGGACGCCCGCGTTTAAGGTGGCGCACCCAGGTGGAGAAGGACCTCAACCAACTTGGCATATGACACTGGAGACAGCTAGCCAGAGACCGTGCTAGTTGGAGAGGCCACCCCGCCACACAAGAAGAAGAAGACAAATCACCCACAAAATGTGTTTCCAATTGTTCCTCACTTCAGTCTATTTCCCAATTCGTGCCAGCCTCTGGTTTACTTGAGTCTAATCATAATTCTTAACAAGACAAAATTCTTACCACCAAAACTGCTTTTTAGATCTCCGCTCAAAATAAAGGCTCAAAGTAAACTTAATACATTACTATCTTATATAAATTTCCCATTTCGTTCATATTCTACAAGCACGAGTAGAGCCTAAAGGCAACTTAATTAGGTACTCATAGTTTTGTATGTGCTACACTCACCACAAAACGACCACGTATACCCCCAGATATGTTTTCCATTCATTTGACTCGTTAACTTGAGTTGGAAACGAAATGCAACCGTCAAAATTTTATGAATTTTTTTTTTTTCAATTTTAAAATTAACGCACATCGTAGGAACTAATTCGTTTATTTATGTTTGCTACAAATTGGCATATCACATTACACTTTAACCTCAAACCGCCAATCGTACAGACTTAACTATAACGAACTCTTTATGTTTGTTTCATCTTAGCTGTGAACGAAGTCAAGCAAAAGGGATGAGTTTTGCTCAAGTCAACTTTACATGCATGTGTAGACAATGTTTACGTAAAGGGCATATGTTAGTAAGTCTGTGGGAGGTGGGGTATGTGTTGTCGTTGTGTAGAGTGCAGCACATAAAAAAACAGAAATGAAGTATTACAGAGATATACGACTTAACAGCTGATTGGCTCCTAGTCAATCGACGAATTTGAGTGGCTTTTTGACAGATATTCAAGAATTTTTGACAGTTATTTACGAAATAACGTGACTGCCGTTCTCTGATTGGTGAATTTAGTCTGAGATATAAGGACCAGTTGTCAAAAATTTTAGGGGGCAAGAGATGAAGAAGTCATACAACTCTGTCATACTTCATATCTGTACAAAACTTGAGTACCTAATTGTATTACCTTAATGTTCTATTCCGGCCTAATGGTGGTAGAATATGAACGAAATGGGAAATTTATAGAGGATAGTGTATATGATGAATTGAGTCAACTTCGAGATTTTATTTTGAGTGGAGATCTGAATAGCATTGTTGTCGCAGGTTAGTATTAAATTACATATATTAGTATTAAATGGTATTAGTATGTTAGTTTTAAGTTATTAAAGAAAAGCATATATTTTATTTTATGAATTGATCGCCCAAACTTTTTGTTCATGGGTCGCCCCTGTGACTGACTACCTCGAAGCTATATCTTTGTGACACATTCTGACAAGATGTCGACGACTGCTTATATTTCGTTTTTTTTTATTCGCCGCAAGACGTTTCCTTATCAATTCAGACGTTTCCTTATCAATGGTAGCAAATTTAAAAGTCACACGAGAATGCAACAGCTGAACGGACGACTGGAAGATCGTGGCCCTGGAGTAAATTTTGAACGATATTCGAAAGAACGATGCAAAAGAAGAGAAAAGACACCATGTCCTTTGTTACTTTTTTAAAAAATAACGCTTGAGATTGAAGTGACAATAATTCTTTACCGTCGTCGCCCTCAAACTGACGAGTTTTGCGGAAATATCAAAAACAGACATGATATCGATTTGCAATTTTCAGCTCTCTTCTGTAATCCAGCGTGAAGATCAGGTCTATTCTGATCTTCCCTAGCCTGATTGCACACTAATATGTGCCTATCAAATTCGTTATAAGCTCCTTCAAGGAACAGTATTTGCATACATTTTAGCCTCTTTCAAGAGATGTATATTATAGAACTAATAGAAAATCAGCAGTGGGTCGCCGTGGTGTAGTGGGTAAGTACGTATACTCTGCAGCAGAAGCAATCGCAGCAGCAGCAGCTACAGCAACAACAGCGGAAACAACAACTTCAGCAACAGGTGGCAGTCAAAAATCAGGGATTCCCTCCGATCAACGTCTTCGGATTGGAGACTAAGGATATGGATAAGGTATGTAAAGCTGTGTTTTTTTGCAAGCGTATATACGCTTAATTTAGAAGTGCACAAAAAAACGATCATCGGCGCTTAATGATTCATCATAAAATCTTGGCAGCACCGACGACATTTATGACATTTGCTAAGCAGTGTGGTAAGGGGTGTGGTCGTGGTGGTGATGGTTGATCTATGATGGTCACAATCTTCGTTTTGTGACTGTGTAGCGTGACCATCACTTTAAAAGCCAAAACAATTAATAATATATAAGAAATATAAAATAACAATTTTCATCAAATGAAAAGAATCGTTTACGAAACCTAAACGGAATGTATAGCAGAGACGCGGATATAGGATTCGTTGTTAGTGTATTTTACATGAAAATCGAGATTTGAGCGTATATACGCTTGGAAAAAAACGCAGCTTAAGTTGGCCACCAGAAGTACATCATATTATATTAAGTACAAAGGGCCCTTAAGGCTTTCTGTCCACTGTTCATCAGCGGCAGATTACCGTGCCGTAAAAGGAGAGCTAACGACGACCGGGGTCGAGTTCTTTTCATATACTCCAAAAGGGGAAAAAACTTAAGACCGTGCTCCTAAGAAATGTGTATCCCGATACTGATCCCGAGGAGATCCTCACTATGCTGCGCCAAACGCAGAGCGACGATGTCCAGGTTGTTGGGGTTAAGCCCTTCATCACTGCGGCATCGAAAAGAGAGAGCAGGAAGCTTCCGTTCTTCCTAATCCAGGTCAGCCCAGCTAGTAAAGTAGATAGCCTAAAGCGAATCAATCGTTTAGGCATTTTTGATGTCAAATGGGCAACATTAGAAACGACAAAGCACACACTCCAGTGTGCTCGCTGTTAAAGGTTCGGAAGGTTGCCTCGGTCCCTGTGGCCAGGCAACCTGAAGCAAGGAAGAAGGTCCTGCTCCCTATCCAGAGGCAGATCACTCAGCTCCAAAATCAATTCCAAAATCAGTTCCAAGAGCAAGCAGCCTGAATAGACCTCATGTATTCGACGCTGTTTGACGATTCCAACGAGGCATCACAATGATGGCTGCCGGATGTTGCTTGCAGCCACGAGGATCTCCTCCGTTTCAGTAGAGCGATCTCTGCTCGGGACAGGAAAGAGTGCGCCAAAGAACGGCACTTTTATTGGTGGTTGCACCAGAACCAGTCTCCGCCGGCGTTGGCTCTTCCAAACGGCGAAACAGTTGACCATGGTGGCCAGCTTACATAGAATTAAGTTAGTTTAAGATAAAAATCATAAAAAAAACCAAAAAAAAAGATGCTCCACGACGTATACATGTATATGTTATGCATATACATAACATATACGCTCTGGTGCACGCCTCTGTCTGTTACGGACATATTTAAGGTAGTTGTAAGGTTATGTTAGGTTAAGGTTTATTATAGATTAAGTTAGTTTTAAGTTATTTTATTCATAGATTAGCTAGGTTAATCCAAGTTTTTCAAGTTTTCTTGGTAACTCAAATAAATAAAATACTATCTCTGAAGACTAAAAAAAACGTTGTTTAAGCCGAAAGACACAAATATAAAATATATAAAAATTAGTATAGCTTAGAGTACTCGCACTTGCACTTAATTGTACTTAAATACAATAAGTTATTTAAGATAGTTAAGCTAGTTTTAAGTATATTTTGTCTAGCAGGAAGTTAATTTTTTTTCAATAAAAACAAAATTACAATGAAAAAAAAAAAGTGCGTCGACTCCTACGCAGAGGGTGCCAGGTTCGAATCCCCAATTTCCCACCTATCATAATTCACGGCTCCACCTCTTTCGAGTCACTGACAATGCTCAAAGAGTATTCTTGTCTAGAAAAAGCTTCTCAAATTCGCCGTTCGGAGTCAGCATTAAACTGAAGGTCTCTTCCACGCGTGAAAGAACAATAGCACGCACAACACAAGTGGTTACTGAGAAGCTAGGCCCAGGTCCACCTCGGACTGTCGTGCCACCCATATTATATTGTTATTATTATAATAGAAAATCAGCTACAAATTGACATATCTATCTCGTTACATTTTCAACTCAAACCGCCAATAGTACAGACAAAACACAAATACACTTAATTATTAACAACTCTTCGTGTTTACGTTTCGGGTTTAAGTTGTTGACGAGACGACATTCTCACACGGGACGCACATAATCTATTTCTGTACATCGCTGTATGTATTTGTCTTGCTAATAAATGTTTAATATTTGATAGAGGTAACAAGGGAGTGACACATTGGCGCTGTGGTTCCCACTGACTCGACAGTTTTTGTGTAAATTTTTAATTCGGTCGTAAATTGTTCATGCGGTCTTCAAATACCACTCAACCAAATGTTTACCAGTCTACTGGCGTGAATGTATTAATTTCTGATTGGAGTTTCATACAGCTATCGCTGCCCTGTGGCTGGTTTGATTTATAGCAATTCACTTCTGTTTTGTCATTGCGTTTAATTTTTGATTAACTTCAAATATTGATTCAGCAAATAGTACGCATTTCGAATTATCATTATTAAATTAATACCACAAGTTAAATTGTTAACCATAAATGTTTAAGTTTGCCGAATTACGCGTGAATTTGTATTGTACTCAAATATTATATGCAGATATTTCTTTGCTGGTTGGCGTTATTGTTACTCATGCGTTTTAGGGCCTTGACCCGATTTAATAAAAAAAACGCAAACCATTCGATATATGTTGCACGTGTTATGTTATGAACTACTGGATGGCGCAGATGTTTAAGTGCCTACCCTTGGTCTGTGTGGTCTCCGATTCGAATTCCAGTGAAGGCAAAGATAATACGCTTTTACCCGGTTTTCAAATCCGTTGCAGTCGCATTTGCCGTTGGGATCAGATTGATCGCGACTTGTTAGAATAGACCAATAATTTAAAGAATATAGTTGTTTCGTAATTTTAATTTCAATGTTTAATTTAATAATTTAATTTAAATAATATAATAATTTAAATAACATGTGATAGGCGAGTAGTCGACCGGAATCCGGGAAAATGGTAAAATTGGGTGACTGAACAGGCCATCCTTGTCATTAATATTCGCTTTTTTACTCGAATGTGTGAAAAAATTGCAGTTACAGGTTGAAACCAAATGGTTTTTTTTCGGTACACGGTACACAGTGTTAAACTTCGTTACTGTACCAGTGATATCGGTACAAACTGTTATATGCCAAATCCGAGCACCGACTTTTGAGAAGATTTTTATAGCAAATTACTCTTTGTGCATCGAAATAGCTGGGACATTAAAAACTGTTAATTGTACCAAGAATTGAACCTAGACCAGTACGCAACGGCAAGAAGACTCTTATACATCCTAAAATGTCCTCCAAACTTTTTGGGATGCCAGTAAGCATTCGCTTCATAGTTTCAATATACCACATATGTTCCCAAATATCTATCCCAAGCGAAAAACAATTCCAAAGTGATTTCCGGCAAGGAGAGCATGATCCTTACATCTCGCGTTATCAACATCTCGACATTACGAATGTGGTAATACGTTTTTATTGCATATCCACAAGTAAGTCATTTAAACGTCTTCTATGTATTATTAGGCTTATCTTCGAGAAAAAAAAAACGGGAGAAAAGAAACCGTGATCCTTTCTTAATTAAATAAAATAGTTAAAAACCGAATATTAATGAAGGTACTTTTTTCATAGTTTTTCGTGTAAATTCAATATCATGTGGTAATGGCAAGTGTTTTGTACTCAAAAAATTGCTAATCTTGAAGAAAATTAAGGATCTTTCCCAGAAAAAGATTGGGTTAGAAACCATTTGGTTTTAACCTGTAACTGCATTTTTTCACACATTCGAGTAAAAAACCGAATATTAATGACACCCACTCTAGGTGTCTTCGCTACAAGCCTCCACGACACGACGCACAGTGGTTCGCTTTGTATGGGAAAGCGGAAAAAGTCTGTTCGATGTGAAATACATAACGGATTATAATGAAATTTGTTTATAAAATATTATAAATTTGTTTAAGAAAGATTTATATTTCTTCTAAAAATAAAGTCCTAGTTGCAATCTTTCTACCATTATTAGACAAGAAATTAAAACTTTTGTAATAGGACCAAATTCCGTTACATTCCATTCTGAAGAGCGTATGAAGAAGCTCTTTTCGTGAGAGAAGTTCTGCCGGAAATCTCTAGAGGAGCGCATGGACAACTTAGTTCCAGCCCGAAGAGTCATCGACTCAGAACCATCGGGACAATGCAATAGAGGACACTAACGGAACCGATTGCACACCCAGGTGTAGAAGGACCTCAACCAACTTGGCGTGTGCAATTGGATACAGCTGGCTAATGATCAATGAAGAGGCTTATTCGTTGAGGCCTAGGTCCACCCGGACTTTAACGCCACCAGAATAAGAAGAAGAAGAAGAATTAGAAAGTATGAAGCACTTGCTGTTGTACATCACTGCGCAGAGTTTGGAGTAGCTAATTTTAAATTTATTTTAAAGTATTCATTGTGACTTTTTTTTTATCGAAGGCTTCTTTGACAATTTTTTTATTTTAGATGGTCAAGAATAAAAACAAAATTACATACAGTCGAACTTCGATAACTGAAACCACCACTTCCCACAAAAAATTATCAAGTAAAATACAATACTGATACAAATATGTATTTATCTGCGATATAACACATAAAACGTAGAGGAGCATAATTATATTTAAAATAGTCTGTTACACACGACTGAAGAGAGGATTTTTTTATTTTCTTTTTGAAAAAACAATCGTCAATGGAATTTAAATCAGTGTGGGTACACATAACCTTTTGTTGTTTCATGAGTCTTTTAATATAAACGCAAAATGAGTAAGGAATTTGCAACCAGCTCGTTTGAAGGTGGTCAAATCAAATCATCCTCAATGATCTCCAAGTCTTTTCCTATTACATCACTGCCGCTGTTATTGTTATTTTTGAGCTGAGATTATTCGGGTTCACATCTAAATATCTCGAAAATATCTGTTTGAGACTCCTAAGTAACAATATCGCCATTTACCTGCAGAAAATCGTCATACGAAACACCTTGTATATTTCTGGTATTTTTTCAAGCTTCAAATTCCATCTGCAGTTGAATTTCTCCCTCCTTTCTTTCGGTTGGGAGTTCAGTTCTGAAAATCAAAAGGAATTGCATCCTCTTCCCCCCGCTCAGAATATTCGACAAAACCACGATTTTTTTGTACTAGGTCTAGGAACCCAAACGCAGTGTCCCGAAAGCGTTTTCTAATGATCTAGAATTCGCAGAAATTGGGAGTCTCTCAGAATTGGACTTATCGAAGGTGTCGCCAAATAATCTGTTCGAGTTATCAAAACATTCGAGTAATCGAAGTTCAAGTTATCGAAGTCAAATTACAAGTAAATCTCAGTCTTGGCGCTATTGCCAACCACATATTCGAGTTATCGAAGTTTGACTTATCGAAGTTCGACTGTTTATATAGAGATACAGTGTTTGTTTTAAGAATATTGGGAAGAATAAGTAAGTCTAGTTCGCAACTTGAATATATAATTTGTTAACTTTTCTAGGGCTTGTAAATAAGTGCGTACTATCTACATGTGTACACATACATACATGAAAAAATATTCTAAATCATAAGACCAGGTTATCTAAGAGTACGTACACTAAAAAACCTCATTTCGTACTTCTCCAGTGACCTTTGTTTAGCTCTCAGACTACTGTTTAAGGTACACGGGCCGAACCCCTGAACAAAAATCAAAAATGTTTTCTTTTTATTTTGATGTTCCATTGTTTTCATAATTTGTTGAAAGAACTGGTTGTGGTAAGTTTTTATTTGCTTTTATGTTCGTTAGTGACACTGATACCCTCAAGAAGTTGGCTTTGTGTTTCACCCAAAAACAGTCCATTTTGAAAAATGAAAGTAAATATTTGTTTGCTCTTTTACGGAGAGAGAGAAGGAAGATTAACTAAACTATGTGACTTTAGCAAGTCCTACAAAAAATAGTTCAGCCGAAAGCTTCATATTTTCTGAAAGATTATACCAATGCCCAACAGTACTGAATATTGTCTGTGGGAAAATTTTTGAAAACTGTGGAATTAAAGCCATAAGCAAAGGTCATAAGGCAATACGACAAAGAGTGTTGCAATGACCAAAATCGATCCCGGAGGTAGAAATGATATTTAGAAGACACACACAATGGAATGAGCGGCCTAATTGTATGAGCCACAGTGAAAATTTAGTTATTTATTGAAAAATAATCTTTTTTTTTTCAATTCTTACGCATTTTATTTATCCTGAATCAAATGGGACTAGATAAAATTCGATAGGGAATTGGCCGAGGTGCAGATTATTTTCTCTGGGTGGACATTCTTCCCTTTCCACTGCGCCGACCAAGTGACCATTTTTGTTGTTTCCACTCGAAATCGCTTGACGCAAACGACTGTTAAATTAACTCAATTTGGAAGGAAATAAAAATATAAATTAAATTTATTATAATTAAACAAAATAGTATGTTGAGCATTTCTATTACAAAAGCAATAAATAAAAATTTTTAATTCATACTTCATCGCATTTTTTACATATAAGTGTGTCTATTGTACATTTTCCGCAAACATATTTTTTACATTTAGAGCAAATTTTGTTGGTTTTATTTTCTTTACAGTATCCTAATTGACATCTCACACGTTTATAAGCATCTGTAGTAGACTTAGGCAACGATCCTTTCGTATTTGTTTCTTGTTTTGGTTGTTCATGGGCTTCTCAAAAATCGGCGCCAAGTTCGTCTGCTAGCTTGATTAAAAAACGTGTCTCGAGATATTTTCTCCTGTCGTTTGCTTGTACAAAATCCAGGCTTTATGCCAGCTAAATCAAGGATATTGAAAAAATTTTGTAGTAAATTTCCTCGCCATTTGATCGGTCATGTCTACACCAAATTTGGTTTTATTGTAATATAAAACAGTTTCAGGTAAACGTTTATCATTGTTTTCTACATCAACGAATTTATGTTTAGAACTAAGTAAAAGTACTTTTTTTGTTTGTTGTTGACCGAATAGTTCCAACTAACGTAGTTTGTTGTTTGTTGTTTTTTGGCTAGGAGTTGTGTTGCTAGGGATTTGCTTGTGAAGAAGTTGTCTGTGGTCACAGTTCTTCCGCAACCCGTAAATGGCTCAATGAATTTGAGTACAACATATTCAAAGAGTGGTACTGAAGAGGGCCTATATTCATCTTTTCCAAGATATGGAAGTGCATATATGACGTTTGTAACAGTTTTGGCTGTTCTCAATGAAAATATTCCAAATTGCAGATACCATAGCGAATTTATCTGTTTTCAAACGTTGGCTCCGCTGACTTTTTTTTATTAAAACGAATAAATCTAAGAATTTCGGTTAAATCATTTCTGCTCATAGTTTCAGAAAAAAACTTAGGCCCCCATATGTTATTCCACAAAAAGGAAATATTCAAATTATTTGCTCCATATGCAGCTCGAGCATATAAAACTGCAATAAATGCATCTAATTTTTTTTTAGATAAACTCCAATCGGAACCTAACACTCTCTTTGCTTCTTCTATTGTGCATGTTCTTATATGGTTCATAATACGGTGGTCAATTATCAATGAAATTGCAGTACAAACTTTACCTATCATTATATGACGTTTTGCATATCCTGTTGGGCCTACTTCTTGCCTGAAAATGTTATGAAGTGGTGCTCTTCCAGGTGTGCCACCTACTTGCATTTGTTGCCAAACAGATCCATCATTCGCAACATTTTGTTCATTTATTTCTACTTCACTCTCTTCCGAGCTTGAGAGTAATCTTATTCTTTTTCGGTCACTACATACATTCACAATATTTTCCTCTTCATCGTCAGTATCTGTAGAATGAAACTCATTTTTATTTGCAACCAATATATCTTCATTTTCAGAAAATAAGCTAGGTACTTACCAAGACTTTCAATTTTTGCCACTTTTTCTTACACTAAAAAAAAGAAGCTATTTTCAATCTAAAATTTGATATTTTCTTGAAATTATTCTGAGTTATTTTCGTTGAACTACTTTACGCAACAGTCTTTGGAAGAATCTGCAACTTACTGACTACAAATATGACTCGATAATCTCATAGAACAAAAAAATTCTCTCCGGGTCAAATGACCCGTTGTGGTAGATATCGGTATACAACAAGGATTACTGAGAATAAACAAAACAAAACAAAAAAAAAATTATAACTGTACATTAATTACTTAGAAAAAGTCATGAAGTCAAATGTGCAAACGCAATAAAATTATACATGCATTTTTAATGCAAAAGTTAAAATGGGTCATTTGACCTGTTATGGTATGTTTAGTGTTAAGGTAGCGCTCTCGTACCTCGTCTACCCAATTCAAATATTTGCATGCATCTTACACCCATTTCCTTACACACATTTCATCAAAAATCGTCTCAATTCGTCGTCGCAATCTCATTTATTGCATCTCTCATATTTAACACAATTCAAACTTTCGATAGTACACATATGGTTCGTTTAAAATCCTGGTTTATCTCCAATTTATTGGCGAGCACAATCATTTATAAATCAAAGTAAAAACACAAGCATCAAACGTGAGCTAGGACAAAAACAGTACATTTTTTGTTTCCAATTAACATCGCTTTGTCAACACTGTCAAACCAATGAATCTTTCCACTATTCCATTTCAATTATCGTGTTTCCCCTTCACTACCAGGCATATCAAAATCCATATCGTTCGACCAAAACGCTGGCTACAATTGGGTTTCCTATTACAGTTTCAAACGTTAGAAACAAAAAAAGAAAAACTGTCACCAAAATTTAAAAAAGAACACATTTCAATATGGCGGAACTAATTTTCAATTCTATGCACTTATAAATCGATTGGGGTTATGCTCAAACAGTTCAACACCCTTACATACAGATGTACACAAGGTTTTATTAGTCATGTATGCATTAAACAAGAACAATTATTATCGAATGCCCTAGAGCAGAGTGACTCATTAAAATAATAAGGCAGTTGATATGTCCTGGCAAATCTATCATGTGCCAGTACACAGAGGAGCTAATTCGATTTAGTACATGATTTTGTCCTGTTTAGGTTAATGAGAATATTTTCATCCAAGAGGAGAGAGGAAGGGAGAAAACCCACATTTAATCCCCGGTGGGAGCTACTTACTTCAATCAGCTCCATGTTTTCAGCTAGGAAGCGAAATTTCGTAAGGAGGACACTGAACGTATTCACTAAAGCCAACAGTGTGCCGAAAGATTATTTTAGATTGTCCACTGTCCCTTACTCACTGTGACAATGTTGTCATCTATGACTTCTTGTATTATAAATAAGACAAAAGTAGTGTAAAATGTAAAATTGATTATCTTTGCATTTTGAAGCGACATTCATGAAATCACACGTGGTTAAATGGCTTCAATGACTTCAAATTTTGATGACTTGGTTCAATATGTTGGGCTTCTATGAGAAAGCCACAGCACGCTTACCACATTTTGGTCCATTGGGAATTGTGATACCCACAGTCAGAGTAATAACAACGGCAAGTGGTGACTGATTGGTGACGAGATTTGAAAAGCAGATAAATGCGTATTAACTTTACTTTCCTTGGGATTCGAACAGGGGACCCTCTATCCAAGGGCAGTCACTTAAACAACTGCGCAATCCAGTCCTAAACATCCGTCTATATCTGAGATAATTGACGCTAAAAATGACTCCTTCATCATTCATTTCTAAAGAAGCACGGTCCGATGTTGCCGCCATACCATAAACAGGTCCAAACCTCACATGTGTGGATGAACCTTTGGCAGAGACATTTTGACATTTTCTATGCCAACATTTTCAATGTCAATTTATCTGTAACTCACGATGTTGTAATTTAAAGGGTTTTTTTTTTGCGATTCGCGGAAGGAAATTAGTTTTATGATACTTCATTGCTTCTTAAAAACTAGTAGCACTTGCGTTTTTCTCGTTGGGTCATATAGTAGTCAAAGTATCTGTTCATTTGGCTTTCATTGTTTGGAATAAAATATGATCTGCTCATAGATTAGTATATCATCAGCCCGTCAGTCCCGCAGTCTAGTCTGGGTTGCGGCATATCGGCTGTAAAATAAAAGATACAATATTGGGATCATATTAGAACCCTGAGGGACTCCTGCTGTGATAGGGACGGTTCGGGGCGTTGGTATAAATGTCATTCACTTTTTGTAAGTGGGAAGAAATATTGGTTACGTAAAACTAAAGATTTTTCTGGGAAAATGGTTTCTTGGGAGCAGGTATTCATTCAGAATGTCTGGGACATGGGGATCACAATTTTGTTTTTCTGCGCTCAAAACGAAACACTTAAATCTCCCTTGAACGGACAGAAATGGGGCAGTATTTTTTGTCCGCATAGGGGTGATGTCAGTTTCAAAGAAAAAAAAACATTATTTTTCGAAAGTAATACCTCCTGTATTATTAACATGTTTATAAAAAGGAAAATAATAAGAAGAAATGCTATCAACCTTAGTGAAAATAAACAAAAATGTGAATTTGCAGAACAAAACCTTCACTGCCGACCAAAACAAAACTACTTCCAACACACGAATGTGAGATAAACAAACGCAACCAGATCCAACAGATTTTCACCCTATTAAAAAAATTCACACATCCAATGTAACTGAAAGAAGAACTTGGTTTAGACTACAAGTCAAAAAAAACAATACCGTTGCCAGAATATCCGCCTGTTGACATGTTTAATTTTCTTTGGTGTCCGCCTAAGGGAATATATTTGATTATTTCTATGCGTTATTGCTGTCCGTGTCCATTCAAGGGAATCTGTAGGCTATGTAACTTATATGGAGCAATTTCCGTTCAAAAAATGTGTCCGTCTTAGGGTGGTGTCCGCCCAAGGGAGGTGTCCCCAGTGCGAAATTTCACTGTATTGTAATTTTGTTTCTGTGGATTAAATACCCCTAATTATTTGGTCATTGTTCGTGCTACAAATAAGTTAATCCACTAGATTTATTTTGTGGTCTTTATTGCATCTACCGAATGCCGTTATAATCTAACATGACTTCCTGGCTACTTTGTCTTAAGAATCGAATTTTATACGGCTATATTCCCACATATCAGGTGAGAGTGACATTGTTCGCCAGAAGAGTCCTGCATTATATCGAGCTGGCCCCTCACTCAGTAAAATCGTTTCCGGTTCACCAGAAAATAAATCGATTAATTCCCCTCGAATTCATATCTCTATCCATCGCTCCCGTCGCACATTTCTTTGGATGGTTGAAGCCCACATTAAAATCATTAATTCAATAACCATTACCACCGCCAAACCGATCAAATCAAAATTAACACAACGGACACAAGCATTTGTATTAAAAATATTAATTTTCCTGTCGGATATCCTTAATATCTGACCCTCAGTCTTCGCGCATTTTCCAAAAATACAACACCATGACGTAAGACTTAGCATTCATGCACACACATGTGCGTGTATCCCCGACATGATTTGGGTGAAACAACGAACCGCACCTTCATGGGATAAACATACATATGCATCCAGTCCTAGGCCATGAAAAGTTTTATGAAATTAATTCACTGCTCTCACGCTATTTTGTATAAAATCGTTCGATCCATTCGACCAAAATCAACCGCATCCTTCCAACTGCTGGGTGCCCCCCAAAAGTTTGTGTGTTTTCTTTCCACTGGCCATTTTTCCTCTCACGCCTCAGCGAGTGTGTGTTTGTGTGGCAAGGTGTTGCGACGGCGAGTGGATGTGCAAATTAATTGACCTTTTAATCTTCGATCAACATAAGGATGTGCACAGGACCCAAACATACTTTTTTGTTCGTGTTTCGGTTTCTCCACCCAATCCAAGGTGGAAAGGATAAGAGCATAAATTTCAGTTTGTATATTTAATTTATTCCACAACCGAAAGGATCTACCTTCCATATTTATGTTTACTTTAATAAAGTTATGAAACTGGTATTTAGTCGATGATGTGGTCAGTTGGATACGTTGACACCTGGATATGTTATTTTTGTTTGGAAAGCTAATTTGTTGTGTTTACTGCTACTTTGAATGTTGAAAGGTGGCAATAGTTTGTTAAGGTGACAGCAGGAGGTGCATGTTAAATAATCTTAATTTGATTTGAATTAACACCAATGAAATGGGCGATGTTCAACAGTTCCAAGTCCAACATTAAAATAAACCACTTTAAAGTTTGAAAGAGCATTATCCTGTGAACTGCAAACTCATTCATGTTAACACATTCGACAGGAAATGCATATGTAAAAAATGACAGGCCTGTGGATAGAAAACACTTCAAATTATGGAGGCTAAGTGAAGCCAGAATTCAGTTCATTGACATTCGACAGGCAAGATACTATCCATTCAACATCAAATTACAGAGGGAACCAAATGACATTGATTTCATTTATGGACTACATATTTTTCATGGGACAGGGGAAAAAATTCCAAATAATCGAGAAATTCAAATAAACAAATTAAGTGCCAAATTATCGAGATTCGAATGTAATTATACAATTACAGCCCTATTAATAAAAACACGCTATCCGCTCTTTAAAATATGTTTTGGCTAGCACAGGGATAGTGAACTTATTCGTTTGATAACTTTTTTTATTAAAAAACATATTTTATCCCCATATTAGCTGTCCACACTTTATAGCTAACTGCACGGCAACACTTCACCATATTGTACTAAACATTTAAGTACATCAGTCCTATTCCACCAGCCGACACTGACGTGCGCGAAATTTGTTTATGTTACTTATTGAAATTTGTGGATATTGCTTGTCGAAATGGAAGGACCACCGCAAAAGAAGAAAAAGGGACAGAAAATTGGTGCGCGGCTGATAAGGTAACTAGTAATGGAATTGTGAATATGTGCAGATAAAGATCTATGTAACTTGTTATTATTCTTTCATAATTAAAGACACTATTGAAGGATCTGTTTGCGGGAAATGTCGGGTGAGAACAAGAGCATCGACACCAACGCAAATAAGTCCAAAAAAGAATGCTGGGAATCCATATTGACTTATTAAGTAGCAACCCCTAACTATATATAAGTATCTCATTGAATATTAAATTGCATTTGCAGATTTAACGCAGCCAGCAATGTGTCTCGTCAAGTTTCCCAGCTGCAGTTTCAATGGGGGGCATGAAACTGAAAGCCAAAAGGCAAGAATTGGAATATCGGAAAGCAGTGAATGCTACTGGGGGTGGGCCAGCACCAAAACCTCTAGACAAAGAAAGCACAGACCTGATGGAACTCATTCCGAATGAGTTCTATATTGATTGCAACCGATTTGATAGCGATGCACAACAGGTATTTAAACATTTTTACGTGACCTTACAATAAAAACGTATTGATGTTTACTTGTAGAGCTCTCAGCAAATATACATAGAATCGGAAGATGCGGTGAATATTGGACTGGGTAAGATAGTGAATAGTAATCTTTTCTATTAAATCACTAATATTAAATTTTCTTTATTCATTTTCATAAAAACTGTATAAACGTGAGCAACATATTAAAAATTGTGAAAACTCTGCAGCTTTAACGGATGACCGGCCTATAGCAAATGTAAATGCAGTTCGTTCTACGCCAAGAAGGAAGGTAGTCCGAGATGGTAAGAAAAATGTGAGCAATGCATTTCATACTTTAACCGATAGAAGTAGGAATAATAAAACACTTGAATATATTTTTTCTGATCAACTTTATTGAAGGTACGTCCGTATTGCTTCGCAAACTACACAAGAGTGATCATTATTCATCTTCACTGCTCTCACATCAGTAGTCCCTTTTACATGTTTATCTCCTTTTCTTATAAGAGTGCATGAATTGCTTAGAAGGGCTGCTACAATACCTTTTTTTAATTTTATAGAACGACGAAATGAAGATGGAAATATTTAAGCTGACAAAGGCGCACATGAAGGAAGAGCACGATCAGCGCATGGAGAATCTTCTTCTTGAAAAAAAATGCCATCTCAAGAGAATGCAGATACTAGACATGAAGTTAAAAGCATTGCCAAACAATTGACTTTCAAATGCAAATTTCTATGTTATGTTATTTTTTCTCGTATTAAGGTGTATGAGGTATTCTTGCTGGGGGCTTTCTGGATTGGTTACTTCGGTGTTTTTAATTGAGTCATCATCATCTGCAAAAAGACAAGACAGAGAATATATTTTAATGGGTTGCTGTTGAAAGAATTGAAGGCTTACCCAAATCTTGATTGTAATCAATGGCTAAATAATGTAGCACCGCTTATGCCACGGTGGGGGTTTTCACCTTTTCTAGTGACCCTCTCTGCGCTCCAGTGAGTAAAATGCGAAATCGGGATTTCCAAATGCCAAACATTCTCTCAATAGCATTTCGAGTTGAAGTATGTGCAGCATTATAATTTGCTTCGCCCGACGAGGATGGATTTAGGACAGGTGTGTAAAAGACCACCGTCACCTAAAAGACGTCTTGGAAATTCACCTGCTTCTGTGCGTTCTTTTATTCTACTTTCATTGAATATCCTAGAATCATGAGTGCTTCCACGCCAGTGCGGAACAATATCAATTATTTTAAGGCGGTCGTCGCAAACGACATGTGTATTAATGGAGTGGTATCCTTTTCTATTAACATAGAATAAGCCTGCTTCTCCTCCCTGTCTTTGTATTCGTATGTGGGTACATTCAATTGCACCAATAACGTGGGGAAATCCGCGTATTCGCTAAAAACCTTCCATCACTGCTATTTGCGCCGATGTAGTTTGAGGCATTGTGATATAATTTCCTGACTTCGATGCAATGGCCTGTGCTACTATTGTAATTATATTGCTCAGTGTCGGCTGGCTGAAGTCATGCATATCAGCATATCAGCACCGTTATCTTGAATCTTAAAGAGGATTAAGATATTAAGATATAATATGATTTAATGCATCTTTAATTCATTGCGACCCCAATAACGTATTGCAGACATCACGTGGATATTGACTGGAATGTGACCACCCCTTTTGTCGCCTTCTAAATCATCTCTCTAACGAGACTTATCAATCTGTTCATGTTTGCTTTTGAAAAGCGGTATTTTGTTTTAAATTCAGCTTCATCTAGTTCCTCCATTGGGGTTGATACGATCCTTGTATATTTTTGGTCGTCTGATGATTTCAGCATCGCTGAGCATATCCATTCGATTCAGGAAATCCATAAAATTTGACAACGTTTTGTGAATTTCGTTGAAAGCTTTTAAGGTATAAGACAAACACAGGTCACAGATTAATAAGCATACGCACATTTAACACAACTTACTTTATTCGGTAAACCAATTTTTGCAATTACCAATATTTTACGAAGAACTTTGTAGATGCGATGTTGATTATAAAACAATAATTTTTTGTTTCTTGATGGCAAACGAAACTTTAGGTGTCAATTTTGATAACCAACTTGTGATAAATAGTCATCCACTTCTTATTTGCCGAATTCGGTGAGTTAAGTTATCCGCTCGTTCAAATATGTCAGTTAAAGCTAATACGCGTTTATAAATACGAATTGCATTGAAACACAACAGTGACGTGGCGTTAAAAACTTGAAAAGGTAAGTCGGTAAAAATATTCAATTGCAAACGCTTTTTGAAATTGTATTGTGTATTGCTAGTTTGCTAATCACATACGAGTAAAGCAATTCATTAAAGGTAAAATTTACAAAATAAAAAGAGAAAGTAAAAATCTAAGAGAAAACAATACAAAATCAGCAAATAAGTGGATGAAAAGCGAGCTAATTTTTGCATAAGAAAGCGTGTGTTAAATAAAGACTAGTCTCCCACGGCGAAAGATGAAGGCTAAACATGGACAGAGAACCAAGTTGTTCTAACCAGCCAGATATTATATAACCCGAGATTTTTCGGGTTACTATGATTGTTCACTCTTTAATTTGCTGCCGCTTTGCGTTTGTTCTCTTATGGGCTATAGAGTATTTGTCATGTGATGTTGGAGAAGAGGCATGCAATGATGTGTATAGTGTATGTTTACGTAGAGCAGTAGAACGATATGAAAACGAATGACAGGCAGGTTGTGTGCTTATTTGTTCGTAGAATTTGTCTCTTGCATGATCAGGTGAAGGAAACAGACAAAGATTATGTTTATATGCACATTGTTGTAAAAATTGTGAAAATTTCAAAGGTAACTCGGTAGAAATCGGTTTATATGGATGCCACACCGCTGAAACACAACTATGCCAACTATTATCACATAAGTGCCTTAATAGCTAAAACTCTCTTCACTAACGTTTGGACCGACCCGGCTCGGCGTTTAGTTTGCGTCTGTCTGTCAAATACTTGCGTAAAAAATGGCATACAACGCGTGAATGTACATACAATAGAACATACAATAGACATCATGTTAACAATTGTTTCTTTAAAGATATTTGCCAGTACGGAACCCTCAGTGTGATCTAGTGTAACCCGCACATGATCAGTATTTCTAACCTTTTTATGGTTCTCAAATTTTCTCTTTGGCAAATTGTCAATTGTAGCGCTTGCTTCTAAATTTTATTTCTTACCAGCTATACACAGCACGCGTTGCAACGCCACCAAATAAAATAAATTTGAAGGAAAGACATTACACAAATATTCAGTTCAGTTATTGAAGTGCTGTGGGATACAGAATATTTCTTGTTTTTTCATCTGGTACGTAAACGAATAAATGAGAATGCTTTCCGACGCTTGAGCAGGCCACATAGAGCTGCCCATGTGAGAAGCATGGATTCTCCAAATTTAATCCACACACTTGCACGGGTTGTTCTTGTGCTTCGTTGATAGTCATTGGGAAAGCGAGTCGCACCGGGAACTGCAAACGTTTGAATTCGAATGGCATATCTGTCGGTAACCGGAAAACAGTACGTCTTCACGTTTGAATTTTCCAGTCAGTTTATCATTTTCTTGACTGAGAGACTGGTCTGACCGTTGCAAAGTCGTGGTGGAGCGGTTTAGGTGGTGGCAGTAATTCTGGCAGTTTAACTTTTCCACTGTTGCAGCACACTCCTGGCGTTTCGTTCTTAAATTTGAGGGGGCTACAATACATGCAAATTTTATCCATTTTTCAAATGACGACACTTGGATTAAGACGGCCTTAGTAGTACGTATGCGACCAGTTTCTAACCTCACTTGTCGTTGCTCAGATGATTCAGACGAACGGATCTCAGAGGCATGTACTCGAAGATTTTCCGGCCTTAATGCTCGTTAGGTTAGATAGGTTAGATAGGGGGGCTGGTAGTGTATTCACCAACAAACTCAGACCATATTGGTCCATTGTGATACCCCTAGTCAGACTACTACCACTGATTGACTACTCCAGTGATAGTGCCGTTAATTGGATCCCAACAGCAAATGGTGACTGAACCAGATTTGAAAACCAGATAAAGGCGTATTAACTTTGCTTTCACTGGGATTCGAACCGGGAACACCGCTAACCAGGGGCAGGCACGCTACCAACTGCTCCATCCAGTCGTTATTATGCTCGTTGCTCATTGCTCGTCTGATTCTGAGGCTCGTAATGGTCTTTTCTTCCGTGCTTGAGGTGTAGATCGGCCAATTGCTTGTCGCTTTGGAGGCATAATTGTACGTGAACGACGTGAAAATGTGTTTGAATTTGTTAGATGTGAATCAGCAACCCGAAGCTCACAATGTATCCAATCCAATTGAAATGAATGTAGAAAATAAATAAAAAAAGGTCACGGAATCCACAAAAATTCAATGCGATTCATTTATTTATTAAAATTAATTTAACTCACATCAAGTGCACAAAACTATTCGAAAAACGACAATATTGTCTGTTATTGTGAGCCGGATATGAATTTCACAATTCACATAAACTCTTTTGTCACACACAACTCGAAACTTCGTCACTCGTGCGCTGGTTTCGTTTCAATTCAAATCAGCATGAACTGTCTTGGCAATATATGAAATTCATTGGAATGACAGTGGCGCCATCTGTCGAAAATTTGTCGTACCAACTCAAAAATCTTCGTGGGCTCATGCACAAAAGCTTTACTAAAGATTGTCACCTGATCAAATGCATAGCTTATGATTCTATAAAGGACATACAGATAAACATTCATTTTTATATTAATAGATTTTAGTTCATGGATCATAATAGGTCCAATTATTAGCAATTTGTCACTTCGGTGGGTTGTAATGCTTAGAATTCCAACTTCCAACTTAGGCGCAGAGCAACGTGGGTCGCTGTGGCGTAGTGGGTTAGTGCGTCGACTCCTACGCAGAGGGTACCAGGTTCCATACCCGAATTTACAAATTTCATATTTTCACGACTCCACCTCTTTCGTGTCACTGACAATGCTCAAATAGTATTCCTGTCTAGAAAAAAAAAGCTTCTCAAACTTAGCCGTTCGGAGTCGGCATTAAACTGTAGGTCCCTTCCACGCGTGAGAGAAGAATAGCACGCACAACACGAGTGGTTGCTGAGAAGCTAGGCCCAGGTCCGCCTCGGACTTTAGCGCCACCCATATTATTATTATTACTGGTGAGAGTAAAGAAAAATCAAGATACATCACCGAAAAATGGGGAAAATGTCAACTTTGTTGAAGATTTCATAATGATCCCTAACGGTTTTGATAAATTTTCAAATCGATTCAGTAATCTCGGAGCCTATTCAACGCAACCAAGCAAACAAACAATCAAATCTCTTCTCTTTATTATATTAGTATAGATATATTCATATGATAAATTTCCATGAGGATGAAATCAGTAATCAACACAAACCTACTACTGTTGGATCATAATCATTAGCCATCGACATTCATAAGCCAAATGAGTTAAGTACTGCAGTTAAGTTTCCACAGAGAGCCGAGCAGCGCATGAGGATTCTGCTCTCAAATCAATTTCTACTGTCATGCACACAGTCTCACTTGACTGAATATTGAAAAACTTTGCGACGCAAACAGTTTTTAATTGATAACTTTTTTTCTTATTAACCCATACCGTGTGTAAGAAGAAAAAAAAATAACCATCCAATACTGCATATTGTTGTACACAGCTGAAGCCCATCGGAAACTCATTGAGTTGCTAGCAAATTATAATAGATCAGCGGTAATTGCGTTATGAAACTTAATTGGGTTCCCAGAATGGCAGAATCCTTGCGAATGATGTGGACTTATTTATTTTGTTGTTGTTCGCTCCCAACCGCTGCAGAAATCATCACACGCTCTATCGAATTGAATTATCCTTAAAATCCAGCACTTTAAACCTGCGGATGCCCAGACACCATCCGCACACCCAGATATGATCCGGTGATTTTAAAACAGTTATTGTTTTTTATTTCTTGGTATTTCCATTTATTTGGATGCTTTTTAACACTGCATTAAAACGATAACAAAAATTGGCATCCACTACTCACTCGTGTAATCTGAGCTTAAATATTACACACACGGTTTTTTTCTGCTGCAGGATTATACCTCAATTGGGGCCAGAGAATAATCCTCAATCGGCGAGCAAAACACAAACAAGGGAACACGGATAAATAAAAAAAAAAACGCAAGAATAAAACTAACACGACGCCACGGTTCAAATGGGGTGTGTGGGAGAGAACTTAACCCTAGGGTACTTCACACCATTGCACCCCACTGATATACCTAATGCCGGGGCATCTGGGGGAGGGATGTTCAACATGATATTTTTTTAATGCATGAATAACCTCGATTTACGCTGCTTGCCGGGGAGGGATTATAATATTTTTTTCCTGATATCAATTTGTTGCACTGCCACCACCCTGACACAAACTGATAATTTATTGGTTTGGCGATGTATTTTTATTTCCATTTTGGGGCTCGACGCAAAAGCTATTCGAGTTTGATATAAATATCCTTCGATGGTTTTTTTCCCCACTTTTTGTATTCTTTTCTGAAGTTTGCCCCAATTCAAGGACTTCGTAAGAGGGGACGCTGATGATTTCAGACTCCATGGTGCATAAGCGGATCTGTGTGACATTTTCATGTTCTAATGAATCCAAATGAAGGCGTACTTAGATATATCTGACGCTTTTGCTGGTTTGTGGTATCACTATCGGACGAAATTTGTGTATGGCATTCATTGTTGGGCTTTGTTAATTGACTACTCCATCTCAACTTTCCCTACTCACATACAGGGGCATAAAATTAGGGTGGCCGGACGGACAAATTGACCTGTTGGAGGAGGACCCGGCCGACCTGCCCAACGCCTAAGATAACTGGAAAACGAAGAGCGCGTTGTCAACTTGGCTTATGCGCGATGAGTCTTCGACTCGCAACATTTGACACAACGCGACGTAGCTCCGCGGCGTCTAAGGTGTCGCCCTCAAGTGGGAAGGAACTCAACCAACTTAGGGGCGTTTTGTGGGAATTAAACAACTGCGGAGTTGGTCTTAACTCGGGGATTAACCGACGAGTTGAAGATTGGTTTTGTTCACTATTTCAACTCACAGTCTGAAATTTAAAATTCCGAAGTTGTTCAACTTTTTATTTGTATTTTACCCCTGGGATATTTTTGACAATTCTCACAAAAAATGTCATTTCCAACTCTGAATTTTCGGTGTGTGCTGTTCGTGTGCGCTATGAGATGGAGAATTGAGAGCGAACGTTTTCAGCAGAGATAATGGTTGGACGTCTCTGTCCTTCATTATCTCTGGTTTTCAGTTGCTTTTGGCATGTTATGGAGAACAGCATATGCACATGATAAAGTCTGTAATTCTGTAATTCACGGGATCTGTTAAAAAATGAAAAATAATCTAACAAATACTTAATTATTTCAAATCAAATCAAAAAAGGCCAGTATCTTCTCTCGTTTCACGGCAGTGAATCCTGTATTGGTTCGATCGCCTTTATTTTTGTCCGCTTTGAGAGACGATAACGATAAATGAAATTGCAACCATCCCATCTTCTATACATAGAGGCAGACAGACAGGCAGGCAACTAGGATAGTGGAAGAAAAGAGAGAGCAAAAGAAATAATTAGTTGATAAGCTCACTAGTTCTAAATTGAAAGTTGAATCCATAAAATTTAAGTGAATGCAAGCAAATCCAGAAGGTGAAGAGAAAAATCCGAAGTTGTGTTTAACTTTTGGTGAACAAAATGACCCTTAGCGTGCGAAACTGGAGGCAGCTAGCCAGAGAATGTGCTTGAGGACCAGGTGCACCCAATATTGTATCGCCACACGATGAGTCAATAAGGTTTTAATTTTCAGCCGGTTATTGCTATAAGGTCTTGAATAAGAAAAAAAAATAGGCGCATGCGGAATATAAACTTTTGGAAAAAAGTCATAACAAAATGGAGGAGGCCGGAAGGCAAGACGTTTACAAACCACTACGGGAGTGTTATTGCAGAGAAACGATGACCCTGATGTTCCATGCGACTGCGATTTGAGAATTTGCATGATTTCTTAAGAAACTCGTGTGGAATCAAACAAATATGTCTGAAAGCATGAACGATTGCCTCAAGAGTGGCTTTTGTACAAATGTGTACAAAAAATGTGTCTGTTCTGTTGAATTCTCTAATGTCAATTGATATTCATATATATTGCCAGCAAGGGGAAAAATAGAAAGAAACTATACGAAATTGTTACGATAACGTGCAACGGAAATGCGGGGAAAAAGTTGTATCAGAAAAGTTGACACACAGAATGCACAGAAGTGAACAGTTTTGTTCCTTCATTTGCTTGGAGTCGAAGACCGTTCACACCTGAATTGTCCATGCAGTCTCCGTGGCACAGCCAGCGTAGAAAACTGGCTGGGCTCATGTCGCTGTACAGCCCGTACAGTTCTTGGTTGAATCATTTCCTTCACATCGCAGCAACAAGGATCGCGAGCAGAACTCTCTCTCGAAGAGACCAAGTACTTCGTCATCCGCTTTTGATATTGCTCCTGCCTCCTCGCCATACAGCAGGACTGGGATGATGATGCAATTGCCTCTTGAGGACTGTAGTGTAATGGCAAAACTACGGCTAAGCACGTAAGCTTGATAGCATCGGAGTTGCTCTTCCATATGTCGCAATACTAATGACATGCATCTAAGCTCTCATGTATCTTTTTTGTGTTGTATGCATGTCCAATATTGTCTCAGGTCGGCTGTGATCTGACCACCGACAAGGGCGGATGAAGTGGACAGTCGACACTACAATCCCGAAGAAAGGGGGGTTGCCAAGTGTTACTCTGCGTTTGAGCTCGGTACCGTCGTTCTTTTGTACTGTTTAGTGTTTACTGAGGAGCCGATGTAGGCGAAGTCCTCAACTACCTCGAAGCAAAAGTTGCACATTGTGAAGCTCTGTCGATGACTTCTAGACTTGACCATGCAACAGCTCATTCTCGAGGACAGCGTACTTTTTGTCCTCTTTCACCCCCTGATCCATTATAGGCCTTATTGATGACTGGCTGTATTATGCCAATCATATCAATTTCATCGGCGTATGCTAACTTCCAAAATGTACTGATTTTGGAAGTTTCTGTATGCGGTGTCGGTGTGAGTCTTGCACCATCTTCTCAAGAATGTAGAAGTGCTGATAGTGGGATACATGAAGTATGAGTGCGTTGTGCGAGATGATTGTGCTGTACTGAGGTACGGCACTGGGAGCAGTGCCAGTACTGCACTACAGTAGTACTGGGAGAATTGACATTGACTGTGAACGTACAGGAAATGCTAGCAATGCAATTGAAATTGGAATTACATTTGCTTGAGGAAGGGTGATGACATATAAGTATTGTAATTAAAATGGTGCCTGAAGTGTAGTAAAACTTACACAACACTGCAGTGAAGATCTTATATGCAAATTGCAATGCTTCGTGGTAACTGTGGCGTTGTGGGTATGAACGTCGATCCCAACGCAACTTAACCTCGCTGTCTGTGTTCAATTCCCGGCCGATACGACCTAAAATAATTTCCACGGTCCCACCTCTTTCGAATCACTGACAATGCTGAAAGAGTAATAACTGTCTAAGAAAAGATATCTGAAAATTGGCCGTTCGGAGTAAAAATATAGGTCCCTTCAACACGAGTGGTTGCTGAAAAGCTAGGCCCAGGCCCTCTACGGGCTGTAGCTACATCCATACCCAATTCTTCGGAGTCTTTTCCCTCTATAGTTGGCGTTGTCAAAGGTGTCTCCTTTCGTGTGGATCGGCAAACGATACTTCCTCTCGTTGGGCATGCTTTCGCCCGAAGGAGACGATCTCCATTAGCAGTCTCAAAGATTTCAGCTGACACCATCCGGCATCCTTCCTAAACTTCATCCTTGATAATGTCAGATGCTATACATAATCCAGATTGAGTGGAAAACCGGTTGATTACAGGATTCTTTTATGTTGGAATGTTGTGTCTAGACAGCATTCTGCCAGTTATTAGTATTACTACTGGCAGGTGAGTTTCTGTAATTTATTCAAATTAATACACTCCCTGATCTGTTCCTAAGCGGTAATATTTTTCCAGACATTAAACGAAGGATGGTCTATAAGCATTCCAGTTTAAGCCTAGAGCTAACAAACAAGCGAAATCCACCACTGAGCTCAAACCCAATTAGTTATGCAACAAGATTGTCATAAAGAGGCGAACATTTAACGAGTCCGTACAATTTAAATGTCGATCCATAAACATTTCTAACAAATATGCCAATTATTCCCCCGCTGAGATCGCAGTTTTCACTCGCATCTACACATGTAAATATGAATGCAGCTCTCAAGTGATCGCTTTGATCTCGCATACGGGGAGACAAAATGAATGTCGGTATAAATATTATGACAGCCCTAGTTTAAATTCTCACTAATAACACTGCTCAACTGCCAATCGGTATCAATTTATGTGCACCACTTTGGACTACTTTGGGCAAACTCCTTGTCTACCCCAAAGGGTACACTGTAGCGAGCGGCGACCAGACCCATGGTACGCCTGCGAAGATACAGTACATCTGTACGCCCCAAGTACAGCTACGAAGAAGATATGTACATACACGACTGTATAGCTACCTAACCACTGCGCACTGCTGGATGGATGATGTTAGGGGGCTTTTCTAGTCGACAAACCGAATAAATTATCATCGATTAACATGACTTGTTGCATGGCTATTGGCGGCTGACGTGTATCCTGCGAATTGTTTCCATTATGGTGCTATAGGCTGAGCAATATACTGTCGAAGAGGAGCACAAGCAACCCAACTGTTCGCGTATTTGCAACGCTTCAGGTTATATTTTATGCTATTAGCTGGTGGTGGTTGCTTTAATAATATCTATTCACTGTTGCACACACCGTTGATTTGTGTTGCAGCACTTTGAAGGCGGTATCGAAGTGAATGGCAATAATTGGAAGATATTGAACAATTGAACGGCTACGGTGTGCTGAAGCTTGATATTTGTGGGATACTAAGTGGTAGACATTAACACGTTTGGTGCTTCGAACATAGCCATGTGAATTTTTATACCTCCAGGCATGGGGAAGACTTTTCAGTGGAATACAAGAAAGGCGTGATCTACTACAGCCTCTCAAACTTCATTAGCACGGGCAGGAACCATATATTGTTGATGAAGCACCTTCTTCTATGCAATTTTCATCGGGCACACGTGAACAAAATTGTGTTTCGATGGATTTTGAATGTGATTCGCTGGGGGCATCTGCCTCGGAAGGAAGTGTAAATTTGCTAGAAATGCAATCTACTCGAGTATGTTCGAGAATGTTCAGCACGCACATGAACAAAGAGCGTCGTTCAGCTATACCGATGATTGCATGAAACTCCGAAGACTTAAATGGGAGATATTTCTTAAAGCTCTATTTTCTGAGACTTAACGTACATACACTGGAGCACTGATGAAGTTGTGGGGAGTGTTTTCTCTCCCCTCTTCATCACCTCACTCTCTGCACACGTTATAGCCCAAGACGATTCACTATTACTTCGTATAACTCATTGAACTGTCAAAAGCCGACGATTAAACGATTGTGATTGAATGATTGCTATTTTACAATCGTTTCATACTTAGTGGTTTGTTGTTGTTTAGTTTCGTGTTTGAATTTTTTAATAAAAATCAAAAAAATGCGTTGGCATTACAATGTGTTCTTTTTGGATGACGAAGAAAGTGAAAATTCTGTTGGACTATTGTGAAAGCGAAGGACGCATAGAGATGCATCGGATCCGCTTTCACTTTTACACGAAAAGGAAAAAATATTATTATTTTTAAACAATAAACTTACTAAATTGTATTTTTAGTTTAATTCAACGTTTTCGCTTATCAAATTCGAACTGCTACCTGTCACAGCACTTCACTTCACGAAGCCATCTGAATTGTTTTTTCCTCCAGTTCAGATATTGCCATTTAATCAAATGATATTTGAAATCTATCCGTACCTAAAACAAATTAATTGAACTTTTTACTTGAACTTGATATGTTCATATTATGCACTTACTTTCCTACACGCAGGTATAGACTTATTGGGTAGCCCAATGCCATTCATTTCAGATCCACAAGAAAGGAGACCCCTTTGACTGCACCAACTATAGAGGGTTAAGACTTCTTAACATTGCCTATAAGATCCTCTCTGCCGTTTTGTGTGAGCGCCTGAAACAATTCGTCAACAACCTGATAGGTGCGGTTTCAGGCCGGGGAAGTCCACCATCGACCAAATCTTCACACTACAGCAGATCCTGGAAAAAAACCCAAGAAATGCAGATCGAAACCCATCACCCATTCGTCGATTTCAAGGCCGCATATGACAGCGTGCGAGGGACGAGCTATACAACGCCATGTCTACTTTTGACATTCCTGCCAAACTCGTCAGGTTGTGCAGGATGACGACGGAGAATTCTCGCTGCTCCATCAAGGTCGGTAACGAACTCACCGAGACCTTCAATGTCAAAAAAGGATTTAGACAAGGCGACGCTCTGTCATGTGATTTCTTTAACATCATCCTGGAAAACATCGTGCAAGACTCACACGCCAACACAAGAAGTACGATCTTCCAGAAGTCCGTACAACTGTTAGCATGCGCGGGTGACATTGACGTGATTGGCAGAACACAGCGAGCCGTCAATGAGGCGTTTGCTGGCATTGAGGCGGAGGCGGCTAAAATGGGTCTAGCGGTGAATAAGGGCAAAACGAAGTATATGCTGTCATCAAGAAAGGACACACAACATCGACGTCTTGGACAGAGCGTCACAATGGGCAGCTATAACTTCGAGGTAGTCAAGGACTTCGTCTAACTCGGCTCCGCAGTAAACAGTACAAACAACATCAGAACCGAGATCAAACGCAGAGTAACTCTTGCCAACCGCTGTTTCTATGGGCTCAGGAGGCAATTGAGTAGCAGAGCCATCTCTCGAAGGACCAAGCTGACTTTATACAAGACCTTCATCATCCCAGTCCTGCTGTACGGCACGGAGGCATTGACAATCTCAAAAGCGGATGAGGAAGTCCTTGGTATTTTCGAGAGAAAATCTCTGCATGCGATCTTTGGTCCTGTTTGCGTTAACCCTTTCTGGAGGAGAAGATTCAACCACGAACTGTACGGGCTGTACAGCGACATGAGTCTAGTCAGGCGTCTTCGATCCAACCCCTAAGATGGCTAGGCCATGTAGAGCGTTTGGACAACACTGCTCCAGCCCGAAGAGTCTTCAACTCCGAACCAGTAGGACAACGCAATAGAGGACGCCCACAGAACCGATGGCTCACCCAGGTGGAGAAGGACCTCAACCAACTTGGCGTGCGACACTGGAGACAGCTAGCCAGAGACCGTGCTAGTTGGAAAGGCTTGTTGGTTGAGGCCCAGGTCCACCCCGGACTGTAGCGCCACCAGAAGAAGAATGCCATTCAGTGTTTGAGCCAAATCTGCCCACAGCTTGTTAATAGATTTTGTGGTTGTGCGGTTCTTAGCATGTTATCCATGTAATGAATGACAACTTCCATTTGCCTTTTTATTGCTGACCTAGTGTGTTAATTAATAAATCGATTAATTGACACAAAGTTATTTAATACTTATATGTTTTCGAATTTGGATTTCAAATGAATAGGCGAATCATCAACGAATTTTAAAAGTGGCAGCATAAATTCCGTTTTCTATATGAAATTTAACGTGTTTAGTAGTTTTCAAACTGTCTACTAGTTGAACGATTGACAAAACGACTGGACGATTCGATTGAAGTGTTACACAAAGCAAACTTTTGACGACGTCGTTTAAGACTATCGTTTGAACGATGATCGTCTTAAACGATAAGAGCCCAGGCTAGTGAGTGCTCTAATTTTTTTGTGGCTTTGACAGATATGTATCTACTGTTGATTTTTATGCTGTAAAACTTGGTCTCAGGTTATTTGAGAACTCGACTTTCTGCCAGTTATATCAGGCTTAGGTATCGGTGATGGACGCTTCATTGCCGAATATGTCCCTGTGACTCGGGACTCAGCATGGAGTGATCGAGTGTAGCGCAACTTGAGCATTAAGTTTTTCGCGGCACGGAATTGTTTTAGTGCCTGTTAATACTAACTTACTTACTTACCACTTATTAGGAAGTCAACCCTTGGATGGTTAGAGCCTGAGCTAAATCTGCTTTCCATCGTTGACGGTCCTGGTCACGCTGCTTCCAGTTGTCAAGCGATGACTTGGTCTTCATAGCGGAGGTTCGATCTTGCTATCCTTCTCGAACTAGGAGGCTCGGATTCGAAGACACTCCAAGCTGGAGCGTTGGTGTCCATGTGCTCGATTTGGCCGAGCGAGTGCAGTCGACGTATTTTTGCATTCCGGAATACATTCCATCCCGGTACAGCTTGTAGAGTTCTCGGTTGTCTTCTCTTCCATTCAACCATATGCAAAAACGTACAATTCTTCTTTCGAAGTCACCAAGAATCAGCTCCGCAGTTTTGCTGAGAATGCGTCCAACTTTCGGCTCCATATACCAAGGCTGGAAAAATTAGAGTTTTGTAGAGCATAATCATGGTGCTTCGAATCAGAAGTGTTGAAGCCAGTTGTTTCGACAAACCGAAGTAACACTGGTTGCCAAGGGTGATTCTACGTCGTATCTCCACTAACATGTAATTCGTGGAGTTCACGTAAGACCCCGAGGTAGAAAAACTCCTTCACTGCCTCATAATTGCAGATGTTGATCGTAGTGTTTTGTCGAAGCGATGTGTGCGACGAAGGATTTCTTGGTCGACAGCATATATTTTGTTTTGTCCTTATTGACCTAGAGTCCAGACTACGGTACGTTGGCAACTCCGCAAAAATGTCGATGTCCTGTGTGTACCACAACATGATTGATCTATGTGTCATCTCATGATTGAGATGTGTGATGATTTACATTTAGTCGCTGCATTATCTTCTCCAGAAGTCCGCATCTTCTTGCTCTCTGCCTTTGGTGCGACACAAACGGATCAATATTCCCTGAATACAAATCGGCATTTACTTTGCCAACTGTTTCAAAAAGAAAACTTAAGTAGATTTAAACATATTCTGCACATATATAAAATGTTCTATAGGCCAAACCTTTAGGAAGGTCATTAATGGACATTTAGAATAATAAAGGGGCGAGAATAGAACCTTGAGGAACATCATTCTGAACACCACAAAACGACGACGGTTTTGAACTATATGTATGAGACATCTTGAACATGCTCAATAAGATACAAGAAGATTAACTTATTAGTGGGATTGCAGAGGCCGAATTGGGTCTAGACTTTGTGACGAAATATTGGCGGGATAAAACTGTTGAATGCCTTCGGGAAGTGAACGAAAGTTAGTAGGGTTGTTTAATCTTCGTCATAGCTTATTGTATGCTGTTAATTACTTTCAGCAAGTATCTCAAACTGCTTTGTCTTCTATGGAATCCGTTTTGTAGGTGAGCTCCTTTCAGGTCTTAGGATAATAAGAATTCATTTTTCCATTAAGACGTTTAAGGTCTTCGACCTCTATTGCTGTCTGGGGTTCTTATCATCAAAGAACGGCGGTAACTTTCTTTAAGTTGGATTTAATTATTATTAGAATTCAAACCAAACTACTTAAGCAACGATACGGATGGGACCATATTTCAACTTCTGATTTCAAGAAAATCGATAGCAGATGGCGGACCTCTTAAACCAGAAACAGCTCGATTCGATGTAACAAAACTCGTGATGGAAAATTCAGATTTGCGATAAAAAAAAACATTCCAAACTCTCGCAATGACACAGTAGTACACAGATGAAATGACACAAGACCTATACCGTGAATGCTGTTGAATGTGTTTGAAAAGTTAAAAATCCCGTACGCATCTATGATTACAAGAACCCTCGAAATAATTAAGATACACTCTATTTAATTCAGTTCAGCAAATTAGATTCGAAGAAGCCATTTAATGGTTGAAACTTTGCTGTAGGGCATTTGAACATTTTACAACCATCCGACGTCACAACAATAACTTCGCTCGGGTAACATTTTCTTAACCTTAAACTTTTCTGACCCTCCTCCCTCTGCCGCCTAATTCACAGAACAGTTCTAGTGGAAAAGAAAATTTTCCACACTGAGGCATAAACAACAAAGTCTTCAGTCATAGTCGAGGTCCAGGTCCAAAATTAGAGAGGTGGGCAAGGCTGTGTCTGTTCTTCCATTAATTTCCTTTTTTTTCTTCCACTACGCCTATTCTATTCTCAAAACATTTGCTGCCACAAAGACAAATAATGTCAACCACAAGACTTGCAAATGTTGTTTTCATTTTGTTCTTTTTTTTCGAAGTCTTTTGTTATCTTACCTATGTTTCTCCCCTTCTTCCATTGCTTCATTTTTTTTTTGTGTTTTTTGCTCTTTTCTTGATCGCTCTTCTGTGAATTGAGAATCTCTCGCAGCGTTTACCTGTATTTTGCGAAATTGATTTCGGCGGGGAGGACGCTTTTACAACAAGGCGAGCACATAAAAAGTGGAATTCTCGGATAGACGCAAGAATGAAAGGTAGAAATTAAAATAAACGTAAGCAACGTGGAATTCGGCAATTGAATGTCCTTTTTGGGGTCTCTTTTAAATTGCTTTCTTTTCCATTTCCCGTACATGTGCCCCAAGTTTAAGATTACAGTCCCCCGCTGTGTGTACAATGTGTATTCTAATTCACTTTTGTAATTTGTTATTTATAAATTGTCAAATCGACTGAAAAGTAATCACAGACACACTGAATCTATTTTTAGTAAAGAAGTAAATTCGAGAAACTTTTTGAGGGAGGATGTGACCAATTCAGGTTACACAATATTTTCTGCACAGCAACAGGTCACCGCTTCCATTTAACAGTTTGACAGGAATAGAATCTTTGAAAACAACTCTTGTGAAAAATAAATTGCATGATGTCAATTGATCCGTGAATAACATTTAGAATAGTAAAGCAAACCTTCGGCTTATGGGTGCCTTTTGGAACGTTAATAATCCCTTTCTGACTGGCTTTCAAACTTTTTAAAGAAGCCTCTAATTTCGATTCACTCCCATTTGACCGTCTATCACGTAGGAACACCCATGACTATTTCGAATGAACAAAAAGCAAGCATAGCCACTGGCTGTGAAAATTGTTTTAGACAAGTATGTGTTACAAGGAATTCCCTGAGAGTTGCACTATGATGTATGTGAACACTTGAGAGGATGAAATGAAACGGCTTGTTCAATGTCCGGCTTAAGACTAACTCTTATATCAGCTGTGTTTTCTTGCAAGCGTATATACGCCTAATTTTGAAGTGCACAAAAAAACCATCATCCGCGCTTAATGATTCATCATAAAATCTTGGCAGGACCGACGACATTTATGACATTTGCTAAGCAGTGAGGGGCGTAGTCGTGGAAGGTGATGGTTGATCTTTGATGGTCACAATCTTCGGTTTGCGATTTTGTAGCGTGACAAGCACTTTAAAAGAAAAAACACTTAATAATTATAAAATAAAAAAAAATCGTGAAATGAAAATCATCGTTTACGAAGCCAAAATGGAATGTATAGCAGAGACACTCTGTGTATACCAAAAATTGTATACTTATGGATGCCAAAAGAATTAAAAATGATCTAATACATCACCCACATAAGTCTAATACATCAACCACATCTGCAGATGTAAGCCACATACAGCAACCTAAACAATGAATGAATAAATTCAGGAATGAACACATAGAAAATAATGTTTGGAGGCATTGTTTTTATCCGCGCTTATTCCTTAAGCTACGTTCTCTTCCAGTAACAGGGAAATGGGCAAGTGTGAATACATAGCATACTCTTTGGTCTGGACAATTATAGCCACGACATCACTTCATCAGTGTATGCTTGCGCTTCACGAAAGGACAATCGGCAAAAAAACAATCATCCTGTAAATTCGGAGATGAGTGGGCATCAGACGCACTTTCAAAACGTAAACTCTGGCAATTTGGAATATTCTACGAAATTTATAACTCGATCTCCAAGCACCGGCCTTTTTTAATCTAAGACAAATCCTGCCTGCAACCTTTTTATCGAACTTAAGGCCGCACACGACTGCATTCATCGCGAGGAGCTATTCGATGTGGTGGCCGAATTCGGGATCCCGGCAATTGTGATCCGGTTGTGTCGCACCACGCTAACAAATAAGCGATGTTTCATGCATTTCGAATCAAGGACGAGGGGATTGCCACTTGCACCGGATTTCGGAAACGAGATGCGTTGTCATGTGATTTCTTCAATTTGACACTTGAAAGGATAGTGTAGTGGGTAGCTGCAAACATGGAAGGCGCTATCTTCTAAAAATCAGTCCAACTGTTGAGATATGCAAAGATATGCAATATATGAGCGGTCCCAACGTGCCGTAGTATTAACGGCAATTGAAGAAGAGGCCAAATGAGCTGATCTTAAGGTCAATGAGGATCAAATAAAGAATATGCTGTTAACCAAACAACGTTCCATAACACACCACCTAAGACAAAATAGCACGGTCGACAACTAAAATTTCGAGTTCGTAATGGAGGGACAAATGTTAACCCTACAAACGACATCGCAGTAGAGATCCGATGAAGAATCGCACTTCGCAACCGGTGTTACTTCGGTTTGTCGAAACAACTTGGCCAAATACTCCTTACTCGAAGGACCAAGATCATTCTCCACAAAACTTTTATTTAACTAGCCCTGCTATATGGACCCGAAAGCTGAACGATCAGCAAAACTGAGAAGCTGATGATTGGTGCTTTCGAAAAAAGAATTCTACGTCGGACTGCTCAGGTTCGAGTCCATCTTTCGACACGTTATAAAGCGTACGACCGAAGGCATGTAATTTTTAGGGCTCCCTCTTCAAAGAGGAACTCTTCATACATGATTTCCGTCTGTCCATTGTCCCTCACATTCATTTCCTACGTTGGTTAATGAATCGACATGAACTTTTGAAATTTGATATTTTTGGCCCAAATATTAATTTATCTAAGACTATAAGTCATCGGATATGCGCTCTTCTCTCCCATTTTGTGTGGTCGCCTGAAGCCATTTATGAACAATCTCCATATCAGTGTGGTTTCAGGACCAGATCATCACATAACAGCAGATCTTCGATAGACCCAAGCAAATCAACATCCACTACTTATTCGTCGACTTCTTGCTCACATATGACAGCGTGCATAGAGCCGAGATATGCACCACCATGTTTAGTTCTGACATGCTCAACAATAGAGAATCAAGGTCGGTAACGAACTCACCGAGACCCTCAATGTAAAAAAGGATTTAGACAAGGCGACGCTTCAGGGGCTTCTTCAACATTATTCTTGAGAGGATCATGCAAGACTCTTTCATAGACACTGCAGACACAAGCTTCGAACAGTCAGTACAACTGTCAGCATACAGCGATTACATTGACGTAATTGGCATAACACAGGCGGTGAATGAGGGTAAAAATAAGTATGCTATCCTCGAGAATAAACAAACAACATCGAAGTCTTCACAATGTACAGCTTTAACTTGGAAGAAAATGAAGTGAACATTGTGCTTCGCCATCTTCCCCCCGAAGCGGTCCAAATTTACACAACCTTGTTCAACAATGCGCTGAGTAATGCACATTACCCCACGCACTGGAAAACAGCTGTTGTTCAACCGATCCCTAAATGGGACAAAGATAAGTCCATTCCGACAAATCTTCGGTCGATCAGTCTTGTTCCCTGCATAAGCAAGGTTTTTGAAAAGATAGTCATTCGAGTTCTGAAGCAATGGGCTGATGAAAAGAAAATCATACCGGACAACCAGTTCAGATTCCGAGCGGGGCATGATACCATTAATGCCGCGTCAAAACTGGTGTCCGACATACAATGGAAGAAAAACAAAAATCAGTGTACAGGTGCCTGCCTGATTGACTTGGAGAAGGCGTTCGACACCGTTTGGTTAGAGGGCCTCTTCCTCAAGTTGGTCAGGCTTGGCATAAGTAAACCATTGCTATACATGGTCTATGACATGATAACAGGTAGAAGGTTCGTTGTGAAAAATGGTGACGTAACTTCCACTACGGTCTTTAACATTAAAAACGGTCTGCAACAGGGGGCCATTGGTTCCCCGATCCTGTTTTCCATATTCACGGCAGATCTTATAGGTTCCATGCCGCACTTAATTGCGTACGCCGACGACCTAGTTGCGTACAGATCAGGTCCGAAGGTCGAGGTAATAAACATCTTGTTGCAGCGTGACTTCGAGAAAAGCCAGCGATTTTGCGAAGACTGGAAATTGCTTATCAACTTCCAGAAATGCGAAACTAGTCTTTTCCGGACCCCGTTGGACAGGGCATCGCGGGATTCGTGCCAAAACTGGCGACCGCATGGTCGGCCGTTAGCTGTAAAAAGTGTAGTCAGATATCTAGGCATTTGGCTGGATCAATATCTGTATTTTGACAAACATATAGATATTGCTCTGACGAAAGCCAGAAAAGCCTTTGCTGCGGCAAGAAGGTTGTTTTTCAGCAGCCAACTTGATACCAGAGTGAATTTAATCTGCTACATGGCCCTTGTACGCCCCATTATGGTGTACGATTGTCCATTGTGGTTCAACGTGAGTCCTTCCCAGATGGTGTGTGTTCGAGAGGCAGTGTCTTAGGAGCTGTCTCCGTCTGTATCGCACACCCGAGTCTGAGTACAAGAAGTACTACCCTAACGAGGTCTTGTACAACGAGGCAAACGTGAATAGGGTAGATAATTTTATTATTAAACTAATCAGAAGGCACACTGCACGAGCTATGACCTCGTCCAACAGTCTGATCTTTGGGGCTTACTACCCCAATAGTATGTACCATGAAAGGGTGCGCCTTAACGGCTTTATTCCTCCCGAAGCATTCCTGTATCTAGACACAATTGGCCTTATCCATGATCCACAAGGATGTCCTATCATCTTCCATGTCGTACGCCGAACAGTGGATAGGCGACTTCAATACGAACCGGATGTCGTTCGCACCCACGAGGATCTCCTCCGGTTCAGTAGAGCGATCCCCTCTCGAGATAGGAAAGAGTCTGCCAAAGAACGGCAATTTTACTGGTGGTTACACCACTGTAAGTAGTTAAGTTTAGCCAAGTTTTTTTTAAAGTTTTCTTGGCAAAGAAAAATTTAATAACAGATTGTCATAAAGACTAAAAAAAAAACGCAGATTAAGCCGAAAGGCACAGTTATAACATAGATTAGATTAGCTTAGATTACCCGCATAGGGTCAGTAGGTTAGTATTAAAAACATTGTAAATTCTTAAGTTAGGTAAGCTAGATTTAAGTAATTTTGTCTAGCATGTAAGTAAAAAATTTTCAGAATAAATAAAATTACATGAAAAAAAAAAAAAGAAAATGAAGGACTTCATCTACATCGGCTCTTCAGTAAATAGTACAAACAACTTCTGTACCGAGTTCAAACACGGAGTAAGGCTTGTCAACCTGTCTTTCTTCGGGGTTGTAGTGTCGACTGCCCAGTTCATACGCACTTGTCAGTGGTCAGATCACAACTGCCCTGAGACAAGATTGGACATCCACGCAAGACAAAAAAGATAAGAGCTTGGATGCATGTCATTATGAAATATTGAAGAGGACTACCCGTGCTATAAATCTCACACGCTCTACCACAGTTTTGCCATTACACTACAGTGCGCAAGAGGCAATTGAATAATAGAGCCATCTCTCGAAGCACCAAGCTAACTTTATGAACCTTGATCTAAAAAGCGGATGAGGAAGTTCTTGGTCTCTGCGAGAGGAGAGTTCTGCGTGCGATCATTGGAAGCGCGATATGGAGGAGATGATTCAACGACGAACTGTACGGGTTGTACAGCGCCAGGAGTCCAGGCAGTACCGCGGAGAGTATATGGATAACTGAGGTCCGGTCCTAAGGCTCTTCGCCTCACAATTTGAGGGACAGCGCAACAGAGAATGACCGCGTCTAAGGTGGTGCACCCAAGTGGAGCAGGATCTCAACAAACTTGGCATGCGAAACTGGAGGCTACTACCCAGAGATTGGGCATTTTGTCGATAGGCTTGGTGGTTGAGATCCGGTCCACTTTGACTGTAGCAGCATACGAAAACAAGAAGAATCCAAGTTGTCCATGAGTGAATTCATTCATATTTAAATATCTATTTCATATATATATTCACTATCCGTATTTATATACCCTCTCAGTATACATATTTCATATTATTAACTTTTCACATATTCGTCATTGACTTCGCCTTTTGATCGACTGCCCTTATTCACTCGTTGTGATCGATTGCTCTCTGGTCAAATTCCTCTTGGCCTACTTAGTCGGCGGTAACTATTCCTTTCACTTCTGCCTCTTACTACTCCGTCCCGGATATTATAATATTGTGTCCTCGTTAGGATGTCATATATGTATATAATATCAAATGACAGATTAATTTCAGAGGTCAAGTCAACAGCCTTAAACTTCGTCAAAGCTCGCAACTCCCACATTCGTTTGCTTGCTTAATTGATATCTGTTTACTTATGCACCAATAAATCGCATCATTCCAATTGATTACCCACAGCTGCCAGCAAAACCAATCACCGATTCGTCTAATTAATTGCGCGATTATGTATAACGACTGCGCTCCACAAACCAGAATCTGAATCCACACAAATGGGAGAAGTTATTTGTGCACTTGATTCCGACCGTACATCCACCACACGAATTTGTTGCCGGTAAACACGAGCAGTCAAAACCCTCATCCCTGTGCCGTGCTTTTTAGCTCCACGCTCCGGGAGCTTGTCGCTTTTTGCAAGAATTTAAAAGACCTCGTACATTATTAGATTTCTCCTGCGCTTTGGAACACCCCCACGCCCACACTCGGCTCCAAATATATCCAAAATTTATTGCTGGGTGTACCTACACATCACACACGACCAAATATTTATCCATTGCCCGGCATGTTAAAGATTCAAGGAATCAAGCTAATTTATTTTTGAATAGCCTTTCTGTTGCCGCCAGATTTCTGATGAATGGCGTTGTTGGTGTGGCCCTGTGGGATGATTCCCATTATCGCACTCGATTTTGACATTCGCTTTCAGAAACAGACGCGACGGTGAGAAGCACGCCCTTCCCATCATAGAGTCTGCGTCCTGAGGGTGTAAACAACACATCACGAAAGGGGAAAACATTACGGGTGTTATTCCCATGCATTCTGTGCGTGCACTTATCCCCACCACAAATGCGTCCCGCAGGAACAGATGAGACGGAAAGACAAAAGTAAGTTTAACTTCAATACGTCTGGCCACATAAAGAGATTCGAACCAACAGGCGCTGTTTAAACAAATTCCCGAAATAGAATCGACGAAAGACACTTTCGGTTAATTCAAACTAGAGGAGGTAATTAAAAAATCATTGTTGGGCCATGTGCAGGCACTCAGGCACTGCGTATACCTGGGAAAGTAATTTAGGAATCGTGTGATGAGTAAACACTCCGCGGGCACTGAGTCTCCTTTGTGGACTTATTTGTGGATTGTAAATATGGAGAGGCCAATGAGGGAGACCGCTTTGCCAACAGATCCTTACAGGAATGAAAAAAGTGAATGTCAATAAGAGAATTCATACGGAATTTGTTTCTTTTTTTTCCAATGAATCATTTACATCGCCGAAGGTGCGCACACATAATTATGGTTGTGTAAAATAGACGCATGTTTCCATTATCTCCGTGGGCCACCAACAAATATGCTCACCAATATTCAATTCATGCCCGTAAGTACACGGTTAAATATACAAGAATTAAGTTCAGTTAAGTTCAAAGTTAAAAATGTGCATACTTTGCGTGCGTGACTTTTAGTTATTTCGGGGTAACCTTGGCATAAAATAGTCGTTGAGAGCCTACCATATGCTAAGTTCCCATCGAACTGAAATTGCGAGGTTTGGATGAAATTTTACTGCAACCTCAGTAGTAAGCCTATTTCCGTGTTTTCAAATGTCATTAGATGTCAATCTTAAAGTGGCTGGCAAAAGAACTGGTTGTTGACAGGAAATACTAGCGTCGAGAAGAAAAGTGCAAGTGCAGAAGAGACAAAGAGAAAGGAGCATGCTTATTTTTATTTAAAAATTAACACCTGTTGTAGCAATTTTTATTTAAATTATTTTATTGAATACTTTACAATTTTGTTTAAGGACATATATTTAGCGTGACTCGCCACCTCAAAGAACAATTATTTCTCGTGTCCCCGATAAAAAGAGTGAATAAATGACAGATAAGGAAAAAGAAGTGATCAAAAGAAAGAGAGAGATAATGCACTTACTAGGACTTTTAATAGTTAAGTGGGTTGCGCTTGCGCAATTCGCGTCGACCCAGGACAGTACGCACATTTTCTCTTTTTATCCATTTGAGTAATCAACTACACAGCAAAATAAACTTAAGTTCACCCTGTAAGCTTGTTCAGCTTGACAACCTCTCACGGACGAACGAGCAAGGGGGTTTCAACTAGTTTTCAAGGAAAGTGCGAGTATTGGCAACCCCGAAAATTTATAACTAAACCTCGGAGTATTGGAGATATTTAACGAAACCTCGCGATTTCGTTTGGCGGGAGCATGACATAAGACAGACTCCCAGTGTATGTTGGGAAAGGGTGTACCGCTTAAATCGCTACACTCGTTGAATTTGTTTTTGTCGCAATTTGTATACGCGAAACATCAGCACTTGGCAGAAATAGGGAAGGGCTACACATTTTCATTAATTTTCATACACTAAGCTTCAGCAGAAGTCATTTGCGATGGCGCTTAATCTAGGGTTGCCATGCGTCCTCTTTTTGGAGGACATGTCCTCTTTTTAAACCAGGCGCTGAACGTCCTACAACGTTTTAAGAAATTGTCCTCTTACAAGTAATTGAAATTTTGAAAATTAAAAAAATTCATCGAACTGAAACAGAGTCAATACAAATCTGATAGTATACATAAAATGAAACAGATCTTATTTTGACTCCCATGTGCGAACCATAAATGAAGTATTACCGGGATGAAAGACTTCTACCTCCCTTGAGCTCAACATTTTTGACAACAATTTATTCCTACATCGTTTACTCAAACCAAATTGACTTTCATTGGTCATTGGAACGTCATTCACATTATTTCGTGAATAACTGTCAAAAACTCATGAATATCTGTCAAAAAGCACTTAAATTCCTCGATGGACTAGGCAATCAGCTGTGAAGTCGGCCATCTCTGTAAAACTTCATTTCTGGTGTATGCCCTTCGCTTTTTTGTTTGAGTTTATGGATCCAGTTTCTGTTTCCATTTTGTCCTCTTTTTTATGGTAGATAATGTCCTCCAAAGACCGGGATCTTAAAACTTTTTGTCCTATGCTAGCTAGGAAAGCCATGGCAACCCTAGCCTAATTTCATGTCGTGATCTTCCAAGAGGCAGACACAGGTCCATTCAGAGAGGACCTGTTTTGAACAAATGAAACTTAGATTGGCTCAAATTAGCTTGGAGGTCTGGCATTTGCCTTCCAGCCGTCTTGTTTTTGTTGTATCGTTTTCCACATTCAATTGCTTTCCTACAAAAGCGAAGCATTTTTCCTCATCAAGTTGGTGCTCATACACAGAGGGCTCAAGGTGCGATCCCCGAATTTTGCCAACATTCAAATTCAGGGCTTTTACCTCTTTCGACTCACTGACAATACTCAAAGAGTATTCTTGTCTAAGAAAACCTTCTTAAACTTATTAAATATTATTAATTGAATTGCTGGAAGATACGAAGAAAAGGGAATAGTCTCATTTTGAGATCCAGCCTCATTTTCAAAAATGTATCTATGGTCCTTGCTAAGATCGGAACATTTCATCAATAGTTGTTCAGAAAACATTTCGTCAAATTTGGACTCACATATTTTTAAAATTCGGGAAGATATTGTTGATTATTTGAAAATATTCTGAAGTAGTTTTTTTTTCTTGTTTTTTGTTGTTTTCTTATATTTTTCCATTAGTATTCCACACAGTTTAGTTATGGGAAGAAATGTTCAATTCAAATCTGGAAACAGTCAAGAAAACAAATAGCAGACACTGTAATGCACGCATATGCACATCGGGTATTTGCACGCACAATCCTTAATGATTTCTTAGGATTTGCGTGTGTACGCGTGCTGTAGCGGATGCCAGTATCCAGGAAAATAATCAAAAAGCCCACAAATCGGCTGGGATTACTGATTCATTAGGCAAATAGTAAACAAAATCTATCATAATCTCGATGTGGCTGTACGATTAATGCAGCAGCAGCGTCTTTACGTACTCTCCTCGTCGATTAAACAAGCCATCCTGGACCGGCCAATATCCACGGGCTGTACGCAACTGAAACCAACGATCCGGAAAAAAGGTGAACTTAGCCCGATACAATTCTATTTCAAGAGCTACACATGAACCGTGAAGTAAACAATGCGTTTCCAGTTTTACGTGCTGCCCCAGCGTCCTCATCCTCAGCTACCCACAGCTACGACGGCGATGACGACGACGACGATGGGCGATATTCTGTTGCTGTGCTGCACACATGGCCTGGTGCTCCTGCTGACTGTTGAATGGTTAGAGCACTTGCCCCCAGAGGCATCTTTCAACGCACTACCGAGCGTATCTGTGAATCCCTTGTTGCCATTGTTTACTTAATGTATACAATGAACGTGTGCAAGGAGTAAAAACGTGCTCCTATCGTTTCCATTCTTCTTTTTTGTTGCCGATAATCAGAGATCGATTTTAGGAGGCTCCTAAAAAAACCTCCTAACAAGAGGATGTACCTGTATTTACAATAGCATCTAACAAGCGAACTGCATAGTGCGTAAGAGTTCATTGTCCTGTGTGTCTTCGCAACGGGCTATTGGGGAAGGAAGCATTCAATTTTTGACCTCACCATTCGGTACGGTATATGGTATTGTGTGGTCTGTCATTCTGATTTGTTTGCCTCTTTCTGCTAGTGGGTAATTGATGTTTCCTTAGGAATTACCCATCAGCGAGGGGTGATGGGTTCAATACACAAACCGATGCAGCATTAAACATCACGGCATGATCGCCTCGTTGGGACCTAAGTGCACTCTCAACTCGACGACACCCGCAGCATCTTTCGGAAACATGCGTTGATTAAGAGATGTGACTTGATCTGGTTCGTCTCAGAATACTGCACTCGGTAAGTGAGGGAAATTCTTATGGAGAAATACCACAAAGTTATGAACAAAAATATCAATATAGGTATAGCCGCCTAAAGGTTAAGGGCGGGGAAACTGATGTAGATATTTTTGGATCGCAGATGGTGTTATGTGTGGTTACTTATTCAAAGGGCAGATGTTTGTTCTGTAAATAATCGCTGGTCTGGCAAAGAAGAGGGAAGCAAAATTGACACACTTGTGATGTCAATCGATAATTAATGTGTCAAGGAGATGGGTATAGTCGCCCTTTCGGGAAGATCTGATTGTTTTTTCCTTCAATTAGAGTTACTTGATTGGAAAATATACTTAAAAGAATCCCATTTGTTTGTGCCTGCGACTGGACCCTGATCAAACAAATACGAGCCTTTTCACAACCTCAAAACTGTCGGTCCGACTAGGAGGTGTTTTGACAAGGTTGGAGCACGTGGTAGCCCAAGTCGGCAGGGGAGAGGTTGTCACCTAAGAACTGCAAAGTGTTATAGGTCCAAAATAAAAAGATTGAGAGATTTGGAAAAAAATGTTAGCTTATTTAATTTCTAAGAAATGTTGCAATGCACGTTAACGCTGTCATAACTGAAACGAGGCATATCCTTAATATTATGCTCACTTTTTTTCGCACAGTCGATAGTGATAGGACTTCTCTGCCATTTCAGTTATATATACATGTTTAATATGAATCCTGATGGAATTTATTATTCCCTTACCTTTTCCCCTCTGCGGGAAAAGTCCCGGTTATTGATAATCTCTATCGGAATGTTTTTTCCCGAGGTTGATTCGAAATCGTACACCAAAATGTGATTGGTGTATCTGCTAATATTTCAAGAGGGATATTACATCAGTTGCAAGGTTGGTTTGTACCTTAGGTGCCTTCAATACATACTTCTGAAGTTCCAGCGTATTATAAATTCTTTTCATTTGTCTCGTATTCGATTTTTTTAGTTCTATGTTAGTCGATGAAAAATGTCTATAAATTGATAATAATTAAGTGTTGTGTATCCATACAAACTTATTTTGACTTTATATTAAAATATTCGTATCCAATTTTGTTCATAATAATATGCATGTTTAGTATATTTTCCCTAACAAAATGACAGGGGAGAAAATTGAGAGAAATTTAGGGAAATTTAAGATGGGAAAGTCCTTAAAAATAAGGGGTGCTTTTTCCTTTTCCTTTCGAACATTCTTCACAATAGCGGGTTTCCCAATAAGACAACAAATCTCGAGGGAAATTTATTCTATATAGAACGGGTTAAAAAATAAGAAACAACAGAAAATGGAATACAGGTAGGTCTTACTTATTTCTTACAGCACAGCCTCTTCTTATCACGGTTAACTTTTTGGGACATATTTTCGATTGACACGGTTCAAAGCCTTGTTTTACACGGCTTCCGAAAATTTTGTCTCGAAAAGTTGTTTTAGTTATGCACATTCGCATGCAGGTAGAACATGCTAGTATTTTTTAACATGCACACTTATGCATACTTCTGTGTTTCTAAGAATATGTTCAATACTGACATAGGAGCTTCCCCATATTAACAGTGCCAACGCAATGATAGATGACTTTAAAAAACTTTTGTGTGATTTACATATTTATGCATACTTCTGTGTTTCTAAGAATATGTTCAATACTGACATAGGAGCTTCCCCATATTAACAGTGCCAACGCAATGATAGATGACTTTAAAAAACTTTTGTGTGATTTACATATTTATGCATACTTCTGTGTTTCTAAGAATATGTTCAATACTGACATAGGAGCTTCCCCATATTAACAGTGCCAACGCAATGATAGATGACTTTAAAAAACTTTTGTGTGATTTACATATTTCACAAGGACTAGGTTTATGAATCAGATCATAGAACGTTACTCGTCTTTTGCACGATTTTGTTGAACACAACGTAACCCGACTTTAAACGAAGTCTACCTCTACACAGAAAAAATTCCAGTAAGTGGTAGATTTGTGAGCGCCAACTTTATCGGTGTTGTCCACTCTCCATGTCCCATGGGCTCGGAGTCGAAGGCTCACGGTGGGGGCGCAGGATTTGCGTAAGCTCTGCATGGGCTACAACCTTTGGCCTTAGATCCGTGAAGACGGGGCTAGAGTCATGTCCCAGTATAGAAAACAAATATCCCGACTTATGTTACAAAATAAAGTGTATAAGATATACTTCAAACCTGCCCCTTAAAATTTTTCCTGTCTTTAGCTACATCCTGACCAGATTAGAATGTTAGGAATCGAAATGTAAATAGAAGAAATAAGTGGAAAAAAACCTATGGCCGAAGACGATTTTTTCTTGTTCCGTTGTATTCCAATCATATTTCTTTGCACAGTCTGGTCCGTTTGGGGTTTACTACATATTTCAAGGAAGTTTGTTGAAATACAGTGGACTCTCCTTTAGTTAAAACCCATTCTAACTCGAAATTTTTCGCAATATTTTGCATTTTCCTCAATTGTCCATACAAAAATACTCTCTCTAAGTCGAAACTCTCTCTGACTCAAACAAATTATGGTATCCCGTTACAATTCTCAGTGGACTCTCCCACTGTATTAGCCTTCACTACATGTGGTATGATGTGCACCTTCTTTGCGGATCTTCAAAAGGATCTCTGCCTACCCGTTCATCTGGCTTCTTATTTCCTGGAATGCCACTGCGACCAGGAACCCAGATAATTGACGTTTTGAGCTGGCCTTCTTACGACACTATCTCAGACCGGCATTCCTGTACTAGTTTAGAATATGAAGTAAATATCAAAACATGTGGAAACATCGATGACTGTATGGGCCGGAGCCGCGTTGTCTATACGCTCTACATGGCCTAGGCCACGTCAATGAAGATTGCCCAGTTAAAATCCCTGCACATGCACTACCAGCAAACTTTTCCGTTCTTTCAGAGATTGGAGTGGTAAATTTGTCAGATTTAGTCTGGTGACCGTATGTCTGTTGAGGATCACGATAAAAAATTTAGAATGGAGCTATTGTTTTGATGTACATTGTACAGACTCCCGGAGCCTGAGATTTGGAAAAAAAACGCTTCAGATAAATTGGCTGAGGTCCCCCTGTACCAGTTCATATCTCAAATTTTGGATGGCTTACCAATTCCTTATTACCAATACCAATACCAACCGCAACACCGATCCAGCGATTGGCCTTCTTTTGACCAAATATTCATGTAGGAATAATATTTCATATCAGTTGATACGTTCACAGCACTTTAATTCACAGATCGTTCATTATAATTAAATGGATCTTATAAGTCTTTTCGATCTCACAGTTAGGCTTATCAAGTGCTAGTTCGCAACGTTAATGCTAGGAGGTGCCTTTAGTATTCTATAAGCTTCTGCTTACTCAAAACTCACTTTTGTCCAATTTCATTAAAATTCACGAAGTAGAAAGTTGAAAGTCGTCTATTAATAAATGGCGATTAGCGACGGCACTTACTGCGACTTATCAAACGACCCTCGTATTGTCCTTTTATTGGCACATTTAATTTATATATAATGACTCACTCATATGTCTTTTTGATCCTCAGTGGGAGAATGTGAATCAAATGGCGCGCAGACATTCCCCTTTTCCAAATCATTGGCATCGTCAAGCTCTTTACGGTTAGAATGGAATAACTATTGACAACAAAGTGAGAACGGTACGAAATTCGGTGCGAAAGTAGGTAAATGATGAGCTACAAGGTTAAGTAGCTCAAAGCGTTCCAATTGGCTGTTCGTTTAAAACAGTCTCATCAGCTGCCAGGTACCTAAATGTCGCGTGTTCAATAGACATTGGTGTCTTCCTAATGTCTCCGTTTTATAAATATACGATCTCTGTTCTCATACAAGCGAATTAACCAAATGCATTCCATTCCACTAATTTAATTTCTTTTTATTAGACCCGATTTGTCAGCAATATCCGTAATATTCAGCTAAATTGAAGAGTTTTGCCCTTTTCAAATACAAATCGAGTTAATCGATTCCCCTACTTGATGGAATGGTGGTATTTGCATTCTTCCCGCAATATACAAAATAATTGACCGAATAAAACTGCAACGGATCAAAGAGCTTTTAAACTCAAATCTCGACGTCGAACAGGCGGGTTTTTCGAGCTGGATCATCCTGCATCGACAACAACACCTTACGGATGATTATTGAACACTGCGCTTAGTATAGATCTCCGCTATATCTATTGTTCCTCGACTTCGGAAGGGCTTTCGATAGCTCGAATGGAGAAGCAATCTCGGCCTTGCGCAGGAGACGCATTCCGGAAAAACTCATAGCTATTATACGGGATACATATGAAGGTAGTAAGTGTCGCGTCTTGCACAATGGTAAGTTGCCAGAGGGGTTTGTGATCCAAGGTGGAGTTGGTCTAGGGTGCATATTATTACCACCATTGATTCCGTGCAGCACTGGCGGACGGGAATCACGGCATTCGATGGACTATGTCATCTTCCTTTAAACATCTAGACCACACTGACTATGTTTGTCTTCACTTGATGTCCCGCAGTATAGAAGCTGAAGAAAACTAAGTCGGGCTCAAAATATATACCGTGAATACTGAAGCCTTTAGCATTTCCAACAACCGCGCTCAACTGAACATTACCGGTCAGTTAGCAGCTATCTATATTTAAGAAGTGTGGTTTCGGCTAATCGCGATGGCAACGAACGAAGGCTAAGGCTGCGTTTTGAATGCTATCCACGATTTGGAAAAGCAATGTTATCAGCTTAAGATCCAAGTAGCCTCTGCTCCGCTCCAACATGGAATCGGTGTTGCTATATGAGCGCGGTACCTGAAAAGTGGACACCATTACTAAGGCTGCAATCTATCGAAAACAGATGTTTAAGAAATATCATTAGGATTTTTGGCCAAACTGTATCTCCCTCGTACCTGAGAACGAAAATGAGGAACCTAATCAGAAACAATACGAAGCAAAAAGTGGCAGTGGATTCGACACACCCTACGGCGCGAAGACAACTCCTACCCAGGCAGCCAGAACAGCGGGACGCCCTAAGCAAACGTGTGGCAGAACAGTAGAAGAGGAATCCAGTTCTTTGAACGAGATTGACGCCCTAAGCCCACCGAGTTGTTGTAGGACACACACAATAGTCTTCAGTGTCTGTTCTTGCGACTCCTCTAAGTGCTTCTTTGAAGATTTCCTACGCAATGCCAATGCAGGGAATTCATAGAAAAAGATAAGAGTAACTAATGATCTTTCAAATGCTCTCATCCTGTACGCAGTTAATTTAATTCCATTGAAAGCATTTTAAGCTACAACGGAATTTTGAGTAATGGTAGACTGTCTCTTAATTTCGCCAAGTGCCTTGCGGATAAAAACCAATCAGCACCACGAAATGATCATCTGCAAAACTTCTTACTGCCGATCATACCACGAACAGCACACTATATCAACCAAATTCATTCATAGGCAATTGAACATCGTTTCGCAGCTACAAGACAAAACCTGAATGGAATTCAAATTTCACACAAAACATGATATTACGAGGTCAAGCGATAAACAGATTTCATCAGTTCGTCTACGAATTAATCACAACAAACCTGCTTCAAAGGCCGTCCCGCATGAAATGCTAAATACATAAACAGCTTCTGATAGACGAAGAAGAAGCACTTGCCTAAGAAGGCCTACATACGAGTGCATGATGAATGAGAAACGTGAGTGGCCCAATTAAATGCATCGAATCGCTTTCAAGTCGCTCAGCGCCACAGCTTCCAGAAAAATATTTACTTTTCGCTCTTTTTGTTCCAGCATTTGTGTATTTTCTCAATCACTACCTGCCAACTTGCAAGACCGGCAGTTCATAAACAGACCACATTCACATCCTTTCGCATTACATCAACAAACCTGAAACTAAACCGCATTAACCGAAGCTGCCAATCTGCAATTCATCAGTCGATTTCCGACCGAATGCAGATGCAGCTGAGAGGCGGGCGGTACTCTCAGAAGAAGCACGGTGGAAACGAGAACAAGATATACCGCCTCTCCGGTGTGTTTGTATTTCTATTGTTATAACATCCACGTCTACCGCAGTCTGCTGTGGCCAACAACCCCTTACTTTTGAGACGAATAGACAGTCGATAAATTTTACTTAGATGCATGCACCCTAATCCCCCGTATCGTCACAAGTTGATGTTAATGAAACATTTCGTGGAAACCACCGGATCATCGCCACAAAAGACTTCCATTCCATGTAATGACCGGGAATTATTGATCTGGCGGCCATGGCCCATCGGTGACATGACAATATATTGAAGAATTATTGTAATTGTGACACAACCCTTTGGTGTGTTCAACATCTGTTGGACAACTTGATCGGCATCATTATCAGTCGATCGAGTGCGTTTTGATCTAATTTTGTGCGAGGAACTTCACGGTAATCCTCGATGTGTTTATTATCATTTTAGGGGGCTCAACGAACTACGACAGCGGGTGCATACGATTTGAATTTAATTTTCCAGGTGATCGACACGATCGAGGATCAAGTGATGTTGTAAACATTCCAATTTTATTCTGTGTTCTGGATGTTTTCGAGTAATTCGAACGAAAAGAAGGCATCACCGTGTAAGTTATTGTTGACGGATTCAGACTGTGTTAACATTCATTGGATGTTTTTTTTTTTCTTTCGGCGAAAGAGTGAACGAGTTATCGTACCCCAGATTTACGGGCAAACGGTTTCGATCATGTAAACATGTGCTATTTCGTTGGACAGATCTGGGCATTTTCAATTTTACCTACAGTGGCTCAAAGTGTTATTCACACATGTAATGGCTTTTGAATTATTTTGAAAAAGATTACGATTAATTTAGAGCGTTGGCATTGGGTCAGTATGATTGTTCTTAAATTAACTACTAAGATAATGTTGTTAAGATAGTCTTAGAATTTTTGCTTAAGTGATGAATTACCATTTTATGCTTACAAAGCTGTGTTTTTTTGCAAGCGTATTTACGCCTTATTTTGAAGTGCACAAAAAAACGATCATCGGCGCTTAATGACTCATCATAAAATCTTGGCAGCATCGACTACATTTATGACGTTTGCTAAGCAGTCAGGGGTGTAGTCGTGGAACGTGATGGTTGATCTTTGATTGTCACAATCTTCGTTATGTGACTGTGTAGCGTGACCAGCACTTTAAAAGCAAAAACACTTAATAATTATAAAATAATATAAAAAATGTTCAAAAATGAAAAGAATTGCTTTCGAAGCCTAAACGGAATGTACAGCAGAGACACTCTGAGTATACCAAAATTTGCATATTTATGGATGCCAACAAAATTAAAAATGATCTAATACATCAACCAAGCCTGCAGGTGTAAGTCACATGCAGCAACCTAAACAATGAATGAATGAATTCAGGAATGAACACACAGAAATTAATGAGTGGAAGCATTGTTTTTATCCGCGCTTATTTCTTAAGCGGCGATAGATATGATGAGTAACTTAAGCGGATATAGGACTCGTTGTTAGTGTATTTTACATGCAAATTGAAAATTAAGCGTTTATACGCTTGCAAAAAAACGCAGCTGAGGAGTAACTTAAGCGGATATAGGACTCGTTGTTAGTGTATTTTACATGCAAGTTGAAAATTAAGCGTTTATACGCTTGCAAAAAAAACGCAGCTAATAATAGATAAGTAATTATAGATCGGACATTTTCATCGGATTTGAGAGTAAAACAAATGGCCGTAGCTATTAGTTATGTCCCATCATACGCTAGGTTTCCTTTATAGGACACCTTCATAATGCACTCTTGAGTCACTTACAATGCTCAAAGAGCATTCTCAAACTCCACTATTCGGAGGGGGCCTTAAAACTGTTGACAATAGCAAGCGAGTTGTTGCAGTAGAGCCTATCAAGTATCCACCCACTTTAGTGTACAGTAAGCTCGCGTTAGCATGAACACCGGATTTAAATTAGCCGGATAAAGTGAAAAAATTGCTTACACTGACATCTCTAAAACGTGAACAAATCATGGAAGCCCGGAAATGTGAACAATAATTTTAGCCCCAAGTTAACAATAACATTCGTGAATCAACTGAAGATGAAAAAGATTATAATGTCGTCCAGAGTATCAAAATCATCAAGCGATGAAGAGAGTGGTGGAAAAATAAGAAGCCATTGAAATTTTCAAGAAGACTTTGGAAGGGACTGGAATGACGAGCTTGGTAGCCAAAAAGTAGTGTCCTAAGACGCCTTAGGAGAAAGTCAGTATTAAGGCTTTTGAGTAGAAAAAATTATCTATGTGTATAATACTTAATCTTATTTTGTATTATGCTTACTTATGTAAAGAGTATTTATTAAAAATTAAATATGTAATAAAATAAAAAGACTTGTGTAATAGTGAAAAAGTATTTTTTTTTTGAAAAAATATTTTAATTGAAAACCTCCCTTGTGATATAAAGTTGGTTAAGTATTATACATTTAGTTGAGTGTATAATTCGATTCTCGTATCGATTAAACTGGAGCAGCCAAACAGTCCCTCAAGCTCACTCACTTGAGACAGAATCAAAGTCTTAAGTCATATGTTTAAAAGCGACTCGACTCTATTAACTTTGTTTTCTGTTTAGTATTTATGGTAGTACACTAATTTGGTAGGCAGTCCTTAAGCCTAAATACGTTTATTCTACGAGATCACACGAAGTTTTTTATTTGTTTTTATTTCATTTAATTCGAGAGCTTACACAATAAGATATAAGATGGATATAGATATTTTATAAAAATGTAATAAATTAACAAATTACAGAGAATGCAAAAAATAATCGTTTGTTTGTACAGTGTGTGTCGTTTAAGGAGTAATTCAATATTTAATTCAAGGTATATGTGTTTTCATATCTTATCTTATTTTTGATGTCGCTGTGTAGTGTGGGCGGGAGTTCCAGATCCGAGTGGTGATAACGAAGCATTGGCATTCAGAGGTAATGAGCGTAGAAAACGTAATTCGATTAAGTATATTTTAAGGTTAACGTTTGTGTATGTAGTTATGCAACATTGTGCTGGACTGGAAATTTAGGATGCTATCAAATGAAAGACTATTGATACGTTTGGAGAAAAATCAAATCAACGGCGTAGCGAGCAACATTATTATATGTCACATTTAGCTTGAGTTAATTTTTTAATCACATTTTCCGTAAACCTTACATCCGTAAGTAAGCAAATGTGAAATGAGGGTATTGACTAACAGAGATCGGGGGCCTGTTTCACAGATCATACATCACATACATTTCATACAACATACAAAACTGTCATCCATCATACAATTTTCTGTTTCATAGATTCTACTGGAAGTATTGTATGATATGTTCTGTGTTGTATGATGTGTATTATTTTGACGTTTAATTTTGAATGACAAATTTAATTGAAAACTAAATAGCGTCGTGAATGAAATCCAGACACCATTTAAGTGGATTGCAAACACACGAAAAACTAATTAACGGAGTCATCCAGTAATGAAGAGAGATATCATTCAACTGTGTTTCCACATAGTACATGCAATTTTAATAAAAATTTCTTGACGAACTAGCATTCCTTATTCCTACATGTCTAATTTAAAAAAAAAAGATGAACAATCATTCATTATTCATAAAATTATAAGCTCAAAAATGCTTATTTTTATTTTTTCTCATTAAAAAACGAATTTTTGTAGTGACTACAGCAGTTTTAAGTGCTGTATGAAATGTATATTCAAATTTCAAAAAAACTGCTATATGATGTGTATGATATTTTTCTGTGAAACAGAATCATACAACATTCCCATATTTCCAGTATAAACTTCAGGTGATACATGTTGTATTACAGCGGCTCATACAACAAATCTGAGAAACAGAAATCATACAGCAGAGGTGTCAGAATCATACAATGTATGAGATGTATGTTCTGTGAAATAGACCCCGGTTTGTTATAGGTATACGACGTTGGATTGCCCACATGGAGCGGAGGACCCCATGAGCTTTGGCGACTTTTTATAGATATTATCTTCTTATTTAATAAGTCCATTGTCAAGAGAGATCGGAGAAGATAGGGATGTATTAACAGACTTTCTAGTTATAATAATATATTTAGAAGTATGTGGATTAATAAGAAGTAGTTTCTGACTCGCCCGCTTGAAAATTATATCCAGATCGGATTTTATGTGATTAATGCACTGAGCAACAGATTCAGTTAAGCGGCTAGTTTAATTGGGTGTCATCGGCGTACATTAACACTGAGCAATACGAAAGTATGGATGGTCATTGATTAACATACAAAGAAAATACAATAGCTCCTAGAATGGATCCCTTAGGTAAGCCACATGGATTGGGAAAAAAATCCGACAAGGAATTTTCACTAAAAACAGCCTGTTGACGATCATCGAAGTAGGAGGATATTAGCTTTATGTCACTATTTTGTAACGTTTTCATAGAAATTTGAGCAAAAACAATAAATGTGTTTCTCCACTAAGCTCCACGTGGTAAAACAATTTTGTTTTCGTATTTTAAATATTTTTATGGTGTCCAATCATAATTGCATACAGTGAACCCAGTGAAGAAAACATCCAATTTATTGTAGAATGTAATTTGCGATACTCCCGGTACAACGAACAAACTGTGCGAAGGCATTTTTCAAGTTCGAATTTTACAATGAATGAATTTATACAGTGGCGAGCAAAACTGGTCGGATTTTTGTCAAACCTAAGTTCGTATTGCTGTTAAACTTGTAAATATTACAATTTGCTTCCGGTTTTCAATTATTAATTCCTTATTTATTACTCTCATCATTAAATAATACATAATATAGTAAAACAAACATAAAAACGTAAATTTCTTAGAAAAAAACAAAAAAAAAGTCAATGCGTGCAGTTTTGCACGCAAGACTCAGCATGCAAAAAACATTATTTTACCGTTATCTTTATGAATGTTATCAAGAGCTTATTGCGGTGAAGAGTTAACATTGTTATACCCAAAAATTGTGAAACTGTTGTTCAATTAGTGCAAACTGAAGAAAATCACTAAAGATTTGGAAAATCGAATTGTTGTACTAAAAAAAAAGGAAAGTACACGAAAAATAGCTGAAAAGACTGGCGTTGGAAAGTCAAGAGTGATAGCAGTACGAAATTTGGAGTCTCCGGGTAATTTTGGAGGGCGACCAAGAATTCTGACGGATAGTGACGCTCGTGAAATGGAACGGTTGGTTCGTAAAAGCTCCCAGCTAACACCTAAAGAAGCTACACTGGCCATTAACAAACCAACAAGCGAATTGACAGCCAGAAGATGATTGAAAAGAATAGGGTACATCGCGTCTGTAAAGCAGAAAAAACCTGCGCTTTCCTAGAAAATCATATCAGCTCGATTACAGTTTTGTAGAGAACACAAAAACTGGTCTGTTGACGACTGGAAACGTATTATATGGTCTGATGAAACGAAGATCAATCGTATTTTATCGGATGGTAAATCTTATTATTGGCACTGACCCGGTGAGCAGCTTCAGCAACACAAAGTCAAACAAATTGCGAAACATGGCGGCGGTAGTATAATGGCGTGGGCATGTTTTACTTGTTGGCACGTCGGTTCTATCCATAAAATAGAAGGAATAATGAAGAAGGAAGACTACCTAAATATCTTGCAAAAATATTTGCCTGAGTTTGTTGATCAGTGTGCGGATCCAATTGAGGAATTTGTATTCCAACAAGATGGAGACCCCAAGTATACCTCAAAAATAGTGAAAGAGTGGCTTGAAAACCAACCATTTAAAACATTAAAATGGCCTGCACAAAGCCCAGATCTCAATCCAATTGAAAATTTGTGGGCAATTGTTAAAAGAACATTGTGTCAACACGATTCGTCTCCGAATAATTTGAACGAGCTATGGGATCGAGCCCAAGTTGCCTGGACCAATATACCAAACACAACAATTGAAAAATTAGTGGAAAGTATGCCAAGCAGAGTTAAAAGTGTTTTAAAAAGAAAGGGTCTCTGGTGCAAGTACTAAAATTTTATTTAAATCGTTGTTTTTTGTATGCTGAGTCTTGCGTGCATAACTGGACGCATTGGCTTTTTTTGTTTTTTCTAAGAAATTTCTGTTTTTCTATTTGTTTTATTACATCTTATGTTATTCAATGATGAGAGTAATAAATAAATAATTAAAAATTGAAAACCGGAAGCAAATTGAATAATTTTTACAATTTTAACAGCAATACGAACTTAGGTTTGACAAGCATCCGACCAGTTTTGATCGCCACTGTATATATGTACATTATATATTAATACATATTTAATAGCTTACTGGTAAATTAAAATGAGTGTGAATACCCAATATGATGAAAAAAATATATGAGAAGCAGAAATTGATCTATTCCTTATACCTAATTGCAAAATTGTACCTCAATAAGTATTCCTACTAGAACACACAAATATCTCCCCTTTCAAAATTACATAAATTTTCTGCGCCAACAATATTGCGAAGCACACAAAGTCATTTAGAATCACAGCTTCCATTCATCAATCCATCATCAATCGCACACATCAAAGTTCACTTTAGGATCAGCCGCGCAGCGACTACCTCTTATTATGCCACAAACCACACGCAAGATGCCAACAATAAACGCGATGACATTTTTTTTACATTTTACTTCATTTTTATTTAGGAATTCATAAAATCTTATATACTAGACAAAAATGCTTAAAACTAGTTGAACGAACAGAATTACTATATATATAACTTACTGGCCCTAGGCGGGCACTCTAAGCTAAACTTAATCTTATCCTATGTCTTTCGACTTAAACTAAAACTCCATGCATTTAAAGAATAATTTCATGATCTGTACGACTTATTATTAAGAAAAATTGAGAAAAAAAACTTAATGACTGAACAGGATTTACTTAAAACTTATAACCTAACTTACACACTACCTTATAATTAACTTAAACTAACTTAAGCTAAACTACATACATATACATATGTATATATGAATACATAGACATATGTATATATATGTACTTAATATATACAATGTATACACATAGATACACAGTGGTGTACCCATGTGAATACTAATATTTTTTTTTTTTTTTTTTTTTTTTTTTTTTATATATATATATTTATACCTATACTACCTTAAAAACTACCTTAGGCTATGTAGGTCGGCCATAGGTTGCAGCTTATAGATTTTCATCTATTCCGCTGCAAGACAGAGACCGACTGCTCCCCATAAGGGGGAACGCGCTACCCTTTCTACCCCGGGTCTAAAGGGTTCGACGAGGGAGTTCCCTCTCTCCCCAGCCACCAGAATTTTCGATGTTGCGATGCAACATCCAGAACATCTCTCCTTGATACCGCCGTACTGAAGCGGAGGAGACCCTCCTCAGCTCGTTGTGCGACGGAGCGGTCGTGGTTGAGTCGCCCATCCACAGTTGAACGGGCTATGTGGAAGATGAGCGGTACCGCATTTATATTTTGTAACAGCCCGTTTTTGTCTAAATGGAGAAAGGCTTCTGGGGGGACGAAGCCGTTGTGACGTACCCTTTCGTGGTATTGTGAATTGGGGTAGTAAGCCCCTGAGATCAAGTTATTGGACGAGTTCATCGCTCTAGCAGTGTGACCTCGAACCAACTTCAACAGGAAATTGTCCACTCTTATCAGGTTTGCCCTGTTGTATAAGACCTCATTGGAATAGTATTTTATGTACTGGGACTCTGGAGTTCGATAAAGGCGAAGGCAAGCCCTAAGACAAGCCCTCTCGAACAACCGAATCTTTTCCATTAAGCTTGCACTCACGTTGAACCACACGGGACAGCCATAGGTGATCATTGGCCGGATGAGGGCCATGTAGCAGATAACCTTCACCCTCGCATCGAGTTGGCTGTTGTAAAACAGTCTCTTTGTAAGGGCAAAAGCGCCTCGGGCTCTGGCCAGAGCAGCATCTACATGTTTGTTAAAATATAGATACTGATCTAGCCAGATCCCCAGGTATCTGACTACAGTCTTTTGCGCCAGTGGTTCCCCGTGTCTTCCAACGATTGAGAACTTTCGCCAATTCTTTTTCGTATCCGACGAGGCCTTATACAACGGCGTCCTGAACAGAATGGTTTCCGACTTCTGGAAGTTGATACTCAACTTCCAGTCATCGCAACTTCTCATGAATGAATCGAAGTCACCCTGCGTGAGAGTAGTGATTTCCTCGATCTTTTTGCCTGATCTGTACACGATCAAGTCATCGGCATACGCAATTGCATGAGGAAGAGAACTTAACAGATCGCTCAAGTAAATGTTGAACAGGATCGGCGAATTAACGGCACCCTGTTGGAGACCATTTTTTACCTCAAATATACCTGTGGAGGTCACGTTGCCATTCTTGACTACGAACCGTCTACCGGTAAGCATGTTACACAGTAGGTACAGCAGTGGTTTGCTTATGCCTAGCCGATTGAGCTTGTAAAAAAGACCTTCTAACCATACGGTGTCAAAGGCCTTCTCCAGGTCAATCAAGCAGGCACCCGTACATTGTTTCTGGCTCTTGTTCCATTGGATATCCGACACCAGTTTCGACGCAGCATGAATAGTGTCATGCCCCGCTTTGAAACCGAATTGGTTATCCGGAATTATATTTTTGTCCTTAGTCCAGTTGATCAGAGTTCTATTGATCACCTTCTCGAATACCTTGCTGATATTCGGAAGGAGACTTATTGACCGGAGGTTGCAAGGATTCGAAGAATCTTTTCCTCTCTTGGATATGGGTTGCACAATCGCAGTTTTCCAATGCTCTGGATAATATGCATTATTCAAAGCATTGTTAAACAGGATTGTGTACATGTTAACCACTTCCAGGGGGAGGTGTCTTAGCACAATGTTGGAGATCCCGTCGATTCCAACAGACTTTTTCTTCTTTAATGATTCGAAGACCGCTTGGAGTTCTGTCTTCGATATGAACGGGGGTTGAACCCCTTCGTCGGCGATGGCATTATCTGCCATGTTATCATCATTGAACACGACAAAGCCAGTGTTCTCAGATCGCCATTGTTGCATGTCTTCTCGAAGTTGAGAGTTGCTAGCCAGTACGCGGTTATCCAAGTCGTGGTTCGGGCGAACGCTCTCATTCACCTTGTACACTTCTTGGAAGACCGCGCCTAGTACCTCCATTTTTTCTTGCGGATCTTCGACCACAAAGAAGTTATCGTCGAGTACGGCATTATCTGGAGTAATACCTGCTGTAGTCAGTATACGTTCGTTGTCCGTCGTTCTGGGAAGTTTAAGACACGGAAGATCGCTATTTTTGCTACGGAAGAATTTGTTTATTTGCGGGAACATGCTCGGGTTGTTAGATCTAACAGCCCGAATCTTATCATTCCAGTAAGAATTAACAGAAAGTCTGTAATTCTGGGCAATTAATGTCTGAATGTTCTTAATTAGCGATTTCAGTGTCCTAACTTCCTCACTACGTCTGTCAGTAAACCGCCTGTACAAGTTTTTTAATCTTGTTAGGAGCCTACTTTTTTGTTGGTGTAGTGCGTCAATTGTCGCATTGCGGTAAATGTCTTGGTTGTTTGTACGTATATACCGTGGTATCGTGCTGTCCATCGTTCGTTTGATTGTCTCGTCCAATTGAATTAGATACATGTCAATCTCTTCGTTTGACAAGTTTCTATTGGACGGTATGTGGAGCTCGTTCGAAGAGAGTGCTCGCGTCATTTGTCTGGAGAAGCGTGTCCATCGAGCCCTACTGTAATTGTAGGGGTACGTTTGAACAAACTCTCCTAAGTCCGCAATGTCGTTGGGGATCTTGATTTCGGCACTGAGTCCGCAATGGTCACTGAGATACACGAATGTGTTCAAACAGTTTACCGTTTGTGCGTCTGTGTCTGTCAGCTGCAGTCTTGCGTCTAACAGCAGGAGATCCAGATAAGAGCCGCTCCTGGGGAACGACGATATCTCTGTTGCCTTCAAATCGAGTCTATACTCGACACTGTGCAAGCAGAACCAGCTGTAAAGCTGGTCCCCTCTATAGTTGGAAATTATGTTTCCCCAATATCCATGTCGGGCATTTAAGTCCCCGGCCAAAATGAAATAGTTCTCCTCCGAGTCCAGCCTTAGGCATCGGAAGAGTGAATCGAGCTCTGATATAGTCGTTCTGGAACTAGGGTTGCCGGAGGAGTAGACCGACACCGCATACAACCTCCTTCCACTGCGGAGCGAAATGCACACGATGCAGGCCTCCAACTCCTGAAACCTTCGTACTTCACTACTATACACTACTTTATGTTTAATGTTATTTTTTATGAAGATCGCAACACCGCCTCCACCACTGGAATTGGGCCGGTCTCTTCTAATAACACTATAATTGCTGTGCTCCAGTATGCCTCTCCGAGTTAGCTTGGTTTCGCTAATCAGCATCAGCTCTGGGCTTTGATCGTCCAACAATCTATAGAGCTCGTTTTTTCGTGGGACCCCTATCAATGAATTTGCATTCACTGCAAGGATCTTAAAAATACTCTCCGTCTGCGCAGCCATTAAGACTTTTGACGTGGTTGGTTCTGCAGGAGCGCCAGAATTTGGCCGACCTGCTCCTCTAACCGAGCCATACGCCCTTCAATGGAAGCTTTCCATTCAGGCGCTGGTTCGAGTGCTTTTGGCACTGAAGGTTGCGGCACTACCTTTGGTAGTTGCTGCTTTTCCGTGCTCGTCTGGCCGGACGCCATTTGGGCGTAGGTCAATTGAGGAGTTACGGGAATGGCTGCCCCGAGCAGCTTTTTCATAGGGGGCTGCTTCTGCAGAACCGTTTTTGCTTTCCGCTCTTGAAACTTAGGGCAACCCCGATAGTTAGCGGTGTGCCCCGCGTTTCCGCAGAGTACGCACTTGAGCTGACTCTTGTCAGCTGCTCCCTTTTGCCCCAGAGGACAATTCTCCGCACTGTGGTTCTCACTGCACTTGACGCATCGAGGCTGCATGTGGCAGTTCGACGCGGCGTGTCCGAACCTTTGGCAGCGAGCACATTGAAGAGTGCCATCGCGCCTTCTAATGCTTTCCCAGACGCAATAGTAGTCAGCCAGACGTTCTATATCGTTTAGCTTATCTATTTTGCTATTGGGTGTAGCCTGCACAATGAAGAACGGTAATTTCCGCCCCTCCCTTTTTGCCTTAGCTGTGGTGAAGGGCTTGACTCCGACGATCTCGACACCATCACACACATGCTCCTTGAGCAGTTGGAAGATCTCCTCCGCTTCGAGCGGTCCGGAGATCTTTAATAATTTTGACTGGAGCTTTTCTCCTTTTGGCGTAAAGGAGAAGAACTCTATCGTCGAACGCTTTAAACACTTTTTTACCTTATTGTACTGGTCTACTGTATTGCAGCAGATTGAGTACTTCTCATAACCTTTATTTTTTTTTATAAGGAAATTACCACTGCCTATGGCCGTCCTACATACCTGTGCAGTTTGTTTGACATCCGGTTTGTAGAGGTTGATCGGTGGCACTTTGTCCTTCTTATTGGGCTGCTGCTGTTGCTGGTGACATGCTGGATGCTGTTGTTGCGCTGATGTCTTATGCTGCTGTGTTGCTGGTTGTTCTTTTTGTTGAGCTGCTGCATTTTGTTGCTTCATCAGCTGTTGTGTTGCTGCTTTCGTTGGTCGCTGAGCTGCATTCTCGCGTTGTTTCTTCCGCTGTTGTGTATCTGGCTGCTTTTGTTGTTGAGCTGCCGCGTTCTTAATTTTTGGTTTGCCTGCTTGCTGTTGTTGTTGCTGCCTCTGATTATTCAGCTCGTTATTGACGGGCAACTGTTGTTGTAGTTGCCCCAGCTTCAGAAGTCTTTCTTCCTCCTCCTTTCTTCTCCTTTCGAGAGTACTTCTTCTAAGTTCTCTGATCTCGTGGAGTAATTTTTGTGTTTCCTCCTTCAGATCAGAAACCTTCGACTCTTTGGAGCGAATTATCGCCTCCACTTCTTCCTCTGTATCGGAGGGCATCGATTCAAAGCTTATGCTGCTTACTGCGAACCGCCCTTCCCTCCCATCCGATACGTACGAGTACGCATCGTCTTCTGCATCGGTCTCGGCTGATGTCTCGTTTGATGACGTCATCGCTGGACTCCCTTCTTCTTCGGGTTTGTCGTCTGACGCTTTTATATTGCGCCTCTTTGAACTGTTGGAGGACTGCTTCTTCCTCCTCCTCTTCGTTGTGCCTTCTAAGGGCACCGTTGGTTGGTGGCGTGACTCTTCAGCCACCGGTTGCTGGATCTCTCCGTCCGCTTCTATGCGAGCGGACTGCCCGCTCGCCTCCATTCCTCGACTACTATCTTTCCTAGTGGGTTTGGTGCTTTTGGAGAAAAAAAAGTTATTTCCCCCACTGGGTCTCGAACCGAGTACCTTTCACTCCGCGGCAGTAAGCTCTACGCGCTCGGCCACGCTGTTATTATAAATATCACCGTACTTTGCACTATTATATTATCGTATTACTTTTTATTTGCCTATTACGAAGTCGAAACACTTGTGAACTGTTCAGCTGTCTGTGAACGACTGATAAACGCGATGACGAGTTCGATCCCCTGTCAAAACCACCACAGAAACATGACCCTACCCTATCTGTCTGCTGTATTGTTTGACACATCCTGTCAAGTAATCATTCCGAATGCCCAAACAATTACCACAAGCACGCTGTGCCATCAGTGTCAAACTGACGTTTCATGAACACAAATCACCGCTGTGATCGGTGCGGCCCCGTTGTGACTTTATTGCTTCAATGCCGATCATGTTGGGCTCATCGCAGGTATTTTCGGTTTTATGTTTGTTTTCTCGTCTCCTCTGTATGCTCTGTGTATGATGAATCCACGCGACGCAGCACCGTACGCGACATATACGTGCGGGTGGCAATGAAATCAATTTTCCAACCGATAGGACCACCCATAACCGCGGTGAGTTTGACAGCGGGCGCATACAGGAAGCAAACATTTTGTAATGGGAGTCAAGACAAAAGGCACCATTGTCACACATGGAATCGGTTTACTAAATTGACAGATACGTATGCGCGTCAGAGTGTGTTGTTCTCGTGTGACAAGAACGCTCAACCGAATGCGGCTGGGTAATCTTACGTGGGATGGCGTCTCCAGTGACAGTTTGATCGGCCTACATGCTAGAGGCAGCGTTTTATGTAAGCCCGCTACGGCAATGTGTCTTCCGCTTATCAATACTGACTGAACTGCCAAAGTATTTCCATTCGACGAATACAGGCACGAATGACTGGTGAGTGGGACAATATATTTCAGATCAAGCCCACTAGCGTACTGTCAAGGAAGGCGGCGGAGGCATCGGCGGCGTGCGTATCGGTGTGAAATATTGTCACTTGGAATTGTTTCCTATTGAACTATCGTTTCCGACTGCAGGCAGACGCATAGAATAGGAATTAAGTGACGCTGTGTGACACAATTAAAAGCGAATCGTCGGCGACGTTCCTATCTTCGACACTGGAGAGCATAAATTGGATTTTAATGTTCCCCTCGTGTTGGTGATTAGAAGCCGAGCCCGGAGCGTGGGTTGTTCCCATTGAGCCTTGTATCGGGAGAGTTATTCTTTGCATCAGTTTAATAGGCACTCTGACAAATCTGTCTGTAGTTAGTTTATCATGAGAAGGAGTCCAACGCGGGTGAGGTTTTGACAAGCCCTAATAATGGAAATGGAAAAACACAGTCGTCTAGTAGCGCATTGTGGTGTGACTAATTCGGTTTTAATAGCTTACATTTTTACTTTATTGCTGCGACGCGACCGACGGTAGGAAATACCCGGCTTACTCTTATTTGGCCAGTGAAAGCCGGTAGGTTAGAAGTCGGACCTGGGTTCACCCGCGCTTTTGTCACTTTGAATCGCGGGCAATAAAAATAACCTTTGGGCAACAATTCTTACACTTATCGAAAGAGCTTCAGGCGCGGGATTGGTTCATTCGGGTCATGCCGATAAAAGCTTGTATCGCTAATTGTTAACCAATTCTGTGGCCCGTGGATCTCTGCTTCGATTTTTGTTCCTTCAAGTCGATGCGCGATGATGTTTATGTTCAATCTCTGCCTATTATCGGCCACAAAAAAGGAGTGATGTCGCTCTGGCGGAGCTCTTTTATCTCGCTCCTCGTTAATGACACAATAAAATGTATTTTTAACATATGCCGCTCAAAGAAACCGATCCCAGTTTGGTAGCAACATTTTGTATCCGAAATTAGTGGACCCTTTTGAGAAAACAAATTAAAATGCGAATACCCTAGCTAAGGTGCTACATCCAAGGGATGCCATAAGGTTGTCCGGACAGGTGTTACGAGGGTTATCTTTTCTTGATGCATTTCCTCTCCGTACACTTAGTTCATGACTTTTGTTTGGGTTACATCAATATAATCAATTGAATTCAGAAAAAATGGCAATGACACTATGCTGAAACTGAGAGCGCTTTTGAAAAGATTTGCAAATATAAATTTACCGCACTATGTGACACAGTGGGGTATTTCACTGCTAAACATGGCATAATCCTCCAAGTTGAGCAAGGCAGCTTCTAATCATGCATTCATGCAACTAAGATTAAGCTTGATGGTTTGCTGAGCAGATGGAAGTTGTAGTTGGGCCTATGAATGGTCGTGTCGGGGGGTGGGGAAGGAGGAAGAGGAAAGGGGAGTGTAGGTAAGAATTTTTCTTTTAGTTTTTGTTTTTATTCCTTCTCAGTATATAGTAATTCAATACAAATTCAGTTTACAATAATTCAAATAAAGTAGAATCCAGATTCAACAATCACTGCTTAATTCTAACTTATTTGAATATTTGCGCTTATTCTTTGTCACTGGGGATACTGTTAATTTGTTCGTCTAAATATGATCTTCTGAAGGACAAAAATATACTATATCAGAGTCTAGAGGCGGGGTCAGACATGAGTATTTATTTTTTCCTGTAAGCTGTTCATTGCTGAATCAACCTTTGTCAGAAAACAATGTCGAAGGGATCTTTAGAAACATGTCGAGAGTGGCTGATGACGAAATTGCTGAATTTATGGAAGCTATTTTCCACATTGAGTTCAGTAGGTACTTGTAATTGACGGTAACTAACAAAGAACAACTTTTAAAATATTTGTTTATTTATTTTGGTGAATATTATAAGTTTATTTTTGTTGGCAATTTATTCTTGTTGCTTTTGCTTTACTTTGGTTTTGTTTCTTGATTGTGTTGTGGTCCGTTCCTCTCGACTGATGAAATCCAACCGCCGTCTAGCCAGTCAACTGGCTTTCAGATACAATTGGTTTTTCTCTCCCTAACAGTATTGATGGTGAAGATTTCGGTGATGACGACTAAGTTGACGATCCATATTTCACTTACTCGGACAATGAATTGGATTGATCATTGTCGGATGAATACAATTGAGGTTATTTTTGATGCAGCAAGTGTAATAGATAAACATTATACATCGTATTCGTAGGTTGAATGAAGCAGTCAACATTGAATAACAAAATGTTCGTTCTGAAGTTGCTGCGTCATTTTGCTTGCAAACAAAAAAAAACCTAGAGGTTGTCTAACATCTTCAGCAACACAGCAGTCTCCAAGTCAAAAGAACTTGTTTTTCTCTCCACTCCATATGTTCAATACGACAGCGTAAGCCATTGGTGTTAGTTTCTGGACCGCAATGGCAAAAAAAAACAACATACAAGTATCCGGAGTTCAAGTCCGAAACGCAGGCTTATTGCATTAAATGTAAACTGAACCCGCAATTCGGCCATTAAGTCTTAGTTTCATGCCTTCCATCAACACCAGTGTGTTAAAGCTAAATTCACACTAATTTATTTTTATTTCTTTGATTTTCAGCCTTCTATAGGCTCGTGCATATTAAGTGGTAAACAATTTAATTAAATCAAAATAAGGCCATAGAGCATCCTCATAAAAAACATGGAGGTGTTAAATCAAACGATACTTGCGAACAAAGTAATTTATCGATCAAACGTATTGAATTGTATTTAAGAACTTGTGGTGTGTCATACAGACACTAGCGACAACAAAGATCTATTGTACCCCAATTTGTGATCTGGGACTTAAGTGCTGCCATTTGACAATCTTCTTAGATGGGATTTCTTGAACGTCTCTCAAGGTTACGGATGTTTTGATTATAATTTTGAATCTTTCTCTGGCAATGAAGTTTCTGTCGTCCAGCTACAGTTACATGCTCCGTGAACTATTAGTGCCCACATAACATATTTAGTTCAGCTTTTGTTGAGTTTTGGGATTGTTGTTTTGTACAATGAGTGTTTAATACACTCTTGCTTGTTCTTAACTTGGATCATTTGTTTGGTGATCCATTTGTGTATGACGATTTGTGTCCGTGTCCATAAAGAGGCGAGGGTCCAATGAAGGGTATCTGAGCACCTGCCTTAGCTTGTATGTCAGCCTTTTTATTACCTTCATGGCCTTCATGCCCCGGCAAGCAGATTAGTTACAGTGTGTTATTTGCTGCCAGTGTATTTAATGTCTTGTGACATTCCCAGGTACCCTTATTTTGTTGATGTTCGAGTTCACATTTCTTCCACCATCTTGCAACTCCATAGAGTAGGGTTGGTTTAATTATTTGGTTGTGCTCCTCTTTCGTACTAAGCCCCATTTCTTGCTATGTGCTGTTTTAGGGACTAAAGAGCTTCAATAGCCTTGATTATGTTTTCTTAATGTGAGCATTCCAATAGAGCGTCTGACCATTTCTAGGGCTCTTTGCATGAGTTTCCCAATAATGTCTTTATTCTTACCTTTAATAATAATGGTATCGTAAGCTTTTCCTATGACTCAAAGCCATTACTTCTCAGAACATAGGGAAGTTCGACTACTAGAGTTGACCAGAGAAGTGGGAACAAGACACACCTCTGACTCTTTTTATACCTATCTCCGATGAATACAATTTGGCTGTAATATGCTTCTATTTTAGTATGAGGTTAACCCATTTTAAAATTGTGGGTTCAACCTTTTCCCTACTAAGTGCGTTTGTTAGTAATATCTTGTTAGCATTGTCAGATGCGCCCCCTATGTCCACGAAGGCACCAATCGCTACTCATGCACTTATATTCGGATTCGATAAGACGTAAGTGTTATTTTCTTTTCAACCATCAATGACACTTAGATTATTTATGCTTCCAGAACTTGGACCAATTCCAATCTCGAATCTGATCAATACACTGCATGAAATTATGGAACTGCTTACACATGTCACAAATTTCATTTCTAGCATATTAAGAATCCAATGAATGCTTGCTTGCGAACATTATTTGCACTTTAAGTTCCACGACCGCTACTACATTATCTATTGCATGAACCTGCCTTTCAGCATGCACAACAGTCATTTAATTGAACATGACCCAGGCCATCATAATATTCTGCGCTCGCAAGATGCAGTGAAACTCATTCAATAGCAACGAAATCCAATTTTAATTCGCATGCCGTCTAGATCCGAGTAAAAGATCATAAACCCGAACACGGAAGTCCAGTACCATTGCACAGCAGATGCCTCTCCTGTCAAACTTGCCTCGTGAACCACTCCAAGTATTTTGTACGCTAAAATCGAATGAGCCTCCTAAAAATGATCATCTGACGAGCGCGTTGTGCAATTCATAAGATCTACAGGAAATCACCATGCAGTGCACTCGCTAGTTTTTACGATATTGATTTTCAGCAACTTCTATCGATGAAACCCCCCATCACGTTCGTGCATGTGTACATGAGGCGCATGCTCCGAGCAGAGACCGGCTCACGTGACGGGAGCGATCCGATGGCCTTCCATCTGTCAGTGTTTACAAAGATCTATGCTAATTTGCGGTCGCCTTTCAGATGTTCCCCTCTTTAAATGCATTTGATCCGGTCCAGGGTGCTGCTGGGAGAGTTCACGCACTCGATCGTCTTGGCATTGACTTGTAATGGGCCACGCTCGCAAATGCAATCTATGCAAATGGCAATCTTTTTTTTTTATTTTCACTTTGAGCACATATGGCTGGTACAAAGGAAAACCGGAGGCAGGAGAATGAACATAACGCCGAGTGGTGGACCGTCCATTATGCACATGCCTTGACTAATTGACTGAATCCAAGCACGGTGGCGAGATGCCGATACCGGCACAGTGCACGACAAGCCGTGCCATTGTGTCTGAACTGGGTGTCGGAGGAGAAAATTGATTGACTGTTTATGATTCAACTCTAAGGGGGTTCATTGAGTTCCTTTTTGTTCTCTTCGTTAACCCGATCAGAGCGATAAAGATGGATCGTGTCGTATTTGCAAAGTGAGAGTTATTTTTGGAACATGTAAATCTTCACGATATACACTGCAAACAAGTGTGGAGTAGACCTCTGCTACTGGTAATAAGAAAGCTGATGCGTCAAGATTAATATTCCCTTTATAGTTCTGTATTCTCGTATTGGCTTGAGGCGATACGTGTAGAGCCTCTTAGACATGCTATATGGGCAGCCATACAGAAAAGTGAACGTGCCATTTCAAAGAATGGATAAAAGGAATTGACATCGGAGCATTCTTTCAAGGATGAAGAAAACGGGAAAGGCGTTGATTTCATGCAGTCCGTTTGTTGAACATGCTTGGATTTCTGCAAATAAATGTACTCCGGGAGTCTCGTTCTTGTTTCATTGCACGCTAAGAACAGGCAAAACGAGTTGGTCGAAGTATAAATGAGGATGAAATAAAATACGTACATATGTATAGAGGTAGTATCGATGCCTCGTTTTGCTGCGCTTGAAATCGTTAAGTTTCGTAAAATTTCTACAATCCTCCGAGGTTTTGCCACTCATTTTCGGGGGAAACCTCTCGATTGCGGGGAAATTGAAATTTCCGTGAGTTCATAAGAAACGTCAAAATATTTAAACACCCTCCTTCCCTTTTCTACTCAACACTATTATATCCTGTCAAAAAAGCTGTTTGCTGGGCACATAAAAACTGACAGCTAATGTAAAATAAATATTTGAAAGCACTTCAAACTCTGCAGGAACAGCTTGTTCAGATTTCAGTAACAGTTCATCCAAATCTCGCGATTTCGGTGCGGTGGGAGCAAAGCGCACCTATAAGGTGGTTCAGGGGCTTATTTATTTCGCTGCAAACGTTAGAAGTGCACTCGGCAGACGTAGTTCTTAAACATTCCTCTCGATTTGAAGTTTCAAAATCATGTTGTTTAAAAGAAAATATACAACATTAGAGACCTAAGTATTACACTCTCCGACAAGTCGTTGAGGGTCCCGTCTGTAGCGTCGTCTTACTAGCACGTCCAAACTTGTCGGTAGTCAGATCACAACTGATCCGAAACAAGATTGACAGAAGACAACAAAGATAAGAGCTAAGACGCATGTAGAAGAGCACCTCCCACACTTCAACGCTCTACCGTAGTGTTGCCAATACACTACACCGTCAATCGACTACAAAACTGTCTGACTGTCTTGTGTCCGCGAAAACTTTGCATTTATACCGGAGATTCGGTCTAGCTCTCCTTCTCAAGCTAAGGAGTCGCGGTTTCGAAACCATCTGAGTAGCAGCCTTTGTGCCCATGCGCTCGATATGACCGAGCAAGTGTAGACGGCTCATTTTTTTATTATTATAGTGTCATACGGCTTTACCAGAACGTGCTTATTTACGTTAACGGGTAAGTGATCACGTACGCTTAATTTCGATTGATTGAGATGGCTCGGTCATGTAGACCGGATGGAAACCAATGCTCCGGTCCGGAAAATCTTCGAATCCATCTCAGAGGGTAGATGAAGACCGAAACTCAGGTGGGGCACGCAGGTGGAGAGGGACCTCAACCAACGTGCGTGCGAAACTGGAGCCAGCTAGCTAAAGATCGAGCTGGCTGGAGACGCTTGTTGGTTGAGGTCCTGGTCTACCCCGGACTGTAGCGCCACCTTAAGTTAGTAAGTAAGCTTAATTTTATCAGGCTTGCGCAGAGATATGGTTATTGGAAACCTTACTACTGAGAATACAGTTCTTACTAAGTGCATGCTAACATATATAGTTAAAATGGCAATAAATTAGGTACAGTGAACAACCATTAAGTACGGATAGACTTTGACAATAAGTCTTAAGGCAAATATCCAACGGCCCGACTTCGAAGTATTTAAGGACATCGTCTAACTGGACTGCTCAGTAAACAGTGCTAACAACATCAGTACTGAGTACAGAGATCAAATACAGAGTGACTCTTGCCAACTGCTGCTTCTACGGGCTCAAGAGGAAATTTAGTAATAGAGACCACTCCCGAAGGACGAAGCTGACTTTATATATGACCTTGATCATCGGTCTGCTGCTATATGGCGCCGAGGAATAAACGCAGATGGGGAATTGCTTGGTTTGCGTGCGAACTTTCTTCCTGTTTGCGTTATCTGTATTTCGAGAAGAAGATTCAACCACAATCTGTAGGGCTGTGCAGCAACATGAGTTTAGCCAGGCCACGTTTGTGGTGGCCGGACGGTATGGACAATTCAGATCCAGCCAGAAGAATCTTCGACTCCAAACCTGTGGGACAACGCAGTGCCATGGCCGCGTTTAAGGTGACGCAACTGAGAGAAAAATGTCCCCAACTAAGTTGGCAAGCTAAACAGAAGCAGCTGGCCAGAGAAAGCGCTAGCTGGAGAGGCTTGTTGGTTGAAACCAAGTCCACCCCAGTCTGTAGGGCTAAACAAAGAACAAGAAATACCCAAGAACCCAAACTCACATGACTTGTAAAGGATGTCGCAAAAGTGACGCAAGATTCGGATTTGCTGACATTTTTTTTGTCTTTTATAGTACAACTAGATTTTGTACCCGGCTTTGCCCGCTCACCTTTTTAATTTAAAACAATAATAAGACTGCTAGAACCAGAATTTGAATTTTCTTTTGTCATTGATGCCTGTGGTGTACAATTCGTTGACTGTGTGCATACATGTTGAAGTTTGAATTATCAATGTGAGCTGCAGCAAAACGGACGGAAATTACGGTTTTTTCTCAACAATTTACACACAACGTGGAGGGATATAAAGCGATTCATAAAAAAAAAGTTCTTGGAAATCCCATCTATGTACCTGCGCGAGTTAAGTATTGGTCGTAATTCTTAAAAATAAAAATATACAATGTGTCACCATACTTGCTTGTGTTTGCATTCTTCAATTGCACACCATAAATTCTTATCGTCATCACTTTTATGTGACCCATAAAAGTAACGATGACCGAAAGAGTAAACAAGGAAAGTGAACCAATGCATTCGGTTAACCTATTGAGAAATAGGGAGAATAAAACCAATGCATTCGGCTGACCTCTTGAAGAATGTAAGCCCAATCAAGTCAATTGGGGGACCGTGTTGAAATATTAAAAATAACAAAACCTTCTTCGGGGATTCGATTCGATCTGAGTGGTAGTTCATAGTAAACTCTCATCCGGATAGTACGGTGCAGCCCTGCTTAAGACAGCGGCCGTATTATTAATAGTAAATAAAGAACTAAAACCGTAATTATAATAGAATATATATAATAAAGAGAATATATTAAAAAAAAATTACGAAGTTCAGTTATTTATTTGGCGCAGTCGGTAGGATCAGGTACAACTATCCTGATCCACATTGAGAAAGTTCAATTCGCATTTCCTTAACCGCAATTTTCGACGAACGAAAAAAAAAAAAAAAAAACACGGGAAAAGATTGTGTATAGTGAAACCCTTCTAAAACCGTAGTGGAAGTTGTTGGCATATAGTAATAGTGAAACGGGAAATATGGCAGAAAATCCAAACGTCATCCCTGAGGTATCCAACCGGGATATCCTAAATAGTATAATGGCTATAGTGGCGAGAATACCACAGCCGAGTCATGGGAGCAACGTGTTACGGGAAATTCAATACTTACCCGAATTCGATGGGGATAGCGAATCCCTAATGCACTTCATCGTAATGATAGAGAACCACCTTCGGAATACTATTGGAGATTACCAAGCCACCTGGAACATCATACAACAAGTGAAAATCAAAGGTCGAGCTATGGACCTACTGATCATCAATGGAGTCACTTCGTGGGAACAGGCGAAGGAGTTATTTAAACAACACTATCGACCGGTCATCAGCAGCAGCGATCTTACGAAGGAAATCAGCAATATGAAAGTGAGTTCAATATATGATTTGACCAATAAATTAGAATACCTTTTAAGCAAAGTAAATACATATGTAGTATTCTGTGACAATCAGGAACAAGAAAAACTATTGTACTATAATATTATAATAAACAAAATACGAGAATTAACAATAGGGAATTTAGCCAGAGAAATTAGGAATCTGTATGATTTACATGAAATAAAGAGTATTTTATTCTCCTACATAGGATACGATAATGGAAATTTAAGGAATAGTGAAATAGTTAGAACCACGGCAAATTACAATAACCAAAACAAAAATCATAGGTTTAGTCTCCCCGACAAGGAACGACGACCCAGTTACAATAATGGTCACAATAATAATTTTGGTGGACAAAATCATTCGGGAAGGTTTAGACAAAATGAGTATCGTTACCAAAATCACACTACTTCACAGAGACCTTTCCAGAACCACTCCATACAGAATAGACAGAATAGACTAGAACCAATGGATACCAATAATATCCAAACAAGTCAGGAACCGATCCGTCAGGACATTAACTCAGTAGAACCGCCGGTTTTTCTGAACTGAGCCTCGGACAATTAATGACAGTCGCCACTGAAATTCAGAACCAACGACACTATATTTTAGTAGACACTGGCAGTGCTATGACTATCATAAATACTAGTAAACTCGACATGACACCGTATAAAATTCTAGACACCCGACAGCTAGAGATAAAGACCATTAATAGTAGCGTAATCAGAAATACTGCAATAATTCAGTTTCCAATACCAAAAGAATTCGGTTACAGCGATAATACTTTTATTAAAGCTTACGCTCAGGCTTTAGAAAATAAAAACTATACGATACTCCTAGGAATGGATGTCCTTAAAAATATCATTGAAACCATTGATTTTGAGAAAGGAACTATAACTTTAAAAAATCAGACCATTCTAAAGATAGAACGAGGACACGAGTTGGCATGCAACTACCTAGAGGAAGGCAATCCTGACTTCGGCAGCCTTAATCGCGAAGAAACGACAGCATTGACCTCACTGCTAGACGAATTTAGAAACATCCAATATAAGGAAGGCGACATGTTAACTCATACCTCGGAAATAAAACATGAAATTCACCTTAAAGAAGACAAACCACTACATGCAAAAAGTTACCGATTACCAAAGAAACACGAAGAAGAAGTAGCTAAGCAAATCAAAGAGATGGAAAAACAAGGTATCATAAGAAGAAGCATGAGTAGACATGCTTCTCCGATCGTTGTAGTTGCTAAAAAGCCAGACAAAGATGGTCAAGTACAGTACCGCATTTGTGTTGACTATAGGGCTTTAAATGAAATTACTGAAGATGACAGATTTCCTCTGCCAAATATAGAAAACCTCTTCGATAAGTTAGGAAAAGCGGTCTATTTCTCGACGCTTGACTTAGCAAAAGGTTACCATCAAATTTTGATGCACCCAGCTGACATAGCGAAAACTGCGTTTATTACTCCACAAGGATTATACGAGTATGTCCGTATGCCTTTTGGACTTAAAAATGCACCAGCCACTTTTCAGCGACTAATGAACCACATACTAAGAGAATATATAAACAAAATTTGTGTCGTTTATTTAGATGACATTTGGATATTCTCCACGTCCCTAAAAGAACATATGAAAAACCTCAGAGACATCCTTCGAGTTTTGCAGAAACATAATTTAAAACTACAAATTAGCAAATGTTCATTCCTCAAGAAGGAAACCGAATTCCTAGGTCACATATTAACACCAAAGGGAATAATGCCTAATGGTAATAAGATCAGTATAATCAGAAACCTCCCACTACCCCACACAGAAAAACAACTTAGAAGTTTTTTAGGAGCCTCTGGCTACTACAGGAAATTCATTCAGGATTATGCAAAAATTGCATATCCAATGACTAGGTATCTCAAAAAGGACACCAAAATAAATATTAGTGATCCTGAATACGTGAATGCGTTTGAAACACTCCGAAACAAATTGATAACACAACCAATCCTAAAATTTCCAGAATTCGAAAAACCATTTCATTTATACACCGATGCCAGTAACTTTGCCATCGGATCTGTCCTAACACAGGACAAACAACCGGTTTGCTATATCTCTAGGACTCTGAACGAGCATGAAAGAAATTATTCCGTAACCGATAAAGAATTTCTAGCCATTGTCTGGAGTGTATCCAAACTAAGACCCTATCTGTGGGGAAATAAATTCAAGATCACAACTGATCATCTCCCCATAAAATATTTGAATAAAAAATATAATGGTGCAGAGTTCTCACAACGCAACCAACGATGGTTACTTAAATTACAAGAATTTGATTACGATATTGAATATCTCAAAGGTCAAGAAAATCGAGTGGCCGACTTTTTAAGTAGAATTGAGAAAGAAAACAATGAAGTGAATCAAATTTCTGATAGCAGAACGGGTCAATCGACAGCGGAAGGACAATCTGATCACATACCTATTAAAGAAGGTATTGTCAATATATATAAACAACAAATTATTGTGAGTTATGACAAAGAACCAAAAGTGGAAACACTAAATGGTAAAAGAATTTTATATATCAGAGCCTCGGACCCTATTGAGACGATAACAGAACAACTCAAAGAAATTGCCCCAGGAGTTAGCGGTATTTATTCTGAAGTACAAGAATCTGACTTTAACAAAATTCAACGGTTACTCATGAACTTGCAGTCAGGAAATAGAAAGGTTAAATTGATTAAACTAACACGGAGAGTTAGAGACTTAAGGACGGAGGAGGAAGTTAGGAAACAGGTCTCCATATACCATATCAGGGAAAGTCAACACTCAGGAATCATAGAGACCTACAATACGTTAAAACAACAGATTTACTACCCTAAACTTACAAGAATAATTACACAAATTATAAACAATTGCGACGTATGTCAAAAGGCTAAATACGAGAGGAAACCTATTCAAGGGAAATTCAAAGTAACAGAAACACCTAGTAAACCTAACGAAATAGTTCACATAGATATCTACCATTTTCATAAACACATTTTTTTGACAATGATTGACAAGCTGACAAAGAAAGGGTATGTATACAGACTTGAAAGTAAAAATCACATTCACAAAACAGACGCTATCACAGAACATTTAACTAGAGAAGGTCCACCCTATAAAATAATTACGGATAACGAGTTTAATACAACATACATCAGAGAATTTCTTAGGGAACGAAATATCGAAGTGCATTTCACTAAACCGAACTCACATACAGGCAATGCAGACGTTGAACGCTTACATAGTACTATAGCTGAGATACTACTTAGCATGAACCAGGCAGAATCAGTAAATACCAAAATGTTTAGAGCTTTTCAAATCTATAACAAAAGGTATCATACTACGATAGGTATGTCACCAGAACAGGCTCAACATACAAATATAGAAGCATTAGTAACCAAGCTAAAAATGAAAAAAACCAAGGTTATAAACAAAAGGAACCAAGATAGGGAAGATTATATAGAAAGAAGATCATTTGGTTATATAAAGAATTATAAACATGTGAGACACAAAAATGAACCCAATTTTCGATTTAAAAACCTAGATAGAGTACATACATCAAATATTAAACGACCAAGACAATTTGTAGGTACTCACACTGATGCTGCTACTCCTGATGACACCAATGAACCTAGTACAAGCAGCACTTGTAATAACACCAATCGAAAGTGACAACGGATTCACAACGATAAGCATGGGTGAAGGAGAAATCATCAACCAAACCCAAACCATCATCCACATAGTAAAAATAAAAATGTTGATAGACACCTTACAGGAAATAAAAAAATTTGAAATTGTAGGACAAGACTCAGAAATAAGAAAGGAATGTAATACAATTTTTACAAAAATACATAGTATCATGCCTCATAAGACAAGATCAAAAAGAGGTCTCGTAAATATAGTAGGAACGGCTCAGAAATGGTTGTTCGGTACTATGGACAACTCAGATAGGGAAGAAATAGAAGAACACATAAAAGCTACTGACACTAACAATCAGAATGCAATTCAGGAACTAAACAAGCAAATCAAAATTAATACTCAATTAAACGGAAACATAAAAAACATAAGAGACTTAGTTTTGAGAGATAGGGAAGAAATAGAACGCTATCAGAATGAAAACCAACAGTTACAAAATACGATACTTAAACGCCTACAACGAACCGAAATACTAACTAGATTACAGATGTTAGAAAGAGTAATTGATAATTTGTTAGACACGATAGCTGCAGCGAAAATGGGAATAACCCACCCTAGCTTACTCACTAAGGACGAACTAATCATGACAGATATGAATTGGAGCAAATTAAGAAATATTAAGTCAGGGGTAATGAAATATACAGATGATGCCATTATTATAGCTTTGAAAATACCAGAAGAGATTATAACACGTCCAATTAAAATAATCGTACCAATACCAAATCGAGAAAAACAAGAAGTTGACTTAGAACCCTTTGTTGTAATTGTAAACGAAGGAAAAGTGTATAAATATAACGAGGAGAAAATTAATGTTAACGAATTAAAAGAGAGAAATGATTGTATTAGTAAGCAAAATTGTTTAATGAGGATCAATAATAATTTTGAAATTATTAATCTGAACGAAAGAACTTATATTATTAAAAACGCTAAAAATGTAACCGTACAAAATAATTGTGACTCTAGAAATTTAACTTTTGCTGGAAATCTTATTGTTAATATTCAGAATTGTAATATTAAAATCAATGACGCTATAATTAAGAACAAAGAAACTAATTATACATTTCAATTCTATTATGAAGAAATAATGAAAGAAAATGCCACCATCAATACGGTGTTTACAAAATTTAAGGAACTACAAGAAATTGAAAATAGACATAACCTAGAATTAGTTCAATACCACAAAGTAAAAACCTATTTAATCTCTGGTACATCCATGTTAATAATTATTATTGGTATAAGTATCATTGGAATCGTAATGTACAAGAATGTCAGAAGTACCGGTAAAATTAAAATTAAAATTGATAGCTTAACAGAAGAGCAAGGAAAAAAACAAACGAAACCCTCAAATCAAAATTTCCAGGAGAAAACTTTCTCTAAGGAAGGAGGAGTTAAGTATTGGTCGTAATTCTTAAAAATAAAAATATACAATGTGTCACCATACTTGCTTGTGTTTGCATTCTTCAATTGCACACCATAAATTCTTATCGTCATCACTTTTATGTGACCCATAAAAGTAACGATGACCGAAAGAGTAAACAAGGAAAGTGAACCAATGCATTCGGTTAACCTATTGAGAAATAGGGAGAATAAAACCAATGCATTCGGCTGACCTCTTGAAGAATGTAAGCCCAATCAAGTCAATTGGGGGACCGTGTTGAAATATTAAAAATAACAAAACCTTCTTCGGGGATTCGATTCGATCTGAGTGGTAGTTCATAGTAAACTCTCATCCGGATAGTACGGTGCAGCCCTGCTTAAGACAGCGGCCGTATTATTAATAGTAAATAAAGAACTAAAACCGTAATTATAATAGAATATATATAATAAAGAGAATATCAGTCGTTCACAGAGCTTTGAACAGTGCGCACGTGTTTCGACTTCGTTATTGCAAGTGAGGAAATAAAATCAGTCAAGTGAAGTAGTAGAATTAACTCGGGGATCCGCAAGAAGGTCGTGGCCGAGTGTGTAAAGTCCGCAGCTGAGAACCAAGAGGGCTGGGTTCGAAACCCAGCCGGAGCAATCTCCTTTTTTTTAATTTTCTTTCTCCCATTGTACAAATTTGCACTCGATAAGTAAGTGAGTCAGTGCAAAGCATGGAGGAGAACGGGCCGGCCGGTCGCCCAGAGGAGGACGGCGGGAACCAGCAACCGGTGGCAAAAGAGTCACGCCACCAAGCAGCGGTTCCTAACGATGGAACGACAAAGAGGAGGAGGAAAAAGCAGACCTCCTCCAGTTCGAAACGACGCAATACAAACGCGTCACCCAGTAAACCCCAATTGGAGGAATCTGCAGCGTCTACGTCATCGAACGAGACCTCCCACGAGGCCGATGCAGAAGATGACGCATATTCTTATGTGTCTGATGGGAGAGAGGGGCGATTCGCCGTAAGCAGTATCAGCTTCGAATCGGTGCCCTCCGACACAGAAGAAGAAGTGGAGGCTATTATCCGCTCAAAAGAAACAAAAGTTTCAAATCTGAGGGAGGAGACGGACAAACTTCTTCAGGAGATCAGAGAGCTTCGCCGAAGAACTCTCGAAAGGCGAAGGAAGGAGGAGGAAGTCCTACAACTCGGGCAACAACAACAACGAACGTTGCCCGAATCAAGTCAGCTGGCGAAGCAGGCGCAGCAACAACAACAGCAAGCAGCGCCAAAACAGAAGAAGCTGCTTCAACAACCATCGGGGCAGCAACAACAGCAAAAGAAGCAACAGCAGAAAACAGCCCAGCAACAACAGCAAGCAACATCTCAACAACGGAAGAAGCAGCAACATGCAGTACACCAGCAACAACCAGAGCCAAAGAAGACAGAAAAAGTGCCACCTATCAACTTATACAAGCCGGATATCCTTTACACTGCACAGGTATGTAGGACGGCCGTAGGTAGTGGAAATTTTCTAATAAAAAAAAACAAAGGGTTCGAGAAATACTCAATCTGCTGCAAGACAGTAGATCAATACAATAAAATAAAGAAGGTTCTAAAGCGTTCGACGATGGAGTTCTTCTCTTTTACGCCAAAAGGAGAAAAACTCCAGTCAAAATTACTAAAGATCTCCGGACCGCTCGAAGCGCAGGAGATTTTCCAACTGCTCAAAGAGCAAGTGTGTGACGGTCTCGAGATCGTCGGAGTCAAGCCCTTCTCCACAGCTAAGGCAAAAAGGGAGGGGCGGAAATTACCGTATTTCATCGTACAGGTGTCACCCAACAGCATAGTAGATAAGCTAAACGATATTGATCGTTTGGCTGACTATCATTGCGCATGGGATAGCATAAGAAGGCGCGATGGCATTCTCCAATGCGCTCGCTGCCAAAGGTTTGGGCACGCCGCGTCGAACTGCCAAATGCAGCCTCGATGCGTGAAGTGCAGTCAAAACCACAAGGCGGAGGATTGCCCGCTGGGGAAAGAGGGAGCAGCTGACAAAAGTCAGCTCAAGTGCGTACTCTGCGGGAACGCGGGGCACACCGCCAACTATCGGGGTTGCCCTAAATTCCAAGAGCGGAAAGCAAAAATGGTTCTGCAGAAGCAGCCCCCAGTGAAAAATCCACTTGGGGCAGCCATACCCGTCACCCCTCAAGTGACCTACGCCCAAATGGCGTCTAGTCAGAGGAGCACGGAAAAGCAGCAACTACCAAAGGTAGTGCCGCAAGTCTCAGTGCCAAAAGCGCACGAGCCAGCGCCCGAATGGAAAACATCCATTGAAGGGCGTATGGCTCGGTTAGAGGAGCAGGTCGGCCAAATTCTGGCGCTCCTGCAGAACCAACCACGTCAAAAGTCTTAATGGCTGCACAGACGGAGAGTATTTTTAAGATCCTTGCAGTGAATGCAAATTCATTGATAGGGGTCCCACGAAAAAACGAGCTCTATAGATTGTTGGACGATCAAAGCCCAGAGCTGATGCTGATTAGCGAAACCAAGCTAACTCGGAGAGGCATACTGGAGCACAGCAATTATAATGTTGTTAGAAGAGACCGGCCCAATTCCAGTGGTGGAGGCGGTGTTGCGATCTTCATAA